>JAQSUU010000066.1:28730000-31130000 GCA_038087645.1 Saccharum hybrid cultivar R570 | reverse complement strand
TTTTGTGCTGGCTTGGTGGGGCAGCCGTCGCTGAAAAGAGCACTTCCAAGTCGGTTGGCTGGTTTGTTACTTTGTTAGGTGGGTGCGCATGGGTAGGAGGGGGAAGGTGCACTTCTTCCTCACTTCCTCTTGTCTCCACACCACGGCACTCCAAGATCTGGGGAATCAACAACGCTGTGAGCCTGCACCATGTCGTGCGCCAATCTTCTTGCCAACCTGATACACTGTATGATCAATTGGAGCGCCTAAAACAAGTAGCAGTAACAGAATTGTATGCTCAAACTCTTCTTCTTAGTACAATAATACGCAAATCTTTTGCGTATTCGAGGAAAAAAAATAGCAGTAACAGAAGAGATCAGTGGAGCATGCTTTATGTGTATTAGATTAGATTACATCAAGGATCTGTCAGCACTAAGGAATATATGAATAGAGGACTTCACAACGAGTCTTCTAAATAACCCTCAATTCCACGTTCACTGTCGCAGTCACCACTACAACATTCTACTAATTGGACTTCTCCAAAAATTCCTAGGCTCACAGTATGAATCAAAAAGCAGGCAGGAAGACAAGTTTGACCATGAATTGTTCCTATATTCCATGACAACGGGACCAGTAGTCAATTAAAATCTATGAAAAGAAAAATGTATGGTTTTTACTAGCTCGTATTACTAGTAATTCATTCATTCCTCATTTGGGCGATCTTATTCATTCCTCATTTGGGCGATCTTGGTGCCGCCGCCATGGACCGCCGCGTGGGCCCCGCCTCAACGTCGCCGTCCTCCTTCTTCTCAACGACCGCCGACGCCTCGTCTTCCTTGCCGTTCTCGGCTGCCGCGTCCGGCGAGGGCCCCTCCAGGTCGTCCCGGACGCGGAAGGAGGCGTGGAGGACGATGACCGGGACGCCCGCGGCGAGCGCGGCCAGGAGGTTGGCGACGGCGCCCGCGGCGACGATGTCCGCGAGCACGAGCGCGACGAACACGGCCGCCACGAGGCGGCGGTCGAGGAGCCTCCGGAGCAGCGCCGAGTTGGGGAACGCCCTGAGGAGGCCCCCGTAGACGAGGAGGCCCTTGGACGCCGCCATGAGGAAGACGACGGAGGCCCGGTGCCGCGGCGCCAGGGACGCGAGCAGGAGCACCCACTGCAGGACGGCGTAGTGGAACCGAAAGGTGCGGAGGTTCCGCACGGCGCGCACCGCCGCGGCCTCCGCGTCGGCGGCGGGGCCGAACGCCGAGGCCCGCGGCGCGAACCGCGCCAGCGCGCGGCGGAAGCCCCGCGCCCCCGCGCACGCGCGGTCGACCACCGACGCTGCCGCCCGCCGGATCGCGCCGGCAGCACCCATGGCCCCCCGGCCGGCGAGATCTGCTCCCCGCCCCCTCGTCACCTGACTCGACAAATTACTCGATGTGCTGCCCCCTGCCGCCGCGATCCGGCGTACGATTCGGGCGCTCTCTTTATTTTAGACAACACGCAAGGCTCGAGTTGGGTCAAGGGACTCGAGAAGGGACGCGTTTTTTTTTAACGGGTCGCACGATCTGCTGGCCGCTCACCGCTGGGCGCCGGCGACTGGGAATAAAGGGCCCCGTCCACTCGGCGTGTGTAGGCAGAAACCGTGACTTTTCCACTTGGTCCGCGTCGGTTTCGTTGGGTTCTGGGGTCCGTCGCCGAGGCCGGAGGCCGAACCCACCTGCCGTGGCCCCGTGGACCGCGCTGCACTGCTCTGCTGTTGCCGTTCTTCCCAAATGTTCGGCGGATGCGACTACCAACCTACTGTATTTCGTTGATCGTGGTTTGTGTGTTGCTTTCCTTCTTTTTTTTTCAACAAGGTCTCGCGATTGCGGCAAGGACGTGCGTAGAAGTGTACGGAGTACTCCAATGTAAAGCGATGGTACACCAGCACATGGGGGCTGCTTGGCTCGCGTCCAAATTTTGCCATGTTAAAGATTTGGCAACTGAGGAAAAAGTTGTCATAGATTTGCTTCTCTAATAAGAATACTGGCAACTGAGAAATCATAGGTATTGAACTAGAGAGCCTCTACTAGAATTGTTGAGTCTGTTTCTAAGAGAACATGGGGCATGCCTGGATGACTTGATCTATTACTGCAGTTAACATCTCCAAAAGTCTTCTTAAATTTACTCTCTAAATCACCATTTGAAGCCATTTAAATAAAAATCGCTATCTATATCTTTTCACTTCCCAACAACGTCTCTATATCTTGTGAGCACTCTAAAAAGTCAGCTAGCTCGTTCTCCATCTTAGGTAGCGAGAAATTCATAATAGAGGATGGCTATATTTAGAGATTTAATTAAAGAATCTGTTGGAGGGTCTTTTTTCATCAAAATCTCTATCATATTAATGATTTCATATTCAAAGTGACTGCTTGCCGCCTACTGCACGATCTCCATGATATTAATTAGGGAAGATATAAAAATACTTTTAGAGTTGGTATTAGATCTCTCATTATTGTCATCCTCTATTTCGAATTTATCGCTAGCCTAAATTAAAGAGCGAAGTTGGCTCTTTAGAGTGCGCACAGGGTATAAAGAAGCTGCTGAACGATGGAAAGATATATAGAACGATTTCTATTCAAATGATTCTCTAAATAATAATTTACTCTTAAGGGCTAGGGAAACGGATTATTCTGCCATGTAGTACCATGTCCTCGCATCTGTTTTATTGGATCGGGATGGGAAAATGGATGTGAACATCCATACGTGGGCCGATTCTTAACACAATCGTGCATCTGTTTTAGGCTCGAAGCGAATCTTGCTTATCCCAGTCTGTCCATTGGGCCTAGAATAGAACAGTTTGGGCTAGGTTTTTTTGGCTCGCTGTTGCAACGCCAACCCAATCAATCGCTGGGCGGGACTCTGTCATCGCTTGCTCACTGGCAACCGCCAAGCAGCCGACGAACGAATTGGTCTGCTGCCTGCTGGGCTCCTTGACTCCTTCACTCCGGGACGCCATTGTGGAGACAGACAAGACTTGTGCGTGCGGATTGCCACCGCATATTCGCATCGCCGACCTGTATGCACGCTGGCATTGGCGTTCTCGCGGTAAAGTTTGGCCGCTGATCGCCGTCGGTCAGCTAAAACAGGCAAGCGACCATCAAGCAACCGAGCAGAGCATCACTAAGCGTGGCTTTCGCACGCGGCACACTAGATGCTGTCCGCCTGTCCCTCGGCCCCTGCCCCTCAGCCCCTGCCCTGCTCATGATAGATAGGACGATGCGCTGCTGCAAACTGAACAATCGCTAGCACTACAGGAAAACGCCTCTTTGCCGACTGCTTGCCCCGGTCGGCAAAGGCATAAACCCAGTCGGCAAAGGCTTTGCCGACCGCAAAGCCACGTGGCAGTCGGCAAAGAGCAGTCGGCAAAGCCTGGGTCGGCAAAGGCGGATTTGCCGACTGCCACGTGGCACACAGTCGGCAAGCCTTTGCCGACTGCCACGCCAGCAGTCGGCATAGCCACGTGGCGCCGTCAGCCCTGACGGCAGGCTTTGCCGACTGCTGGTTTCTCGGCAGTCGGCAAAGAATTTTTTTCAAAAATTGTTTGCCGACTGGCCGCCAGCTCGGCAGTCGGCAAAGAAAGAAAATATTTTTTTTGAAATATTCTTTGCCGACTGCTTTCAGAGTTGCAGTCGGCAAAGGTTTGACCTCTTTGCCGACTGCCTCCCATTGCAGTCGGCAAAGACTCTGTTTGCCGACTAGCCGCCAGCTCGGCAGTCGGCAAAGAAACAAAATATTTTTTTTTGAAATGTTCTTTGCCGACTGCTTTCGGAGTTGCAGTCGGCAAAGGTTTGACCTCTTTGCCGACTGCCTCCCATTGCAGTCGGCAAAGACTCTGTCCTGGTTTTTTTGCCCAGCAACAGTCGGCAAAGCTGGAATTTTTTTTTTGCTTTTGTTTTCTGTTTTTACATTGCTTTTACTACTCCCTCCATTTCAAATTATAAGTTATTTAGATTTTTCTAGGTACATAGCTTTTACTATGTATCTAGACGTAGTGTAGTATCTAGGTGCATAACAAATATTAAAAAACCCAAAATGATCTATAATCTGGAACAGATGAAATATATATCTAGACTAGTGGAAAGCGCGCGCCCTTGCGCGCGAGGGCCAAGGACCACGGAACAAATTTCAGTTATTACTTTTGAAATTTGAAATTTCATCTGACTACATGAGTACAGAATATGTTAATAGTTGTGCTCAGACACAATGTGTTGGGAATCGTACTATTACTAAGAATATGAAACCGTGAAATCAGGCCGATAATAAAACATAATATTCATATATGGAACAAATGTGATTCACAGAGCATTCCTAAATCTATCTGCTGTAGGTGAGGCGGATCATTAGCATAGATATAACTGCATATATGAATGTAGAATTATAGATGGCATACGAGAAGGTGCACTAACCTTGTTTTCCTGATGAATCTGACAAAACCCCTATGATTCTGACGAATGGCTTTCAGCCTCTCAAATGGACACTGATGAAGGTGCAATTGCCAAGCAACAGATGCAATTTTAAATCGACAAAGGAATATGATGAAAGTGGTGCGAAATGAGGAACACCAACGAAATAATTCGTAGCTAAGTATGTAAAAAAGACTGAGAAGGAAGAGTTAACGCCCAGGTATTTTAAAGCTTTGATAGGAATAAATAAGGAAGGCATAAAAAGGAAGTGGTCCTGAAAGAAGGAAAGATGGCAGGAGGTGAAACCACCACGCACATATTGGCAGCAAAGCGCTATGTGCAATGAACCGAAAAGAGGTATCCACAGAAGATTTGAGAATAATACAATATTGGGAATTTCCAACAACATCGTTGTTTCCAGAGTAGCCAATGAATTCCAAACACCAAGTGAATCTATTGTGTAGAAAGCAAATCCAGCTATTTCATTCCAGGTTGCTACCAGGCGAAGATAGCATGATATAGCATGACAGCATGTAAAAAAAGGGTAATGTAGGATGGTATGACTGATCTGGACATAAGAAATGACCAAGGAATCACTGGGCGAACACTACCATGGATATGTTAGACCTTTAGGCATTGGCATATAATAAAAAAAGAACAGCACATATGAGTATGCACAAACTTTAGGTTTGACCTCGTTGTTTTTGGCCATAGTTATCCGCTACCACATAGTTCTAAAGTGGTAACCCTACACAGGTGGTGATAGCATCAATAAATCAGAAAAAGACTGGGCATGTGAAACTGAAGACATATTGGCAGTGCACATAATTGTATCTAAAGTTTAAAGAAACAGGAGAACCAAAAGCGATCGCAAGCAAATAAAGTGTCTGACCATGTAATCTCTGGGAATGGGGCATGTGCTCAGAACCAACTGTCTATTGTCTCACTGTCTATTCCTTGTTGCCTCACTGTCTATTGTCTCTGCACAGCACTACGCCAAATTGCTTAATTAAGAGGCAGTCCCAATAAACAGATGGTCCCATTGTTGGGTCCAGAGTACACAAAATAGAATAGGCACAAAGAGAGGCCAAAAAAAATCGAACCAACCAACCATTGTCTCAGCTATCATGGAAGAAGCAGAAAGGCTCCAAAGTACACGAAATAGAATAGATAGAGACAGGAAAAATCAAAGCAATCAACTGACCATTGCCTCAGTTATCATGGAAGAGGTCGAAAGAGGTGGGAAAAAAAACAGGATCAGCATTGTTCATGGTCACTGTGTCAGCTGCCAACATAGTAGAGAGATGTAAAAGGAACCATCCCAAAAATAGAACCAACCAATTGACGATCGCTTCAGTTATCATTCAGCAGGTAGAAGGAGACGTCAATGGAATATAGCAAAATAAATCAGTGGCAGTTGGCAACACAAATCAATGGAATATAGCAAAAATCAAAGAAATCAAAGAAACAACAAAAATCAATGGAATATAGCAAAATAAATCAAAATGACCTCAAACTTGGAATATATCATGTACTTACTGTAGCAAGGCAACACAAAAAAACTGGGATCGAAAATCAAAAAAAAAATTCTTTGCCGACTGCCATCAGTGGCAGTTGGCAAAGAGCCTTTGCCGACTGCCAGGGAGGATGGCAGTCGGCAAAGCCTGCACCTTTGCCGACTGCTGACGGAGTGGCAGTTGGCAAAGGTGACGGTGTGGATGGCGTCAACCATGGCCTGCCTTTGCCGACTGCAATTCTTTGCCAACTGCCTGGCAATCGGCAAAGCCATGGCTTTGCCAACTGCCTAGCAGTCGGCAAAGCCAGGCAGTCGGCAAATCCTGCTTTGCCGACTGCAGGAAATTCCAGTTGGCAAAGGGACCTCTTTGCCGAGTGTCAAAAAAAAACAGTTGGCAAAGAAAATTGCAGTCGGCAAAGAGCCAGTTTCCTGTAGTGTAGCAAGCTGCTGCTATATTTGCCTGGCAGGAGCATGCACATAGATGGGATCTCGTGTCATGCGACGCACACACTAGTCCAGTACGTTCCTCTCTCGCCCTTTCTCCATCTTTAATTAGATTAGAAAAACGAAACGACACAATTAATTAAACAACCGATGTGTCTTTGCTGCATGTGATCGATGATTAGCATCTGAGGCCCTGCGCACAGGCAAGGATATGATGCATGCAGTGCAGTACAGGCAGCTAGCATGCATCTGCATGATCAGGCCGGCTTTTGCGCCGGGCCTATAAGCATTCAGCCGATTTTAGTCCAGCTTAGGACCTGCCGAACACGCCCATAGGGCAGAGGCCTTTGATTAGTGGCGGGATAATTAAACAAGTCTCCTGGCCACATGATGCATGGATCAGGCAGGCAGCGGGATGGTGGACCACGGATCCGATAAAATCGGCTATTAAATCCGGAAAGGCCCGGCCCGGGGCAAGCAGACAATTGCAGCGAAGAGCAGCTGACACATGAACCCAACAACGCTTGCATGCATAGCAGGAACGTGCCAAGCCAAGGTGTCTATCATGTGCTTTCTCTTCATCTCCTGTGGGCATATTCCTCCTCCTCAGACGTACGTCTTAGAGAGAGAGTCCTCTGCGTACAGCCGCTATCAGTAATCTTTAACAAGTGTTTTAGCTAGCTAAGCTAGGTTCCATTCCACCTATCCATCCATCTGCAGCTTCTCTTTAACAAGTGAATGCGAAGGGATCGGTGTGTCGGACCAACACTTTCGCTCTCGGTTGCTTGTGATGGATGGTGAAGGCAGGCAGAGGCAGCTGCCACATGCGTGGATGGTGGACGCTCTCGCCCGGCGACGTGCTGAACAGCGTGCATGTTACTGCTGCATGCACGCGCCGTACTGTTGCGCGGCATGGCATGGCATTGGCATGACCGCGCCAGGGCAGCAAGCCTGTCGTGTCGTCCCGGCGTGCGAGAATGATCCAACCAGATGTCTGTTCCACACAGGCATCTCATATTCGCATGCTTCCTTCCTTCCTTCCCTGGCTTTTCTTTAATTTCCTCATGATGAATAACCATATTTATCTGTCACTGTACTATTCTCGATCCACACTGCCATTTCAAATTTGGGTCTTGTTTAGTTCCCCTCAAAATTCCAAGTTTTTTTACTCTCTCTCCATTACATTAATTTTTAGCCGTTTGTATGGAGTATTAAATATAGGTAAAAAAATAACTAATTACACAGTTTAGTTGGAAATCACGAGATGAATCTTTTGAGCCTAATTGGTTCACGATTGGACAATATTTATCAAATAAGACGAAAATAGTACTATTCATCGGGTTGAAATTTTTTTCAATGGCGTTGTTCTTTGTCCGGGCATTAGTATTTACCTGTCACTGCTGACGACTGCTGCAGAGGATCGGAGGCCTTACCGCACGCTGCAGCTGACACCGACACACTCTCGATCGAGTTGACTAACTGATCACTGACTGGTACCT
Source organism: Saccharum hybrid cultivar R570 (assembly GCA_038087645.1). Classification (NCBI taxonomy): domain Eukaryota; kingdom Viridiplantae; phylum Streptophyta; class Magnoliopsida; order Poales; family Poaceae; genus Saccharum; species Saccharum hybrid cultivar. Next base: position 31,122,129 of record JAQSUU010000066.1, on the reverse strand, counting down.
GCTGCTGTCTGTTCAATTAAGGCCTTCTTTAGATGACAAATTTTGGAGGCAAAGTTTGTATAGTAAGTGTCCCGTTACACTGTAACAATTTTGTTTTTATTTGGTAATAATTGTCCAAATATTGATTAATTAGGCTTAAAATGTTCGTCTCGCAAAGTACAACAAAACTGTGCAATTAGTTTTTTATTTCATCTATATTTAGTACTCCATATATGTGCCGATATTTTAATGTGACGGGGAATAGAAATTCTGCATAGTGAATTTGTGAGGCAAAATCTGGAATCTAAACGAGGCCAACACGAAATCCGTTAGGAAAACGTTGTACCGTCTGAAGCACTTCATCAAGGGCAGACACAAGTACTACTAGAAGTGGAACACTGAACCCGGCGGTGAGCCGCGCACGGAAAATGTTTGGCAGCCATCAGCCATGCTAGGACGCACGAGACGGGCGTGTGAAAAAAACAAGAGAAGTTGCACAGACACCGTACGGTACCTGGCCGCCGAAAAAACAACAACTACTACTATTACTGTGCAACACCTAATTCTCGGTGAACCGGAGCGCGCAGCATCGAGATCACTCACTGCCTACTTACCTAACAGTAACACACTAACAGCTGCGGAAATGACATGGAAACAGACATCGTCATCAGGCTGGGCTGGCTAGCCAACTCCGAAACTGCCGTCTTCTCCGTTCTCATCTCTCTGTAACAGCGACATGCCTGCGCGGACGCACGGGCGGCACGGCCCCGGCCCGGTGATGATTTGATTTGTTTAAATTCACTTAGCTTCGGATGCGCCGGGTCGTGGAGGCCACGAGACCTGTACATCACTCCATCGTCCATCCAGGCAACCTGACACGCGATCCAACTCCATGGATACCAGAGGGCCTGCTGCCAGGCTTTATTACTGCTGGCACTGGCAGCCGACAAATCCTCCATCTGCACTACAGTGCGTAGGGCAGGGGTGAAAAAAGAAAGTGACCTTCTATCATCCATGAGACCATGACAGGGTCCTGTCCTGAGGGAGAATGGAGATGGCTTGGTTGGCTGGCTAATCATGCCAACTTCAAAACTCAAATCTTTTCTTCTTCTTCTTCTTCTTCTTCTTCTTACGACCGCGGCCTTTCCTAGCGTTTTCCCTCCCACCCTTTATAACCACCACCATCACCTCTCCTCCCTCCAACTCCAAAGTCGCAAGAAGTCCCAAGGCAAGCAAGCGGCCACTAGCAATCTCTAGTATCAAGAAGAAGAAGCAGCAGCAGCCCAGAACTCACCATCTGAATTCCGATCGATCCATCCATGACGACGGGGGAAGGGGCAGAGGCGGCGGCCGTGCCGCGGGTGGTCTCTATCCTATCGGCGCTGCTGCAGCGGGTGGCGGAGCGCAACGACGCCGCCGCGGAGGAGGGCGCGGTGGCGGCGGCGCCGGCTGCTGGTCGCCCGGTGTCGGCGTTCCAGGGGCTGACCAAGCCGGCCATCTCCATCGGCGGCTACCTGGAGCGCATCTTCCGCTTCGCCAGCTGCAGCCCGTCCTGCTACGTCGTCGCCTACATCTACCTCGACCGCTTCCTGCGCCGCCGCCCCGCGCTCGCCGTCGACTCCTTCAACGTCCACCGCCTCCTCATCACCTCCGTCCTCACCGCCGTCAAGTTCGTCGACGACATGTACGTGCTCGCGCTGCCTACTAGCTCCCTTTCATTCACCTGTGTTTTGGCGTTGGTAAACTGCTAACGATCGTCAGGAAGGACCAGAATTCACTAGTATAGCTGATTAAATGCAAAATTTACAGAAAAAGTACAGTGGATCAATTTGAATTCTGCTCAGCCGTTGACTTCAAAACACGAAAACAAAAATAAAAACATAGTACTTTAGCACAACTGTTGATCAAGTTGAATTCCGCACAACTGTTGACTTCAGAATTCGGAAACAATTTGTTCTGAAAACGACATATAGTACATTATTTCCAACTATAAATTCAGGGTCATGGTCGTCAGATAGGTGAGCTTCGAAAATGCATGATCAGTTGATTCGGTAACTATAGTTTTCGTTTGCTTGGCCTGTATTCCGTCTGGCCTTTATTTGAATCCGACTCTGGCGGTGATCCCCCCTGGCGTTGGCGTGATTGGCACACTCGTATGACTGTGCAATGCAACCAGCCAGGGCTGGAATTGCACATGGGCCCCAGATCGATCTGGGTAACCTTTTCTTCTCTGTCATTATTTCCAACTGGCATTGCATCAAAGACAAGCCACTGGGTTGGTCACAAGGACAGTTGTCGAACCCGAGGCTGATGCGCCCACAGCGCAGCAGTGCCTGCCGATCCACCACCACTCTTACCAAAGCACATTCACCTTGCATTGTCCTACCCAACCTGTCTGTCGTATACACAACCGACATCGCCTTCGAAAACAAGCTACATACAGGTTCTACAGCTGAAATGCGGGAATTTTTATCCATTTTGTTGGTAAAAAAAATTACTATACTCCTACGATTCGTGTCGTGTGTTCCAAAACGAAAACGGGTCCATAGTTTGTCGCTTCGATACGCTATTGTCTGTCTGTGTGTGCTTTACTACTAGCTTCATCTGAAAAAAAAAACAAAATTTCCTGCTTGCCATCGTTGCTGCAGATGCTACAACAACGCCTACTTCGCGCGTGTGGGCGGCATCAGCCTGGTGGAGATGAACTACCTGGAGGTGGACTTCCTCTTCGGCATCGCCTTCGACCTCAACGTCACGCCCGCCGCCTTCGCCTCCTACTGCGCCGTGCTCCAGAGCGAGATGGCCTACCTGGACACGCCCGCGCCAGTGGAGGCGCCCCGGCTGCACCACTGCTACGCCGCCGCCGGCACGTCCGATCACCACCACGACGACCCCGCCGCCGCGGTCGGGGCAGCGGCAGCCGGCCGCTGCCACCGTCACAGTCAGCCGCAGCTCACCGTCTGATCCATGGATCGATCGATGGAACCGCGCGTTTCCTTTTTTCTGTCCTGATGCTGGTGGTGTCAATTCGTCGTCTTCTTCCTTCGTGCTGCTGCTGTTCTTGGTACATAGGTGTTGGTCGTCCCTAGTGATCGAGCTCGTGGTGTGTAGTTGGTTAGGTGGATTGGATCGTGGTGGATGGGGTCAGGATTCTCGGGATTTTTGCCATTGTTCGACGGATCATGCATGGATCAATGAGAAATGGATGGATCGGCTCGGGATTCGATTCGGTTCGGCGATTGTTATTCTCCGACCCGGTGGGTGCTCGCCTGTGCTGTGCGTGCGCATGTGAGTCACAGCACACTGCTTGTCTCCTGTCGTCTCTCTTTTCCTTTTTCATTCAAAATCCCCCCTTATCACTCCAGTCAGTGGAGATTATTCGCCGCCGCAGCGGGAGCGGCAGCCTGAGAGCAGAGCGCCACGTACTGTGAATTCGGATTGGGCATCGTGGGAGGGATGGTGGAGTGGAGGCAAATGAAACGGGTGATTATTAGTCAGAACATGGCATGTTTCTCGGCTGTCTATCCCAAAACTGTTTCTTTGTAACCTGAGACCTCTGAAGAGAATGAATGCACAGATCGAGCGGTTGAAACTGCACAGCGTCAGTGGAAGTTTCAGTCAGAAATCTCAGTAGACCTGATATAGACCATTGTGGAAAGGAAAGATCACTAGAACAAGCGATGGCGTCATGGTTTGTTGCGTAACCCAAAAAGAAAGCATCAAGTTTTGCCGTCTTGTTCCTTTACGTTTTTTTTTAAAAAAAAACGTAATTCAGTTAGTTATCTTCAGATCAGAAACAGGCAGCAGTTATACAGTAAAGTTACTGCAAAACAATCGACGACTGCCAAGTGACTGGATTTGCTCCAGGATGGAACACAAGTAAATGGTGACAAATTTCATCTCCGATATCTGTAGGAGGACAAGTGACTGATGAAATGCCAGTAATCTTAAATTTGTCTCTGGTGCCTTCAAAAGACTGCAAAAGTAAAATCTGATTGGCAATCCATGTGAGACCTTTCATGGAGGCACGGTGCAAGCAAGCAACATGCATGAGTCGCAGTTGGGTGCGGTGAGCAGGACACGAGACTCCTCACTCGATCGATCCGGAACAGTAGTAGTCGGTCCTGTAGATGCGAACGCAGAGAGATGCCAGTAAAGAACAAGGATCAGAACGTGGTGGGCATGTAGATGTAGGGCTTGCTTGCGGTTGCGGTTGTGGAGGGGGTAGGGCAAGCACCTTGCCGCCGCGCGCCACCTTTTGCGCTGTAGCGTCGCAATATACAACGCCTCGGGCACTAATGCGGTGAGCTGGACAAGAACATGGACGGATGGAAGGAAGGAGAGGGAGAGGGAGGGCCAAGGCCACGGGAAGTTGAAGTTCCGCAGTGCAGCTGCCAATGGTGAGTGTCCGGTGAGGCAGGGCAGGATAAGCGGGCGAGCACGAGGGGAGGGAGAAGACTTAGAAAAAGTCAGATGGGAATTGCTGGTAGCAAATGAGATCAGTCCCTCTACTGCACATTTGAAATCTTCATCAAGACGAAAAGGTTCTAATGTAATGTTCTATACATATAATTAAGCCAGTTGTTGGCACAACAGCTGTGCATCCGATTCGACCATGCATATGCTGTCTGAAAATTGTGTGGTGGTAGGTTTCTTTTCATTCTCCTGAGTTTACTTTGTCTCATCCTCTGCAGTCTGCCGCTGAAATGTGAGCCCGGATAAATAAAACTAGTGAAGGGTAAACGAAACAGGCAAGTTGGAGAGAGAGGATAAAGAAAAAAAACTAAAGTCCCTCTATTCCGATTGGTGCATACTACCTGCTGCATACACTGGGATCAGGTCTGAAGAAGCTTGCTGTATTTCCAGATGGGTTTTGGGAACTGGCATGTGGGCACTCAATCAAGTGGTGCCAAAGTAAAGCCAGTGGCATATGAACCTTGTGATTCCTACCCTCCATGCAGGGGAATCTATAGCCTAAGGGAATCACAGGAAGTAAACCATTTGGGGACACTGATGATTCCCTGGGTGTTGCTTTCTTTCTTTCTTTCTTTTAGAAAAAGGTTCTCAAATGCTGGCCGTTTCCTTGTGATATTTTTCGCGATCAGGTCTAGCCTGTATTTCATTACGAAGGCAGGAGTTTTAAACGTTACAAATCGGCACAATCTCACTAGCGAGACACAAGCGAGATTGACCGTGCGACAAACGAATCAGCAATATTACAAAAAAGGACTATACGGCCATATTGTTGAGCGACCAAATACAAGGATCTCTAGTGGCCTACATGGCACTCTCGGCCGGCTCACGGCGGTGCCGCCTACAAGGGAAAAGCACATGCATTGCCTCCTTCTTGGAGGGCGACAACGGCGGCGCAAATGCCTTCTGGAACTCTTCGAACGACGCCTGATCGGGCAGCTCCTTGTGATATGGAGATGTATTTTTCTCCATGTACTCTAATTATCACTTACGAGGTACGAGATTGAATGAATCATAACCTTTATTTTTGGGGGGGAATAGATGAAATAGTTGAATAATTTAATACTTTGGAAACAAAGAAAAAAAACAGCAAACAAAAAAACAGGAAGGTAAAAATCCGGCTCCTTTCCAATTCCATCTGACGGCATCTTTTCTTCCCAGGTGCAGCGCAAAGGAACAGCGATAGGATATGGTGGATGGGTATTATCATCAAGGCTAGAGAAGAGCACATGGTGGCAGCTAAAGCAGGCAATATGCCCTCACGCGTCATGAGCAAGTACAATTGAATTACATGCGCTATTCTTGCTACATGGTTATTGAATCAGATCAATAGGTACTAGTTCATAGTGAAGTTTTAGCGAATGTATTGAATTGTATATGTCAAATCCCTACATATACTGACTAAAAAATTGCTAGTATTTCGTTCAGAAAAAATGCACATGTATACGCAACATGTTAAGGTGCCACATTAACATATTAATTGCAAGATATTTTGGCTAATACATCTTATTAAAGGATATTTTTTGTTAAAACATCTTATTGCAAGGTATGTTGTCTAATATTTGCCTATTTTCCAAACTAAGTAAATAAAATATTTTTTTCTATTACCCTTGGTAGGTAATATGTGGTAAGCCTTTAATCGTCCGTTGAGTTATCCTTACAATGATTCACCGGCCACATGCTTTTACTCTTATCACCAATCGTAGAATAGAGACTGGATTATCTCCAAATATGAAAAAAAGAATGGTGCTTGAATTTCTACTTAGTATGATTTATGAACATAGACTAATCACAACAGATAGCAAGAGCATATACTAGTAAATAAACATTGAAATAAGACCATATAAGAGCCAAATAATTCTAATCTATACACGATAATATAGAGCATGATTTTATAAAAAAACCCCGAATATATAGTTTTCATATTTTCCTGAACACAAATAAATTTGCTATGAATTTCTAAGAGTAAACTAGATTTTGCAATTTTTAATTCCATATTGTTCAAAAAAATATTTTTGGGTAGTTTTTTGAAGATTTATTTCTATAACTTTTTTTAGTAAAGTTTATTTGACTCTTGAACTATTAACGTGATCCGATTTACCTCCCTCATGACTGATGTGGCACCAAGTAAGACGTTAAATTAAACCGCCTTGAAAATCATCTAAGAAGAAAAAAACCGGTTACAATAGTTGAAGTAATTAAAATATCAGAGATTTTAGTTTGAAAAAGGAGGTTAATGGGACCACAACAGCAGGTCAATATAGGAGGTTAGGAGCACTTTTTTTTTTCTCTGCCTCTAAACTACCGGCCCATCTAACCGCGGGCACGAGTCGAGCCCGTGAGAAACCAAATCGCGAGCCCACCCGCCCAGGGGCAGATCTCGTGCTCCCCTTCTCCTCCAGTAGTCCAGTCCCCTCCACTTGCCGAGGCTCGCGACTCGCGACGCCTTCCCCAGCCCCACGCCCCGCGACCCAAACCCTAGCCCCCTCCACCGTACCACCACCGTCATGGCCGAACCATCCGCCGCCGCCGTCACCGCAGCTGAGGTCGGGGCGCCGGCTTCGTTGCCACCGCCGGTCGCCGAGGAGGCCGACTCCGCCGCGATGGAGGAGGCCTCGGCGGCCGCGAAGAGGTGGCCCGGGTGGCCCGGGGACAGCGTGTTCCGGCTGGTGGTGCCAGTGCTCAAGGTCGGAAGCATAATCGGGAGGAAGGGCGAGCTCATCAAGCGCCTCGTCGAGGAGACCAAGGCCAGGGTCCGCATCCTCGAGGGCCCCGTCGGCGCCACCGAGCGTATCGTGAGTAGCGCTACTTTATGTCTTCTCTGACGCGAAGGGATGTTAACAAATTCGAAATTAGGATGCTTTGTGCTGTGAATTATTGAGGTTGCTTGGTATTATGAGCTAATTTTTTTTTGTTATTGTTATTATTATTTATGTTTTACCTGTATGACCTGGCAATAAGGGCGCTTTTGGTTGGCGTCCACATTGCGCCGCAATTTTGGCACGTGTTTGGTTCGCGTCCGCACTTGTGGCGTGCCGCAGCGCGACCACAGCTTCATAGTTCATTTTTGCGCCACAACCTGCCAAAAGTCTGGCGAGCTAATCTAGCGCCACACTTCTGGCATCGCCTCTGTTGCGGTGCGGTGAGGACGCCAGCCAAACCCGCCCTAAATGTGAGATACACTCGCTGTGTTCTTGGGAAAAAGAAAGTTGGGATGTGCATGAGTTCACAAATATCTCAGCGGTGGAGTGGCCTAATTGACTCTCTGTGGTACTGCAAGTGTTTGCTGATTTGGTTATTATCCTAAATAGAGAGGACACTAGGACGGGAGTGGAAATCAACTTCTTATGGTTGGAAATTCTGGTCATACTACGCATCGATGTTGTTTCTGTGTTATATTTAGTGTGTGCTGTATTTGTTGTGATGACTGTAAATATCGAAAAAGGTGTATCTATTCAGATACCAGAATGTTTAATGCTAGTACACGAGACAGTTATGTACAGCGGAGGGTATGATTAATGTGAGCCTTCAATATGCTTTTATGCTTATATATGTTGTGCGATACATGTAGAGATTTACCATATGGCCATTTGGGTTATAATGGTAGATGGTAGCTGTCTTTTCTTTTGGCACAATTAAGCAGGGTAACTATCTTCATTGTGTTTGCCTCTTCAATGAATTTAAATTTGATCATGGATAGCTCTTTTTCACTAGTCTTGTTCAGCGATATTCTTAATATAGTATCATGTTTCATGTTCTCTTTGGATAATTTCACTGAATCATGGAAGTCGGATATTCCAGGTTTTGGTTTCTGGAAAAGAAGATCCAGGCTTGGAGCTACCTTCAGCCATGGATGCTCTCATGAGAGTTTTTAAGCGTGTCATTGGGATAACAGATGGAGCTGCTGAGGGCACTCAGGCCACTGCTACTCCTGGTGTATGTGCTGCCCGATTGTTGGTTCCTGGAGCTCAGGCAATTAATCTAATTGGGAAGCAAGGTGCCACTATCAAAGCAATCCAGGAGAGCACGGGTGCTACAATACGAGTAATATCAGTAGGTGAGGTGTTTCTCTGGACTGATGTATTATGTGTTGATACTTGATACACAGTTAATTTTGTAAATTGTAGTGCAGTGGATTCTCTTGTTGTTGGACTTAATATCTTATCTTCTTACCCTGCTTCCAATGTAACTGTTGAATTTCTGGCAAGCTTTTGCTTTTATGCATAACACTTGCAAAACAGTGCTGTCTTCCTGACATTTTAGCAAAATGGGTGCCATTGTTTTTAGAGTATGACATTTGACTGGACTTAATAAATAAATGTTATCATTCTTGTGAGAGAAGAGAACTTCCCCTGTTAAAACTGATTTTATTATGTTGTTGTTGTCGATGTGGTTAGGAGCTCTACCCTTATTTCAACTGCATGTTTTTAATCTTGCATGATTGGATTAACTGTATTGAACTCTTGGTTATAGAAGGTAAAAACACTTTGATAAGTTATAAAATTAGGATCCCACACAGATCATTATGGCATTAGAAAAGTTGTAAATTTGAAGTTCTCCTTAATAATGGTTTTTGGGTTATAAATATCTGCAGATGAACGGGAGCGACCATTCTATGTAACTGACGATGAAAGGATAGTTGACATACAGGGCGATACAGAGAAAGTTCTAAAAGCACTGCAAGCAGTTTCTAACCATCTTCGGAAGTTTTTGGTTGACCATAGTGTACTTCCATTATTTGAGAAAACTGTAAGGATGCATTTCAACTCACGCTAAACTTCACTAGTGCACCCTTCATATCATTTTTTATTCACCATTTTGACCTTTTTTTTTCCCAGAATACTACAGTGAGCCAAGATCGCAATGGTGATGGTTGGAGTGATATGTCACATCCTTCAATTGGTTCTGCACAAGTGAATCAACCACCTTCAGTGGTAGATGAATATATTCTCCCAGTGAAGAGGGATTCTTTGTATCTTGAGCGAGAACCTTTGGTAGATCATAACATTCACCGCTCAGGCGTATCACTTTATGGACGGGATCCAGCCTTGTCAACACTACGACCCTCTGGAATACATGGTGCTGGCCCGTTACTTACGCAGGTCTGAGTTATCTCTGGCTTTATATGAATCTTTATTTCTTTTCATAAGACATTTGGTGGAATAAGCACAATTGAATTCTTTATTGCCTGGTTATTGTGCATTCCATATGTTGATCCTTTTACAAGTTACTTAATAATTCCTACTTGGAAGCAGAGCTTCTATTTTTGACCTTGAACTGTTGCTATCTTGCTGACAAGAACTTTTCATATGCAGATAACCCAAACCATGCAAATCCCACTTACCTATGCTGAAGACATTATAGGGGTTAAAGGAGCAAATATTGCGTACATACGAGCTAATAGTGGGGCTGTTGTTACAATTCAGGAGAGTTTGGGTAGTCCTGATGATATTACTGTTGAAATAAAGGGGACATCTTCACAGGTGCAAGCTGCACAGCAGCTCATCCAGGTAATAGCACATCATTCTTCCTTGCAAGTTTCGATTTCCACTACTGTAAACATTTTGACACCATCTCCTTATCCAGGACTCGTTGGCTGCACACCGAGAACCTGTCAGAAGCAGTTATGTGGGAGCAGGATTAGATTCAGTGTATAGGTCCAGCTACTCACAATATGGCAGCTCCACCTATCCTTCGTCATCACTGCCATCTTATTCTAGCATCGATGATGTTAGTAGATACCCGTCTTCAGGTCTTGGTGGGTATGGGTCGAGTTACCGGTACTAGTAGGAGTTCGTCCTTAGGCCTGAATGCTTGATGGCACCTTGTATCCATTCCTGGGTGATCATTGTACAAGTCAGCAAGTTTTCTGCTTTGTATGCTTCCGGGCAGGGATCTGGTAGATCATACTGTATCCCAGTACCCAGACTTCGGGGTCTGCTTTGTTTTGACAAACGATTGGTTTTATAGAATTTTCCCTCATGGAATCTAGTGCCTGTTTTTGTTAGCGCTGCAATTTATTTGTGTAAGAGATCTAATTCGATGCTTGCATCTGTCTCCAGTATATTCGTGCTGTTAAATCACAACGCCCATAACAAATATAGGTTACTTAGTTTTGTTTTAAGTCAAAATTCTTTTTAAGTTATTATTTGTATAAAAATTGCAGAAAAATGTACGATGGTTTTGCATGACTAGAATATTGCCAAAATGTCAACATCGTATCTGGGGCCAACAACCATATATAACAGTTTAAGGACAGTGCATATTTCCAGCTGCCAGCATTACGAAACATCAAGGTAAATGGTATGATTATTCTGGAAAATGTTGACATCTAAAGTCACGTCTGGAAGCTCAACACGCAGTATTTGTTCTAACTTCTCTCTAAGTCAGAAGCTTCCAATCTAAAAACTCAGCAGCCCTCAACTACAAGGCCAAATAACCAGCACTTAAGCAAAAGGAAATAATAAGGCTCCAGAGGCAGCAACTGCGCTTGAATCCGGAATTGTCCATTGATGAGTTACGCAAGATGTTCAACTAGCCCATCCTGCGATGATGATGTACACATATCATCAGTCAAATGGTAGTTTTCTGGAACATTCATATCACACTTCCCGGAGCCCTGACTAAACTCTGAGGACAGCAAAAGGAAATATTCAGGCCTCGTTTAGATTGGAAAAAAATTGAACCTGATAAATAGTACAATTTTCGTCTTATTTGACAAATATTGTCCAATTGTGGACTAACTAGGCTCAAAAGATTCATCTCGTGATTTTCAACTAAACTGTGTAATTAGTTATTTTTTTTACCTACATTTACTACTTCATGCATGGGTTCAAAGATTGATGTGATGGAGAGAGAGTGAAAAAATTCTAACTTTTGGGATGCATCTAAACAAGACCTCAGAGTCACTCACAGTTACATGAAGTCCACATTTCAATTGACTACAGTCTTTAACAAAGCTAAAGTAAAAATTATATTGCTTGGCTCAATATCATTGTTGACAAATTTCAGATAAATTTACTCAAACAATGGGCCAAAGATCAGATAAGTAAAAATAGAACTGTTTCTCAACTATCTTTAATGAAGAACAGCAACTGCAGTGGAAGAGGAAGAGGATATAGCTTCCCTAAAAAAGGCATGTTGAGAGCCTCAACCATCTTTCCTGTAATGGAGACGAGGATCTTCATAATCTACTATATTGGAAGAATGGCCATAAATCAAACTGAATTGGATCGTGTCCTTCGACAATAATAGTTCACCAATGATTTCATAGCAGACAAAATAGCAAGGAAAGAAAACAGTGCATGGACAAATAACTTCATAAAACAAATTGTTGAATAATTGCAAGGGAGGTGCATACTTCCTCTTTCTGTTGCCCATAGCATTTCTCATGTCATTCTTCGGCATATTAGTGCCTAGAGTTCCCACAAACTGCATGGGAGACATTGCAGATGCACCGCCTGCTACCACAGGTGGCATAGACGATGTTGGTGCAGGAACAGGTGGAGCTACAGGTGTCGGCACTGATGCTGGTAGGGGCAATGTAGCAGGTGCTTGTGAAGGTGCAGGTGCAGAAGTTGGTTCAGGAGGAGGGCGTGGTAGGATGTGCTTCAGTCTGTTATTCCTGTAGTTTTTCCAGAAGAAATATTGCTGCCTATGAGCAAGCTCCTGTCAAACAATGAGTTGGTAGGTGTTAATTTCATACAAGTAGTCTTAATTAATTAAAATAATATGGCAAAAAGTAAAATTATGAACATTTATAAACCATGGCAAAGCTCTTTCCTTCACCAGTTCCTACACAAATAAATATATCAACCATATTCTACACATGCATTAATATCAAGTTTGTGCGACTTTCTGTTTTTTTTATAGTTTCTAGCAAGCAAGTCAAAATAATATGGCTCAACAGAGCAACTTCAGCTAGGTTTTGAAAGGAGGGATGACACTGCAAGACGGTAAACAAAAGCTAAAAACTGGTGCTCAAGTGTGAATGTCTGATTTTAGGACAAAATATCACCTTGCTTGTTGGATGTGCCATTGCATTTCGGAAATTGGCATTTTGGAGGAGCTCAAGAAAGAAAAGGCAGTGTGGATACCTGCATCATCAGCAAAAAAAAAAAAGAGCAAGCAATGTTCTCAGTTGCAGACAAAACTACTGAATATGGTCTGACTCACATTATGTATTTGATATACTCCGACCGCTGCCAGTATTTTAGGTACTTCAGGTACCCAATAAATGCCTCATCCTCGAAATATCTATTCTGTGCTAGATCTATTCGGGAAAAGAAAGAGCATTCAAATCTTCCATGCAGTACAAACATATACACATCGAACAAGAAAGTTTAAAGTAAAAAAAAAACAAGCAATGAGGCGCACAAAATGATGAATTCAAGCAATACTACTAACAATATCACAGCCTTAGCTTAGCAATCATACCCTATTGATAGGAAATCGCTCATGGGGCCCACACAGATAGGGCCAGTTTGAATAGGGGAAAACGGGATTTAAGCTAGTGCTAAAAATTCCTAAGCAATCACCCCTCCCTTCTCAAGCAGGAACAAGCTTTTTGGAAAAACAACATTACGAAAAGTGGGCTTCGAAGATATAGCATCCTGCAACCGGGCTTCGAAGATATACCACTATGAAACACGGCACAACCGCTAGAATGCCATTGGATGGATTTTGGAGCATTTCATTCCCCTTCTACCCCTGCCTTATCTATTTCTTCCAACGGTCCTTGCTCGACGGAACGGAGACCACGACCCAAGAACGGATCGAGCCGCGGTCGCACCTTCTTCTCCATTGCTGAGCTCCCCACATCGCCCACCCGCCACAGCCGATTCCCCCACTCCAGCCCGCCGGCCTCCCCACGCCCGCCCGCTCCCCCACAGCCGCCCGCTCCCCCACGCCCGGCCGCCTCCCCAACGCCACGCCGGCAACCTCGATTCAAGGCAGCAGCGGTGGCCGAGAGCTGAAGGGCGTGGGGAGGCGGCCACGGCGGACGCGACTGAAGCAGCGGCGGTGCAGCGGCAGCACGCGCGCAGTCAGGCAGCAGCGGCGGCGCAGGATCCTCAGCACGTGGTCAGGCAGCAGCGGCGGTATGAAGCCAGTCTAGCTCATGGTCAGAGGCCGATGGCACTGTCCGGTGAATTTTGGACAATCTTGTATTGATGTTTGCAAAAATCAAGGCACATGTTGCTGAGCTTGGCGAGCAGAAGGTTGCGTTTGTTGAGCCGAAGCAAGATGTGAGCACAAAGAAAGTGCAAATTGTGGTTAATTCTGCAGGTCTAACACCGCTGATTGTAGGGTTCTTAGGTGTTCTCGTTGGTGTCATTGTTGTTTTACTGTAGAAGTGAAGCTTGTAACTTGTGCTGATCCAGATTTATTCAGTGTGTGTAACATATGTGAACTGGAATGTAATGTTAGTGACCTAATGAAGTTTAGCTCTAAAGATGTGCACTGTGAACTGGAATGTATTGTTGTTGCCATATTTCTTAGCCTTCAATTTCATCTTCATGTTTCTGTCAATTACATTAACAGGTTCCTTAAACAGACTGTGCAATGAAACATCATGTGATTTATTGACATTTGCTCTTGTTCGGTAGATGGCTGTGTGCTGCTGCTGCTGGCTGGCTGCATGCCTGCGGCTACTGCTGGCCGGCTGCATGCCTGAGGCTGCTTTGGATGGTGCAGCTCCAGCCACGGCACAACACAAAAAATGTGAACTCAAAAAAATAATAGAAGCAGGCCAAGATAATTGGGATCCCAATATAATTGACAGTCGAAACAAGTTCACAGGCCATTCAGGCAATATAACAGAAACAGGTTTAGGTAGGCCAATATTACAAGTTCAGAGAAACAAGTTCAGGTAGGCCAATATTACAAGTTCAGAGGCCATTACTACATCATAGGATCTAACAAGTTCTCAGGTTGAGCTGGCTGTGCCAACCAGCTTAGATCACGGCGCCAAAATATTACAAGTTCCAAGCACAGAAGCCCAAGAAGTTCAGATTGCTACCAAAATGACAGCGCCAAGTTCAGATTACTACATCAATGCGTCAAAATGACAGGTTCTCAGTTTTTTTTCATTTTCCTTGGGACCAACTTCTTCGGTGTCGATCTCTTCTTTATTGGTGTTCCTTGAGTGATGCTGGGCGACCCATCTGAGCCTTCTCCCATCAAGAATGCCAAGCGGCTGAAAAAAAGAACAAAATTAAGTAACTGAACATTGCATGTTTCAGGAAGTTTAGATGGCTGCCATTACTGTGTTTACCCTCTTGTTAGCCTAATTGGGCTCTCTTGCAAGATTGTTTCCTTGGTCGGTCTGGTGGGGCCGGTTACAAATGGGACTATAGCAGATTGCACAGTTCCATTTTCTTCTTGCACAGCTTGCACAGATTGCACAGTTCCATTTTCGTCTTGCACAATTGCATGGTCAGACTGCACAGTAGGATTTTCAGGCTCCTTATCTTGCTTCTTTGTCCTTTTTGTTGGGATTTTAGCATTTGGCCCATATTTAGTAGTATTTTTCCTAGGCTTCCTTTTCCTACATGGAGAAAAACAGTAAACAAATATTTAAAATGACATGGAGAAAATCAGTCCATGAATAAAATGAAGAACAAAAGATGCTACCTTTTCTTTGTCCCATTAAGCTTGCACTTGTAGCTAGTTTGTCCATGACCCAATTCACCGCATCCCTTGCACTTTCTTTTTCCCATAATTAGTTGCCTCTTTCCCTTAGCAGCTTCCTCAGTTTCCAATTCTGCATCCTTATCGGCCTCCATTGCATCTTTTTTGCTCATGCTACCTTTCCCCCCTCCAAACATCCTTTGATTCGCAGTTTTCTGGGTTTTCCAGCAGGTCTTCTACCTAATGGTGCCTTAATAGGAAAGTCAAGCTCAACTTCAGGCCACTGGGTCTTATCTGGAAGAGGCTCTATCAGTCTCTTATAAGCATTCTTGAACCTTTTCACTGAGTAATAATCATGAACAAAGTCTTCCATCTTGACATCAATACTTTGTTGTGCTGTTATGAGGCACAATGCATGCTGACAAGGTTTTCCAGTGTGCTGCCACTGAAGACATGTACATTCATGCAAATGTGACTTGACAACATGCCTATTATGTGTGCTAGTTGTGTCATGTATCTCTGCAGCAAAAGGACCTGCCTTCACAATAGTTAGGTTTTCTAAACCCCTAGTACTTGCTTTCAATTGTTGTAGTACTGTTGGTAGGATCCTACCATGAAGCCTCTCTGAAATTGCACGTCTCTTGTTCCATAGTGTCATTATCATCTCTCTAATCTTGTCAGCAAGCTCAACTATAGGTAGGTCTTTCCAATCTCTGATCCAATTATTAAAGCTCTCTGCAAGGTTGTTGGTAACATAATCACACTTGATTTCAGGGTTAAAGGCACTTCTCATCCATAACAATTTATGATGGTTTTCAAGCCATTCCAATATTAGAGGGCTAGCTGTAACAACTTGGTTGAAGAAATATTTGAAAACTCTAGGCCTATATGTTCTTGCTGCAGGATACATCTTTGAATATGTGTCTCCTCCAAATCTTTTAATAAAATTCTGCATTAGATTCCTAAAGCATTCTCTGTGTTCAGCTTGAGGGAACACATCTTTGACAGCCTTTTCTAACCCTTTGCATGCATCAGTGCAAATACCAAGTACTTGTATGTGTTCTATGGCCTTATGTAGCTGAGTCATAAACCACGTCCAGTTATCTATTGTCTCACCATATATGAAACCAAAAGCTAGCGGATACATCCAATTGTGACCATCTATAGCAGTAGCTGCAGCCATATGCCCATTCCATCTACCATTAAGTGTTGTTGAGTCTATGCTAACATAAGGCCTACAACCCTCTAAAAACCCTCAATGCAAGAACTTAATGCACAAAAAAATCTATGGAAGTACAATTCCCCATCTACCTGCTTGATGTCAATTTCAATGATACTTCCAGGTGATCGCTGCAGTACCTCTGCCCGCCAATTGAACAACATTTGGAAGCTCTGTCTCCAGCTGCCAAACAACTCATCCATGGCCATTTGTCTTCCCTTCCATACGGTGTCATAGTGAATCTCACATTTATGCTCATCTTCTAGTACTTTCTTCATTTTTTTGGTGCCTATGGTGGAATCCTTCTTAAGGTGATGAATGGCCTTTGATGCCACCCAGCCACTTGATGGAACTGTGGTCCTCCTCCTTGCGCTAGAAGTACAGGTATGCAAAGCAATCAAAGATGTAACCTGCAACAATCCAATAGCCAAAATATTAGATATTTACAAACAAAAAACGGTGGCATACAGTTAGCAAATAATTATACACCTTCACGGTCGACCCATCAGGTTGTATTCGCCCATTAATATGCCATGGGCAATCATCATCTTTGCAATCAGCAATGTACCTCTTCTTATCTGTTGCGACTAAACGGTATTCAAACTCCTCATTTATTGCAAATTGTTTCATGGCCAGTCTAAACTCCTTCATGTTTGGATACACGGTGCCAATATCCATACAAGGCTTGTTAGGATCATAACCATAGAGTCCTTCCCCTGGTACATGATCATCAACCGGAATTGCAGCACCAGTTGTGTCAATATCAATGTCAGCAGTTCTATTTTCAGCTGTGTTGTCCCTCTCAGCAGCCGCCTGAACCTCAGCCTCACTAGGCTTATCATGCCTCTGATCATCATCAGTTCTCAAACCCAAAAAAACGGAACAATTGATCCTCATCAATTATATCTAGCACACCCTCACCCTCTTCATCAACTGTACTTTCAATCTGCAGTCCGTCCCAATTAACAGCTCTATGACACTCTACAGCCTGTGAACTGACAAGAAAATCACATGCTACCTCTTCTACAGCCTGTTCTATAGGCTTATCATTGCTACCAACATCTCCAATTTCTTCTACTGCATCTACACTATCCTCAGGCTCCGGATCGAGCATGGAGAAATTAGAAAAATTATACCGTGTTAGAAACCTATTGGGCGAGGTCACTGTTTTGGCTTCCCATACTGAATTAGAGGAATATAAACATTGGAAGAAAGAGGAATCATACAGTATAAGGTCACTCCATCTGCAGTCCATGGGGAAGGTCACTACATCGGCAGTCCACGGAGGTACAGCTGCAGCCTGAAGAGTAGCGGGAGCGCGGGAAGGGACGGCACCGTGGGGGATTTGACCGGGGGCGCTTTCCGGGGTGGGGGAGGGGAGGAGCGCTCGCCGGGTGGCTCGCCGTGGGGGTGGGGGCGCTCGCCCGGGACAGTAGCACCCTATCCCGCTCGATCCGTTCTGGGGCGAAAGAAACTGGCATCTCCGTTCTGTCCCAGCAGCAGCTCGTGAAAGAAAAGAAGGAAGGCAGGGGCAGAAGGGGAATAAAAGGCTCCAAAATCCATCCGATGGTATTGTAGCGATTGTGTCGCGGTTCACAGTGGTAGGCTGGCGAACTCCCGTCGCGGGATGCTAGATGTCCGAAGCCCACCTTTCGTAATGCTGTTTTTCCAAAAAGCTCAGCAGGAACATATTGAGAAACGCACACTACTATGAAATTTTTCTGTCCGTTGCAATGGATTGCTAGTTGCTATCAGTCACCACCCGATGTAGCAACACGTCCTCATTTAACATTTACTAGTTCCATAGATGCGTGCAACATCAGATTAGCTAATCCTAACGAGGTGAGATGAAACAAGAGAACGGAGGACAGTACAGTACAGTGGATGTAGGTAGGGTTGGTGAGGCACTGCACGAACTCCAACTCGAGTAGGAACCGCTGACTCCCATTGTCAGGATCCTTGTAAAGCGACGGCTTCCCCCGGCGCTAGGGTTGGACTCGACGTCGGCCATGGGGTTTCGATCAGTTGAACCAGGGACAGACCCAGTAAAGCCAGTAATTCTTGCAAAAGGATTTGTAATTAGATCAGATCCAAATTGAAAGGATCAAGATGCCCAAGAGAGGGGTGAATTGGGCTTTTCTAAAAATTAATTGCAAGAATTAAATCCTATAAGCCAAAGTTCACCCCTAGTGCCAACAAGTGTTCCTTGTGATTCTACCGGTAAAAGTTTTGCACCCTAAGTTCCAATCCTAGTCTAGCATGGCAATTCTAGGAAAGTAAACCAAGCAATGAAAGTAATACGAGAAAGTAAATGCTTGAAAGTAAGGGCAAGGAACACGATGATATTTTCCCGAGGTATCGGAGAGTTGCCACTCCCCACTAGTCCTCGTTGGAGCACCTGCGCAAGGGTGTAGCTCCCCCTTGATCCGTGCAAGGATCAAGTGCTCTCTACGGGCTGATTCTTCGACACTCCGTCGCGGTGAATCGCCCAAAACCGCTCACAAGATGAGTTGGGTCATCCACAAGCTCCGCCAGATGATCACCAAACTCCCAATCACCACCAAGCCGTCTAGGTGATGGCGATCACCAAGAGTAACAAACTAGAACTCTCACTTGACCACAACGAGCCTAATGAGAAGATGGATGCACACTTGCTACTCCCTAGTCACTAGTGAGGGACTCTCAAGCTTTGATTCTCAAATCACTACCCTCACTAAAGCTCTTGCACTCCCTTGCACTCCAAAGGTGTTTCTCAGCTGAACAAATAAGCAAGAGTCCTCTAAAAGAGGTGGAGGGGATGTATTTATACAACCCACAGTCAAAACCAACCGTTACCTGCCAACTCAGCAAAATACGTGATGACCGGACGCGTCGGTCGACGTGACTGGACGCGCCGGTCGATCATAACGGTCAAAAACCTGAAATACTGGCTGAGTGACCGGACGCACTGATCAAGGGTGACCGGACGCGTCCGGTCGTGCAGGGAGCTTACTGTACTTTGACCTGACGCGCGACCGTGTCCGATCAGTGATGACCGGACGCGTCCGATCGTCAGAGTACCTTACTGGAACGTGACCGGACGCGCCGATCACTTCCCAGTCGCGTCCGATTAGGTGATTTCCCTCCTGTGACACGTGTCAGCCTGAACACCGCGTCCGGTCAACAGCGCTGAGACGCAGTAGCAGTTGTGTACTGACCGGACGCGTCCGGTCAAGCCAGACACCGCGTCCGGTCAAGGGAAAACGTCTCTAAACACTCTGAAACGTGACGCAACTTGAACCAAATTGCTTCCAACTGAACTTTGAGCTATTCTAGAGCTACCTAGTGCTAAGTTTGACAAGTGTGCACCACACCTAAACACAAGACTTACCTAGGTCAAGCTACTCGCTCATGCCCCCCTTATAGTACGGCCAAAAGAAAAAACGAAGATCCTAACAACTATTCCGAATGTAACTCAACACCTTGACATCCGGAACTAACCGTCCTTAATCTTGACGTCAATCCTTTGAAAACCGAAATGATTTCCATCAAGGGGCATGAATACCATAGTGCCCAAAGCAGTTATCAACCCCATGACCTAACTTACCAGAGTTTCTACAAAACACACGTTAGTCATGGTAATAAAGCGTTGTCATCAATTGTCGAAACCAACTCTCGGGGCCTAGATGCTTTCAATCTCCCCCTTTTTGGTGATTGATGACAACACTAAGATTCAAAAGATAAGAGTTGAGGTTTTCGAACATGCTTGGTTCACATAAGCAAAAAGCAATAAGCACAAAGGGTTAGGAATTGCTTATGTGCCCCCAAGCCAACAGTGTGTACTCATAAGATAAAACATGAAGCGTTAGTACACATAAAGACATAGCTCAAAAGAAATCGGAGTAAGGCACGGAAGCACAACCTTATGAGCTATAACCAAATAAGTGTCATGCTATAAAATAGAGACAAGATAGACCATATATGACTCAAGGTATCTCACAAGACCACATGTCACAAAATGCAAGTACGGGAATGTAAACATGATGCATGAAAGTAGCACACAAATAAAAATGAAAACCCTCTATCAAAACTCCCCCTGAATCTACTCTCTCTCTCTCCCCCCCTTTGGCATCAACCGCCAAAACTAATCTAAGGATCCGACGGGGGAACAGACGAAGTCATGTCGGGTGCCGAGGAGCGTGGAGTGATCACAAACTGAGAAGTATCCTCCTCGGACTCTGAGCTGTCAGGCTGACCCTCTGTAGAAGCACGTGGCTATGAAGCGGTCTGGGTCTAAACAACAGGAGCAGGTACTGATGAAGTAGCAACAAGTGGAGCAGTCTGTGTGACCTGAGCCTGAAGTGAGCCAACAGCTGGAGGATCTGTCGAGGCAACTGATGAAGGTACAGTCTCTGTAGTGCTAGTCCCTGTCACTGGAGGAACAACTGCCTCTGAAGCGAACAACCCTGAAGAAGTCACTAGAGTGGTGTACGAGGGCGTCGGCTGACCAGTCAAGTCAGCAAACGGAGTGCCTGTCAGAAGGTGAGGGCGAGGCTGGTCTGAAGGAGTGAACCTTGTCTGAATAGGCGTGTAGCTCGGGGGACTGGAATGACTAGGTGACCTGCTGCTGTGGAGAGGTGAACTGGAAGCTCGGCTGTTCCTGACTCGAAGGTCCACTAGACTGTAATGCTGGAGTCAGGACGGATGCAGGAGGAGGAACCCCAACTGTAACCAAGTGACGCAGGAGCTCTAGGTACTGCTGCTGGTTTGCTGCCTGCTGTCACTGCATCTCAAACTGCTGACGCTGTAGCTCAAGCTGCTGCCTCTGGAACTCATCCTGTCGAGCCTGAATCTGAGCAAAAGCGGCGGCTGTGTCCTGAGCCTGTCTCTGCATCTGAAGCTCCTATCTCTCCTGTGCCTGGGTCAGCATCTCAAGTATAGCCACCATGGCTGGGTCTGAGCGGGAGGCTGAGCCTAAACCACCGGCCTCATGATCGTGAGGCCGAGGAGAGCGGTACCGGGGGATGGGCTAGTAATCCTCATCAGTGCTGTCAGAGGTCTCATCCTCAACTGGATCAGCAGGCTGAGCATCCAAATCAGCAAGCTCTGCCTCAGCAAGACCCTGAACGGTCGCATCCTGCTCAGCTACTGTCTCGGACACCTCAGGTCTCTCTCGCTGTCCTGGCGCGGGTGCCTGCTCTCTGGTAACAGAAGCCCATAGCTGACGGATATCATACTCTAGAAAAGCAGTGGTAGTGTCTGATATCTCAGCTCTAATCTCAGAAGGCAGCTCACATGAAGATCTGATGATAAAACATATCCAATGAGCATAGGGCAGCTGACGGTGTCCCTTGAAGCCTTCTGCCAAGGTGTCCTCCATCTCACATAGCATGAGATCCCAGATATCAAACGGTGTCTGTGAGAGAAGGTGATGTACTACCCACAACTGCATACGGGTCAATCCCTCTCTGTACCCTAGCCTAGGAAGAAGTGTGCGTCTGACAATAGCATCCAAGACTCTGGCAAGAGGTGTCAAGCTGGCGGGTGTACGTTTGGACCCTTTGCCAAAAGGCTCACAAAAGCAGGGTCGAATCAGATCAGTAGGGGGCACTGTATCGCCGTGAGGGCGTCTCGGTGGAGCAGTCTGACCAAAGCACAGCTGATGTATCTTCGTGTCTAAAGCTAGGAGTCTGAGAATCTCCCGTACTCTGGTGCTGTAAAGTCTGCGGTCACGGCCTTAGAATGCAAAGTGAATGAACTCATGTGTCGGTTCAATCCACAGTGAAGAATAGAACTCCCTGACCCAAGTGCCGCAGTATGCTCCTGTCCGTCCAAGAAGATCTGATAAGCCCGGAAGAAAGGACAGGTGCGGACGAAGCTGCTCACCAACCACCTCAACAAGAGCCTCAAGACGACAGACCCTCTGAGTTCTAAAAGCAATCCCACTGTCGACGTATGCTCTGTAGAAGTCCTCATGCAGGGGTGTGTAGAAGCCCTCTGATGCTCGGGGGTCCCGCACAGGTGGGAACCACCGACCAACCTCAACAAACCTCAGGGCCTGCACCTGGCGTGTTGTAGCTCCCCTCAAGTCAAAGTGCTCGACTGGGGGGTGTCCTCGAGCCCGGGGAGGTGGGCGTCCTCCACAACGCTGGCCCTATGGCCTAGGAGTCACCTGAGCTCACGTACGTCCTGAGTGACGACGCGGTGGAGTCTGAACTGGCTGCTCCTCTGTCTCCTGTGGATCCTCTGTAGGTGGATCAACTGACATAGCCTCTGTCCCCTCGGAGGCCTCAGTACCGAGCTGTCGACCTTCAAGATGAAAGCGATGCTCGCCAATGTGAATCCCACTACTCATGCCTCCCCTCTCTGCTAGCTCTGCTGCATCTGCAACTGCCTGAGCAATCTCTGCATCTATCAGTGTCTTCTTCTTCTTTCTGGCCAAGGTCTTTATGCGCTTACCACGCGCAACCTCTGTCAGTCGAGGAGGACTCTCATCCCGTCACTAGGTGCACCCCCAGCGTTCTTGCAGTGAACCATACTGACCAACTGCTGAGAAACCCTAAAGATGATGAACTGTCACTCAAGAGGCTTGGCCTCAATCCGTATCCGCAGGCTTGGCCTCGGATTCAACCACTGACCAGCTGTCACCCAACACACTGACAGAACTCGCTGAAAAGATGGAATAGGTGGATCTACTATAAGCAACATATATATTCTAATAGATAAGAAGCCCTAAAGATAGCAAGCATATGAGATAAGATAAGAATCAAATAGCGATGGCTACCTCGGATCGACGAGAACTCGGTGAAAAGATGAGATGACCTTGACTCGCGAGAGTTCCTCGAAAACACCGGATGAGCGCTGAAAACGCCGAGACAAGTAAAGGAGGTAAGTAATTGAATGAAATCGTCACGGCAAACCCTAACGAGGGAATCAAAGGATTGAAAATGAGAATTCGAATTCACCTTTGAAAACAGGAGCGAGGGTTAGGGTTAGGGCTAGGGCAAGCCCGGAGGTGGTCACGGTGGCTGTGATGGAGGAGGAGGCTCGGCCTAGGGTTTTGGCGCGGTGCTGCAAGGGCAGAGCATGGTGGCTTGTGGCTCGGTGGTGGCGCGCGCGATACGGTGGTGGCTCGGCGGCAAAAACGCAAGCGTGACGCGGTGGCGCGGTGAGGCACGGGCGAGACGCGGGCGAAGGCAGCGCGGCAATGCGGCGGCACGAGCGCAGGGCGACACGCACATGACGGTGCGAGGCAGCACGCGCGGCGGAGGAGGTACAGGCAGCGGCAGAGAAGGCGCAGGGGGGCCGGTTCGGCGAGCTAGGGCACGAGAACTCAAGTTCGGGCACGGTGGTGGGTTGAGAAGGAGATGGATCAGAAAAAGACGAAGAGTTATATGAGGACTCAGATCCGCTCGCTGCGCACTGACCGGACGCGGTGGTCGCATAACCGGACACGGTGGGGCAGCGTCCGGTCACAGTCCAGTAAGCTCCTGGAGCGACCAAACGCGTCCGGTTAGGGCTGACCGGACGCGGACAGAGTCCGGTCGAAGGTCATTCGGGAAACTCATCGCGCATGACCGGACGCGGTGGTCAACAACGACGCGTCCGATCGAGCGTCCGGTCACAGGTCCAAGAGAAAGTCTTCGGGATGACCGGACGCGCTGGTGGTCGCCGGGACCGGACGCGGTGGTGAAGCATCACTGCGTCCGGTGCAGCGTCCGGTCACTGTTTAACGCCTTTCTTCAATCCGATCTTCGACGCGACTTCTCCCAATCAAGTTTCAATTCAAAGAGACTAAAAAAACACCAATTGGAACCTGATATGAGTGACCTCACTCAAACTCTCAAGTTTTTCAAATAAATTGCCTTAGGCTAATATTGTTTTTAGGAAAATAAGCAATAAACACTCGAGGAGCAACGCATGGCCATGCAATAGAGTTTGTGAACCCTTAGGAGCGTCAAATGCTCTCTCTATTCATGGACGAACACAGAGGTTGCTCAAAGCCAAACCGAAAAGAAACGACAAAGCAACAACCATGCATATGCAAGAAGGATACGAATACAAGTAAGTAAAACTAGGTTGCTTGTCAAGTTTGATCCACGGTTAGGCTTCTTCACTCCTCCAAAGGAGGGTTATCGTAACCGTGTTAGACAAGCCCTAGATGCATTGCGGAGAATTTAAACATGACATATAATACAATGCAATGCAAGGGACAACACAAGATCATTTTTTAAAGTTACTAGAGTCAAGCACATTAAGTTCACTTCTCAACCTACAAAAGGTAGCCTCATCCAAAGGTTTAGTGAAGATATCCGCTAATTGATTTTTACTTCTTACACCTTCTAGTGATATATCATTTTTAGCAACATGATCTCTTAGAAAGTGGTGGCGGATATCAATGTGCTTGGTGCAAGAGTGTTGTACTAGATTATTAGCAATTTTAACGGCACTTTCATTGTCACATAAAAGTGGCACCTTTTCAAGAACAACTCCATAGTCTAGGAGGGTTTATTTCATGTATAAGATTTGTGCACAATAAGCCCCCGTGGCAATGTACTCTGCCTCGGCGGTGGACAAGGCCACACTATTTTGCTTCTTAGATGACCAAGATACTAAAGATCTCCCAAGCAAATGGCACCCTCCGGATGTGCTTTTTCTATCAATTTTGCAACCGGCATAATCCGAGTCTGAATAGCTAACTAGTTGGAATCTAGCTCCTTTGGGATACCAAAGACCAATGCTTGAGGTGTGCTTAAGATATCTTAAATTTTTTTTACGGCACTTAAGTGAGGTTCTTTAGGGCACGCTTGAAAGTGAGCACACATGCACACACTAAACATGATATCGGGCCTAGATGCGGTAAGATACAACAAGCTACCAATCATAGAACGGTAGAGAGTTTGATCAACCGATTTACCTCCCTCATCTAGGTCGAGATGTCCATTAGATGGCATTGGGGTCTTGATTGGCTTACATTCTTCCATCTTGAATCTCTTGAGTAGATCCTTGGTATACTTTTCTTGAGAGATGAAAATCCCTTCTCTCATTTGCTTGACTTGAAAACCAAGGAAGAATGTGAGCTCACCAATCATAGACATCTCGAACTCCTTTGACATCAATTCACCAATTTCTTTGCAATAATCTTCATTTGTTGATCCGAAGATGATATCATCAACATAGACTTGACAAATGAAGATCTCCTCATTAAGCTTCTTGGTGAATAGTGTGGTGTCGACCTTCCCAATGGTGAAGCCCTTCTCAATGAGGAAGTCCCAGAGGCGCTCATACCACGCTCTAGGGGCTTGCTTGAGCCCATATAGCGCCTTGGACAACCTATAAACATGATTAGGATATCTAGGGTCTTCAAACCCGGAAGGTTGATTAACATAGACTAGTTCATTTATAAAGCCATTTAAGAATGCACTTTTCACATCCATTTGATATAGTTTCATATCATGATGTGACGCATATGGAAGAAGGTCTCTCCAAAATCAAGACCTTCAACTTGAGAGAACCCCTTTACAACTAGTCTTGCCTTGTTCCTCACTGCTATGCCTTGGTCATCTTGCTTGTTGCGGAACACCCATTTGGTTCCAATGACTCTTGCACCTTTTGGATGCTCTTCAAGTGTCCACACTTGATTGCGGGTGAAGTTGTTCAATTCTTCATGCATAGCATTCACCCAATCCGGATCTTGAAGAGCTTCTTCTACATTCTTAGGTTCAACACAAGAGACAAAAGAGTGATGTTTAACAAAAGAAGCAAGCTTTTGAGATCAAGTCATTACTCCCTTTGTAGGACTCCCTATGATGAGATCTTGTGGATGTGCTTGAAGTAGAGGTGAGTTTCTTCTATCAACCACTTGAGGAGGAGAATGGGGAGCATCGACATCTTGAGCTTGTGCATCGGCTTGTTCATGAGAGACATAAGTATCTTTATTTTCAACTTTCTCATTCTTGTCATCATCTTGAGGCACATTTGATGAAGATGGTGGATCGACAATTTGTACATCGTCTTCATCATCTTTTGGCTTGATATCTCCCACTGGCATGTTCTTCATTGCCTCCCTCAATGGTTCATCACCTACATCATCACAATTCTCAATTACTCCTTGGGAGCCGTTAGATTCATCAAATTCCACATCATATGTTTCTTCAACCAAACCGGTGGCATGGTTAAATACTCTATATGCTTTGGACTTTGATGAGTAACCAACAAGAAAACCAATATCACAACGTCTTTGAAACTTCCCTAGGTGTTGATGCTTCTTGTAGATGTAGCATTTGCAACTAAACACCCGGAAGAATGAGACGTCCGGCTTCTTCCCATTTAGCAACTCATAGGGGGTCTTGCTAAGAAACTTTTGTAGGAAGAGGCGATTTGAAGCATAGCATACGGTGTTGATTGCCTCGGCCCATAATTTTTCTGGAGTGTTGTACTCATCTAACATTATTCTTGCAAGGGTGATCAAAGTCCGGTTTTTTCTCTCAACTACACCATTTTGTTGAGGAGTGTAGGTTGAAGAAACTTCATGCTTGATTCCAATCTCATCACAATAAGCTTCAATGTTTGTGTTGTCAAACTCTTTCCCATTATCATTTCTAATCTTCTTTATCTTGACTTCAAATTCATTTTGAGCTCTCTTTGCAAACTTCTTGAAACAATTGGCCACTTCGGATTTGTCATGAAGGAAGAAAGTCCAAGTGTACCTTGAGTAGTCATCCACTATCACAAGACAATAGAGATTTCCACCCAAGCTCTTGTAAGTTGTAGGACCAAATAAATCCATGTGTAGAAGTTCTAGCACTCTTGAAGTTGACATGTAAGCTTTGGTTGGATGAGTGTTTGCAACTTGTTTGCCGGCTTGACATGCACTACAAGGTTTGTCCTTTTCAAACTTTACATCCTTCAATCCTCTCACTAATTCTTTCTTCAATAGCTTGTTGAGAGTGTTCATTCCAACATGAGCAAGCCTCCTATGCCAAAGCCATCCAAGTGAGGTCTTGGTGAACAAGCATGTCATCAAGTTTGCATCTTCGGAGGTGAAGTCAACAAGATAAAGATTATTGTATCTAAAGCCTTTGAATATCACTTGCTTGTCATCTATCTTCAAAACTACCACTTCATTAGGTGTGAACAAGCATTGGTAGCCAAGGTCACAAAGTTGCCCAACGGATAACAAGTTAAAACTCAATGAAGCAACATAGAGCACATTTGAGAGAGAATGATCATTTGATATTGCAATCTTTCCTATACCCTTGACTTTGCTCTTTGAATTATGCCCAAATGTGATCTTCTCTTGACATACCCCATTCTCTTCAATTGAGGTGAACATACGAGGGTCACCGGTCATATGTTGAGTGCAACCACTATCAATAACCCAATGAGATCCACCGGTCTTGTAGTTCACCTACACACAAGAGATCAAGCTTTTTGTTTAGGGACCCAAACTTGAGAGGGACCCTTGACTTTCTCAACTAGTGACTTGGCAACCCATATTTTCTTAGGCCTATTCTTGTTTGGGGGACCCAAGAACATAACTTTCATCTTTCCACTTGAATCTTTTCTTAGCATGTAATGAGCATTGAAGGCAAAAGGTCTAGCATGCTTGGGCAAGGGTTGTGGTGGTGGAGTTTTGCACTCATGAGCAAAATGGCCTTCTTGTCCACACTCAACACATCTCTTTGGCTTGGGCTTTGACTTGCTTTGTTGTTGTTGAGCTTTAGCCTTCTTCTCTTGATTTGTCAAATAACCAATGCCACTTCTATCCATCTTCACTGCGGTGTTCATTAGTAGCTCACTTTAGAAATATTAGCCTCTTGTGAACTTGCTTAGGCCGGTCTTGAGATGCTCTTTCTCTTGCTTGAGCTTTTTGTTTTCTTCAATAAGTGACTCACTTGATGTTTGCTTCTCAAGAGCCATCAACCCTTTTAGCTTCTTGTTCTTATTTGCAAGCTTCTCATTTTCACTCTTGATCTTAGCATAATCATCATAGTTGTTGGACTCAACCACACTCTTGCCTTTGCTACTAGAGCCTTGCTCAATGCTTTCAATGATCAAGTCATCACATGATGTAGCTATATCAAACTTAACAATTTTGTTAGTAGCATCATGTGTCTCAAGAGAAAGCTCATTAGCAACCACAAGACTATCATAGTCAATTTTCAATATAGTATATTTATCTTTTAGAGAGTTGTGCCTAGTGTTGAGCTCATCATGCTTCTTCTCAAGTTTATCATGTTGATCTCTAAGCTCTTTGTTAGAAGTTTTGAGCTCCTTGAGAGTAGAAGACATAATTTCATTTTGATCTTTGAGCTCATCACTAGCCTTTTGTGCACTTTCAAGCTTAGATGAGAGTGATTCATTTTCATTTTAGAGCTCATCATTTTCATTTCGGAGCTCATCATTTTCATTTCTAGTTCTTCTTATGACTTTAGAGTATTTGTTCAACAATTTTACAAGTTCATCATAAGAAGGTGCATCTTATTCATCATCACTATCACTATCATCATCATCATCGCTATCATGGTTTTGTACCTTTCATTCACCCTTGGCCATAAGGCATATGTGAGTTGTGGACGATGATGGTGAAGATGGCGGTGAAGGTGGTGATGAAGATGTCGGTGAAGATGATGGCCCAATTACAAATGCGGCAACCTTCTCTTTCTCATCATCACTCTCATCACCGGAGGACTCACATGATGATTCAATGTCGGTGAGCCAATCACCAACAATGTAGGCTTTTCCTCCCTTCTTCTTCTTGTGGAACTCTTTCTTCTTGCCATTCCTCTTCTTGTATGGCTTGTTTTTCTTCCTCTCTTCTTCTTCATCACTTGAATCATTCTTCTTGCCCTTGTTCTTGTTCTTGTACTTGTCTTTTGGAGGTCTAGGGCATTGATGAGCTAAGTGGCCAAGTTCACCACAATTATAGCAATCCATCTCCGAGATAGGCTTTCTTTTGCTACTTGTGAAGAATTTCTTCTTGCCATCGAACTTGATGCCACTCTTGTTGAGCTTCTTTAGCATCTTGGTGGTCTTTTTCACCATGAGTGCAAGTGATGCATCATCAATATCACTTTCACTTGAGCTTTCTTGCACCATCATGGCTTGGCCCTTCTTCTTATTCTTGTCATGGCTAGCTTTGAAAGCCAAGTCCTTCTTCTTGGAAGATGATGAGCCCTCTTCCGAAGTGATGTGCATGTACATCTCATGTGCATTGATCTTCTCCAATACGTGTGTCGGTGTTGCGGTGGAGAGATCACTTTGATGAAGCACGGTGACAATGTGACCATACTTCTCAACGGGAAGAACACTCAAGATCCTCCTTGCAACATCCGATTGGCTCATTTGGGTGAGCCTAAGAGCATTGAGGTCCTCTACAAGAATATTCAATCGAGTGTACATGTCATTAGCACTTTCTTTAGGAAGCATCTCAAAAGAATTGATTTTCTTTAAAACAATATGATAGCGTTCCTCACGCTCACTCTTAGTTCCCTCATGGAGAGCACAAAGGTTTTTCCACAATTCATGAGCGTTCTTTGCATTACGCACACGATTGAAGATATCCTTGCCTAAGCCCCGGTAGAGTGTATTTTTGGCCTTTGCATTCCACCGGTCGTACTTCTCCTCGTCACCACTTGGGTTGGTGGGATCCTTGATAGCGGGAAGCCCTTGGGTTGCGGCTCTAAGACACCCAACATCTATGGCTTCGAGGTACGCCTCCATTTGGATTTTCTAATATGAAAAATCATCCCCCTCAAAGGTGGGAGGTGGTCCTTCCCCGTTAGACATCTTGCTCTAGGCGGTAAAGCCTAAATTAGGAGCAACTCGGCTCTGATACCAATTGAAAGGATCAAGATGCCCAAGAGGGGGGTGAATTAGACTTTTCTAAAAATTAATTGCAAGAATTAAATCCTACAAGCCAAAGTTCACCCCTAGTGCCTACAAGTGTTCCTTGTGATTCTACCGGTAAAAGTTTTGCACCCTAAGTTCCAATCCTAGTCTAGTATGGTAATTCTAGGAAAGTAAACCAAGCAATGAAAGTAATACGAGAAAGTAAATGCTTGAAAGTAAGGGCAAGGAACACGGCGATGTTTTCCCGAGGTATCGAAGAGTCGCCACTCCCCACTAGTCCTCGTTGGAGCACCCGCGCAAGGGTGTAGCTCCCCCTTAATCTGCGCAAGGATCAAGTGCTCTCTACGGGCTGATTCTTCGACACTCCATCGTGGTGAATCGCCCAAAACCGCTCACAAGATGAGTTGGGTCATCCACAAGCTCCGCCGGATGATCACCAAACTCCCAATCACCACCAAGCCGTCGAGGTGATGGCGATCACCAAGAGTAACAAGCTAGAACTCTCACTTGACCACAACGAGCCTAATGAGAAGATGGATGCACACTTGCTACTCCCTAGTCACTAGTGAGGGACTCTCAAGCTTTGATTCTCAAATCACTACCCTCACTAAAGCTCCTGCACTCCCTTGCACTCCAAAAGTGTTTCTCAGCTGAACAAATGAGCAAGAGTCCTCTAAAAGAGGTGGAGGGGATGTATTTATACACCCCACAGTCAAAACCAACTGTTACCTGCCAACTCAGCAAAATACGTGATGACCGGACGCGCCGGTCGACGTGACCGGACGCGCCGGTCGATCGTAACGGTCAAAAACCTGAAATATTGGCTGAGTGACCGGACGCACCGATCAAGGGTGACCGGACGCGTTGAAGGGTCGAGATGGCGGACTAGAGGGGGGGTGAATAGTTCATTCTAAAACTTAAACGCGTTGGCTAACCGAAACAAATGCGGAATTAAACTTATCGGTCTAGCCAAGACTACACCCCTCTATCTAAGTTCTCTAGCACCTTGCAAAGATCCTAATTAAGCAACTAAGGTGCTTTCCTTAGCAAGAGCTCTCCTTTTTAATTCTAGAGCAAGGTCACACAAACCTATGCACTAGTACTTTGCAAGCAAGAGGGAGCTCCTACACAATTCTAGTAAGCAAAGCGCACAAAGCCTAAGCTCACTAGCAATGCTCAATAACAAGGCTACACAAGCCAAATTAGAGAGCGCAAACTACGTAGCTACACAAACTAAGCAATGTGACTAACAAGGTTACACAAACCAAATTAGTCACGCAAGGGGAAGCTTCTAGCTACACAAGCAAGAAGACAACTAGCAAGCTACACAAGCAAACTAGTTACGAGAGCAACTACACAAGCACAAGTATATAAGAAAGTAAATACAAGCTTGTGTTGCACGAAGGCAAACCACCGAGAAGAGTAGACAATGTTGACACGGTGATTTTC
This sequence comes from Saccharum hybrid cultivar R570, assembly GCA_038087645.1. NCBI lineage: Eukaryota > Viridiplantae > Streptophyta > Magnoliopsida > Poales > Poaceae > Saccharum > Saccharum hybrid cultivar. Next base: position 31,090,547 of record JAQSUU010000066.1, on the reverse strand, counting down.
TCCCGAGGTTCACTTGGTTGCCACCAAGCTACGTCCCCATTGTGTCGACCAACACTTCATGGTTCGGCGGCTAATCGGTCACACACTGAGCCTCTCAAAAGGCACCGCAAGAACCCACCATCAAGTGTGGTAGCTCAATGACACGCTCAACTAGAGTTGCTCTTCGCGATCCCCGCGGGGTGAGCACAATCCCCCTCACAAAGCTTCTCCAGAGCCTCGCACAATCTTCTTGCGAGCTTCGACGGAGCCACAAGCCACCAAGCCGTCTAGGAGGTGGCAACCTCCAAGAGCAACAAGCACCACCGGCTTGCAACACGATCACCTAGTGCCACACGATGCAATCTCTCAAAGCAACGCACTAGAATCGCTCTCTCACTTGATCCGATGAACACTATCAAGCATGAGTGAGTTAGAGGGCTTCCAAGCACTACCACATAAGCCACCAAGGCCAAAGTGTGCTCAGCTACCGGCCATGGCCGGCCACAACGTCTATTTATAACCCCACGGTCAAATAGAGCCGTTACCCCTTCACTGGGCAAAAAATCAGGACGACCGGACGCGCCGGTCGAAACTAACCGAACGCGCCGGTCACACAACGGCTCTTTCGCAAAACACTGACCGGACGCGCCGGGATCGACCGGACGCGCCGGTCCCGTAACTGACCGGACGCGCTGGTCAAGTCTGAGTCACGCACAACGAAACAATGACCGGACGCGCTGTTAGAACTGACCGGACGCCACAGTGCTAGCGTCCGGTGAGAGTCCAGTAAGCTCCCTGAACGACCGGACACGTCCGGTCGACTGTGACCGGACGCGCCACGCGTCCGATCAACAAACCGAAAAACGCGCACACGCTGAACACTGACCGGACGCGTCCGGTCAAACACAGACCGCGTCCGGTGCAGCGTCCGGTCACTCCAGTGACCTCCGTTCGCCTCCGTTTCTTTTCCGACTTCCGGCGTAGTGGAAAATAGTCGTTTCAACACACGAGAGGAACCCAAACCCTCTCTACCGCTCAAACTCCACCGCCATCGCAAATGTGCCAACACCAACAAGTGATCACTACCTTGTGTACGTGTGTTAGCATTTTCACAATCATTTTACCGAAGGTGTTAACCACTCAACTTGCCACGCCACTCGATCCTAGCAACGATGCATAGTTAGATCACTCGAGTGGCACTAGATGACCGATATGCAAACAAGTTTGCCCCTCTTAATAGTACGGCCATCTATCCTAAACCCGGTCATCAACTTCTCTACACACCTATGACCGGTGAAATGGAAATGCCCTAGGTTATACCTTTGCCTTGCGCATTCCACCTCATCTCCTCCGATGTTGATGCAACACATGCACCAACCAATCACCAAATGATATGATCCACTTCATATCATTACGTGACCGTTATTGGTTCATCGATCTTGACCTCACTTGCTCTTCACCGTTGCCTCGGTCCTTCGGCGCCAAGCCATCACAACTTGCCCTTCACCCTAGCAACCGGTCCATCAAGCCAAGCCTCATCTTGATCTTCTCCACCTTGGTCACATGACTCCATGTCATGTCTCATGTGCATTAAGCTCCTTCATGACATCATCACATGTGGACTAATTTCCTGTGTATCTCATATAAACACAATTAGTCCACCTAAGTTGTCACTCAATTACCAAAACCAAACAAGGACCTTTCACGCGTCCCGTCGTGTAGGGAGCTTACTGTACTTTGACCTGACGCGCGACCGCGTCCGATCAGTGATGACCGGACACGTCCGATCGTCAGAGTACCTTACTGGAACGTGACCGGACGCGCCGATCACTTCCCAGTCGTGTCCGATTAGGTGATTTCCCTCCTGTGACACGTGTCAGCCTGAACACCGCGTCCGGTCCTCGCAAGGACCGCGTCCGGTCAACAGCGCTGAGACTGAAAGGTCTTGATGGCTAGAGGGGGGTGAATAGCCTTTTCAAATTTTCTACAAAGACAAGCTAAACAAGTTTATCAATACAACAAATAGCGAGATGCGAGTTTTGCTTAGCCTACGGGGTATTTGCAAGCCACCTATCCAATTAACAATTCTAGTATAATGGCACTCAACCGCACAAGTCAAACTGAGAAGGTAACTACAACTACAACTAGCAAGCTACACAAAGAGCTACTCTAGCAAAGCTAACTAGCTAGCAAAGATAACTAAGAAAGTAATGCGGAGTTGAGTTAGGAGATTTTCACCGAGGGGCGAAGTATTGAGCCAACCAATATGATCAACAATGAATACCAAGACAATCGAACACCGGGATCAATCAATCACAATATGAAAGTGATGACACAAAGATTTATCCCGAGGTTCACGTGCTTGCCGGCACGCTAGTCCCCGTTGTGTCCCTCTTCACCACGTGGTTCGGTGGCTAATCGGTCTCACACCGAGCCTCTCAAAAGGCGCCACAAGAACCAACCAAATGGCAAAAGGTTGCAATGACACGAGCAATTTACTAACGTTGCCTTTGGCACTTCGCCGAGGTAGGCACAAACCCCTCACAATCACCGGAGGTGGCCAAGAACAATCACCAACTCTTGCCAATGCCTCCAAGCTGCTCCAAGCCGTCTAGGTGGTGGCAACCACCAAGAGAAATAAGAATCCCACAGCAAATCAACCACCAAGTGCCAACTAGATGCAATCTCACAATGCAAATGCACTTGGATCACTCAATCTCACTTCGAATATGCAAAGAAGCAAGAGAGATGAGTGGGAGGGGAGTTGCTTAGCTCAAAGTGCTCACAAGTATGTCAAATGTCCAAGAGAGGGAGCCTTGAGCCGGCCAACGAGTATTTATAGACGTACCCCTTCGAATATAGCCGTTACTCACTTGAAACAACTGCAGTCGCGCTGACCAGATGCGCTGGTCCAACTGACCGGACGCGCCGATCACACAACGGCTACTTTCGCGAAGCACCGACCGGACGCGCTGGTCGCGCGGACCGGACGCGCGAAGTATGACCGGACGCGCTGGTCCCATAATGGACCGGACGCGCTGGTCAACCCTGAGCAGCGTCCAACGAAACAGCGATCGGACGCGCTGTAGAACTGACCGGATGCCACAGTGCCAGCGTCCAGTTGGAGTCCAGTAAGCTCCCTGATCGACTGGACACGTCCGATCGACCATGACCGGACGCGCCACCGCGTCCGATCAGACAACCGAGAAACGCGCAAAAGCTGAACACTGACCGGACGCGTCCGGTCAAACGGAGACCTCGTCCGGTCCAGCGTCCGGTCACTCCTGTGACCTCCGATCGCCTCCGTTTCTTTTCTAACTTCCGGCGTAGTTGAAAATAGTCGTTTCAACTCCTCGAAAAAGCCTGAATCCCGCCTCGCAAGCTCGGCGGGAGGGAGAGAGGACCCCAAACCCTCTCTACCACTCAAACTCCAACGCCATCGTAAATGTGCTAACACCACCAAGTGATCACGTCATGTGCGAGTGTGTTAGCATTTTCACAATCATTTATCGAGGCGTTATTAGTTCTATCCAAATGCATATGATTATGAAATGCACACCTAGAGGCGCTTAGGAGTTCAATAGCCGCGTCATTCCCCTCTTTATAGTACGACTATCTATCCTATAATGTAACCACACCCACTAGGTGTCTTGGTTACTAAAACACAACCCTTAAGCATATACCTTTGCCTTGATCACGTAGGGTTGCGTCCAAATCCAAGTGTGGCCATCATGATCACCATGTCCATCTTGCCACCAACCTTGGAATGTACTAATCCTCATATGCTACATACAACTTAGGCATAGGATTAGTACTTAGGCATTGTCACTAATTACCAACACCAAACATAGGACTTTCAGAGACGCAGTAGCAGTTGTGTACTGACCGGACGCGTCCGGTCAAGCCAGACACCGCGTCCGGTCAAGGGAAAACGTCTCTAAACACTCCGAAACACGACGCAACTTGAATCAAGTTGCTTCCAACTGAACTTTGAGCTATTCTAGAGCTACCTAGTGCTAAGTTTGACAAGTGTGCACCACACCTAAACACAAGACTTACCTAGGTCAAGCTACTCGCTCATGCCCCCCTTTATAGTACGGCCAAAAGAAAAAACGAAGATCCTAATGACTATTCCGAATGTAACTCAACACCTTGACATCCGGAACTAACCGTCCTTAATCTTGACGTCAATCCTTTGAAAACCGAAATGATTTCCATCAAGGGGCATGAATACCATAGTGTCCAAAGCAGTTATCAACCCCATGACCTAACTTACCAGAGTTTCTGCAAAACACACGTTAACCATGGTAATAAAGCGTTGTCATCAATTGCCGAAACCAACTCTCGGGGCCTAGATGCTTTCACGAATAAATATAAAGCCAAATAGCTTAAGTTAGGGTTCGGGTGCCGGTTTCGCACAACAAGAATGGAAGAGAAAGGGTGCGCATACCTGTTGGTGGTTTGCCGCCGGCGAAGAAAGTGATGAAGACACCAATGAAGACCTGGGCACCTGGCGTAGGGGCGCTAGACTACCAGCAGTGAGTCCGGTAAACGTTCCTGCAGGTTGCTTTTATTGGATATAAAGCCCCGCAGCGAGAACTATAAATGCATTCTCTATTATACATGAAGAGCTCCGGTCCGGTATTTAGGCTATCCGCACTCATCAACCTCTATTTTCATACTCTATACATCCGGGTCATCAAGATTCCCTCCTCTATACACGTTTCTTCCGCACCCATCATCCTCTATATCTCATACTCTATACCAGCTACCAAAAATAGTCTCACTTGTCATCTTCTATAAATTTTATCTAAATATATCCATGTGAGATCTTGTTTTGAAGTATTTATTGTAATGAATTTAATGGTGCAATCGAAATTTAATTTGGTTTTTTGGTTTGTGAGTTATAACATTTTTAGTTAAGGAAAAAAGTGGGACCCGCACTGATTCAATCCCGCGCATGGGGGCGCTGTCCTTTTCTTTTTGATCCGACCAATGGCCAGGCGCGTGCGGTCGCTGCTGCCTTCGCTAGTGGGCGCCGTCAGCTGCTGCAGTTGCTCGTGGTGGGTCCGCCGGCGTCCTTACCACACCTCCGGTATCGCGCTAGAAATAGGGGACATCCCGCGCGTAGCGTTTGGGTTACCATACCCGGTGCAGGGGATTTCCACGCTATATGCTGGATCTATACCGGATGGAATACCATTCCCACTGTGGTCGGTCTTACAGCGCGCAACAGTTCGTCCGGTACCGACCGTGGCCCCACCACGCTGCATGCACACACTGCGCAACAGATGGAGGGAGGGGAGAGAAAAAAGAATCTAATAAGTGGGCCTCACTATTTCACCTAGCTAAAAAATGTTATAACTCATAAACCAAAAACTCAAATTAAATTCCGATTACACAATTAAATTCGTTTCAATAAATCCTTCAAAACAAGATCTCACATGGATATATTTAGATAAAATTTATTTACTAACATGTGGGTCCCACTGTTGGTAGTTGATATAGAGTATGAGATATAGAGGATGGATGAGTGCAGGAGAAAATGGTATAGAGGAGAGAATCTCGATGACCAGGACGAAATATTCCTTTTAGAGGATGAATATAGAGGATGAAGAGTGTGGATAGCCTTAGCGGTCGCCCAATTGTCGCACCAGAAAGAGAGAGCGCACATCAGTTGAGGCAGAAGAAAAGCCGGAGAAGTGGCCTCGAACAGTCTTAGTGCAAGTGTTTTTCTTTTGCAAAAAATCCACATTGTCTCCCTCAACTTTTGCGAAAATCCAGTTTTCCTCTAGCACCGGGCAAAACACCTCCCTCAACTTTTAAAACTGTTCATCTTACTTCCCGGGCCCTGTTATAAGCGGTTTTGAAAACGGTTTTGTCTTTTTTTTATTTCGGCTAAATCTTTAAAAAAAATCATAGTAAATCACAGGAAAATTATGAAAAAACCAATTTTGTTGGACTCTAAATGAGTAAATCTACACAGTGAACGTATAATATGGTATGCTTTAGTACAAAATTTTTGCTGTAGCTTTAAATCTATGATTTTCTGTGATTAATTGAAATAATTCATAACTGCAGTTTCTATGGTCCAATTGTGGTGAAATTTTTATACATGGTCTAATGTGTATGAAATTTTTACTACAGTTCAAGCATACAATAATTAGTCCATCATAAAAATTTCACCATAATTGGACCATAAAAACTGTAGCTATGAATTATTCCAATTAATTTTAGAAAAACATAGATTTAAAACTACAGCAAAACTTTGTACTAAAACATATCATATTATATGTTCACTGTGTAGATCTACTCATGTAGAGTCTAACAAAATTAGATTTTCTATTTTATGATTATCCTATGGTTTACTATGATTTTTTAAAGATTAAGCCAAAATAAATAAAAAAATAAAACCGCCTTCAAAACCGCTTATAACAGGGTCAGGGAGGTAAGATGAACGGTTTTAAAAATTGAGGGAGATGTTTTGCCCGGTTTTGGAGTTTAGTGGGGAAAAACAAACTTTCGCTAAAGTTGAGGGGTTTAATGTGGACTTTTTCCTTTTCTTTTCAATTTGACTATTTTCTTGACCTTTTTTTTAACTATTTTGTAAAATGACATCAAGTTTGATGGATGGGAGTAGTATATCTAGATGGAGTTTATAGTCGTCCAAAGAGAGGATGCTCTAAGTTTAATGTACGTGGATCAGTGACGGAGCTGGTCAGTTTTATGCCTAGGATTACTTTGTATGTAGCACTTGTACCGAGTCAGAATACCATCGATACCGGTTTAATATTGATAGATAACAAAACTAGCTCATAAACACATAAATTTTGACAATATTTCAATTCTATGATTAAATTTACAACATAATTGATGGAACACATGAATGTGGTGAAAAAATACCTAGCCATAGCCAATGGTGGTTTGTTTTGCCTTTGCTTCTCGTATCTTCGTTCACAATAGTATGTAAACTTGAACCTACACATAAGTTTGGAGTTTAAAAATATTAGTAATGTAGGCTCTGTTCATCCGGCTTATAATCCGTACTTTTCAGCTTGTTTTTTCAGCCGGAACAATGTTTTCTCTCACAACAAATCATCCAACAGTGTTTTTCAGCCGGCTTATCAGCACAGTCGAACGGGGCCGTAGTCTATTATAAGATACAATTGATTAATGAAAAAATTGGCAACATACCACTTGCTCTACTTTGAGATAATGATGACTCTTTATTCAAGAATTAAGAATTTGAATTTTTACCTTCTGTTATCTATTGTCGTGCTCCAAATTCATGTAGTCCTTCTACATAAATGGACAAAGGCACATAATCATTCATTCATGGCTTCATGGGGATTTTTGGATTGGAATTGGCAATTTGGAAATCACCGCCTACTTGCTGCGCCAACCTGCTGGAATGCTATTGTCCTTCTCTAATCTCATGTTCTCCTTCGATTTGAAGCCCCAACGATGCGGTGACCAGACCTAGGCAGCCAGTGCTGCGCTGCCAAGCACATAGCACGCCAGCACCAGTGACCGGTGCAAGCGGCTAGCGACGGCCCGACTGGCGACTGGACCTAAGCCTAGCGCGGGGTAGCGGCTTGCAACGGCCAGCAACTACAGCTAGAGACGACAAAGGTACCCAATACTCCATGAATTTTACCCGATAAAAAATAGATGAGCATGGATAATTTTACGTACTCACATGTATTTTATGGGGCTATAATCGTCTGCCCGTCGGGTATGCAGGTGCGGGTGTAGGTATATACTACCCATGCTCTCTTAGGTCTTGTTTGGTTCGTTCTGTTAAAATTTAACAGGTGTTGACAATGAGATTGATCATAGGGTGTTCGAATATTAATAATAGACTAATTAGGCTTAATAGATTCGTCTCGTAAATTAATCTCAATCTGTGCAATTAGTTTCGTAATTAGTCTATGTTTAATACTCTATACATGTGTCAAACATTCGATGTGATAGGTGTTAAAAAAAAAACAAGTGAAACCAAACAGGACCTTACTCGTGGATAATAAATACCCGCATTAGACATCTAGCCATCCTACTCAAATTTAGGACAACTACTCGATACGAAGTACGATTGCAAGGCATAACAAGCAATGGTACGAATTCAATTCCCCAATATATATTGAAACAAATGATGCAGGCACTATATAAATTTCCAAGCTATAAGTCGTGTTTCAAGGGGTCGTACAACAAGGTGTACGTTCCGTTCCAATGCACGAGATTGTTTGCTAGTGATAATTATATGTACTATAAATATTATTATTTTCTTATATATACTTTGGTCAAAGCTAAAATAATTGACTTCTCAAGAAGCGAGAATAACACTTATTTTAAAACCGAGGGATAGATATAGATTTATCGGATATAAGTAATCTATAGTTCTAACATACATGAACACTGACTTTTTTTTAGGGAATGAACACTGTTATTGAGGGATTGTTTTCTGTATGGAAAAAGTCTAAATCACCCCTGAACTATTGGTCCTGGAACACATAACCCGCTGAATTATGAAACGGTCTAATTTACTCCCTAAACTATCCAAAACCGTCTATTTTACCCTCTCGGCGGTTTTCGCCGGCGGTTGCTACAGTAAAAAGGTTTGCTACACTAATATCGGTTTTTGTCTTTTTTTTAATATTTTCGCTGGATATTTGAAAAATCATAGTAAATCACAGAAAAATCATAAAATAAAAAATCTAATTTTGTTGAACTCCACATAAATAGATCTACACAGTAAATATATAATACGGTACACTTTAGTACAAAGTTTTTGATGTAGCTTTAGTCTAAATTGGACTCCACATAAGTTTGTAGCTTTAGTACAAAGTTCCCCGATGCTGATCAGATCGATCGGCATAGGCGCGTGGCCGCCGCCCACTCCGTCACGCACTCACGCGAACTGAACAGCGCCCCCGGCTGGATTTCGGAAAGAAAAAAAAATCAGGCCGAGGCCGCGCGGAACCGAGGGAAAAAGGCAGGGCGGCCGCCACTCGCCAGTCGCCACACACCCAAACCACCCATCCCGATCCAACACGGCACACGGCCACGCCGCGCGGCTGCCGCCCAGCAGCCACCACGCCACGGGTTCCGCACCATGCGGCGCCGTACTCCCGTGGCCTGGTGCCGTTCCATCGCGCCCCCTTCCCTCACGGCCTCATGCCCTCAGCCGGTCAGCCCTCATCCATCCGCCGCGCGCCGCGAGTACGCGACTCTGCGACAAACCCCGCAAGCAAAACCACCGCACCGCTCCGTCCGCCCACGCGGCCGCAGCGGTGGGCGATGCCCTCCCCAGCCGGTCATTTCACCGCGGGGGCGCGGCCCACGCCCGCGGCCCACCACCGCACCGCCCCGCCTCATCCTCCTTTTATGACCGGTTCCCCACCTCCGCCTCCGTTCCGCATCTCCACCACCACCACCAAACCCTAGCCGCCTGCCTTCGCCGCCGCCGCCGCCGCAGCAGCAGCTGACCGGCCATGTCTTCCTCGTCCTCCGACGCGGCCAGGGACGACGCCGTCTCATCTCCCGACCTGCCCCCTCTGGCCGCGCCCGTCGCCGCGGCGGCTGCTGCGGCCGCGGCAGCGGCCTCCTCGGGGGGAGGCATAGGGCTCGGGGGCGGGGGCTCCGGCCGGAGGCTGCCGCCGCCGTGCTGGACGCACGAGGAGACCCTCGCGCTCATCGAGGCCTACCGCGACAGGTGGGAGGCGGTGCGGAAGGGCAACCTGCGGGCCGCGGACTGGGACGCCGTGGCCAACACCGTCACCGCGCGCTGCGGGCGGTTCCCCACCGCCACGCACAAGTCCGGCGTGCAGTGCCGCCACAAGATCGAGAAGCTTCGGAAGCGATACCGCGCTGAGCGGTCGCGCTCCGCGGGGCGGTCCAAGGGGCCCAAGTGGCCATTCTTCCCGCTCCTCCACGACCTCGCCGGTGGCGGCGTGCCGGACCCGAGCCCCAACGCCATCGTCAAGATCAAGACCAAGGGCCCCGCCCCGCCGGCATCCCCGCCTTCCCCCGTGTCCTCCCCTTCCTCCTCCGAGGAGGCTGTGCGGAGCAGGAGCCTGCACGGGCTCATCTCCAACGGCGGGGCCGGGAGCGGGCCGCGCTTCACCATCCCCAAGGCCTCCCGCACGAAGCCCGCCGCCGTGGCAGCTGTGAAGCCGGAAAGGAGCGGCGGCGGCGAGGACGACGCCGAGGCAGAGGCCATGGCGGAGGTGGCTGCCGCACTGCGGGCGGTCGGGGAGGGGTTCCTGCGTATGGAGGAGCGCAGGCTGGAGCTCTCGCTGCAGATGGAGAAGGAACGGATGGAGTCGGAGATGAAGCGCACCCAGACGATGCTTGACGCCCAGCAGCTCATCCTCGAGGCCTTCCTCGGTAAGCAGCAGCAGAACAAGAAGGCCAGGGTCTCCCCTTCCTCTGCCGCAATGGAAGAGGACTGATCTGATCGATCGATGTAGCCCGGCTGCTCTAGTTCTGCTCTGTGAACCTTGTGTGCATGCTTGCTCGCTCTGTGTTAACTGCTGTTCATGCTAGTAGTTGTTGACTTTGATGTTAGTAGCAATTTAATCTTATTGTGTGTATGGATGGTGAATTGAACCGAACAAGGGGTCCGTTTGGTTGGGGCAAAGGATGTAGGTGTAGGGATATGGTAAGGGGGGAAGGACGAGGTTTTAATTAGAAATTAGAAAGTCTCAGTTGTAATCAGTAAGTTAATCAGTGAATTACTTGTGTTATGAATTATGAACTTATGATGAGCTGCTGCTGTTATGTTGAAACACTGCAGCTTGTTCAAATGGCATCTGTTGGTTGTCAATTTTTGTTGTTGATTTTGCATTTTTGCTTGCTACACTCGTGTTGTTATGACCGTCCGGTTTGCTAGATTAGTTTAATGCTGCCTTCGAGACATTCGGTGAGCAAGCATATGGAATCTCTATATTTCACTGAGGTTCACCCTGTTTTGTGAGTAAACTGCAATACTAGATTATTACAGCCAGACAGGACTACATGTTGCAGTCAGTCAGGAATGTTTCCTAAGATGCAGCACTAACGGGACTTCTACAGCTTGTATCAGGCTTTTTTTTTTTTGACAAGAAACATTGTATTATCAGCAGCATGAAGCTGCTAGTATCGTTACATCGTTTAAGCCTACATGATTGAGGCTTTGTAGCACAATACAATGGGGTGTGTGACTCTGAGTAGTGCAAATGAAATTGAAATCCTGCTGAGCCGATAGAAGAGTTGTAGCCTGTCTTGCTAAGTTATCAGCTGTCATGTTGAGTCTTCTGTCGATCTTGAAGATGTGTGGGTCTTTGTCTGCTGTGGTGTTGATGTATGTCTGAGTGAAGAATTTGATCCTCCAATCTGGTGGGTGAGCAATGTCCTGGCACCGGAGGTGGTGAACCAGTTGGTCACAATCGGATAGGAAGTTGACACCTGTGAGGTTAAGAGCAGTACAGACAGTGGCAGCAAGCGCCAGCGCTGCTGCTTCGGCCATGAGAGCCGAAGTGCAACTGTGGAGCCTGGCCTTAATGTATATGGATTGGGGTACCTGCTCCTGGAAGTGCAAGATGAAGATGCCGAGTCCCGCTTGAATGGTTCCTGTATAAGTGTTGTCCGGCTCTGCAGATGCATCAATGTAGCACCGGGTGCCTTGGAGGCAGGCTGGTGTTTGTACAGTATAATTGTTCACCTGTTGGGTATTGTTGGGTATGGTAGGATATACCTGTATTTGCTGTCGGTTGCAGCGGCTGTTGTCGAGGTGAACATTGTGGCGTCGTTCCTGTTGCTGTGGGTGAAGTCGCCATCAGGTGTGTGTTGATGTGTGCCTGAGCCGCATGGTGTACCTGTGAAGGTGTCCACTGCTTTCTATTGAAATGAGAATCATTTCTGGCCTTTCAGATGTACCATAGAGTGAATAAGATTCTTATGAGAGTGTCGTCAATAGTATGATGGGGAGTAAGGTGGAGTAGGCTCTGCTGGATACCATCATGTTCAGGTGCTATGTTTTGTGTTAAGATAGGAGGGTTAAAGGAGCGTCATACCTGGGTTGGAAGCTGGCAGTGGAGAAAGAGATGGGAGTCTGTTTCTAGCTGACCGCAGGTGCTGCAGTGTCTTGGAATTTGCGAGTATCTTCCTGCTCTTTCTGCTGTTGCAATTGCATTTCTAATGAGTCTCCATGTGAAGGTTTTGATGAGAGGAGGGAGGTTTTTGATTTTCCAGGCTCTCTTTAGGATTTGACTTGCATGGGCATTGATGCTTTTTGACCCCTGCTGTGGTAGCTGCACTCTGTTGGCAGAGGAGAGGACCTTGTAAATTTCCTTTGTGGAGCACGTACCTGTTCTTGATGGCCTCCATCTGAGAATGTCCGGCTGGTCACTAGGAATTGTTTGTGTAGCTATTATTGCCTGGGTAGCTTTATCATCAAAGATGTTAGATACAAGAGGAGTGTTCCATTCATGTGTATGAGGTACCCATAGATCATAGGCTTTGGCTGGAAGTGGTGTGACAGTTACAGACATCCTGAGATGGTCATGTATAGAGTCCCAAATTGGACACCATGGTGTGCACCAAATGGAGTTACCTGCATGCAGCTGATAATGCACATTAGAGTGAAGGTGATGTTGGACATGCAAAATAGAAGACCAGAAGACTGATTTGGTTCCATTTTTACTAGCTTTCTAGAAAGTAGTGTTAGGGTAGTATTTGACTTTGATTACAACAGACAGGAATTTGTTTTTACCAGTAGCTATATTGTGGGCTGCATGGACAAGGAGGCTTTTGTTAACAGTTTCCAAGTCCCTGATGCTTAGCCCACCGTTGTCTTTGCTCCGACAGATATCCTCCCAGGATCTGTAAGCAATTGACGAGGTGACCACATCATCTTGAATCCCTGTCCACCAGAATTTCCTGATAGTAGTAGTGATCTGCTGCAAGAAAGTTTTGGAGAAAAGGACAGTAGACATATAATAGACAGGTATGGATGCAAGAACAGATTGGATATAGGTGAGTCTACCTACATGATTAAGTTTGTTCGCTCTGACAGTAGTTAATTTAGCTCTGAATTTGTTGTGAATGAAATTGTAAGCTCTGTTACGGTCATTGTGATTAAAGATGAGTGGGTGGCCTAGGTGCTTGGTGTGGGGGAGCAAGTCAGGAACAGGAAAAATGGCCTTGTGGCGGTCCTGCCAATTTTCAAAACGAAAAGGTGTGTTAGTTTTACGACGAGAAGAGTTTAGTATTGTGAGAATGGCCGTGTGGTCGCTTCTCTGCATTGGGAGGTGATACACCGTAGTGTTCGGGTATGCTGTGCACCATTCCGCGTTGCCCAGGCAACAATCTAGTCGCTCGAAGGTGGGTGTTGTTGGGTGTCGCCTGTTCGCCCAAGTGTAAGCAGGTTTTAACCCAAGTCGATAAAACCACATTGCTTAACATAATCACAGAAAGCGTTAATACGGCGAAAATCAGGTCTACCTGGCCCTGACTTCTCACACGGATGCATTATTATCATTTAGGTCACCCATACATAATATAGGCAGATTGCTATTAGATACAACAAAATTAAAATCAGGTCTACCTGGACCTGACTTCTCACACGGATGCATTATTATCATTTAGGTCACCCATACATAATATAGGCAGATTGCTATTAGATACAACAAAATTAAGCACCTGCCCCCAGATAACTGCAGTGTTCTGGTGATGGGGATCACCATAAAGACATACTAGACCAAACTGTTTACAATCAACTAAGTTATTACATAAGGAAAAGGTATAATTGTGGGAGTGGTCGACTACTGTAATGTCAAAGTCCTGCTTCCAGATAAGCCAAAGGCCTGCTTGTATCAGGCTTCGAAGCGTGCATCTACTCGAGACTGTGTTGCATGAATGCCCTTCCATATCGCTAAGGAAATGCCTCAGATCTGTCACAAGCGAAACACAGCCCCGTAGAAACAGAAGCATTACGATAACAAAAACTAAGAAAGCGATGGCAATCCGCAAATCAGAAAGCTTATTGCTGATGTAGAGCAGCTTTCGGGCATATGAAATCCGAAATCTCACTTCAAAAAAGGAAGTTTGAATCCCAGAAAGTAAGAAGCTCAGAAGTATTCGACGTAGGAACACTGGAAATATGAAATATCTAAGCACACGAGTATTCGACGTAGGAACCCTGGAAATATGAATATCTAAGCACACGTGGACAGAACCTTTCAAATCCTGAAGGTGAAAAAAAGAGAGCAAATTTGCACCCATTTAACTCTCAGTAAGTACGTAGTGCAACACAGCCGTCGATATAGAACAATAGAACATTTGGATTAAGAGCCCATTTGGAATGTTCCAATTGAAAAACACAAAAAAACAGGAAAAATTTCAACGTTCAGAAGGGGACCTATCTTAAAACCAAAAGCCATACATCATGTGCATTGGATATCAGAAAATATACTCCATTTCAACTTTCTGATCAAACAGAGGGCGCTCAACAAAAAGTACAGTTTTTGGACATCTGCCAATCTGGTTGATTTCAGATAACTGCGGTAAAACTCACGGATGCACATGCACCCCCGTCCACTCCTAAAAAAAAACATTTTCTAAGGTAGAAGGTTGTCAACATGTTATTACAGGTCGGTCTTCAAGGGAGTTACGACAGCAAAAAAACTATGTAAGAGCTGAGTCTTCCGGGACCTGCCTATTCAGGATGCACAATACTGGAACTATAGTTCTGTACCACGATCTGTTGGGGACATTTGCTAGCTTTAGAAAACTGGGTGGCTAAGTGAATTACATCAACCCAGTAGGATTAGTAGTAAGGGCTGTAGCTGTACCCCAGGAACCTCCTGAATCTTGGTACCTTCCTGCAGAGCAAATAAATCATAAGGAAACCATCCACATTTCATAAATCATAAGCCTTGCTTTCCCAGGTCAACTTCACTAAAAACATTTTAGTCATGCTTTCCCCAGGATTCAGGTCAACTTCTTCGAACTTTCCAGTCATGTATTCCCCAGGATGACTCATAAGGCATGTTTTTCACACAAAAATGGATATGTTTGGTAAATGTTAGCTCTGAAAGGTGAGAGGTATGGAAAGGGAGGTTAAGTTTGAGAAGCCACAAATGACAGTCCTAGTCATTTGACCCAGATTAAATGGTGAAGAAGCTCAAGTACCTCAAAAAGTGATAATGTATTGATTGCAACTAATCAAAATAGCACTTCCATGTTTACCATCTTTCCACATCCACGTGTAATGTATCTTCATGAAGAAAAACTCCTTACCCATACGATGGATAGAAAGGATAAACTGATTGCCTTCCCCTAGATTGCTTCATTCCTGGAATATTGGTTCTTTTTGGACAAACCTACATTCAGAATGAAGATTAGACAAAAATTGAAAAAATAAATGTTAGAAAGTTGAAACCAAGTCCTTTGGACCTTCAAAGGACGACCATGAAGTTCTGTTTCATTCAAAAGGAGAGCATTCTGGACAGCCTCAACTTCATCAAACTCCACATAAGCAAACCCTTTCGGTTGACCAAAGCTGTCTGTCAAGATTGTCACCCTGTTGATAGTTCCACAAAATTGAAAATGCTGCTGAACTTCCTCCGGCAAGCAAGCATAGTCAACCTGAAGCAAGGTGGCACATGGTTTACATCTTACTCACAATCTTAGCCAACTAAGAACTACATGTTGCCAATTTTAATGCATTTTTAAGGGACAAGTATTTTTTTTTCAAAACACATAAGAAGGCACAAACCCCAGCCACAGGAAGAAACAGTTATACGTAGTAACTAAAGAACATAGGGAGGCATCAAAGTTCAACAACTAGAGTTCATTTTAGTGACATAATCATTGCTCAAGAGCTGCAGGAAATTTGTCAGGTGTTTAGGACATGCTTGAATAGAATTAGGACAAGAGGTACAAGAGAAGAAAACTCACATTCCCAACATAGATGGAGCGAACATCCACCTCTGCCTTGTCAACTGTTGTTGCTGCCACAGCTGTTTCAGATTCTTCTTCTGCGAATACAAATACAAACAAATAAAAAGAGTGGTAAACAGCTATATAGCTTAGTGGGAAAATGGGAGCAGTATTCCATTGAAGCAGTGGGCCCGAGAAAAATGAAATTACTGCACCGTACTCGCAATCAGAAATTATGAAGCCTGTAACAAGAAAAAGATACTTCAAGCACAGCAACAAAGCTATGTAATCAGTACCCATGATTGTATAAAGTATAGATGGACTTACAAATTTAGTAGGTATATGAGCAGAGGTATGGTATGTGGCATATACTTTATACACAATACTATTTTCAGAATATTTGCAGAACTCACTTTCTAAACAAGATCATCTGAAAGTTTGTCTTCACTGCCTATAAATTTTCAGAAGTAGAACTGTAGAAGCACCAATGAGGTGAAAAAGATGTCTGCAAGTAATTTTCAGAAGCTTTACTGCTTTAGTCACATTGCCTCTATGTGTACAAATTGTTCTTTCTATGCAATATAGGCATATAGCATTAGCATCATTGTGGTGCCCTATGCAAGAATAGTTGCATAAATACTTGTATTATAAGAAAAGAAAACTTGTAGCCTAGGGCGCCCAGTGGCGGAGCTTGGAGCAAAACGGGGGGGGGGGGGGGGGGGTGCAATTTACCATTGAATCTGAATGGACACAGGTGGTGGAAATTTTAGTCTTAGTACTTATAACAACTCCCTCCGTCATAAAATTTGTGTCATTCTCACTTTTCGGGAAGTTAAATGCTTTTAACTTTGACCAGATATTAAGAAATCATTAATATTGATGATTAGATTACTTTTTCAATATATAATAAACTTATTTAGAGATACAAATGTTGCTCATATTTTCTATAAATATAATTAAATTTAAGAAAGTTTGATCTGCACGAAATCCAAAATGGTACTTATTTTGGGACAGAGGGAGTAGATCATATATTATTTAATAACAAAATACAAGTGACTTTGGTGGTCTGTTTTTGCTGTGGCGACAATCACAATATATTAGATTAATATATCATATAAATATACATATATACACTAAAATACATGTAACATACTTTGTCAAAAAAAAATACATGTAACATACAGAACTAAAAATATCCTGCATATTTTATACAGATTAATGAGTTTAAAAGTAAAAAAAATGAGAATTCAATTAGAACACAAAAGTAGTCGTAGCTGTAGCCTATAGGGCTGTAGTCCTATGTTATACGCGCAGAGGCAAAGGAAAGCTGGGAGCACACCTGCTGTCACGGAAGGCAGGCAGACAGGCAGGGATGAGCGGAGATTTCCAAGCGTCAGGCAAGACACAACAGGCTAAATAGCATTTAGGTTTTACAAAATTCATGAAGGCGGGGGCCAAAGCCCAGCTTGGCCCCAACGTAGCTCCGCCCGTGCCCATGCCCACATGAGAGAAAACCCATATATATCATCTGATGGAAATGTCCACTATCAGAACAATAAATTGTAGCTAAGGGACAAAATACATTACAATAATCACAATATATTAGATTTCCAATGCAAGCTGCTAAAACATGCAGCATGCCTTGTCCTTCTATGCTGTAGGCAACTTGGAAGATCCAGAATGAAGTGGTCTTCCAGAACAAAGAACCATCCATCAGTTGTCTCCTCCAAGCATGCCGAGCAGCACTTATGGCGCACTCGCCTCTTGCGCAATGATCAAACCACCTCCACCAAATGATATTTTTCTTTTTTCAGTGTAACCTCATGAGAGTTTGCACTGAACTCTGTATCAAATAAAAAGTTTGGCTGCAAGAGCCATAATGGATTAAGGTGGGACTCTCTTTCCTAGCAGTTCTGAGCTCGCACATATTTCCTAGTAGTACAGGGCTCATAATTGAATCCTAGGAGACACTCAAGGAACACTATGCAAACATCAAAATGCAGCTTAGGCCTGATGTTGCCGATTACTCTAACTAGAAATGCAATAATTGACCACATGAACAACATTGTGATACACTTGAGATGTTTAATGCTAGAATGTGGATGCAAAAAGCATCTCCAACAGTCTGGCTGATGACTTATGACAGTCACTCAAAGTAATGCTTAGCTGCAGCACAAGCATTCAATAAGTAACCAAGCAAGCTTACCATCTGAATCGTAACTATACTAGTCGTGCTTTGATCACAATGTATCAATCATTATGTCTTCGTCAAAATCTGTTCAATTTCAGTACAAAATACTACCACTGATCAACATAACAGATGATGGAGGCAAACAGACATAATGTTCGTCAATCACACAACACATGAGAAATGCAATA
Source organism: Saccharum hybrid cultivar R570 (assembly GCA_038087645.1). Taxonomy (NCBI): domain Eukaryota; kingdom Viridiplantae; phylum Streptophyta; class Magnoliopsida; order Poales; family Poaceae; genus Saccharum; species Saccharum hybrid cultivar. Next base: position 31,072,268 of record JAQSUU010000066.1, on the reverse strand, counting down.
ATTGACCACATGACCAACATTGTAATACACTTGAGATGTTCAATGCCAGAATGTGGTTGCAAAAGGCATTGCCGACAATCTAGCTGATTTAAAGACAAGAGAACACTTGGTGAAGACGCGTGCACACGGTGGCCACGTCAGTTAAATGAATGAGGGGCGTTGGATTTGGCGATCGACAGTGCCGCTGCTTCCTCCCATGTCAAATATATACCGGCTCCAACCCTAGCCCAACCGTCCGCGTCCGCCTCTCCTCCCTTTCCCGGTCTCCCTCCTCTCTCTCTCTCAGCGGCGGCTAGGCACCGCTCGCGCGCGTCGGAGCCAGGGCGCCGCAGCCCTCTGGCGAGGGAGGCCCGAGCCCCGGCTAGGGCCACCAGGCGCGGGTGGCCCTCGGTGCGAGCGGCGGCGGCGCGAGGGCCCCGGCGCGGGTGGCCTGCGGCGTGGTGCCCCCGGCCGAGTGACTACGTGAGAGGCCCCAGCCTTCGAGATGGGCCGAGCGGAGCTCGGATCTGGCCTGTTTGAGGCTCCACGGGAGCTGGTATCGCTCGTTGCCGCGCTCGCAGGTGGCGGCTCGCACACGCCGTAACCCTAGCCGGCGTCGGCGGTGAGCGGCGGCCGGCGGCAAGCGCAGCTGCACAGGAAACTGGGGCGAGGAGGCCAGCTGCGGGTTCCAGCAGGCGCGGCAGCAGCGGCGGCACTGTGCCGGGCGCTGGCACTGGCAGGCCGGTAGTGACCATGCAACGGGTCGTAGGCTGGTGGGAACCGGAGGGCAGGGGGCATCTGCCGGCAGCGGCGGACGGCGCCTCCAACTCCTCTGCCTTGATTCTTGAATCAGAGCTGCGGACTGCCTGCTGGATTTTTTGTTGTCGAGATGGGAGGAGAGCAATCAGAGCATGAAGAAGCCATCCGGTGTTAGCAATCTGCAGTCACGCCTGCAGGCCAGGTAATTTGGATTTCCCATCTCCCAATTCCCTCTTTAGAACTTGGCCGTGGTTTTATTTCTTCTGCATTGTGCATTGTGCATACTACCAAGGGATTATGGTGTTGGAGATTAGTGATTAATTGAGTAGCATATATGAGTAGTAATTGTGGTCACATGGTCTTCGTAAGATTTGCTAGCACATTAAAATTCAGACTAAAGTCTTTCTTGCAGGGGAATGTTGTCTGAAATCTGAATTTAACAACAGGTCAATATGCAGTAGCGGCTTTCTTGCAGGATAAAAGGATATGATGCTCAGATGCTTAGCTCCTGCTTCTTCCCTGGAGGTATGCTAACTTTTTTAATGTTCCTCCATTTGTCTTTTTTTAATTATTTTGAATGTGACTGAAGGTATGTTTGCAAAATAGTTAGAAATTACATGAAAAAATATGTTTATGTTTTGGGAAAGTAATCTTTTATCTAATCTAGAGCTGGCTTTTCCTCTCGGTATTCAATGGAAAGCCAACCATAGGTATGGATGCTCTTTCAAAGGTTCCCTGGCTAATTGCAGTGGCCTGTCTCAAAAGTGCGATGACGTTTTTTCTGCGCAGATATGGCCTAAAACTGATGGACCTACACTTGATCCAGACTCCTGATGATTAATTAATTGAATGGCTTTGTGATGTTCAATGGTAAGTTCAGTTTCTTTGCATGCCACACATGCTAAAATATGGGACAGGAATATAGAAGTATGCTGCCTGAATTTATTTGTTGATGTGTTTTACTTATTTGCAAGTAAAAAAAGATCTCCTTAAACATACACAAGTTTTTATTTTGCCTTCATGCTGTTTCAATTCATGTATCTAAAACCTAGAGAGCTTATGTCTTTACCAAATACTAATTTGTTCATGGTTTAAAAGCGAACATGCATTAAAAATTGAACAATACCAGATGTTTAGAACACAAGATTTAGCTAATGAACATTGTACGCTAATTTTGTTTTCTCACGCCAAGGATGGCATAGTATTGAGCTTTGTAGATGATATTGCTCTCTCTTATTATAGTTTTGAGCTTTGCAGAGGATACCGCTTGCCCTTTATTTTGGCACTTCCACAGGCAATATGGTGACTTTTCCCTTGCCGTGCACATTTCATAACTTTCTATGATTATATGAACATTGGTATTCTCCTTTGTTTTTTAATCTATATTACTATGTTTTGATTTGATTTTTGAGGGACATTGCCAACCTAATTTTAGAAAGAGAAACAGATTAATGTCCTTTTTGAATTTCTTTTTCTTCTCTATTAGGAAAACAATCAGATTTCCTATTGGGCTTCAAATGATTCGTAGACAGTTGAACAGGTCTATCTGAATCAATTGGGTTTTCTTTGCAGCTATTTCAACTCATAGTTCAGAGCTGGTGTTGGCTCCTTTCATTCTGAATGGAGTGAAGTGCTATGTCAAAGTAAACTTGATCCTTGCCACCAGCAAGGATCTAGCAAGGATCAAGGGAAGGCAAGAATTGAAACTATCTCTTACGGCCCCACACGCGGCAACGGCCGTCCCTGCGAGGAGCAGCAGTGGCACCACGACGCCGGTGGCAGTGGGTGCAGTGCCGGGGCGAGCTTGATTGAGAATTCATGGCTTGGGTCTCGCTACCCTTGCCCTCTTTGTCGTCACCCGTGAGGTTTACCCTAGAACATCACCCCCTTCCATGTGTCCCTCGGCCTCGACATCAGTTTCTGTGATTCCTCACATATTTTCTCCCTCCACCTACTTTGTTCTATTCATCAGTTCAGGTACTGCAGCGGCATAGTCTCTGATTCCATCACATAACTATCCAGCAGCATCACGCTGTCGCAATCACCAGGTCTAGGTGCGTCCACTACAAGAAGGGTTCCACTTCAGCATTGCCCCGACTCACCTCTCAGCACCAATTTGATGCTGCCACATCTACTCTGACCAGTTGGGTGCCCAGCTGAGTATAGCTTTGGAAAACCGCAAGGTAAGAAGCCTACATTTTTCCCTGAGCGAATTTGCATATGTATTGCATTGTGCATTAAAGAGCAGTTGATCTAAAACTTCCTTTGACCAAGCTATGCAATTGCAACTCATCGTTTCTGTGTTTAGTCGAGCATGAACTCTTGTAGTGTAGCTAGATGTGAACGAGAATGTTGCATACCAATGTGCTTGCTGGAATGCCCCTGCGAATGAGAATGTTGCATACCATTGTGACTCTATGATGTTTTTGGGTATGACTACTCTGAAATTTGAATGAGTCAAGCTCTCTTTTTTTTTTTCTGAATGTAGCATTTTGAGATTAGGGACTGCTATTATGGAAATTCAATAGGACAGGAGTTGGCCATGTTGTTGCTTCTATTTCCATCTGATCAGATTTGATCTTAACACTAATTTTGAATAGTTATGCCACTATATGTATTTGCAGATAAAATGATCATTATTAGTTATTGGTTTCATGATTAGTGCAGGTGCATCGATGATCCTAACCAGCATAGACTTGGAAGCATGGATTTTGATTATTTTGATAATTCCTCTTTTTTCCTGCAAAATTGTACCGCTCTCCGAGTGATTCCCATGTTGATGAATCTAGCAAAGCATTGTTTCATGCTATTGATAACTATCCTATTGATCCATATGTTGCTCCATGGAAACTGCACCTGAGGCTTCTCCTGCATCTGAAGGTCTTTTTGCCTCACAGTGTAAGCCTCTACATTGCTCCTTATTTGTCAAATTTGGCCATTGACTTTGTACCATATCTATCCCTGCCACTGGAGATATATATTCTTGTCCTCTTACTGCGTTTTTCCCATCTATGTAGCAAATCAGGAGCTTGAGCGTGCAAGTTACCATGGACATGTGCGTTATGCACCTAGCTCGGATAGTGACTCAGAGGAACTTACTTTCCTCTTCAGAGGTACGGCTCCGGCGCCATCTACATGTTCCTTAGACCATACATGCAGCGACATAACATGCATTGACTTTCATTTAAATGACTTAAACAGATTGCTACCCAGCCCGCAGCTTTGAATTAGAATCAAAGCAGGAAGCTTTATTAGCGGCACTGGAGATTAGAGTAGCTTCTCAGGCAGATGACAATTTCCTTATGGGCTACATCTCAATATCTGCTATTATGACATTTGTTATGTGCAGTATGTTATGTTGTGGCACCTCGCAGTGTATGCCTCCTTGGTCTTCTATCCTAAGATTGTTCCTGTTCGATGTAAAATATATGTACTGCTTAGACACCTAGCGTGCCATTGTAGGCCTGCCTCATGTAAGACGAGTACTATTTGAACACTCTTTATGTCTCATGTAATATATATGTGCTATTTAGACATCTCACACCTGTTCGCACGGTGCAGGCAAATACCTATCGTGTTTACTATCTGTCAGTGTTGTTCTATAGCCCAAAAACAAGCATGGCCAGTGACTCGCGCGCATGGGCGCGCGCAAATCACTAGTCACTTATGACAGCCACTCAAAGAAACGCTTAGCTGCAGCACAAGCGTTCGATAAGTAACCAAGCTTACTTGCTGAATTGTAACAATACTAATCATGCTTTGATCACAATATATCAACCATTATGTATTTCAGTACAAAATACTACCACTGACCAACATAACAAATGATGGAGGCAAACAGACATAATGTTTGTCAATCCACACAACACATGAGAATGCCGAAATGCATCATCCACCGCTCTTACTGCAACCACATAACACAGCGTCTCCTCAAACAGGCTAAAAATAGAATACGGAAGTCACTTATAGGCAGTAAACTGAAGCCAACTACATAGCACCAGAACGAACTACATGCTCTGGCAAACAAACCAGTGGCGGATCTACAGGGGGGGCTGGGTGGGCTCCAGCCCCCCCTAATGACTTGATTTACCACTTAAAAATACTGTAGCAAAAACCTCAAATCACCGTTAAATCTTCATGCAAAACATCTCTATTGTTTTAGCCCCCCTTGATTCTCATCCTGCATCCGCCACTGAAACAAACCACACCACAAATTCAGTCACAGACCACTGTTCGCTTGAACTACTTCAGCAATACTTTCCAGCGAACAAACAGTGTTTTTCTCTCACAGCAAATTAGCGTAAGCCAAATTTCAGCAAAACAAACAGTTTACTTCAGCCGTCAACTTACACCAACAAGGCAAACAGAGATGGTGTGTTTATTAGCAAAACGAATTACCATGCGATGGGGCGGGTGGTATCTCAAACTCGAGTTTCTCCAACTCCCGCAGCCGCCTCCGCATTTCTTCAATCTCCTGCAGCCCACAACACAATACCCTAACACGCATAAGCACTGCCGTACCAGAGCAAAAGATACGAGACCTTAATCGCTCGAGCGAGTCCTTATATTCACGCAAGGTACGAGGCGACATTGCAAAACAAGCGCGCGCGCAGGCGCACACCGCACGCACCTGATCCCTGGTGGAGAGGCTGGCGCGGAGCTCCGCGGTGGAAGGATGGTCCGTCTCTCCTTCCTCGACGCGGCGGGCGCGCGCGCGGTGACCAGAGCCGCGCATCTCATCGCCGCTTGGGCCTCGCTTCGCGGTCATCGCCATCGCCACTGCCGCCGCCGCCGCCGCCGCAACCGCAACTGCTGCTTCGCTTTGGTGCTCCGCCCTCTTTTCGTCCGCTTGTCGTGTTTGCGTGAGCGTGACTGACGACGTGGTGCGCTTTGATTCCGGGAGATGCTTTTGCAGCTATATTTTGTTTTCTTTTTTCTATCGGTTTCGGATCCAGTGGGCTGGGCCCAAGTGTACGGGGGTGGCAGATGGACGGCTCGGATTGAATCAACCCTTGGGGCTCCTTTGGATGCAGGGTCCCCAAATTCACGTGTCTTTAAGCCCCCCAGGGGTTTCGTCCACTGCACTTGTCACCCCCGTCCCCCTCCGGAGAGGGAATCCCCTTGGGGGAAAATTTACCGGCTACCGTTTGGGAAACACAGGGGTACAAATCCCGGACGACCAAAAATATTCACAAAAATCAGAAAAACACAGAGAATTCAGAAATGATGTTTTTTCTGGCTGACTCTTAGTACCACAAACAAATTTAGTACCAATGCATAATTACAAAGTTTGCATAGCCTTTCAGATTATGGAAGTAAGGCAAGACATGTAGCTACATCCAGTTCAAGCAAGAAATAAACATAAAAGCACCATGACAATCTGATCTCTTAGCACAGATGATGGTACTTCTTGATGGTGTCTCTTCACATGAGCTGCACACTCAAACCTGCATTAACAAACAATTTATCATCATAGAAGGTTGGAATAATGATGAAAATTATCTTCATACAGTTGAAGCTTAAGAAAATTGACATCTAGTAATTTTACACATAAGCATAAACCCTACAGAGGTTCATACAACCTTGAGAACTGCTGACAAAATTTCTGTCAGCATTTGTATGAGCAGCAACTCATCATGTTTTAATCTATGCATTTAAAGTCATTGACCTACTGTTCAGCTAAAAAAGAAAATCTTAGCTCGCTTTAACAACCTGTCATTGCCGAAAATATATGAAGCAATTCAAAACTTTTTTTTGCATATAGTCAAAAGTTTCAATCTTTACAAGAAAATCAGGTTAACATTTAGTAGTTAGGTGCATATAACCCATCAGCTCTTTTTGTTGTTAAGCCACAGTGCTCTAAAGTTGTGAAATTTTCTGTACAGTAGTTGCTAACCTGCAGTTAAGCTCCAACAAATGGGACTTGCTTGAACATATATAAGCAATTTAGTCGCCAACCAGAAACTAACACTGAACAATTAATAGGTAACTAATTTGATTGTTTCACGGAAACAGATAGTGTAATGCTCTATCACAAGTCACAGGAACAGTAAACTCACCTTTGGAGCAATCTCACCCTTGATCCACAATAGACGAACTCTTGGGTTCTTGAAGTTGATGAAAATTTCTCTGTTCACCTCACTCTTCATGATGCTTGTTGCTTGCGCCTTCTCTAAATCTGAGAGCTCTTCAATGGATTCCAGAAGATTCATACACTTCTTGATAGAATAGTCACATGTTTGTTTACTTGTTTCATCCAGCGCATCCACAAAAGTCTTGCCTTGCTTCATCTTGTAGTCCACATAGCCTTGTACAACTCCAGCAATGCTTCTCTTTTTCCCACTTCCTGATCCCTTTTGTCCAGAACAAGCAGAGGAAGTTGGTTCTGCATCAGTGAGGTCTATAGGTTCACTTGATGCCCTATGCTCATCTATTGCAGATAAAGGGTACATGCTGCTAGCTGGAGCATTTATGTCACTAGCGTTGACATGTTGAGTGGAAGATGGTCCGTGCAGCTCAAGTGGCTCTGTTGATGTGAAATCTAACTCACCTGTCGCAATGCTTCCTGTTTCATATGGATAAATAAATTCAAGTCACATGGGTGTCCCAAAAATATTAGCAGAAAAGGATAGTAGTAGCAGGAAAGCTACTACTGTACAAAAAAACACATTGAAATAAGCCTACTCTACTGCTTTTTTCTATGAAAAAGGGGCATAAGCTATCTGCAGAAGTAGCTGAACACTACTGTAGGACATAAAGAAAAAAAACTATCTGCACTAGTAGCTGAACAAAAAGTTTACCTTCATACAATTTCTCACACTCATGATATAAAGGAAATGCTTTTGCTTGGAACTTCTTAAGCCTTGGATGATCCTGGCAAATGCAAACTAAAGTTAGCAACAAAGTAACAAGCTAAATTATCTAGCAAGTGAAATGATCTTACAACATACATCAATAAGTTTCTTCCATTTGTCTGGTAAAGCATTGATCATGCACAAAGAATCATTCCAGCCAACCCCACTTTCTTGAATCCCTGCACGAATGGCCTTGTAGTTTCCTTTAATGTCCTTCTCCTTGTCTTGAATCTGTGACTTCGAAAATCCAGCTGATGGAAACTTCTCATTGAAATGCTTTATGATACTTCTCCATCCTTCAGGTGACCAACCATTTTGGCCCTTAAACCTTTCATGATTGTGATCATGAAGTATATCAAGAAGTCCTTTCTCATAATTAAAGCTCCATGATGCTCTTAAGCTTTGTCCTTTAGTCATAGCTAGAGTTTACAAAAAATAACATTCAAACACAGATAGTTTGGTAGCATATAACATAATTGACATAGATAGGAACTCATAAACATAGATGTCTTGTACAATAGCACACTGGCATGTTCTGTAAGAAGTAATCTGCTGATCCTTCTCTCTCCCTCTCTCTCCTGTTTGCAGTCAAGGAGCAGTTGTAGTGGTCAGCATTGCTGCCCATCCTTGGTACTGCAGCAGCATGGCATTAGGCCATTCTAGGAGTAGAAGTAGACAGCCATGTCCATGGCTTACTTCAGCTGTACTAGGAGTAATTGGGGCTGTACTCAGCCATACCTCAAGTACCATAGTTGGTGTGAGGCTTGTATATATATCTATGCTATGCAATCAATCAAAAGGAGTCTCTTTGCCTCACATTCAGATTCTCAGGCATTCGGCCACTGCTGTTGCCTGTGTGTGTGTGTGCTGAGAGCTCAGCTCTTCTTCTACCTTGGTGCAAGGAGAGGAGAGGAGGGAAGGAGTGCAGGTGCTGCTCACCTGGGAGTTGAGTAGAACTCCAACACGTGGTATCAGAGCCGGTCCCTGTCGCTGCGCTTGATCGCCGGCGATGGACACCGAGGCTACTGCTGCGGCCGCCGCTTCTGCTGCGAAGCAGAAGGCCGCAGAGGGGGCCAGCTCGAAGGCCGCTGTCGAGGTTCACCGGGTGCGCGAGTTCAGCGGGCCAAACAATTGGCCAATGCTGACCCGCACCAACTACGGCGAGTGGAGCGTCCACATGAAGTGGAAGCTCAAGGCACGTCATTGGTGGAAGGCCGTCCAGGAGGGTGATGCCGACGAGGATGCGGAGGTGGGCGTCATGGAGGCGCTCATGGCGTCCACGCCGAGCGAGTACCACGAGGCGCTCGGTAGCAAGGACACGGCAAAGGAGGCATGGGACATGCTGGCCTCCTTTCGCCTCGGCTCGGATCGAGCCAAGAAGGCCAAGGCGCAGCAGCTGCGGAGGGACTTCGACGAACTCCGGTTCAAGTCCGGAGAGACGGTGGAGGATTTTGCGCTGCGCCTGCAGACGCTGGCGGGGCAGCTGGCGGTCTTCGGCAAGCCGATCAACGACGAGGACGTCGTGGCCAAGCTGCTGCGCGTCGTGCCGCCCAAGTACGCCCAGCTTGCCCTGTCCATCGAGACCATGCTGGACTTGTCCACGCTGTCTCTGGAGGATGTGACGGGGCGGCTGCGTGCCGTGGAGGATCGATCACCGACGGAGAAGCCCAAGCCGCAACTGCTGCTGACGGAAGAGGAGTGGGTGGCACGGATGAAGGAGAAGCGACGGAACGGCACAGGCTCTTCCAGCGGCGGCGTTGGCAGGAAGAAGGCCAGCAAGGCGCAGGCGGACAAGAAGAAGGGCAAGAAGAAGTTCTCCGACCCCAACGCCTGCCGCAAGTGCGGCGAGGTTGGGCATTGGGCGCAGGAATGCCCGAATCGGAAGCCGGAGAAGAAGGAGGCGCACCTGGCGCATTCCGACGACGACGGTGATCAGGCACTTCTGATGGGAGTGTTCTGCGCGGAGCAGAGTGGCAAGCCGAGGAAGATGGAGGTGGAGCAGAGGGCTGCGCCGCCGGTCGTCCATCATCTCGACGAGCCGCGCGCGCAGGTTCATCTGGGCGTCTCCGGAGATGAGTCGGAGCAGAGGTGGTACCTCGACTCCGGCGCGAGCAACCACATGACGGGCTGCCGCGCTGCCTTCTCCGAGCTGGACGAGAAGCACCGTGGGAGCGTCCGGTTCGGCGATGGCTCCCGGGTGCAGATCCGTGGGCGCGGCACGGTGCTGTTCAGGTGCAAGAACGGCGAGCACCGCGCGCTCACGGAGGTTCACTACATCCCGGAGCTCCGCTCTAGCATCATCAGCCTTGGCCAGCTGGACGAGCATGGAGCAGAGGTGCTGATCCGCCAAGGGGTGTTGCGCATCAAGGACCAGGACGGGCGTCTCCTGGCTAAGGTGATGCGATCTCGGAATCGGCTTTACCTCCTCGACTTGAAGGTTGAGCAGCCGGTGTGTCTGGCGGCGGTGAGCGTGGAGGAGACATGGCTCTGGCACGGCCGGTTCGGCCACCTGAGCTTCGACGCTCTAGGCCGGATGGAGAAGATGGTGACTGGTATGCCACGCATCGAACACGCAGGGGAGCTCTGCGACAGCTGCCTCGCCGGGAAGCAGAGAAGACTGCCGTTCCCCAAGGCTGCGCGCTACCGTGCGGTGGATCCGCTCGAGCTGGTCCATGGGGACCTTTGCGGGCCGATCACACCGGCAACGCACGGTGGGCGCAGGTACTTTCTGCTGCTTGTCGACGACCACAGTCGGTTCATGTGGTTGCGGCTTCTGGCGAGCAAGGACGAGGCAGCGGACGCCATCAAGCAGTTCAAGGCTCGAGCTGAGGCAGAGTCCGAGAAGAAGCTCCGGGTGTTGAGGACCGACCGCGGCGGTGAGTTCACGGCGGTGGAATTTGCCACCTACTGCGCCGAGGAGGGGGTGGGGCGCCACCTCACCGCGCCCTACTCACCGCAGCAGAACGGCGTGGTGGAGCACCGAAATCAGACGATCGTCGGCATGGCGCGCTCCATGATGAAAGCGAAGAAAATGCCGGCGACGTTCTGGGGCGAGGCTGTGACGACGGCGGTCTTCATCCTAAACCGCGCGCCCACGAAGGCCCTGAAGGGGCAAACTCCGTTCGAGGCTTGGCACGGGCGCAAGCCGAATGTGGTGTTCATGCGCACGTTCGGGTGCGTCGGCCACGTCAAGGCAACCAAGCCCGGCCTCGGCAAGCTTGAAGACAGGAGCACGAAGGCGGTGTTCCTCGGCTACGAGGAAGGATCCAAAGCCTACCGGCTGTACGATCCGGCGAGGGGCAAGGTGCTGGTATCCAGGGACGTCGTTTTCGACGAGGCGGCGGCATGGGACTGGAATGCCGAGGAGTTGGGGACGGAACAGGGCTACGGGCTGGAAGACACGTTCGTCGTGGAGCGGCTGGTGGTGCACGGTCACGGCGAGGCGGAGCAGGCTCCAACGACCGGGGAAGCGGAAGCAGGGGAACCGGCGGGCGGGGAAGCAGCAGAGCCCGCGGCGGCGGAGGTGGTGGAGCCACCTAGCCCGCCAGGAGCAGGGCACCATAGCTCGCCGGGGCCGGTGGCAGACTCCCCCCTGGTTTGCAGGAACAGAGGACGCCGGGAGCATCGATGGTGGAGTACGCCACTCCACCGTCCAACCTCAACGAGTTCGTGGACGCATTCCACGAAGGGGAGGAGGTCCGGTTCCGGCGCGTCGACAATGTCGTCGGCAACGCGCCGGTGCCAGGGCTGGCTGCGCGTCTGCTCGACGACGATCAAGCGCTGCTGCTCATGAGCGCGGAGGAGCCGTCCACGTTCGCGGTTGCGGAGCGCGACGCGGAGTGGCGGCGGGCCATGATCGAGGAGATGAAGGCGATCGAGGCCAACAAGACCTGGGACTTCGATCCGCCGTCGGGCTGCCGGCCGATCGGACTCAAGTGGGTCTATAAGGTCAAGAAGGATGAACGTGGCGCCGTCGTCAAGCACAAGGCACGCCTGGTGGCGCGCGGCTTCGTGCAACGCGAGGGAATTGACTTCGAGGAGGTGTTCGCGCCAGTGGCGCGGATGGAGTCGGTGCGGCTCCTCCTCGCGCTCGCGGCGGCCAAGGACTGGCAAGTCCACCACCTCGACGTCAAGTCTGCCTTTCTCAATGGCGATTTGGCGGAGGTAGTCTACGTCAAGCAGGCGCCGGGGTTCGTGGTGAAGGGCGCTGAGCACAAGGTGCTGCGCCTCAGGAAGGCCCTGTACGGGCTGCGGCAGGCGCCGAGGGCGTGGAACGCCAAGCTCGACGCCACCATGGCGGAGCTCGGGTTCGCACGCTGCGCCACTGAGCATGCGCTGTACACCCGCCAACGGGGGAAGGAGCACCTCATCGTCGGGGTGTACGTCGACGATCTCATTGTCACCGGGGCGCGCGCGCAGGACATTGCGCGGTTCAAGGAGGAGATGGGCGCCAAGTTCCGCATGAGCGACCTGGGAGCCCTATCGTATTACCTCGGCATTGAGGTGAAGCAGAGCGCAGATGCAGTGAAGCTCGGGCAGCGCGCCTACGCGCTGAAGCTGTTGGAGCGGGCGGGCATGGCGGGCTGCAAGGCTGTGGCCACACCCATGGAGGAGCGGATCAAGCTCTCGCGGGCGAGCACGGCGGCGAAGATGGATGCTACGCTCTACCGGAGCATCGTCGGTGGGTTGCGCTGGCTCACGCACACGCGACCGGACATCGCGTTCGCGGTCAGATACGTGAGCCGGTTCATGGAGGACCCAAGAGAGGACCACTGGACGGCGGTCAAGCGGCTGCTCCGCTACGTCCAGGGCACGTTGGAGATGGGGATCGTTTTCCCCAAGCACGGCGGCCTCCAGCTGACGGCGTTCAGCGAGGCTCCGCCCAAGGCCAGGGATGGCGAGCCGGGGATCACGGCGTACAGCGATGCGGACATGGCTGGGGATGTGGACGGGCGGCGGAGCACTTCCGGCGTGCTCGTCTTCCTCGGTGCGTCTCCAATCGCGTGGCAGTCCCTGAAGCAGAAGATGGTGGCGCTGTCGACCTGCGAGGCAGAGTATGTCGCAGCGGCCGCGGCGGCTTGCCAGGTGGTTTGGCTGCGCCGGCTGCTGGGTGAGCTCACCGGAGTTGAGGCTCGCCCGCCGGCGCTGAAGGTGGACAACCAGCCAGCGATCGCGCTGGCAAAGAACCCTGTCCTCCACGACAGAAGCAAGCACATCGACGTGAAGTTCCACTTTATCCGTGACTGCGTCGATGGAGGACAATTGGTCATCGAGTTCGTCGACTCCGGCCGGCAGCTCGCTGACATCCTCACCAAGCCACTCGGCCGGCTTCGGTTCCAGGAGCTGAGGGGGTTGATCGGCATGGTGGTGGTCAAGTGAGGACAGCAGGATTAGGGGAAGAATTGTAAGAAGTAATCTGCTGATCCTTCTCTCTCCCTCTCTCTCCTGTTTGCAGTCAAGGAGCAGTTGTAGTGGTCAGCATTGCTGCCCATCCTTGGTACTGCAGCAGCATGGCATTAGGCCATTCTAGGAGTAGAAGTAGTCAGCCATGTCCATGGCTTACTTCAGCTGTACTAGGAGTAGTTGGGGCTGTACTCAGCCATACCTCAAGTACCATAGTTGGTGTGAGGCTTGTATATATATCTATGCTATGCAATCAATCAAAAGGAGTCTCTTTGCCTCACATTCAGATTCTCAGGCATTCGGCCACTGCTGTTGCCTGTGTGTGTGTGCTGAGAGCTCAGCTCTTCTTCTACCTTGGTGCAAGGAGAGGAGAGGAGGGAAGGAGTGCAGGTGCTGCTCACCTGGGAGTTGAGTAGAACTCCAACATGTTCAACATTTATTACATAACACACTACAAAATAAACTCCATGCTCTACGACTTGACTGCTACTTCCTAAGCACGATTTTGATTGTAGTGTTCCCACATTTGCATGGCAATCTGATCTCTTAGCACGTTTGCAGCATGGTCTTGTAAATTCAGCACATCATTTTCATCATTATCATCTCCTTGTGGCAGATCAACATGATCAGATTCTGGTATATAAGTAGGTTGGTGGTCTAGCCAAATCTCATCACCATTTAGACCTCTAATTATGTTATGAAATACAGCAGCTGCTGCTGGAATTTTTATTTGAGATTCTATGGGATGATGTGTTCCCACTTTCAGAATTTGAAACCTTTTCTTAAGAATCCCAATAGCTCTCTCAATATGGTTTCTAAGAAGTGCATGACGATGATTGAAAAGCTCTTTGTGATCAGCATATTGTCTTCTTCGAGATGAGCGCCGCCGAAACTCACCAATGTGATTATCTAACTCCTCGATAAGGCGCAAGAAATTGTGGTGCATTTGCATACCCACCATCCACAAGATAAAACTTTCCCTCAGGGACTTGGAAACCCTTGGAAATAGCTGATCGAAGAACTCCAGCATCTGAAGCAGACCCTTCCCACCCACAAGAGATAAATGTGAAGTTCAGGTTGAAGTCACATGCTACCATGACATTCTGAGATAGTGTGCCTTTCCTATTCCTATATGGGGGGGCTTTCTCTTCTGCAATTGTGATAGGCACATGTGTGCCGTCGATAGCACCAATACAATTCTGTAAAAAAAAATAAACTTAAAAACAGAGCAAAATGTTGGGAAACAGTAAGGTCTAGTGTTATGCCTCACCTGAAAGAAGGGCCAAAATCTAGGGTCAGTAGCGATCTTGGGGTGAGTTTGGTTGGAAGTAGGAAGCTTCACGAATCTATAGGTGAGAGTGGGAATGATATTGAAAACCGCCCTTATGTGCCTGTGGATAGTTTCACCACTATGCTGAAATGTTTTCTTCAGTCTATCATTGCTAGCATTGTGTGAAAGCATATACATAAACATCCCTAGCTGCTCCTCAACGGTAACACCTCGTGTGTCACACAATAGACCCTCACGCCTCAGATAGTTACATGTCCCCTTAAATATTCGTTTCTCCATACGAAACTCAGATTTACACCAATTCTCATGCCCCTCCAGAATTTCCTTCACCTTCTTAGCACCAGTATACTCGGAAGTATGCTCTGGCCTCTTCTCTTCATTTAGACATTCAATTATGGCAGGAACAATGACAAGAAACAATTCATCATCATCTTCTTCTTCCATCTGCATGAATTTCCTAATTTTCTCCTTCCTAGAGGCCATTATCTAAAGATTGCAAACAGAAACAGGCTGAGATATTGGCCTACTTATGCATTTATAATTTTAAAAACTAAGCTAGCTGACATAACTAGCTACAACCTGCTAACACGAACTGAACTGCACAGGGGTAGTAACAGAAAACACATATTCACATCCAAAAGAAAATTAATATACGCAAGCGCACTATGCAGGCTCATGTACAAAAAATATAACGGACAAAGATGTAAGGATATTATGCCTGTTTGAGAACAAAACGGATACTAATTAAACTAAACAGAGAAACTAACTCTGACAACAGCAGTAGGTTTGGTCAAGCTAGGCTGCACAACAGATTGCAGAAAGGAAAAAAAAGATGGTGCCGTATCCGTGTGGTATGTATGTTTAGTAGCTATGGGGGATTGCACGAAGAATGCATGAAGTATGTGTAATTGAGCAAGGTTATTTCAGTTGCATTTATTTTGGTCTCACACCACTGTTATCGACTTATTTATGGGTGGCTCAACTAAAACGCTACCTCAGATTCAGTTGCAACTAATCGGAAAGTAGGGCAGGAGAAAAGAAGCACACACACCAAGCATGCTGCTGCACTGCATGCATCAAAGATTATGCACTCGTTTCTGTGGGATGGGTCCGTCCTGTCTTCAGGGTGTTTAGTGTTGGGACCATTAGAACAAGGTCATCCATGTAGGGAATATTCGGTTAAAACCGAGGACAGCCCTGTCCCACAGAAACGAGTGGACAGGCTCATCCCTGTTTCTTCTACGAGGAACAGCTGAGCCAGCGCAGTCGCCACACCCGAACAGAAAACATAATCCATCCCAAAAAATAGGGACGAGATCATACAATCTGGCCTCGTTCGTTTGCTTGGGTTCCGATCCTGTCCCTGAAACTTTCCAGGCCCGGATACAGTGGATCCAGGTGTGTCACTGGTTCCAGGCCCAGATACGCAACCAGGAATTATTTGTCACGGAGCTGGTGCAAGTGCAACTGCCGTTCATTTCGGCCAGGAATGTAAACACTTGTTTGACAGCAAATCAAGGTCACTTGTTTTACAGCAACTGGAGACAGTATACATTAGCAGCTTGTTTTACAGCAACTTGACAGCAAGGGACTGAAATGATGGAGAAGTAGCCGACAAGTAGCAAACAAGAATAGTCTTGATCCAGCTTTCAGTCTTGAGTTTGAACAAGCAAAAATCTCACATACAAGCACTCTATGTGAAGACCATGGACCTTAGGCCTCCTGCATACTCAAGCCTGGTAGACAAAAAAGTTCAACATCAGTTCTAGTGGCACAAAAATAGTATTTGGATTGATAATCAGGAACAGTGACAAATCTGGAAAATGATACTATGCAAGGAAATAGAAATATGATACTATGCAATGATACTACTAGACAGTAAGGAAACGATAAGAATGTCCAGGTTAATATATCTTTAGTTCTTTACCATCAGTTATGCATTGCTATATGCAGAATAATGAGCAGCGTATGAAACCAAAAACCAAGTTCTCAGTCTCAGTTGCTAGAATGCACATGGCCATCTATTGCCAAGAAATTTAAACCCACACTGTGTGCTAATAAGGCCGGCATGGATTAACAATGAACATGACCAGTGGTGCTCATCAGTTAGCAAATCCTTTCACCTCCTATACAATCGAGGAGCGAGATTTCTGACTGAAAGGACTTGCAAAGCAGATATAAGTCAAATGCTGAACTTCTACTTGCTAAGATATATATAGCAGAACCTATGAGACAGATTGCTATTGCTAATACATCGCCAATATACGGCATCAGTCAAAATCCAACGATGGCCATCATAGAAGCACCATGTAAATAAGACAAAAGCCAACATATCACAGCCAAAAGCTAATGGTAGGCTAGTAGCAGTAGTTTATTTACATTAATTTATCCAATCAGCTGCTCAGTTCGACCATATCTATGTATATTTATACAATATCTAATAGCACTAGCTCTTTCCTTAAGAAGTAAATAGTAACTAATGTTAGACGACACGGGCGAGACGCAAGAATCTAGCAAGGGCAAAAGATAGAAATCGTGAATTGCGGTGACAAACATGCTGGGAAGAAGCAACATTGCCCGAACAATCATGCATTTCTTTCCGAATAGGTTTAGTAATCTTATGATATGATCAATATAATTTAGACTTAAGCACAACCCTTTGCGCAAGCTCAATTCGGGCCACCTTGTTAACGCATAATTGTAACACATGTCCAATTCAATTCATTCACGGGACAGGACGAGTAGCGCCTGGACACCCGGCCCGAGGGCGCGTCCGGACGTAGTTCAGGAGCCATTTGGAACATGAGTCGTCCGATCTCAGTGCATATAAAAGAAGAATCGAGCGCACTTATCCCTCCCCCACGTAACAGAACAGAAGGAGCGCCCCCTCCCCCTGCACTACGGCGACCCGTCCCCCGCCGCGCCGCCATCCCACGACGCACCACCAACATCGAGAAGAAGGGGAGGGGCGGCGCCCGCCTGCGCCTCTGGCTCAGATGCCCAGCTGGCGCCGAGAGAAGGTGGAGACACCAAGGCGAGGAGGGAGCAAAATGCAACACCTAATCTACTTTTAAAACATCCAAATGCGACACTCAACATACGTTTCAAGACAGATGGAACACTTGGAACATGCATATGAAGCATTTGCAAAAACACCTCAAACATAGACAACATCCAGATAAAACACTTGCAACATATGTGTGAAACATACGCAACATTCAAATAAACACACTTGTAACATACGTCTGAAAAAACAGATAAAACATTGTGAACAGAAACTTGCAACATACGTATACAATTATTGCAACATATGCAACATTTCGATCTACTTTTGCATTCTTATAAAACATTTGCAACATGCCTATGAAAACATCTCTGAAACATAGGCTTGCAACATGCGTTTTTCACCCTCGCAAACGGGGGTTGGGCAGGAGAAGGGCAGGGTCGCAAACGGAGGCGAGTGGAGGGGGCGGCGAGGACAGGCCGCCGGCGAGCTTTGGCCGAGATGCATGCTGCCGCCGTCGCAGGCAGACGGAGGGGAAGGCGGACAGGCCAGCGATGGCGCAGGCCGTCGCTAGGCTTTGACCGAGCGAGCCCTGGCCGGGCGGGGCGGGAAGAAGGGGTCGGGGTGGGGGGGGGGGGAGGGGGAGCTCTGGCCAAGCGGGGGACGAGAAGAAGGGGCCAGTGGTAGGCGCAACGACCGGCGGTAGGCGGAGGCCCAGCGACCGGCGACAGTCAGAGGAGCCGTGAGGGATGCACGGGATGGAGGTGCCGTGGGGAGAGAATGAGCGGATGGGGATTTTTCTTTCTTCTTCTTCTTCTTTTTTTTTGCGGGAGCGCGTCCGGACAGAATCACGGATAGACATCCTTACGGTATCATTATCGATTCACGGATAATAATTGACAAAGGTGGAGATCTACCTTCCTAGTACCTGCTGAGATGAAGGCCAGCATGTGTTACAAACTTGCAGGGGGCGAACGTTTTGGATCGAGACAAGAGGAAGAAGATAATCAAAGCATGAACCGCAGGTCAGCAGCTTGTGCTCGTTCACTAAAATCAGTTGGTTACACTTTATAATACAAAATACATTGTTCATACTTCGTACAACAAATATATTGTTTACACTTCATACAATATGTTAAGTTTTGTGAGATCAAATCATAATAATGAATAGAAAAGTTAACTGAAAACGAGATTTGGCTGGGCACCCTTTCTGCCGCGCCAAATGGAGTAGCGTGAGGTCAAATTTGCGATGCTAGCTTGGTAGCCTTGTCACACCAATACATGTGTCAATGTGTCACGACAGTGTGATTTAGTTGTGCCACGCAGGTTGCCACGACTAAACAGGTCAGATCTGAAAAAATAACTTTTGAAAATATTATTTTAAAATATTGATTGAAAATAGGTTAAACATGAAAAATCTCCAAACAAAGCATAATTAAGACAATATCCTCGTACTGACCTCATCGATAGCATGGAGAGAGAAAAAAAAACTTATTGCGTTGCTTTGATTGATCGCTTAACCATCTTCAGGTCCGGGCTTTTGTTGAACAAAATGGCATTATATTATTTTGAGAACAGATAGCTAGGGATTAATCATTTCTTCATTTGTACCGCCAACAATCAAATGTCTCCTACTTGTAATAGAAAAAGAACTAAAGGACGTGAATCGCTTATTGGTGATGAAATTCACGCTTCATCTCTTATCCTCTTAGGCAATAACTCTGGATGTCAAATTATGCCATGCCTTGTCTCTCTTGTTCCTTAACCTGTCAGCAATGGCGAACGCCAGCTCGAGGGACTGCGACGCGTTCAGTCTGGGGTCACAGTGCGTGTGGTAGCGGGCACTGAGATCATCAAATGTTACCGCCTTAGATCCCCCGATACACTCTGTAACATTCTGCCCTGTCATCTCCAGGTGAATCCCTCCGGGGTGGCTTCCCTCTTGCCCATGAACATCGAAGAAAGCCCTGAGTTCAGCCTGCACATGCAAGTACCGTTGTACCAACTAGTATCAAATACAGAGTGTAATGCAGTTCCTTAACGAATCATGACAGAAAGATTGTTGTTACCCTGATTGCATAAAATGATCTTGTCTTCAGTCCGCATGGTGCGCTGATTGTGTTTCCGTGCATAGGATCACTAACCCAAGTAACAATCATCCCAGCTTGGCGCACTGCTCTGATCATTCGTGGAAGCTTAACACGCATGTTCTCAGCCCCCATTCTTGTGATAATCGTCAATCGCCCGGGCTTGTTGTGAGGGTTCAGAGTCTCACACAACTTCACAAGCTCTGATGGATCAAGCTTATCACTTACCTATATAACATATACAAGTTAATACCGGCCATGTAATTATTCTTTTAAGATAATAATAAAAACAGTAGCTAATATGCTTCTCTTCATAACTGCTGAGAAATGGCATTGTGCTGACTACTGTACTCAACAATACAGTAATAATACTAAAGGCTACTGCATTGTGAACATTTTCTCTAGAAAAAAGGATGAGCCCTGATAACTAATAGGGTGTTTGATTTGACTGAGTTAGTCAATCATCTAACCACTCCTCACTTTTTTGTTTGGTTTGTGGAATGTAATGGGTAGATCCATCATCATCTCACTCTTCATGATCTAACAGTTAGTACCAGTACGAGAAATAGAGTCATTCCACCAAATTTGAGTATGGACTCATGATGCACCACCTCATCTAGAATATAGTAATTTCTCAAACCAAACACCCAATAAAAGTACTACCAGGTGCCATGTGAATTGAACCTAAAGCACCTCAGCTGTTATTTGAGACTACAGATGAGAAATGCATTGATCAATAATAGTAAGATGCAAAAATTGGGATTTCGATACATATATATTTATGAAAAGATGTTAACTGTAAATGTTATCCAGACAGTCTCTCGTAGGTGGCTATTACCTTTATACCCAGAGGATTTGAAATACCACGAAGGAATTCAACATGAGCACCATCCAGCTGCCGAGTCCTCTCACCGACCCAAAGCATGTGTGCAGAACAGTCATAGTACAGGCCAGTAATGGAATCCTTCCTAGTCAGTGCTTGCTCGTATGGTAAGTGAAGGCACTCATGGGATGTCCATAATTCAGCTGTGGTCATGATGGGGTGTTGAGGGGTCAGCCCAGCGGCAACCATAAACCCAATGGCGTCATGAACCCTCTGAGAAAGCTCCAGATACCTGCCAGCGCAAGGAGTTAACATATATATGATCTGCACTTCTGTAGATTAATTATTGTATAAGAATGAATACCACATTAGCACTAATTATGAACCTATGATATATAGTGTGCCAGCATGACTGTACTAAAATGGTCTGATGTAGCAGTAGGATAAACAAAATATTATATTATATTATATTATATTATATTTGTTGATATTGCACTCTGAATTTTCTGCTCGTAGAAAAGGTAAAACACGTGAAGTTTTCAATGACAAATTTTGCACCCTGATGCTGTCACTATATAAAATTAATTGCAGAAGGCATAGTTACTCAGACGACAATAGCTAAGGACCTGTCTC
Organism: Saccharum hybrid cultivar R570; assembly: GCA_038087645.1. Lineage (NCBI taxonomy): Eukaryota > Viridiplantae > Streptophyta > Magnoliopsida > Poales > Poaceae > Saccharum > Saccharum hybrid cultivar. The sequence goes on along the minus strand of JAQSUU010000066.1, from coordinate 31,051,435 downwards.
CTTGTGTGCTGTGCCTCAAGAAGTCGAGATTCCACTGGGTGACTCTCTGAAGATCCGCAAAACCTCCATGGGCAAATGCTCTGAGAAGATTCAGGGTGCTCGCAGACTGGGTATAGGCTCTAATCAACCTTTCAGGATCTGGTACACGAGATTCCTCATCAAAAGCCTGATCATTGATGATATCCCCTCTATAGGAGGGAAGAGTTACCCCATCTCTAGCCCGTGTTTAGATCCGAATTCCGGGCACCCGATTCGGCACTGCGCGCTACAGTGTTCCTGTCGGAACACTGTAGCGCGTTTTGTTTTTTAGTGTAAAAATTGTCCAAATATTGATTAATTAGACTCTAAATGTTCGTCTCGCAAAGTACAACAAAACTGTGCAATTAGTTTTTGATTTCATCTACATTTAGTACTCCATGCATTTGCCGGCATTTTGATGTGATGTGGAATCTCCTTTTTGCATAGTGAAATTTGGGGGGAGAATTTGGGATCTAAACAAGGCCCGTCTCAGTTTGGTTCGATCTTGGCTTCGCAAATTGACCACCCATCCTTCCAACCTGAAATACATTGTCGACACCTCTTATAAACAACTTGATACCACCTTTAATATAAACCACTTGATAATCTGCTCAGTCAAACAACAGGATATTGTTTTCTTTTGCTAGTGTGGAGTGGTAAGTCAGGAAAGGACAAAGTGCAGATGCGCTAATGGTGATTTGAATTTCTTTTTCTCATTTCTTCCGGTCATAATCAAAGAGCAGATTAAGAGAATGGAAACAGAATATTGTTTTCAGAACATCATGAATTCTTATTTTCTCATTTATAAATGTCCACTCCGGTTATGCTAGGCAAATCTGATCCTAGTTTTAATTCACGAATCACCATGGCTTTGTTTTTCTTTCTTTGTATCTTTTACTTTTTGATGAAGTCTGCATCTTGTTATATTCTCGAATAGCCATTTAAATGTCACCTGAACGTGCCAAACTCTAGATGATGCATCCTCCAAAAAATCCAGGACTACAAGTCACTAACTCAGATACTCTTGTTAGGGGAGTTCCAAATCATGCATTCAGACGCGGATTTACGATCGGAAGAACGGATCACCTGGGAAGCTTTGTATTAAGGGAGAGGAGCAGAGGAGGCAGGGATGGAGGCGGAGAAGGAACGACCTTGATTGTGGGCATCTGTCCGCCGAAGGTGAGAACGACGGCCATCTGCAGTATGAGCCGGAAGGTGTCGCGGATGTTCTTGGCATTGAACTCCCTGAAGCTCTCGGCGCAGTCGCCGCCCTGCAGGAGGAATGCCCGACCCATGGCCGCGTCCCCGAGCCGCTCCTCCAGCTTCCGCACCTCACCCGCGAACACTAGCGGTGGAAACTCCGCCAGAGTTCGCTCTGTAGCCTCCAGCGCCGCCGTGTCGGGGTACTCCGGGATCTGCCGCGCAGGGCGCGCACGCCAGCTTCCCGGCGTCCACCCATCCGTTGTTCCTTCTGAGGCCGCGCGCACTGCCGTCAGGCCTCGCCGCGGCCTTATCCGTGGGACGAGAGAGCGCGGGGCATGGGGAGTAGGAGGCGGCGCGGTTGTGCGAGTTGCCATTGTGGCGGTGAGGGCGGTGGCGAGAGGCGCCATTGTAGTGATGAGGGCGGCGGCGGAGTGGGAGATCGAGTCGAAGGGGAGCGAGTCGGAGGGCCGCGAAACGCTTCGCGTGCAACGCGTTCAGCCCCTCTCGTGTGTGCACGTGGCGACGCGTGGCAGAGTGCACAACAGCACAAGCCAGGATTTGGCCGAGTTTGCTTGGCTGAAAAGTCATGGATTTGTTGTGAGAGAAAAATATTGTTCGTTGGCTGAAAAAGTATGGCTTATAAAATGAAAATGGGACCGGGTAGAATAAGAGAATTTAGTATTTCTGCCCTTATTCTATAGTCCAATGGTGATTTCACCCCTCTTTTTTTAACTTTGTAATTTTACCCTCCTTATTTTCAAAAGAAGCTCTCGTCTACCCCTGCTTTCTAACACCGTCTAAAATGGTTGGATTAAACGGTAAAAAAAGGCACCTACACAAAATGACCATGGTACCCCTCACTTCCTTTCTCCTTTGTCGCTCAGTCGCATGAACCCTTCCACGAGGAAAGTCGCGACTCGTGGCTGCCTACTCGACTCGCATTAGGGTTTCGCGGGCAAGTGGCGCCGGCATTGCTCCTTCCTCCGGCCCACGCCCCCCCAGCTCCTCTCCTCCTCACTCCGGCCCAGTTGCCCGCCCGCGTTAGGGTTTCGCGGCTAGTGGCGACGACGTGGCAAGCGGCAGCGGCGCGGCAAGTGGCAGTGGCGTGGCTCCTCCATCAGGCCCGTGCCCTCTAGTTCGTCTCCTCCTCACTCCAGCCTGGTTGCCCGCCCCTCGGCTCGTCTCCTCCGCCCCCATTGGTGCAGCTCAGGGCTCGGGGCGCTGCGCGGCCAGCCCGCCCACTGCCCCTGGCTCGCTCCCTCGGTGGTGCGGCTAGGGACCTAGCTCAGCCCCGCCCCGCAGGCTGGAGCCTGCAGCAGCAGCATCTCCATTCGACCGCACCATGGAAGAGCCTACCACCATGGGAGAGCCCAGGTATATTCAACAATTTCGAAGATGTGTGCTTCAGTGCAATAGATTAGCAGCGACTAGTAGATGTGCTAACTCGTTTCTTCGCTGCTGTGATTTGTAGGCTAAATCACAATAAATTAGAACTTGTTGTTAGAGTGCGCTTGTTTTTCAGCTTGCCAGACAATGGTCCAAAAACATGGTGGCAAGGTAGAACTTTGCCAACCAAGGTTGTTGACACAGATAGCTTTGGGCTGCTGTAGCTAGTTGATTTCATTGCTGAGCATTGCTTGTGGGGTTCTAAACAGTACATTACCTTGTGACGTGATTTAGAGAATGATTCTATGGAAATTAAATCTGATGAAAATCTGTTAGACTGGTTTCTAATCAATGTAGAGAACGGATTAGTATGTATCAATGCTCAAATAAATAATTTTGAGGGGCCATTGCAATTTTCTCCAACAAAGAGACCCTACTCTAAGGGCTAGTGTGCTCCTAGTTGAGGAAGGCACCAGGGAGAGAGCCACAAATGAGAGAACCACAAATGCTACAGCCACAAATGAAACAGCCACAAACGAAACAACCACAGCCCCATCCAAAAAAAAAGACAATATGCACCAAATGAAACCAGCTGCGTTGAGGGATAAACTGAATAAGAAATACTCGGTGGATGTTCCATATGACAGAGTTACTAGAGGAAAGTTGAGAGTGCTAGACATGATTTATAGCAAATGGGATGAAAGTTATGATTTGTTGCCTACTTATCAAACTGAACTTTTGAGATCAGTACCTGGTAGTGTTGTGGAGCTAGAGACTGAAGAGCACAATGCCGATGTGTGTTTTTGAGGTTCTTTGTTGCTCTAAAATCATGCATAGATGGTTTCTTGCAAGGGTGCAGACCATATATTGCAATGGATGCAACATACTTGACAGGGGAGGGCGAGAGGTCAGTTGACATCAGCTGTTGCAGTGGATGGTTTATACTTGGTTGTTCCTAGTGGCATATGGAGTGATTGAGATCGAGTCCTAGGAAAGTTGGACTTGGTTTGTCAATAATGTAAAGAAGGCTATCGGTACTCCAGGTATACACATTCCCTAGTTCTAACTCTATTTTGTAAATTTCAAGTTTGTAATATTTTCTGACATAGTTCAATGTTCATACAGGCTTGGTCCTTAGCACAGATGCTGGAAAGGGAATATAATTGGTTGTGTGTAAGGTCCAAAAAGGCTAGGGGGTGAATAGCCTAATTAAAACTTCTACAAGATTTACTTAACCACAAGTGTTAGTACAAAAGGTGGCGAAGCAAAATGCACTAGCTCTAACTAATTAAGCAAGCCACCTACACAAGTCTAGTATAAGGCTATTCACTAAGCACAACAACAACTACAAGCTAGAAACAAGGAGTAACGCGAGAAAAGAGCTTTGAGTGATTATACCGCCGTGTAGAGATGAGAAGAACCAATCAATCAATCAATTACACAAGAGAAATCCTCGGGAAGAGAATGACACAACAATTTATCCCGAGGTTCACTTGCTTCCCGGCAAGCTACTCCTCGTTGTGGCGATACACCCACTTGTCGGTTCATGAGCTAATCGACTATCAAGAGTTGAGCCCTCGGCGAGCGCCGCACAACCGCACACAAGATGGGGATCCTCTAAGCCACGAGCTCCACTAGAGTATCCAATTCGCAAACTCCCGCGGGGAAGGATCAAGAACCCCTTACAACACTTGGTGAGGGCTCCAACAATCTCCAATTGCGAGCTCAATCACCTCCGCTGCTCCAAGCCGTCTACCGCGTCGGGAAACACGGAAGAGTAACAAGAAATCCGCAGCAACTCGAAGAACAAGTGCCTCTAGAATGCAACTCTCAAGTAATGCACTTGAATCTCATTCAATCTCACTCAAGATGTGCAACCAAGCAAAGAGATGAGTGGAGGGGTTGTTCTCTAGCTCAAAGGATGTCTCAAGATCTCAAATGTGCAAGAGAGAACTCCCCAAACCCGGTCATCTTCTATTTATAGCGAAGGGGTACGCAGCTAGCCGTTATAAGACATCGCAGTGAAAAACGTGATGACCGGACGCACCGGTCAGGGACAAGCAACAACAGTTCACGTCAGAGAGAGATGTTGCCATGACCGGATGCGCTTCACCAAATGACCGGACGCGCTGCACCCGGCGTCCGATCGGAGTCTAGAGAGCTCCCCGCGCAATCGGACGCGTCCGGTCGCACGTGATCGGACGCGCCACCGCATCCGCTTCGCGTCACGCCACCAAGCCGCACAAGTGAAGCTAACTGGACGCTCCGGTCCCGGGGACCCTCGGACACGCTGGTCGCGCGCCTTTCCTCTGCACCCAGGTGAACTGACCGGATGCGCTGGTCAGGCCAGACCAGCGTCCGGTCACAAACCCTAGGCGTGCTGCGCCTCTGCCCTCGACTTGAGCTGACCGGACGTGCAGGTCCACCCTGGACCGCGTCCGGTCCAGCGTCCGGTCACTATTTTCCAGTGAGAAACACACCGGACTTTCGCCTCCGGCACAATGGAAAATAGGCATTTCATTTCCACGAAAAGCGCTGACACCACCCAAACCCCTCTCTACCGCTCAAACTCTACCGCCTTCGCAAATGTGCTAACACCACCAAGAGTATACCACCATGTGCATGTGTGTTAGCATTTCACAAACATTTTCAAAGGGTTATGTTAGCTCTCAACTAGATCCTAATGCATATGCTCAAGACATTGATCTAGTGGCACTTGATTCCCGAGCTAATCGTGATTGCCCCTCTTGATAGTCAGCTAAGTATCCTAAACCCGGTCAATCACTTCTCTACTCATCTTAGACTGGCAAAAGGAAAACCCTATGGTTTATACCTTTGCCTTGATCACTTTGTTCCATGTCCATCTCCACATGCTTGATCACCTTGATCATCATTTTATGTGCATCTCCACCTCTTGTGACCTTGTGACCATCACTTCATGCCACATGCTCCTTCATCACGTGTGTTGCTTATGCCTAACTCATTCCACTTGATACAATAGCATTAGCAACTTGGTGTCATTAATTACCAAAACCAAACTTGGGCTTTCATTATGGCAGATGTGTATCCTGGAGTAGAGAACAGAGAATGTATGAGGCATTTGTGGAAGAACATGAAGAAAAGTTACAGTGATGATCTTTATGGCAAGAATGTGTGGTGTGCTGCCAAGAGCTTCACAATTTCAAAGTTCAACTACTTCATTAGAAAAATAGAGGACTAAAGCCATTGAATGGTTGGACGAAAACCATCCATGTGTGGAGTAGAAGCAAACTCAGTGAAGACTGCAAGGTAGATTACATCAATAACAACCTCTCTGAATCTTTTATTAGTTGGGTGTCAAAAACTAAGAACGTCCATATTGTAGAAATGCTTGACCATATTAGACAAATGATCATTAAGAAGTTTGTTTTGAGGTCCAAGAGTGGTAGTAATATGTCAGGCATTATAATCCCAGCTATTATCAATTATTTGAATGCTAAAACAAAAACTATCAAAGACCATAAGGTCCTAATATGTGGGCCTAGAAAAGCTGAAGTAACTGTGAATAGATTCAGGCATACAGTAAACTTAGAAGAGAAGACTTGTAGCTGTTGGGCTTGGCAAGTAACTGGAAAATCATGCAGCCATGCTTTGACTTTCATTGCAAAGATGGAACAAGAAAACCATGCAAAGTACAGATGGATGAATTTTTCCATGAATACTTCTCTATTGATAGGTACAAAAAGGCATATGCAAGTAAATTCAATCCAATGACATCCAAAGATCAATGGCCCCATGTTGACTTAGGCTTCAAAATCAAGAAACCCAAATTGAGAAGTAAACCTGGGAGGCCAAGAAAATCTAGGATCAAGCCATTTGATGAAATTGGCACTAGCAAGAAAAGAAAGATATGTTCGGAATGCAATGAACTAGGTCATACAGCCAAGACTTGTCAAGGAGGTCCTACAACTAGTCAAAAGAGGAGGCATCAACACCACAAGATGGATCAGGACAAGGAAGCAATGACTCAATGTGAGTCATACATGCATTGCTGCCCAATTCCATTTATTTAGCCCAATTGTTAATATTTACTTATACTAACAATTCTTCAAACAAACATTTAATGTAAGTGCAAGTGCAAGTGGTACTGCAACTGGAAGGGAAAGAGGAAGGGGAAAGGGAAGAGGCTCAGGAGAGGACAATAATGAGACAATGTATGTGATTCTTGGCTGCTGTTTGTTACTATTTTCTAGTAAATTTCAACATTGCCACCTATATTAACTTGCTTTTACTTTATTCTTGTTAAGTGTAAGTGGTACAAAAAGCGGAAGGGGAAGGAGAAGAGGAAGGGAAAGGGGAAGAGGGTCAGGAAAGACCAACAATGAGACAAAGTAAGACATGGCACCTCTGCTTCTCTTTACTACATATTTTAGTAACTCTACTAACATAATTATGCTTCTTTTTCATACAAAATGCAAGTGCTTCAGGAAGTGCAACAGAAACAAGGGGAACAAGAGCAGCTTTTTGGAGGCTTGCTACTTTGTTGGTTTTTAATGCTTGATATGTAGCTCACTGCTAGTTGCCTAGGAAACTCACTACTAGATACTACTTTTGTTTGACATGTCATTTAGACCTATATGTTGGTGTTTGACATGTGATTTTGACCTCTATGTTGACATCTAATAGGGTACTGTGATAGCATGTTATATGGATCTGGATTGTTGCCGTTAATGCAATATGTGTGAAATTAATTTGTTGTGTGATATTAAAGTCTATTTATATGGATTGTCAGCTGAAATGCTGTCGAATTTTTCTAAAACGCCTGTATACAAAATGTCAACTTGCTGATTAAAACAAGGGTAAAAACACAAATATCATAAATAAAATAGAGGTAAAAACGCATGGGCAAAGTTGTCCAAGTTAACACTGTTAGAGAGACTTAACAGACCAGGGGTAGAGTCTTCCTTCGTTTTGAAAAAGCAAGGGTAAAATCACAAAGTTAAAAAAACAAGAGTAAAATCACCAATTCGCTAAAAAAGAAGGGTAGAAACGCTTAAGCCCCGTAGAATAATATATATTAGTTAAAAAAGAATAATATATTCATTTATGTTCTTATTTTTCTAGACAATAGCGTAACCAAGATATATAATTAAAACTATATGTAATTGAAAAAGTCAGAATAACTTATAATTTAGAATGAAAAAAATTATTTATTAATTAACTGAATATATGGGTCGAATCAAGCATCTACTTTTTTTATGATAGTCTTAGAAAATAATATCATTATACAAGTAAAGGTAGATATTTTTTGCGAGACAAAGTAGATATTAAAATATGAGTTTATAGAACACGTGGATAAAGAAAATCATAAAACAATACGTACATAATTTTGAAGTTATTAACTATATAAAAAATGAAATTGCATACATACATAACTATTTCAATGGCATATAAAATATACTTATGAGGAACCATAAATTAAATTATATGAAAATAATATATAAAAAATAAAGCATTTAAATATAATGATATATAAAGTTTAAACTAAAACAAACCATTAATAAATTATACATAATATTACATAGAAATAGTCAAGTTAGCATTATTAAAAATACATATCGTATATAGAAGTATTAAACTTAAACATCATTAGTCACATAGATAACTAGCAGGGCACCCGTGCAAAGCACGGGGTGTTTTTTTTGAGGGGAAGAGGGGAAAATGGAAAATGCAGTAGCACAGACGGGTATTACTGATTTATAATGGGTTTTACTGTTTCTTAACGGGTTTGTACTGTTCATAGGACCTGGTATTGTAACGGGGTTACTGTTTAATAACGGGTTTCACTGTGTCTTAGCAGGGTTTACTGTTTATTAACGGGTTTATACTGTTTATAGGACCCAGTACTGTATTAGCGTGTCTACTGTTTCAAGGCACTGTTGTGGAAACAGTAACATGTGAGTGTGATGGACCCGGCCGGGAGCCTCGACTTTAAGAGGTATGTATAGATTTCAACTGATACAATACTAGTAGTAGTTTAAAATAATATCATTTTTCATAAAATAACTTTTTAATAGTTTTACTAGGTGCTTATTAGAAATAATAGATAATTTCAACGGATACAATACTAGTAGTAGTTTAAAATAATATCATTTTTCATAAAATAACTTTTTAATAGTTTTACTAGGTGCTTATTAGAAATAATTTTTAGGTAGTTTCACCATGTGCTTATTTTCCATGGATAAGGATAGCAACTAGATACTTTTAATTGTGGGTCTAGATTAGGTGTAGTATTTTGATATATCTATTTTCGTATCTATATCAGAATCAAAAATATATATTTAAATGTTATTAGAATTCAGACAAAAACATTTTTCCCCATTATTAGCCCCCTTTGAATTGTAGAAAAACAAACGAAAATATAGGATTCATATTTCTATGGAGCTTGTAGTATCGTTTGGTTCACAGGAATCATCTACAGGAAAAACCTAGGAAACTTTACTTTATGCTTGATTTCACATTAAAAAAACATCCACTCAAACATCATGCTCCTTGCTTCTTGTGCTTTTCCTGCTATTGATCCAAACATATATTGGTACAAAATTTCTATGTTTTTTATTCATCTTTTTTTGTTGCATATGAATTATTATTCTATTGCTGTGTGTTTTCTGCATTTTACATCCAGTATTCTAAAGAGGGCCTAAGCAAAGGATGTAAATCATCTAATTTGGAACACGGGGATTTTACTGGTAGCCTAGGTAGTTTGAAGAATTTTGCCATCTCACCTTGGCTAGTAGATTAGTTTGTTCACCACCTCTCTACACCTAATATTAAAGAACCAAAATTTCATTTCCATTTTTTCATCCATCTTCTCGAACTACCGGTATTGGTATCACTCTTCTTCCGTCTATTGGTTCTTAATTTGGAGTTGCAAAATCTTGTCCTAGCCTAACGGGTCAAGCCTAAATATATACACGTTGCAACACACGTCAGATCCACCTTCCAAACTTGAAAACGCTAAATCGGATTTTGAAAAAGGCACTGGCATCCCCGAAGGGTCTAGTTGATAAAAAGTAATAAAAATGGTTCGCTCGTGGATATTGGACCCATGGAGCTCATAAGAAAAGAGTATGCTTTGAAAAAGCTCTTTTTGGGCTAGATAAAATAGAAACCGCGTACTTTGAATGAGAAGTTGGCTATTCTTGAGGCAACCTATTTTTTCTACGGAATTCAACAAAGCATGAGTTCAGAGTTGCTAAGTTCGTAGAACCTAGTGGAATGAATCAAGCTGAGAGTACCTAGACCGTTGATCAAACTAGAGCTAGCATTTCAAATAAAATAAAATCCTATCGTAAGAAAGTAGGACATTATTAGGTACTCCTTCCAGTTTGGTAAAAGAAGTAGTTTTAGACAAGGCTTGAGTCAAACGTTGGAAATATAAATCATGAATAATTTTTAAGTTGTTCAGTTTGAACGCACTGGCCCGCAAGGGGCCGAGCCCCGGGCTCGAACCAGCTACGACCTCAAAACTGCATTTGACGCACGCAGACATCAGCATCTCCACGATCACTTCATGATCGTAAAAACGCTCGGAGGCTACAGTCGAGGTTATGATATCCCGGGTATCTCAAGACACCGATTAGTTAGCCCCTCGGACGTCCCACGATGAACAAGCGAGTACATGCCCAAGCAACCGCGGCCCAACTAAGCTGCACAGACCTAGGCCAAGCGCTAAGACAAAGAGTCGGCCATGATCTCACCCTTTTCCCTTCACCACACATCGCACGGCGCCGCACGACCTCTCCTCCGTCCCGACCCTTGCGAGGCACGGGGAGGGGTCGAGCGGCACCAAGTACGCCTGTTTCTAACAAAGACAGGCACGCCTGCTCAGTTCACCAGGACCGAAGGGATAGCCATCTCGGAGCAGGCACCATCCCTACGCCACGTTGCAGACAAGATAGGACCGCCGGACGGTGACGACAGGTACGGTAACTCACTGTCCAAAATATGACCTAACAGGATAGCCATACAGCCTCACCCACAACGGGATGGGGCTCACGACTACGGCCTTGACTTTCAAGGCCGACCAAGCCAATGAAGGCCACGACCCCGAAGCTCGGGACCGTGGTCACTAGCCCAACAACCAGCAAGACCGCCAACGACCTGGGGGGCAGCCGCTGCTCCCGGACTGACGCCTCCAGAAGGAAGAAGACGATGACAAAGGCCACGGCAAGCCCACGCCGCATAGGACAACTGGGGGATCGACACCGTGCCAATAGTGTCGTCATGGCTGGCAATGTAGCATCAAGCCGCACCATACTGCGACATGGACACAAGACCATGAAGACAGCCACGCCGGGACGTGCACCAGCGTTAGGACAAGACAGCCTTACTTGCATACCAAGTTTACTAGATTTCTCCCTCTCTTAGGCTTACGACCTCACGGTCGGGAGAACCTAACTCTTTGTATGTGGCCTGACCTCGGACTCTATATAAGGGCAGTCAGGGCACCCTTCTAAGGGGATGGACTCTCGAGACTCCATTCGGACAATCCCTCTCCACTCTCCTACCTCTTTCACTCATCTTGCGTACCCCATTGTAAGAACTTCAGAGCATTCAACCGAGAAACACGCACTCGATCTTTCTCTGAGACTGGACATACTGTCGGTACCTACAGTATAGGGGTACCCATAACCAACGACAAAAAAGGACAAAACACTAGTGCGCAAACACAGCAAAGCCAAAAGACAGCGGATGATACACCTCGACCACATTCCGACTCGCACGAGGCCAGCTCGACGGGACGCCTCGACCACGTTCCGCCTCCAACTCGTACGAGGCACCCTCAACGGGACGCCTCGACCACATCCCGGCTCGTATGATAAAACACCTCGACTGCGTTCCGACTCGCACGAGGCTCGTTCGGCTATCGACAAATCTCCGACTCGCACGACCCCGGGTCAGATCGCTTGACCCACTCTATTCACCTACTCTGAGACAAAAGTCAGAGCATTTAATGCAATTACCTGCTACCTCCTACCGACATGGCTACAACAGTAACCAACGTGGGAGCAATACCGGTGTCAGGTCTCACTTTTTACCGCCCATCCTGGGATAGGAGGTGAAAACTTATCACTATGCCCACCATACCGCACACTATTCTGCCACCGATCACCCTCGAGGGAGGATACGACAAGGTCCGTACCCCACGATCTCGGGGATTCGGCCTTATCCGCCCGTCGTCGACTCGGCCTCGACCCAGCCTCGACCCAGCGCTGGTCAGCAGGGAGGAAGGGCCGACGTGGAACAGGACTCAGGGTCTTTCCACCGTCTTGTCCCCGACGTCACCATGGTGTCCAGGGATGGCCGGCCATTCCTAGGGCACGTCGCTACAGCCACCACTACAGGGATCGATAAAACTTCACCTCAAGGCACCCCGACGTCCCGGCCTCCTCTTACCCTATAAAAGGGCACGCCCGGGCTCTACAAGGAAAAAGAGGGGGACCGACGCAAGTCAGAGGCCACGCGCTAGCAAGCAAAGGCACACAACTCAGAGATCAACATCTCAAGCAATCGCCCTTGTACTCTTTTTTCCCTTTGAGACCTGGGGCTCAGTTCCCTCTCTCACAGCTTGTAACCCCTACGCAAGCACTTCGGTGCAAGGAAATACAACACTCCTCCCCCCCGCTGGACGTAGGGCCTTCCTTTGCCCGAATCAGGATAAATCCTCGTGTATTCTCCTTGCATCACTATCCAGATTAGAGACACGCAGCACTCACTCGTCGGCTTAGGACCCCCCAGGACCGAACACCGACAGTTGGCACGCCAGGTAGGGGAAGCTGCGTGCCAACATCATTTTTCTGCCATTTTTCTGGATGGCTGACCCCGAGCGCCCGCTCCCATTGGCCACGGTGATCTGGTTTGGGAGTTTGGAGTTCATGTCGCTTGGCCACGGCTACGACATGGTCCTCCTCCCGCCTAGGCACCCGACTGATGAGGACTACGAGCTCTCCTAGCCCGGGGGAGCGCTGCGCCGATACCGTCGCTCTCATCAGGCACGAGCCGCCAGACGACGACGGGCCCGACGCAATCACCGTCATCACCTTGCGGATGACGATGGGATTCCCTGATCCGGTGCCTCTCAGCCGGACGCCAACACGGATTTCCTCCCTGAGGATCTGTGTAGGATGAGCTTGGCTCAGGGTAAGATGCCGACAGGAAGTTCCACCGCTCTACCGCTCGGTGTGATGCCACCACCACCCGGTCCAACTACACCGGCACGAGGAACGACACCTCCATCAGCATTTCCGTTTGGGCTAGACTCGGTGGCCCGGGCGTATGCTTCCTCTGTAAGCACCAGCATGGGCGCTTACGAGGAACTCCTCGGGCACCATCTACGCTCCACTCTGGACCTTGTTGCATCCATGCCGGCTTCTGAGTACCTGGACTCCACGGAGACCCCAGAAACAGAGCCCCGTGTGACTTCTCCTCGACGTTACAACCCCAGAGACGATTGGCGACGACCTCACATACACCCATCGTACTACTACTTCAGCGCTCCTGACTCCGACTCTACCGATGACACCTTGAAAGCCCAAGTTTGGTTTTGGTAATTAATGACACCAAGTTGCTAATGCCATGTGTTAAGTGTTTTGAGTTAGGCATAAGCAACACATGTGATGAAGGTGTACGTGGCAAGGAGTGATGGCCACAAGATCACAAAGAAATGGTGCATGGACATGAAATGTCGATCATGGTGGAGATGCACATAATATGATGGACATGATGATCAAGTGGAGGAGAAGGATCTAAGAGCGCAAGGCAAAGGTATAACCATAGGGTTTTTCCTTTTGCCGGTCCAAGTTGAGTAGAGAAGTGATTGACCGGGTTTAGGATACATAGCCGACTATCAAGAGGGGAAATCACGGTTAGCTCGGGAATCAAGTGCCACTAGATCATTGTCTTGAGCATATGCATTAGGATCTAGTTGAGAGCTAACATAACGCCTTGGAAAATGTTTGTGAAATGCTAACACACATGCACATTGTGGTGTACACTTGGTGGTGTTAGCACATTTGCAAAGGCGGTGGAGTTTAAGCGGTAGAGAGGGGTTTGGGTTCCTCTCTCCCTCCCGCCGAGCTTGCGAGGCAGGATTCGGCGCTTTTTGGGGAAGTGAAATGCCTATTTTCTACTGCGCCAAAAGTTGGAAAAGAAACGGAGGCGAACGGCGGTCACTGTGTTGACCGGACGCTGCACCAGACGCGGTCACGGTCTGACCAGCGCGTCCGGTCAGTTCTTCGTGGCGCGGCACTAGGGTTTGTGACCGGACGCTGGTCTAGCCTGACCAGCGCGTCCGGTCAGTTCACCAGTGCGCAGTAGGAGAGCGCGCGACCGGCGCGTCCGGTCCCTCACGGAACCGGAGCGTCCGGTCAGGCGTCCAGAGGGGCAGAGCGAAGCGGAGTGACGATCTTGGTATTGGACATCAATTCTCTCCAACATACACTCCTCAATCCAATGGTGTAGTTGAAAGAAAGAATAGAACTTTGATTGACATGGCTAGATCAATGCTTAGTGAATACAATGTGAGTCATTCATTTTGGAGTGAAGCTATCAACACGGCTTGCTATTGTAGCAACCGTCTCTATTGCCATGGAAAGCTTGGGAAGACACCATATGAGCTATTGAATGGAAGAAAGCCCAACATTGCATACTTTAGAGTGTTTGGTTGCAAATGCTATATTCTCAAGAAAGGCACTAGATTGAGCAAGTTTGAAAAGAAATGTGATGAAGGGTTCTTACTTGGTTATTCTACCACAAGCAAAGCATATAGAGTTTGGAATCTCACAAATGGCACCTTGGAAGAAGTTCATGATGTTGAGTTTGATGAAACCCAAGGATCTCAAAATGAAACTCAAAACCTTGATGATGTGAGAGGAGATCAATTGTCAAATGCAATGAAGAACATGGACATTGGTGATGTTAGGCCAAGGCAAGTTGATGATGATGATATTCATGTGATCAACCAAAGTGTGCAAATTAATACAAATCAAGCAAGCTCAAGTGGTACTCATAATGAAGCTCAAGATCAAGGTCAAGCTAGTGGAAGTAATCAACTCCCAATACTCCAACCTACTAGCATTGCAAGAGATCATCCATTGGACCAAATCATTGGTGGAATTCAAAGTGGTGTTCAAACTAGATCAAGGCTAGCATCTTTTTGTGAGCACTACTCATTTGTGTCACTTGAAGAACCTAAGAAAATAGAAGATGCATTGAAAGATTCCGATTAGGTAAATGCCATGCATGAAGAGCTAAATAACTTCACTAGAAATCAAGTTTGGGAACTTATGGAAAGGCCAAAGAACTACAATGTGATTGGTACTAAGTGGGTCTTTAGAAACAAGCAAGATCAAGATGGCATGGTTGTGAGGAACAAAGCAAGATTAGTAGCACAAGGATACACTCAAGTTGAAGGTCTTGACTTTGGAGAGACATATGCACCGGTTGTAAGATTGGAGGCAATTAGAATCTTATTAGCATATGCTTGTGCACACAACATCAAGCTCTATCAAATGGATGTCAAGAGTGCATTTCTCAATGGCTATATCAATGAAGAAGTTTATGTTGAGCAACCTCCCGGTTTTGAAGATGACAAGAAGCCCAACTATGTTTACAAGCTCAAGAAGGCATTGTATGGTTTGAAACAAGCACCTAGAGCATGGTATGAGAGATTGAGGGACTTTCTTCTCTCTAAAGGGTTCAAGATGGGAAAGGTTGACACCACTCTCTTCACCAAGAAGCTTGGAAATGACTTGTTTGCGTTGCAAATCTATGTTGATGATATCATTTTTGGATCAACTAACCAAGACTTTTGTGAAGAGTTTGGAAATATGATGGCTAATGAGTTTGAGATGTCTATGATTGGAGAGCTTAGTTACTTCCTTGGACTTCAAATCAAGCAAATGAAGAATGGCACTTTTGTAAGTCAAGGCAAGTACATCAAGGACATGATCAAGAAGTTTGGATTGCAAGATGCTAAGCCAATGAGTACACCAATGGGCACAAATGATCAATTGGGTGTTGATGCTAGTGGCAATATGGTAGATCAAAAGCAATACCGGTCTATGATTGGAAGTTTGCTCTATGTCACCGCTTCTAGGCCGGATGTGATGTTTAGTGTGTGCAAGTGTGCAAGATATCAAGCTTCACCTAGAGAAAGTCACTTGAAAGCAACCAAGAGGATATTGAGATATCTTAAGGGCACTCATGATGTTGGTTTATGGTTTCCAAAGGGGTCAAACTTTGAGTTGATTGGATATTCGGACTCCGACTATGGTGGATGCAAGATTGATAGAATGAGCACAAGTGGCACTTGTCAATTGCTTGGAAGGTCTCTTGTTTCATGGTCATCAAAGAAACAAAATAGTGTTACACTATCTACCGTCGAGGCCGAATACATTAGTGTCGGTAGTTGTTGTGCACAATTGCTTTGGATGAAGGTCACCTTGAATGATTTTGGAATTAAGTTCAAGAATGTGCCATTGTTTTGTGACAATGAGAGTGCTATCAAGATGACACAAAATCCGGTTCAACATTCAAGAACAAAGCACATTGACATAAGGCATCACTTCATAAGAGACCATCAACAAAAGGGTGATATTAGCATTGAGAGCATTGGCACCGAAGATCAACTAGCCGATATCTTTACAAAGCCACTTGATGAGAAGAGATTTTACAAGTTGAAGAATGAATTGAACATACTTGACTTCTCCAACTTGAAATGAGTGCACCCCCACATTATTAAAATGACATGCCTCTCCTCCGACATAGCAAGGTAAAGTTGTTTGACATATCATCCATACTTTGCTAAGGACATGTTTAGAACATATAGACATATTTGCATGACAAATAGGCTCATTCATGAAAATCAAATGAGTTTAATGTATATATGGTACCACTATTGCTTCTATGTTTGATTGATCTAGTGGTAGCATATGACATGTTTGTGGGCTTGCAAACCTAGTGTTGAATCTAAAAAATGAGCTCATGATGTGTAATTCAACATGGTCAAGATAACCCTTATACTTTATGAGGTGTGAAGAAGCTTGTCCTTGGATCAAACCGAATTACATATTCTAGGCAAGTGATCTAGATTGAACCATAATTTGGACTCCCTCAAATTGATTGACTTGACTCTCACTAAAATTGGCACCTTTTTGGTGATTGTTGACAAAGGGGGAGAGAAAAGTCACAAAGATAGAAAAGTCACAAAGAGATAAAAAGTTAAGTTGCAAAGGGGGAGAAAGATATACTAAGGGGGAGAGAAAGCAAAAGATATGACATTAGAAAGGGATCTATTAAAATTGAGCACACAAGTAGAGGGAGCAAGCTCATGAATGATTTGTTGCATTTGTATGTGCATTAACATGATGAAGTGTTGCATTGCAAAGCTTAAATTCATCTTCTTGATTGTATGGTGATTGCTAGAAATAGAACTTGAATGATGATTTGTTTAGAGTAGCTTTACAAGTGGTTTCTAGACACCTTTTGATTATAATGTTGATCTCACGGGGTACTTTAGTGTTTGTAATCTTTACAAGTGATGTATTACAAGTGGTGTCTAGCTACATCGATGCTAAGGATGGTATATAAAGGCAACTCCGATTGGTATCACGCTTCAAAGGTCCATTCTATATACCTTAGCATCAATTTGATAGTAGTAACTCTCCCAAAAATCACATCCATACATATGTGCACAATTGAACCAAACTCATGGAAGCACATATGTAGGGGGAGCTAATACTATCGAAATTGAAAATTGATTTCATTTCATATCTTTGTGATGGTTGTCATCAATTACCAAAAAGGGGGAGATTGAAAGCCCAAGTTTGGTTTTGGTAATTAATGACACCAAGTTGCTAATGCCATGTGTTAAGTGTTTTGAGTTAGGCATAAGCAACACATGTGATGAAGGTGTACGTGGCAAGGAGTGGTGGCCACAAGATCACAAAGAAATGGTGCATGGACATGAAATGTCGATCATGGTGGAGATGCACATAATATGATGGACATGATGATCAAGTGGAGGAGAAGGATCTAAGAGCGCAAGGCAAAGGTATAACCATAGGGTTTTTCCTTTTGCCGGTCCAAGTTGAGTAGAGAAGTGATTGACCGGGTTTAGGATACATAGCCGACTATCAAGAGGGGAAATCACGGTTAGCTCGGGAATCAAGTGCCACTAGATCATTGTCTTGAGCATATGCATTAGGATCTAGTTGAGAGCTAACATAACGCCTTGGAAAATGTTTGTGAAATGCTAACACACATGCACATTGTGGTGTACACTTGGTGGTGTTAGCACATTTGCAAAGGCGGTGGAGTTTAAGCGGTAGAGAGGGGTTTGGGTTCCTCTCTCCCTCCCGCCGAGCTTGCGAGGCGGGATTCGGCGCTTTTTGGGGAAGTGAAATGCCTATTTTCTACTGCGCCGAAAGTTGGAAAAGAAACGGAGGCGAACGGCGGTCACTGTGTTGACCGGACGCTGCACCGGACGCGGTCACGGTCTGACCAGCGCGTCCGGTCAGTTCTTCGTGGCGCGGCACTAGGGTTTGTGACCGGACGCTGGTCTGGCCTGACCAGCGTGTCCGGTCAGTTCACCAGTGCGCAGTAGGAGAGCGCGCGACCGGCGTGTCCGGTCCCTCACGGAACCGGAGCGTCCGGTCAGGCGTCCAGAGGGGCAGAGCGAAGCGGAGTGACGATCGGACGCGGGGCGCGTCCGGTCACATGCGATCGGACGCGTCCGGTCTCGACGGGAGCTTACTGGAACGCGACCGGACACTGGCACTGTCGCGTCCGGTCATTCGCAGGAGCGCGTCCGGTCATTCGCAGGAGCGCGTCCGGTCATTCACAGGAGCGCGTCCGGTCACGGCAACGGCTAGTTCTGACACGCACTGTTTTCGCTTGTCGTGTAGTGACCGGACGCGTCCGGTCACCCTGATCGGAGCGTCCGGTCAGTGCGATTTTCGCTGCGTCGTCTGTAACGGCTAGCTGCGTACCCCTTCGTTATAAATAGAGGGTGTCCGGGGTTTAAGGGTATCTCTTGCACATTTTGAGACCTAGAGACATCCTTTGAGCTAGAGAACAACCCCTCCACTCATCTCTTTGCTTGGTTGCACATCTTGAGTGAGATTGAGTGAGATTCAAGTGCATTGCTTGAGAGTTGCATTCTAGAGGCACTTGATCTTCGAGTTGCTGCGGATTTCTTGTTACTCTTCCGTGTTTCCCGACACGGTAGACGGCTTGGAGCAGCGGAGGTGATTGAGCTCGCAATTGGAGATTGTTGGAGCCCTCACCAAGTGTTGTAAGGGGTTCTTGATCCTTCCCCGCGGGAGTTCGCGAATTGGATACTCTAGTGGAGCTCGTGGCTTGGAGGATCCCCATCTTGTGTGTGGTTGTGCGGTGCCCGCCGAGGGCTCGACTCTTGATAGTCGATTAGCTCGCGAACCGACAAGTGGGTGTATCGCCACAACGGGGAGTAGCTTGCCGGGAAGCAAGTGAACCTCGGGATAAATTCTTGTGTCATTCTCTTCCCGAGGATTTCTCTTGTGTGATTGATTAATTGGTACTTCTCATCTCTACACGGCGGTATAATCACTCGAAGCTCTTCTCTCGTATTACATCTTGTATCTAGCTTGTTGTTGTTGTTGTGTTTAGTGGATAGCCTTGTACTAGACTTGTGTAGGTGGCTTGCTTAATTAGTTAGAGCTAGTGCATTTTGCTCCGCCACCTTTTGTTCTAACTTGTGGTTAAGTAATTCTTGTAGAAGTTTTAATTAGGCTATTCACCCCCCTCTAGCCTATTTGGACCTTACACACCTACGATCCGACTCGTGAGTGCTTCAACATCGATGGGGCAACCGCGTCGGATTCGGAGGATGAGACACCCGTTGAAGGAAGGAACACGCCACCTCATGTCGAGCTCCCTGCCGAGCGGGATGAGGCTCAATTCCTTGCGGATCAAGGAATGCAGCTCGAGCAAATCCGCGAGTTGCAGGACAGGCTCGACGAGGAACGAGAAAACCTGCGCCTACTCCAACAAACCCTTGAGCAAGAGCATGCGGCACGCGCACATGGCGGAGGAGCTCGAGAGAGAGCACGCGACGTCAATCGTCGCATTGCCGAGGATCGGGCGGTCGATCCCCCGGTTTTCGCTCGAGCCAGCCAGAACGTAGTCGCCGCCGCCATGCTCCTTCGCAACATGCCCGAGCCATCGAATCCTGACGCTCGTCGAGCCCGAGATGAAATTCGAGGACTCCTCGAGACTGCTGCCATGCAGCAGGCCGAGAGTTCCGCCTCAAGGCGACGCAGGCCTGCCTCGGAGCAGCCCGCCAAGCCCTCCCAATAGGAGAGAGAAGCCTCGGTTCATCACGAGCACGCCCCACAAAACAGGGCGGCCCCTGTCCCTGAGCACGTCGCCAACGACCGTGAACTCCAAGACACCCATGGCAACATCGTCGAGCGTCGCACGCGCAAGCACGGTGACGGTGTGGCTCGAGGTTACCATGTGCATAGAGGCGGGCGCTACGACAGCTCAGAAGACCGAAGCCCTTCACCCGAGCCACCGGGCCCCCGGGTCTTTAGTAAGGCTATTCGTGAGATGATACTCCCGGCTCGGTTTCGCCCTCCCATGACTCTCACCAAGTACAACGGCGAGACCAAACCCGAACTTTGGCTCGCTGATTTCCGCTTGGCATGTCAGTTGGGTGGGGCCATCGACGACCGGGTCATCATCCGGCAACTCCCCCTATTCCTGTCGGACACCGCTCGAGCCTGGCTCGAGGATCTCCCACCTCGATAGATCCACGACTGGGACAACCTCGTGAGGGTGTTCGAAGGAAACTTCATGGGGACCTACGTGTGCCCTGGCAACTCGTGGGACCTCCGAAGCTGCAAGAAGAAGCCAGGTGAATCCCTTCGGGATTACATCCGGCGTTTCTCCAGGCAACGCACTGAGCTCCCAAACATCACCGACTCTGACATGATTATGGCCTTCCTCTCTGGCACCACCTGCAAAGAGTTGGTCCGAGAGCTGGGCTGTAACACTCCTCTCACAGCCAACGGTTTGATGGACATCATCACCAACTTCGCCACCGGCGAGGAGGCGGTTGGTGCCATCTTTGGCGGTGATCAGGACAAGGGAAAGCACAAGGTCGACGATCCCGCGAGCCCCAGCCGGGGCTCCAAGCGGAACAACAGGAAGAAGAAGAAGAACCAGCAGGGCAAGCTTGAGGCCCCGGCCGACGAGCTCGTTACTGCCACTGAACGCAAGAAACCTCGAGGGCCCCCCCGGCGGGGGCGTCTTCGACAAAATGCTCAAAGAGCCGTGCCCCTGTCACAAGGGGCCCACGAACCATAACCTTGAGGACTACCACATGCTCCATAGGTACTTTGAAGGCATAGGCGTCAAGAAGGATGACAAGAAGGAAGATCCCAAGAGTGACGACAAGGATGAGGGGTTCCCTAAGATCCACGACTGCTTCATGATCTACGGAGGGCCCTCAATCCGCCTCTCGACGCGTCAGCACAAGCGAGAACGGCGAGAGGTCTTCTCCGTACAGCCGGCGACCCCCCTCTTCCTTAACTGGTCTGAGGTTGCCATCACTTTCGACCGTGATGATCACCCCGACTACGTCCCCAATCCAAGGGTCTACCCTCTTGTTGTTGATCCCATCATCGCCAACACTCACCTCACCAAGGTGCTCATGGATGGTGGCAGCAGCCTTAACATCATCTATGCTCAAACCCTCGACCTCCTGGGGATCGAGAGGACGCACCTCCAACCCAGTGTCGGAGGCTTCCATGGAGTCATGCCAGGAAAGCGGGCAGAACCCGTCGGCCGGGTCGACCTGCCTGTATGTTTTGGCACTCCCACCAACTTTAGAAAGGAAACTCTCACTTTCGAAGTGGTCGGATTCCGTGGAACGTACCACGCCATCTTGGGGCGCCCATGCTACGCCCGGTTCATGGCGGTCCCGAACTACACCTACCTCAAGCTCAAGATGCCAGGCCCCAACGGTGTCATAACTGCTGGGCCCTCATATGAGCATGCCTACGAGTGCGACATCGAGTGCGTCGGGCACGGAGAAGCTGTCTTGGAGTCGGCGACCTTGGCGGCGGACCTTGATGGTCTGGCCAATGAGATCCCTGACCCAAGCGCCACGCCGGCAGCCTCGAGCCCGTAGAAGACGTCAAGCTTGTGCCCCTCGACCCCGCCAATCCAAAGGGAAAGGCGCTGAGCATCAGCGCCACCCTCGATCCCAAATAGGAAACAGTGCTCGTCGACTTTCTCCGCGCAAACATCGACATCTTTGCGTGGGGTCCCTCGAATATGCTGGGCATACCCAGGGAAGTCACCGAGCACGCCTTGGAGATCCAAGCCGGCTCCAAACCGGTGAAGCAACGCTTGCACCGCTTCGACGAGGAGAAGCGCAAGGTCATCGGTGAGGAGATACACAAACTGCTGGAGGCCGGATTCATCAAGGAGGTTCATCATCCCGAGTGGCTAGCTAATCCTGTATTAGTTAGGAAAAAAAGTGGGAAGTGGAGGATGTGTGTAGACTACACTAGTTTAAATAAAGCATGTCCAAAAGTTCCCTTTCCTTTGCCACGTATTGACCAAATCGTTGATTCCACTGCGGGATGTGAAACTCTTTCGTTCTTAGATGCATATTCTGGCTACCACCAGATCAGAATGAAGGAGTCCGACTAGCTCGCGACTTCGTTCATCACCCCATTCGGCATGTATTGCTACGTTACCATGCCCTTCGGTCTCCGAAACGCGGGGGCTACGTACCAGCGATGCATGCAACACGTTTTTGGGGAACACATCGGACCAACCGTCGAGGCTTACGTCGATGATATCGTTGTCAAAACCAAAAAGGCCGATAACTTGATAAACGACCTCGACGTTGCGTTCAGGTGCCTCCAGGCAAAGAACATTAAGCTCAACCCCGAGAAATGCGTCTTCGGCGTTCCTCGGGGCATGCTTCTAGGGTTCATCGTTTCCGAGCGTGGCATCGAGGCCAACCCGGAAAAGATCGCTGCAATAACCAAAATGGGCCCTATCCGAGATCTGAAGGGCGTACAGAGGGTCACGGGCTGCCTAGCAGCCCTCAGTCGCTTCATTTCACGCCTCGGCGAAAAAGCACTCCCACTGTACCGCCTCCTAAAGAAATCAGAACACTTCTCATGGACCCTCGAGGCTGAGGAAGCCCTTGCCAGGCTCAAAGCTATACTCTCTAACTCACCGATCCTCGCCCCTCCGACCCCAGGGGAACCGCTCCTACTTTATGTCGCCGCAACGACACAAGTAGTCAGCGTTGTCTTGGTTGTCGAGAGGACAGAGGAAGGACATACCTTGCTCATCCAGAGACCAGTCTATTTCATTAGCGAGGTACTCTCGGAGACCAAGGTTCGCTATCCGCTGATCCAGAAGCTGCTGTACGCCATCGTCTTAACGCGGCGCAAGCTCCGTCACTATTTCGAGGGCCACCCGGTGACTGTGGTTTCTTCTTTCCCTTTGGGAGAGATAGCCCAGAACCGGGAGCCTCGGGTAGGATAGCCAAGTGGGCGGTCGAGCTCATGGGCGAGACCCCCTCTTATGCGCCGCGCAAAGCCATCAAATCCCAAGTACTAGCAGACTTCCTTGCGAAGTGGACCGACACTCAACTTCCTCCGGTTCAGCTCCAGGCTGAACTTTGGATCATGTATTTCGACGGGTCACTAATGAAAACAGGGGCAGGCACGGGTTTGCTCTTCATCTCGCCCCTCGGAGTCCACATGTGCTATATCATCCGGCTTCATTTTCCTGCCTCCAACAACGTCGCCGAATACGAGGCGCTCATCGCGGGCTTGCGAATCGACACCAAACTAGGGGTCTGACACCTCGATATTCAAGGTGATTCTCAGCTCATAATCGACCAGGTCATGAAGAACTCGAGCTGCCGTGATCCCAAGATGGAAGCCTACTATGAAGAGGTACGGTGCCTTAAGGACAAGTTTCACGGCCTCGAGCTCAACCACATTGCACGCAGGTATAATGAGGCCACCGATGAACTAGCGAAAATCACGTCCAGTCTAACTACGGTTCCACCAGACGTTTTCGCGAAAGATCTCCACCAACCATCCGTCGACATCGGGTCGGACGGAGAGGTCGACGGGCCATCACTCGACCCCCCGCTTGAGGCAGACGCCCCCTCGACCAGGGCTAAGGCCATGCAGGTGGACGGCTCGACCCCACCAACCGATTCCGAGCCTGACTGGCGTATTCCATACCTTGACTATCTTACTCGAGGGGACCTCCCCTCAGATATGATCGAGGCTCGACGGATCGCTCGCCGGGCCAAATCCTTTGTGATATTTGGCGACAGTAGGGAGCTGTACCGCCGCAGCCCTACTGGTATTCTCCAACGCTGTATCACAAACGAGGAAGGCAGAAACCTGCTTAATGATCTACACTTAGGGGCCTGTGGTCATCACACAGCGCCTCGAACCCTAGTCGGAAATGCTTTCCGACAAGGTTTCTATTGGCCAACCGCAGTCTCCGACGCTGTCAAGCTAGTACGCTCTTGCAAAGGTTGCCAGTACTACGCAAGACAGACCCATCTCCCGGCTCACGCCTTGCAGACTATCCCTATCACGTGGCCGTTCGCTGTTTGGGGGCTCGACCTAGTCGGACCCTTGAAAAGGACAACTAGCGGCTTCACCCACTTGCTCGTCGCTGTTGACAAATTTTCCAAGTGGATCGAGGCCCGTCCTATCACCAGCATCAGGTCCGAGCAAGCTGTGCTCTTTTTTACCGACATCATCCACCGCTTTGGGGTTCCTAACTGCATCATTACGGACAATGGCACCCAGTTCACTGGTAAAAAGTTTCTGGATTTCTGCGATAACCACCACATTCGTGTGCTCTGGTCGGCCGTAGCTCATCCAAAAACAAATGGCCAAGTGGAACGTGCTAACGGCATGGTCCTACAAGGCCTGAGGCCCAGAATCTTTGACAAGCTAAACAAACACGGCAAGAGATGGGCTGCCGAGCTTCCCTCGGTCCTATGGAGCCTAAGAACAATGCCGAGTCGAGCCACGAGGTTCACTCCGTTCTTCTTGGTCTACGGATCTGAGGCTATGCTCCTGACTGACGTAGAATATGGATCCCCGAGGTTGAAGGCCTACAACGAGAAAAATAACAACGCCGCAAGAGAGGACGCCCTCGACCAGCTCGAGGAGGCCCACGACGTGGCTCTGTTGCATTCTGCTAGGTATCAGCAGAGTCTCTGACGCTACCACGACAGACACATCCGCAGGCGCGACCTCAACATTAGTGACCTGGTGTTACGACGGAGCCAGAACACCCAAGGACGACACAAGCTCACGCCGCCATGCGAAGGGCCTTACATCATCATAGAAGTATTAAAGCCCGGCACCTACAAGCTATCGAACGAGAAGGGCGAAAGCTTCACCAACGCTTGGAACATTAAACAGCTACGTCGCTTTTTTCCTTAAAGCCTCGAGGCTCTGTAATTTCTTTTCAATCTCAATAAAGAATACAACAGTGTTCAAAGCTTCATTTTCATAACAACCAGGAAGGATCGACTCTGTTCCCTCAGAATCGACCCTCCCTCGGGGGCTGCTAGGGGGGAACCCCCTGTCCCCGAAAAATTTTGTATCCTTTTTCAAAAAAATAGAACTGTCACTTAAGTCGACAACGCCGCGGGAGTACCCTAAGGCTCAAAGGGCCGTCGAGCTGTGAGATCACTTACGCCTTCGAGGCTACGGTACCTCCACTCACCCCTCATGCCTAGGGGTGCAACCGCGCGCTAAATAGACCTGGTAACGGTTCATAACTTTGAAAAAGAGTACATCCCCGGTCGCTTCGAGTCAAGTTCTTACACGATCTGCAAGGCCGCAAGAGCACCCTGAAGCTCGAGGGCAGTCGAGCCGCGAGATCACTTACGCCTCCGAGGCTACAGTACCTCCACTCACTCCCTTACGCCAAAGGGCGCGACCGCGCGCTAAGTAAATCATGCGAGAACGTGATTCAAGCGATAAAGGGAAGAAAACTCGTAACAAAACTTAACAATCATTACGAGTTTACATTTCGAGCGTTTCGAGGCCTCCGAGGCCACCACGACCAAAGTTTCAAACACTAACTTATTACATGGGCCTCTGTGCCCAGATTTGGCTCACAGGCCCTCGTCGTCGGCAGGCGGAACCACCTCGACCTTGAAGAGTTTGGCCAGGCGACTTCTAGGTTCTTCGGCGGCTTGAATTAGGTCCAGGCAGGCGTCTTCGTTCTCCTCGTCCATCTGATCTGGATCTGTGATGAAGCCATCAGCGACGAGCTCCATGTCATACACAAACCCGGATCGAACGAA
The DNA here is from genome assembly GCA_038087645.1 of Saccharum hybrid cultivar R570. Lineage (NCBI taxonomy): Eukaryota > Viridiplantae > Streptophyta > Magnoliopsida > Poales > Poaceae > Saccharum > Saccharum hybrid cultivar. The sequence continues at coordinate 31,025,421 of JAQSUU010000066.1, read as the reverse complement.
GGCCAGTGCCCTCTTCAAGCCGTGATGAAGGCCGCCTCGAATCCTCTCTCGGACAAGATGGCCCAGCGCCACCATCCGGCGGACGAAGGAGTTCCCTGGGGCGTCCTCCTCAGTATCGGCGTCGGGCTCGACCCCCAACCCGTCACACACGGAGGAGATGGCGCCCTGGAGCAACTGAGTCCGCTGGGCCTCGGCCTCGAAGAGATCCTGGAAGGAGGTCGCCGTCGCCTGAGCCGCCTGCTGCTCCTTCTCCAACTCTGGAACCCAAACATTAAGTTAGCACAAGCCTGGGACCTCGACACCAGGGCCACTGCGTAGCAAGAAGCTCACCCTCGGAGTGGGTCTGCCAACCTACGGCCTCATAACATAGTCTCCCGCATGTCTTCTCAAGCGCCTGGAGAGCGCCATCCTTGTCACGGACGGTCGCCCTCAACATCTCGATCTCTCGGCCGGCGTTCGAGAGAGCCTCGTCCCTCTCCCGGACGACTCCGCTCAGCGTCGCGACCTCGTCTTTCAAGGCCCCAAAGCGAGCAGACACCTGCCCGATCTGGACGTTGAGGGTGTCACGGTGCCTGCTGACAAGGGCGACGTCCTCCTCGAGCTCTTTCACGCGCGCTGATAACGGCACAAGATCTTCACGGGCTTTTGCAGCCTCCTCTCGGGCCCTCGCTGCGTCCTCACGTGCCGAGACCTCATCCGCCCAGGCCTATGCCGCCTCCTCCTTTACCGCCGCATAGGCGACACGAAGCTCGGCCGTCTCGGCGCTCTGTTGGGAGAGCCGCTAGTTAGCCTCCTCGACCAGAGCCCGTTGACGGGAGAGCGCTGCCCACACACCGCTCTCATTGCGAATGAAGAGCGACTTGTGGCGGGAACGCTCTTTGAGCTCCTGACCACGGTTAAAACCCAAAAAATCAGAACCAGCGAAAGGAATAAAGAGAAAACAAAAAACTACCAAATCCGACTTACCTCAAAGGCATCGGACATACCCCGTGCTAGGGCATCCGAGGCCACACGAAGAGATCGCATTGTGTGCTTCCAGAGACCCTCGAGGTACTCCTAGTGGTGCACCTCGTCCTTGTCATCAAGCGCGAAGATGGGCTCCGTGCTAGGGTTGGACGCATCCCTGAACTCAAGGGTCGACCTCCCCCAGCGCGGCAGCTCCTCCTCCGCACGAACGAGTGCCAGCCCGGCAAGGTCCGACCACGCGGCCGACGCCTCAGCCTGATCGCCCTCCGGCGCCGCAGAGGGACCGGCCTGCTCCGCGGCCTCGGCCCCCTCGACCGGCGCAGAAGGACCGGCCTGATCCGCGGTCTCGGCCCCCTCGACGCCCGCCACTTGCTTCCCCTTGTCAACGGGGGAATCATCAAGGGTGAGGTCGATCAAGGCCGGGGTCGACCCTTGCGGCGGGGCTGGCACCTCGACCACTGGCGCCACCACTGGGTCGACGGACGGTGGCACGTCCACCCCGCTCTCCACCTCGACCACCGGCTGGTCCCGCTGCGGCTGCACCTCCTCCGGTTGCGCCGCCTTCTATCCTGCCTCCGGCGGGACCTCCACCACCTCCTGTTCAGCATCCGCCCGCCCCGTGTCATGGACGGATGCTTCCACCTCAGCAGCCTCGACGGAGGCCTGGGCCGTTGACGTCGACCCAGGCTCCGGCCCACCAGTGCTGGGCGCCACCACTTCCGACGACCCCGACCCCTACGCAGCAGGGTCAGAACCGGCAGCCCCCTGGGTACCCGTCACCGCCTGGGCAGCCGCCTCCCGCTGCCTAAGCCGCTCCGTCGTAGCCCGGCACTCCGCAACCCAGGCGGTGTCGTCGGCCGCCGTCCGCATTATGAGGGTGGCGCCCGACCAGAGCGCCTTCACGGGGGTCGGACCCGCGAGCTCCGCCTTACGCTTGAGCCTGAGGAATAAGTAAATACGTCAGACTAAAAAACGGGACCGCTAATTACGAAGAATGGGGCAGAATAGCTTACCCAGAAAGGGGAACCAAGGGCCTCGACCCTGACAGGTCAGAAACCCCCGACGGCGCCTGCGACGGCCTTGCCGTCGGGCCTCCTGCAGGCCGGGCGCTCCTTGGGGCCCTAGCCGGCTGAGCACCCAGGGCCCTCTGCGCCGCCGAGGCCAGCTGGCCTCGGGTCCTCACGCCCGTAGACGGCGCCCCGGATGTCGACGCAGGCGTCGCCGCCCCGACCGCCGCCTGAGCCCGCGGGGCTTGGGCTCGCGGAGGCAGCTCCGTCGACCTCTCTTGCGGGGCCCCTGACGAGGCGACCCCTCCCATTGAGGGGCCTGCGCCGGCCCCCACCTCTTCCGGCTCCTCCACCACCTTGACGGACACCGAGGCCGACCCTGACGCCTGGGAGGTCGACCCCCAATGGGCTCCAAGAAGGGGCGCACATCAGGGAGGTCCGCCAGACCAGTCGCGGCATCGTACCGCGACAAGGCGTCGTCGTCCCCGTCACTGTCGTCATCATCCCCCCCCCCCGAGATCGTCTCGGAAGGAGACTCCTCGAGGGGAAGCCCGTCGAGGCTCTGCTGATGTCGACGCTTCTTCAGCGCCTCCTGCTCCTGGGTCTTGCGAATTTGGCGCTTCTTGGCAGCGTCCTTCGCCTTCTTCTGTTGGGACGCCAAGAGGCGTCGAGCATCCCGAGCGGGCTGGTCTTCCGGAAGCGGCGGCCGCATCTCCTTCACCGCCGACAAGTCTTGTACACAGACGTCGACTAAGTCGGTAAAAGGAATCCGGAAACAAACGATCTCAAAAAACGCTAATAGCAACGCTTACCAGGGGCTCGAATCCCTGAGTAGGCCGCATCGGCACCCTGTCGACGTCCTCCGGCTTGAAGCTCCCCACCATCCGACGCGCGCGCTGGACGACCTCGTCGAGGGGGAGGGACTCGCGGGACATCCTGCTCCCCTTTAGCGACGCCTCCGGCGTCATCTGGTCGAGCCGGAGTCGACGATGCGTCAGCGGCATCACCCTCCGACGGTGGAATGCCGCGACCACCATCCCCACCGTTAGTCCGCGCTGGCGGAGCCTCCACAGCGCGTCGAGCAGCGGGTCCAGCTTCGGCTTCTCGCCGTCCACGACGCCATACGACCAATTCTCCTCCCGAGCAACCAGCACCCGGCTGGTGTACCTCGGCAACTGATCACCGTCGTTGCGGAGGTAAAACCAGCCGTCGTGCCAGCCGCTGTTCGAGGAGATCAGCTGCGCCGGGATGTACTGGTCGCTCCGGCCGGACCGGACCTGCAGCACATAGCTCCCCACGGGCACCGCACGCCGCGCTCCCCGCTCTCCCGCCTTCTTGGCGAAGAACTCCGCCCTGAAGAGATGCAGCCACAGATTCCACTGCGGATCCATCCCTAGGTACCCCTCACAGACCGTCACGAAAATGGCGGCCTGTGCGATAGCGTTGGGGGCGAGGTGGTGCAGCTCCACCTTGTAGTAGTGGAGGAGCGCGCGCATGAAGGGGCTGGCCGGCACGCCAAACCCCCTCTCGTGGAAGCAGACGAAACTCACCACGTAGCCTTCCGGGGGCGCCGGTTCCCGGTGGTCAGACGGCGGAGCCCTCCACTCCGGCTGGGTCTGGCTCGTTTTCGGCCACAGAAATCCGTCACGGACCAGCTCTTCCAACCGCTTCTCCGTTACTGAGGAGGCGGCCCAGGCGTCGACGGGGAGGAGCTGGCTCTTGCCCGCCATTGTCGCCGGGAAAACTACGCGGGTGGTTGACAGCGGCGGCGCTGGATGGAGGCTGAAGGGCGCAAGGAAAATGATCTAGGGCAGAAGGGTGAAAATGCAAAGGGCCTGTGAAGGAAAATGGACCCCCGGGCCTTGCTCTTATTTCCCGACGGAAGCCCAACGGACGCGCGAAAAGGTAGGAGCAGTTTTTGCATTCAATGCCCTTACCTAACCGTTTCCTCAAAAATCGCAGATATGGGCACGTGGCCACGATCCACGCCGTAACCGTCACACCACGCCGCCCACTACCACGCCGATCCCGCTTCTCTTCCTAAAAAAGCGTGCCTAAACAGGTAAGGGGAAAGATTCGCGGACGGGTATTCCTAGACATCTGGGTAACGGGCTCTGAGCCCGCTATAAATCTCGAGGGGTCGAAAGCTGGCCCTCGACCAGGGTTCGACATCTGCCCTCGAGTAACGGAGTTAGGGACGACTAGGGATGCGCCCATACAGGCCAGGGCTCGAGCCGCGCTCTCGAGGCACCCCAAGACGTATTCGAGGCTAAAAGAGAAGGTCGACGTAGGAATCCCCTCAGAGGGAGGCATCAAGCCCTCGAATCCCATCGCAAGGAATCGAGATCCACATGACTACTCTTTGGCATTCTTGAGAGTGCCTCTGGGCCGCTAACCGACTCCTATCGAATGGAGCACGGGCTCACACTCGAATTCCCCCGCTAGTAGCTCACCGGAGACCGTCGGAACTCACCCAAACGAGGGTAGTACGACGTTCCCCACCCCTCCTCCCTTTTTCTAAAAAGGGAGCATGAGGATCGAACGATAAAAGACGGCCAAGACCCTGATCGACCTCGTGCGTACGAGGCTCGGGGGCTCGACCACAACAAACCGAACCTCGAACGAAAAGATAAATCACGCCACGATACGAGACCATTCCCCAGTAGGGCATATAAAAGACATCGGAGGAGTCCAAATACTCCACCGAGGCCTCGGGGGCTACACCCGGCAGGTGCGCTCGCGCGCCCCCATCGGAAAAAATCACGACGCTATAAGTCCAGTTCATGAGCCTCTGAGCGAGTGACCCACACTCACCCAAAGGCTCGGGGGCTACTGTCGGTACCTACAGTATAGGGGTACCCATAACCAACGACAAAAAAGGATGAAACACTAGTGCGCAAACACGGCAAAGCCAAAAGACAGCGGACAATACACCTCGACCACATTCCGACTCGCACGAGGCCAGCTCGACGGGACGCCTCGACCGCGTTCCGCCTCCGACTCGTACGAGGCACCCTCAACGGGACGCCTCGACCGCATCCCGGCTCGTACGAGGCCCGTACGATAAAACACCTCGACTGCGTTCCGACTCGCACGAGGCTCGTTCGGCTATCGACAAATCTCCGACTCGCACGACCCTGGGTCAGATCGCTCGACCCACTCTATTCACCTACTCTGAGACAAAAGTCAGAGCATTTAATGCAATTACCTGCTACCTCCTACCGACATGGCTACAACAGTAACCGACGTGGGAGCAATACCGGTGTCAGGTCTCACTTTTTACCACCCATCCCGGGATGGGAGGTGAAACCTGTCACTATGCCCACCATACCGCACACTGTTCTACCACCGATCACCCTCGAGGGAGGATACGACAAGGTCCGTACCCCACGATCTCGGGGATTTAGCCTTATCCGCCCGTCGTCGACCCGGCCTCGACCCAGCCTCGACCCAGCGCCGGTCAGCAGGGAGGAAGGGCCGACGTGGAACAGAACTCAGGGTCTTTCCACCGTCTCGTCCCCGACGTCACCATGGTGTCCAGGGATGGCCGGCCATTCCTGGGGCACGTCGCTACAGCCATCACTACAGGGATCGACAAAACTTCACCTCAAGGCACCCCGGCGTCCCGGCCTCCTCTTACCCTATAAAAGGGCAGGCCCGGGCTCTACAAGGAAAAAGAGGGGGACCGACGCAAGTCAGAAGCCACGCGCTAGCAAGCAAAGGCACATAACTCAGAGATCAACATCTCAAGCAATCGCCCTTGTACTCTTTTTTCCCTTTTAGACCTGGGGCTCAGTTCCCTCTCTCACAGCTTGTAACCCCTACGTAAGCACTTCGGTGCAAGGAAATACAACACTCCTCCCCCCCGCTGGACGTAGGGCCTTCCTTTGCCCGAATCAGGATAAATCCTCGTGTATTCTCCTCGCGTCACCATCCAGATTAGGGACACGCAGCACTCACTCGTCGGCTTAGGACCCCCCAGGACCGAACACCGACAATAGGGCTCCGACCTGAATCAGTATATATAATTCTTTGTGTTTTTGGATGGTACAATCGTCTTCCTAGAGCAGCACGACATACGTATAAATTCACTCGTTAGGTAACAAAACACCGACACTAAGAAATAAAGATTCTCACTACTCCATCAGTCCCTAAATAAATCAATTTTTAGAATCCGTGTCAGTCAAACTATCTTAAGTTCGACTAACTCTATAGAAAAAAGTAACAACATCTATAACATAAAATGAGCACATTATGAAAAATATATCATGTGGTATATCTAATGATACTTATTTGATGTGACAAATCTTGACGAATTTTTCTAGAAATTCGGTCAAACATTAAAAAATTTGACTTAAAACAACTCTAGGAATTTACTTATTGAGGGACAGAGGGAATAGTAAATTGTTGATATTATTTTAATTGTAAAAAAACTTATTCTTATTTAAGTTTGAATTAGTGGACAGTCCAACCAATGGAACCGTGAACCGAAATCCTAGACAATTTGTCGGCCCATCTAGTCTAAATAAGTATCTCTAAGCTGTCTATATATGCGCAATCCCAAATGAGGACTGTCATATATAGAAATAATATCTCATAAAAAATGTTATAACTTCATAAAACTTGCCGTCATAACTTGCCATCACTTATGGAACATGTCAGTTGTTATAATTTCTAGAACATGTCGTTGTAACTTATGAACAGCTAGCTTGAAAAAGTTTAGCACTGCACTTTGGATGCACGGAATACCTTCAGGTTCGCAAACATTTGTTCCCAAAAAAAAACAATGGCGTTCGGCCAGATGGACAGTAAGCGCATACCGGATACTGTGCATGGTATATTTTTTTTTCTTGAATGCGAAAAAGTGTTGTGTATATAGAAGAGTTTGGAAACAAGTATGGCCGGTAAATCAACCACCAGCCACGAGATGGCCGAAATTACTCGGCAAAAACACAACCATGAGCAGCTAAACAGCGTATGGTACATCTTTATTTACTCACTTATATTTATGTATTGTCACTGCATGCTAGTTGATCCGTACAAGGCAATCTGCAATTGTACAGCGCTATACAAACTTATTATACAGAGTGGAATGCAACATCCCTTATCACACGCACGGGTTAGGCTCGGCGGCGCCATATCTGCAGCACAAAGGACTCGACGCCATGAGTGAGCAGCTGCTGAGCTGCCTGCAGGAGCGATCAGTAGGTGTCATCAGCGTCTGCCTCTTCGTCGTCGCTCTCCAGCTCTGCTATCTCGGCCAGCAGCGCCGGGTCGACCACCTTGGACATGTCACCGGGGGTCTTGGCCTCCTGAACGATCCGCATGATCTCGTCCACGGCCTGCGCCGGCTCGGCGGCATCCACGTCCTTGTAGTTGGCCTTCTCCCTCTCCGAGATCTCCCTCGGCAGGTTCTTCAGGAACCACGGGTGATGCTTTATCTCCGGGATCGTGATCCTCTTAAGGCAGACAAAAGTTTCAGAAGAATGCACTTCGTCAGTCATCATGTTGAAAATTATAAGTCCAGGTTTGCAGGATGCAAAGCTCATCTATTTACTTAATCAGCATATATGAGATATTTGCCTTTTGGGGGGTAATCTGAACTCTGAAGATTTGGCTAACTTGGATTTACTGAACTGAGAGAGGAAGTACCTTTGAAGGATCGGCAACGAATATTTGAGACAGAAGGCGTCTGCAGTCTGAAGACACTCTCACATAATCCGGGATGGAGTATTGCACGCCAAGAATTCTCTGCCAAGCACAAGAGACACATTTGAATTGCTTTCAGATTCACCAAAAAGGCAACTGAAGCAAGTTGTGATAACCGACAGAAGGAAAAGGGCGATGGTTACACTGATCGTTTTCCGGAAGTTCCTTGGATCCTCAGGATCTTCAAATGGATACGATCCCACGAGCATCACGTACAGTGTGACACCACAGGACCAAACGTCTGCTACCTGGACGACGAGAATGACTTCTCTCAGAACATGCAGTGTTGCAAGCTACCGATGTAAAGTATCAGAAAACTCAGAAGCCTAAAAGCAGCACTTGGAAGGATATACAGCTTCCTGTTCCTGCTTGTCTTCAGAGCAAGCATTTTCAGTGAGAACGAGGCAAGAAATCAACTGGTACCTAAACGGTAAATAACTGTGACCACGCAACATTAAAAAGAAAGCCCAATGCTAATTCTATATGCAACACATCCTGAATCAAGCTCAGTAGTCAGTACTTTCAAGGGCTTCTTTTTATGAGTTGCAGAAAGTACTGCTGCAGTATTTGGACAACAAAACATGTCTGTCTGAAGGAGGCCAACTTCAAGTCGTAAAAATACATGATACAAAAAAGGGGTGTAAGCGTTTATGCCCCCGTTACACCAATTCCCTAAAAAAAGAACTGAAGGAACTACAAGTTCCAGTTTTGTTAAGTGCTGACAACCTTTTATCTCGTTGGTTGATGTAAGAAAAAAGCAGATACACATACAGCAAAGAACTGAGAATTGTCAAACATACAGTGCAGTAAATAGTAACTCACCTTTCCATCATACTCTTTTCTGGAAAGAACCTCGGGCGCTATGTATGCTGGAGTTCCAACTGTTGATTTTGGTTTGGAATGCAGCAAACCAGACTGAAAAGCACACTAGCAAAGTTTGTAACTGATTCAACGACACCAGAGAAGTCAGTTGCTGGTAAAGTTAGCATGCATAACAGGCGCAGTATCCATATACAGCACCTTTGAGTAACCAAAGTCACAAATTTTCACGCGAGGTGTTGGACTCCCATCAAGGAGGGTATTCTCAAGTTTAAGATCACGGTGACAAATTTCCTGCATTTGCAGTTCATTAAAACTTACACTCCACTATTCTTGAACTTGTCAACTTCTCGAAGCAAAACCATACCATAGAGTGACAGTAGCTGACCCCTGATATCAGCTGCTGAAAGAAATACCTGGACTGTTGACATTTACAACATAGGGAACACATAACATTAGTTAGACATGGTTCAGGGCGAGAAAACGGTAGGAGGAATATAGGGCAAAAACAAACCTCATCTTCACTGAATCGCCCTGCTGTGGTGATTTTCTCAAATAGCTCTCCACCAGCAGCATATTCCATGACGATAGCAAGATGTGTGGGTGTCAAACAAACCTGTTACCAATATATTCGCAGAACAAAGTATGAGCTTTGCAATGCAATTTGGTATTAAGATGATAAATTGTTCATTTTTTGAAATGGTTCAGCAAGGGTCATCCCTTGATGTATGCTGTTCCAGCAAAGTACGTTACCCTCATCAAGGACATGTATAACAATGCTGTGACTAGTGTTTGAACAAATGATGGTAACACAGATTACTTCCCGATTAAGATAGGGCTACATCAAGGGTCAGCCTTGAGCCCTTATCTCTTTGCCTTAGTAATGGATGAGGTTACTAAGAACATTCAAGGGGATATCCCTTGGTGTATGCTATTCGCCGATGATGTAGTTTAGTTGATGAAAGCCGGGCAGGAGTAAATAGGAAACTAGAGTTGTGGCGGTAGACCCTTGAGTCTAAAGGTTTTAGAGTAAGCAGAACTAAAACCGAATACATGAGATGCGACTTTGGCACTACTGCACAGGAGGAGGGAGATGTGAGTTTGGAAGGTCAAGTAGTGCCTAGGAACGATACCTTTCGATATCTGGGATCGATGCTACAGAGGGATGGAGATATTGATGCGGACGTTAGCCATAGAATCAAAGCTGGGTGGATGAAATGGCGTTAAGCTTTTGGCATTCTCTGTGACAAGAGGGTACCACAAAAGCTAAAAGGCAAGTTTTATGGAACGGTGATTAGACCCGCTATGCTGTATGGAGCAGAATGTTGGCCTACAAAGAAACGACATGTTCAACAACTGAGTGTTGCAGAAATACGTTTGTTGCGCTGGATTTGTGGTCACACAAGAATGGACCGAGTGCGGAATGATGATATTCGTGATCGTCTAGGGATAGCACCTATCGAAGAAAAGCTTGTCCAACATCGGTTGAGGTGGTTTGGCCATATCCAAAGGAGACCTTCAGAGGCACCAGTGCATTGTGGAGTTCTAAGTCAAGATAATAATGTGAGGAGAGGCAGAGGAAGACCGAAGTTGACATGGGAGAGGCAATAAAAAGAGATTTGAGAGAATGAGATATACCTAGAGATCTGTGCCTGAATAGGAGTGCTTGGAAAACAGCTATCGACGTGCCTGAACCGTGACTGAGGGTGCTTGTTGGGTTTCAACTCTAGCCTACCCCAACTTGCTTGGGACTAACAGGCTTGGTTGGTTGTTGTTGTTCAGCAAGGGTCATACTTCTTTTTTTGGTCATACTTTTTTATTGAAAAGGACAGCAAGAGCTTTGCCATAATTTTCTTAGAAGAAAAGAATCGGCCCAGTTTTAAGGGAAACCCATGCCCAAAATCCTTACAACTAAGGGTGAAAACTGTTGGAGTTGTTCCAAATTCACTGCAAGATATAGGCCGGGCTTTTGACGAAGCGAAGCGGAGGCCCGTCGCCGGAGGCATGGGCCGGAGCGTAGTGGTACGGTATATATGCCCTTGCTAGGGTTTCGTGGAGACTTGATTCTCTTGTAAGCCGCCGCAGGCGTGTAACCCCAAACTCTTGAGATAGTGAGATTGTTGCCGGCCGGTGCCCGTGGTTTTTCCCCTTCGCATTGAAGGGGTTTTCCACGTAAATCGTGTGTCTCCGCTGTGATTGATTTCGTTTACTTCATATTTCTATACGTCGTTCATAACAAAAACTACCCATCAAAAACAACTAAAAACCAGCTCAATCAATCTTGCAACACCTTTCTTAGGGCTCTCTCTCAAGCCTGTAACATTGAGCACAGCTAAACACACACTACCAATCAACTACTTTCTCCGTTCCAAATTATAGGTCGCTTTGACTTTTTTGTTTCATTCATTTTACTATGTATCTAAACATATTATTATATTTAGATGGATAACAAAATGGATGTAACAAAAGAGTCAAAACGACTTATAATTTAGAACGGAGGGAGTAGCCAACTCACATAAAAAACCACACACTAAACAAGACTACGAGACACAGGAGTTGCAATGGAAGACTGCACCAGAGAACAGCTAGACTCATAATTTAGGATAAAAACTAGGATACCTTAGAATTCTGAAACGATATAGTTTGTGCAACTCAGCTAACGGTGCTTTCAGTGCTGCTTAGCGTTACAAACTGGCAGATTTAGTCATCAAGCAAACAGCCGAAAATAGCACGCTATCCTTTATTATGTTCCAAAAGGAGCACCAGTGCAGTGCTATGAAACAATCAAATTCGACAGAAACAGTCAATAAAGATATCAATCAATTGGTGAGTCCAAAATTTCCGAATTACCTCCTTGAACCGTACGATGTTAGGGTGCCGGCGCGACTGGTGATTGATGATCTCCCTCTGCACATTCTCATCGATCTGCGCGGACAGACACAAATCAAGAAAGTATCCAAGGCAGCGTTTGGTTGCCAAAAATTTTGCAAAAGAACAGTAGATTCCCTGTCACATGCATGCATGAAGCATTAAATATAAATAAAAAATAAAACTAATTACACAGACGAAATGGACGAGACGAATCTTTTAAACCTAATTAGACCATAATTGGACAATATTTGTCAAATAACAACGAAAATGCTACAGTAGTGTTTTGCCAAAAAATTTGGCAACTAAACAGTGCCCAAGAAACACACAGAACTCAAGTCAGAGCCTCTTTCTGGACTGAAACTCCCATTTTTATTATCATGAAACGACCCTCCAACACCCCCACCAATCCGAATTTGGAAGCAGTACCAGCAATCCCCAAACTCAAGCACGAACGGGAGACAGAAGCCCAAGCCGGGAGACTGGTACATACCTTCTTGCCCCTCTCGATGTACTTGACGGCGACGAGCTCCTTGGTCCGCTTGTCCCTGACCAACCTCGCCACCCCGAAGTTCCCGGCCCCAAGCTCCTTCAGCGCCTCGTACCTCTCTTCCATCAGCACTCAGCAGCGGTCCCGACCTAGACCTCCCAAGAATGGCGAGTTGGCGACACCGAGCAAAAGGAATCTCCCAGCAGAGAAGAGCCAAGCGACCAACCCAAATACCCAATCACAAGTGCAAGCGAACTCTAACCAAACCAGACGTGACCGGATAGAGAATTCTCTCGGTCGCAGTCAGTCGGCAGTCGCGGCTGGACGGGAAAGCGACGAAGTGACGAACCGGGGCGGGGTTTTTGGTCTGTTGGACTTGGACTTGGAGGCCAAGGGACGCGAGGTCGGCGATGACAGGGGTGACGTGGCTGCGGGAGTCCGGAGCAAGGAGCTGCAGCTGCTTGGCGCGACGCGGCGTGGCGAGGGCCGGGATGCGCGACAGGTGGAGGAGACAGCGGTGTTCCTCTGAAGGGCGGTCGTGGCCGCGTGGGCCCGGAGTCGGAGTGGCATCGCATTCGCTATTGTACGGGACCGCGCGTGGCCTAGTGGGCCGTGGGGTCGCTCTACGGCTCTAGCCTAACTGGTCGGCAGGTTGGGTGGGCGAGCGCCAAGTGGCCTAGTGGGCCGCTTGTCAGCGGGATTTGGTGGCACGTCCACAATGCGACGTGGCCTCTGACCCCGGCCCCTTGACTCTCACGTGCCACGTACGAGTAGACGGCCCAGTTTGCTTGAACATGGCACATGATTTTGTTATCATGGGCCTAAAATACATGCATCTACATCGTTGGCGGCCACCTGGTCTTCATCGTATACTACAGCAAAAAGTCAACATTACCTCCCTTAATTTTCATGAAAATCCGCTTTTCCTCCTTAAACTCCAAAACCGGGCAAAACACCTCCCTCAACTTTTAAAACCGTTCATCTTACCTCCCTGACACTGTTATAAGCACTTTTAAAGACAGTTTTGTCTTTTTCTTTTTTATTTATTTTAGCTGAATCTTTGAAAAATCATAGTAAATCACAGAAAAATTATAAAATGAAAAATATAATTTTGTTGGACTCCACATGAGTAGATCTACACAGTAAATATATAATATAGTATGTTTTAGTACAAAGTTTTTGATGTGGCTTTAGATTTATGTTTTTTATAATTAATTAGAATAATTCATAGCTGCAGTTTCTATGGTCCAATTGTGATGACATTTTTATGGTGGGCTAATTATTGTATGATTGAACTGCAGTAAAAATTTCATACTCATTGGATTATGTATAGCTTAGTTATATATTTATTTATATTTAACAAGTATAAACCTAAATAAAATCTATAACTAAGTTATACATGATCCAATTAGTATGAAATTTTTACTAAGTTATATCTAAGTTATACATGTGTATGGACTATCTATTCATTATTATCTAGCCATAATAATATATGGTTTTGGCATAACCCTTGGTTGCCATATATAAATATCAAGGTCCTCATTATGCTTTACCAAGGGGCCATAATTTATATGATCGACTGTAATGAGCGCATCAATCATTATGCTATTCAAATTGATCACCCTGTTCACTTGAACTACTTTTCAGCCAACGAACAGTGTTTTTCTCTCACAACAAATCATCATAAGCTAAATTTCAGTATAAGCGAACAGGGTGTTCAAAAGAGGAATTATATGCTTGAATCGCTCATTGTTGTTATATTGCAAGAATCACATTTCATCCGGATTGATATGATCATGGAACAAAATATGGCCCATGAATGTAGTTGGATCATCGCCCTTACGTTAAATTGTCCTAGAAAAGTGTTTTAAGTACGCAGGCTTTACCAGAAAAAGGAGAGAGTACATGTTCGCACAAGAAAAACTAGCCAACTTAAACAAATTCATGCAAAAACCAATCTAGACCAGTTTCCAATCAGCCTAAGACGATTTTATGACTTTCTCAAAATATAAATTACACTTTTATCATCGGATTCCTCTCATCGAGGTGATCCAAAATCATATGTATAAAGCAAAATTTGAAGTACAGATGGTGAAATTGCGCTTCAGGAAGTCGGTTTCTGGTATTGCGCAAATTGGTTTAGGGCAATTTTTGCTATCAAGATCGACTTGGATTCATTTTGCGCGAATTTGCAAGGGATCTCGACCCCCCATAAGATAAGACCATCCCTATCCCCTCTATATATGAGAGATGACAGTCCATTAAGGCATCCAATCAATCAAAAAACAAACCAATCTACTATTTTATATTTCCAAATCTTAGCTTTTCCAACCCAGTATCTACTGTTCTACAAGCTTCTCAATGGAGTTTATGGATGTTCTAGGTGGCCTCATTGGCTGAGAGCAACCTTCGTTGCACCTCCAGGAATTTCGCTCCAAACCAAAGACGATTTGCTTTGTTGCATTTCTTGGACGGGGGTTTTACTTTATTTTTTGGCAAAAGAAAGGCCATATGATCTACTTTCTGGTGCTGGTCCCTTCACAAAGATAGCCCCTTCTTGCCTTATTTTTACTCGGTTGAATATAATAGTTCTAAAGCTCCTTTCTTTCAAGTGAAAGTTGCCTATCTTTCTTGGTTTGGAATCCAATCCTGTTGAATACAAACAATCGCCCGATGGAAAGAGAAGCAAGGAGTGTAAACTAGGGATGAAAACGGACGGAAACGGACGGAAAAACCCTATTTCTACTTCCGTTTCTATATTTTTCTGGCGGAAACGGGAGCGGATTCGGAAAATACGGGTTCAAAAACGGAATCGGAATATGCGGACATACGGAAACGGACAAATACGGATGGAGAGCCGGAAAATTAAATTAAGATCACAATCTAATATTCTCAAAGTATACATATATAAAGTCATGTAATAATATATACAAAGTTTAATATTCATTTACATGCTATGTACGTGAATATAACATGCATATTTGGTGATTCGTAGTTATATTAACATAACATAAGGACATGTAATTGTTGAACATGTTGAGCATAGATTAAAAACGGGATAAAAACGGGATAAATACGGGTCTATTCCGTATTAAAACGGGATTACTCGGAAACGAACGGAAAACACCATTTTCTACTTCCACAAATACGAAAACGGGATCTCGCAAATACGGAAGTGGACGGAAAATTGTAGAAAACGGAACAGGACGGTACGGGAAAAATTCCGTCCGTTTTCATCCCTAGTGTAAACACGTATGAGCGAACATAGAAAGTGAAATGTTTTGCGGCGAGTGAAGCGTAATACGATCAAAAGGAAATTGAATCAATGCTAAAACTCAAACAGTTCCCACCAGAGGGGGCCCCAGGTGGAAAGAGCGAGCTACATTCTTTCATAGAAGACAGAAAAAATGAGGACGACGAGCTCCTTCCCAAGCAGCATTTCCAGATTTTTTTTGCCAAGTCTGACCTGACCGATTTTCTATGCCTCACTACATTTTCGATCTTCGAGTGACTGGTATGACCCTCACGCGATCTGGGCATGCTGGCCCTTTAGGTGTGATCGATCTTCTCGTTAATACAAATAATTCCACCTTTTACATAACATGTCAATCTAGTTGCGGAAAATATTCACCTTTCCCATAGCATTCTTATCTAAAAAATGGCGTTCCTAAATCCTAATTTTGTACAGGTAATAATGCTTTTGATTTGATCTGGTAGTCAGCTTCGCTTCATGAGAAGCGTGGGAGATGACAACATGGTGAAGAAAGCACACAACTTGAGATAAAATCAAACGCCAGATTGCGTTAATCTCCAACCAATCACAATCACGTGCAAGGGCAATGATTGTAGTATAATATCTATAATCTACTCGGCCCTGATCTTGATCTTATATATAGGATAAAATTCTTGATCTTATATAACTCTAGGACAAAAACCAGAAAGCGCTGCACCGCCCAACGGGATAGCACGAAGAGCAGCATCATTCGACCCAACGGTAGTGACACCGACAATGTTGCTAACAAACCATAACACAAGTCCATGCGAAGTCAGAATCAAATTCTGATCAAAATAAGTCAGAACAGAATAAATTAGAACAGTTAGATTCCTCCGAAGGAAGACATACTAAGATGTCGTTGATTCTCTGAGCTAATAGTTAGCTACTAAAATTATTTTTAGTAGATTCAAACACCATAACTAATAGCCCAACTACCAATTTAAAATGAACTATTTAGTCAATAAAAAATATTAACGGGTTCATACAAACTATGATCATATTTGAACCATAGAGCTAATAATTGGCTGCTCCTTTGAATATGAATATGTCTAGCTAATAGTCTAAACAATTATGAGCATGTTTGGATCCTTACGACTTAGTTAGCTACTACTCTCAGCTAAAATGTCATGTAATGCCTTACCTACTAACAACTAAGTAAGTTAAGAACCTATTTGATTCTCAGCTAAAATATCAGGTAATGTGTAACCTACTATCAAACTGACGGTTAGCTATTAGCTGATTTCTCACAACTAACCTCTAATAATTAATTGGATGGATCCAAACAGTAGATATCTTGATCATACCTGTTCTAATTCATAAGCTAACAATTAGACTCAGCTTGTTTCAGATTATGTCGATAAAAAACGCATGGTCTCGCGAATTCCGTCTCCGGAGATCGAGGTAATCAGAATAATCGACCAGAATCTGAGACGCCGTCGCCGTCGCCGTCGGCCGGCTGCGGGCCTGCGGCAGTTGGCTCCGCGACTGTAACAATCTTCCAGGTTGGTGCGTGCGCCACCACCCTGCCGTGGTGCCGTTAGTCATGGCGAGCGACGCGCGAGGCTGGGAATAGCCGCACGGTGCGCTGTCGCGTGCCGAATCACTTGTGCCGTCGTGCGGCTTCGTCTCGGCTCCCTTTTTCGCCGCACGTTTTGGCCCTTTTCCAGTAGAAGAAGCGTCGAAGGGGACGCGCACATGCGCCGGCGTAGCGGAGACTGACCCGAACCCGACCCCGACCCCAAGCCCAAGGCCGAACGGGGGAACGGCGGCCGCGCCCCCTGCCTCCCGGGGCCAGGGGCTCCGCTCAGCTCCCCGCCTCGTCTCGGCCTGGCTGGGTCGGTTCGCCCTCGCTCCAACGCGTGGTCGGCGCGACCAGGGCGCGACTCCCCCGGCTCCTGGTCCGTTCCGCACCCCGCTTCGACCAACCAATCGCCGCCGCGTCGCGTCGCGTCGCATCGTCTCCTTTTCCCCCTCCCGCCCGGACGGCGGCCTCGCCTCGCCAGAAGAACCCGCAGGCTGCAGCCGAAACCCCAGTCTCCGTCATCGGACCCCGCCTCGACGGCCCAGATCCACCCGCCCCCGCCGCCCTCGTGCCCCTCACTCCCTCGCCTCCTCTGCGGCCGCGGCTCCGCGGCGAGGACAGCTGCGGGGCCATTTCTAGGCGGGAGCGCGGGCGGCGGGGCTAGCAGATTGGCTGGTTTCAGTGCTTGGGTCAGCTCTAGAAACGCCCCGCCGCGGCGATGGGGTGCTTCCATTCCACGGCGAAGCGGCAGCACCCTGGCTACGAGGACCCCGTGCACCTCGCCTCCCAGACCGCCTGTGAGTTCGCCGATCCCATCCCTTGCCCTACGCGTACGAGCTACTCGCGTGAGTTCGAGTTTTTTTTTTCTTATTTAGTTTTCAAAACAGTGATTGCCGTGGTTGGAATGGGATTGGAGATGCCAAATGTTTCGTCCATATATCGGTGTCGTGTACTAGGATATCTTAGATATCTGTGTACGAGCACTGGATGCGTGCTGCATGATCCTTGCGTTTGCGTTTTCTGTAATTTCTAAATTGCCCTCACTAGATCTTGCTAAGTACGTGCTTTTGTTTTGCTTATGTAGTCAGCGTTAGCGAGGTTGAGGCTCTATTCGAGCTGTTCAAGAGCATAAGTGGTTCGGTGATTGATGATGGCCTGATCAACAAGGTATATTCTGTTGGTCATCTCTGTATTCCTTATCATATTGTCAGTTTTGGGTATGAACATCAAATATGCTCACTAGCCATGTTCTAGTTAGCTCTCTTTGCTGATTGTAAGACTGGAAAGTGAAACTTGTTATCCTACGTTTTGTATTTTTAGTCTCTTCAGCTGCAGAAATTATGTGGCAATGCAATTTTATGTACTTTTTCATAGTTGTAGCAGCTTGTAGGCACCAAGATTTGCGTTCAAATGTTTGTTTTCGTTCTTCTCATGGTTGTTCCTTGCCAAATGTTCCTTCTTTACAAGACAACCCAATGATACATTGCTCTACTCTGTATATGAAATGATCTCACACTTCTACTGCATTTTTTTTTCAATCAAAGATGCAATAGTCGAAACATACTCATAAGTTATCTGCCTAGATTGGAGTGAGGTGCCTAGATTGGAGTGAGGTGCCATCTCAGGTTATGGGCGTACAACAACGAAATACCTGTTCGAAAATAAGCTATTATACCCTGTGCCATTCATATTTTGGATAAGCTAAATTTGAACTGCATAACTAGAGGAAGTGTATTTCGGTTCCATATTTATTTCAAACATCATGTTATATAAAGTTTTTGAACTGTCGTGCTAAGTGATCCGAAATTATCACTTTATGCCATTGAGAACTAAATTTTTGTGGGCATAAAAACCTAAGAGTGATTAATCTTTGCCATCATTTTATATTGCACAGGAAGAATTCCAGCTAGCATTATTTAAGAATCAGAGGAAAGAAAATCTTTTCGCTAATCGGGTATGCATCTGCTTGACAACTATACTCATTTGAATTTCATTACTATTGCATTGTGCTTTAAGCGCTATTGCCATCAGTTAAATTTACATGAAACTGGCCTCGCAGATTTTTGACCTTTTCGATGTCAAGAAAAGGGGTGTCATTGATTTTGGTGACTTTGTCCGAGCTCTAAATGTGTTTCATCCAAATATCCCAATGGAAGAAAAAATTGATTGTAGGTTCTTATCTTTTCATTTCATTTCATTTCATTTCATTATGATTTGTTTCATCTCATATCTTTCTAAAAAGTTCGAACTACCTGACAGTCTCATTCAAGCTATACGATATGGATGGCACAGGGTTTATTGAACGGAAGGAGGTAATTTTCTGGACCCTTCTGCATATATTTTCTGAATTTTAGTTTCTTCATGAAAACTAGTAAAATAGCTATAAAGAAGATTTTTGTTGATGTTTGGTTGATTGGCGGCACACGTTAGAGTCGAAAGGGTTCAGACTTAGTAGGACTAAGACCGAGTACATGAGGTGCGATTTCAACGCGACTAGGCATGAGGAGGGAGACGTTAGCCTCGATGGGCAAGTGGTGATCAAGAAGGATACTTTTCGGTATTTAGGGTCGATGCTACAAAAGGATGGAGACATTGATGAAGATGTTAGGCATAGAATTTCAGCCGGTTGGTTGAAATGGCGTCAAGCTTCTGGCGTCCTCTGTGACAAAAGGGTGCCTCAGAAGCTGAAAGGTAAGTTCTATAGGACGGCGATTCGTCCGGCGATGTTATACGGTGCTGAGTGTTGGCCTACAAAAAGGCGACATGTCCAGCAATTGAGTGTAGCAGAGATGCGTATGTTGCGTTGGTGTTGTGGGCACACAAGGAGGGATAAAGTCCGGAACGACGATATTCGGGATAGGGTTGGGGTGGCACCAATTGAGGAGAAATTGATTCAACATCGGTTGAGATGGTTTGGACATGTCCAACGGAGGCCTCCTGAGGCGCCGGTGCGTAGTGGAGTTCTAAAGCGGGCCGATAATGTAAAGAGCGGTAGAGGTCGACCTAAACTAACTTGGGACGAGTCCGTTAAGAGAGATCTTAAGGAGTGGAATATCTCCAAGGATTTAACTATGGACAGGAGCGCTTGGAGATTGGCAATCAATGTGCCTGAACCGTGACCTCTTTTTGTCTTGTGCCCTTTATGTCCCTTTATGTGTCTCTCTGTTTCTCGTCTCTTTTGGGTTTCATCTCTAGCCTACCCCAACTTGCTTGGGACAAAAGGCTATGTTGTTGTTGTTGTTGTTGTTGTTGTTGTTTGGTTGATTGGCCAGTGGCATAGACGATTATTTACTGATGAACTAAGGAAAAATGATTCACGTTCATTTACTGCTGAACTAAGGAAAGCTTTGTGTCCTTTATCGGCTAGCTAAAACTTGTGTAATCCTCCTGGTGCAGGTTAAGCAGATGTTAATTGCTCTCCTAGGAGAATCAGAAATGAGGCTATCTGATGAGATCATTGAGACAATCCTGGATAAGGTTCTTTTAAACATTTCATCAAAAATCAAATGGTTACTTGACTATAAATTGTTCCTGTGACCTATACTGTAATTAAGACTTACAGCAAGTTATGTGGTGATAACAGACATTTTCGGACGCTGATGCAAATCAGGATGGGAAAATAGATAGAACGGAGTGGGAGAATTTTGTTACAAGAAATCCTTCCTTGATGAAGATAATGACTCTGCCATACCTCAAGTAAGAATGTACAAAATAGAAATTTAGAATCATTTTATGAAGACTACAGCAAAAATGGTAGAAAATAGAATTCAGAAGCATATATATCTTTTATCTCAGCATACCTAAATAAGTGAATGATGTACATTTTAAATCCTAACTGATGCCTCTGCCAGCAAAAATGAAATATCTAAGATAACTGAGAGGATCACTGCTACTTACACAATTTATTTGCCAGGAGTTCAGAATGGTTACTTGATCTGCAGTTATTTTTTCTGTCACCTGAAGGCTGAAATATGAAACTTACAAAAAACTTATCTACTTTCTATGTGCTGCTGCCTCTTGAATCAGTTGTTTAGGGATTCAATGTTACTATCGTAGTGTGTTACATTTATCTGAACCAGAACTGGCCCACATAAAATTCTGCTTTGTGCTTTGCATGAACTTTGATTTGAAGCAACAAAACTACCTGCTAACGATTTTCCTTGGTCAATAATTCAGGGACATAACAACAACATTCCCCAGCTTTGTGTTTAACTCCGAAGTCGACGATCTCGTCACGTGACCATGATTCTCTCCCCGATGTATAGTTAACAAGGAGTTTTTTCTTCCCTCAACCACAAAAAGGAGAACCTATGGAGGGTTACGAGTGGAGATTTCCAGCTTTCTCTGGCATTATGAATGGAGGGTATATTCATGCGGCTACCAGGAAGGGTGCGTCTAATCGACTGCCACAGATGTACGTGACGAGCTGTAGTTTTCACACAACAGTAACGATGATGCTTTTGTGTTGGTGATCAATGTTTACAAGTCGTCCGATTAATCGCGATTAATCGCGATTAGTCGGTCTGGTCGGTCCCATGACCTCGATTAGAGACTTCGACTCGATTAGCTCGACTAGAAACCTGGTCGTCCGACTAGTCGACGACTAATCACGATTAGTCGTCCGACCAGAGGGCTGCACGACCAGGCTGGGCACTGCCTTCTTTGGGCTTGCCTGACTGGGCTTCAAGGTGAGTAGTTGGGCTGCCAATTTGGCCCACTAGGGTTTGTAATATATATACAAGAGGCTCCTGGCTGCTGCTGCTCTTTCTCTCTTCTCCTCTCCTGGCTGCTGCTGCTCTCGTCTCCTCTCCTGGCTGCTGCTGCTCTCCTCTCCTCTCCTCTCCTCTCCTGGCTGCTGCTACTCTCCTCTCCTCTCCTGGCTGCTGCTGCCCTCCTCTCCTCTCCTGTCTGCTGCTCTCCTCTCCTCTCCTGGCTGCTGCTGCTCTCTTCGTGATGAGCTGCTCCGACGACGGTATGTGCCTTTCCCAAGTCCATCTTCTTCCCTCCTCCCCCATCCCTCACTTTGCAGCCTCTCTGGCTCTCTGCTAGGTTGCTTGTTGTGATGTACTTTTGTCCCTCTGCTATTCTCTGGCTCTCCATCGTCCATCCTAAGAAGTTGTTCTTCTGCAGATGTGGACCGACGATGTGCAAATGTGGAAGTGTACATGCCTCCGCCTGACCTTGAAGGAGGTGTTCCAGATTCATCAGTTGGGTCAGATCCTACTGCCACTGCTTCCTCATCTACTCTAGAAGATATTCCTTCCCTAATTGAGAGGGCTATAGCAAAACTACCTCCAGATCTTGCTGCCTATGCTGTTGACACAAAGAGAAAGGCAAGATCTCAAGACCCAGGATGGAAGTTTGGGACAGGAATATGGACCTCTGGACATGGTAGAAAAGAGAAGAAAATAACTCCCACAAGTAAGTCACCACCTAAACTCAGTAGGAGACAGAGATGCTCTTGATGCTTGCTTTATTGTGTATACTATATAGTATATATAGGTATATATATAGTAGGTATATATATCCTGATATATAGGACGACCAGGGGTCGACTAGGTTCGACTAATCGTCCTGGTCGACGATTAATCGCGATTAGTCTTCTGGTCGGTCCCATGGCGACTAGGTTCGACTGGACGACTTGAAAACATTGTTGGTGATGATTGAGAGTGAGAGTTAGTATGCAGAGATAACATTTTTCATTTTTACCAGTGGGATGTCTCTGTTTTGTTTGTGAAACTGCGATGTGCTTGTCTGTACTGATCAAATCTGATTCTTGTCAAAGTAGTACTGCATTCTACTCCTATCTTAGAGTAAAATACACTAGAGTCCCAAAACTTGCATCGCATGTCATTGAGGTCTCTAAGTTATTAATGTCCACTTTTATATCTCTTAACTTACTACATCCTAAAATATAAGGATTTTGAATTGTCTTGACTTGAAATGTTCTAAGTTTGACCAACTTCATAAAAAAGAACAATAATATTTAATGCATCGAATTAGCATCATTAGATTTGTGAAACATAATTTTTATAATTTGCCACTTTGATGTTGTAGATATTAATATTCTTTATAAATTTATAAACTTAGCTAAAATTAGAATAATTGAACTTAGGTTAACTTTTGATCCTTATATTTCAAGATTGAGGGAGTAATTGGTTCTCAACAGAAAAATCTTAGGGCTTGTTTGAATTGAACCCTCAACTGGGAGCTCTAGCTTACTTGGGATTGATGTCTAGACCAGGCAAGATTTTTAGGTTTGCAACCAAACGGCCCCTTACTGATGGCGTGTTTAGTTCCAAAATATTTTGCGAAAAAACAGTAGATTCCCCGTCACATCGAATCTTTAGACACATGCATGGAACATTAAATATAGATAAACATAAAACTAATTACACAGTTTAGACGAAATTCACGAGATATCTTTTAAGCCTAATTAGGCCATGATTGGACACTAATTACCAAATAACAACAAAAAGTGTTACAGTAGCATTTCGCAAAATGTTTCAGGAACTAAACAGGCCCTGATTGATTCATGTGAGTTCAACACCTATGACGTACCCTTCTGCTGCTAACATGGATACTAAGACATGTTATTGCTAACATCGCTACTAAGGCATGTTAATGATGAGGTGTGAAATAGAGAGAGGAACGAGAAAGAAGATGTGTGGCAGAACTGTCTAACCTAATACTCTCTCCAGAGTACTCGTCTTTCATTAGACACTAAGTACCCAAAGGAGAGCACTAAACTACGCGATTTCGTCGAGCATACCCTAAGGGAGAACTCGAAAATCTATATTTTCACATCAGAATCATGAATAGGAAAGTAAAACTTACAACATCCTTGCCATTTCTTACATGACTTTTAGTACAACATCGGAGTAGTTCATTACTTGACTAATATAGCGAAATATAAAATGTTATCAGAGTTCAGCGGAAAGAAACTCATTTAATGATAAGGTAAACATTAACATGATGAACTTTTATAATCATGAAATGATAGCAAGTTGCCGGTATTTTTTCTTGCAAAACTTTTGGTAAAAGTTTTAATAAATGAACTCTACTCCGCATCGTAAAGGAAATCCTCGCTGAGCCCATCAGGAGATTTCTACACTCAAATGTCAGCTTATCAGCACCTGCTACCTGCAACAGGGTAGAACAAATCATGAGTACTCAATTGTACTCTGCAAGACTTACTCGTCATGAGGAAAAAAAAGACTCCAAGGATTAAGCAAGGCTTTCTGGCTTGTGGGTTTATTGCAACTGCAAGAAGCATTACTAAAGGTGCATCCTTATATTTTTTTATTAGCAGTCATCATTAGTTCATTAACCCACCATTCTATGTAAGCACCAAGGCTACTTTTAAACAGGTGATAAGCAATCAGAACCATTTTACCATCTTCCATAGTTCTTACTACGATGCCAGATTATAGTCATGTCGGACCGTCAAATTGACGGCGATTCGTGAATCAATGCGCCTAGCTGGGTGCCCCCAAAACACACGTCTTGCTTGCATCCCGGGCACAAGCAAGACCAACCCATTCCACTCCTGTCAAGGGGTCCAGGTCTCCGCCCAAGCTCGGACTCTAAGCCTCCAACACTGCAGGCCCGGCCTCAGTACGGTGCTTAGACCTCCTCATCCCAGTATATATAACCACCTAAAAAGCTGGTTCGAAAAGAGCCGAAACCCATGACAAGAGAGAAACAAGTCTTTCCACTCCCATAAGCAAGTATATGCTCGGGACAAGTAAGTCTGTGACCTGACTATGGAATCCAATGCAACGAACGGTCCTTAATCGACTCAGGCGGAACAATTACAATCAGAGCCCCGCTCTGTTGCCCAACCAAGTCTAAGTCCATCCAAACCCGTTCCGCCCGGTCTCCAATTATTATTCATATATATCCCATGTGATAGTAATATGAAAATAATAATAACAATAATATATTTTCCTATCTCTCGCAAGTGACAGGAAATCACTCGACTTCTACCGAAATCCTATAGCATAGCACGCTATATGATCCTATCGTACTAGTAAGACTCATAGATAAGGATATATATATATATATATATATATATATATATATATATATATATATATATATATATATATATATATATATATATATATATATATATATATATATATATATATATATATATATATATATATATGTGGGTTCCATTCAACTCCTTTAAACTTAATGCACAAACATTAAATAAAGTGTAGAATAATATGGGTTATGCACCGAGGCTTGTCTGGGTAAGATTTAACCAAAATTAGCATTCCACTATGGTGACACGATCATCAAGGCACCATCTTTTCTGCTACCTCCGGATGACTCCATGATCCATCATTGCTCCTATTATGACATTCGTGGATGCAATGCAGAGACGTAAATAGACAACGATAATTGCAACTAGGAGAACACGATATGCTTCGCAAGCTCATAGCTAACTCTAACATACTAGACTACGTACCCATGTGGTTGAATAAGACATGATTTACCCAACAAGTATTTTAGTCTTAAGAACCCAAAGTATTGCTTTATTTGTTTCAGCGATTTAACATTTATACTCTAACTAGGGTTCCTTAGCTACCTTAGAAAACTAATTACTCTAGAGCTACAAAGATTACGGTGAGCAAGTAATATTACTAGGAATCTACTGTAAAATTTTCAGAGTCCGTACTATCGTCATTATGCCATAAAAATTCCTCGGCCCAGCAACCTGACACGGCCCAACACGGAACGCGGGTGCGCACAGCAGGCCGACCCAACAGGTGGCCCACGACGGAGGCGCGTGCGTGGTCGCATTTGCAAAAGAACCCTTGCACTAGGAAATCAAGTGACTCAGTGAATCACTATTTCCACAGACTCACGTTTTGCGACCAAGCCCTCGTGTGATTTTGTCTTCGCAACCAGGCGGTCCATGGCACCACCGCGCTCGCCGACACGGTCATGGCCGGCACAGCGCGGCCACGCCGGCCACCCAGGGGCCGAAACGGTGCACTCAGCAGCCAACGGGGACCAACGAGCCAACGTGCAACGGCGAGGAGCGAAACGGAGCCCCATGGTGCACTACCGAATGCTACCCGCGATGACGGTGAAACCGCGCGATGGCGCGACTGTTCCGGCATCCTAAGGCGCTAACGAAGAAGGAGAGGTGGTGGCGAAGCATCTAGAGCTTACCTTGGTCCTCGTTGTGGTGGCGGTTGAGGCAGAGGAGGGCCGAGATGACCTGGCCACGTGCGCGTGAAGGGGGCGGCGGCGCTCCGAGGCTGACATGGCCGCGTCAGCTCGTCTCCGGCGAGCGCCCTGACCAACCGACGCGAGCACCAGATAGAGGAGGTCATGACGAGATCGAGGGCACAAGCAATCGACTTATTCGAGCCTTACCCCCAAATCCCAGGTTGCGGTGGCGGACATGGCCGGCGGCGAGCAATTTCCAAATTAGAGGTCAGTGGTGCTCGATTGGAATGGGGAGAGACAGAGCGTCTAGCAGGCGTCCCTACGCCGCTTGCTAGCACAAGCAAACAGGCCACGGAGCCGTGAGCTAGCTGAACCGCTAGGCTACGACACAGAGCTTTGGTCGAGTCGTACCGGGGAGGGAGCACACAAGCGGGGCAGGCGGGTTAAAATGAGGCGACTACGATCGATGGCCATGGTGTGGTCACTCACGCAACGAGGACAAAGCCAGGAGGCTTGGCGTGACATGTATGACTTGGGGCGGCCAAACCCGAGTGGCCTACCGGCGTTGTGAAATTGGTCGGCGCATGGACATGCCGTGCTTGAGTCGGACTCGAGGACAGCAAGGACTCCAATTAATTAATCCGCCGTCCAAACGCTATCAGGGAAGAGAGAGACGCGGCACATAGGGCAGACAATGGCAAGAGGGCGCGACAGGGCACAACGGGCAGCAGTGCGCGACACAGGGTGCGGCCCTGCTTGCGGTGGCACGTGGGCGGCAAGGCGACTGCTCTACGAGACAGCGGAGACGGCCTTCGCGTGGCGCGGGCACGTGTGCACAACGACGAGGGCTCCCGGCAGCAGGGCAGCGGCCATGTGTGGCAGCAAGTCAGCATGGCAAGTCAACCGCGGGGACGCAGCAACGCAGCGCAGACGGCCGCGCGCACTCGCTGACAAACGCGGTTCGGGCGGTCGGCAGGGGAAAATGCTGCAGCCGGTAGGCGCGCAACCAGCAGCTGCAAGGGCCGACCCGCGGAGCAGCGGCCACAGCCACAGATCGAGCCAGGCCCAGCAGCGCACGCGCGGTGACCGCGGCCACAGGGCCGAACGGCTGAAACCCGTGTAGTGCACGCTTTCTAGAGCGCCCCAAACAATTACACAAGCTCGGTTGACACGAAACCAAACCGACACGGTTCAAGAAGGTATATACGGCCACTAGTAGGAGCAACAAACTCAGACAAAGATGAACTAGAAAGGAAGATAGAGACGTGCCAACTTGGGACTGCCAAACAGTGCCCAAGGTCAAGAACTAGCTAGCCCACAGCACGTTCTAGAGATGTTCAGTCGATTTATAAGAGCGCAACGTGACCCCAACTCAACCACAACCTATACTATGCTCAAGTGCATACGTAGAAGCAATCAATAGTGTAAAAACATGAAGTTATTGCTTAAGCACCTAAGTTAGAATTTAAACGCCGAAATCACATTGTCTACCACCATTAGCACAATTTCCACATTTTTTAAAAAGGTCTAAACCTCATTGGTTTCACCCAACAAGCATCTTAGTCAATAATCTAAACCTTATACTACCCTGCAGGGACAAAATAATTAAGCATCCTTTAATTAATTTGCCCGATATAAATCGTCAACAGTTTTACACGCTAACTAAATTAACTCAGGTTTTTATTTGATTCCACTCAGCCACAATTGAGTCGCATGAGATTTGTTTATCATTTCACGTGAGTTTTAAATCTGAAATCCGCGAAACTTGTTTTAATAATTTCTCTCGAGCCTTAACTAATATGCTGAGCAAGGTTGTAACACCAGGGGTGTTACAAGATGTTAGATGAGATAGTTTGGTCCCAATACAATTTCTCTTTTTCATTGAAAGGTATATGACATGGATACCAAGACCGTTAATGATGAGGCGTGAAATAGAGAGAGGAACAAGAAAGATGTTAGACGGGGATAGTTTGGTCCCAATAGAATTTCTCTTTTTCCTTGAAAGGTATATGGGGTTTGAAGGATGTTGAAATGGTGAGGTGATAAAATTTGACCGACAAGTAACCAGATTGGCACATATTAGAAAGGCTTTGGACCTTGGCTAAACCACTTACCAAGTTAAGGGACAAAATTACAAATTAATAATTTAAGAATCTAGATGATACCATCAGATAAATTAGGAACTATATTTAGCATTTTGTACCTATTTTATCTTTGTGGTTTCAAAGTGCACATTTTTCATGGTTTAAGTGTCACTTCGCACATGTGATAGTGCTCCGTCAATTGTACTCCCTCCATTCCAAATTATAAGATGTTTTAGATTTTCTAGATACATTGTTTTTATTATATATCTGGACATAGTGTGTATCTAAGTCAAAATGTCTTATAACTTAGAATGGAGGGAGTAGCAAACAAACAGGGGTGGAGCCAACGTTTGGACATCGGCCATCAGGGAACCATTCTAATAATATCAACAACAAATCATACATGACGTTGTAAGGATCATGTGTCCATAATTATATCTTTAAGATTTGATGATTGAAATGATAACAAAGTCCAGGACTAACATCATGTTAAAAACATGTTAGACATTCTATAATATATCCTATGTATGCAAGAAGAGAAGTGACGTAAAAGACATGTGATAAAATAGAGCAAAAAGAACTTAGTACGCATAATGGTCCAACGGCTGAGGAAAGAAGCGCGCCAGATAATCGAGGAGCCAATTTTTCTAGCAACAGATGCTAAGGTAAAAGGTCCTAAATGGCTAGAGGGGGAGTGAATAGCCTATAAAAATTTTGTACAAATACACTAGAGCAAGTGGTTAGTACACTAAATGGCGTAATGCAATTTTGCTCTAGCTCTACAAGGGTTGCAAGCCACCTATTCAACAATGCTAGTTGCTATAATCACTAGGCACACAAATGGCTATGTCACTATTTACTAAGAGCTCTTAAACTTGCTACACTAAAGAGCTCTACTAGATGAACTTAAACTACAAAGCAAGCTCCCAAAACTAGTTACACTAAAGAGCTTGCTACAACTAGTTTGCGGAAAATTAATGGAGTGAGCAAGATAGTTATACCGCTGCGTAGAGGAGTGAACCAATCAAAATATGAATGCCAATTCAATCATCGGGAGAATACCAATGGCAAGAGACAAACGATTTTTCTCCCGAGGTTCACGTGCTTGCTGGCACGCTAGTCCCCATTGTGTCGACCAATACTTGGTGGTTCAGCGGCTTAGAGGTGTTGCATGAACCTCGTCCACACAATTGGACACCGCAAGAACCTACCCACAAGTGAGGCAACTCAATGACACGAGCAATTTACTAGAGCTACCTTGCAGTACTTCGCAGGGGATGGTGCAAGACCCCTCACAAGATCACTGGAGCCGGCCACGAACAATCACCAACACGTGCCGGGCCTCCACCGCTGCTCCAAGCTATCTAGGTGGTGGCAACCACCAAGAGTAATAAGAAATCCGCAGCCACAATGATCCCCAAGTGCCACTAGATGCAATCACTCAAGCAAATGCACTTTGAATCACTCAATCTCACTTTGAATTCACAATCAAGCAAGAGAGATGAGTGGGAGGGAGTTTGCTCAGCTCACAAGGATGTCAAGAATGTCAAATGTCCAAGAGGGATGCCTTCTGAAAGCTCTATGTTTGGTGTTGGTAATTAGTGACAATGCCTAAGTGCTAATCACATGCTTGAGATTGTATGTAGCAAAGGGTGATTAGCACATAGCATGGTAAAGCATGATGATCAAGTGTGGATGATGAAATACTTACCATGATGATGATGATGGAAGTACATGCAATCCTATGTTGATCAAGGCAAAGGTATATGCTAGGGTTCATGTTTTGGTAACCAAGACACCTAGTGGGTGTGGTTACATTGTAGGATAGATAGTCGTACTATAAAGAGGGGAATGACGCGGCTATTGAACTCCTAAGTGCCTCTAGGTGTGCATTTCATAATCATATGCATTTGGATAGAACTAATAACGCCTCGAAAAATGATTGTAAAAATGCTAACACACTCGCACATGACGCTGATCACTTAGTGGTGTTAGCACATTTATGATGGTGATAGAGTTTGAGCGGTAGAGAGGGTTTGGAGTCCTCTCTCCCTCCCGCCGAGCTTGCGAGGCGGGATTCAGGCATTTTTGAGGAGTTGAAACGACTATTTTCCTTTACGCCGTTGTCGAGATTTGGAGGCGATGTCACGTAGTGTTTCACGAGCTAAAACATGTGCTTTAGTGATACACATACTTAGTCTAGCTCATAAGTAAAAGGGCGAAACAAGCAAAGCGAGAAAACATTGCATAATCGCCAAATTATGGGCGACAGACGCTGCTACCCTGAGCGTCAGACGCTACTGTGCAGCGTCTGTCACCATACCCTAGTTAGGGTTTCTGGCGCTCGGGCATCAGACGCGGGGACATGACCGCGATAGACGCCGTGCATGGCATTGTTGCCGCGTCTGTCGTGTGTTGCAGCTCGGGCGTTTTCAGCGCAGCAGCGAGCGTGCGTCAGACGCGTCCCTCGGTCCAGCACCAGACGCGTCTGTCGGCTGGGCTCGCGTTTTTGGTCTTTCTGGACTGCATCCGTCACGTCAGCAGATGCACGGCCTCCGAGCATCGGACGCGTCTGACGGTGGCAAGGCTGCGTCTGTCGGTCGTGACAGACGCGTCTGTCACATGGGCGCGAATTGCTCTGAGTTCAAACGGTCGAGACATGTGGCAACCTCTTGGGGCATCAGACGCGGGCAGCGCGTCTGTCGCTTGAGTGACAGACGCGTCTGTCGCCTTCGTGGGGAGAGCAACGGCTCTTTTGAGTGAGCCACCTCTATAAATACTTGTTGGCCAGCTCAAGGCTCATCTCTTGCACTCTTTGACATACTTGTGAGCACTTTGAGCTAAGCAACTCCCCTCCTACTCATCTCTCTTGCTTCTTTGCATATTCGAAGTGAGATTGAGTGATCCAAGTGCATTTGCATTGTGAGATTGCATCTAGTTGGCACTTGGTGGTTGATTTGCTGTGGGATTCTTGTTTCTCTTGGTGGTTGCCGCCATCTAGACGGCTTGGAGCATCTTGGAGGCGTTGGCAAGAGTTGGTGATTGTTCTTGGCCGCCTTCGGTGATTGTGAGGGGTTTGTGCCTACCTCGGCAAAGCGCCAAAGGCAACGTTAGTAAATTGCTCGTGTCATTGCAACCTCTTGCCATTTGGTAGGTTCTTGTGGCGCCTTTTGAGAGGATCGGTGTGTGACCGATTAGCCATCGAACCACGTGGTGAAGAGGGACACAACGGGGACTAGCGTGCCGGCAAGCACGTGAACCTCGGGACAAATCTTGTGTCATCACTTTCATATTGTGATTGATTGATCCCGGTGTTTGGTTGTCTTGGTATTTATTGTTGATCATATTGGTTGGCTCAATACTTCGCCCCTCGGTGAAACCCTCCTAACTCAACTCCGCATTACCTTCTTAGTTACCTTTGCTAGCTAGATAGTTTTGCTAGAGTAGCTCTTTTGTGTAGCTTGCTAGTTTTAGTTGTAGTTTCCTTCTCAGTTTGAATTGTGCGGTTAAGTGCATATATATTAGAATTGTGAATTGGATAGGTGGCTTGCAAACACCCCGTAGGCTAAGCAAAACTCGCATCTCGCTATTTGTTATATTGATAAACTTGTTTAGCACACTTTGTAGGAAATTTTAATAGGCTATTCACCCCCCTCTAGCCATCAAGACCTTTCACCTTCGAGCCGACCAAAGTATATTTATAGACCCCCTCAAACCAAAAGAGCCGTTAGTCCACGGGAAGGGTCGTCGGATCCAGAAACATGGGTCATCGGACTGTTCGATGCATGAGTCCGATGCCTGTCCCAGCCACTCATGAGCTGCCATGTAACCATATTCAAAAGAAACGACCATTGCCGCGCAAATGGTCACAGACACATGCTGAACACCATCGTCGGACGCAGCCGTCGGACTCACCATCGGACTCCACATAGGGAGGGTCTGACGTTGTCGGGTACCTACAACAAGGGGTACCCACAATCAACGATTAAGAAAAACAAAACCGCTACCCACAAGAAACGGGACGAGCCGAAATAACGAACGAAACACCTCGACTATGTTCCGACTCGTACGAGGCACGCTCGATGGGACGCCTCGACCACATTCCGACTCGACGAGGCTCGCTCGACAAGACACCTCGACTATCGAGAAATCTCCGAGTCGCACGACCCGAGGTCAGGCCACTCGACCCACCTTATTTACCAACTCTGAGACAAAAGTCAGAGCATTTAATGTGACTACCAACAACTTCATACCCTTATGGCTACAGCAACAACCGGCATGGGGGCAGTACCGGTGTCAAATCCCACTTTTTACTGCCCATCCCGGGATGGGAGGTGAAAACCTATCACTGTACGTGCCATACCATGCACTATTTCGCCACTGATCACCCTCGAGGGAGAATACGACAAGGACCGTACCCCGCGATCCCGGGGACTCGGCCTTATTCGCTCACCGTCGATCCACCTCGACCCGTCCTCGACTCGACCTCGACCCAGCCTCGACCCACCGCCGATCAACAAGGAAGAAAGGCCGACGTGACACAGGACCCGGAGTCTTTTCACCGTCTCATCCTCTACGTCACCATGGTGTTCAGGGATGGCCGGCCATTCTTGGAGCACGTCGCTACAGCAACCTCCACAGCGATCGACAAAACTTCACCTCAAAGGCACCCCCGGCGTCCCTGCCTCCTCTTACCCTATAAAAGGGTAGGCAGGGGCTCTACAAGGGGACGGCGAACAACAGACGACGAAAAACTAGTCTCCATCCCACCAAAGAAGATCAACATCTCAAGCAATCACCTTTGTACTCTCACTTTTTCTCTGAGACCTGGGCTCGGTTCCCTCTCTCACAGCTTGTAACCCCTACGCAAGCACTTAGGTGCAAGGAAATACAATACTCCCCCCTCCCCGCTGGACGTAGGGCTTTCTTTTGCCCGAACCAGGATAAACCTCCGTGTATTCCCCTTGCATCACCATCCAGATTAGGGACACGAAGCATTTGACTCACTCGTTGGCTTAGGACCCCCGTAGGACCGAACGCCGACAGTTGGCGCGCCAGGTAGGGGCCGCTGCATGCCAACATCATTTTTCCGCCATTTTTCTGGATGGCTGACCCCGAACGTCTACTCCCGTTGGCCAAGGTGATCTGGTTTGGGAGCTTGGAGTTCATGTCCCTTGGCCACGGCTACGACTTGGTCCTCCTCCCGCCCAGGCACCCGACTGACAGTGACCACAAGCTCTCCCAACCTAGGGGAGCCCTGCGCCGGTATCATCGCTCTCGTCAGGCACGCGCCGCCAGGCGATGGCGAGCCTAGCGCAACCGCCATCATTGCCTTGCGGAGGGTGATGGTATTCCCCGATCCGGTGCCTCTCAGCTAGACGCTGACACGGATTTCCTCACTGAGGATCTGTGTAGGATGAGCTTGGCTGAGGGTAAGATGCTGACAGGGAGTCCCATCGCTCTACCGCCCGGTGCGGCGCCACCACCACCCAGTTCGACTACACCGGCACCAGAAATGATGCCTTCGTCGGCATTCCCGTTTGGACTAGACTTGGTTGCCTGGGCGTATGCTTCTTCTGTAAACACCAGCATGAGTGCTTACGAGGAACTCTTCGGACACCATCTACGCTCCACCCTCGACCTCGTTGCATCCACACCAGCTTCCGAGTACCTAGACTCCACGGAGACCCTAGATACGGAGGTCCGTGCAAGGGCCTTTCGACATCACGACCCCAGAGACACACGACCTCACATGCACCCATTGTACTACTATTTCGGTGCTCCAGACTCTGACTCTACCGATGACACCTACGATCCGACTCGCGAGTGCTTCAATATCGATGGAGCTATCGCGTCGGATTCAGAGGATGAGGCAGCCGTTGGAGGAAGGAACACGCCACCTCAGGTCGAGCTCCCTGCTGAATGGGATGAGGCTCAATTCCTTGCGGATCAAGGAATGTAGCTCGAGCAAATCCGCGAGTTGCAGGACAGGCTCGACGAGGAACAAGAAAATCTGCGCCTACTTCAGCAAACCCTCGAGCAAGAGCGCGCGGCACACGCACACGGCGGAGGAGCTCGAGAGAGAGCTTGCGACGTTAATCATCGCATCGTCGAGGATCGGGCAGTCGAGCCCCCGGTTTTCGGTCGAGCCAGCCAGAACGTGGTCGCAGCCGCCATGCTCCTTCATAACATGCCCGAGCCGTCGAACCCCAAGGCCCGTCGAGCCCATGTTGAAATCTGAGGACTCCTCGAGACCGCTGCCATGCAGCAGGCTGAGAGTTCCGCCTCGAGGCGACGTGGGCTTGCCTCAGAGCAGCCTACAGAGCCCTCCCGACAGGAGAGAGAGGCCTCAGTTTATCCCGAGCACGCCCAACGGAACAAGGCAGCCTCGGTCCGTGAGCGCATCGTCGATAACCATGAACCTCGAGATGCCCGTGACAACATCATCGAGCGACGGAGGCGCAAACATGGTGACGGTGCAGCTCGAGGCTACCACGAGCACAGAGGCGGGCGCTACGACAGCTCGGAGGATCGAAGCCCTTCACCCGAGCCACCGGGACCTCGGGTCTTTAGCAAGGCCATTCGCGAAACGTTACTCCCGGCTCGGTTCCGCCCCCCCACGACTCTTACCAAGTATAACGGCGAAACCAAACCTGAACTTTGGCTCGCTGACTTTCGCTTGGCTTGTCAGTTGGGTGGGGTCACCGACGACCGGGTCATCATTCGACAACTCCCCCTGTTCCTGTCGGACATCGCTCGAGCCTGGCTCGAGGACCTCTCACCTCGACAAATCCACGACTGGAACGACCTTGTGAGAGTGTTCGAGGGGAACTTCAAAGGAACCTACATGCGCCCCGGTAACTCATGGGATCTCCGGAGCTGCGAACAAAAGCCGGGGCGAATCCCTCCGGGACTACATCCGGCGTTTCTCCAAACAGCGCACTGAGCTCCCCAACATCACCGATTCCAAAATCATCATGGCCTTCCTCTCTGGTACCACCTGCAAAGAGTTGGTCCGAGAGTTAGGCCGCAACACTCCCATCACTGCCAACGGTTTGATGGATATTATCACCAACTTCGCCGCCGGTGAGGAGGCAGTTGGTGCCATTTTTGGTAGTGACCAGGACAAGGGGAAGCAAAAGGAAGAGGATCCCGCGGGCTCCAGCCGGGGCTAGAAGAGGAACAATAGGAAGAAGAAGAAGAACCAGCAGGGTAAACAAGAGGCCCCGGCCAATGACCTTGTTGCGGCTGCTGATCGTAAGAAACCTCGAGGGCCCCCCCGGCGGGGGCATTTTCGACAAAATGCTCAAAGAGCTGTGTCCCTACCACAAAGGGCCCACGAACCACAACCTCGAGGACTGCCACATGCTTCGAAGATACTTTGAAAGCATAGGCGTCAAGAAAGATGACAAGAAGGAAAATCCCAAGGGCGACGACAAGGACGAGGGGTTCCCCGAGATCCATGACTGCTTCATGATATACGGAGGACCCTCGACGCGCCTCTCAACATGGCAGCGCAAGTGGGAACGTAGAGAGGTCTTCTCCGTGCAACTCGCAACCCCCCTCTTCCTTGACTGGTCCGAGGTGGCCATCACTTTCGATCGTGATGACCACCCAGACTACATCCCCAATCCTGGGGTCTACCCACTTGTTGTCGACCCCATCATCGCCAACACACGCCTCACCAAGGTGCTCATGGATGGCAGCAGCAATCTTAACATCATCTATGCCCAGACCCTCAACCTCCTAGGGATCACGAGGACGCACCTCTGACCCAGCGTCGGGGGCTTCCATGGAGTCGTGCTAGGGAAGCGAGCAGAGCCCGTCGGGTGGGTCGACCTGCCTGTCTGTTTCGGCACTCCCGCCAACTTCAGGAAGGAGACTCTCACTTTCGAAGTAGTTGGATTCCATGGAACATACCACGCCATCCTTGGGCGCCCCTGCTACGCCCGGTTCATGGCGGTCCCTAATTACACCTGCCTCAAGCTCAAAATGTCAGGCCCCAACGGTATCATAACTGTCGGACCCTCCTACGAGCACGCCTACGAGTGCGACGTGGAATGCGTCGAGCACGGAGAAGCCATCTTGGAGTCGGCGACCTTGGTGGCAAACCTCGACGGTTTGGCCAACGAGGTCCCCGACCCCAAGCGCCATGCCGGCAACTTCGAGCCTGCGGAAGATGTCAAGCTCGGACCCCTCGATCCCACCGACCCAAAGGGAAAGGCGTTGAGCATCAGCGCCACCCTCGATCCCAAATAGGAAGCAGTGCTCGTTGACTTTCTTCACGCAAACATCGACATCTTTGCGTGGAGTCCCTCGGATATGTCGGGCATACCTAGGGAAGTCGCCGAGCACGCCTTGGAGATCCGAGCCGGCTCCAAACCGGTGAAGCAACGCTTGCGCCGCTTCGACGAGGAAAAGCGCAAGGTCATCGACGAGGAGGTCCACAAGCTATTGAAGGCCGGATTCATCAAGGCGGTTCATCATCCCAAGTGGCTAGCGAATCCTGCATTAGTTAAGAAAAAGAATGGGAAGTGGAGGATGTGTGTAGACTATACTAGTTTGAATAAAGCATGTCCGAAAGTTCCTTTTCCTTTGCCACGCATTGATCAAATCATTGATTCTACTGTGGGATGTGAAACTCTGTCGTTCTTAGATTCGTACTCCGGCTACCACCAGATCAAAATAAAGGAGTCCGACCAGCTCGCGACTTCGTTCATCACCCCATTCAGCATGTATTGCTATGTTACTATGCCCTTCGGTCTCCGAAATGCAGGGGCTACGTACCAGTGATACATGCAACACGTTTTTGGGGAACACATTGGAGCAACCGTTGAGGCTTACGTCGATGATATCGTTGTCAAAACCAAGAAGATCAGTAATTTGATAAACGACCTCGACGTTGCGTTCAAGTGCCTTAGGGCAAAGAACATTAAGCTCAACCCCGAGAAATGCGTCTTCGGCGTTCCTCGAGGCATGCTCCTAGGGTTCATAGTTTCTGAACGTGGCATCGATGCCAACCCAGAAAAAATCGCTGTAATAACAAAAATGGGCCCTATCCATGATCTAAAGGGCATGCAGAGGGTAACGGGCTGCCTTGCGGCCCTCAGTTGCTTCATTTCACGCCTCGGCGAAAAAGCGCTCCCACTGTATCATCTCCTAAAGAAATTGGAACACTTCTCGTGGACCCTCAAAGCCGAAGAAGCCCTTGACAAGCTCAAGGCTACGCTGTCCAACTCACCAATCCTCGTCCCTCCAACCACAGGGGAACCCCTCCTACTTTACGTCGCCGCAACGACACAAGTAGTCAGTGCGGTCTTGGTTCTCGAGAGGGCAGAGGAAGGACATACCCTGCTCGTCCAAAGACTAGTCTACTTCATCAGCGAGGTGCTCTCGGAAACCAAGGTTCGCTACCCGCAGATCCAGAAGCTGTTGTACGCCATCGTCTTAACGCGGCGCAAACTCCGTCACTACTTCGAGGGCCACCCGATGACTGTGGTCTCTTCTTTCCCTCTGGGAGAGATAGCCCAGAACCGCGAAGCCTCGGGTAGGATAGCCAAGTGGGCGGTCGAGATCATGGTGAGACTCTCTCTTATGCGCCACGCAAAGCCATAAATCCTAGGTACTAGCAGATTTCCTGGCGGAGTGGACCGACACTCAACTTCCTCCGGTTCAGCTCCAAGCCGAGCTTTGGACCATGTATTTCGACGGGTCGTTGATGAAAACGGGAGCAGGCGCAGGTTTGCTCTTCATCTCACCCCTCGGAGTCCACATGCGCTATATCATCCGGCTTCATTTTTCTGCCTCCAACAACGTCGCCGAATACGAGGCGCTCGTCATGGGCCTACGAATCGCCGTCGAACTAGGGGTCCGACACCTCGACGTTCGAGGTGACTCTTAGCTCGTGATCGACCAAGTCATGAAGGGCTCGAGCTGCCATGATCCCGAGATGGAGGCCTACTGTGAGGAGATACGGCGCCTTGAAGACAAGTTTCACGGCCTCGAGCTCAACCACATCGCACGCAAATATAATGAGGCCACCGATGAACTCGCGAAAATTGCTTCTAGTCAAACTACAGTTCCACCTGACGTTTTCGCGAAAGATCTCCATCAACCATCCATCAACATCAGGGCAGACGGAGGGGTCGACGGGCCGTCACTCGATCCCCCACCTGAGGCGGAAGCCCCCTAGACCGGGGCTGAAGCCATGCAGGCGGAAGGCTCGACCCCGCCAGCCAACCCCGAGCCTGACTGGCGTATTCCATACCTCGACCATCTCACTCGAGGGGACCTTCCCTTGGATAAGATTGAGGCTCGACGGATCGCTCGCCGGGCCAAATCCTTTATGATATTTGGCGACAGCAGGGAGCTGTATCGCCGCAGCCCTACTGGCATCCTCCAACGCTGTATCACAAATGAGGAAGGCAGGAACCTGCTCAATGATCTACACTCGGGGGCTTGTGGTCATCACGCAGCGCCTCGAACCCTTGTTGGAAACGCATTTCGACAAGGTTTCTATTGGCCGACCGCAGTCTCCGACGCTGTCAAGCTAGTACGCTCCTGCAAAGGCTGCCAGTACTATGCAAGACAAACCCACCTCCCGGCTCATGCCCTGCAAACTATTCCCATCACATGGTCGTTCGCTGTTTGGGGGCTCGACTTGGTCGGACCCCTAAAAAGGACAACTGGTGGCTACACCCACTTGCTCGTCGCCATCGACAAATTTTTCAAGTGGATCGAGGCCCGTCCTATCACCAGCATCAGGTCTGAGCAAGCTGTGCTATTTTTTACTAACATCGTCCACCGCTTTAGGGTTCCTAACTGCATCATCACGGACAACGGCACCCAATTTACTGGCAAAAAGTTTCTGGATTTTTGCGACAACCATCACATTCGTGTGCTCTAGTCGATCGTAGCTCATCCAAAAACAAATGGCCAAGTAGAACGTGCCAACGGCATGGTCCTACAAGGCCTGAAACCAAGAATTTTTGACAAGTTAAACAAACACGGCAAAAAATGGGCCGCCGAGCTCCCCTCGGTCCTGTGGAGCCTAAGAACAACGCCGAGTCGAGCCACGGGGTTCACTCCATTCTTCTTAGTCTATGGGTCCGAGGCTATGCTCCCAACTGATGTAGAATATGGATCCTCGAGGCTGAAAGCCTACAACAAGCAAAACAATGACGCCACAAGAGAGAACGTCCTCGACCAGCTCGAGGAAGCTCATGATGTGGCTCTGTTACACTCTGCCAGGTATCAGCAAAGTATCCGATGCTACCACGACAAACACATCCACAGGCGGGACCTCAATGTTGGTGACCTGGTGCTACGACGAAGCCAGAACAACAAGGGACGACACAAGCTTACTCCGCCGTGGGAAGGGCCATACATCATCACAGAAGTATTGAAGCCCGGCACCTACAAACTATCGAACGAGAAAGGCAAAATCTTCACCAACGCATGGAACATTGAATAGCTACGTCACTTTTTTCCTTAAAGCCTCGAGGCTCTGTAAATTGTTTCGCAATCCCATGATAGAATAAAGAATACATCGGTGTTCAAAGCATTTCTTCATAACAACCAGGAAGGATCGACCCTGTTTTCTCAGAGTTGACCCTCCCTCGGGGGGCAAGGGGGGGAAGACCCTACGTATCCCCAAAAAATTCGCTTTTTTCAAAAAAAGAAGAGAACTGTTACATAAGTCGACAAGGCCGCAAGCGCACCCTAAGGCTCGAGGGCCGCCGAGCCACGAGATCACCTACGCTTCCGAGCTATGGTACCTCCATTCACCCCCACGCCAAGGGGTGCAATCGCGCGCTAAGTAGACCTAGTAATAGTTCACAACTTTAAAAAAAGCTCACGACTAACATTCCCGTTCGCTTTGAATCAAGTTCTTACACGATCTACGAGGCCGCAAACGCACCTTAAAGCTCGAGGGCAGTCGAGCCACGAGATCACTTACGCCTCCGAGGCTACGGTACCTCCACTCGCTCCCTTATGCCAAGGGGCGTAACCGTGCGCTAAGAAAATCATGCGAGAACGTGATTCAAGCGAGAAAGGGAAGAAAAATCTCGAACAAAAATTGACACTCAGTACAAGTTTACATCTAAGTGTTTCAAGGCCCTCGAGGCCATCACAACCAAAGTTACGAATATTAACTCATTTACACGGGCCCTCATGCCTAGTTTTGGCTCACAGGCCCTCATCGTCGGCAGGCGGAACCACCTCGACCTCAAAAAGCTTGGCAAGGCGGCTCTCAGGCTCCTCAGCGGCCTCGATCAGGTTCAGGCAGGCAACTTCGTTCTCCTCGTCGGTTTGGTCTGGATCCGTGATGAAGCCATCAGCGATAAGGTCCATATCGTACTCGAACCCAGACCAAACGACCGCCATGGCCCTCTTCACGCCGTGATGCAGCCCGCCTCGTATCCTCTCGCGGACGAGGCGGCCCAGCGCCACCATCTGACGGACAAAGGAGTTCCCCGGTACGTCCTCCTCGGTATCGGCATCGGGCCGACCCCCAGGCCATCACACACCGAGGTGATGGCACCCTGGAGTAACTGAGTCCGCCCGGCCTCGGCCTTGAAAAGGTTCTGGAACGAGGTGGCCGTCCCCTGGGCCGCATGTTGCTGCTTCTCCAGCTTTGAAATGCAAACACCAAGTTAGCATAAGCCTGCGACCTCGAGGCCAAGGCCAAAACACGACAAAGAGGTTTACCCTCAGACTGGGTCTGCCAACCCATGACCTCATCGCGCAACTCCCCGCACGTCTTCTCAGACGCTCGAAGAGCCTCATCCTTGTCGTGGACCGCTGCCCTCAGCGCCTCAATCTCCCGACCGGTGCCCGAGAGAGCCTCGTCCCTCTCTCGGACCGTCCCCTTGAACGTCGCAACCTCATCTTCTAAGGTCCCAACGTGAGCGGACGCCATCCCGATCTGGATGCTGAGGGCGTCACGTTGACCACCAACCAAGGTGACATCTTCCTTGAGCTCCTTCACATGCGCCAGCAGGGGCATGAGGTCCTCACGAGCTTTAGCCGCCTCCTCCCAAGCCCTTGCCATGTCTTCACGCGCCTTGGCCTCTGCTTCCCAGGCCTGCGCCGCCTCCTCCCTAACCGCTGCGTGGGCGACGCGGAGCTCGTCCGCCTCGGCGCTCTTCTGGGATAGCCGCTTGTTGGCTTCCTCGAACAGGGCCCGTTGATGAGCAAGCGCCGCCCACACGCCACTCTCATGACGAATAAAGAGTGACTTGTGGCGAGAATGCTCCTTGAGCTCCTGACCACAGTTAAAACCTAAAAATCAAAACCAAGGAAAAGGGAAGGATAAAACACAGGGAAAGACTAGTGAACTCGGCTTACCTCGAAAGCCTCCGGCATACCCCGCACCAAGGTATCCATGACCATGCGCAGGGACTGCAGGGAGTGCTTACGGAGTCCCTCGAGGTACTCCCAGTGTTGCACCTCGTCCTTGTCATCGAGGGCGAAGAAGGGCTCAGCACTGGGGTTGGACGCGTCCCTGAACTCGAGGGTCGACCGGCCCCAGCGCGGAAGCTCCTCCTCTGCCCGTACAAGCGCCAACCTGGCGTAGTCAGGCCACCTGGCCGATGCCTCAGCCAGGTCATCCCCCAACGCTACGGAGGTACCAGGCCGATCTGGGGCGTCGGCCGTCTCGACGTCCGCCTTCTGCTTCCCCCTGTCAGAAGGAGGGTCGTCGACGGTAAGGTTGATCACGGCGGGGGTCGACCCCTGGGGCGGGGCTAGCGTCTCGACCACCGGCACCACCGCCTGTACGATGGACGGTGGCACGACTGTAACACCCCTGGGTGTTAAGCATGCATTAGCATCCAAAGCATTAGTCATAATCATCTCATACATGTTATCATCACATGCAATATAAACTACTTTAGAATTTAAAGTTGAAAAACAATTACTTAAAACCCTAATTATGCTTTTAGGTGCTAAAAAGTGGTAAACTCTTCTGTAATGACAATTTTAGATAATCTAGAATAAATTAACATGATTTTTGGAGCAACTCTTGAATTCAAATTCCCTCAAATTTTGCTTTTAAAAATATTCTAGAAAAATGAATTTTTACTTGAAAATTTAGCTTTAAATCCCAAATTCAAAATATATTTAGAATTTTGAAAAGTGCCCTACATGAAAGTTGTAGAGAATTAAATTTTGAACAACTTTTATTTTGGGCAAAAGTTCTGAAAACCTCTTTTTCATCTTCAAATTCAAATTTGAAACAAATAGGAAAAATCTGAAAATTTCTTTTATAAAAGAAAAATGGTTTCTCGCTTTGGTGGGCCGCGGCCACCCTTTCGGCCCGCGAGCAGACGTCGGTCTGGCCCGTTCGCACCCGCTCCCCTCATCGCGCACGCGCGCGTGCCAGCGCGACGCCCGCGTCAGGGCTCGCTCGCCGCGTGGCCGCCGCTCGCCGTCTCCGGCGTACGGGTGGCGAGCCGTGGGCTCCACCGACCGTGCCACGCGCCCTGAAGCCGCACCTGCTCCTCCCTTAGTCTCACTTCCCACCACTTCACCCCTCTCGGCCTCGCGCGAGCAGCAGCGACCGCCGCTCCCGCCTCCTCACGCCGCCGCAGCTCCGCCCTTGGCGAACGCCGCCGTTCCCGCTCAACGGCCGCACCTCCTTCCGATTCGCCTCACCACTGGCTCCGCCACCTCCTCCTCTCCTCCGAACGGGGCACTATGTGTCTTGCTCGATGACGGTGAGGCTCAATCGCGCTTTTTCCTGCACGCGCCACCGTGGCCGGCCGCCGGGCTTGAGCTCCGCCACCGGCACCCTCGCTCCCTCTTTCTTCCCTTGCCTGGCACTGTCGTGCTCGCCATCCTTTCGCAGAAGCCATGCGCGCTCTAGGTAGCCACTCGGAGCCGGGGGTCGGCCATTGGCCGACGGCGACCGCCGCTCTCCCGCG
The DNA here is from genome assembly GCA_038087645.1 of Saccharum hybrid cultivar R570. Taxonomy (NCBI): domain Eukaryota; kingdom Viridiplantae; phylum Streptophyta; class Magnoliopsida; order Poales; family Poaceae; genus Saccharum; species Saccharum hybrid cultivar. The sequence goes on along the minus strand of JAQSUU010000066.1, from coordinate 30,982,566 downwards.
ACGTCAGGGATGCCAGCACCCGTGACCACGCCCCGCCTTTCTCTCCCCCCCTCGGTTCGTTGGGCCAGGCGGCCTTGGGCCGAACCACCGAACCGGGCCACTTTGTTTTTCTCCTCCGCTCGGCGCTCTGGCTGAAAACGGCCGTAGGCCGGTGATTTCAAGTGGGCTGGCCCGTTAAGCGATTCCAGAAATAGTTTTTGATTTTCTATTATGTTTTGGGAAAAGAAAAGGCTTTAGAAAATGGTGGTGTACCCTTTTTAGCTCCAAAAATTATGAAACAAATTTTGTAATGTTTCTCTTGAGTAGATCTACAGTTTAAAAATATTTCATGATAAATTTGTGACACTTTTCTGTGTAGCTTTATTTAATTGCTATAAATGCTGATATCTTAGAAAATGTGTAGTAAATAAAATATTAATGGGAAAAATGTGATTCTTGTTGCATTAATCTTTCTTAGTGATATACTTTCTAGGAAAAATACTTGTGAAGTATGTTCTGTGAAAGATTATTGAGGTGTAGTTCGAATGTCTTTAATTAATAATCTTTGTTATTTTTAGTAGGGAGCTAAAGTTGTATAAAACCTACATGTAATAATTTTTGTAATATGTTAGTTTACTGTAAGTAACATAGGAAAAATATGAAATCTGTTGTTTGATACTTTTTCTAGTACAAAGTATTTTCATGCTCTTATTATGCTATGACTTGTTTATTTTGTATAGATAGTTTTACTTATTCAATTCTCATGAAATTTGGTGGTAGGTTAGTTAGGGTAAGGGTAAGCTACTGTAATTTTTGTAGATTTTTATCTACAACAGAAATAGGTGTTGCTGTGTAACCCTAGTTAGATAGGAAATAAAAGGTTATTCTTTATGAGAAATTAAGAGTAATAAAATATGTTTGGTGTATCTTTGAAGCATCAACATGTCTTGCTGATGTTGTTTGATGGGTTAGGTTGGTAAGATTTGGTAACCTAGGATCACTTGTATGTGTAGATTATGTGCTAACTAGTAGAATAATAAGGTGCATGTTTTAGGGTACATGTTCTTGGATGACGTGGACTACCTTGTAGAAGATGTAGTTATAATCTAAACTGCCCATTCCATGTGCTCATCTGCATATCATGTCATCAAAGCATTCCACCGTAATCCGATGCATCATTCGCATGATTGCTTATGCACTTGCATCATACAGGATCGCAGGAGGAGTCACAGGTAGCAGTACCGGAAGAGCAGGCTTGGATTCAGCAGGAGCCCCAGGCACAGGAGGTGCCCGAGGAAGAAGAACCAGGCGAGGAGTTGCCCGAGTGCGTAGACCATCAGCCTAGCTCGTTCGAAAGAGGCAAGCCCCGGAGCATTCTAAGTCTCCTACTTTATAAAAGCAATTCTTTACTATATGAGTTATATATATATATATTGTTGCATTAAGTTATAGGAGTTGTGTGGAACCATTGTTGCATTTGTTATCCTTGTCCACCTGATTACCTCTTACCCTGTTAGGTCATGATCGAATAAATGCTTAGCCATGCTTAGACCGGTAGAAGTTAGGTGATTTCCTGTCACCTGCGAGCTATAGGTGGATACTTGGTGATGGTTAGTTATAATTGTGATCATGGAAAGTAACCAAGTGTTGATGGATAAAGGAAGACCAGGCGGAGTCTTATAGGGTTTTGGACTATAGTGATTCCGTCTGTGTCGATTAAGGACCGATCGTTGCTCGTCCCTCTTGTCATGTTGAACGCATGCCTCACATTTAGCTGGCCGAATAAAGTACCTTTCGACCGCGAAGCTAGTGACACTATTTCGAGCCGGGATAAACTTGGATTGGCAGACTGGTGCCGAAGGGGGTGTAACGGGGACGCGAAGAGTGAGCCCAAGGTGCGTCCTGGCAGTCGGGCGGTCTCTAGGTAGTGCGGTCCATGATTGTTATCCCGCGGCTTCTTGGAAAGTGTCATTGGTGATCTAAGCGACCCTGACGGGGGAAGCGTGGTTTATGTGAGGAATAAATCACCAGCTGGTTAGGAATCGATTCGAATCGTCATCGCTCCTGGATAGTGAGCACTTGACTCGAGCTACGGCATCGTAGTAACAGTGATGGAACACTGATGTTTAAGTGAATAATGTTGGAAATGCTAAACCTGATATGGTAATTTAGATGCTAATAATGAATCAAGTGATTGCTTTAGCAATACGTGCTTATCTATCTTGAATAGGTTATAATAAAAATGATGCAAAAAGTACTTAGTATAGTTTTTCATAATAACTTATGCTTTTCGCAAATGAGTCAATCCAGTCCACTTTATAAAGGCCTTGCATACTCCTTGGTGTCCTTATTTTTGGTTCCTGACGGGTAAGTCTAGCTGAGTACCTTCTCGTACTCAGGGCGTTGTTCCCATTGTTGTTGCAGATGGCCAAATGTACTATGGTTACTGCATCAACTGTCTGTATCCTGCGATGGGCGACAACTAGGACCATGGGCAATGGGCACTCCGTTCGTCTTATCTAATGCTTTTGCGGACCATGACTATCTTCTGGCACTGTATTTGAACTAAGTGTGTGGTTTAAAACTACTTGCTTCCGCTATGTTATTTTGAACTGTGTTGTAATAACTTTTATTCCGAACTCCGATGTATTCAACTTGTGTGGTGAACTTATGTAGCATGTGAACTGTGGCTGCTAAATCAGTACGATCTTGGTTGAATGTTGGTTGGTTTGAAATCCCTCGTGATTTCGCGGAATCTCAGGTTATACGGGCTTAAGTTGGATAAATTATCTGCTTCGGTGGAAGATTTTCTTACTTAATCTCGTATAATCATGTTGATCTGTTACAACGACCACCCCCCGTTCCGCCTCGACCGCCTGCTCTGTTGGCCGGTCCTGCTGCGGCTGCGGCTCCTCCCGCGCCGGTTGCGACTCCGGCTGTACTGCCCCTTGCCCCGCCTCTGGCGGGGCCTCCACCACCTCCTTTGACTTTTCAACATCCGCCCGCCCCGCGTCGTGGACGGATGTTTCGGCCTCAGCGGCCTCGACGGTCGCCTGGGTCGTCGCGATCGACCCAGGCTCTGACCCACCAGTGCCAGGCACCTCGAGCCTGGGGTCGCCCGGGACCGCCTCAGCTGGCTCTGACCCCTGCGCGGCGACACCAGAACCAGGGACCTCCTGGGCGCTTGCCCCAGCCTTGGCGGCCGCCTCCCTCAGCTTGAGCCGCTCCATCGCAGCCTGGCACCTCGCGACCCAGGCGGCATCGTCGGCCGGCATCCGCATCATCAGGGCGGCGCCTGACGTGAGCGCCTTGACGGGAGTCGGATTCGCGAGCTCTGCCTTACGCTTATGGCTGAGCAACAAACAAACGCGTCAGAACAAAGAACGAGATCACCGATGACGTAAAAACAAGGCGAGATACTTACCCGGATATGGGAACCAAGGGCCTAGACCCCGGCAAGCCCGAGCCACCCGGCGGCACCTGTGACGGCCCTACCGTTGAGCCTCCTGTCGGCCGGGTGCTCCTCGGAGCCCGGGCTGATGGGGCATCGGAGGATCTCTGCGCTGCCGAGGCTATTTGGCCTTGGGTCCTTACGCCCATCGATGGCACCCTGGCTTCTGACACCGACGCTGCTGCTCCGACCGCCGGCTGAGTCCGAGGCGATCGAGCTCGCGGGAGTGGTGCCACCGACCCCCTCTGCGGGGCCCCAGACGAGGTAGCTCCTCTCGCTGAAGGACCCGCTCAGGCCCTTCCCTCTTCTGGCTCTCCTTCCCCCTCAATGGGCGCCGAGACTTCCCTCGACGCCTAGGAAGTCGACCCCCCAATGGGCTCTAGCAGGGGCCGCACGTCGGGGAGGTGCGCCAGAAAAGTCGCGGTGTCATACCGTGACCCGGCGTCGTCATCGCCGCTGTCTTCGTCCTCCCTCGAGACCGTCTTGGAGGGAGACTCCTCGAGCGGGAGCCCCTCGAGGCTCTGTTGGTGGTGGCGCTTCTTTAACACCTCGCGCTCGAGGGTCTTCTGGACTTGATGCTTCTTGGCAGCGTCCTTCTCCTCCTTCTGGGCCACCAAGAGGCGTCGAGCCTCCCGAGCGGCCCGATCCTCCAGAACCGGCGGCCACGATTCCTTGACCGCAGACAGATCCTACACACAGGCCTCGACCGACTTAGTTGCGGGAATCTGAAAGCAAAAGGACTTAAGACTATCAAAAACGACACTTACCAGAGGCTCAAAGCCTTGAGTGGGGCGCATCGGGACCCTGTCGATGTCCTCCTGCTTGAAACTCCCCACCATCCACCATGCACGCCGGGCGACCTCATCGAGGGGGAGGGACTCATGTGACATCTGACTCCCCTCCAGTGACGCCTTCGGTGTCATCTCGTCGAGCCGGAGCCGGCGCTGCGTCAGCGGCAGCACCCTCCGGCGGTGAAACGCTGCGGCCACCATTCCCGCCGTCAGCCCACGTTGACGGAGTCTTCACAACGCGTCGAGCAGCGGCTGCAGTTTCGGCTTGTCGTCCTCGACGACGCCGTACGTCCAGTTCTCCTCGCGCGACATCAGCACCTGGCCGGAGAACCTCGGCAGCTGGTCGCCGTCGTTGCGCAAGTAGAACCATCTGTCGTGCCAGCCGCTGTTCAACGAAATCAGCTACGCCAGGATGTACTGATCACCTCGACCCGCCCAAACTTGGAGAGTGCAGCTCCCCGCATGCACTGCGTGCCGCACCCCTCACTCGCCCGCCTTCTTGGCAAACTGTTCTACCTTGAAGAGGTGGAGCCACAGATTCTAGTATGGCTCCATCCCCAGGTACCCCTCGCAGACCGCTGCGAAAATGGCAGCCTGCGAGATGGAGTTGGGGGCGAGATGGTGCAGCTCCACCTTGTAGTAGTGGAGGAGCGCCCGCATGAAGTGGCTCGGCGGCACTCCGAGCCCCCTCTCGTGGAAAGCCACGAAGCTTACCACGTAGCCCACCGGGGGCGCCGGCTCCCGGTGGTCGGACGGCGGCACCCTCCATTCTGGCTAGGTCCGGCTCGCCCTTGGCCGCAAAAGCCTGTCGCGGACCAACTCCTCCAGCCTCCTCTCCGTCACCGAGGAACGAGCCCACGTGTCCGCGGGAAGGATCTGGCTCTTGCCCGCCATGGTTGTCGGAAAACGGTGCGTGGCGACGGCAGACGAAGGAGCAACGGCGGCAGTGGATGGCGGCTGAAGGGCGCAAAGGAGGCGAAGAAGGCAAAGACGCAAAAGGCCTGTAGGGGGCATACGGAACCCTGGGCCACACACTTATACCCCGATGGAAGGCCAATGGGCGGGCGAAAAGGTAGGAACAGTTGCCACATTCAATGACCTTACCTAACCGCTCCCTCAAAATCCACAGATAGGGGCACGTGTCCACCGTGCACTCCGTAACCGTCGCACCACGTCGCCCACTACCGCGTTGATCTCGCTTCCCCTCCTAAAAAGACGTGCCCCAAATGGGCAGGAAAAGGATCCGCGGACGGATATTCCCAGACGAATGGATAACGGGCCCCGAGCCCAATATAAACCTCGAGGGATCAAAAGCTGGTCCTCGACCAGGGTTCGACAGCTGCCCTCAAGTAGCGGAGTCAGGGACGACTAGGGACGCGCCTGTACAAGGCAAGGGCTCGAGCCACGCTCTCAAGGCGCCCCCAGACGTATTCGAGGCTAAAAGAGAGGTCGACGGAGGAATCCCCTCGGAGGGAGGCATCGAGCCCTCGAATCCTATCACAAGGAATCGAGATCCACGTGACTACTCTTTGGCATTTTTTAGAGCGCCTCCGTGGCCGCTAGCCGACTCCTACCGAATGGAGCATGGACTCCCACTCAAATTTCCCGTTAACAGCTCACCGGAGACCGTCGGAACTCGCCCGACGAGGGTAGTACGACGTTCCCCACCCCTCCTCCTTTTTCCTAAAAAGGGAGCGTGAGGGTCAAACGATAAAAGATGGACAAGACTCTGATCGACCTTGTGCGCACGAGGCTCGGGGGCTCGACCGCAGAAAGCCAAACCTCGAATGAAAAAAGACAAAACATGCCATGATACGAGAGCATTCCTCGATAAAACGTACAAAAGACCTCGGAGGAGTCAAAACACTCCACCGAGGCCTCGGGGGCTACACCCAGCGGGTGCGCTCGCACGCACCCACCGGAAAAGGCTAACGACGCTATGACTCCAGTTCATGAATCGCTGAGCCTCTGTGAGAGTGATCCACACTCGCCCAAAGGCTCGGGGGTTACTGTCGGGTACCTACAACAAGGGGTACCCACAATCAACGATTAAGAAAAACAAAACCGCTACCCACAAGAAACGGGACAAGCCGAAATAACGAACGAAACACCTCGACTACATTCCGACTCGTACGAGGCACGCTTGACGGGACGCCTCGACCATGTTCCGACTCATACGAGGCTCGCTCGACAAGACGCCTCGACTATCGAGAAATCTCTGACTCGCATGACCCGGGGTTGGGCCACTCGACCCACCTTATTTACCAACTCTGAGACAAAAGTCAGAGCATTTAATGCGACTACCAACAACTTCCTACCCTTACGGCTACAGCAACAACTTCCTACCCATACGAGGCTAGCTAGATAGTTTTGCTGGAGTAGCTCTTTTGTGTAGCTTGCTAGTTTTAGTTGTAGTTTCCTTCTCAGTTTGAATTGTGCGGTTGAGTGCATATATATTAGAATTGTGAATTGGATAGGTGGCTTGCAAACACCCCGTAGGCTAAGCAAAACTCGCATCTCGCTATTTGTTATATTGATAAACTTGTTTAGCACACTTTGTAGGAAATTTTAATAGGCTATTCACCCCCCTCTAGCCATCAAGACATTTCACCTTCGAGCCGACCAAAGTATATTTATAGACCCCCTCAAACCGAAAGAGCCGTTAGTCCACGGGAAGGGCCGTCGGATCCAGAAACACGGGTCATCGGACTGTCCGATGCATGAGTCCGACGCCTGTCCCAGCCACTCATGAGCTGCCATGTAACCATATTCAAAAGAAACGACCATTGCCGCGCAAATGGTCACTGACACGTGCTGAACACCATCGTCGGACGCAGCCGTCGGACTCACCATCGGACTCCACATAGGGAGGGTCTGACGTTGTCGGGTACCTACAACAAGGGGTACCCACAATCAACGATTAAGAAAAACAAAACCGCTACCCACAAGAAACGGGACGAGCCGAAATAACGAACGAAACACCTCGACTACGTTCCGACTCGTACGAGGCACGCTCGACGGGACGCCTCGACCACGTTCCGACTTGACGAGGCTCGCTCGACAAGACACCTCGACTATCGAGAAATCTCCGAGTCACACGACCCGAGGTTGGGCCACTCGACCCACCTTATTTACCAACTCTGAGACAAAAGTCAGAGCATTTAATGTGACTACCAACAACTTCCTACCCTTATGGCTACAGCAACAACCGGCATGGGGCAGTACCGGTGTCAAATCCCACTTTTTACTGCCCATCCCGGGATGGGAGGTGAAAACCTATCACTGTACGCGCCATACCATGCACTATTTCACCACTGATCACCCTCGAGGGAGAATACGACAAGGACCGTACCCCGCGATCCCGGGGACTCGGCCTTATCCGCTCACCGTCGATCCACCTCGACCCGTCCTCGACTCGACCTCGACCCAGCCTCGACCCACCGCCGGTCAACAAGGAAGAAAGGCCGACGTGACACAGGACCCGGAGTCTTTTCACTGTCTCATCCTCTACGTCACCATGGTGTCCAGGGATGGTCGGCCATTCTTGGGGCACGTCGCTACAGCAACCTCCACAGCGATCGACAAAACTTCACCTCAAAGGCACCCTCGGCGTCCCTGCCTCCTCTTACCCTATAAAAGGGCAGGCAGGGGCTCTACAAGGGGACGGCGAACAACAGACGACGAAAAACCAGTCTCCATCCCACCAAAGAAGATCAACATCTCAAGCAATCACCTTTGTACTCTCACTTTTTCTCTGAGACCTGGGCTCGGTTCCCTCTCTCACAGCTTGTAACCCCTACGCAAGCACTTAGGTGCAAGGAAATACAATACTCCCCCCTCCCCGCTGGACGTAGGGCTTTCTTTTGCCCGAACCAGGATAAACCTCCGTGTATTCCCCTTGCATCACCATCCAGATTAGGGACACGCAGCATTTGACTCACTCATTGGCTTAGGACCCCCGTAGGACCGAACGCCGACAGACGTAGTCTAGTAAGCTCCAGAGAGGGTAAAACTAGTCAGACCATAGTCCGACGCCCACCGTTGGACCCAGCACTGGTCTGACGCCTCCACAAGGCGTTCCTCCGTCAAATGGCTTGTACGCGTGCCAAAAACACCGTGGGTGAACAGTGCACACGTATCGTCCGATGCGACTGCGTGCCCCGGTTTGATGCCTCCATGTGTGCCCGAGAGCTAGGGCAGACCGTCGGACTCGACTAGGCAGGGTCCAACACCCTCTAAGCCAGGGTTCGACGCCCCTGCAGCTCCTCCTTCTCTTTTTTCTAACTTTGCAACTACTTCACCATTGCTTCCAACTTGCTAACCACAAAGTGTAGAACTTATGTGCATGTGTGTTAGCTTTTTTCAAAGCATTTTACAAGGGTCAAAGTTAGCACACTAGGTTCCTAAATGCATATGCAAGAATCATGTCACCTAGTGGCAGTCGATAAACTGTTTAGCCAAAGATTTCCCCTCTTTATAGTATGGCTATCGATCCTAAGTCACTCACACCCTCTATGGTATCTTGAGTGCAAAACAAAACCTATTTGATACCTTTGCCTTGATCAACTTTATTTTTGTTTTTCTCTTTCTTCTTTTCTAAGTTGAGCACTTGTTCGTCAACATTTCATGTCCATCTTCAACTCCATGGACCTCATCATGCTCCATCACTTGGATTGCACCAACCTAGCTCATATCACCACTCATGACAGATGTTAGTGCTAAGTTTCATCAATTATCTAAAACCAAAATAGGGCTTTTAATCTCCCCTTTTTTGGTAATTGATGACAACATATTTACAAAGATATTCAATAAAAAAATTTTAGATTCATGTTGCTTGCCCAAGCATATTACCATGTGTAAAGATTATGGACAAGTTTCATCAACCCAAATTGGTAGTATTAGCTCCCCCTACAACGTGCTAAGAGTTTGGATTTGAAAGCTTGCACATATGCATGAATTGAAAGTTTGGGAGAGTAATAGCTACCAAATGATGCTAAGGTGTAAAGAATTGACCTTTGAAGCGTGATACCAATCGGAGTTGCCATTTGAACACCATCCTTAGCACCATAGTTAGTTAGATAGCTCTCGCAAAACATGAACACTAGATACCTCGTGAGATCAATATTATAAGCAAGGCACTAGTATCACTTGTAAAACATGCAAGGTATATCTAACTATCATCCTATGCATGCTGGTTTTCATTTCATCAATCATTTTCTATATTCTAGCATACACCACACAAGCAAGAATAGGGAATTTAAAACTTGTGCCATGCAAGCAAACATATGTAATGCACATTCAAATGCAACATACAAGTTTATGAGCTTGCTCCCCCTACTTGTGTGCTTCAAATTATAATTGATCCCCTTGCAATGTTATTTCATTTGTTTGCTCCCCTTTATCTTTGTGAATTTCTCTCCCCCTTTGTCATCAATGACCACAAAAGGTGAGCTCAAATTTTAGATAGGTTGTGTGAAACCATAATAAGTGAGGATTATTTTCCCAATTTGGTTCAATTTAGATCACTTGCAAAAGATATTTAACTCGGTTTGATCTAAGGGCAAGCTTCTTCACACCACCAAATAAGGGTTATCATGCACCATGTTGAATTAAACACTTATAGCTCATTTTCTAGTTCAAATACTAGGTTCACAAGCCTGCAAACATATCATATGCTACCACTAGATCATTCAAGCATACAAGCAATAGTGGTACCATATAATCATTAAATTCATTTGATTTTCATGAATGATCCTAAGACATATGAGGAATGACTAGATGCACTAAAACAAATCCTTAGTAATGGATGACATGTTAATTAACTTTACCTTGCTTCGCTCGAAGGAGAGGCATGTCATATAATAGGGGTGCATCAACACATATTTAAGAAGTCAATTATATTCAATTTATTCCTTAGCTTGCAAAACCTCTTCTCATCAAGTGGCTTGGTGAAGATATCGGCAAGTTGATCATCGGTGCCCACATTCTCAATTGAAATGCCTCCATTTTGTTGATGATATCTTATGAAATGATGGCGGACATCTATGTGCTTTGTTCTTGCATATTGAACTGGATTGTTGGTGAGCTTTATGGCACTCTCATTGTCATATAGCAATGGCACTTGTTTGAACTTGATTCCAAAGTCATTCAAGGCAGCCTTCATCCAAAGAATTTGTGCACAACAACTACCGGCGGCTATGTATTCAGCTTTGGTGATTGAAAGTGCAACACTATTTTGCTTCTTTGATGGCCAAGAAACAAGTGATCTTCCTAATAGTTGACATATCCCAATGTGCTCCTTCTCTCAACCTTGCATCCCGCATAATCGGAGTACGAATATCCAATCAACTCAAACTTTGCTCCTTTAGGATACCACAATCCAACATTTTGTGTATGCTTCAAGTACCTCAATATTCTCTTTATTGCCTTCAAATAATTCTCTTGGTGAGGCTTAAAATCTAGCACACATGCATACACTAAACATCACATCTGGTCTTGATGCGGTCAAATAGAGTAGGCTTCTAATCATAGACCGATATATCTTTTGATCCACCATATTGCCACTTTTATCACTATCCAAGCTTCCATTTGTCCCCATAGGTGTACTAATGGCCTTTGTATCTTCCATTCCAAACTTCTTGAGCATGTCTTTGATGTACTTGCTTTGACTGACAAATGTACCATTCTTCAATTGCTTGATTTAAAGACCAAGGAAGTAACTAAGCTCTTCAATCATAGACATCTCAAACTCACTTGCCATCATCTTTCTAAACTCCTCACAAAAATCTTGATTGGTTGATCCAAAGATAATATCATCAACATAGATTTGCAACACAAATAAGTCCTTTTCAATCTTCTTGGTGAAGAGAGTTGTGTCAACCTTGCCCATGATGAACCCTTTAGAGAGTAGAAAATCCCTCAACCTCTCATACCATGCTCTAGGTGCTTGTTTCAAACCATACAAAGGCTTTCTAAACTTGTAAACATAGTTAGGCTTCTTCTCATATTTAAAACCGGGAGGTTGCTCAACATACACAAGCTCATTTATGTACCCATTGAGAAATACACTCTTCATATCCATTTGGTACAACTTGATGTTATGGGCACAAGCATAGGCTAACAAGATCTTAATTGCTTCCAATCTTGCAACCGGGGCATATGTTTCACCAAAGTAAAGACCTTCAACTTGAGTGTATCCTTGAGCCACTAATCTTGCTTTGTTTCTTATAGCTATCCCATCTTGATCTTGCTTATTCCAAAAGACCCACTTGGTTCCAATCACATTGTGTCCCTTAGGCCTCTCAACTAACTCCCATACTTAATTTCTCTTGAAGCTGTTTAGCTCTTCATGCATAACATTGACCTAATCAATATTCTTCAAAGCTTCATCTATCTTTTTAGATTCAATGGATGACACGAATGAGAAGTGTTTACAAAATGATGTCAATCTTGATCTTGTTTGCACACCTCTTGAGATATCACCAATTATAGAATCCAAGGGATGATCACTTGCCACATTGGTTGGTTGGAGCACTTGCACTTGATTGTTTGCATTTGATTGATCACTTGGTTGAGATGATGAACTAGCCACTTGTTGATCTTGCACTTGAGATGATGAACTAGCTTGATTTTGATCATGAGAACCACTAGCTTACACTTTTGAGTTAGAGAACACTTGATCTTTGTCATCTTTAGCTTCAATCACTTCTCTAGGTCTTATGTCACCAACATTCACGTTCTTCATTGCATTGACCAAATGAGTGTCTCTCATATCTTCTAGATTCTCATCTTTCTCTTAGGAACCATTGGTTTCATCAAATTCCACATCATGAACCTCCTCAAGAGTACCACTAGCCAAATTCCAAACTCTATAAGCCTTGCTAGTAGTTGAGTATCCAAGCAAGAAACCTTCATCATATTTCTTCTCAAACTTATTCAATCTAGTGCCTTTCTTCAATATGTAGCATTTGCAACCAAAAACCCAAAAGTATGCAATGTTAGGCTTTCTTCCATTCAAGAGCTCATAAGGTGTCTTCTCCATCGTAGGGTGACAATAGAGTCAGTTGCTATAGTAGTAAGCCATGTTGATTGCTTCGGCCCAAAATGAATGACTCACATTATACTCACTCAACATTAATTTTGCCATATCTATCAAAATTCTATTCTTCCTCTCAACAAGGCTATTTGATTGAGGAGTGTACTTAGCCGAAAATTGATGCCTAATCCTAAACTCATCACACAAATCATCAACTCTAGTGTTCTTGAACTCACTTCCATTGTCACTTCTCACTTTCTTGATGGTGGTCTCAAACTCATTGTGAATTCTCTTGATGAATGTCTTGAAGGTTGCAAATACATTACTCTTGTCAACAAGAAAGAACACACATGTATATCTAGTGAAATCATCCACAATCACAAATCCATATTTGTTTCCACCAATACTTGTATATGTAGTTGGCCCAAATAAGCCCATGTGCAACAACTCAAATGGCTTGGATGTGCTCATCATGCTCTTCTTAGGATATGTGTTGCCAACTTACTTTCCAGCTTGACATGCACTACAAAGTTTATCCTTCTCAAATGTGATATCTTTCAAGCCTCTAACTAGATCATGCTTAATCACTTGTTCAATTGCTTCATTCCAACATGACCAAGCCTTCTATGTCATAACCAACCCATGCTAGACTTAGTGAGCAAACATGTTGACAATTAGACTTCTCTAGCATTGAAATCAACCAAGTATAGATTCTCATATCTAAAGCCTTTGAAGATCAAATTAGAGCCACCTACACTCAATGTTAGCCTAAACGTTAAACGGTGAACTGTCGGTCACCCATCGTTTAGCAAAAAGTCGGTATACACGGCCGTTTAAATGGCCTTTTAAACGGTCAAAACGGTTTTGCACGGCTTTACAGGGCTAATCGACCTACACGGTTACCCATCGAGTAGCGTTTACACGCCGTGTAAACGGCCTACACGGCCATGTAGACAAACAGTGCCTACACTTATGATCTCTACATCATCACTCCAAATATGCACTTGAAGCCAAGATCACACAATTGAGCTACCGATAATAGGTTGAAGTTCAAGCTCTCTACTAGTATCACATTGAAAATGCTCAAGTCATTGGATATTGCAATCTTACCAAGACCTCTGACCTTGCTTTTGCCATTGTCACCAAATGTGATACTATCAATCCCATTGTCATCATTGAGTTGATTGAATTGAACATTCTTGAATCACTTGTCATGTGTTGTGTGCACCCACTATCAAGCATCCAATGCCTTCCTCTAGCTTTAAAATTGACCCACAAAAGAAGATCAATTCTTTTTAGGTATCCAAACTTGCTTGGGTCCTTGAAGGTTAGTGAAAGCCCTAGTTTGATTTTGGATAATTGATGAAACCTAGTACTAACCTTTATGCTAAGTGTGTGAATTAGATAAGGTTGGTACATTCCAAGTGGTGAAGCTAGAAGATGGTCCATGGAGGTGATAATGGACATAGATGACCAAGTGCTCATCATTTGGAAAAGAAGAAAGAGAAAAATAAAAATAGGCTCAAGGCAAAGGTATATTGATAGTAGCCATTTTTGTTTTGCACTCAAGACACCATAGAGGGTGTGAGTGACTCAAGACACCATAGTGGTTCCTAAATGCATATGCAAGAGTCATGTCACCTAGTGGCACTCGATAAACTGTTTAGCCAAAGATTTCCTCTCTTTATAGTATGGCTGTCGATCCTAAGTCACTCACCCTCTATGGTATCTTGAGTGCAAAACAAAAACCTATTTGATACATTTGCCTTGATCAACCTTGTTTTTGTTTCTCTTTCTTCTTTTTCAAGTTGAGCACTTGATCATCAACATTTCATGTCCATCTTCAACTCCATGAACTTCATCATGCTCCATCACTTGGATTGCACCAACCTAGCTCATATCACCACTCATGACAAAGGTTAGTGCTAGGTTTCATCAATTATTCAAAACCAAACTAGGGCTTTCATAAGGGCAATCAACAAACCAGGGAGTCTAGTTAGAAGAAGAGAAGAGTGTCGGACAATTGAAGAACAGAAGCACCCAAAGGAATACTCCATGCTGAGATGCACTGCAGCTTGCACCAAACAGTTTGGCATGAAGGCAGAAGGATGGCAAATCATTCACCAGTAGAGGTTTGGTCACTATGTGACACTATGCAAAGATGTGTGCTAGATGATTTGGTGAGTCTAGAGTGAAGGTAGAAGGATGGTAGATCGTCCGGTGGTGTTCAAGGGCTTGGTTACTATGCGACTCTATGCAAAGACATGCATTGGACGGTCTGATAAGAAGAAATACACAACAATGTATCATCTGATGCATATAAGAGACATGCATGGATAGTTTGACTTAGAAGAAAACACAAGTATCAGATTGTTTGGCGGCTGAAAAATTACAGTGGCTAGTTGAAAGCCCTAGTTTGGCTTTGGCTAATTGATGAAACCTCGGTAGTAACCTCTATGCTAAGTGTATGAATTAGATGAGGTTGGTACAATCCAAGTGTGTAGCAAGATTCAAGTCCATGGTGAGGAAGGTGGACATGAAATGATGATCAAGTGCTCAACTTGGAAAAGAAGAAAGAGAAAAACAAAACCCGATGGAGATCAAGGCAAAGGTATTGCTAGAGTTTTGGTTTCGGTGATCAAGACACCATAGAGGGTATGATCACATTTAGGATCGGTAGCTGTACTATAAAGAGGGGAATTTCCGGGGCTATTGATCACTTAAGTGCCACTACATGAGGATTCATTTGCATATGCATTTAGATCTAGTGGAGAGCTAACCTAACTCCTTCAAAATGATTGCGGAAAATGTTAACACACATGCATATGGTGATGTACACTTGGTGGTGTTAGCACAATTGCGAAGGAGATAGAGTTTGAGCGGTAGAGATGGGGTTGGGACTCGTCAGGATTCGACGATTTTTTGAAAGTGTTCTTCACTGTTTTTATGCATCGAACGCTGGCCTCGGGGGCACCTGCGCGTCCGGTTAGTTCAAGCAGAAATAGCGCGGCGGCAGAGTTTGCACCGGCGCATCCGGTGGCTCGCGATGGTTGAGTACCGGACGCTGGCCCGACACTGTTCATCATCTGGTGCATGATGACGTAAGCGCATGGCAAGGCCGAGTGATCACCAGACGCTGGGGTGCGTCCAATCACCCCCCAGCAGATGTGTTCGGTGCGTGTTTTCCCTCTTTGGAACCTTACTGGAGTCGATCGGACGCTGGCTTTGTAGCATCCGATGCAAATGAGAGGTGCGTCCGGTGTGGCGTGTACGCGAGCGCTGTAAGTTTTTGACCATTAGCGATCCAGCGGTCCTCATTCGAACGTGACACATGGCAGCAATCCAGCGGGCGAGTAGCATAGCCACCGGACGCTGAGCTGCATCATGTGCAGCAGCACCTGCGCGTCCGGTGCTATCGGGGAAGACTAGAATGTGAGCCTAATGGCTCTATTTGTTTGGGACCCCTATAAATTTGTGTTGGCCGGCTCTTGGGGATTTCTCTTGGACTTTTGATCATCTTGACATCCTCTTGAGCTGAGCATACTCTCTCCCACTCATCTCCCTTGCTTGGTTGCTAATCCAAAGTGAGACTGAGTGATCCAAGTGCATTGTGCTTATGAGTTTGCATCTTAGTGGCACTTGGGTGATCTTTGGCCGTGGGATTCTTATTTCTCTTGGTGGTTGCTGCCACCTAGACAGCTTGGGGTAGCGGAGGAGTTATGGCAAGAGTGGTGCTTGTTCTTGGCCACCTCCCGGTAATTTGTGAGGGGTGTTGTGCCTTCCCCGGCAAAGCGCCGAAGGCAACTCTAGTAAATTGCTCATGTCATTGAGCTACCTCACTTGTGGGTAGGTTCTTGCGGTGTCCACAGGTTGGACGAGGTTCGTGCTACACTTCTTAGCCACCGAACCACCAAGTGTTGGTCGACACAACAGGGACTAGCGTGCCGGCAAACACGTGAACCTCGGGAGAAAAATCTTATGTCCATCTTGTGTATGATTGTATTTCTCCCAGTGATTGGTCATCATATATCGTGATTAGTTCATCCTCGATGCGGCGGTATAAAGATCACATACCTCTCTTTTATATTTCTGCAAACTAGTTGCAACAAGCTCTTTAGTGTCATTAGTTTTGAGAGCTTGTATTATCCTTGCTAGTGTAGCTTCTCACCTAGTTGAGCTCTTTAGTGTAACTAGTTTTTGAGAGCTCATAGTGGCTTAGCCTTTGCTTATCTTAGTGACTATAGCAACTAGAATTGTTGGGATAGGTGGCTTGCAACCCTTGTAGAGCTAGAGCAAAATTGCATAACGCTATTTGTCATACTAATCAATTGCTCTAGTGAGTTCGTAGATTTTTAATAGGCTATTCACCCCCTCTAGCCATATTAGGACCTTTCACTAGTTCAACGCTAGTAGCATCAATATTGTGAACATAGTGGATCGTTCGGTGTTTAGTTTTTTGGTAGACCTTTTCAATGGCTAGTTGAGGGGGATGTGGCTATATATATGAGGTCGCTTCACTTCCGTGAGTGTGCTAGAGTGCCCCAAGGTTGTTACAAGTTAGAGCAAGTGTTTCTACACTCCATCCACCCTCTCAAGACATTCACGATCACATCTAAAGGGTGCGGTAGACATTATAATGCATCATTGTGAGGCTTATAGTCCTTAGCGCTTGAGAGCTTTGAGTGATTGGGTTGTTATGCCCTTGTATCTTGATAAACCAGAGCACTTACCTTTATTGAAGGAGTTGTGTCCTTCTAAGTTGCAAACCTCCGTTCTTCCTATAGAGCGACATTGTATCGCGAGGGGCAAGGAGATAACCTACCTCGAGTGGAGAAGCTCTGTGTAGACACGACGTTAAGGTGATCAAAAGATCTAGGTGGTAGTGGTGAGACTGTGTGACTTGTGCACTAGGCTTTGGGTGGTGGTCTTGTGTGGCAAATCCAACACCGTGACCAAGGAAGACTTGGTGACCAGAGCATACCATGATACAACTTCAATATGGAGTAGGGTTGCGATTTGGCAACCGATACAACAAGATACATAGGCACGTCACCAAGAGTTTACCCTCTCTAACCTGAGCTCTTTACTTACCGTGTTTATTGCTTCCACTTTGTGTTTTGCTTGTGTGACATTACCTTTTTAGATTAGCTTTAGGCTAATTGTTATGATTGGCTCTTGGTTGTAAATCTCTTTGTGGGTCAAGGTAAGTTGGAGCAGACTAGGAAAAACTTTAGTGCACATCTTGCTAAAGTAGTTTATAGTTTTTCTAATTGTAGTTTAAGTTAAGCCCGAGGACTTAAGTTCTAATTAGCCACCCAGTTCACCCCTATTTAGTGTTCACGGGACCTTTCAGATACAATACGCACGCATATACTCACATTGACTTGTCAAGAGCATACGTAACAACTAGATCAACGTTTGTTTTGTGGTACAAAATAAAGAAAAAAAACTAGATAAAAGAGTAGATTTTTAGAGTTTAGGGCATAACCCTTGTGTTAACATTGCAAAAGACCATAAACATTATCTTTCAGATGAGATGCATCTAGAGTTAAAGAAACACTCTAAAACAAACATTAACTCCTCTTAAAATACAAATGATACATCATGTATGATGCATCAATCTAGTTAGCGCTAAGTTTCTAACATCCACCCAATCAATCTAATTCATAGGCAAAAACAAATTACAACAACAATAGAATCAAAGAAGAGGGGAAATATAACATGAACGCTAAACCTAAATCATACAAATACATTTGGAGATTAGTATACAAAGAAAAATAAAATGAGCAAAGCAATAATAGCATGATTGGTTATGAGTAATTGAAAGTAGGGAAAGAGAGTTTGTAGGTAGTAGTAAAAATATTTTGTTTGTTTTGTGGGACTCGGAATTTTAGTGGGAAAAGGAATATGACTTTAGAGGGCTAACTTCCAGTAATGACTTCCCTAGAGGAGGGGTAGTAATTGGGTGGTTGTGCTTTAACGAAAAATAAATATCATCCTTTATCATAACTTGTCATATAATTTCTTACTAAAAACACGCACACCAACAAGAGGTCATGAATTCCCTCCTCAACCACCTTCTTATTTCCTTCCATGAACCAAACAAGATACTGAGACTAGGTCAAAGTTCCATCTTAATTCCATTTTTTTGACTCTGATGACTAAGGGCCTGCTTGGCATGACTCCGCTCCGGCAAAGGAGTTGGAGGAGCTATACCAGACACCCTAGAAGAAGGATACAGTTTTTATGTACGAAGGAGCAACAATTTGTGGCTCCTCCCTCTGGCTCTGGCTCCAACTGTTCCAGAGAAGCCATGTCAAATAGGGATTGATTTATATGTCTACTTTAATGTAATTCCCAAACGTACTATAACTACCATTCAATTAGAGGTGTAAAGTGAGGGACATCCACAATGATGGAGAATACCCCGTGCCCTTTGATGAAGATTAAATGACTAGGATAATATTTGGTTAAAGGTGTTGGTTTGTGGAATAATGTAGTCCATTATCATCTTATTCTTCGGTTTTTCGTTTGGTTTTACAAATGAAATGAGTTGATCTATCACCACGTCATTCCTCACAAGCTAATAATTAATACCAGTATAAAGAATGAAGTCATTTCATTAAATTTGAAGAATAAACTTACGATGCATCACCTCATATAGAATGAGTTAATTCACCCAAACAAACGTTTAATAAGGGGGCGTTTGACAGAGCTCCTCCGGAGAAAGCCGGAGCCATTTTGGATGCCGAAACAGCTCCAGCTCCTCTTTTTTCACTGAAAATGGTTTCTTCGATAAAACGTTTGGCAAAGGCCCTCCGGAGGAGCTGGAGCCAGAACCGGAGAGGATCCTGCCAAATAGATCCTAAGTTTACCGACTGCTGACTCAAATTTGAATGAATAGTGACAAGCGTGGACTGTCTAGTTTCTGTTATGCTGATATGGAGCAATGTTCTGATGGATGTGACCGGACCATAGCGGGGGAAGCAAGAATGTGACTTTTTCCTACAACTTATGCAAGGTAATGGGGCCGTGAAAATTGTTGTCTTGAGTTGTGTCATTCTAGCTCATACGTTTCTTGTACTTTTAGATTAATTAATAGTCAGATAACTTAGGCCAGTGTTAATGCAAGGTTTAATGGCTCGGTTTCCAAGACTCCATGTCAATTTGATAGCTTTGAAACGAGGAATGAAATTGGCTCTCTCAATGTATAATTTCATTTCACTATTTCATAGGCTACTAGTAGCATTTAATCTCTGCAGAGTGTTGTGATCAAATGTGCCATATGATCTGTGTAACCATTTGGTGATCGAAGTACTGCATGCTTAAAGATCTCATAGAAACAAAACATCGAGCATGTAGCGAGCGTACGGCATGAATCCCATGGACGTGCGTGCATCATATTCGAGAGGAAGCGAGCAAATGTTCTACCACATAAAGATGCATTGCTTCTTGGAAGATTATTATCAAATGGATCCAGTAGAGCCGTAGAGGTCAGAATGGATAGTCGAGAACCACCGCTTGGGCGTCGAACCCCAGACGCTCTGCACCACCGGTGGCGGCCCACCCGGGGGGGGAGCGGATCGCCGGGATGAGCACAGTGACTTCAAGATTACTCCATGCATGCGTTAGAGAAGAACGACTCCCCTCTCGACGCCGCCGTCCGCATTGCCGGCGATGAGCACAGCGATGGCTCCCTTCTCTGCTGCGCGCCTGACCACCCCGTCGTGGTACGCGCCCCCGTGGCACGCCACCGTGACGCGACCGCACACGTCCAACCAAAGCTTCTTGAGCATGACGCAGTCCTCCTCCTACCCGAGGTTGACGAACACCGCCTCCGTGATGGCCCGCTAGACGACGCGTACCCGTGCGTCCGTGGGCTCCTTGAGGGACAGGGAACCGTCGGGCCGAAGCAGTGTGGCGCTGGCGAGGAAGCTGGAGGCAGGGATGGTGCATGGGATGGAAGGAGACGAAAATTTTCCCCTCAACACAAGTGTCGTGCGGTTTCCAACAACTTGGAAACTGCGCTCAGTCGTTTCACCCCATGAAACGTTTTCCGTCTCTCCCCTCCTCGATACATGCAAAGATTTTTTTTTCTGATGTGTCACTCTATTTAATGCCCATAAAACTCCCATGAAATCCTCATTAGTCTGGCCTTAGTCAGCTTGAGATGTACGTGCATGATTGTTTATTAATTGGAGTATGGCTGGTAATTCTTGTGATAGAATTTAATAGTTCGGTCTAACGGCACTACGGTCCCAATGCTATTATGATTAGGATTTGTTTTTCATAACAATAGGTCAATATATTTTTTTGCTGATATGGCAATAATATTAAAAAAGAAGGGCGATGAAAATTATAAGAAACCTAGTCTCATCAAGAAACTAAGTCCTGCACAAAAGTTAAGAATCTAGGGAGTGTTCGGCGGGGGCTCCTCTCAAGGCACTGGAAAATAGCTTCTCATACAAGACGTTTGGCATGAATTCTCTGAAGGAGCCAGAGATATAGAGGAGCCCTACCAAATAGGACCTAGATAAAAATCGTGAGAATGGACATCGCAGATACCAAGACAAAATAATAGAGCGGAGAAAAAGATAATTAGACAATAAATGTGATTTGAAAGGGTTTTGTAGCTATAATTTCTTAATTGATGTTTATATTACGTCATAGAACTAGTACTAAATAGTTTTCTTGTTCGCTGTCATAAATTTAAACTATTGAGAGAAAATATGCTTTTGCCTACACGTTAGGGTAACTCCAATAATAAAAGTTAGATATCAACTCCAGATATCATCTCATCCTGTATGTCCCACATATAACGTGTTCTCTATTAATATATTCTTTCTACTATTAATAGAGATAGATATGTATTGGAACACACAGAGAGTTTAGCTTTTTTCTTACTGCCAGCTCAAAAGTTTTTAGCTTCTCCCCAGTGATATGTAATCAGTCATGAATAAATCAATCAACTTGTAGAATTGTCTTAAGTATTTTTTTTATGTTTGATTGAATTAAAAAAAGTAAAAACATTTGATTTTGAATGAACATGTTGTAAAAATAATGCAGGTTATAATATACTCCTTCCGTCCTAGAAAGAATATAAATCTCACTTTTCGAGGTAAGATTAGTGTAGGTGTCAAATTACGCATTTACCCCTACTCTAACGTTCTAGAAACTAAAAAAAATAATGGTTACATTCCGGAATGTTCTTCTTATGAATAAATAGAATATGATAGTTGTGGTATTTTAAATAGGTGGGTCCTATTGGAACAGTTGATTTCAAATCTACATTTACATTCTTTTTGAGAGATTTGAAACTAGGATTACAATTTTTTTTTGCCGGAGGGAGTACCTAACGAGCTAATTTGGTGTCATATATTTTGAAACTAAATTTAATTTAAGCTAGAAATTAATTATTCAGAGGGAGCGGTCATTTGGGCCCTGCCTAGGACCGACACCGAGGTACGCGCACTCGGAGTAAAATATCTGGGGCAGATGGGGACATGGGGTGTCCTTTTTTGCGGGAAACCCCCGGCACCTGTCCGAATTTCAGCCGCCCACCTCACGCAAGCGGCAAGCCCACGGGCGCTCTCTCCCCTTCTCGCCCTGCGCCTCGTCACCTCTCCGAATCCCTCTCCTTCTCTCGCTTTCTCTCTCCATCTCGTTGCCCCCGCCTGCGCAGCCAGCGCAAACCCTAGCCCTCAAGCGCCGTTCTGCGAAGCTCTCGGCAGCGGATAACTCGACCTGTCGCGCAAGGATCGAGGGAGAGAAACCAGCGGCAACTTACGTGGATCGGGGTTGTTTGGTGGCTGCGGCGCAGGGATGGACCGGAAGCGCATCAAGGACGCGCTCGAGAAGCACCTGGAGAGGTCGTCGCCGTCCACCTCCAGGGGCATCGTGCCCAAGGAGAGGGAGCGCCTCGCTGCCGGTAAGCTGCCGGCGTCGCTTGGCAAGGCGGACAAGGTGTCTGATGGTGGTAAGAGCTAGACCTTTCGCGAACCTTCATTTTTCCTTACATATTTTGATTACCTTCGTCACTGTGTATGATGAACTGCCGCAATGCATGCTTGGTTTGAAAGATGCAACTTCTCTGTCTTTTTTCGTGCAGAATCTTATGTTGAAATTTAGTGTGCTGTGATTAGATTTCGTGGCTTCCGTTTTTATGTCCCCTTTCAATGAGAAGCTCACTTCCTTGCCTGAAGCGGAAGATGGCGTGCTTTCCGTTTGTATGCTAGTTCTTTTGCAACAAGTGTTGTTATAAGCAATATAAACTAGGAAACCAGTAAAAATGAGCAAAGAGCAAAGACTAAAGAGTTTATGAGCGGTTTAGTTGTATTGGGGTTTCAGAAGCTGGGGTATCTCTGAAAACCAACAATGAGGAAACAAATTGAAGTGTAACGTTGGTAGTTGGAAGTGACTTGGATTGCTTTAAGGATGAGATCGATCAAAGGCTACAAAACATTTATCACACAGAATTAGAACATCAATGCTTCGTGTTTTTGTTCTTGAATACTATCCAAGGTTGTTAAGATCATGATCTGGAATAGGATCGAAACTCCAATGGTAGGATCGCAAATCTTAGGATCATAATCGCTAGAATCATAAAATCGCAGATTCTACTTAATGGAATCATAGAATCAACCTGATAAACTAGTATCATAAAGTCGTAAAATCGCACCATAGGATTGCGATTCTGACAACTATGATACTATCTCTGGCTGGATTTATTAGACATTTTGGTCTTTTGGACAACCAAACTGACTTGCAATTTGTTCTACCATGATGTCTGAAGCGTCAACTTCTGACCGGAGGGAGTGATAGTATAGTATTTTGTTTGCTGAAGAATATGTGATTATTTTTTCTGCTTGGTACTACTCCCTCTGTTGCAAACTGCAAGTTGTTCTGGCTTTTCTATGTACATATCTAGGTACTGCACACCTAGATATACATTATGTCAAGATACATAGTCAAAGCTATATGTATCTAGAAAAGCCAGAACGACTTACAATTTGGAACGCAAGGAGTACCTTTCAGTTGGGTCAGCGGTTCTGTTATCTGTGAGCGAGTCTCCTTAGTATGGTACTGGAAGCAACAAAACACTTCCTGCAGCATGAGGTTGTGTACTTGTATTGGATCATCCTTCGTTATGGGGTGCTCTGTTGGCCATGAAAAAAAAGAACTAGCAGTATACTGATCCGTAATAAAGAAGGTCGAAATGAGAATAAAAAAGGTTTTTCTAGATGATAAGTGGAGAAGTATGATCTGATGAACGAAATGAAAGTTAATAGGATGGGAGGCACCAGGAACTGAATCTAGTGACGTGGAGTTAATCATCTGTTTCAGCGCCTTATGGTGCGGGAAGCATTTTGCTGATCCTCTCTTTGATGCATGTTGTTAATTTTGGTTTGATCAATGCTGGTACATGTGAACCTGACCAACAAACTGAACGCATAGTCACATTTTTTCCCTCTCTGAGTCGAACACATGGGACCAGTGCCACTGAGGCACTGGCCAAACAAAGGTGATGTTGTTCTGTTCGGTTCATTTTTCACTCTTTGCTGGCCTTCATATATATCTAGTGTGGAACCATGAACTTGTTGAATGGCTGAACAAGCTGGGTTAGAAGAAAAGGATAAATTCTATTACGCAGATTGTGGATTGGTTATGTTCACATTGTAGACAAAAGAAGCATTGGCTAACGAAGGTCTATAACAACATACCATTAAAGCAGCATCTTAACCATTCAAACAAGAGAAGTTATGTACACAATGACCACTTTATTTTTTTGTCAGACTGGAGGAAGTGGGAGCTGCAACCCAGTCGTTGTTCTGCCCCAGATGTAGTTTGAATTTAGTCTGCTGGATTTTTCATCTCCTTTTTACTGTTGTTCTGCTAATCTCTGGTAATGGTACGCACCGCCGTGCCTTAATGCAGGATATGACTGCACATTTGGCTAAAACTTTAGGATTAACTTGATACCACTCCACAAATCCTGAGCACATAATAAAAAAGAATTATTTATGGTTTATATATGCTGTTGTATGCTTTGTTTTTTGTTTTGTGGATTGATATTAAAATGTTAACGATATACAATTGTTTGTTAGATCATGAGGAAGCTGAGCTAGATCAGTTGGTTGAGGGTGTGGATGTATGCCTAGACCACCCAGTTGAAGTCCTCATCGATCTGAATTTGGGTGCTTATTTACTTCTTAATAAAATGCTAGTTCTAGTTTTTTTAGAGCATGGTTTAAAAGGTTTTTTTTTGGTAGTATTTGTCTCTATTTTGCTCATGGTTGTTTGTTCTTATCCAGAGTAGCTGTGATTATGAGCATATTTGATTTTGCATCACTAGGCATCCATTAACTTTTTTTTTTCTATTTTGGTTTGCAGAGGAATTTGAAACTGACAGCGAAGATTCTGATGTCAGTGGTTCTGAGGGAGAGGACACATCCTGGATTTCATGGTTCTGCACATTGCGAGGCAATGAATTCTTTTGTGAGATCGATGAAGACTACATACAGGATGATTTTAACCTGTGTGGTCTGAGTAATCAGGTCCCATATTATGATTATGCACTTGATCTCATCTTAGACATTGAGTCTTCTAATGGTGAGATTGTTTTCCTTAAGGAAGTTAATGCATATTGGTTTGCCTTTTCTGAATTTATTATGGTTAATGCATATTGGTTTGCCTTTTCTGAATTTATTATGGTCTGTAATTTATTTTCAATCCACTTATCTTTTTGTGCATTCATTATTATGGTGAAATCAATCCCATCAACTGAAATCAGCTAATAGGTCTAGATTAATCGCACTGTTGCACTTATGAGACAGGACCATTTCTGTACAGGTGATGTGTTCACTGAGGAGCAAAACGAATTAATCGAGTCGTCTGCAGAGATGCTGTACGGATTAATTCATGCACGATACATCTTAACCAGCAAGGGTCTAGCTGCAATGGTAATCTAATCTATGTTATGGTCTAAGTAGGATCAAGACATGTTTTGCTCCTCTTATCTCCCTTTGACATTGAACTATTCTGCTTTCGTTTGCTGTAGTTGGAGAAGTTCAAGAACTATGACTTTGGTAGATGCCCCAGAGTGTACTGCTGTGGCCAGCCCTGTCTTCCAGCAGGGCAATCAGATATTCCTAGATCGAGCACAGTGAAGATATATTGTCCGAAGTGTGAGGAACTTAATTATCCAAGATCCAAGTACCAAGGCAGTATCCTTTTGATCTGTTTTTTTTTTAATTATTTTGTATGATATTTCCATGCTTCCATTTACATCTACTGGCCATTTTATGTTGTCCTTTTCAAGCGATTTATATTTTGACCACCCTTTAAAACTATTGACATATATTTCTTTTGCAACATCATATATGTTTTCTCTGATCTCCATGCCAGCAGCCTGGTGAACCACATTGAACATTTCCCCACATATTACTTGCCTCCAGCCCAGCGTAAACTCTTTCTCGGTAAATAATCATAGATGGATTTTTGTAAGTTGCGATTGCATGTCCTTAACTTTACCCAGACATTGATGGATCATACTTTGGGACAACATTCCCTCATCTTTTCCTGATGACTTATCCGCACTTGAAGCCGCAGAAGCCGTCGCAGCAATACACTCCAAGAGTTTTCGGCTTCAAACTTCACAAGCCGTCATGACAGAGTTGTACTTTCAGCAGAAGCACCCTTTCACCTAGGTTTTAGGGAGAGCACCGTGGCCGTCAAATGTTGTGGCCTATTGATGTACGAATTCTCGAGCTTGGGTCTCGCTGTAAACTGTTGTGAAATTTGTATCTGTTTTCTGATATCACTGTTGTGTAACCTAGGTTCTCTCTCTCACTCACTTGATCAAAGTATGTCAACCTGCATGGTTTCAGGTCATTTTACACGAAATCTTTGCCGCCCTCGTGTTCATGTCAATATATGGCCAATATGGTACCGGTTCTACGCACCGGGAAAAACCGTGGCCACACTGTTTATAGTCGCTGGAGGCTCGTCGTCGGATGTATTTTATTTCCTGACCGAAAGAGGAGCAACGTTTGTCTCCTGCGGATGCCGAGTTGCCCGACCGGGCCTTGAACAGCCGACAAGGCGGGATGAACCCTACCAACCACCGGCTGCAACTGCAATCTGCAAGATAGGTGTGTGGGTGCGTGTTCAACGCACCTGAACTCGACTTACGTCGGATTTCTCGTTTCCGTTTCCGAACACTCCTATACACGTGATCAGACATTCAGGCTATACGACTCGGCTGCGTGAGTGAGTACCCAAAAACAGGGGGATTAGAGTCACGCTGTGCCCACGGAGTATAACTACTGTAGCCCTTGTTCTCTCTTTCATGTTGTAATGGCTTGTATTGGCACAGTGGGTCAGTGGGTTGACCAAAAAGTGGTCAGCTTGTGCTGCTTCTGTATCGATTTTCTGCAGAATACTGAGCATACACCGAGACAAACCTGCCGGCACACGTTGCTGTCAGACTTATTTTCGGTGTCAGCTCCTAATTATGCAGTATTACTCTACTGTATTACTGTACTCTGGAATCCGGATACCCTGGTTCACTGAAGGTGCGTTTGGTTGAGAAATGGGGTGATCCATCGTCTTCACCCTGTTCACTTAGGCTGAAATTTGGCTTATGCTCATGTTTTTGCTGAAATGTTGTGAGAGAAAAACACTGTTCTATGGCTGAAAAGTAGCTCAAGTGAACAGGGCGCTTTTCACTCCTCATTTTCTTTACTTATGGAATGGAATGACTTAGATCCATCACCACCTCATTCCTCGTAAACTAATAATTAGTTTATGTATGAGAAATAAGTTAATTTCATCAAAATTCAGAAAATAAATTTATGATGCATCACCTCATAAATTATAGGATGCCTCCCCGAACCAAACACACCACAATCTAGTACTAGTACATGTCAGACTATGTCAGCGTCAAGACCCCGCGGCCACGGATAAGCACGCCGGCGATGGAATCGACGACGCAGCACCGCGCCCATCAGACATTCAGACGCACGGCGAATTTTCCTCCCGGCGTCCCTGTCAACGCATACAGCCAGATCGAACCCGCCGCGCTTTTCTTCCTTGCTACGCTTGACGCGATGACGCCTAATTTTCAAACGGATTTATATGAACAGAAATACCACAATATTATCGTCTCCCAGGAGAAATGTTTGCGCATGATCGCTCAAGCAAACGAAGCGATACCGTAAACAGGGGCTGCCGGGACCCCACTTTTCAGGGGTCTAAATGCAGATGAGGATGGCCTCCCGTTCCTTTTGTCTTTGAACAGTGAACATTGGTTGATCGGGTAGCGCTAGTGGTCATATCAGTTTGTCCATTTTGTTTTTCTTTAAAGAAAAAAAAAACTTGCAAAGAGAAACTTTAGATGTTTGATAAGCATACATGATGTGATACAATTGTGCTTCACTCACGTGTTCTTAAGGCCACGTTCAGATCCCAAAAACACCCAAAATATTTTGCATAGTAACCGTCACATCGAATCTTTAAACGCATGCATGAAGTATTAAATGTAGGTAAAAAAATAACTAATTGCATAGTTTGTCTGTAAATACCAAGATAAATCTTTTGAGCCTAGTTAGTCTATGATTGGATAAATTTTGCCAAATAACAACGAAAGTGCTACAGGAACTTTACCTAAAAAATTTTGCGATCTGAACACGCCCTAAGTGTTCTACAACATGCCATTTCAGATAAGCATTCTCAATCATTGCAACTTGCCATTGGATTATATGAAACACGTTGGCACGGGATAGCAACGTTGTTAGAGGCGTTGAGGACCATTGCGTTGCGTGCGTCGTAAGTAGGATGTACCCAAGTATTCACTCTGTCAAAAAACAATGTACTTAGCATTTTCTGAGAAGTCAAACAATTTTAATCGCAAAAAAAAGAGAAGTCATACGATTTTAACTTTAATTATCTCTATATAAAAATAGTTATATTTTTTATATTAAATAAATATCATTACATTGATTATAAGGTATATTCTTATAGTAAATCTATTTGGAGGCATAAATGTTGATTTTTTAATAAATAGATTAAACTTGAGAAAGTTTGACTAGTCTCAAATCTCAAATTGCATTTTTTTAAGAGAGAGGGAGTAGTATGCAAAGGGCAGCTTGGCAAAACTATGAGCATCTCTAGTAGTTTGCCATAGTTTACTCCGTACTTGCTAAACAGGTAGATCTAGCAAGTTAACTGAAGAAATATCAACCTTAAAATTTGTTCTTCTCCAACAGACTCTTATAATAGATTTTTAAATGATTTTATATTAGAAATGCTGAACTGTTTCTAACCAACCAAATCTTTTTATCAGTTTTTTTGTTTTTTTACTGTTTTCTCATCTAGAATCCTTTTTTTTAATTTACTCCGATTTTTCCAAAAAAACATTGGACGAGTTCCTCTCAACTAAGAGAGGATATTTGATAACTTTTTATTTTTAAAGAATTCTTTTACCAAACCACCACCACCCCCCTTTTACTAAACAATTAAAATAGGAAGTTATTTTACAAAACTCCGGAGACGGTAAATAGAGCATCAACTACGCGCAAAGGTTAAATATGGATTTGTTAATTGTTGCTAGCGAAGCAGGAGTAGCTTATCAGAACTAGCCGTCGATATCCATATGGTTGACGAAGTGCATCGATGATTCTATTCAATGCCGATTTGGTCAATATCGCACCACGCTTTGGACTTTAATAAGGGTTACATGTCCCGAAATAGAAATGTTTCCCTTACGGCTTTTGACCAAAAATCACATTTATTCGAATTCATATTAGTAGAACATGTCAATAGTTGGAGCTAGTACAAGGGTAGAGCTGCTTTTGAAGCTAAAGCTAGCAAAAGATGTTTAATTGGTGAAGCTGAACAAACCCTTATTGCCTGTCATGATTTGAGGAACAAAAAATAGAGTAACTGGGGTGGCTACCTCAGCTTGCTTGCAGGGTAGGTCCGCCCCTGACATTGAACATTGGTTGGTCGGGTGGCTCTAATTTTGTTTGTTATTAAAATGACTTGCAAAAAGAAACTTTAGATGTTTGATAAGCATATATGATGTGATACAATCGTGCTTCACTCACGTTTCTCTGAATTGTTCTACGACATGCCATTTCAGACAAGCATTCTGAATAATTACAACTTGTCATTGGATTATATGAAACACATTAGCACACAAGACAACAAGGTTGCTTTCTGCGAATGGATAGCAAGTATTTTTTTTTACAAAGAGTGGATAGCAAAGGTTGTTAGAGGTGTTGAGAACCACTGTGTTGCTGTGTGCGTCGTAAGTAGGATATACTCCCTTCGTTCTAAACTGTAACACATTTTTGAGTTTTTTTAGATACAATATAGCTTTTGCAATGCATGTACACATATGCTATGTATACGTACATAGTAAAAGCAATACATATAGAAAAGTCAAAAAAAAAATTCTATAATTTGAAATGAAGGGAGCATAGACTAGTAATATACTACCTCCATTATCTTTTATAAGGCGTATACGCATACCAAGATTTAATGGAGGAAGTAGAAAGATCAGCTTGGCAAAACTAAAACTAAATACTAGCGCAAGGGCAAAGATGAGATTTGTTAATTGTTGCTAACAAGTCGCTTCTGTAATCTGCCTTATAAACTTGTCTACATTTTAGTGCTTATTAATCAGACATTAGGTTTGGTATCCATATGGTTGGTTTTATTTTTCGCAAAAAAAAATGGTTGGTTTTATTCAATATTATAATTTATAATCTGGTCCACCAAACCTAATATTGCACCACGTCTTTGGACTTGAGGGTTATATGTTCTGAAATAGAAATGTTTTTCTTACGCATTTTAACCAAAAATCACACAACATATGATTGCGTCGCTCTCTCATTTATTGTTCAGATTAGCAGAACATGTCAATAGTTAGACCTAGTTCAATTAAAGCTCCGAGGATATTTACTATAATTACTTTTTTTACATAGAATTAGCAACACATCATGTATTAGCTATTCCTATATTTTTTTCAAACTGGGAATTTGATAGTTCAATCCTTTTTTTCATATACGAGAGAAGTAGACAAAGCAATCACTTTATGGATTTGCAACAAATTTTGAAGCTATCATTGGTTAGCATTTTGCCCAAACAAGAAATGAAGAAATAAATAAAATGTAAAAGAATACAGCGAGAAGAGAGGGTAGAAGACCCGTAAAAACCGGTGCAGGAAAAGGAGAAAGAAAAAGCGTAAGGCGGCCGGTATCATCACGCTCTCCTCTCCCCGCCCATGTCCGCCTCTCCTCGCCTCGACCATCGTCCCATGTCTCTCTCCTCCGCCGGCCACCACCCCCTTCCGGCTGAGAAAATGGGGATTTTGCCCGTTCGAGGGGTGGGTTTCGTTGGAATACCATTAAAATCGTGGGCTTCGCTCGTTTGCCCTCGTGAAACAAGGCACCCCGCTATTTTGCCATTTCGGGTATTTTTTCAAGTTTGTAAATTCCTAAGCCCATGTTTTGATAAGGTCTGACCGTTTTGCCCTTTCCTCATCCTACCTTATCCTTTCGTTGACGGTCATTCACGGTGACAGAGAGGAGAGCGCTCGAACCAGACGGACTCCACCGCCGCCGCCCCGACGAGTCAGCGTGAGCCCGCAGCAGGCCGCCGGCGCCGCCGCCCAGACCGTCCGCGCGAGGTCCCCGACGAGTCAGCGCGAGCCCGTGCCAGGTCACGGCTGTCCCGAGCGTCCGCGCCAGGCCGCCGGCGCCGCCGCCCAACCGTCCACGCGTGGTCGCCACCGCGTCCACGCTAGGCCGCCGGCTCTGCCTTGATCCATCCGCGCCGGGCCGCCGGCTCTGCCTTGATCCATCCGCGCCAGGCTCCAGAGCAAGCAGCCGCGGCAGCAGTGAAGCCCGATGAAGCTAACTTCCTTCTGGTGTATCTTACCGCGGCAGCAGTGAAGCCCGAAGCTGCTAACTTCGTTCTGGTGGATCTATCAAGCATGTGTTGTCTGTAATGACATCTAAGTTCTATGTAATGAAGAAGATGTCTTCCAGGAATCATAAGTCATTTGTCACTTGTTTTGTGCAGATCATGTGGTGTGATTTTGTCTGAATGTTGTCCCAATTTGTCACTTGTCTTTTGCAGATCATGTGGGTCATTTGGTCAATCCGAAACTTGCTAAAATGAAATAGAATGGCATACTGTGTCCAGATTAGTTACAGGTGCTAAATTGTGTCCAGTTTCAGGTTTAGTGCTAGGAGCATTCTAGCAGGTTGCTTGGCCTTGGCGGCATATGTTCTTCTGGCTAGACAGCAATTGCCAGAATAGAAATGACACCCTACCTGCAGCCTGGGGAGACCAACTTGTGTGATATAATTTGATTTGAGAGTGGCAACGTATCATTCTGGCTCATCAGTGAATGCATGATCTTGTCAAGTGAATAAAGCTTCATTTTTTTCTGAATAAAAAGATGTTATTTGTGGTCTTTGTTCTCAAGTGAATTTTTCAGAGCTATAGCATCTTGCAAGAAAAGGTGCAAGCCTTTTGAGCAGCACCATACTACTGTTTTCATGTGTTTTGGTGAGCCACATATAAACTGAATCTTGTCTCAATTTAGAAAAAAAAATTGACAGAATTTTGCTAGATTTTGGACAGAATCTGGAAAAAAATTTGACACAATTTCATGATCACAATAATATTCCAGAAATATAGTAGATTTTATAAAGGTTCACACAATACAAAGATAACATAGGTCCAGATAACATGTCCTGATACATAGGCATTACAGTAGAGTTACAATAACATGAGACATGGGTTCAGATAACATGTTCAGATACATAAATAACATGACCAGCTACACAGATAACACAATTCACATCTCAGTTCGTCTTCAGCTTCCTTGGAACCAACTTCTTCGCTATTCCCTTCTTTGGTGAATTTGTAGCCTTCTTCCTTAGTTTTGGTGAAGTTGTAGCCTGCTTGTTTGGCGATAAACAAGTTAACAATGTACTTGGCCCTTCTCCAAGTATTATAGCAAGTCGGCTGCAACAAGAAAGAACTGTGTGGTCAAGAATTCAAACGAAAATATGAAAAACATTAAGACATACTTGGTGCATTCGTCGAGGATGCCATATTTAGGACAGTGAAAGAACAGACGAGCCTGAAAACAAAGCAGTTCCTCCCACTTAGCACAAGCACAAAGCTAGAGATATTCATTTGTTTAAGTCAATAATAAATACAGCTTAAAATTATATAGGTCTTAATCACAATGACCATCCCCAGCCTCTGCTGTTCTCCCAAGGATAGAATATCTTCCCAGTTAGGAGTAGCATCCCAACCTTCTCTTTCTAGAAGATACACCAAGCGAACAGTCTCTAGAATCGTCTTCAGGTGATCATCCAACATCTTGGAAGCTGTAGACTTGTCACCTACATCACCAACATAAACATATAGCGTTAAATTATACAAAGCTCAAAGTAACAGCAGCAAGAAAGATAAGTGGCACCTACTTCTTTCATACGAAAGCATCTTCAACTTTGCCTCCTCATGCGAGAGAGGGTATATGATCTGATCCCTCAAGGTTCCAAGACAAGTATTGGACGTTGCGGAACATTAAAAATTCCTTCAGATGGTTGGGTAATACTACCAGAAGCAATGGGCCAAAAACCTCGAAGCACCCTAAAAATGGAACTCTTTCCGCTACCATTTGGACCTTCAAGGAATAAAAACCATAATAGAGATTAGAGAAACAATGTCAATATGGTGCTAAACTTAAATCAGACAAAGGCTGCAACATGATATACCAGTCACAAGAAGGCTTTTCCCTTGAGATACATCACAAGACAATTGGCTAGCCAATAGCTTCTGTGATGGTGTTACAATATCCACGCCACGGAAGGAAATTATTTCTTCAGAAGTGGCATTTATAGCATCAGAAGGCACGACAGGATCTAGATGAACAGCGGTACAATATTCAGGTGCAAGCAAGTGATAACATCAAGAGAGAAGGAAATATTCAGGTGCAAGCAAGTGATAACATCAAGAGAGAAGGATATAAATCCACATTTATCATTTGTGAACTACAAATATTCAGTTACAATCAACCTGTCATACCACTACCTACTACTACTACTACCACTAAATTTCAGTATGAATTGACACTTACTGCTTTGTGATGCCTGTAGAAGCTCCTCAAGCTCAAATATTCTGTTAATACCACCAGAGAGTTCAAGGAACTTCTTGTGTAACTCAAGAATATCACCAAACGCTATGAAGCTTTGTGACATCATTCCGATTGCAATCCATAGCAGAAGCACATAAGAGAATCACTGTTTCCTACTCCTGTCAAACCCTAAGTTAACACTTTACCCACTGAATCCACGAATCAATCCTGAAAATGGGCGCCTTGAATCCTCACCTTAGTTCCAGGGGAGGATGCGATAGCGGCTGAGGCTTCAGAGGCGGCCATGCGTCTTGGACTGCTGGAGCACCTGGGGACGACGCGGCTTGGACGCTGGACGACGGCGCGAGCAGACAGCTGCGGCGCAGGGAGGGGCGGCGTAGTGAGGGGGGCCAGTGGGCAGTGGCGCCGGCGGCGTCACTCTCCGTCTCTGAATCGAGTCTCCTCTCTGTGACCGTGAACGAGAACGAGATGTCTCCGTGACCGTGAATCAGAAGGATAAGGCTAAGGGCAAAATAGGAAAGAAAATAGGTTAAGGCAAAGAAAAATATTAAATTTGGTACTAAATTCTACCTAGGGCATTCTAGCTGTTGTGGCTCGTTTCACAAGAGCATTCTACTGAAGCCCACAATCTTAAGGGCATTCCAGCGAAACCTGCTCCCGACGAGGTCAAAATCCCCATTTTCTCCTTCCGGCTCGACCAACCCCGAACCCCACTTCCAATTAGATGCATCACCACCACCACCACCACCCCGCGGCCGCCGCGCCGGAGTCGGCGGCCCCGGCGACAGACCCTCCGCCCCCGACGGTCCTCGATCCGTCCTCCCTCCGCATCCACATCCCGTCAAGCCCGCACCACGCGCTGCCCTCCACCCCGCACAAGCGCCCCGTCGTCATGACCTCGTCCTCCTCGTCGTCCACCCCCACCCGCCCCTTGCCGTCGCCCTTCACCCCGCCGCGGAGGCGCAAGGTCCCCGCGCCCGCTGCTGCTCCCGCGGGGGCCGCGGCGGCCAGGCATCTCCTTCGCTGCCTGCACCTCCGCCTGCGCATCCTCCTCCTCATCTCGCTCCCCTCCCTCTACTTCCTCTCCCCGACCCCCGGCATCCTCCCGCGCTCCCTCCTCGCCGACTTCCTTTCCGCTGCGGCCTTCTCCTGCGCGCTCCTCCTTCTCCTCTGCCTCTCCCTGCCGCGGCTTCCCTTCGCGCTCCCGCTCCCGCTCCCTCTCCGCCGCGCGCGCCGATCCCCCATCCTTTGGTCCATCGGTTCCTCGCCGTCCGCATCCGCGACCACCCCCACCACCGGCCATTTCGTCCAGGTTTATAGCAACGGCGACGTCTACGAGGGCCAGTTCCACCGCGGCCGCTGCACTGGCAGCGGCGTCTACTACTACTACATGAGCGGGAGGTACGAGGGGGATTGGGTCGACGGCAAGTACGACGGCTTCGGCGTCGAGACCTGGGCCAGAGGTAGCCGGTACCGGGGCCAGTACCGGCAG
The DNA here is from genome assembly GCA_038087645.1 of Saccharum hybrid cultivar R570. Classification (NCBI taxonomy): domain Eukaryota; kingdom Viridiplantae; phylum Streptophyta; class Magnoliopsida; order Poales; family Poaceae; genus Saccharum; species Saccharum hybrid cultivar. Next base: position 30,947,637 of record JAQSUU010000066.1, on the reverse strand, counting down.
GGACTCAGGCATGGCTACGGCGTGTACAGGTTCTACACTGGGGATGTGTATGCCGGGGAGTGGTCAAACGGCCAGAGCCATGGGTATGGCGTGCACACCTGTGAGGACGGTAGCCGGTATATTGGGGAGTTCAAGAGGGGCGTCAAGCATGGCCTCGGCCACTACCATTTCAGGTGTGAAACTGAAACGTGCATTTCCTATGCTGCTCATGATTTTGTGATTGTTGTGAAGTTGAGTTATGTGCAACTTACTGCTGTGCTAATAAATGATCATTTGCCATACAGATAGGCATTTTCTGTGAAGTGTTAGTTTGCTGCTTTGAATTAGACTGATGCATTTGGTGATATATATGATTGCTCAATTAAACTGTGTAATCTCATAGCTATTTTCAGCGCTTTACATCCTAATCCTTTAACATTTGCACATTCTAAACAGATCTCTAGTGTAGTTATTTATATCATGATATAACCCACAAATTGTTATTAATGTTGTGATATTAGGCTGGTACTATGTACTATCACTTCCTTCCAAATTATAGTTCACTTTGGCTTTGCTCTAAGTTAAACTTCTCTACCTTCGACCAAGTTTTTAGAAAAATATATTAGCATGTACGAGTTCAAACAAATGCACTTTCATAACATATTTCATGATGAGCCTAATGAAATTAATTTCATGTTGTAAACGTTGGTGTATTTTTCTATAAACCTGGTCAAAGTTAGTTAAATCTGACTTAGGACAAAGGAAAAGTGAATTATAATTTGGAACGCAGCAAATATTACACTATCAACTCATTTGTAGATGGTTTTAAGGTCATGCATTAGTTGTGGCAGTTTGTTCTTTCGTTGCTTTCTGTTGAATAGGCCGCTACCTTTGAGTAAAGCTAAATACATTAATTAGATGGCTGTTTTCAAGGAGTTAAGAGATGGCTGGTTACATAACAGCCAATTTGAGTTTTGTCATTCTCTATTTGCAGTGGAATCTGAAAGCATATTCTGCTATTAGCTCTTTGTGCTGATATCAATCTGCCAATTATGTATTAGAAGAGTTTACAATGCAAGTATGAACCTTTTATATGCGTACAACTATGTGCTTAGCACTTAGTTTCTCATGTAAGATCGTGAATCAACTAATAGAAATCTTCCCTTTCCTCAAAAAGGAGAAAATTCCATGTGTTCAGCTTCTCTTACGCAAGGTGTCTTTGGTGGCATGTACCTGTAATAAACACTGATAGCTTGTCATTTCTGCAACTTTATGTGTGCTTTATGCGTGCTATGTGGTTTATTGTAGTTCTGCATTCTCTTTTATCAGACTTAGTTAAATACAGTTTCTGAACCCATGTAGTTAGGGCATGGCCACATTGTTGAGACCCTTTTTTATCACTTCCTGTCTATATTGTTCTCTCAGCCTTGAAATGCAGACATGTGTTGGAATTTATATTCTCATTGTTATATTATCTTGTCTGATTGGGTATGGGTATTAATGATTGCATCCTGGCATCTTTGGACTTGAGGTCATATTTTGTTTGGACCTGTGGATTGGCTACATCTAAAGATGACAATTTTATATTTATTTTACTCTACATATTCAATTAAAAGGCTGCTAAAATAATTGTATTTTCAGTTTTGATATCTGTTGTGAAGTACTCCCTCCATCCCAAAATAAGTGTCGTTTTCTCTAACCAAGGAGTCAAATGCTTTAACTTTGACCAAATATATATAAAAAAGTATTAATATTTATAGTACATGATTAGTATCATTAGATAGATCGTTGAATTTATTTTTATAATAAACTTATTTGGAGATACAACTATTGCTAATATTTTCTACAAACCTAGTCAAACTTAAGAAAGTTTGACTGGCGCGAATACCATAGTGACACTTATTTTTGGGACGGAGGAAGTAGTATACTAAATCATACATGAGGTTTCTAAGTTTTATTGTATTTACTCCTTCCAGTTCAAGGAGCTTCTGCTTTTAAACTCCTGATAGGCTGCCCCAACTTTCTTGGGACTATAGGGCCTAGTTGTTGTTGTTTATCTTGATTCATTTTTCCTTTATTAATTCTTCATACTTCATTCTTTTCACTATGAATTCAGCTTCTGCTTTAATTTTTTTTGATGCCCTTCTGCTTTAATTAATGACAACAGAAACTGGAGACACCCTTTGTGCTGCTATAATATTGACATAATTGTAGCTAAAAGTAAGAAATCTTGTATAGTTGGAGGTGCCGTATGTCACAATCATGCCTTCATTCTTGTTTGGCCTGGTCCAGTCATATTTGTTACATGCTGTTGCATATAGGTTATACATAAATCCACAACTATTAGAAGCTTTGACTAATGTTTTGTAAACTTCTGTTAGGAATGGTGACACCTACGCTGGAGAATACTTTGCTGATAGGATGCACGGCTTTGGAATCTACAGCTTTGCCAATGGCCATAGATATGAGGGAGCATGGCATGAGGGTAGAAGACAGGGTTTAGGCATGTATAGTTTCAGGAATGGAGAGACGCAAGCTGGGCACTGGCAAAATGGAGTTCTTGATACTTTAAGCACCCAGAACTTTATCCCTGGATCACCTATTGCTGTGAACCATTCCAAGGTCCTCAACGCAGTGCAGGTAATGCGTTTGATGATCCCATTAGTTGCCAGACTTGTATGAAATATGGAATGACTGCATTTGTTAATTCCTGATCATGTTGACTATGCAGGAAGCGAGAAGAGCTGCAGAGAAGGCCTATGACATCCCAAGAGTAGATGATAAGGTGAACAGGGCTGTTGCAGCAGCTAATAAAGCAGCCAATGCAGCCAGGGTGGCTGCCGTGAAGGCTGCACAAAAGCGCATCCCGAATAATGGTGACGATCTACCACTGTCAGTAGTGTGACAATGAAGCCAATATATGTTGGCATGGAGCTGCTTCGCAATGCCATCGCATCACCAATTGGCCGACATAACCTTCAGCTTCCCAGTAGGGGAAGCCACTGCTCGTCCATCAGGCCATGGTGAGTTGGCGACACCTGAGTCATTGCCGGCAGCATTCAAGCTTGCGGGAGAAGACCAAGTTTTCAGCCATCCCTTCGATACATCTTTGTGGTGTCTTTTGCGATGCAGCAGAACTACTGCTCTGAGGACTTTCCATTGTCCAAGGCAACTGGTCGAGGTCAGCAGTAGGCTTCTCCTGCCTTTTCTGCAGTGTAATACTCACCCAATGTTAAGAGATATGATGAATGTACACCCCTACATCAGGAGACAAAAACCTATGTTTCTTTTCTCTCGAGCATGTACAGAACCTACAAGTTTCACGGTTGCTGGCCGTGCTGGTTGGAGAAACTACACGTGCCGCCGGCCATTTTTGTACTTTGTACCTGAATGAACGCATAAAGATATCATGACCATGAGAGTGTCTCCTGTTGTTTTGTGGTTGGCGTGTCACTGTAAATTTAAGTGTTTGTTTGTTTACTAATGGTGTATTTGGTTTAGAGGATAGGGATGGGATGGGTCCGTCCTGTCTTCAGGGTGTTTAGTGTTGGGGCCATGAGAACAAGGTCATCCATGTAGGGAATATTCGGTTAAAACCGAGGACAGCCCTGTCCCACAGAAACGAGTGGACAGGCTCATCCCTGTTTCTTCTACGAGGAACAGCTGAGCCAGCGCAGTCGCCACACCCGAACAGAAAACATAATCTATCCCAAAAAATAGGGACGAGATCATACAATCTGGCCTCGTTCGTTTGCTTGGTTCCGATCCTGTCCCTGAAACTTTCCAGGCCCGGATACAGTGGATCCAGGTGTGTCACTGGTTCCAGGCCCAGATACAGGAATTATTTGTCACGGAGCTGGTGCAAGTGCAACTGCCGTTCATTTCGGCCAGGAATGTAAACACTTGCTTGACAGCAAATCAAGGTCACTTGTTTTACAGCAACTTGACAGTATACATTAGCAGCTTGTTTTACAGCAACTTGACAGTAAACATTTATCTACATGCATGAAAAGCAAGGGACTGAAATGATGGAGAAGTAGCCGACAAGTAGCAAACAAAAATAGTCTTGATCCAGCTTTCAGTCTTGAGTTTGAACAAGCAAAAATCTCACATACAAGCACTCTATGTGAAGACCATGGACCTTAGGCCTCCTGCATACTCAAGCCTGGTAGACAAAAAAGTTCAACATCAGTTCTAGTGGCACAAAAATAGTATTTGGATTGATAATCAGGAACAGTGACAAATCTGGAAAATGATATACTATGCAATGATACTACTAGACAGTAAGGAAACAATAAGAATGTCCAGGTTAATATATCTTTAGTTCTTTACCATCAGTTATGCATTGCTAGATGCAGAATAATGAGCAGCGTATGAAACCAAAAACCAAGTTCTCAGTCTCAGTTGCTAGAATGCACATGGCCATCAATTGCCAAGAAATTTAAACCCACACTGTGTGCTAATAAGGCCGGCATGGATTAACAATGAACATGACCAGTGGTGCTCGTCAGTTAGCAAATCCTTTCACCTCCTATACAATCTTGGAGCGAGATTTCTGACTGAAAGGACTTGCAAAGCAGATATAAGTCAAATGCTGAACTTCTACTTGCTAAGATATATATAGCAGAACCTATGAGACAGATTGCTATTGCTAATACATCGCCAATATACGGCATCAGTCAAAATCCAATGATGGCCATCATAGAAGCACCATGTAAATAAGACAAAAGCCAACATATCACAGCCAAAAGCTAATGGTAGGCTAGTAGCAGTAGTTTATTTACATTAATTTATCCAATCAGTTGTTCAGTTCGACCATATCTATGTATATTTATACAATATCTAATAGCATTAGCTCTTTCCTTAAGAAGTAAATAGTAACTAATGAGAGGTAAATAATGAGTATAAAGGCCACACAAACCATCAATTTCTTCCTACCTAATTCATTGAACAAAGCTAAAAAACAAATAATCTACCATCAGTATCTGCTCTAATTGATTATCGTCAATTATTTGGTAGATGAACTCAAGAACTGCTACTACGAATCAAGGACCAGCACTGCTAAGAAACCATCGTCCTTGTGATCCTAGTATCAACAACATGGAGGAGGGGGTATTATGGTGAGTTGTGAGTTGTGCTGGTTCTTGTGAGTCCTTGTGTCTGAATTTCTTCAGAAACATGGAGGAGGGGGCATTTGATTTGGAGCTAAAAATCAACCCCCTTCTGTTATAGTCCTTGTGAGTTGTGACCAAATTCATTAAACATAAAACATTCAACAGAAGGACAAGGAACATTCCATTGTTTCATATTAGAGGTACCAGGAACTAGGGTATGGAACGTTACCAGTAGTAACAGAAGGACAACCTAAATAGTTGCATTTTTAATACTAAAAAACAAGATAATGCATTAGTATTTTGTTTCGACAAGGAGACACCATCTAGGCGAGCAGATAGTCAAACCAAGAGATGATGCAAAGTGTTGTTTCCAAAAGACACTGCTGCATGTGTATATGCCTGAATATAATCTTGATGATGCACTGCACCAGCAAAACCACCTTAGAACATGGCTGTCAACCGGTAAAGCTAGCTAGATGAATCACTCCAGTAGGAGTAGTGCACAATCAATGCACCCCCATGACTCAAGAAATCAAATTTAGACCCTTCAATGTGTCCTTCAAATGCCAATCAAGCTAGAGATTATAACATCTAATAATCTCAAAATTTTAGTACGAAGCTGATTTATATATTAAAGAATGCAAGATCATATGGAGTGTGCTTCGACAGAAATATTTTGCTTCCACCTTCCACTAACAGAACTGAAGGCCCCGCAATGAGTAAATGTGAATATTTCAATATGTACGAAAATTAGCGCATGGCAGTACTGATTTTTAATGATACAGACTGGACTTGCATAGCACCGTACACATTGCTACCTTTGACTACGAGAAATCTAATAACCATGATTGTTTTCCATTTTTTAGCCATCTAGCCAAAATTTTTCATTCTCTTATCTTACCATCAAAATCGATGGAAGCAACTGACCAAAATGCTCTCAACTAAGCACTAAACAAGCAAGCAGCAAGGATATACCTCTATCAATTATTCCTTCTCCACTCACCACTACATGAGCACAGCAAGCTAGCACCTCTGTGCACCCCTCTGCACCTGGGCAAATTTCTCTCTTTCTCTGTGCTCGAACATCAGGCCAGAAGTAGCAGCTCACACTTCTCCCTCTGCTCTCTATTTTTCCCCAAAATCAGATGAAGCATCCAAGCTACAGCAGTCCAGATGCTAGCAGCTACAGCACTACGAGCTCAAATCTGGTCGACTGACCCATGATTCCATCCCTCCCCCGGCAGCTCCGCTCCCCACACAAATTAAAGCCTCACCTCCGAGCGTCCTCACCGGCCGGCAGGCCCAACTACCTGTGCCATCGTTGTTCCACCAACGTGCACCTCAAGTCAAGAACAAGAAACACGAGGACCGGAGAGGGGAAGGAAGAGGGAGCGGCGCCTTACTGTCGAGAAGGCGGCGGAGAGGGTGGACGATGGATGGGAGATGGTCGCCGTCGGTGCTGTGCCGCGCCGCCGCGCCGCAGCGCCGTCGCCTCTTTGCGGCGCCAATTGGCCTCGCGGGGACTCCAGGCTTCGATCCGGAGGGTAAGACACGAGGATCTGATCAGGGTCGTGGACGTGGAGTGTGGGGGAAAGGCCAGGCCGGGCCGGTTTTCTTTCCAGGCCAGGCCAAAACGAACAGCCATTCCACTTCGCATCTGGATTGGAAACGGGCCGCAGCAATCCACCCCGAACGGGCTAATCCGACACAAACGAACTAGGCCTAGATTATCGATTATCTCCAAACCAAACAAATTCTTAGTTACCTGGATTTAATCGGCGTTTGCAATAATCAAGGGCCCATTTTCAGTCTTTATTCGTCGAATTAATTACTTGTTCCAAGCGTTGATCACGCGATCAACGGCAGAGGTCGAACCTGGAGCGCACCGTGCCACACTTCCACTGACGCAAGCAGCACCAGCACCACTGCAGCTGCACCATTCTTTTCGACGAAGGAAACGGGGGCCGCGGGCGCTGACGCGCTGTGCAGCGGTTTTTTTTCTCCATCGAGACAAGAGGACGAGGCCAGCCACGCGCAAACCGAATCCACCAACGCCAAACGACCGCACCAACCAATCCACTTCGCCGGCGACCCGTCCCATCTCGTCGCGTCTCCGGCGCCGACAGACACGGGGAACGCGGCTCCGAGATCGGCGGGCAGGATGATGATGCTGATCGACTGCTCGGGGTGCCGTACCCCGCTGCAGCTGCCGCACGGGGCTCCCTGCATCCGTTGCGCCATCTGTGGGGCCGTCACGCACGTCGCCCCCGCTCCTCCTGCCGATCCCAACCGCGGCGCCGTACAGCCGGCGCCGGGGTGGGGCCCGCCGCCGCCGCCGGTGCACGGGCGGAAGCGCGCCGTGGTGTGCGGGATCTCGTATCGGTACTCGCGGCATGAGCTGAAGGGCTGCATCAACGACGCCAAGTGCATGCGCCACCTGCTCATGACGCGCTTCAACTTCCCCGACGACTCCATCATCATGCTCAACGGTCGGTAGCCCCGCACCCCCTGTTCTCCATTGCTGCTTCTACCGCCCCCTAGGGAGTCGATCGAATTGGTTGGCCGCAATTTGGGGTCAACCTTTTGCCAGTATCAGATCCTCATATATATGGTTCGTCGTGCGACGCGATTGATTGCTAGGGGTAGGATACGATTGGATATGATGATTGGAGTGGAGGGGGCTTTGCGGTCGACTACCTTTATTCGTTCCAGCTATTCTTATTCTTGCTTATTGGAGAAATTGCGGGAATTGATATTTTATTAGGGTCGATGCTGGGGGATTGCATGAATGAATGTTTTGTCCGATATTGTGAGATATATATATCACCTGTCTGACCAAATAATTCTGCTTCAGGCCGTTTGAAAAAAAAAAAGATAAGTACATGAATATGTACTTCATTTTGGATCATAGATGATGTTGTTCAGGTTGAGAATTGAGATAACAGGTTGAGAATTGAGATAATCAGAAGGTATAGTTTCTGCTAGTATTTTTCCAAGTCATGAGATTTTGTCTTAACTTTGATTTCAGCAACTGAATCCCAAGTGTGGAACTGCTAATTCAGGAAAAGTTCAGACTGTTTAAGGTGGTTATATAAATTGCAGGTCCTGCAAGTTTCTGCAAAGAAATTAAGGCTTTTGTACTGTCCATCCTTCAAAATATGGGAATTTTATGTTTCGCGAAAAAATATAAATACAATTCTGCAGTTAGGAATTTTGTAAATTGAATGTCCATCTTTTGAATGTTATCTAGCACTGGGTCTGCCCTTTTTTAATGTCCATCTTTTGAATGTTATCTATGTTCAATATATATCTGTCTGTGCCTGGTCTACAATACTTACATAATTGTACTTTATGCTTATCATATTTTCCCCTACTGATCTACTTGATCTGCCGCCTATGGTTTTACATATTTATTAGCTTCTTTTGAGTATTCTGCTCAAGTTGAATTAGATTTTCCACGTTTTATATACCAACTCAAGTGCAAATATTTTTTTGAAAGATTTGAAGTGCAAATACTACCTTAGAGCCTTGGTTCCTCCTTTTCTTGTGTACTCTGGTTTTTATGTCGAATCTCTGGTGCCACATGTAATTGAGGCACATTTACAATAGGTGCAATTTAGATGGCAGATGAATTTACATTTTGATTATTTTGAAACTTTATGTACTGAGTGTAAGCTTTTTGATAATGTGGCGTTTCTACTCTTGTGAACCCTAAAAAATTAAACACATTTGGTTACATTCTTGCAGAAGAACAAACCGACCCCTACAAAATCCCAACAAAGCATAACATAAGGATGGCCATGTATTGGCTTGTGCAAGGTTGTCAACCTGGAGACTCATTGGTGTTCCATTATTCTGGGCATGGAGCACAACAAAGAAACTACAGTGGAGATGAGGTTGATGGGTTCGATGAAACCCTCTGCCCATTGGATTTTGAGACACAGGGAATGATCGTGGATGATGAGATAAATACAGCACTAGTTAGACCACTTCCTCATGGAGTTAAACTTCATGCACTCATTGATGCTTGTCATAGTGGGACTGCACTTGATTTGCCTTACCTCTGCAGAATGGACAGGTAATTTTATATTATGCATGGTCATTTGATCTTTTTTTGTTTTCTCTCACTTACCCTTGGCATATGAAGAGCTGTTCCTGAACCTAATGTGAGTCTTATTATCTTCTGATATCTGGAATTAACACTGCAAAAAACTGCTATCTATCCCATAAAAATCTACCTATTGCTGAACCTAATGCAAATCTCATGTTAGTTTTGTTATGTTTAAATACCAATGAGCTAGAATTGCTGACTGTATCGCCGCTAGCACACATCTCATTACTTCCGTGAATTCGAGTTGAGCATGATGTGCTATGTCGCTGCCATTTGTTTGCAACAAGGGTCATATCATTTTTTTTTATTATCACATACCTCTGTTCCACATCATTGCAATCTTTGCAACATGAATCTATTCAGCTAATTTGTCCCTGGTGCATCAGTGAAAAGTTTATCTGGAATAAGAATACTGACGTAATTTTTGTTAGGCCGATTCTAGTCTTATGTTTCTATCCTTATTAGGTATGGCTGATAATCATATACATCTATAAGAGATTCTAGTTATGATGATAGACATCTCTTCAGCTAAGGCTTCTTATCTATATTGATATTACAGGAGTGGGCAATATGTATGGGAAGATCACCGACCACGATCTGGTGTCTGGAAAGGCACTAGTGGTGGGGAGGCTATTTCATTTAGTGGTTGTGATGATGATCAGACCTCTGCAGATACCTCTGTAAGTTCTAGATCCACTCCTCTAGAAGTTATTGCAGTAACTACTCTTTAAATTATGAGACGAGTCTGTTTAGGGGACTCTTGGCAGATCATCTTTTTATGCAATTTCTTGTTTACTATTTGTTTGATCAAGTTTGTTTTGATCTGCTGCAACCCATTGTCAATCATAGCATTTGATTCAATTGGAATTGTTCTGATCAGGCTTTGTCAAAGATCACTTCGACTGGTGCAATGACATTCTGCTTCATCCAAGCTATTGAACGTGGACAGGGCACCACCTACGGTAGTATCCTGAACTCCATGCGTTCGACAATACGCAACACAGGTGACTCAGCAGGTGTAGGTGGCGGTGCTGTTACATCACTACTTACAATGCTTCTTACTGGAGGGAGCCTTTCTGCTGGTGGTCTGAGACAGGTAAATTCTTGAGCTTGGTATGAAAGTCGTCGGTTTATTCAAGTTATCGTCAGCTTTTCATATTGATAGCCGTATGCATTGTTCTGTGCAGGAGCCACAACTGACGGCGTGCGAGCCATTTGATGTCTATGCAAAGCCCTTCTCCCTATGACGCGTTCATGGTATTGTCCAATGTATTATATAGCTCCTCCCATTTCACGTTATCATTGTACATTTCACTGTTAGAAGTCTTCCATCCATCGTGATTGTTAGCAACGCGTGGGATTGCCCTTTATTCCCTTGCCCTCACATTGTTCAGTGCACAGTTGTAAAAGGAGAGTACAATTTTACGTCTCACATGCTGCAGTTTCATTTCTGTGTCTCTCTTTGTCCCTTTTATCATCGAATCATTGTTATTTCACTGCAGAAGGGTTAAAGTATAGTTCGGTTTTGAAGCTTTCCCGTTTGATTGTGCTTAATGATGGGCCTGTTAGCTTTGCTGAAAAATACTGTTAGCTGATTTGATGTGAGAGGAAAACACTGTTTTTTCGCTGAAAAAGTACGGCTGATGAGCCAAAGCGAACGGGGCCATTATAATGGTTTATAAAGTACGGATGAAGTTTTGGTAAGGAACATAAGCACATATCGTTTATATCCGTATATGCATGAATAATTTTGCCCACGCTGGCCCAACGAGGCCAATCCCATATATAATCCTATAATTGGCTAGAAAGTCCCCTATAATCCTATTAATTGGCTAGAAAGTTGCCCAACCTGGCAACACCAGACATGCTGACCTATTGCCTATTAACACTAGCCGAAGATCAAACTTCTTTTTTTTTTCCTAAAAAAACAAAAGAAATCTCGTCGATGTCCTGCTTGAACGATGGTTAGGCAGTCTGCAGTCCTTGGAGAACGCCTCTGTATCTGGTGACGTTACCTCGGAACACGCGAAATCGGAGTTTCATGAAGGCTCCAAGAGCGAGCACGCTGCCGGCGCCAGCGAGCGGGTGCATCGACAGCGGCGGCGCCACCCCCAGCCTGCTTGCGATGCCTTCCAGCCCCGACGGCATGTCTCGGCAGTCCGAGGCCATCGTGGCCACATCGTAGACGTCCTCGCCAAGAGACCGCCGCACGGCCGCCAGGAATCCGGCCATATCATCGGGAAGTTTGTTGCCGCCGTTGACGATCTTCATCAGGTACGCGACGTGGTAGGCTCCGGTGTGTGTGACCCACGACACCCCTGGCCGGCTTATCAAACGGAGCGCCCTGGTAAGCTTCGCCACGGGGATGCCGCGCAGGCGGAGCTCGTCGCACTTGAGGCCGCGCCCTCTGAGGTACGAGACAGAACTCGCGGCGTGGGGGTCGATGGCCGGGTCGAAGTCGGATAGGTTAAACTCCCACGCTGCGATCTTTCCGGCGTCGGTGAAGACGGCGAGCCCGAGCTGCAGCGGCTTGAGGGCGTCCACGTTTGCCTTCACCGTGGCGTACCGCTGCTCCGCGGTGAGCGCAACGAGGTCGTGATGGTCGGCGCCGTGGACAACGCCGGGGTAGTGCACGTCCACTGCGACGCAACGTGCGTGCGCCGCGAAGTAGCCGATGGCGGCCTCCACGTCGTGGAAGTTGTCTGCCCAGACCTCGTGTACAGGGACGGCGAACGGCGCTGGCAGCATCCGCATCATGGGGACGGTCGGCATCGGTGCTGGTTGCAGCGGCATCACGGGTACGGTTCGCATCGGCGCCGACTGCAGCGGCATCATGTGCACCGTCGGCATCCGTGCTGGCTGCAGCGGCATCGTGGCCACGGCAGGCATCGGCGCCGACTGCAGCGGCATCAGTGGCACGGTCGGCATCGGCGCTTGCTGCATCGGCATCGTTGGCACGGCAGGCATCGGCGCTGGCTGGAGCGGCGTCATGGACACTGTCGGCATCGGCGCCGGCTGCAGCGATGTCATCGGCACGGCGCTGTACGAACCTGCTGGTGTGGCCAAAGGCGGCCCGGTGGAGTTCATGGCGCTCCTCCGGTTTTGCTGCTGCTCTCGTAAATTCGTCCGCTGCTGTCGAAAATTCGTGATCGTAAAAACCTCGAAGTCTTCCTGCGATCCTGCCCACGTCCTGTCCTGGACATATATATAGTGCGGCAGTCAGGGCGTCAGGGCCAGTTTCATACGATCGAGTGGAGGTCGGTTCGGTTCTGGATACGTTTCGGACTCTATGTCCGATTACGAGTCTGGAGCAGGGGCTGCTAACGATTTCGGGCTCCGACAAGTGCACTTGGCAATCACGCAGCCAGTCGCACGTACAGGCCATACTCCATCCAGCATCCGTGCCCCCTCCGGCCCTCCGCTGCCTGTGTTCGGTGTTCCAGTTCGCTGCCATCCGCTTCTCCGGTCCCGTCTCCATCGTCCTCCCATGGGCCACCGTCGGGATTCCAGCACTAGAACGGAGGTGTTGGAGGGCCGGAACGTAGCCGTGGAGGAAAGGGAGGCGGCCTGGCAACGCGGCGCCGAAGGGAGGAGGGCCGGGGCCCCCGCCGCCGTTCACCGTAGACTCTGTGATTTTCACAGCCGCACGCCTCCTCCCAGTCAAGAACCATTGCGGGCAACGCATGGTGTTGTAGCTGAGCATGAAGGAAGCATATGCTTCTGGACTGGCATCTGGCAAACCAGGAGTACGTATGCTAATGCGGCCCCTCCTGTTGATCTCTCACTGAGCGTGCTGTTCCCTTACGATTTATGGAATGGCAGGATTGATACATTTGGTCACTTGATAGAAGATTCGGGCCACCGTGGTGAGTTCTTCCTGTTCCAGTGTTCTACAGCTTTTCTTCTGTCTCAGGAGGGAACAACCTGCTCAGTGAGCTATTTTTGCCTGGGAATCGGCACACAAGTTTGAGCAGGCTTGCAATTTCCTGAATGTCTGAATGGAGGAGAAACAACGGATAGAAAATGCGCTTCTAAACACTTGATGCCTTCTTGTAAGCATTTGATTGCCTAATGCACTTGCTACTGTTAGATAGCACCAATTAGTATCCGGATGGCAGGATTGTAAATGTTATTTGCACTAATTGCCATGTATTGATGCTTGAAAAAAATCATGCAGAACCAAAGTCTGAACGTTACTGAATGTTTTGTTCGTCTTTTATGTTTCATAGGAAAACTGTTTTTACCATTGAGGACTTCATTTGTTGTGGTTTCATATGCATATACATGGTACATTCCTCTGCCATAAATAATTTCATGCCATATTACATGGTGCATGTTTCATGGAATGGATGCTTACAGGTTGCCAATGAATCTCTGGCTCACTGGCTGCTAATTGACGAGGAATACTGCCAAAAGGTCGTGAAGATGTCTTTGTAAGTGTAATTAAATTGTTAAATTTTGTTCTGGATTAGCAAATGTACATGTGTAATGCAGGACTAAACTAGAAAAGAAGCGACTATTTTTTCCCCAGGTTATTGGTGAAGCTATGTGATGCTAGGTTTCTCCTTAACAAAAGTGCGCACTGAAGATGCCATGACAGATGATGGCTCCATTGTTTCCGTTTTTGTGATATTAAAATAGTTATTCCCATTACCATTTTTGTGATATTAAAATAGTTGATTCACATAACCTTATTATATCATATAAATGTTCATTGAGGGCAAATAGAACTCAACAATTTTTGGTCATCCGAAGACTTCAGTGTCTCCGTGTGTTTGATTAATTGCTAACCAGCTAAGGTCTATTCATTTTTCAAGTTGGGGCATCTTTCTTTCATTTTTCAAACAATGGTACAGTTTGATTAATTGGTTATCTTGTCATTTATTTTTAATTGACTACTTACTCAACAAGTTTTTTTTCCATTCAAAAATCTTAATACAAGAGATTCTGTGTAAAATGATGCGGAATCAAGGATGGTTGTAAGTACAATTTTCACTAAGTTACAGAGTTGAAGACCTCTTTGTTTACCATGACTTTAGCAGAACCATTTTTTAGTTTATTTTGCCAAGACTGCTCAAAACACTAACTACCCATGGATCACTATAGGCAAGGTAAGGTATGTTTTTCTTACTGATCAATCACTGATTTCAGATAGCTACAAGTGTCATTGGTTGATTTCACACCTGCCATGTTTCCTACTGAGCACTGTGAAAATGTATGCGCAATTTGTAGTTCATCTAGTTACTTGTAGTAAATGGCATTTCTATTTTCCTTCATGACAGTGAACAGTCACCAAGCTGCTCCTTATAATACAGGCCTTGTTTAGTTCCGGCAAAAAGTTTAAAACTTTTCAAAATTCCCCATCACATCGAATCTTTGCACGCATGCATGAAACATTAAATGTAGGTAAAAAAACAATTAATTGTACAGTTTATCTGTAATTTAGGAGACGAATCTTTTGAGCCTACTTAGACTATGAGGGGACAATAATTATCAAATACAAACGAAAGTGCTACCGTACTTTTTAGGCATTTTTTTTGCCATCTAAACAAGGCCACAGTTCAAAATGGAACAAATAAACTGATGACAGCCTAGGTTCTGACATGCCTGCCTCCTTACCTACCTGCTCGAGCAACCACAATGTATATGGGCTAAGCAGTCCATATGGACAGCTTTTGTGTCAGTGGACTATAGCTATTGTTGTCTCTACAATGTTTCAGCCAACAAGTAGTCCATAAGGTGGGTCCCATATGAGATAAAAAATTATTTCTCTTTACAATCCTGTGCAAAACCAAGAAAGAGAGAGGAAGGAGTGAGAAAAAGTAGTATTTTTTTATTTCTTATAGGTAGTCCATAAGCTTATGGGTATCTTTTGCTATGGACTACTCTATGGACTAGTCTCACAATGTTTCAGCTACCTGATAGCAAATATTTTAATCCTATGGACTACCTTATGGCAAACGTTGTGGTTCCTCTAAAACTCTGCAACCTGCAAGGCCCTGACTGAATCTATACAGTTCCCCTTCTCCGGTGCACGTACCCTACACATATACAACAGCGCGGCGCATGTGTCTGTGTGCACGCACACGCATGGGCATCCACCTACACTGCCGCGGCGGTGGCGGCGCCCTCGGCCTCCGGCGCCTTCCTCTGCTTGGAGGCGTCGACGAACCCGACGTACAGGTCCGAGTGCCCCGTGTCGCACCGCGGCAGCGCCGGCCTCGCGCAGCCGTCGGCCATGGCCCTGACGAAGGACACGAACTGCCGCCAGTTGTCGCCGTCGAAGAGCGTCTTGTTCATGCGCAGGTACGTGAACGCGGCCAGGCCCGCGCCGCGCGCCGTCGACGTCACCTGCGAGAACGCGGCCTCGTCGTACCGCTCCAGCGCGTTCTCGCCGGCGAGCTCCACCCCGGCTTTGCTGGCCGCGGCCTTGACCTGCTGCACCAGCAGCTCGGGGGAGCAGCTGGCGTGCTGCGGCTGCTGCTCGTCCTTCATCTCCATGCATGTGAAGTTGAGCACGGCGCCGCGCTTGGCCAGCATGCGCGCGATCGGCGCGTACCCGTCGCGGTCCCGCGTGTTGTAGTACCCGGCCGTGAGCTCCGCTGCGTGGGACCGGGTCCGGTAGTGCCAGTGGATGCCGGCGACCTTGGCGGAGAGCGTTGCGCCCGTACCGCCGAACACAGCCTCGGCCGCGGCCAGGACGCGGTCACCGTGCTCCAGGAGCATGCGCGAGTACCACTCCAGGAAGAAATGCCCGTACTCGGTGCTCCACGTGCCGTCGCGCCGGAAGAAACCTGTGTCGTCGGGCATCTGCTTGTACTGGCCGGCGTCGTGCGGTCCGCCCCTCCCCCACTCCTCGTGGCCCGCCGCCACCGCCGCGGCTTCCAGCGATGCCCGCATGTACTGTACCAACGCAAACACGCACAACAATTCAGCAAATGTTCACCGGCAACTCCAAATACCCTTCATCAAACAATTTATTATCAGGTGTGCCTGTGTTGTTTCCTACCTTGTCATAGCATTGGAACTCGCCAATGCCCGGGAAACGCCAGGTTCCGTTGGCCTCAGGGTATGAAGGATACCTCAGCTCTCCACAAGGACCCATGCCCACTTGGATCTCCTGCAACAGTGAAACACAAGCGGTTTAGCCTAAGATCACAAGACATTCTTATGCTCAACTGCTATTGCAATGTTAGGTGATGGTAATAACGGTGGCTGGTTAATTACCGCGATGACATTGCCGAGGTAGTCACGGAACCTCTCGCGGAAGCTGCGCATGTAGTCGGTGTAGACCTGGATGGGGGTCCGGCCCTTGAGCACCGGCAGCGTGTCGCAGCCGAGGGAGATGTACTCGGGGTTCCGGCGGCCGGACCTGTCCGTGTACACGATATCCGGGTTGCTGCTCATCTCCTCCAGCACCCATGGTGGCAACGGGATGCTGCAAACATCAGAGCAACCAACATCAATCAATCAATCAATCAATATAAGAGTACCAACAGCAGAGAAATCATTCACCACCCTTTTCATCCAAGTTTGTTAGGCATACTCTGTTTTTGTTTAATCACTTCTATTGCAAAATTAATTATGCCACACAATTTGCTGCTGTTGGTTAGCAGTTTAGCCCTACAAACTTACTCATGCACAATTTTAATGTTTTTGGTTAGAGGTTTGCAAAATTATGACCACTTAATCAGGCACAATTCCCCCTTCAATTCCTGTGATAGGGACGTCTCTGTGTCTGTTCTCATCAAGCACAATTCCCCCTTCAATTCCTGTGATAGGGACGTCTCTGTGTCTGTTCTCTTGCTAATAGTAATATGGAGTAGTGTTCTGATTGCTTGCCGACCGGGGCATACCAAGTTCCTTGCGTGCAAGGGACCGACAAATGAAAAGCGAGAAACTACAGTAACCGTCTACTAACCCAGTAACCCCCCTGTTTGAGCTTTATTATGCTTTTAGATTAGACACCTTTGAAGCTATGAACAGCAATTGGTTCCTCAAAACCTTCAACGTCGCAGTAGATTTCACACTACGAAATCTGAACTCTGAAGCATCAAGAGTTGAGCTCGCAACAAATCAACGTCGCAGCTTTATCGGCGTGATTGCTACAGCTATTTCAGAACCCAGGCAAGGGAAGGTGATTTATGGAATGGAGATGCTTACTTGCAGGTGTCGCCGACGTTGCCACCGCACTGGTGGAAGGACATGACGGCCTGGAGGCGGAGGCCGGCGCGATCCACCATGCGCACGAGCTCGGCGTAGGCCTCCCAGTCGTAGCGCCCGGGGCCGTCCCGCTCCACGACGCCCCACCACACGTCCACCATGACGCCCTCCACCCCGGCGCCCCGCAGCGCCATCAGACTGGCCGCCACCGCGCGCTGCCGCGACAGCTGGCCGCCGGGCCCCACCGTGTCCAGCGGCAGCATCACGTACACCGGCACCCCGCCGCGCGGCAGCCCGTGCTGCTGGCCCGCGCCGCCGCCGCCGTGCAGCAGCTCGGCCGCCGGCGCGCGGTCCGACGCCGCCGCCGCCGGTGAGGGCGCCGAGAACGCCCTGAGCGTGCGCGGCCTGCGGCTGGGCGCCGCAGGGGGCACGGCGACGCAGCAGGGCGGCGCCTCGTCGGCGGGCTTGTGGAGGAGCTTGGAGGTGGGGTCCACGGGCGACAGGAACGACGTGGAGGAACGCAGCGTGAGAGCCATGGCTTTTGCTTGCCTCCGGATCAGAGGGGACCTGACCAGCAAATCAACAACACAAGGCCGCAGCACGAACGCACAGAAGCTTGTGCTTGGCGAGAAAGAGAGAGAGAGGGAGAGAGGGAGGGAAGGAGGAGGGGACGATTTGAATTGAACAAGATGATTTCAACTCGTCTGCAGAAGAAGGCTGCGCAAATGAGAGGGGAATAGAATTTGGAGGAGAGCCTCGGCGTGCGCTGGGAGCTCTATTTATAGAGGAATTGGCGGTGGAGCCGGGGGCGATGGCGATGGCGATGGAGGGCACGGGCGCTTATCCCTAATCAAATTATTAACGACTAGGATTAGGACTAAATCAAGTGGACGCGACCTAGCTAGTAGGAGACTGGTGATTGCGTCAGCTTATCTACCCGTCCGTCCGCCCGTTCCGTTGCCTGCTGCGGCTGATAGGCGCCGCTGGTGGTCTTATCCAAATTATTTTTATTTATTTGTCTCATCAGGCAGCAGCTAATTGCCCCCTACCGGACACCTGCCCTGCATAAACACTATCCGACCACATGTTCACATGCATAATACGACAGCAAATTTAAGCAAACGACGTACTGCCAGGACAGTAGCCCGGTTCATCTGGCTTATAATCTGTCTTTTTTAGTTTATTTTTTCAGTCGGAACAACGTTTTTCTCTCACAACAAATCAGCCAACAGTATTTTTCAGTCGACTTATCAGCGCAGCCGAACGGGCTCAGTACCATATGGCTGACGTGTGACGCCGACCGGCACTGGGTGCTACTGCTAACTTGCTAAGCTAGGCTATTCTAGAGCTAACGAGTGTTGTGATCAACGTAGCACGAGTTACACGACGGCGCGACGCTATCAGATATATTCAGGGTCGTCAGTCAGTCAGATGCGCTCCGCGTCGACGGACAGGCGCGCCACGTCCGCAGTTTTCTTACACTTTTTTTTGAACTTTCACAGCACTTCATAAACCCATACCTCCCCGCAAATCGCCAGAGACCAAGTTGTTTACAAAGGTTGGTGCCTGGCACCAGAAAGCATGCCCTCCATCAGGAAAGGCAGCTACACCATGACTGGCCAAAGAATCAGCCACCATGTTACATGATCTAGGACAGACCGAGACTGAACAAGAAACAAAGTTTCTTCGCATTGCTAACCGAATCTGCCTAAACAAACCTCCTTCCGGACCATCATCCATCAGAGTTGATGTCAGCGCCTTCCCCAAGTTTGATGCGTCTGTTTCCAGAATTATCCTTGTCATTCCCAGTTCTTCTGCTCTTTCTAAACCATAGAAGGCTGCCAATGCTTTAGCATGGAGGGCACTTCCTGCTCTGTTGATGTTGCCAGCTCCGGTGTCTAACACAGCCCCTGTGCTATTCCTTATCACACACCCCCACCCTCCCTTTCTCGTTAGAGCTGAGAATGCCGCATCCACATTCACCTTATATTGCTCCTCCGGTGGTGGCTTCCATTTCACCTTCTGGGTCTGAGCTCAGTGCTTTCCTGAGCTTTTCAGCTTTGCAAACTCCTTTAGGTGGTAGTGTACTGAACTGCAGACCTCCCCTGCACTCTGTACTCTTTCTCCCGCATTTGCCTTGTTTCTCGCTGTCCACCATCTCCACAGCCACACCACGATTTTCAGCTGTTGATCGGGCTTCATTGACCATATTTTTTCAGCCACTTCCTTCCCCGACTTGCATTGTGCTAGGCTACAGCAGGCTTCCTCCATTTGCAGCTCCCTCCAACATTCCCGAGCCTTCTTGCATTTGAAAAAGATATGACCACAATCCACATCCAGTCTTTTACACATCGGGCAACAGGTTTCAGTCTTGACCTTTCTTCTCTTCAGATTAATCCGCACCGGCAAGCTGTTATGGATCAAGCGCCATAGGAACATTTGGACCTTATTGGGCACTCTCATCTGCCAGATTTTTTGTCATGGGAATTGAGCACCTGCTATCCCGCTCCCAGCCGATGCTTCTGCAGTCCTTCCGGCCTCGTCATCCCTTGCCTGTACTGCAATCTTGTAAGCCGATTTCACAGAAAACATGCCCTTTGAATCAAAGTGCCACGCTGGCCAATCCGGCGTATCTACCCCAATTGGAATTGACAAAACAGTCTCTACATCCTCCACCCAAAATGTTTCTCGGACCAACTGCTCATCCCAGCCGCCGTTTATTGGATCCATCAATTCATCCACCCTTGTTAGCAAGGAGGACCTTCTTGGAGTAGCAGGACGACGTGTTTCGCCTCGGGGTATCCATGGATCAGTCCAAATTTTGATATGGCTTCCATCACCAACCCGCCAGATGAGTCCCTTCTTCACCAGCTCCGCCCCTTGTAAGATGCTCCTCCAGGAATATGAAATACCTTCCTTCGCTTGACACTCCAGGATGCTACTGTTAGGGAAATATTTAGCTTTCAGCACTTTGGCACACAAACTGTCCGAGTTGGTCAACAACCTCCATGCTTGTCTAGCCAACATCGCCAGGTTGAAAAGGTGTAGGTCTCTGAAGCCCAGACCCCCCTTCTCTTTTGACCGTGTCAACTTTCCCCAACTAAGCCAATGAATCTTGTATTTCTTGTCTTGTTGGCTCCACCAGTACCTACTCACCATTGTGCTCAGTTCATCACAAAGAGTTCTTGTTATATCAAAACAGGACATGGCATAGGTAGGAATGGCTTGGGCTACTGTCTTAACCAAAATTTCCTTACCGGCCTTCGATAGCATCTTCTCCTGCCACCCTGCACCCTACACCATATTTTCTACTTTATGTATGCAAAGGTTTTCTTTTTTGACTTCCCAATGGAAACCGGCAACCCCAGGTATCTCTCTCCCCACTTCTCTTGTGAAATTGATAGGGTAGCTTTCATCTGATCCCTCACTGTTCTGGCTGTGTTTGGGCTGAATAGGACTGATGACTTTTCTTTGTTGATCATTTGTCCCGACACCCTCTCGTACACCTCCAGCACTCTTTTCAGCTCCATCGCTTCCTCATTTCTTGCTCGCATCAAAATCAGTGAGTCGTCTGCAAAGAACAGATGGTTGACGCTTGGTGCAGCTCGACAAACTTTTATGCCCACAATCTTCCCGTCCCTCTCCGCCCTCTGTAGCATTGCTGAAAGTCCCTCTGCACAAATAATGAAGAGGTATGGGGACAAAGGATCTCCTTGCCGGAGACCCCACTGTGGTGTAACCACCCCCGTGTAATCCCCATTGACTTTGATACGGTAGTTCACCGAGGATACACACCTCATAACCAGGTCAGCCCACTGTCTTCTAAATCCCATCTTGATCATCATGCTATGCAAAAATCCCCATTCCACACGGTCATATGCCTTGCTCATATCCAGCTTTATAGCCGCTGCCCCCTCAGCCCCACTCCTCTTGTTTTTCAAGTAATGTGTTAGCTCATAAGCCAGTAGGACGTTGTCAGTTATCAGACGGCCCGGTACAAAGGCACTTTGAGCCGGTGAGATCACCTCTGGTAGCACCAATTTTAATCGGTTGGCGATCACCTTAGAGATCAGCTTGTACAGCACTGTACATAAGCTGATTGGCCTTAGATCTTTGAGCCTTTCTGGTTTTTCAGTCTTCGGGATCAGAACTATGATGGTGTCATTCCATCCACCAGGCATTTCCCCTCCATTTAGAACCTTCAGAACCTCCATCTTCACCCACTCCCCAATCAAGCCCCAAAAGCGCTTGTAAAAAATGGCCGGGATGCCATCGACGCCAGGCGCTTTCAGGTCTCCAATGCTCTCCAGAGCTTTCCACACCTCCTCCCCTGAGTAGGAGGCCTGTAGGATATTATTCATCTCCCTTGTCACACACTGCTGTACACAACCGGTTACTTCTTCGGTGTCGCCTCCTACCTGTGTGAAAAACAAGGCTCGGTACTACTCTGTGCTAAAAGTTTTCAGCCGATCCCCTTCCACTACCTTTCCTCCATCGTCGACTAGTCGCTTGACCCCATTCTTCCTCCTCCTCTCTGATGCAAAAGCATGGGAAAATTTTGTGTTGCGGTCACCATTTAGCAGCCATGAGTTGTGTGCTCGCTGCCTCCAGTACACGTGCAGCTGATCCTCCAGCCTTTCCAACTTGAAACGCAAAATATGCTCTCGATTCACACTGTCCTGGGAGATCCCCCTCCTTCTGCACCTTTCCAGCTCCCTCCTGGCATTCTTCACCCTCTTCTCCAACTCCCCTAGGACCGATCTGTCCCACTCCCATAATTCCCCCAACACCCGGCCTTGCAGCTCCAAAAGAGTGGAGGTGCCCTCCAACAGGGCAGCGCCCCAAGCCTCCTCCACTTTAGCCGCACAATCCTCCTCCTCCAGCCACCGGGCTTCAAAATTCCTCAGAACTTCTCTTGGGCCTTCCCATCTCCGTACCTCCCTCTCCCCCACCTCCACAATCACCGGTCTATGGTCTGAGTGTCTTGGATCACCGTTGATAACTCGGACTAGAGGGAATTTGCATCTCCATGCCGTGTTAGCAAGGGCCCGATCCAACCGCTCTTTTGTGTAGCTCCCCGCATTGTGATGGTTGTTGCGCCACGTGAACGCATCCCCCACGTACCCCAAGTCATGAAGGCCACAGTCCTCCAAAACCCTCCTGAACTTCTCCATCCCTACCTCTGACTTCGGCACCCCCCCTTCCTTCTCATGAGCAAAAAGGACCTCGTTGAAGTCACCCGCACACACCCAAGGTAGGGATAGTGCCCCATGCAAGGTTCGAAGGGTATCCCATGTCTTATCCTTCTCCTCGCTCCTGGACTCCCCATACACCCCAGAAAATCTCCACTCAAAATGATCCTCCTCCTTTATTACCATGTCAATATGGTACTTTGACATGCTTTTGACTGTAAGGTCAATATCCTTCCTCCAAAAGACAGCAAGACCTCCACTCGCCCCTACACTATCCTTTGCCACCATGTTAGTCAACCCCAATCTCCACCTAAGCCAATCCATCCACCTGCCATCATGCTTTGTTTCAGACAGGAACAGAACATCGGGGGCCTCCTCCTTCTGGAGCTCCAGAAGGCCACGAACTGCCGGGCCATTCCCCAATCCCCGGCAATTCCAGGCAATGAGCCTCATTTAGCTGGGTAGGGCTGTTCTGCCAGCACTACCTTTTCTTCCTCATTTAGCACCCCTAGCTCCCCAACCTTTTCTTCTTGTGGTCCAACAACTCCTCCTTCTCCAGACCCCGACGCCTTTTCTTCTCAAATTCCTCCTGCTTTCTCCCACCGTTATCTCCCGGAGTCCGTTGCAAATGACGAAACGAACCAGGCTTCCTTCCCCCTTCCCCATCCTCCACTTCAGGCCCGCCCCTACCCTCAGGCAACACCGAAACCTGCTTCCCCAACTCCTTAACCTGATCTAGCACCACTTCTACCAAAATCTCCTCTCCTGTAACCACCGTCTCCAGCCCTCCACCATCCACATCCATGTCCTTTTCACCATACCCACCCTCCTCTCCAATTCTCCCCACCTCAGCATCAGCCAAGCCATGTGGTTGTACCTGAACAGGGACCAATTCCCCAATAGTACCCACAGATTGTACCTCTGGAGTCCCATTATTCCCTCCTTCCACTACCTCCTGTCCCTCTCCTGGGGCCGCCCCCAGCTCAGTCCCACTAGCCCCTCCTCAAAAGTCAGGCTCTTTGGCTTCCCCAGCCCATCGTATGGCTCTTTCACCACCTTTTTTGCTGGACTAGTGCCATCATCTTAAAGCTCAGCATCGAGATCTGAGCTTGTTTTATAGGACGATGTCTGCTGTCTTCCTCGGTCTAAGACCAAACTTGTCTTGCCACTCACCCTACTTCTCCCAATTTTGCCACCTCCTGAACTCCCCCCTTCCGACCATTTATTCCTCAGATCGCCTTGTCCCTTCCATTGAGATGGAGTCACCCTCATCCACTCCCCAAACTGCTTGCACCCAGCCTCCATAACCACACACGAATCACACTCCTTCTCCACATGGCCGAGACGCCCACAACCATAGCAAAAATTTGGAATGAATTCGTAACGAACCGGGCACCAGCAGTCTTTCTCTCCATCCTCTCCTTCCACCAGAATTCCCCGCCTCAGCGGCTTACGGATGTCAATCTTCACCTTTATCCTCAGAAAACCCCCCATAGCTGTCCCATCCTCCTCCGCCTCGACTTCCAGGGCTCTCCCAATCTGGTTCCCCAGCAGTAGACCATTTGTGGAATCCATCATTCCAAGCGAGAGGTCGAAGACCCTGACCCAAACCGGGATGTGAGTGAACTCAATGTCCTTCAACCTCTTGCTCCTGTCGAAGTCAACAACCACCAGCAGATCCCCACCAAACTCCCAAGGCCCCTCTGTGACAGCTCTCCTCTTACCCCCCGCCTGCAGGAACGTGAAGAGAAAGAGATTTTGCCCCAGGTCCTTGCACCGAATTCCTTGCCCTGGGCACCAGATTCTACCCGGAGTTTGCGCCAGCCCCTCCGCGTGCCCGGCCTTGCTCGCGAACAGCTTCCCCACTGCCTGCGGAGCTTGCTCCCCTTCCCCATCCTCCGGCTGCCTAGTACCCTTCACCCTGCTCAGCTCCTCCTCCGACAGCTTCAGCCCCCTCAGGAGCCCCTCCAGACCCTCACCGCCACCACCACAGCTGCGCTTGCCCTCCCCCCAACTCCCGCCACCACCCACGCAGCCCCTCAGCTTGTTCATCCTGCTCCACCAGAACAGTGTGACGAACTCACAGGGATTTGATTGGATGGCTACTGAGCCGAAACAAGGTGGAATCCGGGGAAAATCCCCTCCGAAACCCTAGACCTAGTCTAGGTTCAGCACCCACTCCGAGTCGCCACAAGGTCTCCGCGACCCGTGGTCAGACCAGAGACCGAACTGCGGTAGTTTTCTTACACTTGGCTGCGAGAGCAAGGCCCGGCTGCCTAGTACCCTTCACCCTGCTCAGCTCCTCCTCCGACAGCTTCAGCCCCCTCAGGAGCCCCTCCAGACCCTCACCGCCACCACCACAGCTGCGCTTGCCCTCCCCCCAACTCCCGCCACCACCCACGCAGCCCCTCAGCTTGTTCATCCTGCTCCACCAGAACAGTGTGACGAACTCACAGGGATTTGATTGGATGGCTACTGAGCCGAAACAAGGTGGAATCCGGGGAAAATCCCCTCCGAAACCCTAGACCTAGTCTAGGTTCAGCACCCACTCCGAGTCGCCACAAGGTCTCCGCGACCCGTGGTCAGACCAGAGACCGAACTGCGGTAGTTTTCTTACACTTGGCTGCGAGAGCAAGGCCATGTAATAAACGGATAAGAAAAGTATTATCCGCCCTGGACCTCGAAGCGGGAGGCCGACGTGGCGCGCCGGTTGACGTGTTCAAACCGCGTTTCAGGCGGGCCGTGAGGAGGCCGCCGGCGGGGCTGCGTGGGGGGCTGGGGGCCGGTCCGGTCCAAGCGCGACCAGAGAGGACCACGGTGATACATTTTATTTTTTATCATAAAATAAAAGAATGAGAAACAGCAACACGATACGAGTGAAAATTAAAGGGCAGGGAGAAAGGACCACAGTTGAATTTGAGCTTGGTAGCCGAGATTAGGCATTGCGTGGTGTAAACGGAGGTGCTGTGGATTTGGCCTCTTTTGGCGCCCAACGCAAGCCGTTGGTGTTTGGTACATGGCCGGTGTTGGAAGCTTGCGCCTTTTCGGACCAACAGCCTAAACGCGAGTGAGTTAGCATACAGCAGGTTCGCTTGAGATTATCAGCCAGACCAGTTAGTTATTCAGCAGTGTTTTTTCTGACAAAAAATCAGTCAGATCAGTCAGATCAGCTAGATTTCAGTCCAAACGAACGTGCTTATAGACGCGGACGGCGGATCTAGACGGCCTACCAGCAAACCTCCTCAGGTTACCACCTCGTCCGTCCTTTCTCCCTGTTGGGCTGTTGTCCTATCCAATGTCACTACTTCTGTAGTTACAATCGTTCACATTTGCTTGCTCAACTGCCCATGTTTTTATCAGATGTGTTAATGCACGGTGGTATCAGGCTGTAAGCCATAAGGTGCTACGTAAAAGAGGATAGTTAAAAGAGGATTCAAATTTGAATGGTTACCTCCTATCCCAAACAACTGTTTTAGGTTCACTTTATTATTAGGGCCAATATAAAAATGTCATCCGGCATTAATAAAATAACCATAAATATAGTTGCACTCAAATTCGAGTGGGAGCGAGTGTAATATTTTGGTCTATGTGGTTGACAAGAAATATACGATGCAATTTTATTAAAAAAATGCTACACACTTATTTACAGGTTATTTTCAGGGTGACATTTTGGATACATCTTTGGTCCACACTTCACAAGGAGGACGACTAATCCAATTTGAAGTTGGTATGTCGACTATTGGAGACTACAACAATAGAGATTTTCACTAAAAATGAATGGCTGTCTTTTCATAGGCTTAGTGCTTAGTTCGTCGTTCGGCTTTTTTACATTCTTTGCTTTTGTTGCTTTTTAAGAGCTTCTTTTCCGCTAGAGTTTGAACTTTGTAAAAATGAATGGTTGTGTACAAAACTCTTGCAGAGGCCAAAATAGAAATTCCTTTTTTTCTGAAAAAAAAATAGTTGCACTCAATAGTGGATCCACCTTGTAGGTGATGTGAGTGTCCACCCCAGCTATGACAATAAAGCCTTAGTAGAACACCTATTTTTCCTCTCATCTTCATGACTGGAATAACCTTGTATTCATAGAGTGCCAATGCCAAGCGGACTTTGATGCTGCGAGACCAGAGAAGAAAAGGTCTTGTCGAGAATCCCACAATGGGTTGTTCTGTACTTTTTATTATGTTGTGAGCCAGGCCAAAAGAAAGACCATGCATGAACACAAATAGTAGCAGACTTAATGCTCACCAATTGCTCGACCAGCCATCTCTCGTACACTCGCCCTTGGTTGCCAACAGCGAAACAAAGCCCTAGGAGGTGTAGTGGCAGCATGGATGGGTTGCTATAGGGTGCAACTTCAAATTGGAACCCTCTAATTGCTAATGCCAGACATAGCCATATCCATGGCTTGTTATTTAGGGCAACTGTGGCTCCGGCGACACTTGTAGCTAGGTGAAGCCGAGGCCGATAAGCAGCATTTGTGTTGGAATTGAAAAAAAAGGAAAATAAACACAAATAGTATAATTTGCTAGTTGCCATAGTTAATTATATGATTTGTGCTCATTGCTTTACCATGATACCTGAGATAGCAATTTTTGCGTTTGTGCGGTTTTTTCGCTTCTGATCTATCTTGCGGCTAGAGTTCGTGTCCAACCAGGTTTTTTTTTTGTTCCTGGGTCACATCGTCTATAGACCTCGTTTCTCACAAGTTATTTCATGTTTTGACATGAACTCGCAAGTTATTTTATGTTTTGGCATGAACTCAATAAGGGAAAATAGATAGAAGAAAAAGTAGGCGCCAAGATCCATTGGTAGAAGGGCAAGTCGTCACAACCGTCTCCCACTCTCCTTCCAAATGCAACTGGATCCGCGATGTCTGGCACCGGTCAACGTGATCAACTGATCAATAGAAAAAGAGTAGATACCTGAAGTAAGCTATACTACTGCAGAAATGGCTGTTAACGTTCAACATGACCATTAACATTAACAAACCAACAACCGACAAATCCTACACGGACTATGGTCACGCGACAATCGACATGCATGGCTCTGTCTCCAAGGCCTAGAGCACGAGGGAGTACTGGCGGGCACTGGAGCAGTTTGGTGACTGGCGTACCTGGTCCTGATGCTGCTGCGTAGGCGATGAGCTGGTGGTGACGCGGCCAAGCGCGGGCACCAAGAGCAAACGCGTGGCTCGCATGGCGGCCTTATCCGCGCGGCCCCGTCGCCGCGCCATCTCCACCCCATGTTCACCGGACCGCCGCGGGTGCGCGGGACCGACCCGCTGCTTTCGCTGGTTTGGTTTCTTTTGCGCTTTTCTGTTGCCAAAAGGTTTGGCCCGCGGGCCACCGGCGCCGGTGACCTTTTGGCCGGGCGAGCTCGTGGCTCTGGTTCCAGTTCTACACACCGACTATTTCCCTTGTCTCCTCTGTTGCGTCCGTTTCATCTGAAACATGCGACTTTTTTTGAGAAGCTTGGCCATGGTTCGAAGTGCTTGGCTGCTTCATGCTGAAGTCACCACTGGCATGCTGCTTGGTCATGGCCCTTTGACAAGTTGCCGGCACCTCCAGCTTTCCTCTTGGAACAAAGGAAACTCCCTCCCTCCACTAAAAAAAACATACATGGGCATTTTGAACTGTGGGTAGCTAACAATTTCAGTCAAAATTGTTTCCTTACTGACCGAGTTTGAGTTGCGCTGGTTTGCGCTTCTGCTGAAATATCTCTCCCGTACCCTGATATTTCCCTCGCTCGATGAGAATTCAGACACGAGCAGCGCGGTCTGCTTTCACGTCCCCACCGGACCGTGTCCGCGTCACGGTCTTGTTTCTCCCTCGGGTGTCCGCCTCGCCGTGGACCACAACCACCGCCCGTCCCCGTCGGTTCACACAGCGGCGTTGCGTGCCGAACCTGCGCTTCAGAGGTGCGTTCGACGTTCCTGCGTGCATGCATGCGAGATGACAGACGGACGGACGACCATCGCCTGATCTCATCCGAAACGCTGGAGGCAGACGGGAGCGCCTCACGTGATGCTGTGGCACGTCAATCAGGGGCCGTACGTGCCGCGTGCTTATCTCCAGCAAGTTCCTGTTAAAAAATCTTGCTCCACCGGGAGTTCGCCCTGGATTGGTGACGGTGCGCGTGACAGTGAGGGTGCACGCAGTAGCGATCGTTTGTTTGCTTCCTCTTCCAGGATGTGCGGATACTTCTGCCGGCAACCTGTTAAAAAAAACTTTTTAGACAACCAATGATTTCCAAGGGATTTAATGTTACTGTAGGGACAAAATATTAGATGCCATGAGTAAGAAAACGGGGTTAACAATCTTCGAGCCAGCGGTAAGAGAAAAGCTTAGATATAGCTCTGTTGACAGGAGAGAATATATGAATAAATAACACGTTAGTAGAGCACATAGGATGAAATACTTCCTGCCTTCTAAATTATAAGTCGTTTTGACTTTTTTTTATATACAATAGATTTTATAATGTATATATACATTATTTCTAGGTACATAACAGAAATGATGTACCAAAATAAGTTAAAAGGATTTATAATTTAAAGCAGAGGGAGTATCATTTGAGTCTAACCAGAAGAACACCCCACGCGTTGCTGCGGGAATCACTGGTGAAATTATACTACTTATATTATGGCAGAATAATTATTTTGGTCCCTGAACTATTGCTCAAGGCTCAGTTTCATCCCTAAACTTTTAAAACGGCCATTTTAGTCCTCAAACTATACTTTTAGGCTCAATTTCATCCTAAAACTGTAAAGATGATCGTTTTGGTCCTCAAACTTTGCATATTTGGCTCAACTTTGTCCTAGAACTATAAAGATGATTATTTCAGTCCTCAAACTTTGCATATTGGGCTCAATTTAATCCATAAACTTTTAAAAGTATATATATATATCCTACTAAATTATTTTTGTGGGAGCAATTATAGTTGCTTCAAACGCTATTTATTCCTTAAGAAACATGGATATATTGAAACAATAACAGATCTATAATTTTTTATTAGCTACTTCTAGAGTTAGGCTCAACTAATAACCATTTGTGTATAAAATAATATTTTTTTATCCATAGGCCAAAAATAAGTCATATTTAAGAATATTTAGATCTATATTTATATTCATCTTAGAATATGAAATGTTGAAAGTGTGTTATCCGATTAAGTAGTTAGGGCGACGCAAGGGACAATAGTACCTAACGATGACTATCCATCTCAATTCGCACGTGCTGTTGGACAAAGGATAAAGTTGAGCCAAAATGCATTTTGGTAATTCATGGATGAAATTATGCCTAAAATATAAAGTTTTCTTTTTTGATAGACAAAATTAGGTTGAAAATAAAAGTTTAAAGACAAAAATACACTTTTGATACTTTATAGATGAAATTGAGCCCAAAATGCAAAGTTTGAGGACCGGAACGATCATCTTCGTAGTTCTGGGATGAAATTGAGTCTAAAAGTAAAGTTTGAGGACTAAAACGGCCGTTTTGAAAGTTAGGGGAAGAAATAGTTCAGGGACCAAAATGGCTATGTTGCCTTATATTTACTAATATCTAATATGATTGAATAAATATCATAATACATGTTAGTGGATTGTTTTTAGCATTATGATGTGGATAACTAAATATATGTTAGTAAATGATGTGTTTTGTAACGTGAATAGCTTGAATGAAGACATAATGGCATATGTTAGTTGAATGTGTTAGAGTATCTCCAGCAATACTATCTAAAACACACCCCCTACTTCTCTATTTAGGAAGCCACCTATTTAAAGACTACTCATATTTTATTTTCAACTCCAGCAATACTACCTAAATCATACTACTCAAATTCGTTTTAGCAGTCAATGACGCGTGGGGCTCTTTTGTCATCTCTCTCATCCAGATTTTGCACGGTGGAGAGTAGGGGGCCAATAGAAGTAGAGGGTGGAGGGGGGAAAGTAGGAGGTCAACAAATGTGGGGGGTCTAGTAGGGGCCTGTTGGAGTTGGTTTTTTGGCCTCCGCTACCTAAATCTGAAGTAGGGAGTTAAGTAGGGGGTCCTGTTGGAGATGCTCTTAGTGAATGTTGATGTGGACACTTTGCATGGCGAGATAGTTAAATGTGCTGGTGGAATATTCTAGTGCATGTTGATGTGGATACTTTGTATGGTAAGATAAATTACTAGTATGGGCAAATCTATATACAATATACTGGGTGCAGGCGCACCCACAAAAATATGAAAAAACAATGATTATGATCAAATTTTCACCATATTCGCACTCATATGGTAAAATTCTTTGCACCCACAAGGCAAGCGCACCCCCTCGCATTTGCTCTAACTTCGATTGCTATTTCTAAGAGATATAGATATAGATAATTAGATATAAGTCAAAATAATTTATAATTTAGAACAAAGAGAGTATTATTTTAAGTCTTTATCTGACTTGTGGATTGTGCTATTAGACTGTCCACACTCGTCGTCCTCTATATTCATCCTCTAAAAAGAATATTCCAGCTTGACCATCAAGATTCTCTCCTCTATACTGCTTTTCCCGCACACATCCATACTCTATATCATCCTCTATCTACTGTGGGGCCCACGTGTCAGAATTATTTTAATTTTTTCTCTCTCCCCCTCCTTCCTCTCTTCCTCCGCCCGCTCCTCTTTCTCCCCTTCTTCCTCCCAGCCGCCTCCACTCCCCAGCCACTGCCCCGCCGCCCCTCCCTCCCTCCCTCCCTCTCTCCGCTCCCGCCTCCCTCATCGGCCGCGCCCCTGCCTTCCTCTCCTGCGCGCGCGGTGGCCCCTGTGAAGGGTCGAGATGGCGGACTAGAGGGGGGTGAATAGTCCTTTCTAAAACTTGAACGCGTTAGCTAACCGAAACAAATGCGGAATTAAACTTATCGGTCTAGCCAAGACTACACCCCTCTATCTAAGTTCTCTAGCACCTTGCAAAGATCCTAATTAAGCAACTAAGGTGCTAAGCTTACCAAGAGCTCACCTAAACAATTCTAGGGCAAGGTCACACAAACCTATGCACTAGTACTTTGCCAACCGAGGGAGCTCCTACACAACTAGTGAAGCAAAAGCACAAAGCTCCTAAGCTCACTAGCAATGCTCAATAACAAGGCAACTAATGCCAAATTAGAGAGCGCAAAATACTTAGCTACACAAACTAAGCAATGTGACTAACAAGGTTACACAAACCAAATTAGTCACGCAAAGGGGAAGCTTCTAGCTACACAAGCAAGAAGACGACTAGCAAGCTACACAAGCAAACTAGTTACGAGAGCAACTACACAAGCACGATATATATATGAAAGTAAATACAAGCTTGTGTTGCACGAAGGCAAACCACCGAGAAGAGTAGACGATGTTGACACGGTGATTTTCTCCCGAGGTTCACTTGGTCGCCACCAAGCTACGTCCCCGTTGTGTCGACCAACACTTCGTGGTTCGGCGGCTAATCGGTCACACACCGAGCCTCTCAAAAGGCACCGCAAGAACCCACCATAAAGTGTGGTAGCTCAATGACACGCTCAACTAGAGTTGCTCTTCGCGATCCCCGCGGGGTGAGCACAATCCCCCTCACAAAGCTTCTCCGGAGCCTCGCACAATCTTCTTGCGAGCTTCGACGGAGCCACAAGCCACCAAGCCGTCTAGGAGGTGGCAACCTCCAAGAGTAACAAGCACCACCGGCTTGCAACACGATCACCTAGTGCCACACGATGCAATCTCTCAAAGCAACGCACTAGAATCGCTCTCTCACTCGATCCGATGAACACTATCAAGCATGAGTGAGTTAGAGGGCTTCCAAGCACTACACATAAGCCACTAAGGCCAAAGTGTGCTCAGCTGCCGGCCAAGACCGGCCAATGGGCTATTTATAACCCCTTCCACGAAAAATAGCCGTTGTACCCCTTCACTGGGCACAACACGCGTTGACCGGACGCTCCGGTCAGGGTGACCGGACGCGTCCGGTCACTACAGGACAAGCGAAAAACGGGGCGTCAGAACTAGCCGTTAGAAACTTGATTCAGCAGCAGTCGCGCTGACCGGACGCGCTGGTCCAACTGACCGGACGCGCCGGTCGTGCAACGGCTCTTTTCGCGAAACACTGACCGGACGCGCCGGTACAACTGACCGGACGCGCTGGTCACGACCGGACGCGCCGGTCCCGTGACTGACCGGACGCGGTGGTCAACCCTGAGCCGCGCACAACGAAACAGCGACCGGACGCGCTGTTGAACTGACCGGACGCCACAGTGCCCGCGTCCGGTCGGAGTCCAGTAAGCTCCCTGGACGACCGGACGCGTCCGGTCGCATGTGACCGGACGCGCCTCGTGTCCGATCAATCAACCGAAAAACGCGCAGATACTGGACACTGACCGGACGCGTCCGGTCAAACAGTGACCGCGTCCGGTGCAGCGTCCGGTGCAGCGTCCGGTCACCACTGTGACCTCCGTTCGCTTCCGTTCGATTTCCGACTTCTGGCGTAGTGGAAAATAGGCATTTCATATTCTCGAAATCGCCTGAATCCCGCGCTCGCACGCTCGGCGGGAGGGAGAGAAGACCCCAAACCCTCTCTACCGCTCAAACTCCACTGCCTTCACAAATGTGCCAACACCAACAAGTATACACCACCATGTGCATGTGTGTTAGCATTTTCATAAATCATTTTACCGAAGGAGTTAACCACTCAACTTGCCACGCCACTCGATCCTAGCAACGATGCATAGTTAGATCACTCGAGTGGCACTAGATGACCGATATGCAAACAAGTTTGCCCCTCTTAATAGTACGGCCATCTATCCTAAACCCGGTCATCAACTTCTCTACACACCTATGACCGGTGAAATGGAAATGCCCTAGGTTATACCTTTGCCTTGCGCATTCCACTCCATCTCCTCCGATGTTGATGCAACACATGCACCAATCATATCATAAAAGATATGATCCACTTCATATCATCATGTGACCTTGGTCCATCGATCTTGACCTCACTTGCTCTTCACCGTTGCGTCGGTCCATCGGTGCCAAGTCATGCTCAAGCTTCACCGTCACACGCGGTCCCTCACTCCAAAGCCTCTGACTTGCCCTTCACACTTGCAACCGGTCCGTCGAGCCAAGCCTCATCTTAATCTTCGTCACCTTGGCCACATGACTCCATGTCATGTCTCATATGCAATGAGCTCCTTCATGACACCATCACATGTGGACTAATCTCCTGTGTATCTCACATAACCACATATTAGT
The DNA here is from genome assembly GCA_038087645.1 of Saccharum hybrid cultivar R570. NCBI lineage: Eukaryota > Viridiplantae > Streptophyta > Magnoliopsida > Poales > Poaceae > Saccharum > Saccharum hybrid cultivar. The sequence continues at coordinate 30,913,844 of JAQSUU010000066.1, read as the reverse complement.
CCACCTAAGTTGTCACTCAATTACCAAAACCAAACAAGGACCTTTCACCCTGCCCCATCTCCATCTTCGGCCGCGCCCCATCCCCATCTCCCTCACCGGCCGCGCCCCTGCCCCATCTCCATCTTCGGCGCGCGCGGTGGCCCCTGCCCCATCTCCTTCTCCATCTCCGGCCGCGCCCCATCTCCATCTCCCTCACCGGCCACGCCCCATCTCCATCTCCCTCACCGGCCGCGCCCCTGCCCCATCTCCATCTCCGGCGCGCGTGGTAGCCGGAGCCGGGGCGAGGAGCACAGCGCGCATGGGCGAGCACGGCGGCGCTCGCGGGCCAACGCGGTGGCGCTCGTAGGCGAGGCGTGGCGGAGCTCGCACCTGGAGCTCGCATCTGTGGCGGCGGCGGCGGCGGAAGACGACCTCGACGAGCGCACCGCGTCCGTCCGCACCGGCATCCCCGTCCTCTTCTTCGTCGACCTCGTGCATCCGCGTCCGTCCGCACCGGCGTCCCCGTCCTCTTCTTCGTCGCCGCCGCGGTGTCCCCGTCCGTCCACCGAGGTGCCTCGCGGTGGTGGGCGGCGGGCCCCACGCGTGGATAGTGCACGCCCGCTATCATGCCAAATTTGGCGGACGGGAGCCGGTCCTGGAGGATACCGGACGCTGATAGCGTACTCGGTGCGGAGCTTTTTCCGCTAAATCCATCCTGCAGGACGCGGTAGCGGACGCCGGTGCAGTCAGTCTTAGAGGTTCCCTTATGTGTGGAACCTGCCAACCTGGCAGCTCTACCATTCTCTGCGGCCTCGCACAATCGCACAAGGCACAACTGCCAACACAGAAAGCAACAAAACATAGAACAAATCACAATGCGCAATAATTATTATCCATCCGCACATTTTTATTATCATGTAATGCTGGACAAAAACTATATCAAACATTACAATATTTTACATTTACAACCTTTAACCTACTACTCTAGTTTACAACACTGGCTGCCAACCAAAGTGTTGGGATGCAAGGCTCTGTGTATGCTTTGACTACGGAGAAATGCAGTGGTCCGAAAGAAGCGGCTTTCTTCGAGCTTTCTTGCACGAGACTGTTAGTCCTTTGTCCCAGCCGAGTTTTCTTGCACGCACGTATATGTATTATGTACACCTTCTTCATGCACGGCACGTTTGCTTGTCTTGACATGGAATCTCTGATGCTCGCTGCACAAATGATGACTCCAACATCTTCTTGGGCCTTAGCTCAGATTTTTCTTTTGGGACACGAAGTGCCATGAACTGCAGTGAGGCGCTCTGAATTTGGTAGATATAGCATCCCCATGGGTAAGCATCAGATGACGCCCATATGATTTGCTCCTCATACTCGGCATCCTCCGTGAGTCTCTCATCCACACAGAAAGCACAGTCAAGAGGGGGCTCCTCGAATGAAGGGACAGCAACACACCCAAGAGCTACGTATCCCCCCGGTGGCCTTGGAAGCCATATTGATACAGGGTTCCTGTAATCCTCAGCACAGTTTCTCCAAACCTGCAGGCAAGGCAATCATGAAAGCAAAATCTATCAACAGGACTTCCCCCCTCGTACAGTGTTCCAAAATTAAAAAACAGTTGCTATTTATGCACGATAAAAGTAACAGAAGGATTATACTATTTCAGTATAATAAGGTCAACACTGGCCAAGCATATATGACACAAAATCTCATTGAAAACTGACCAGGTCATAGCCAAGGGGCAGTGCAAAGTTCCCATTGATGTTCTTGTATACAGCAGCAAAATGTGGTGGATGGGTGCCAACATGAGCAACATCACCAATTGAGACATACCTGAAATAATTTGGTCAGTACCTTCGGTATGTAAGCACTTACATTAGTGGGTTATACCATGTCAAAATACATACCCATTAGGGCACAGAGGCCTCCATATGCTAAACACTCTTCCGTCGTCCGCAATCTAAAATAAACACCAACAATAGTTTTACATCACACATCTGAAATACTTTCTTTTTTTAGCCACTCAGATTCTGCTGACTTACCTGCTTGGCAACTAGTTTACATCGGCTCCGAATTTCTGGTTCACTGCTCCACATTTTCTGGAAGTTAACTGTATTGTTTATGAGTTGTTGCTCAACATCAGTAGAAGTTCCTCTCGAGCTTAGCAAAGGTCTAGATAGACTGTGGGATTCTCTATTATCATCATCTGACGCAAAATACACATGGTGCTGGCCTGATGGAACCTATTATGGTTTTGTTCAGAAGTACAAGTTCAGTTCAGGAGAGTTGGTTACCAAAAAAAAAAAACTGAGAAGATAACTTAATTCAGGAGAACAAGAGAGATTACCTTCAATGGTATAACTTTCATTGCTGCCTGGTGAGATCTCCACATTTTCCGAATTGAAGAGCAAAGTGAAAGAGCCTGAGGTTGCCGTTCATCGTCAATGTTGCACTTAATAAGCCTTACAAAGTTCTCTGACCTCCTAAAATTCTTCAGATGTATGATCACATGTGAAGGCCTCTGATACCCAGCTTTTGCTAGCTCCAATGCAAGTACTTCTTCCCAAGGAACATCCCAAAGTATTTTGGAAGGCTTCTTGTCCATTTTATCTAGATCCATGCACTACAAATGAGGAACATCAGTTCTAATCAAACTTTTGAAGTAACGCAATAATACGATCAGAAAGGAATAAGCCTTACCTGCAGCAGCATCACCCGCTTATTAGTTACTAAAGCAATCCTCTGGTTTGGTAAAATAAAATGGTCTTCATAGTAATCAGACCATGCATACTTGGAAGGTTCCCGAAATAAATCTGTGCATGCAAAATATCTGCTAGCTTCTGCCAGGTAAAGGGCCATCTGGAGAACAGAGTAATCAAATAAGTGTACATCATGCCAAAAATCTGACTACAACTATACTAACGTGACAACTATCTCCAAATTATTATTTTTTCTTTGGAAACAGCCTGTGTTTGATCAATCTAGCAAAGGTGAACCTTTTGTCTAATCAAAACAAAGCTGGATTGAATCTGTAGTACATCACTATGTATGATATGATTACAACTGCTCACGTAGCAACCATAAACTATAATTTGATCGTTTCAAGTATTTAACATATTTTTGAAGGCATGTTAACAGACGTTTCAGTGTCCAGTACAACTATGTGCTACTCCCTCCATTCCGTAATAGTGGCCATGTTTCCTTTGGGCTCAAAAACCAAGAAGTAGAACAAGTGACCAAATTATTTGCTACTGGGTTAATAAAATGCCACAACTTTTATCTGTGTGCAAGCATTCACGTGTTCTACGTAATACAGATGTATGTATGGAAACTTCGACTGAAGATAGGATTTGTTAGTAAATCTAGTGGAGTGAGTCTCATGCTTGTTGATGTTGGCTAGTGCTTAAGGATGATATGTTGGCTTGACTGTGATGAACCTAACAATTCCTGACATGTATGAAATTTCACAAGGATGCTTCATCTCATCCACTAGATTTAACTTACTCTTCTCACAATATATTACTACTTTTGCTTTGAGTTTCTTAATAGAGATTAGACTGGAGACCTGCCTTCCAGGAATCATGAATCTATTTGTACAGTTATTTTTCCATCAAAAAAGGAAAAGAATCAAACAATATGAAAACAAGCAATGTACATGTACCTGTCCAGCAGCTTCAACTTTGTCATAGTCTCTTAGTATACCATCTCGATGGATAGCACGAGGATCTCTTATCCTCTGCGGAACAGATTTGTTACTTAAAATGTTGACACATCTCATAAAACTCGCACTGATTCCATCAACCGTCAGTGAAAAAAAATCCAGAGCCCCACTTAAAGGTTGTACAATGAAACCGACAAAAGCACGGCCAATACCAGGTGCAATGCCTATAACACCATACTGTCTGGCACTCTCAACTGGCTTTCTTAAAACACCAGAAACCCCAAAAGCCAAACCCTGAGCAAATGCTTCAGTCCCTTGAACTAGCCCATCACCAACACCAGTGATTCTCCTTGACCAAACCTGAATCATATTCCATTTAAGTGTTTAAAGAAGTGAACATAAACAAGGACAAAAAGAACCACAAGCTATCGCACCTGCTTTGATCTCAGCTGAAGAAATTGGCCATCAGTAGAGAGCTCTGCAAATCCTTTACTAAGTGATGATAAAGTTGATTTTGTAACTCCAAGAAAATCCACAGAGAAGATTAGATGCAGTGGATTGTGAATCAGATCTCTCTTGATTCGGTTCATGATAGCAGGGATGATGGAGCTCTTCCGCATAAACCGGCTTCTGTGCATGACCTTCCGCAGATGCACCTAAGACAAAACATCAGGGATGAAACTACAAACTACAGTTCATGGATCTGAGTATATATCTCCTACCAAAAAAAATAGAGAATAAAGCTACCCAAGAGTTTTTATTGCAATATGAAATAAATGATGGTAACTTCTGAGAATTCAAATTTCAGGAAGACAGGCAAGGAAAGAATAAACTTATTCCCATTTAGCAACTATCATTAGGCACTTCGACCAATGCAGAATTGACTCTGTTATTAGCACCAGGGTGACTTCTTTAGGTCCAATAAAAACTAACATAGCCTTAGTGGGCATATGCCGCTACGATACTATCAATTGTTCAGCTATTGAAGCTAAGGATGTTTTAGCTTTGCAAAACACCGATATTTGGCTTAGCCGAGAATTTTATTACCACCACTTATCCTGACGAAGGTATTCATTTATTCTGTATTCTAGATAACTATAATACACTATTGTGTTTTTTATTTAATAAATGAGGTAATGAACTACTCAATAATTATTGAGTTGTCAAAGTTGAATGTTGAATGAATATTAATGTTGGTTATTAGCCATGAGTTTTTTTTTTTGAATTTAGCCATGAGTATGTTTGATAGAATGACTGTGAATACATGCAGACGTGTTCTCTTAGAATCCTGCACATGGCGAACGGGCCCCTAGATGAGATGAGATGGTTAGGTGGCTCTAGTAGCACTCCTCAGGATCCACACACACACACTAACATAAAACAAACAAGGATACAGAAGGCAACAATGAACCTATTCTACCCAGCAGAAGTACATACAATTCTGAACTTAGCCAGGGGGTGGGGGGTTTGGGATAAAGCAAAATATTTTAGCATAATTTGACAGGTTCAGAGTTAAATCAAATTTCTTGGATTCTGATGAAAATGGCATAAATCTGACAAATTTAACTGGCTTAGTCTGGTACCAGCCATGAAACATGATGTTCCGTACATAACCTGATTTTGGAATAAAGTTACCTGAATCTTGAATGCATTACCCACAGCAGACAGGACGGGGCTCCATATGCCTAGGACACCACGAGGTCTTTGATTAGGCGCAGTTTCCAGAGATATTTTCAGCCTTATCTCTGAAATATCAATGAGCCTGCAAATTATACAATTATTTGTGAAATATGTTGTGTAGTATTCCAGTTAAGTTACATCTACACACATAGGCAGTATATATTGATGATTATGCAAAAATAATCACATGATTAATAAAAAATTTCACAACATTGAAAAAAACACGTTCTCAGCACTCAGCAACGTGTTCTCGTTGTACTTCTGCAATGTACTGGCTACAATTTGTAAAAGCAAAATGAATGCACAAACTAGTTGCATGGAAACACCAGCCCATCTCTCATCTCTGTAGTGCTAATCTTAGCCCTAGTTACTGATGAATGACAGAATGCATCAAATTGGAAACACGACACAACAATTTCAGATGCAAAAAGACACATCTCAAAAATTAGGAAAGTCTAACAGTTGCTCTGGCAATTTCGAGGCAAATTTGAAGCTTACTCTATTCGTATCTCAGGATCCACTTCCGTTACAGTTATGCTGTTGCTGGTGGTGACAAAACGAAGATTGTTGTAGAAATCAACCAGTGCCCAAATAATAGGTTCATGAATGTTCAGTCTCCATGTTTGATCAGTTACCTATATAAAACACATATTTCATTTGTTTTAAGTATGGCTTGATACTATATAGACTTGCATGTTGAAATACACAAAGCAACAACATTACCCGAATATAGACATGTGGGTAAACTTGAATGCCATTAGAAGTTACATTGCTAACAGCAACATTTGCTTTGAAAACAGGACGATTTGAATCAGGCCTGCTTTCGGTAGCCAAAACAACAGGCATTGTAGACAGTGGCAACTGATTATCTAGTTGCAACTGGCCAAGAATTAACTTAAACCTGCAAAATGTTATATATATATATATATATATATATATATATATATATATATATATATATATATATATATATATATATAAGGTGAAGCAGAGAACATAGTGCCATCATTAGGAAAAGGTGATGCTATGTTCATAGGTATGCCATCAGTTAACTTGCCATAGCAATAAATGGAAAGGAGCAGTCCTTTGCAAAACCAAGCAGCTGATCTTTCTTGGGGCAAAAGAGTGGCTTCAAAAATGAGTATAAACTTATACGACACAAAAAAACATGGTGAAGAACTAAGTGTATCTCAAAGTTCCCAGTTCCTCCCAATGATGGAAGGCATTTCTTTTGCATATGGAAGGAAAAAAAAATTAGACCAGCGCATGTCTGGACATGATGTTGATGAAAAAATAAATTGAGTGCAAACTGTACCTGCTAGTGGTCCCAGAATCATAACCAGTCATGTATGAAACAAAAACCTTCTGCAGATGCAAGTATAAAAGCTCTCTCGGCTTATGATCAATCAAAGATATTCCAACAACTCCAAGTTCAACAATAAGCTCCAAGGGTCCAGCACCTGGCTCTGTCTCATTTGCCTTCAATGTCGGTCCTTGGTGATCAGTCAGTTCAGATCCAGGCAATCCATATACTTCCTCTTTCCTTAAGTAATCTGCAAACTTCAATATCTTAATATCACTGGTCTCAATACTAAACATGAGGCCATGTTCCCTAAAACTGGTGGAACTTCCAATAGGGTTTTCCAGGTCAACACTTAGAACACAAGTATCATCGCCTTTATCAATGCTAACATCAATAACTTTCTGTCCATATGGGTCATCCCAAGAATATTTTCTGGTTGTAAGTGGCTTCACTTGGATCCAACTATCTTCCCCTAAACCAGACTGGCGAGTACTGATTGTGGTACTACTCGTCCGGTTCTCAATCCTACAAACAATCATACAATGGTCATAATCATAAAAACAGGAAACAAATATCCAGATGCTGTCATTACCATTTCATACTACCTGATTGGTCCATTTGCTGGCCCCAGACGGAATACAATCAAGAACCTCGAACCTTCTTCATAGCCACGTATCTCAGTTTTTACAAATTTCTGAGTATCACCCTGCTTTCTCATCGCTATAACAATAGTGTCTTCTTTTACTATCTCCAGAGGTTGACACCATTCTGTATCCACCAGTCGAAGCTTCAAATAAGACACAAGGCAATTGCAGTTCAAATATATTTGTCCAAATCACTGAACCAGCAAAAAGTAAAACTGAACGAAAATTGGGTACTTTCTTTTGAGCAGAGTTCAAAGTGATAGCTCAATAGAAACCAGTTTGCTTTTTTGCTTTTGCTTTTCTTATATATTTTTTTTTACCACGTAGGGGCTTCCCCTACTGTTTTCACTCAAAAAAAAAAATCCTTACATGACATCAATTATTCCTTTTGCAAGGTAATGATGCGTTCACATGTCATCCTTATTTGTCAACATAGATAACGTTTACCAAGGTAAAAACAATGAAAACAACTAAAAAACTTTTACACCATGAATGCAATGTTTTTTAAAAAGTTGACCAGTCAGTGCAATATATAGAAACCACATTGAGCATAAAGAACCGGCACAAGATCGTTGAACCAAATGGGCAATGTAAAGATAATTTGCTGCTCCCTTCTGTTTGCTTGCTAAGATTGGCAGCGTCAACCTGGCAGCTAGTGAACCTGGCAGCTAGTGAGACTGGCAGCTAGTAAGATTGGCAGCTAGTCAGCCTGCTGGTGCTGTAGCAAGGATGGCAATAGGCCATCTAGTACAAAATTGTACATGTAGTGAGCTGCTAGCAACCATGTCCTAGAGGACATAGGAGTAGTTTGTACCTTATATGGTACTCGTAGCTTGTACAAATACTACACAAAAAGGCAATGGAAGTTCAGTTCAGCCATTCACATTTTCAGAAGCAGTTGAGCTGCTGGTGTTGTGTGTGTGTGTGTGCTGTTCTCATCTCTTCTTCAACCTTCAGCCGAGTGTGTGTGTGTGCGTGTGCTGGTAAGCTTGCTGCTTACCTCTGCAGGGATCCCAGGGACCAACAGGCAACACAAAGCTTACCAGATTCCAGAGCCCAATTCCATCCAATCATTGATCACATTGCGGATCAACTTCCTGGTTGGAAGGCTAACTTTTTTTTTTCTCAAACACGCAGGAGAGCTGTGTATCATTATATTAAGAAGAAGAAAAACCTTTACAAAACACACACCAACACCTTAACACTCTCAGATAGCTATGCCCACGACACACCACATAACACTACCATGGCCATGAGGATAAAAACACCTTTAAGTCCTCCCATGAGACAAGGCAGCTAGGTAAGCAATGCCCTTAGAAAAAGGACAATTGTATTCTCAACAGGATACAGCGCTCCCCCACGTCGCCCCCGCAAGGCGGTTTGGGGACTCTCGCACCGCGCCGCCGCCGCCGCTAGGCAGCCTCCCTCCTCCACAGCCTCCTCGCCATCACCAGAGTGGCTCACCGGAAGGCCGGTGCCCGTGAGGAAGGCGACGGCAGGGCAAATCAGCCGGTGCGGCGCGTGCGGGGCGTTGAGACGCTGCAGCACGGCGAGGATGGAGCGGGCGGTGGCGGGGGTTCACTTCTCCCTCTCCCGTCCTGGCCCAAGGTTGCTGCGGCGTCGGGGACAATGGCGGCGGCGAGCCTCTGCAGGAGCAATGGCGCCAGATCTGGCATTCCCAGGTCTGGATTTGCGTCTGCTCAGCTCTGTGCAGAACTCCGAGATCTGCCTGGAGGAACGCGAACCGGTCTCCACGGTGGCTGCTGGGGGCGGGCCGCGTGATGACCGGCGACTCGCCAGTCCAGATCTGCGCGGTGACTGCCTTTGGTGGCCGGAGATGAGAGCATAGGCCCGATCTGGGAGGTGATGATGTGATGTGGTCGTGCGTGGTGGCATACGGCGGGTGCGGTGGCCGTGCTACTGCATGTTAGCATGTTGGCGTGGTTGTCGCATTCTGGTGGCGTGGTGGCCGTGCAAGAGACGGAGCAACGGCATGAGCTTGAGGCCTGAAAGAGTCCCGCCATGAGGAGCAGTGACGGTGAGGTGCTGCCGGGGTCGACTGCAGCTAGGCGTGGAAGCACGGAGATTTGGCTTCACGTGAGGGCTGTGCTTCGGCAGCTCGGAGATGGAGGCGGCATTTTGGCCGCCCGCGAATGGTGGTAAGCATCGGCAATCAACAACCGGGCAGATGGCCACGGAGTTGTCGCGTGCTGTCTGGTGGCTGCTAGCAGTGGACCGCGGTGACTGTACCTGCATTGCAGTGACTGTACCAACAGTGTGATGCTATCAAGATTTGGTGAGGCTCTATAAGAAACACAGCGATTACTACGATTCCAAATGGTCCAAGCTCCGAGAATTAAAATAGAGTTTAGACCTTGTCGAATTTGTCCGTCCACCTGCTCATTAATTTTACACCACCAGTCATCGAAGGAAGATTCCTGGTTGAGGAGAGAGGTTATGGAGCCCCACCCTTTGTAGCAACCCAAACCAAAACTGCCCAGAGAAAACACATGCGGTAAAAAGGTGATTAATTGTTTCACTTTCTTGATCACACAATGGGCAGCAAGGGGGATGCTGCAACCCCCGCTCCCCGGCGAGTCTGATGAATAAAGAGGGCAGGTTGGTTCTGGTTAAACATGTGTTGACTTCAATGGTGATCTATCTTTGTTTTCCATGGACCTCCCTCCATGGGCCATGAAAGAGATTGATAAAATCAGAAGGAATTTCTTTGGAGGGGAAGAAGAGTGGCCAACGATGGACATTGCTTAATCACTTGGCCAAAAGTTTGTATGCCCAACCTGGAGGGCTTGGGCTACATGATCTCAGACATATTGGTTGGGATTTGAGACTAAGGTGGCTCTGGATGGCCAAACCACTGCCTCATAAACCTTAGGCTGAATTCCAGATACAACTTCACTCCTGTGAAGCTTTCTTCTCTGTGACAATTATTTCGCTTCGGTTGGGTCGATTCATCCTTTGTCACAGGCGAGTCGGATTGTTAGTAGCATGTTCTTTGGTGTTGGTTTGTAAGGGCTCTTCCCCTTTTTTCTTCTTAATATAATGATACGCAGCTCTCCTGCGTGTTCGAGAAAAAAATATTTCGCTTGTGGGCAATGGAAAATCTACTTTGTTTTGGACAGATAGCTGGCTCCAGAAAGTCAATTGCTAATCTTGCTCCTTACCTTTCTGCCTTAGTCAACAAGAGGCGAGTAAAGAGACGTACAGTGCATGAAGCTCTGGATCAGAATCTTTGGATTCAGGACATTCAGGGTGCTTTGACAGTTCTGTGCTTGTTGAATATTTGGAATTGTGGGACTTAGTTACCGAGGTGGAGCTACAGCCTGATGTGTCAGATATTCGTAGGTGGCGCTTTACTGAATCTGGTCAGTACTCATCTAAATCTGCATACATATCACTGTTTATTGGATCAATTACATTTGAACCTTGGGAGTTAGACCTAGGCACCAAAGAAATGCTTTTTTTCCTTTGGTTGGTTGCTCATAACAGATGTTGGACGGCAGACAGATTGGCCCTAAGGACTACCTCATCCAATGAAATGTCCCTTGTGTGAACAGGAGGATGACACCATTGATCATATATTGGCTAGTTGTGTGCTCTCTAGAACAGTTTGGTCACTACTCTTTTGCTGCTACAGATTACCAGACGTCTCTCTCCATCCCCTGATGACAAGGGATTCTTTGATTGGTGGATGAGAGTTATCGCTTCGTTCCCTGAGCAAGTGAAGCAAGGTTTGAATTTGCTGATTACTTTGGGGGCCTGGATGTTGTGGAAACATTGTAACAACTGTGTTTTCAATGGAGCCAATCCTAACACTCAGCTTGTGATTAGAGCTTTTCTTGAGGAGGCTCTGTTGGAATGTGAGTGTATTAGGCCCATGAGGCTAGGCCCATGTGGTCCATGTATGGTTACCTATATAGCTACCCTTCTAGGGTTAGCCCAAATTAATAGAATCTCATTCCCTAACATGGTATCAGCAGCCTAGGGTTAGTTTTCCTCCCCACCCTCTTCCCAGCCGCCGCCGGCCACCGGCGCCATGGCCGGCGCCCCACCCCCTCCTCCTTCCTACTACAGCTACTTTCCTCCCCTCTCCTCATCCTCCTGGGCCCAAGTGGTGGGCCCAAGTGGTGGCGGCGGCTCCTGCTGCCCCTCCTCCAGGCGCGGTCGCCGCACCTCCTGCCGCCCCTCCTCCAGGCGCGGCCCTGGCCGCCACTCCTGTGCTTGACGCGGTGGGGGAGGCCGGGGAGGGCGCGCTTGCTGCCGCTGCTGGCCTACATCTGCCGCCGCCTGGGGGCGTCCATCCACTGCCCGAGGGCGCGGCTGGCCTCCATCTGCCGCCGCCTGGGGGAGTCCATCCACTGCCTGAGGGCGCGCCTGCGGCTGCTGGACTCCATCCGCCGCCGCCTGGAGGCCTCCCTCCGCTGCCCGCCGCTGCTGGGGGCCTCACTGGACTGGTCCGCCCAAGCGGTCGTGGTTACCTCAGCGGGCCGGCTCTGCTCCCTGCAGCAACCCTCGGCTTTCCTGGTGGTGGGGCCGTCGGTGCTCTGCCTCTGCTGCCTCAGGGCACCAATCCGCTCCCAACTGCACCTCCGCCGCCCCTCCACAGTACGGGTCCGGACTCCACTCTCGCCGCAGCTCTCGTCGCTGCCCGGGCTGCCGCCGCGGAGGGGCAGGCTCGTGTGCGCGCGGCTGCCCTCGTGTGGGAGCGTGAGCGCGATGCGGCCGATGCCCTGGCCCACCAGATCGCCGAGGCGGAGCAGCTCCTCGCCTCTCCCGCCTCCCAGGACGCTGGGGCCACCTCCTCCGACTCGTCGGGACGCCGCGTGTCCCACATCGCCGTCCTCTGGCACGACCCGGCCGACCCGCTCGTGACTCAGCTGCACTACCAGGCCAAGGGGGTCCAGAACATTCGCCTCCTCGTTCCGGTCGTCCTCGAGCCTGAGTCGCCCTCCTACGCCCGCTGGCGGGATCTGGTGCTTCTCACTCTCCGCCGCTACGCCCTCGACGACCACGTCCTTGTTGACGCCTCGGTCGCCGTCCAGACACCGTCGTGGCTCCGTCTCGACAGCATCGTCCTCTCCTGGATCCTGGGGACGATCTCCCTGGACCTCCACGACCTCGTCCGCAACTCTCCTGACGCGCGCCGGGCATGGCTTGCCCTTGAGGGACAGTTCCTGGGCAATGCCGAGGCCCGGGCTCTGCGTCTCGACGCCAGCTTCCGCACCTTCGTCCAGGGTGACCTCTCCGTTGGCGAGTTCTGTCGTCGGATGAAGGGCATGGCGGACTCCCTTGGCGACCTCGGCTGGCCCGTGGAGGATCGCATCTTGGTCCTCAACGTCCTCCGCGGGCTCAGTGACCGCTACGCCCATCTCAGGACGTGGATCACCCGTCAGCGGCCCTTCCCCACCTTCCTGCAGGTCCGTGACGACCTTGTCATGGAGGAGCTCACTCAGGGCATCCAGCCGGGGTCCGCCACCTCTCCGGGGTCCTCGTCTTCTTCGACGGCTCTGACTGCTACTCCGCCGCGTCCGTCTGCTCCACCACGTTCGTCCGCTCCACCGCCGTCGTCTCTTCTTGGTCCTCCTCCCTCCGGGCCGAGCGGGGGTGGGGGGGTCGTGGCGGTCGTCGTCGCCGTGGTGGGGGTCGCGGGGGAGGCCGTGGTGGTGTCACCCAGGCACCGGCTGGTGGTCAGGCCCCGGCTGGGCCACAGGGGGGGCACCATGGCCTTCTTTCCACAACACGTGGTCAGGGCGCATCTCTGTGGCCCTACCACGCTCCCGGTGGTGAGCCTGGCCCACAGGTGGCCATGTTCACTGGCGCTCCACCTCTTGGCGTCTCCACTACGCCTCCGTGGGCTACACCCACCGGCACCCCACCTGGGGTTGCCGGCTGGGACCAGGCGGTCTTGGCTCGCTCGTTCAACACCATGGGCCTGACACCTCCTGTCGGACCGGAGTGGATCGCCGACTCGGGTGCCACCTACCACACCACCCCTGACCCTGGTATACTTTCGTCTGTCCATTCTCCCTCTTCTTCTCTCCCTTCGTCCATTATGGTCGCAAATGGTTCGTGTCTTCCTGTCACGTCTGTGGGTACCGCCGGTGCTCATGGTTCCTTTTGTCTTTCTGATGTTCTTGTTGCTCCTTCTATGATTCACAACCTTCTTTCTATTCGTCGTTTTACAGCTGACAATTCTTGTTCTGTGGAGTTTGACTCTTCTGGTCTTACTGTAAAGGATTTGGCTTCCCGGCGTCCTCTGCTCCGATGTGACAGCACCGGGCCCCTTTACACTCTTCGCTTCCCGGCGGCTACTTCATCTCCTTCGCCGTCCGTTTTGTCAGCTGCTTTCGCCACCTCTACTTCCTCTACCACTTGGCACCGGCGCCTCGGCCATCCTGGACGTGATGCCCTGATGTAGCTTAGTCGTAGCTCCGATCTTCCATGTACTCGGGCTCATGATGAGCATTTGTGTCATGCGTGCCAATTGGGCCGACATGTTCGTCTTCCTTTTCATAGTTCTACTTCACATGCGGCCCGCATTTTTGATCTTGTACACTGCGACCTATGGACATCTCCTGTTATCAGTATTTCTAGTTACAAGTACTATCTTATGGTGGTTGATGACTTTTCGCATTATTCGTGGACTTTTCCCCTGCGTGCGAAGTCTGACACTTTTCCCACGCTCCTTCACTTGGGTGTCCACACAGTTCAGCCTTACCATCAAGGCCGTCCAGTGACAATGATCGTGAGTTTGATAACTCCACCTCCCGTGCCTTCTTTCTCTCTCACGGTGTTCAGTTGCGCATATCTTGCCCATATACCTCTTCACAGAATGGCAAGGCTGAACGGATGATTCGCACCACCAACGACACCGTGCGCACCCTTCTGTTTCAGGCCTCCCTTCCTGCTCGCTTCTGGGCTAAGGGCTTGCACACCTCCACCTACCTCCTCAACCGTCTTCCTTCCGCTGCCTGTCCCGCTCCTACACCACACCACGCCCTCTTCGGTACCCCTCCTCGGTACGATCACCTTCGCGTCTTTGGGTGTGCGTGTTACCCCAACACCACTGCCACTTCTTCCCACAAGCTGGACCCCCGCTCCACTCTCTGTGTCTTCCTTAGGTACTCCCCGGATCACAAGGGGTACCGGTGCTTTGACCTTATCTCCCGACGGGTCCTCATCTCTCGCCATGTGGTGTTCGATAAGTCCGTCTTTCCCTTCTCCAGCACACCCACCACCACTCGTGTTACTGATCCCTCCTCCCTCTTTCCCGCTGATACGGTGGTCCAGCCACCTTTTCCGTGGTCTCCTGCAGGTACTGCTTCGCCGCGCTCCTTGCCGGGCACCTGTCCCGGTTCCCCGGCAGGTCCGGGCCCGTCGTCCTCTGGCGCGGCCCCGACCTCTCCGTTTGGCGTAGACCCGGGGACCTCGTCCACCGATACTGCCCCGAGGGGGCCGTGCCGGTCGCCGTCGCCTGGTGCTGCCCCGGCACCTGCCCCGGCACCTCCTTCGCGGTTCGCTGCGCCGGTACGGGTGTACCAGCGTAGGCCGCGGCCGCCGCCACTCGCGGTCCCTTCTCCACCGGGGACACCGACACCACCGCCGCAGTCCCCGCCGGCCCGTGACGCACCGCCGGTCTACCACCCGCCGCTTCTTCACCGACACCCGCGGCATGTTCACCCGATGGTGACACGGCACGCGGCTGGCACACTGCCACCCCGGGCCCTTGCGGCATCGACCGGCGACGCGCCGGTCTCCCCAGTACCCTCTTCCGTCCGTGACGCCTTGTTGGATCCTCACTGGCGCCGCGCGATGGAAGAGGAGTACGCCGCGCTCCTCGCCAACCAGATGTGAGAGTTGGTGCCCCGGCCGCCGGGCTCCAACGTCGTCACCGGCAAGTGGATCTGGACCCACAAGCGTCGGGCTGATGGCACTCTCGAGCGCTACAAGGCTCGCTGGGTTCTCCGGGGCTTCACTCAACGCCCTAGGGTCGACTATGATGAGACCTTCAGCCCGGTGGTCAAGCCGGCCACCGTCCGCACCGTGCTCTCACTGGCGCTTGCTCGGTCATGGCCCGTCCATCAGCTGGACGTCAAGAATGCTTTTCTGCACGGCCTTCTCACCGAGACAGTGTACTGCAGTCAGCCGGCGGGGTTCGTTGATTCCTCCCGTCCTGACATGGTCTGCCGGCTCAACAGGTCTCTCTACGGCCTCAAGCAGGCACCCTGGGCGTGGAACCATCGGTTTGCTGCTTTCCTGCTGACACTGGGGTTTGTGGAGGCCAAGCCTGATACATCTCTGTTTATCTATCACCATGGAGCTGACACTGCGTACTTGTTGCTCTATGTTGATGACATTGTCCTCACAGCCTCCAGTGAGCCACTTCTCCGCCGGATCATTACCGCTCTTCAGCAGGAGTTTGCTATGAAGGATCTGAGTGTGCTCCATTTCTTCGGGGTCACTGTTGAGCCTCATCCTGCCGGGTTACTTCTTCACCAGCGGCAGTATACTCGAGATATCCTGGAGCGGGCTGGGATGACAGACTGCAACCCCTGCTCCACTCCGGTTGATACTCAGGGCAAGCTGTCAGAGGCTGAGGGCCCCCCAGTGTCAAATCCCACTGCATACTGGAGTCTTGCTGGGGCCCTTCAGTACCTCACCTTCACCCGGCCAGACATCACCTATGCAGTTCAACAGATCTGTCTTCACATGCATGATCCCCGGGAGCCTCACCTCACTGCTCTCAAGCGCCTCCTCCGCTACCTCCGGGGCACGATCGACTACGGCCTCCTACTTCACCGGTCCTCCTCCGCTGACCTTGTCGTCTACACTGACGCTGACTGGGCGGGGTGTCCGGACACTCGGCGCTCCACCTTCGGCTACGCTGTCTTCTTGGGCGGCAACCTGGTGTCCTGGTCGTCTAAGCGCCAGCCTGTGGTCTCCCGGTCCAGTGCCGAGGCGGAGTACCGCGCTGTCGCTAACGGCGTGGCTGAGGCCTCCTGGCTCCGGCAGCTTCTCGCCGAGCTGCACACTCCGCCCTCCCGGAGCACACTGATATACTGCGACAATGTCAGTGCGGTCTACCTCTCCACCAACCCCATCCAACATCAGCGGACGAAGCATGTAGAGATCGACCTACACTTTGTCCGTGATCGGGTGGCCATGGGCGAGGTGCGGGTCCTTCATGTTCCGACCACCTCCCAGTTCGCGGACATCTTCATCAAAGGCCTCCCGTCCTCGACCTTCACCGAGTTTCGCTCCAGCCTCAACATCACCAGTGGCTAGTTGCGTCTGTGGGGGGGCGTGAGTGTGGTCTTTCTTCTTTCTTGTTGAGCCTGGAACTCCGCTGCGCCGGTAGTTCAGACTGCGGGGGGTGTTGGAATGTGAGTGTATTAGGCCCATGAGGCTAGGCCCATGTGGCCCATGTATGGTTATCTATATAGCTACCCTTCTAGGGTTAGCCCAAATTAATAGAATCTCATTCCCTAACAGGCTCATCTTTGGTGCTTTGATGGTGCTAAGGGATTAGCACATTTAGAAGTGGTCGCCAGGTAGATGGCTTGACTTTGTTCAGGTCTGGTCGTGTGTTTTCTGTAATGGGCGCGAATATAACCAAGCTATATTTGTTTGCTGCTTTCCTGCTGACACTGGGGTTTGTGGAGGCCAAGCCTGATACATCTCTGTTTATCTATCACCATGGAGCTGACACTGCGTACTTGTTGCTCTATGTTGATGACATTGTCCTCACAGCCTCCAGTGAGCCACTTCTCCGCCGCATCATTGCCGCTCTTCAGCAGGAGTTTGCCATGAAGGATCTGGGTGTGCTCCTCCATTTCTTCGGGGTCACTGTTGAGACTCATGCTGCCGGGTTTACTTCTTCACCAGCGGCAGTATACTCGAGATATCCTGGAGCGGGCTGGGATGACAGACTGCAACCCCTGCTCCACTCCGGTTGATACTCAGGGCAAGCTGTCAGAGGCTGAGGGCCCCCCAGTGTCAAATCCCACTGCATACTGGAGTCTTGCTGGGGCCCTTCAGTACCTCACCTTCACCCGGCCAGACATCACCTATGCAGTTCAACAGATCTGTCTTCACATGCATGATCCCCGGGAGCCTCACCTCACTGCTCTCAAGCGCCTCCTCCGCTACCTCCGGGGCACGATCGACTACGGCCTCCTACTTCACCGGTCCTCCTCCGCTGACCTTGTCGTCTACACTGACGCTGACTGGGCGGGGTGTCCGGACACTCGGCGCTCCACCTTCGGCTACGCTGTCTTCTTGGGCGGCAACCTGGTGTCCTGGTCGTCTAAGCGCCAGCCTGTGGTCTCCCGGTCCAGTGCCGAGGCGGAGTACCGCGCTGTCGCTAACGGCGTGGCTGAGGCCTCCTGGCTCCGGCAGCTTCTCGCCGAGCTGCACACTCCGCCCTCCCGGAGCACACTGATATACTGCGACAATGTCAGTGCGGTCTACCTCTCCACCAACCCCATCCAACATCAGCGGACGAAGCATGTAGAGATCGACCTACACTTTGTCCGTGATCGGGTGGCCATGGGCGAGGTGCGGGTCCTTCATGTTCCGACCACCTCCCAGTTCGCGGACATCTTCATCAAAGGCCTCCCGTCCTCGACCTTCACCGAGTTTCGCTCCAGCCTCAACATCACCAGTGGCTAGTTGCGTCTGTGGGGGGGCGTGAGTGTGGTCTTTCCTTCTTTCTTGTTGAGCCTGGAACTCCGCTGCGCCGGTAGTTCAGACTGCGGGGGGTGTTGGAATGTGAGTGTATTAGGCCCATGAGGCTAGGCCCATGTGGCCCATGTATGGTTATCTATATAGCTACCCTTCTAGGGTTAGCCCAAATTAATAGAATCTCATTCCCTAACAGGCTCATCTTTGGTGCTTTGATGGTGCTAAGGGATTAGCACATTTAGAAGTGGTCGCCAGGTAGATGGCTTGACTTTGTTCAGGTCTGGTCGTGTGTTTTCTGTAATGGGCGCGAATATAACCAAGCTATATTTGTTTGCTGCTTTCCTGCTGACACTGGGGTTTGTGGAGGCCAAGCCTGATACATCTCTGTTTATCTATCACCATGGAGCTGACACTGCGTACTTGTTGCTCTATGTTGATGACATTGTCCTCACAGCCTCCAGTGAGCCACTTCTCCGCCGCATCATTGCCGCTCTTCAGCAGGAGTTTGCCATGAAGGATCTGGGTGTGCTCCTCCATTTCTTCGGGGTCACTGTTGAGACTCATGCTGCCGGGTTTACTTCTTCACCAGCGGCAGTATACTCGAGATATCCTGGAGCGGGCTGGGATGACAGACTGCAACCCCTGCTCCACTCCGGTTGATACTCAGGGCAAGCTGTCAGAGGCTGAGGGCCCCCCCAGTGTCAAATCCCACTGCATACTGGAGTCTTGCTGGGGCCCTTCAGTACCTCACCTTCACCCGGCCAGACATCACCTATGCAGTTCAACAGATCTGTCTTCACATGCATGATCCCCGGGAGCCTCACCTCACTGCTCTCAAGCGCCTCCTCCGCTACCTCCGGGGCACGATCGACTACGGCCTCCTACTTCACCGGTCCTCCTCCGCTGACCTTGTCGTCTACACTGACGCTGACTGGGCGGGGGTGTCCGGACACTCGGCGCTCCACCTTCGGCTACGCTGTCTTCTTGGGCGGCAACCTGGTGTCCTGGTCGTCTAAGCGCCAGCCTGTGGTCTCCCGGTCCAGTGCCGAGGCGGAGTACCGCGCTGTCGCTAACGGCGTGGCTGAGGCCTCCTGGCTCCGGCAGCTTCTCGCCGAGCTGCACACTCCGCCCTCCCGGAGCACACTGATATACTGCGACAATGTCAGTGCGGTCTACCTCTCCACCAACCCCATCCAACATCAGCGGACGAAGCATGTAGAGATCGACCTACACTTTGTCCGTGATCGGGTGGCCATGGGCGAGGTGCGGGTCCTTCATGTTCCGACCACCTCCCAGTTCGCGGACATCTTCATCAAAGGCCTCCCGTCCTCGACCTTCACCGAGTTTCGCTCCAGCCTCAACATCACCAGTGGCTAGTTGCGTCTGTGGGGGGGCGTGAGTGTGGTCTTTCTTCTTTCTTGTTGAGCCTGGAACTCCGCTGCGCCGGTAGTTCAGACTGCGGGGGGTGTTGGAATGTGAGTGTATTAGGCCCATGAGGCTAGGCCCATGTGGCCCATGTATGGTTATCTATATAGCTACCCTTCTAGGGTTAGCCCAAATTAATAGAATCTCATTCCCTAACAGGCTCATCTTTGGTGCTTTGATGGTGCTAAGGGATTAGCACATTTAGAAGTGGTCGCCAGGTAGATGGCTTGACTTTGTTCAGGTCTGGTCGTGTGTTTTCTGTAATGGGCGCGAATATAACCAAGCTATATTTGTTTGCTGCTTTCCTGCTGACACTGGGGTTTGTGGAGGCCAAGCCTGATACATCTCTGTTTATCTATCACCATGGAGCTGACACTGCGTACTTGTTGCTCTATGTTGATGACATTGTCCTCACAGCCTCCAGTGAGCCACTTCTCCGCCGCATCATTGCCGCTCTTCAGCAGGAGTTTGCCATGAAGGATCTGGGTGTGCTCCTCCATTTCTTCGGGGTCACTGTTGAGACTCATGCTGCCGGGTTTACTTCTTCACCAGCGGCAGTATACTCGAGATATCCTGGAGCGGGCTAGGATGACAGACTGCAACCCCTGCTCCACTCCGGTTGATACTCAGGGCAAGCTGTCAGAGGCTGAGGGCCCCCCAGTGTCAAATCCCACTGCATACTGGAGTCTTGCTGGGGCCCTTCAGTACCTCACCTTCACCCGGCCAGACATCACCTATGCAGTTCAACAGATCTGTCTTCACATGCATGATCCCCGGGAGCCTCACCTCACTGCTCTCAAGCGCCTCCTCCGCTACCTCCGGGGCACGATCGACTACGGCCTCCTACTTCACCGGTCCTCCTCCGCTGACCTTGTCGTCTACACTGACGCTGACTGGGCGGGGTGTCCGGACACTCGGCGCTCCACCTTCGGCTACGCTGTCTTCTTGGGCGGCAACCTGGTGTCCTGGTCGTCTAAGCGCCAGCCTGTGGTCTCCCGGTCCAGTGCCGAGGCGGAGTACCGCGCTGTCGCTAACGGCGTGGCTGAGGCCTCCTGGCTCCGGCAGCTTCTCGCCGAGCTGCACACTCCGCCCTCCCGGAGCACACTGATATACTGCGACAATGTCAGTGCGGTCTACCTCTCCACCAACCCCATCCAACATCAGCGGACGAAGCATGTAGAGATCGACCTACACTTTGTCCGTGATCGGGTGGCCATGGGCGAGGTGCGGGTCCTTCATGTTCCGACCACCTCCCAGTTCGCGGACATCTTCATCAAAGGCCTCCCGTCCTCGACCTTCACCGAGTTTCGCTCCAGCCTCAACATCACCAGTGGCTAGTTGCGTCTGTGGGGGGGCGTGAGTGTGGTCTTTCTTCTTTCTTGTTGAGCCTGGAACTCCGCTGCGCCGGTAGTTCAGACTGCGGGGGGTGTTGGAATGTGAGTGTATTAGGCCCATGAGGCTAGGCCCATGTGGCCCATGTATGGTTATCTATATAGCTACCCTTCTAGGGTTAGCCCAAATTAATAGAATCTCATTCCCTAACAGGCTCATCTTTGGTGCTTTGATGGTGCTAAGGGATTAGCACATTTAGAAGTGGTCGCCAGGTAGATGGCTTGACTTTGTTCAGGTCTGGTCGTGTGTTTTCTGTAATGGGCGCGAATATAACCAAGCTATATTTGTTTGCTGCTTTCCTGCTGACACTGGGGTTTGTGGAGGCCAAGCCTGATACATCTCTGTTTATCTATCACCATGGAGCTGACACTGCGTACTTGTTGCTCTATGTTGATGACATTGTCCTCACAGCCTCCAGTGAGCCACTTCTCCGCCGCATCATTGCCGCTCTTCAGCAGGAGTTTGCCATGAAGGATCTGGGTGTGCTCCTCCATTTCTTCGGGGTCACTGTTGAGACTCATGCTGCCGGGTTTACTTCTTCACCAGCGGCAGTATACTCGAGATATCCTGGAGCGGGCTGGGATGACAGACTGCAACCCCTGCTCCACTCCGGTTGATACTCAGGGCAAGCTGTCAGAGGCTGAGGGCCCCCCAGTGTCAAATCCCACTGCATACTGGAGTCTTGCTGGGGCCCTTCAGTACCTCACCTTCACCCGGCCAGACATCACCTATGCAGTTCAACAGATCTGTCTTCACATGCATGATCCCCGGGAGCCTCACCTCACTGCTCTCAAGCGCCTCCTCCGCTACCTCCGGGGCACGATCGACTACGGCCTCCTACTTCACCGGTCCTCCTCCGCTGACCTTGTCGTCTACACTGACGCTGACTGGGCGGGGTGTCCGGACACTCGGCGCTCCACCTTCGGCTACGCTGTCTTCTTGGGCGGCAACCTGGTGTCCTGGTCGTCTAAGCGCCAGCCTGTGGTCTCCCGGTCCAGTGCCGAGGCGGAGTACCGCGCTGTCGCTAACGGCGTGGCTGAGGCCTCCTGGCTCCGGCAGCTTCTCGCCGAGCTGCACACTCCGCCCTCCCGGAGCACACTGATATACTGCGACAATGTCAGTGCGGTCTACCTCTCCACCAACCCCATCCAACATCAGCGGACGAAGCATGTAGAGATCGACCTACACTTTGTCCGTGATCGGGTGGCCATGGGCGAGGTGCGGGTCCTTCATGTTCCGACCACCTCCCAGTTCGCGGACATCTTCATCAAAGGCCTCCCGTCCTCGACCTTCACCGAGTTTCGCTCCAGCCTCAACATCACCAGTGGCTAGTTGCGTCTGTGGGGGGGCGTGAGTGTGGTCTTTCTTCTTTCTTGTTGAGCCTGGAACTCCGCTGCGCCGGTAGTTCAGACTGCGGGGGGTGTTGGAATGTGAGTGTATTAGGCCCATGAGGCTAGGCCCATGTGGCCCATGTATGGTTATCTATATAGCTACCCTTCTAGGGTTAGCCCAAATTAATAGAATCTCATTCCCTAACAGGCTCATCTTTGGTGCTTTGATGGTGCTAAGGGATTAGCACATTTAGAAGTGGTCGCCAGGTAGATGGCTTGACTTTGTTCAGGTCTGGTCGTGTGTTTTCTGTAATGGGCGCGAATATAACCAAGCTATATTTGTGGATGTGGGTGTGGTGGTGTAGTTTGTGTTTTGTACTATCCTTTCTTCTTCGTAATGCAATGATACACATCTCCCCTACGTATTGGAGAAAAAAACACAACCTCTTGCATAAATAGACACTACAGGATTGAGCACTTAGAGAGCATGCACAAGAAAGTGAAACCAAATGGATAGTAAAAGATACTCATAAAAAGCAAATACTAACATGGTCATTTACTTTTTATAATGGCTCTATCAACAATTCATGCATTTAACTAGTACCTGCAGTTTGTCAGTAGTCCCCTCAGAGTACATAAAGGAAACCCTCCAGTCGTATGCATGTAGGACCTTTGGCTCATCTTCAACACTAAGTTTTAAGTACAAATCTTGTCCGATCCTGTTTGTGAATGTTATATACGGGCGTACATGGATAACCTGTTGTGTCGTCATATGAAGTCAACTGATTGAAACTTTTATATGAAATTGTACATTAACATGCAGCTACCTTTGTCGGAACAGCTTGATATGAGGATGGCTTTGAACAAAGAAGAATATGCATGCATTTTCCATCATCATCATAGGCAGAAAGATCAACTGCTCCATCCTGAGTATAGAAAGTAGAAATACAACTATTTAATTGTAGTGGTTCAAAACAAGAAAAAGAATAAAACCAGCAGATCCAAACTAACCATATCACCAAGAGGCGACAATTCTTTCACAGATCCAAACCGTCCTCCATGTCCACCGACAGACGATAGAAGTCCTAATCCCTTAAAATTTAATCCAGACGCTATAGTGTATCCCTCAACCAATTCATCATGTTTTATATCATAGAGGTGCTTCTCACCCCTTTCCAAATGTGAACGTGCAAGAAGCCGCCTCTTCTCTTTCCTTCCAGAAATATCAATGAGCCGCAGAGTAAGTGGAGGCAATCTAGCAAAAGATATCCAATAGGGAACATATATTCTGATAAGCCTTGCCATCAAATAGTCATTATCACTGCTTTGTTCAAGCAGAATCTGTACAACCCTACAGAAGAATGAAAGAAAAACAGGATAAAAGAAGCTTGATTAGTGAAAGGTTATGGCATTTTATCCACCAGAAATTTTTTCATGTTTGCATTGTTACCTTCCGGATAAAGAGCTTCTTAGATTGATAAATTTGGAAGGTGCTTGGGTTGGATGTGATATAAGAACAGGCTCCTAGAATCAGAAAAGAACTTCAATAGTATGTAGAAAAAAATAGAAAAGCAAGACATCTATAAAGAAAGTGATTTTATCCGTACATGCATTAGTTCCCATCCTCCATGTGGAACAAGGGATAAGTACAAAGGGTTTCTTGGATCAACATTGTGGACCTTTACAGCCTCACCAGGACTTAAGGTACCAAGGGAGCAACTTGAATCTTCATTGTCGAGGTGGCCAGAACTGACAGTATAATGTGCAGAAATGGGAAGATAGTATGCCAAACACAACGGGGACTTGATAATGATGCACCAATCATATATTGGATCCATCTGAACATCTTTGCCTATTTCCTTGGCTTCTATACTCAAGCAAAACCATAGTCCATGACAAGAATTGGAGGTGCCATCTACCTGTGAGCAGAATAGCAAGTTTTCCGATTCATACAGATCTGATACACATATATCTAGGATCTCCTCCTTTCTAAACTCAGTTTGACTGCGCCTCTCCTGGACATCACTCCAAGAGTAATTTTCATGATCATGATGATTTGCTGGCCTTAGCTGCAACATATAGGACACAAGAGAATGTGAGAGGCCTGATAGTGGAACGGGAACAGTAGAATTGGGCTCCAGCATTCCAATCAGGATTTGATCCTCTTTATCAAAACCGTCTCCCTGTTCATCTGATCGTGCATTTTGAGAAATTCTTCCTTTTAGACGCAAGTCAACAATGAAATTGGTTGTATTAGTAACTGACACAAGGGAACGTATGCTAACATATCTGTTGCCTTCCTTGACTGTTGCTTCACTAGCAATCACACAATTGCCAAACCTCCAACATGCTGCAGGTACAGCATAGTTTAACTTCATGCTTGTCCAAGGCCCTTCTTTTGAAGGACTAATTTGAATATATCCAGTCTTGCTTCTTTCAGGACTGGCTCTGTCCCCTTGTTGTACACTAGCTCTACCAGAAACAAGTACCGCAAATCTTATTTTTCCACTAGGTTTAACAGTTTCGTGTTCCTGCAAACAATTGTCATTTGTCAATAAACGTTATACAATATTACTAAGTATAAATTTCGCATAAGCACACTGTGTGTGGACTCTATTCTGCAAAACTGACTCAATATATGGTTCTCCAAATGTCAAGAGTTCTCACCACTGTCTTAGTTGACATAAGGTCTCCTAAAGTCAAATCAAATTTGACACAGTCCGAATTAGAGGTAGGAGGGAGCTTTTGCACAACTTGTTCCAATGGAGCAGAGTATATACCAACTGGTTGACCTGTTCTCAACATATAAACTATAAACGAGTGTCGGAAAACAAACAAAATAATGGCATTTATTTTGCACTGAAATCACGAACCTTTACCAGCATCAAGCACAAGAAGCTCCAGAGTATAATTGTCCTGAAACATTAGCAGTGACAATGAAATATTAGTTAAATGAAAACATGGCTCTCGGAAAAGTCACCACTAATAACAGTAGAGAACAATTGCCATGGAATATCTAGACCAAGGGGAGTAAAAGTGTTCCAGAATGTGTTGTGTTTACATACCACACGTTCGACTTTGAAAAAGAACATTTCATTCCAGTTCACCTTTCTGGTGTTCTGTGACGAGTGTTCTCCAGTAGCAGCACAAGTACGGGCACTCTGTTGCTGAACAACAGATATGGAATGGTTTTCTGAAAAGAGCCGCACAGCAGTCATATATTCACCAGTATCTAATCCTTCATCATCCTTGACCTGGGATGGAAAACCTAAGTTTAGAATGACCAGAAAAGTCCTTCGCAACAATTTATTTAGCAAGCAAGCTAACCACAATACAAGGTTCATAATTCGATGTAAAACATTTTCTCGAACACTTGGGAGAGTCGGGTATCATTATATTAAGAGAAGGAAAATGGATAGGAACCCTTACAAAAGCCACAAACACCCACACCATTCAGATAATAAAGGACATGTGCGTTTTTTTTTTCTCGAACACGCAGGAGAGCTGCGTATCATTTCATTGAAAGGAGAAGAAAATGTCGTACATACACCTCCTAAAAAACTTGAGAAATTGATCACCTGAAACTCTAAAGAAACGACCGGACCAAAACAAACAGCCCCTAAGAGACCACCCTGGCAGTGAGCAGGGAGAGGCCCTTCGCTCCTGCCAAACACCATAACTCGGCTTCCTCCTTTGCAAGGAGCAGCACTGTGTCCAGTCTGGGGGTGGCCCCATTGAAAACACAATCATTTAAAAAACAATCACAACCTAAACTTCCAGCAGAGATTTTTCCCACCAATCTTCAAATGATGTTTCCCCAGGCTGAGGACTAAGGTGCTGCAGTCCAACTCTTCTCAGGAGATTGAACCAGAAATCCCAAGTGAAGAGACAAGATATTCTAATTCTATGTAAAACATGGGCAAGAACATTTCAATATTGCGTTCAGATGCTAATCCCTCCCTATTATGGTAGAGTGTAAATATTCTAATTCCCATTTGTGTTCCGGAAAGATAGGATAGGACACTGTAACAATAGGTTGCCAATAGCCAAGCTGCTGACTTCCTATTGAAGTAATTTTGGAGTTTTTAGGTCAGGTTGCAGTCAATAATCAGCCGGTTATCTGTCACCACCACTTAGCATTTTCTGGTGCTGGTTTTAAATGAAAGGTTAGTTGAGGATGTGTTAACACAAATGAAAAAGTCAAGCTGTGATCAAAGAGTTGACCGCCACTTCATCACTGGGAAAGCACATGCAGGTAAAAGAGTACACAGTTTAGTGCAAAATAAAAGAGCTACCTCTGCATCCGCAAGAATGGCGGTTATCATCAACCGATATGGTTTAACAGATCTTCCATTTAAATGAGAATCCAATAGATCCCTTAAAGCCGGAACTTTTATGGACCTATCATCCCCAGAGGGCAACAGAGTAACAAGTGAACTTCTATTTTCAGTAGTTCTTATGTAAATATCTTGTCCAAGTTTATTTTGTGGGACAACATAATAACTTCTTCTTTGATGAACATCAAGAACTGGTCGCTCAGTAGAACAAAAGGTGTCCTGATAATAGAACAAAAGAGAAGACAAATGATGGCATAAGCATCAACTGAATACTTCAAAGTAAATAAGTGGTAACTTTCCATATTTTTATAAGGAGTAAACAGATTGTCAGATAACAAAATTATTAAACAATAATCTTAAAGGAGAAATGATATACCTTCCTGTACAATTCATGACCACAGCTAATATTGTTCCAGCTAGCATAAGCTTGTGATAACATGTTTGTATTGGAAACAGATATGTTCAAATTCAGATCTCGAGTTGAGGTAATACGGAGTTGTCCAGGAGAACCTGGTGTATTCATGTCATATTGGTACCTAATATCCATAACAAAATGAGTACCAAATCATGTAATAAAAATTTACAAAAAGCTGTTATTCTGTAACTAATATGGTGTTGCATATGGTTAGGCAAGTGAATGAAGTGAAGCCTTGTGAATTATCAAGCTCAATTAATTATTAACAATGCTTTTTAACAGCAAATAATGAAAGTATACACGTACAATTTACCTATGGTTTGAAGCCCAGACAAGAACTGTAAACCATGGACATTGTATATTGGGAAGGACATAGACAAGAATGGTTTGTTTCTCATGAGATTTTCAGTTTATGAACATTGTCCTTTTTTGTGTGCACGGTCATAGGCCTCTTTTTCCTCTCAGGTCATATTTAGCCTTGTATCGTTGGCCTTGTAGACCTTTGTTGGTGGAGCATGACACAAACTAAAGGGGGAGCCAAATTACTGATTTTTGTCTACAGTAGTTATAACTACTACATGACTCGGTCTCTTTATGCTCAATCTGAAGACATCTGTGATTCGAGGGCTAGACACGGCCACCTCGCCACTTACCTACCCAGCGCAGCACGCCTTGCCGCAACTTAAGTACACCACCGGGAAGCCCAGCTGGCTGCAAGGACGGCGGCGGCCGGGCGATCCTCCTCCCTCACCCTCGCCTTTTTTCTACTCATCCCCGTCCTCACTTCCTACTCTGGTGACAGATCGGTATGGTATTCGGCCGAATCTGTGTGAGCGTCTTGCACACTATGGAGGGATTCGTCCTGGAGCGGTTCTTGACAGACGGCTTGGTGGTGGTGCTTCCCTCCACCTATGCAGTGTGTCGGTAGTGGTGGCAACGACACGGCTGGCTTCCCCCCTACATGGGTGGTCGCCAGCACCTTCCCACGTGCTCGTTCCCGACAGGGCCTGTCCCTGTACTGTAGCTATCCTTGTCATGGCCAGGCCGCAATCTGGTGACCTTGGTTGAGCAGAACATGGCTAGCAACAGGCGCTCAGGGCCTCGGCTTACAGCAATGGTGTGGTATGGGACGCCCTTCAACACTTTTGAGCTTCAGGTGCTATGTCCCCAGTGTTTGGCGATGGCGTGGTATGCGACGCGCTTCGTCGACTCTGGTCTTTGTTGTGGTGGGTTGGTGTGCATTGGCAAAAGCCATGCTGGTCTCTGTGCCAGCCTCGACCGCGACAACACCTTGGGTGTTGTTATCCTCCTTGGAGGCGACATCATCGCTGGGTCTCTTGGTGAAAACTTTGCCTGTTCTAGGCAAGTGGCGGTGGCGACTATAGCTGTGTGCCTGTGCCCTTGTTGGAGGCGTCGTTTTGGAGGACTTGTTTGGTGGTGTTATTTGTGAATGTACTGTGGTTTCCCAATTCAAAGTCTTCAACAAGAATTGGTATACAACATATCCCCACTGCCTATTTAGGTGGAAGTGAGGATGCTTATATCACTGGTCTTGGTATGGTGGTCGGAGTTTCAAGCAGCAAATGGAGTAATTTCTCTTCCCCCATGTTGGATTTGGCTCATGTCGACATTAGGGAACAAGCAGCGAAAGGAGTATTACTTTTTTCTCAAACGACGCAGGAGGTCTGAGTGTCATTTCATTAAGACAGAGAAATACAAGACGAGCTGGATATAGAAAGAAACCCAGCAAGCTGAAAAACCAACACCACATACCCACCCAAACCGAAAAGGAAAGGGAGGGGTGGTTCTAAATGAGGGTTTAGCCTAGTGCTTACCCATTGTATCTAGTTACCTATTATAACTGCTTTACTATTCACTGTCAAGTAGTTTTCAGGTTCCTTGGCTTCCAAGTAGGAATCATAGCATCTGCTTTATGCAGTTAGTATATGCTGTAGTAGGTGAAGCACCTTCTTGTATCCCAAGTTTGCTACTTCTATATAATGCAATCAAGCGGCCTAAGTGCCAAGCTGCCCTCTGGCAGGAAATATTCCACTTGTCTAGCTACTTACTTGCAACAATTGGTATCGGAGCCTGGTTAGGAGAGAGCAGAGGCCATGTCCACCTCCAGCGAGCACGCCCTGCGAGCAGCCGCCGCCGCCAACGCTGGCAGAGGAGCGGTGATCAACCCTGGCCCGGACGCCGATCGTGCTCAGCGCCTGGCCGCGGCAGAGGCCGCAGCCGCGTAGGCGATCGAGGCGGCCAGGCAGGCAGCAGCAGCAGCCCAGGCAGCGGCCAACATGGCCGCCGCGCTGCGTGTGGAGTTGGAGCGCCAGCCCAGGGAGCTGTCACGGAGCCCGGTGCGCCGCCGGATCCCTTCACCATCGCCAGAGCGCCGTCGCGGACGCGGAGGCCATCGCGGGTCACCTGCGGCCGTCCAGACGGTGTACAAGGACTCCGGCACGGGGACGCCATGGCCGATGCTGACCAAGACCAACTACCACGAGTGGAGCCTGCTCATGAAGGTGAAGATGCAGGCGCACCAGCTCTGAGACGCCATCGAGTGCGGCAATCTCCCGTACACAGACGACCGGCGCGCGCTCGAGGCCATCATCGTCGGAGTACCGCCGGAGATGGGCGGACCACTCGCGGACAAGGAGTCGGCCAAGGAGGCGTGGTACTCCATCGCCGCAGCGCGCATCGGCGTCGACTGCGTTCGCTGCACCACTCTGCAGCGATTGCGCAAGGAGTGTGGAGAACCTCGCCTTCTGTCCTGGTGAGCAGGTTGAGGATTTCGCCCTTCGCCTCTCCGCGCTGAAGCAGTAGATGGCCCGCCATGGCGACAAGGACCTCGATGAAGGCGGGTCCAAGGTGGAGATCGACAAGGGCGTGCTCCGCATCTGGGATCGCCGTGGGTGCCTCCTCGTCAAGGTGAACCGCGGGCCCAGCCGCCTCTACGTCCTCCATCTCGAGGCCGCGCAGCCGCTCTGCCTCGCCGTGTGGAAGGACGACGACTGCCGCTGGCACGAACGATTCGGCCACCTCCACTTCGAGGCGCTGCACCAGTTCAGCAAGCAGGCCATGGTGCGCGACATGCCGGTGATCAAGCACGCTGAGCAAGTCTGCGACACCTGCGTCCACGAAGCAGCGCCGGTGCCCCTTTCCTTAGCAGGCCAAGTACCGCGCGTAGGAGCAGCTGGAACTCGTCCACGGCGACCTTTGCGGGCCCGTGACGCCGGCGACTCCAGGAGGGCGGCGCTACTTCCTCTTGCTGGTGGACGGCGCGTCCCGCTTCATGTGGGCCATCCTGCTTAGAGATGGCAGCGGATCGGGTTCGGGTCGGATACCCGCGGGTTTCGGGTCCTGCGGTTTCGGGTTTGGGGATGGTTTCTTACCCACGGTTTTCGGTTTCGGTTTCGGGTTTGGTATCGGGTTCGGTTTCGGGTTTGGTTTTTCACCCGTGGATATCCAATGGATATCCGAAATAAATCATTTGGAATTAAAACTTATGTTTTATAATATGCTAATAATAACTTGTTTACTTAGATTATTAAATCTATTCAAAATTGACTCATGAAAATATTTATTATTTATTGCCTCTTATTTATACATGTGAATATGTGTATATTTATCCGCGGGTTTCGGGTATCCATTCGGGTTTCGGGTATCCGCGGGTTTGGTTTTGGTGATGGATTTCTACCCGAATCGGTTTTCGGTTCGGGTTCGGGTTTCAATTTCGGGTTTCGGTTTTGGGTGCACGGAGACTCCACCCGATCCGAACCCGATCCGTTGCCATCCTTAATCCTGCTGCCGTCCAAGGATGGTGCCGCGGACGCCATCAAGCATGTCCAGGCCACAGCAAAGAAGGAGAGCGACCGCAAGCTCCGGGTGCTACGCACCGACAACGGCGGTGAGTTCGCCATCGCGGAGTTCGCCAACTACTGCGCAGGAGAGGGCATCCAGCGCCACTTCTCGGCGCCTCACTCGCCACATCAAAACGGCGTGGTGGAGTGTTGGAATCAGACCGTGGTCGCCACAGCCCGGTCTCTGCTGAAGCAGAGGAGGATGCCGGCCAAGTATTGGGGGGAGGCGGTGATGACGGCCGTCCACCTGCTCAATCGCTCGCCGACGCGGAACTTGCAGGGCAAGACACCCTACGAGGCCTGGCACGGGCGGGCGCCGGTGGTGAGCCATCTCAAGACGTTCGGCTGCGTCGCCTACACCACGGACTTGGGTCAGCTCCGCAAGCTTGATGACCGTGGCAAGCCCGGCGTCTTCATCGGGTACGCGGAGGGAGCCAAGGCGTACTGCATCCAGGACCCGGTGACGCAGCGCGTCAAGATCAGTTGCGACGTCATCTTCGATGAAAGGCGCGGCTGGGACTGGTCCACCCTGGACGCCGGCAGCTCGGCCTTGGCAACGAGCAACTTCACCGTCGAGTACTGGGTACCTGGAGGATCCAGGGGAGCACAAGGTGCTTCGCCAATGGCAGCCGGAGCTTCATCGCCGTCGCCATCACTTTCTGCACCGCGCTCGCCGTCACCAAGTCTAGGGGAGCTCAGAGGGACATCGGTGGCAACGGTCACTCCTCCAGCATCCCAGCCGACCTCGCCAACACCACCACCAGCGTCCCCTACTGCCCCTACTGCTTCACCAGCATTGCCAGCAGCAGCAGCTGTGACCGGTGACCAAGTGGAGTTTGCCACTCCATTGGAGGATGATGAAGATGAAGACAGACTCACTCGACGCCTATTACGACGACGAGCCGCTGCGGTACCGCACGATGACGAATATCATCGGCGACCATCCTCCGCCTCCGCCGCCTCAACGCCTCTTCGCCGAGCTGCACCTGACACACGCCGGCGAGCCTGCCAACTACACCGAGGCCAAGGATGATCCGGCATGGCTGGCGGCAATGGAGCAAGAGCTCAAGGCGGTGGAGCAGAACCGGACTTGGGAGCTGGTGCCACTCCTTGCTGGTCACCGGCCCATCACTCTGAAATGGGTGTTCAAACTCGAGAAGATGAGCTGGGCGCGGTGACCAAGCACAAGGCAAGACTTGTGGCACGCGGCTTCGTCCAGCATGAAGGGGTGGACTACGACGACGCGTTCGCTCCGGTGGCGCGAATGGAATCTCCCTGCTGGTCACCGGCCCATCACTCTGAAATGGGTGTTCAAACTCGAGAAGATGAGTTGGGCGCGGTGACCAAGCACAAGGCAAGACTTGTGGCGCGCGGCTTCGTCCAACAAGAAGGGGTGGACTACGACGACGCGTTCGCTCCGGTGGCGCGAATGGAATCAGTCAGGGTCCTCGCGCTGGAGGCTCAAGAAGGCTGGCGCGTCCACCACATGGATGTCAAATCCGCTTTCCTCAACGGCGACCTCAAGGAGGAGGTATACGTGCAGCAGCCGCCTGGCTTCGCCGTCACCGGAGAAGAGCGAAAGGTCTACCGCCTCCGCAAGGCCCTCTACGGCCTGCGGCAGGCTCCGCGCGCCTGGAACGCCAAGCTGGATGCCACGCTCAAGGACATGGGCTTCCAGCAGAGCGCTCATGAGGCGGCGATGTACCGGCGGGCAGTGGACGCTCTGTCCTGCTCGTCGGCGTCTACATCGACGACCTGATCATCACCGACGCGGAGGATCGAGAAGTGGAGGCGTTCAAGGCACAGATGAGGATCTTCGACATGAGTGACCTCGGCCTCCTCAGCTTCTACCTTGTCATCGAGGTGCATCAAGATGCCAATGGCATCACCCTCTGCCAGACACATTACGCCAAGCGGATCCTGGAGCTCGGCGGAATGGCTGGCTGCAACCCTGCCCATACTCCAATGGAGGAAAGGATGCGGCTTAGCAAGCACAGCACGGCGGCGGAGGTCGACCCCACGCACTACCGACGCCTCATCAGCAGTCTGAGCTACCTGGTGCACACTCGTCTCGATCTGGCGTTCGCCGTCGGTTTTGTCAGCCGGTTCATGGAGCGACCTACGGTGGAGCATCAACAGGCTGTCAAGCACATCCTCCGCTATGTCGCTGGCACGCTCGACTACGGTCTGCACTTCACCAAGGCGCCCGGCACCGCTCGCTTCGTCGGCTACTACGACAGCGACCTAGCCGGCGACATCGACACAAGCAAGAGCACGAGCGAAACGTTGTTCTTCCTCGGCAATTGCTTGGTCAGCTGGCAATCGATCAAGGCTGCTAGCAGAGCTCCTCGGTAGGCACGTCGAGGTGGTGGAGCTGAAGGTGGACAGCAAGTCAGCCCTTGCTCTGGCCAAGAATCCAGTCTTCCATGAAAGAAGCAAGCACATCAGGATCAAGTACCACTTCATCCGCAGTTGCCTGGAAGATGGAAGCATCAAGGCCGACCACATCTCAACTACTGATCAGCTTGCAGACATTCTCACCAAGTCTTTGGGTAGGGCCAAATTTGAAGAGATGAGGGGGAGAATTGGTCTGAGGCAGATCACCCCCAAGTTAGGGCACAAGGCTAAGGGGGAGAAATGAGGGTTTAGCCTAGTGCTTACCCATTGTATCTAGTTACCTACTATTACTGCTTTACTATTCACGGTCAAGTAGTTTTCAGGTTCCTTGGCTTCCAAGTAGGAATCATACCATCTGCTTTTTATGCAGTTAGTATATGCTGTAGTAGGTGAAGCACCTTCTTGTATCCCAAGTTTGCTACTTCTATATAATGCAATCAAGCGGCCTAAGTGCCAAGCTGCCCTCTGGCAGGAAATATTCCACTTGTCTAGCTACTTACTTAGTTACTTGCAACACTATACATGACCAGGACCTGAACAAACAAGCTGCTCTAGAAATTAGACAATCTAGACCAACGACCTTGCAAGTAATTCACTGAGCTTTGATGCTCCAGCCATGCACCATAAACTGCACTCATCTGTCATCTCCTATGGTCTGAAGGAGTGCATGGATACTAGGTAAAGTTCCTTCAAACACACAAGAATTCCGGTGGAAAGGAGGATTACTCAAGCTGCAATTTGAAGATTTTGAATTTATTCCTTTGTAGTTTGTTGGTTTTCTTTGGTACATCAGAGGACATTACGGAACAACCACGAAAGGAAGATTACTTAAGCTGCAATCTGAAGATTTAGAATTTATTCCTTTTTTGTAGCTTGTTATTTTTCTTGGCCACATGTTTCATTGTTGGGACATGTGATATCTCTTTGTAATAACTGTGGACTGATGCATTTCATTAGAAGATGCCTGAAGCCGGAAACCCTCCATTATCTAAAAAACAACCAACCCCAAGGTCCTCTACAAAAAATTAGTAGATGATCTCAGTTGACTAACATTGTTAGGGAAAGTGTTTCTATTGATTGGGCTAACCCTAGAAGGGTAGCTATATAGGTAACCATACATAGGCCACATGGGCCTTAGCCTCATGGGCCTAATACACACACATTCCAACAAACATGTTATAGCATTCAGATTGTCTCACTCGCATGCCTAAATATCTAGTTCTTTAGAATTATTGCAAGTTTCCATTAAAGAAAAACAACAATGGAACATGCAACGTGTGAGTTGATGTACGAAAAAATCTGTTGGGAAACGCCATGTCTTGCATGACGAAGGGAGCAGCTGGTGGTTTCAGATGCTAGCAAGGAGGCGCCAGGTAAAGGAAAATCCCCTTACATGCACTCGTTCCTTCATTTGAGGTTGAGGAAGAAGGGGAAAACAGGCATAGAGGATACAATCATCAGTAGTACGCAGCAAGTGAAATGTTGTAATGTTGGTTCATGGCTTTCTGCTAGTACTAAAAAGCTTCATGTTCTAGTGCTGCCTGCTTCTACTGATGGATTTGGATTGTGATGAGGTACAGATACTAAAGATTGTACATATTTATCTCTATAATATATATTGATACAGTTATTTAGTAGGGTCCACCCCAACTGTTCTTTGGAGGAGAGATTTAGTTCCTAGAGGAGTTACCTAAGAAATGCATCCGTTGGTTCAATGAAGGGCTCCCATGAGCTATACTTGTCATTATAGGATCTGGCCACAAATGACAAGCTCACAGTTGCATTAAGATGATGAGGACCACCATGATAACTTAGTCCAACACTGTCAAAGGACATCCCGAATAATGGCACCATCTGCACAGAATAGTTCAAAAATCAATCAACACATATCAGCAAGCATCAGAGGAGCTACATCACTTGAAATAAAGACACAAGCCAACTATCGTTTGGGATATTAAAAGTTAATAATAGTTGCTAGATAAAGATCCATGTACTGGATATGGCTCACCATTCCACCATAATCATCAAAGGAAACGGCAGAAAATGTTTTAATTTCGGCATCAACAATGATGCTATCTGAACTGCTTAATGTAGGTGGACCAGCAAGCTTCAGTGCAAGCCTCTTTGGAGGTTTTCTATATCCACTTCTCACAAGAAACGTACCAGCATCATTATCAACAGTCCATAAGCTAAAATGTTCAGATGTTCTAGCATTAGATGAATCCCATACACTTTCCTCAGAAAATTGACCTCCAGCCACCATGTCACTTCTAATACATCTTAACAAACTGAACTCCTCTTTCGTTGGAGAACTTTTAGATGCAACACATCCTAATGCCACAAAACCTGAAGGAGCTTTAGGAAACCAAAATGATACACCCTCAGTGCCTCGGTGCTTCTTAATTTGACCAACAAGGTCAAAACCTTCAGGAGCTCTGAGAAAAGTGTCTTCGCCAGTATCACGAAGGACAACAGTTGAATTTGGTGGTTCATACCTACAATTGAAAGTTAAATATGAAGTTGTCAATCGCAAACAAAGCTTGGTCTTTAAATGACAAACAGTAATCACATAAATGATACCCGTTAACAGCTATGTCGCCAAAGTAAAACATTCCTTCGGACAACATTGGACGCCATATTGAGAGCTTTTATGGTGAAGAGGTCACACTATTTGACCAAATTAGTTTAAAGCTTGCCACCGCGTCAAATACCCGACCTGAGGTCAATTCTGATCTCTCTAGTTGAGAGGAATCATTTCTACTATTTTGCCTTCTAGAGACAGTCTTAGAAGATGAGTCTGCACTGTCAAACAACATATGTCGAAGATCATAAGCATTGCCATGCACACTCATGCTTGCAGGATCTCCAGGTAAAAAGGAACCAAAAGCATTATCAATTCGCCAGAATATCATGTTAGCATTATCCCTGAAGAATGCAGTTAGAGTACATAATGCATAAGTGTGAAATATCTATAGCCATACAACAAATACAGAAACAAGTTCAGGTAATATATATTTGACCTTAGTGCAATGCAATCCCTTAGATTACATGATGAAACCAAGGAAGCAGTTAAACAGAAAACTGAAGACAAAGGTGGTTCAGCAGTCCCAGATGAAACAACACAACCCATTGCAACGTAACCCACAGGTGCCACAGGTAACCAAACAGAGCAGAGCTGGTCAACATTAGAGATCTTATTCTCCGAGTCCTCATTCTGATGAAAAACGTTTGTTCTTGGAGAACCAGATTGCCACACTAGCTTGTATGATAAAGGCCTTTTGACCCTAACAATGTTTGTGTTCAGAGCAAGGACTCCTTTAGTAGGAGGGTCATTCCTAAGATGAAAAAAGAGAGATTAAATGCTAATAAAATCCTTCCACCAACATATCAAAATAAGAAGAAATGAGAGCATGAAGTAGTAGTCACAAACATTGGTGTGAGATAATCGCCAAAAATGGCATATCCAGATGGAGCACGTGGTCGCCAGAAAGATAACACTTGATCATTCACATTACCTAAAACAAGTCAACAAAACAATGAATGCAGCTTACAAAATAGGAATCTCAGTATACACCAACATAACTACTTCCTCTGATCAGAATTATAAGCCCATTAGGACATCGACACGGTCTACAAGGTCACACTTTGACTAACAATATCAATAAAAAGAATATTAGCAATTTAGCTTATATAGAGAGAGTTATATATTATGAAAGTATTTTTCACAATGAATCTAGTCATACCAATCTTAATGTTTTCAATCCATATAAAATGTTAGACAGTTATAGTCAAATGTAAAAAGATTTGACTTAGGAAACCTAGATGGACATATATTTCCGACCGGGGAAGTACAAGTCATCCTGTACCTTGCATAGTTGCAACTTTGTCAAACTGGTAGCACACCAGTGAAATTTTCTTTGACGACATCCTGAGAAATGCTGAAATTTCTTCCTCAACTGCTAAAAACAGTCTGAGAATACTGAAGGAAAAATTCATATATATTTCAGAAACCAGCAGATGCAAATTTGTCTTTCCAGACGCATTTGAATATTTCACGGCCATGTCAAATGGTTCTATAACTCTGATGCCATTACTCTCCATCTTTAAACCAAGTATGTTTCCATTCATCTCCATACTGTCACCTTTCATTATAAGCCTGCCACACAAAAAGGGATCAATCCCCAATACAGAGAACATAAAGACAATTGTTTAATGTGCGAGGCACATGTTGGCAAACTTTTTCTCCCTCTAAAAGAAATGGTGTGCTTCAATAAGTTCCTTGGATCAGGTGATTGTGTGAATTCCTTGTTGGATGGTATTATGGCAAGTTGGCAATTCTGGCCCTGGACGTGCTGCATCAGCATACTACAATTAGTTCACAGTTTGTTTGTTTGTTCAGGTTTGTTAGCAGATAAGACTCATTAGTTACTTGGATAAGATTTGTTAGGAGGTTTGTTGGGCGCCTGGTCTATAAAACCATCCATAGATAGCCAGGGAAGGCAAGCAGAAATAGAAC
Source organism: Saccharum hybrid cultivar R570 (assembly GCA_038087645.1). NCBI lineage: Eukaryota > Viridiplantae > Streptophyta > Magnoliopsida > Poales > Poaceae > Saccharum > Saccharum hybrid cultivar. Next base: position 30,876,200 of record JAQSUU010000066.1, on the reverse strand, counting down.
TAACAAGCAATTCAGAGCCTCCGGAGGGAGGGCGAGTTAGTGGATCTATCTGCTGTTCTTGTATCCAGTGCCCAATCAACTTACCACATCATCTTAGTGTTGGTTCTGGCCCTGGACGTGCAGCATCAGCAGCCTAGGATTAGTTCACAGTTTGTTCAGGTTTGTTAGCAGATAAGATTCATTAGTTACTTGGATTGCCTGGTCTATAAAGACATTCTAGGTAGCTAGGGAAGGCAAGCAGAAATAGATCTAAGAAGCAGCTCAAAGCCTCCAGAGGGAGGGCGAGTTAGCCGATCTATCTGCTGTTCTTGTATCCAGTGCCCAATCAATTTATCACATCAGATGGGAATATAAAGTAAATATAAAAGGAAAATGAAGCGACATGACAGCAATAAGCAATTTGACTTTGAACAGCATAATTCATCCCATCTTGTAGATGGTATATCAATACGTACTAACAGCAGTAGTATCACATCTGTAAATTTCATAGTCATGCAATAGCTTTGACAAATTTAACATCTTTGTTTAGCATATTAATTATGTACCTGTGCAGTCATAAATGTAAACTAAAGAGAAACAAATGTAAAAAAAAAAACAAGCATAAATTTGCTCCCCATTGTAGCTTTCTATCATCAGCTCCAGACATCCAGGAAAAGAATTAATGGCAACTTTATAATAACAGTTTTCTTTTTAAAAAAAACAACATCTAATTAACCCATAACGTACAATAAGGGAAGAAAAAGAGAGTGATGCATCATGCACTTTCAATATCTGCTACATGCACTAATATCAGTAATGCATCAATCGATAAAACTACATTCAGCCAAAGGCCAGTAGAATACCAAACCTGCAAAATGCATCTGTGCGGGCATGAATAACCTTTGTCGATAGTGCTAAGTTTTCACCAGCATTCCTTGATGTGCTATAGAAAGTAAGCTCTGGTCCAATAGCCTGAAACAATCATACAATGCAGTTCAACCATAGAATTACAAAATGGCAATCATCCGTGCAGCAGTTTCAAAAGTTAAATGATGGGAGTGACTTCACAGTTTGTAAGTTGTAACCTGCTGGATAAAACTAGCACTAGTTACCAGTGAACCCAGCTGGTGAAGTTTTGGAAAACCTTGCAGACGTAGGAATGCTACTGTTAAGCTGTCTACACCGGCCCAATTGAACCAAACGCTTAAGTTTATGAGGAAACTTAGGCACTTGGGCAACAGACTCTTAAACACCCCCTTCCATGTCTCAGCACCTGTACACCTAAGATGTGCTATAGAGTGTGTTGGATTATGTGTATATTAGGCCCATGAGGCTAGGCCCATGAGGCCCATGTATGGCTACCTATATAGCTACCCTTCTAGGTTAGCCCAAATCAATAGAGACTCTCATTCTAGCATGGTATCAAGCTGGGGTTTTCCTCCCTTCCTCTGCCCCTGACCCGCCCAGCCGCCGGAGCCGCCGCTCCTCCTGGAGCCGCTCCCGCCGGCCATGGCTGGCCGTCCACCCTCCCCTCCTCCTACCTACACCCATTTCCCTCCTCTTCCCTCCCCTTGGTCTCACGTCGTGGATCCACTCCTCTCTGCCAGCGCCGACGCACAGCAGCCGCTCCACCCGCCCAGCGCCGCCGCCGCCCGGCCTGCGGCCCCTGGCCTGCACAGCGCCGCTGGAGCCCGTCCCCCTCCTCCTGGCCTCCCTGCGCCGCCCCTCCCCCTCCCTTCCCACCGCGCGGCGGCTGCTTTCACCGCTGGCGCGGACGCCGGGGGAGCGGGTGGTGGGGACAATGCTGCTGCTGCTGCCGCCGGGGCCGAAGCTCCCCTTCTGCCGGCTGCGGGTCCTCCTCTGGTGCCTGCAGGGGCCGGATCGGCCACCCTCCAGGCAGCTCTGACCGGCCTTCTGGGTGCGGACGCCGGGGCCGTGGGCGCTGATCAGCTTCAAGCCGCCCTGGCCGCCCTCCTGCGCGCCGCCGGACCGGCTGCACCTGTTGCCGTGTCCGATCCCGCCACTCTCGCACGGGTAGCCATGGCTACTGGTGGGGGTCTGGCCCCGGGGGTCTTCCCTGCACCGCCGCCGCCGCCACGACTTCATGGCACGGATTCCGACTCCGCACTCGCCACCGCACTTGTCTCTGCACGGGCCGCGGCCGCAGCGGGACAGGCCCGTGTCCGTGCGGCCGCCCTAGCTTGGGAGCGTGAGCGCGATGCCGCTGATGCTTTGGCTCGCCAGATCGCCGACACGGAGCACCTCCTCGCTCACGACATCGGCGCTGCTTCCTCCGGGTCGACGGGCCCCCGCGTCTCCACCAACGCGGTCCTCTGGCACGATCCGGCAGATCCCCTCGTGGCCCAGCTCCACTACCAGGCCGGCGGTGTGCAGAACATCCGTCTGCTCATCCCGGTTGTGATCGAGCCCGAGTCCCCCTCCTACGCTCGTTGGCGGGACTTGGTCCTCCTCACCCTCCGCCGCTACGCCCTCGACGATCACGTCATCGCCGATGCCCCTGTCATGGCCCCGACCCCCTCGTGGCTCCGCCTTGACAGCATCGTCCTCTCGTGGATCATCGGGACGATCTCCCTCGACCTCCACGACCTCGTCCGCAACTCTGCGGATGCTCGTCAGGCCTGGCTGGCGCTCGAGGGCCAGTTTCTGGGCAACGCCGAGGCCCGGGCTCTGAGGTTCGATGCGAGATGAAGACCATGGCAGACTCCCTCGGTGGTGACCTCTCCGTTGGTGAGTTCTGCCGCAAGATGAAGACCATGGCAGACTCCCTCGGTGACCTTGGCTAGCCCGTGGAGGACCGCATCCTCGTCATCAACGTCCTCCGCGGGCTCAGCGACCGCTACACCCACCTCCGGACATGGATCACCCGCCAGCGTCCCTTCCCCACCTTCCTCCAGGTCCGTGACGATCTGGTCATGGAGGAGCTGACTCAGGGCCTCCAGCCTGGGTCCACCACCGCCCCGAGTCCCTCGGCCTCCTCGACGGCCCTTGCGGCCACTCCACCGCGTCCGCCTGCTCCGTCGCGTCCGTCCGCTACGCCGCCGTCGTCCCTTCTGGGTCCTCCCTCTGGGCCGAGCAGGGGTGGGGGGGCCGTGACGGTCGCCGTCGCCGCGGCACTGGGCGTGGGGGGGCGTGGTGGTGGCGGGGGCAACCATGCGCCAACAGCACCACAGGGCACACCATGGCCTTCCTTCCAGAACCCGTGGTCCGGGCGCATCTCTATGTGGCCCTTCCACGCCCCCGGTGGCGAGCCTCGTCCACCGGCGGCCATGTTCACTGGTGCTCCTCCACCTGGCGTCGCCCCTACGTCACCGTGGGCTACACCCTCCGGCAGCTCGCCCGGGATTGCCGGCTGGGATCAGGCGGCCCTGGCTCGTTCGTTCAGCACGATGGGCCTGACCCCTCCTGTCGGTCCTGAGTGGATCGCTGATTCGGGAGCCACCTACCACACCACTCCTGATGCTGGTATACTTTCTTCTGTACATTCTCCCTCTTCTTCTCTCCCTTCGTCCATTATGGTCGCAAATGGTTCTTGTCTTCCTGTCACGTCTGTGGGTACCGCCAGTGCTCATGGCTCCTTTCGACTTCCTGATGTTCTTGCTGCTCCTTCTATGGTTCACAACCTTCTTTCTATTCGTCGTTTTACAGCTGACAATTCCTGTTCTGTGGAATTTGACTCTTCTGGTCTTACTGTAAAGGATTTGGCTTCCCGGCGTCCTCTGCTCCGATGTGACAGCACGGGCCCCTTTACACTCTTCGCTTCCCGGCGGCGACTTCGTCTTCTTCGCCGTCCGTTTTGTCAGCTGCTTTCGCCGCCTCTACTTCCTCTACCACTTGACACCGGCGTCTCGGCCATCCTGGACGTGAAGCCCTGATGCAGCTCAGTCGTAGCTCCGGTCTTCCATGTACTCGAGCTCCTGATGAGCATTTGTGTCATGCGTGCCAATTGGGCCGACATGTTCGTCTTCCTTTTCACAGTTCTTCCCATGCGGCCCGCATTTTTGATCTTGTACATTACGACCTATGGACCTCTCCTGTTATTAGTATTTCTGGTTATAAGTACTATCTTGTGGTGGTCGATGATTTCTCTCATTACTCGTGGACCTTTCCCCTGCGTGCGAAGTCTGACACTTTTTCCACACTTCTTCATTTCTTCACTTGCGTGTCCACACAGTTCGGCCTCACCATCAAGGCCGTCCAGTGTGACAATGGTCGCGAGTTTGATAACTCCACCTCTCGTGCTTTCTTCCTCTCACGGTGTTCAGTTGCGCATGTCCTGCCCATATACCTCCTCACATAATGGCAAGGCAGAACGCATGATTCGCACCACTAACAACACCGTGCGTACCCTTCTGTTTCAAGCGTCTCTCCCTGCTCGCTTCTGGGCGGAGGGACTGCACACCTCCACCTACCTCCTCAACCGTCTTCCTTCCGCTGCCTGTCCCGCTCCTACGCCTCACCACGCTCTTTTCGGTATCCCTCCTCGGTACGATCACCTTCAAGTCTTCGGGTGCGCGTGTTACCCCAACACCGCTGCCACTTCTTCCCATAAGCTGGACCCCCGTTCGACTCTCTGTGTTTTCCTCGGGTACTCCCCTGATCACAAGGGGTACCGGTGTTTTGATCTTTCCTCCCGACGGGTTCTCATCTCTCGCCATGTGGTGTTTGATGAGTCCGTTTTTCCCTTCTCCAGCACACCCAGCACCACTCCGGCTCCTGATCCCTCCTCTCTTTTTCCCACTGACACGGTGGTCCAGCCACCTTTTCCGTTGTCTCCTGCAGGTACTGCATCACCACCCTCCTTGCCGGGCACCTGTCCCGGCTCCCCGGCCGGTCCGGCCACGTCGTCCTCTAACGCGGCACCGACCTCTCCGTTCGGTGCAGACCCGGGGACCTCGTCCCCCGCTCCTGCCCCGGGGGGGGCCATGCCGGTTGCCGTCGCCTGCCGCTGGCCCGGCTCCTCCGCGGTTCGCTGCGCCAGTACGGGTGTACCAGCGCAGGCCGAGGCCGCCGCCACTCGCGGTCCCTTCTCCGCCGGGGACACCGACTCCACCACCGCAGTCCCCGCCGGTCCGTGACCCACCGCCGGTCTACCACCCGCCGCTTCTTCACCGACACCCGCGACATGTTCACCCGATGGTGACACGGCACGCGGCTGGCACACTGCCACCCCGGGCCCTTGCGGCGTCGACCGGCGACGAGCCGATCTCCCCTGTACCCTCTTCCGTCCGTGACGCCTTGTTGGATCCTCACTGGCGCCGCGCGATGGAAGAGGAGTACGCCGCGCTCCTCGCCAACCAGACGTGGGAGTTGGTGCCCTGGCCGCCAGGCTCCAACGTCATCACCGGCAAGTGGATCCGGACCCACAAGCGCCGTGCTGATGGCACTCTCGAGCGCTACAAGGCTCGCTGAGTCCTCCGGGGCTTCACTCAGCGCCCGGGAGTCGACTATGATGAGACTTTCAGCCCGGTGGTCAAGCCGGCCACCGTCCGTACCGTGCTCTCGCTGGCGCTTGCTCGGTCATGGCCCGTCCATCAGCTGGACGTCAAGAATGCTTTTCTACACGGCCTGCTCACCGAGACAGTGTACTGCAGTCAGCCGACGGGGTTCGTCGATTCCTCCCGTCCTAACATGGTCTGCCGACTCAACAGGTCTCTCTACGGCCTTAAGCAGGCACCCCGGGCGTGGAACCATCGGTTTGCTGCTTTCCTGCTGACACTGGGGTTTGTGGAGGCTAAGTCTGATACATCTCTGTTTATCTATCACCATGGAGCTGACACTGCGTACCTGCTGCTCTATGTTGATGACATTGTCCTCACAGCCTCCAGTGAGCCACTTCTCCGCCGCATCATTGCCGCTCTTCAGCAGGAGTTTGCCATGAAGGATCTGGGTGTGCTCCACCATTTCCTCGGGGTCACTGTTGAGACTCATGCTGCCGGGTTACTTCTTCACCAGAGGCAGTATACTCGAGATATCCTGGAGCGGGCTGGGATGACTGACTGCAACCCCTGCTCCACTCCGGTTGATACTCAGGGCAAGTTGTCCGAGGCTGAGGGCCCTCCAGTGTCAGATCCCACTGCATACCGGAGTCTTGCTGGTGCCCTTCAGTACCTCACCTTCACCCGGCCGGACATCACCTATGCAGTTCAGCAGATCTGCCTTCACATGCATGATCCCCGGGAGCCTCACCTCACTGCTCTCAAGCGCCTCCTCCGCTACCTCCGGGGCACAATCGACTACGGCCTACTCCTTCACCGGTCCTCCTCGGCCGAGCTCATTGTCTACACTGACGCCGACTGGGAAGGGTGTCCGGACACCCGGCGCTCCACCTCCGGCTACACTGTCTTCTTGGGCGGCAACCTGGTGTCTTGGTCGTTTAAGCGCCAGCCGGTGGTCTCCCGGTCCAGTGCCGAAGCAGAGTACCGCGCTGTTGCTAACGGCGTGGCTGAGGCCTCCTGGCTCCGGCAGCTCCTCGCCGAGCTCCACACTCCGCCCTCCCGGAGCACGCTGATCTACTGCGACAATGTCAGTGCGGTCTACCTCTCCACCAACCCCATCCAACCCCAGCGGACGAAGCACGTGGAGATCAACCTCCATTTTGTCCGGGATCAGGTCGCCCTCGGCGAGGTGCGGGTTCTTTATGTTCCGACCACCTCCCAGTTCGCGGACATCTTCACCAAAGGCCTCCCGTCCACGACCTTCACCGAGTTTCGCTCCAGCCTCAACATCACCAGTGGCTAGTTGCGTCTGTGGGGGGCTTATGTGTGTTCTTTCTTCTTTCGTGTCCAGTCTGGAACTCCGCTGCGCTGGTAGTTCAGACTGCGGGGGGGTGTTGGATTATGTGTATATTAGGCCCATGAGGCTAGGCCCATGAGGCCCATGTATGGCTACCTATATAGCTACCCTTCTAGGGTTAGCCCAAATCAATAGAGACTCTCATTCTAGCAGAGTGGGCTGCAATCTTTTCTATCTATATTGCAACAGGGCACCAGGCTACTTGAATTCACTACGTGAGTCAACCAATTCATGCAAAATCTTAAGCTTATAATGAAAGGTGGGAAATATGATGATATTTCAACAATTATATTCAAAATGAAAAGGAAAAGTCAGAGAGATTCCTGAACTGTCATGAATCTCCAGGGTTACTAGCTTTCATGAGCTTGTTTGAATAAGTCACATTGGTTGCTTACACAGATATGGTATCATGATGCAGTAGAAGTCTAGAAGATGAAAACTATGTGCTTAACACAGTTATGAATTAAATATGTCTCAAAAATAGCTAGAAGTTTAAAGCAATACCTGTAGTTCCATAATGAATTCAGTTGATATATCAGCACTTCCATTTTTAACAGTGTCTCCTGCAATTTCCTTGCTGGGAGTCGACAAGGGCCCATCATCTTCTCTTGCTAAGTAGACATGGTCATTCTCTGATGCTGAATAACAGCTATCATCACCAAGAGAGATACAAGAGTCCAAATATTCACCATTCTGCGGCAAGATATCCCATTATCAAAAGACCAAAAACCCATATGAGTGTGGTTAGTAAAAAGTGAGAATAATGAATACTGAAACACTGAATATTACCACTATAGTGACATTCTGAAATTGCAACCTCTTACACCCCAGCACATGAATGAAACTCTCAGTACAAGGGCTTGAGATAATTTTCCCCTCTCTATCCAGCAAATATAACTTTCCACCCTTCCCATCATATATGAAGTGATCAAATCTTTCATTATCAACAATCAAGGGCTTCTGAGGTGAAAGACTAAATGTTGAATGCTCCTGATAATAAATCTGATCATTCAATACTACAGGAGTTATCATATGTAGAAGGTCCTTGTCTTCATCATTGGATAAAAGACTCCGCGCAGATGGCACAAAGAATTCGATTACTGCTAGTAAGAAGTCAAGTGCCACAAGAAACTTGGGCCGCTGAACACATACAGAGACAGACAACGAAGATTTTCGGAAGATGGCATCAAGAATAAGCATCGAGGGGATTGGCTCAAGGCCTAGATCTTTTTGTATTCTCCGTTCACCTGAATCAAGTTCGTTAGGATTATCATAGCCATCAACAGATGATGTGTCCCGAACAGATGCTGATTTCCCAATGGCAAGCCTTAACTCATCTTTTGTTCCTTCACGATCATCAAAAACAGAAAATCCTTTGAGAGTAGCATACAGAAAATTCTCTTCCCGTGTGTTTGATTTATAGAGAAGCCATGCACTACTCGCCTGCATACAGAAGATTATACAGTGATGTGAAACTATCTCCAACAAAGAGCTATATCCTCATATGAAAGAAATCCCAAAAGGAATCTGTACTTTGAATCTGACCTACTCAGCAAATAGGACCACAAAGAATACTTAAACAAACATGAAAACAGCATAAAAATGTTACCTGATTCTCAAGCAGTACCAATTCACATCATATTATATTCTGTCCCAAGTTAAGAAGAATGTATTTGAGTACTTCAATCCCTCTAGGTTGCCCTTTAAATTGCATTCACTATTACGTAGATGAGATGCAGCAGCTACAGATAATTGACCCATACTTCCTTCAAGCCCGCAAACCCGCTTGAATCATTCCAACTAAACTAAATGTAATTCAAATTTTCATCCATTGGACCAAGAGTCCACCTAATTCCCTTCTTGGAAGACTGCCTAGGATCCATTTGTCAAGTTTTTCTGCAGTTCTAGTGGTGAGAAATGGGGTCCTAAAATGAAACACACCTCATTTTGTGGACTTCGGACAAATGAACTAAAAGCTACTAACTTTTTTGGTGTACAAGATTATAGTTTAAATTTTACGTTTTTCTTCCAAACCCATCACAAGGTAACTGTAGTCTGTGTGTAAAAATACACTTCCTGATACCAGTGAGCTGGACAACATTATGCCCACCACAGTTTGCGTATTCTACAAAAAAAAAAGGTGGTATGTGTGAAGTCCTGGCCCAATTCAAATGAGGCCCATGGTGGCCCATGTGTATTTGCATGTGAAGTTGCACGAATTTAGTCCAACCTTGCTAGTTGAGGATGCATTTCTTGGCCTCCATGGGACTGCTTGGTTCTTTTGCTAGGCACTGTTACGCATTGCCAAGCGAGGATGACGAGCCAAGACGCATGTTCAATTTCCTCGCCTGAGCACCTCGGGTCTATGCACACAAGATTTGCCTCGCTCCCGTGAGAGAGCCAAATTGGCTCACTCGCTCAGGCAAGCTCCTCGTGGCTCATGCCGAAGAAGCAAGGCGAGGCAAAGCCACTGCCGGAACCAAGCAGCCCCCATGTGACCAACCCCGCGAAGCGAGCACGAAAGGTAAGTGAGTTGGTGAGAGGGCGTCATGCACGCAGCGTGTGAGTGGATCTAAGCAGTTTGGACTCTAGGTTGTTACAATATGGTACTGTACAAAGTTGTGTTCAGACAAGCTCGCAACATGATCATAATTACGATTATGCAAAAAGCCCATGCAAGGTGAAGGAAAAGCTCTGAAAAAATAAACGGAGCAGTCAATGGAATTCGAAAGCATTTTTCTGCACAAAAATTGAGTACCTGAACGCTCGCCAGAGGAGAATCTCTTGTCGATCCTGAATGCAGAGAAAGCTCAACCAGATTTATTGTGACAGAAAATTTATTAGTTATCCATGTTTCTGCATCTTTGGACAAGTCATGAATACTTTCTGAAGAAGATGCTGATACATGGGATGGAGTAGTGGAAGTGCCATATCGAGGATCATCCAGAGTAGGCACAGGATGCTGTGTCTCAGAGAAGTTAGACAACGCACACTCAGATATAATTTCATATTCTCGATTGGATAGTGCTGCTTTCAAAACATCCACCTATGAGATATTGTAAATAAAAGAAATGAGTATCTCAATGGTGCTATAAGAAAAGTAAATAATCTAACCAGGGACCTTCAATCAAAGATGCATTCACAGAAAAATGTGCTACCTTAATTGCTGCCTCCACTGCGGGCAACTAATGCCTCAGATCACGCAATGATCTACGAAGTTCAAAGGAGAGACCTTCCACATCTTGAATTATGGTTTCACCACGTACCATATTCATACCAATAACTAAATTTATGTCCCGTACCTACAAAGGGAAGTGTAATCATGCTGTAAGAATGATTCTAAGCAAGGTAACAAGGAAAGACACTGTAATGAGGAATAAAATGTGCAAAAGCATTTGTTTCCCTACTAAATCATATAAGTTCAACATGGTACAAACTTGGCTTAGATTTCATGTAAGCCCCAAGCATACAAGTCATGGCCACTATAAGCTGCAATCAAAAGCCTGTCACTATTTTGCAATATGAAGATTTGCATCTTGTGTTCAGCAAATAAGATCATAATGGCATAGATTTGTTCAAAGCAAACTGCACTAATCTGGTGAGATTTAAATGGCCAATCTCCTTTAATGTGCAAGGAATCTTTGTTTCCACAAAGCACAGCCAGGTCATCAGCTTCAGCTAGTAATCAGTAACCAACAGCAATACCACTGCTAGGCTACTAAATGGCAGCTAAATTGTTGGAGTATGTGTGTATTAGGCCCATGTGGCTAAGGCCCATGTGGCCCATGTATGGTTACTATATAGCTACCCTTCTAGGGTTAGCCCAAATCAATAGAATCACAATCTCTAGCATGGTATCAGCAGCTTAGGTTTCCTTCCTCTCCAGCCGCCGCCGCCGCCACCTTGGCCGGCGCCGTGGCCTGGCTCAGCAATGGCTGCCCGGCGCTCCCCCCCTCCCCCTCCTTCCTATTTCCACTCCTTCCCCTCTCTTCCATCGTCTTCTTGGGCTCAGATAGCCGCTGCTGCCGCCCAGAACCCTCTCCCAGGCGCGGCCCGCCCGCCCCTCCCCTCCGCCGCCCTTCCACCCGCCGTCGGCCCAGCTCTGGTCGCCCACCCTTCCCCTGCTACTGGGCGGCCCCCTCCTCCTGGCCTGGGCGCAGCCCCTCCTCTTCCCCTCACCCCTGCTGCCGCCGCCCTCACAGCCGCTGCTGCTGCAGGGGGCGCTGCAGGGGGCGCCGAGTCTGCCGCCGCTGCTGCTGCAGGGGGCGCCGGGGGGGTTCCTGCTGAGGATGGGGGGGCTGCTGCCGCTGCTGCCCTGACAGAGCAGCCCACCGACGCCGTCCATCTTCCCGGCGCCGGGCTGGATGCCGGCGGACTCCTTCCTGCCGGTGTTCAGGCCTTCCCGGCCCCGCCTCCACCACAGCTTACCCACCTCTACGCCGGTCGTGACGCCTCGCCTCTCGCCGCTGCCCTCGTCGCTGCCCGGGCTGCAGCCGCTGAGGGTCAGGCTCGTCTTCGTGCGGCCACCCTCGCCTGGGAGCGCGAGCGGGATGCGGCCGACGCCCTGGCCCGCCAGATCGCCGACGTGGAGCAGCGCCTCGTCCCTCCTGTCTACCACGACATCGGGGCCACCTCCTCCGGCTCGACGGGCCACCGCACCTCCACCACCGCGGTCATCTGGCACGACCCTGCCGACCCTCTCGTGGCGCAGCTGCACTACCAGGCCGGGGGGTCCAGAACATCCGCCTGCTCGTCCCGGTGGTTCTCGAGCCCGAGTCGCCCTCCTATGCCCGTTGGAGGGACCTGGTCCTCCTCACCCTCCGCCGCTACGCCCTCGACGACCACGTCCTCGCCGATGCCACTGTCGCGGCTCAGACCCCCTCGTGGCTGCGCCTTGACAGCATCGTCCTCTCGTGGATCATCGGGACGATCTCCCTCGACCTCCACGACCTCGTCCGCAACACGGCGGATGCTCGCCAGGCCTGGCTGGCGCTCGAGGGCCAGTTTCTGGGCAACGCCGAGGCCCGGGCTCTGAGGCTCGATGCGAGCTTCCGGACCTTCGTCCAGGGTGACCTCTCTGTCGGCGAGTTATGCCGCAAGATGAAGACCATGGCTGACTCTCTTGGTGACCTTGGCTGGCCCGTGGAGGACCGCATCCTCGTCCTCAACGTCCTCCGCGGGCTCAGCGACCGCTACGCCCACCTCAGGACATGGATCACCCGCCAGCGGCCCTTCCCCACCTTCCTACAGGTCCGTGAGGACCTTGTCATGGAGGAGCTCACTCAGGGCATCCAGCCGGGGTTTGCCACTTCTCCGGGGTCCTCGTCCTCCTCGACGGCTCTGGCTGCTACTCCGCCGCGCCCGTCTGCTCCGCCACGGTCGTCCGCTCCTCCGCCATCGTCTCTCCTGGGCCCCCCTCCCTCCGGCCCGAGCGGGGGTGGGGGGGTCGTGGTGGTCGTCGTCGCCGCGGAGGAGGCCGCGGGGGCGGCCGGGGTGGTCACCTCCACGCTCCGGCACCCGGTGGACCATAGGGGGGGGCAACATGGCCTTCCTTTCAGAACCCGTGGTCCGGGCGCATCTCCATGTGGCCCTACCACGCCCCCGGGGCCGACTATCGTCCACCGGTGGCCATGCTCACCGGAGCTCCTCCTGCTGGTCCTCCCGGCGCCTTCCCTGCTACGCCGTGGGCTCCACCCTCCGGGACTCTACCAGGGGTCGCCGGCTGGGACCAGGTGACCCTGGCTCGCTCGTTCAGCACCATGGGCCTGACACCTCCGGTCGGACCCGAGTGGATCGCTGATTCGGGAGCCACCTACCACACCACTCCTGACCCCGGTATACTTTCATCGCTCCACTCTCCCTCTTCCTCTCTTCCTTCGTCCATTATGGTCGCAAATGGTTCGTGTCTTCCAGTCACGTCTATGGGTACCGCCGGTGCTCATGGCTCCTTCCGTCTTCCTGATGTTCTTGTTGCTCCTTCTATGGTTCACAACCTTCTTTCTATTCGTCGTTTTACAGCTGACAATTCTTGTTCTGTGGAATTTGACTCTTCTGGTCTTACTGTAAAGGATTTGGCTTCCCGGCGTCCTCTGCTCCGATGTGACAGTACCGGGCCCATTTACACCCTTCGCTTCCCGGCGGCTCCTTCGTCTTCTTCGCCGTCCGTTTTGTCAGCTGCCTTCGCCGCTTCTACTTCCTCTACTACTTGGCACCGGCGCCTCGGCCATCCTAGACGTGATGCCCTGATACAGCTCAGTCGTAGCTCCGGTCTTCCATGTACTCGGGCTCATGATGAGCAACTGTGTCATGCGTGCCAATTGGGCCGACATGTTCGTCTTCCTTTTCATAGTTTTACTTCCCATGCGGCCCGCATTTTTGATCTTGGACATTGCGACCTATGGACATCTCCTGTTCTAAGTATTTCCGGTTATAAGTACTATCTTGTCGTGGTTGATGATTTTTCGCATTATTCGTGGACTTTTCCCCTCCGTGCGAAGTCTGATACATTTACCACGCTCCTTCACTTCTTCACTTGGGTGTCCACACAGTTCGGCCTCACCATCAAGGCCGTCCAGTGTGACAATGGTCGTGAGTTTGATAACTCCACCTCCCGAGCATTCTTTCTCTCTCACGGTGTTCAGTTACGCATGTCTTGCCCATATACCTCTTCGCAGAATGGCAAGGCTGAGCGGATGATTCGCACCACCGACGACACCGTGCGCACCCTTCTGTTTCAGGCCTCTCTTCCTGCTCGCTTCTGGGCTGAGGGCCTGCACACCTCCACCTACCTCCTCAACCGTCTTCCTTCTGTTGCCTGTCCCGCTCCCACGCCACACCACGCCCTCTTCGGTACCCCTCCTCGGTACGATCATCTCCGTTTGTTTGGGTGTGCGTGTTGCCCCAACACCGCTGCCACTTCCTCCCATAAGCTGGACCCCCGCTCCACTCGGTGTCTTCCTTGGGTACTCCCCGGATCACAAGGGGTAGCGGTGCTTTGACCTTACCTCCCGACGGGTCCTCATCTCTCGCCATGTGGTGTTCGATGAGTCTGTCTTTCCCTTCTCCAGCACCACCACTCCTCCGGTTCCTGACCCTCCCTCCCTTTTTCCCGCTGACACGGTGGTCCAGCCACCTTTTCCGTGGTCTCCTGCAGGTACCGCTTCGCCGAGCTCCTTGCCGGCCTCCTGTCCCGGCTCCCCGGTGGGTCCGGACCCGTCGTCCTCTGGCGCGGCCCTGCCCTCTCCGGTTGGCGCAGACCCGGGGCCTTCGTCCCCCGCTTCTGCCCCGGGGGGGCCGTGCCGGTCGCCGTCGCCGGATCCTGCCCCGGCACCTCCGTCGAGGTTCGCCGCGCCGGTACGGGTGTACCAGCGCAGGCCGCGGCCGCCGCCGCTCGCGGTCCCTTCTCCGCCGGGGACACCGACACCACCACCGCAGTTCCCGCCGACTCGTGGTGCACCGCCGGTCTACCACCCGCCGCTTCTTCACCGACACCCGCGGCATGTTCACCCGATGGTGACACGGCACGCGGCTGGCACACTGCCGCCTCGTGCCCTTGCGGCTTCGACCGGCGACGCGGTGGTCTCCCCGGTACCCTCTTCCGTCCGCGACGCCCTGTTGGATCCTCACTGGCGCCGCGCGATGGAAGAGGAGTACGCCGCGCTACTCGCCAACCAGACGTGGGAGTTGGTGCCCCGACCGCCAGGCTCCAACGTCATCACCGGCAAGTGGATCTGGACCCACAAGCGTCGAGCTGATGGCACTCTCGAGCGCTACAAGGCTCGATGGGACCTCCGGGGTTTCACTCAGCGCCCGGGAGTCGACTATGATGAGACTTTCAGCCCGGTGGTCAAGCCGGCCACCGTCCGTACCGTGCTCTCGCTGGCGCTTGCTCGGTCATGGCCCGTCCACCAGCTGGACGTCAAGAATGCCTTTTTGCACGGCCTTCTCACCGAGACAGTGTACTGCAGTCAGCTGGCGGGGTTCGTTGATTCCACCCGTCCTGACATGGTCTGCCGGCTCAACAGGTCTCTCTACGGCCTCAAGCAGGCACCCCGGGCATGGAATCACCGGTTTGCTGCTTTCTTGCTGACACTGGGGTTCGTGGAGGCCAAGTCAGATACATCACTATTCGTCTACCACCATGAGGCTGACACTGCGTACTTGCTGCTCTATGTTGATGACATTGTCCTCACAGCCTCCAGTGAGCCACTTCTCCGCCGGATCATTGCCGCTCTCCAGCAGGAGTTTGCTATGAAGGATCTGGGTGAGCTCCACCATTTCCTCGGGGTCACTGTTGAGCACCGTCCTGCCGGGTTACTTCTTCACCAGCGGCAGTATACTCGGGATATCCTGGAGCGGGCAGGGATGACTGACTGCAATCCCTGCTCCACTCCGGTCGATACTCAGGGCAAGCTGTCCGAGGTTGAGGGACCCCCGGTGTCTGACCCCACTGCCTACAGGAGTCTCGCCGGGGCCCTTCAGTACCTCACCTTCACTCGGCCGGACATCACCTATGCAGTTCAGCAGGTCTGCCTTCATATGCATGATCCCCGGAAGCCTCACCTCACGGCTCTCAAGCGCCTCCTCCGCTACCTCCGGGGCACGCTCGACTACGGCCTTCTACTTCACCGGGCCTTCTCCACCGACCTCGTCGTCTACACCGACGCTGACTGGGCGGGGTGCCCGGACACTCGCCGCTCCACCTCCGGCTACGCCGTCTTCCTGGGCGGCAACCTGGTGTCCTGGTTGTCCAAGCGCCAGCCGGTGGTCTCCCGGTCCAGTGCTGAGGCGGAGTACCGCGCTGTCGCTAACGGCGTGGCGGAGGCCTCCTGGCTCCAGCAGCTTCTTGCTGAGCTGCACACTCCGTCCTCCCGGAGCACACTGATCTACTGCGACAATGTCAGTGCGGTCTACCTCTCCACCAACCCCATCCAGCACCAGCGGACGAAGCATGTGGAGATCGACCTCCACTTTATCCGTGATCGGGTGGCCATGGACGAGGTGCGGGTCCTTCATGTTCCGACTACCTCCCAGTTCGCGGACATCTTCACCAAGGGCCTCCCGTCCTCGACCTTCGCCGAGTTTCGCTCCAGCCTCAACATCACTGGTGGCTAGTTGCGTCTGTGGGGGGTTGTGTGTGTTCTTTCTTGTTCTTGTTCAGCCTGGAACTCCGCTGCGCCGGTAGTTCAGACTGCGGGGGGTGTTGGAGTATGTGTGTATTAGGCCCATGTGGCTAAGGCACATGTGGCCCATGTATGGTTACTATATAGCTACCCTTTTAGGGTTAGCCCAAATCAATAGAATCACAATCTCTAGCATAAATTACATGTTGGCACAATTTGGGCATTCGACGGAGTGGTCCAAGATAAAGCAATAATTTACATGGAGACAGCTCCTGCGCCAAGACCATTTGAACAAGATGATATGATGATGGAGACTATTTCCCAGTATCTAAGTTAATCCCCATTTATTCTTATAATAAATAAATATGTCTAGCAGGTTTCTCAATTAAAAAAGACAACATGCTGACAAAGTGAACTTACTGTAACTGTTAAAATGTCTAAGTGAACAGCGCTCATCTCATTCTTATCACCACCTATCCACTGGAATTCATTTTGGACTGTAATGTATAGAACATCAAGCTCCAAAAAGCTGCAAAGCAAAGTGATCGTCTTCAAGACATGATACAAAGTAAATGAACAAATCATATTCAGAGACGGAAAAGCATCCTTACTCATTACTATCAGTTTCACGGGGCATAACAATTATAGGCCTGCTGAATGAAACATCCAATTTGAGAGCAGGTGATCCTTCCATATCGGTTTTGCTAACCCACTTCTCTGAGTTAGTCTCATCATCTTTCAGCTTTACAATGGCGTCAGAACTTTTTGGGACAAGTCCCATAAAATAACTGATAATCTGCACACACCAAGAGAAGGAGGGAGAGAGAGAGAGAGAGATTAAACCATTTGCAGGATTAAGAAACTAAATAAGCCGGAAACACCATACCTCTTGAACAAAACGGTTCAGGTAAACAATTCTAACTTCTGAAAGCTGCCCTACAAGGCTATAGTCATAACCACAATAGTCTTCATCACCAACATTGTATGAACAAAAGTCAATCTGCACAATGATTTCGAAATTGATTATTCTTCGGTGATTCATAAAAGGTTTCTTTTCTAGAACCGACAATGTAAAGCATAATAAGTTATGACCTACATTAAGCAAGTAAAATCAAACAACATGGAATACCTCCACAAACGAACGACCTCCAGGATTTCGCATATCACAAACCCAAAAGTAAGGGTGGCTGCTAAGAAGGCTATCATCACTTATTTTAAGATTTCCGAGTGCAGCCTTTATGCTGAATGACGATGTGAACACCTTGAGTAATTGCCAAAGATAGTTACTCAGACCCGTGTGGGCATTAAACAAATCAAGCCAAAACAGACCACACAAACTAGAGATGATCACATTACCTTTATATCAGTGGAGAGGTTATTTTGTGATAAAGTAGCAAGCCGATCTCCATTCTCATTCATCAGTAATATCTGTGCCTCTGCCATGCTGGATGTAAGATGAAAAACTATTCTGCTTTTACCTTTAGCCAGTAACCGTTTTATGGTTGGCTCTGGTTCCAGATCAGACTTAGATTCCTCAATTGTACCATCTTCTACAGTAGCAGGATATGTATTTTTATCTTTATCAGTATCAGACCCGTTTGCAAGGTTGATGGCATTCATAAATTCCATGATTGCAATAACAGTTGGCCGATGGCAAAAGAACGATAAAGTGGCAACAGTTACAACTACCTGGTAAACAAAGAAAATATGAAATATAACACATGATCAAGGGCTAGGAAGAATAACTACATCTATACAGAAAACCTAAGCATGTCCAAGGCACTAGGAGGAATAGTTGTGCCTATACAGAAACCATAACAATATTATGTAATGAGATTTTTGAGATATTTACCCTGTTGTCCAAGCTGTTGTACTGGGGGGAATCTTGATCATAAATCACTATCTGAGCTTTCACAAAACTATCGAAAGTGCCGCTATCATCCAATGTGAATCCCCCAGTTTGAAGTTCAGTGTCTGGTATCAAATCAGGAATTCGATTAAATGTTGGCGGCTGTAGGGAAGGAACACTAGTAGGCAAAAAGTTCTGGGTGCTAAAATAGTCTGATATAGTCCTCTCTTGATGCACAGGTGTTTCAAATTCATCAAAATCATCTGATGCCTCAAAAAAGTTTTCCTCACTGTCATTTTTCTTCAATTGGGTGCCTCTAGGTCCTGCACTGTTCTTTCGACTAGGAGACGGGAGTTCTTGGGTTTGCATGCTATTGATAAAAGACCTTGCCAAGAACCTTGGCACAGGACTCCCTGGGTAGTAAAACTGGTCTTCAATTTCTAGTGACCCCAAAATAGTTCCTATCAGTAAATTGCCACCTTTCATTGAGAGTTCAACCTGTTTATTCCAAAAGGAAAAAAAAACATATATTAATAAGAGTCACAAAGCAAGGACCACACAAAAGAAAAGATCGATACCTGGCCACCAACTGCCCGAAATTCAAACAGGCTGCTCTCCTTAGCTAGCAGAATTTTTTTGAGTTTGTGGTTACTCTACAGAAGCATGAGTTGCATCAAAAACACTGAATCAAGGTTACAAAGAAAATTAGACGAGAAAGAAATACCTCATAGCCACATGAAAAACATATCTTTAACTCATCAAGAATGCCAGCAACAAATAATTTCTCTGTGTCAGCAACATCGGGAAAGCTGCCTTTGAATGAGTGGGCCTCTGATGGGAGAGCAACTCCAGGAAAGCTTGAAATTGCAGCAGAACCCTAAAAGCAGGCTAATAATTCTATGGATGCCAACAGAAGATAGATATGTAATGAAAAATTGACCAAAAAGAAAAACAAAACAAGGAGTACCGATGCACGGTATATAGCACCCTGTAAACGGCTCTGCCATATCTTTCGTGCCTCGTCATTATCAAACAACAAAATTAAAGCACCAGTGTCTTCCAGAATCTGTAAAAGAATAAAGTTTATTGAGATAATCAATTATGTCAGGGGATCTGAAGTAGAACAGAATGTTATGAAGTGCCACTAGACCGTTCCTTGGGATTAACTTGGCCAGAATCATGCAGCGCCAGGATATTATGCACGCCATTTGTAAGCTCAGTAGGTACCTGATGAACTTGTTTCCCACGTAAACTGCAACTCAGCACAAAGGTGTTAAAAAAAGTGTCCAGGCACATAAAAATGCAAAAAATAAACATAAACCATTCGTATAATCACATGAAATTACTCCACTGAGGTGCAGCTCCAACGAGGCACCCCAGGAGTGAGATTAAAGTTTCAAATGGTGGGCTGGCCATCCAGAATGAATGTGCCACACCCTCAGCTCTGTCCTCTGCTAGGCCTTCCTTGGACCTCAAGCACTCCACACCTATTAAAAGCTACAGTGGTGCCAGATCTTTGAACACATATGGCCAAGCAGTCTATTCTAGGCGCGGAACATGACAGTATAAGCTCCAAACTTGACAGTAACATAGGATTCAGAACTATAGGAAAGTGCATAACCTGAACCATTGCTTGTATGTTGTAGACATTGAATTTTCAAATACATAGAGAAATGGACCCACTAGACGCAAATATCTGCGTTGCCAAGTAGCTTCCCGGTTTCCAACCCCCTAACAGTAGGTCATGAAAATGATTTAGAGAAAGAACGTAATTCCAAAATGATTGAACATTAGTGAGTAAATTAAAAAAGAATGTAAACCTTCCATGTGAGAAGAGATGACGATCCTTCGAAGTCAGCATGATCCCACAAGTGTTCATGATCTGAACTGCTATTGTCACTAGCACCATCTTGAAAAATTTTAAAAATTTCCATTAAACGATGGTAGCGTGCAGGAGAGAAATGAAATCCTAGGGAAGGCACCCGTATCGCCAGTCTTGTGGAAGGATAAAGAGGACTTTCTAACTGGATCTGTCCAAAGATGGAACAGCGACCCATGTCATGATGATAACATTTAATAGAACACCCCCCCCCCCCAAAAAAAAAAAACAAAAAACAAAAAGGTGTGGGTGGAGTATTGTTTACCTGCTGAAGCTTCAAAGCAATCCCACACTTGTCAATTACCGGCAACAGGTTTGTTTCATCAGATGTTTCATTCCAATGGTAATCACCATCCACCAGAAATGCAGAGACATCACTAAGCACCAAATTGAAGTTTAGATACATATCCTGCTCTTCTGAAGTATAGGCATCCCATATTTCCTGAAGAAACAAAGTGATGTTAGTAGCATACAAACCAAACACTTAAGATATAAAAATGTTACTTGCAAATAGAAGACACAACCTCTGTCCGAAGAACTAAATTTCCAAGGTCAAGCAAAAGCTTAGTCTCATGTATATCATCTGGTCGGAACTTGGTAGGAACGGTAATTTTTGGAGCAGCAATATCCATGTTCAGTGAAAACCTAATAGGGGTTATGTTACGCATTAGTCGGCGTCGAAGAAGAGGTTGACAAAAGAAAATATAGCTAATTCTTTAGTGTAGCTTTAGCATAGAAGCAACGATGTAGATATCTAAAGTAACTGAAATACAAACCAACAACATCAGCATAAATTTCATGGTATAGACAAAGTGACAATAATCCTTATTTCAGGGGAAACCACAATCCCATTTTTCAAATTCCTTTTGAGGTTGAAATTCTAGTAAAATATTTACCCCCCTTCCAGTTAAATATTCTGCATAGGCTGTAACTAAGTACTAAACTGTGGTTGCTTTTTTTATTTCGTTTTTTTACCAAAATAAAAAATATTAGTCAAAGGAAGCTAATAATGTCCAGGTTGTACCATTGAAAGCTAGGGCTTCTTGGAAATATTTTTACAGTACCATTCTGTCCTCATCAAACTATTTCTTCAGTATATGAGAATGGTGGAAAACCCACATGAAAATATTTTTTTCAGAATATGAAAATGGAGAAAAAAAAATACACTAACCTGGACTGATCTTTTAACACCCGAGTCATTTGCTGTTGAGCAGTCCGTTTCACTTCATCTAGTGTCATCTTCACAAAGCAACACAGAATGATCAATCAATCATCTGATCACATGAAACAGTCTTGCCTCAAATCGATTTTACTCATAGATACCTGTACAGCAGCAGCAGTCTCTAGTGCCAAGTTCTGGCTAATGGTAGGGCTACTCTTGAAGAAGCCAACAATTTGATCGATTGAATCCTTTAAATACTATAAGAACAAAAACTCAAATAGTGAAATGGTAGAGCAAATGCATGCACACTAAGGTATAATTGTTGGAGTATATGTAAGCCCATGAGGCTAAGGCCCATGTGGCCCATGTAAGGAACC
This sequence comes from Saccharum hybrid cultivar R570, assembly GCA_038087645.1. NCBI lineage: Eukaryota > Viridiplantae > Streptophyta > Magnoliopsida > Poales > Poaceae > Saccharum > Saccharum hybrid cultivar. The sequence continues at coordinate 30,855,019 of JAQSUU010000066.1, read as the reverse complement.
TATATAGCTACCCTTCTAGGGTTAGCCCAAATCAATAGAGTCACTAATTCTAGCATGGTATCAGCAGCCTCTTTTCTTTCCCTCTGGTAGCAGCCGCCGCCACCCCTGGTGCAGCCGCCGCCGCTGCCTTCCTGGCCGGCGGGCGCCACCATGGCCGGCCGCCGCTCTCCTCCCCCCTCCCCTTCCTACTTCCATTCTTTTCCCTCTCTCCCCACACCCTCCTGGGCCAGGATCGCTGCAGCAGGTGGCCTACCCGCCGCCGCAGGGACCCAGCCGCCCCACCACCCGCCGCCGCTGGGGGGGCTGTCCGCCCTGCCCGCCCAGCCGCCCCACCACCCACCGCCGCTGGGGGGGCTGTCCGCCCTGCCCGCCCAGCCTCTCTTCCCTGGTGCAGCCGCCCTTTCCCCTCACGCCGTCGGCTTCACTCTGGAGGGCCACCCTTCCCCTGTCCACAGCGCCTCCCCCTCTGCTGCTGCCCTTACAGCCGCTCCTGCTGTTGAGGGCGCAGCCGGGGGCTCGGGCTCCTCCTCCCTCACTGCTCCGGCGGTTGGGGGGCATGGGGGGGCCCCTGCTGCAGCCCTTCCTGCAGGGGGTGTTGAGGATGGGGGCGTTGATGCCCTGTCAGAGCGCCCCGCCGACGCCGTCCACCTTCCCGGCGCCGGGATGGACACCGGCAACCACCTTCCCGCCGGTGCCCAAACTTTCCCGGCCTCGACACCCGGCCTCGACACCGCCACTCCTCTCCCAGATCCACGCCGGCTCTCAACCCTATGCTGGCCGTGACACCTCTTCTCTCGCCGCTGCTCTCATCGCCGCGCGTGCCGCCACCGCGGAGGGGCAGGCCCGGGTGCGGGCAGCCGCCCTCGTGTGGGAGCACGAGCGCGAAGCGGCCGACGCCTTGGCTCGTCAGATTGCCGAGGCGGAGCAGCTCCTCTCTCCCGCCTCTCCGGCTGGTGCCAACTCCTCTGCCTCGCCAGGTCGCCGTGCATCTCACACTGCTGTCCTCTGGCACGATCCGGCTGACCCGCTCGTGGCACAGCTTCACTACCAGGCCGGGGGGGTCCAGAACATTCGCCTCCTCGTGCCGGTCGTTCTCGAGCCGGAGTCACCCTCCTACGCTCGCTGGCGGGACCTCGTGGTTCTCACTCTTCGCCGCTACGCCCTCGACGACCACGTCCTCCTCGACGCTTCGGCCGCCGTCCAGACCCCGTCGTGGCTTCGTCTGGATAGCATCGTCCTCTCCTGGATCCTGGGGACGATCTCTCTCGACCTCCACGACCTCGTCCGTACCTCTCCTGACGCGCGCCGGGCCTGGCTTGCCCTTGAGGGCCAGTTCCTGGGCAACGCCGAGGCCCGGGCTCTGCGCCTCGACGCGAGTTTCCGGACTTTCGTCCAGGGGGACCTCTCCGTCGCTGAGTTCTGCCGCCGGATGAAGGGCATGGCGGACTCCCTGGGGGACCTTGGGTGGCCCGTGGAGGATCGCATCTTGGTCCTCAACGTCCTCCGGGGGCTCAGCGACCGCTACGCCCACCTCCGGACGTGGATCACTCGCCAGCGGCCCTTCCCCACCTTCCTGGAGGTCCGCGACGATCTCGTCATGGAGGAGCTCACGCAGGGCCTCCAGCCGGTCTCCACTACTCCTGCCGGGGCCTCGTCCTCCTCGACGGCCCTGGCTGCTACCTCTCCGCGCCCCCCTACTCCACCGCGGACCACTGCACCACCACCGTCGTCTCTCCTGGGTCCTCCTCCCTCCGGGCCGAGCGGAGGCGGGGGGGGGGGGGGGTCGCGGCGGTCGCCGACGCCGCGGTGGGGGTCGCGGGGGTGGCCGGGGCGGACACACCCAGGCTCAGGTTCCCGGTGGGTTACCGGGGGGGGCACCATGGCCCTCCTTCCAGCACCCATGGGCAGGGCGCATCTCTATGTGGCCCTACCACACCACCGGGGCCGAGTCGCGCCCACCGGTGGCCTTGCTCACCGGGGCTCCTCCTGCTGGTACTCCACCCGGCGCCTTCCCTGCTGCAGCGTGGACTCCACCGGGGGTCGCCGGATGGGACCAGACGGCCCTGGCTCGCTCGTTCTCCACCATGGGTCTGACACCTCCGGTTGGACCCGAGTGGATCGCTGATTCAGGAGCCACCTACCACACCACTCCTGACCCCGGTATACTTTCGTCGCTCCATTCTCCTTCCTCCTCTCTTCCTTCGTCCATTATGGTCGCAAATGGCTCTTGCCTTCCTGTCACGTCTGTGGGTACCGCCGGTGCTCATGGCTCCTTTCGTCTTCCTGATGTTCTTGTTGCCCCTTCTATGGTTCATAACCTCCTTTCTATTCGTCGTTTTACAGCTGACAATTCTTGTTCTGTGGAATTTGACTCTTCTGGTCTTACTGTAAAGGATTTGGCTTCCCGGCGTCCTCTGCTCCGATGTGACAGCACCGGGCCCCTTTACACCCTTCGCTTCCCGGCGGCGCATTCGTCTTCTTCGCCGTCCCTTTTGTCAGCTGCCTTCGCCACTTCTACTTCCTCTACTACCTGGCACCGGCGCCTCGGCCATCCTGGACGTGATGCCCTGATACAGCTCAGTCGTAGCTCTGGTCTTCCATGTACTCGAGCTCATGATGAGCAACTGTGTCATGCGTGCCAATTGGGCCGACATGTTCGTCTTCCTTTTTCTAGTTCTTCTTCTCATGCGGCCCGCATTTTTGATCTTGTACATTGCGACCTATGGACCTCTCCTGTCATCAGTATTTCTGGTTATAAGTACTATCTTGTGGTTGTTGATGATTTTTCGCATTATTCATGGACTTTTCCCCTACGTGCGAAGTCGGATACGTTCACCACGCTCCTTCACTTCTTTGCTTGGGTGTCTACTCAGTTCGGTCTCACCATCAAGGCCGTCCAGTGTGACAATGGTCGCGAGTTTGACAACTCCACCTCCCGAGCTTTCTTCCTCTCTCACGGTGTTCAGTTGCGCATGTCTTGCCCATACACCTCTTCGCAGAATGGCAAGGCAGAGCGGATGATTCGCACCACCAACGACACCGTGCGGACTCTTCTGTTTCAAGCCTCTCTTCCTGCTCGCTTCTGGGCTGAGGGCCTGCACACCTCCACCTACCTTCTTAACCGCCTTCCTTCCGCTGCCTGTCCCGCTCCCACCCCTCACCACGCCCTCTTCGGTACCCCGCCTCGGTACGATCACCTCCGCGTGTTTGGGTGTGCTTGTTACCCCAACACTGCCGCCACCTCTTCTCACAAGCTGGACCCTCGATCCACGCTCTGTGTCTTCCTCGGTTACTCCCCAGATCACAAGGGGTACCGATGCTTCGACCTTGCCTCCCGACGTGTTCTCATCTCGCGCCATGTGGTGTTCGATGAGTCCGTCTTTCCCTTTTCCGGCACCTCTACTTCTCCGGTCCCTGACCCACCCACCCTGTTTCCCACTGACCCGGTAGTCCAGCCACCTTTCTTGTGGTCTCCTGCAGGTACCGCTTCACCGCGCTCCGCGCCGGCCACCGGTCCCGGCTCCCCTGCGAGTCCGGGCCCCTCGTCCTCCGGCGCGGCCCCGTCTCCTTCAGTTGGTGCAGACCCGGGGCCTTCGTCCCCCGCTTCTGCCCCGGGGGGGTCGTGCCGGTTGCCGACGCCGGATCCCGTCTCGGCACCCGCACCGGCGCCTCCGTCGAGGTTCGCCGCGCCGGTACGGGTCTACCAGCGCAGGCCGCGGCCTCCGCCGCTCGCGGTCCCTTCTCCACCGGGGACACCGACACCGCCGCCACTGTCTCCGCCGGCCCGTGGTACCCCGCCGGTCTACCACCCGCCGCTGCTTCACCGACACCCGCGGCATGTTCACCCGATGGTGACACGACACGCGGCTGGCACCTTGCCGCCTCGTGTCCTCGCGGCTTCGACCGACGACGCGGTGGTCTCTCCGGTACCCTCCTCCGTCCGCGACGCCCTGCTGGACCCTCACTGGCGCCGCGCGATGGAAGAGGAGTATGCCGCGCTACTCGCCAACCAGACGTGGGAGTTGGTGCCCCGGCCGCCGGGCGCCAATGTCGTCACCGGCAAGTGGATTTGGACTCACAAGCGCCGAGCGGACGGCTCTCTCGAGCGCTACAAGGCTCGATGGGTCCTCCGGGGTTTCACTCAGCGCCCTGGCGTCGACTACGATGAGACTTTCAGCCCGGTGGTCAAGCCGGCCACAGTCCATACAGTGCTATCGCTGGCGCTTGCTCGGTCTTGGCCCATCCACCAGCTGGATGTCAAGAACGCCTTCCTCCACGGCCTTCTTACCGAGACGGTGTACTGCAGTCAGCCGGCGGGGTTCGTCGACACCACCCGTCCTGACATGGTCTGCCGGCTCAACAGGTCCCTCTATGGCCTCAAGCAGGCACCTCGGGCGTGGAACCACCGGTTCGCTACTTTCTTGATGACCCTGGGATTCGTGGAGGCCAAGTCTGATACGTCCCTGTTCGTCTACCACCATGGGGCCGACACTGCATACTTGTTGCTCTATGTTGATGACATTGTCCTCACCGCCTCCAGCGAGCCACTTCTCCGGCGGATCATTGCAGCTCTCCAGCAGGAGTTTGCGATGAAGGACCTGGGTGAGCTCCACCACTTCCTCGGTGTCACTGTTGAGCACCGTCCTGCTGGGCTTCTTCTTCATCAGCAGCAGTACACTCGGGATATCCTGGAGCGGGCTGGGATGTCTGACTGCAAGCCCTGCTCCACTCCGGTCGACACTCAGGGCAAGCTGTCGGAGACTGAGGGACCTCCGGTGGCCGACCCCACTGCGTACAGGAGTCTTGCCGGGGCCCTTCAGTACCTCACCTTCACCCAGCCGGACATCACCTATGCAGTTCAGCAGGTCTGCCTCCACATGCATGATCCCCGGGAGCCTCACCTCACGGCTCTCAAGCGTCTCCTCCGCTACCTCCGGGGCACACTCGACTACGGCCTCCTCCTACACCGGGCCTCCTCCACCGACCTCGTCGTCTACACCGACGCTAACTGGGCCGGGTGCCCGGATACTCGCCGCTCCACCTCCGGCTACGCCGTCTTCCTGGGCGGCAACCTGGTGTCTTGGTCTTCCAAGCGCCAGCCGGTGGTCTCCCGGTCCAGTGCCGAGGCGGAGTATCGCGCCGTGGCTAACGGCGTGGCGGAGGCCGCCTGGCTCCGGCAGCTGCTTGCTGAGTTGCACACTCCACCCTCCCGGAGCACACTGATCTACTGCGACAATGTCAGTGCGGTCTACCTCTCCACCAATCCCATTCAGCACCAGCGGACGAAGCATGTCGAGATCGACCTCCACTTTGTCCGTGATCGGGTGGCCATGGGTGAGGTGCGGGTCCTTCATGTTCCGACGACCTCCCAGTTCGCGGACATCTTCACCAAGGGCCTCCCGTCCTCGACCTTCACCGAGTTTCGCTCCAGCCTCAACATCACCGGTGGCTAGTTGCGTCTGTGGGGGGTTGTGTGTGTTCTTTCTTTCTTGTTCAGCCTCGAACTCCGCTGCGACGGTAGTTCAGACTGCGGGGGGGTGTTGGAGTATATGTAAGCCCATGAGGCTAAGGCCCATGTGGCCCATGTAAGGAACCTATATAGCTACCCTTCTAGGGTTAGCCCAAATCAATAAAGTCACTAATTCTAGCAATAATGAGGATAGCAGCTTACAGTTATATAACAAGGAGAAGCTTTAGCTGTCAAACTCCAGTCTAGTTGCTCATCAAAAGGTTTGTAGGAGAAGATGCCAACAAAAGAATCAATGACACTTGCACTCTAGAACATAAAGAACACGGAATCATGTGAGTGGCTACCATAGTTACTAAGTGTAAAAGGCAAATTGAACAGATACAGAAACCTCAGCAAGCAGGCCATATGGAGATAAAAGCCTGTAGGAACCCAGCTTCAGATCAAATATTTTTGCCTCCGGATACATTTTCAAGTTGCAGCAGAAATCTTGACACGAGAGATCAGCAAGGAACTCTGAATCATCAATGGTAAGCTTTGATGCATTATGTTTCATACGTATTTCAAAATCAAATTGCATCAGTTTCATATCCTGTTGATCAGGGATATACTCATTGGTTTCTTTGTACCCAATAATCCGATTTAGTCTTTCCCAATCTTCATCAGTAAAACTCTTTGAATCTTCCTCATCCTTTGAAGAGCCAGTCCTATATGAAGACAGATTAATTGCTGCATATTTAACAATATAGAAACAATAGGGTTTTATAGGCCAGAAATCAACCATCCAAATGACCACCAGGACTGCTTCTTATTTTGTTGAGCATACTGGTATGTTTCCACCGACTGTTCTACAAACTTGTGAGCTAGCATCCTACACAAAATAAGAAGATTGTATGTATCAAATAAAGGTAACTGCACTCATCATCGGCATAAATGATAGGGTGTATGCACATGAATCTCGAATTACATACAAAATTCATCCAAACTGCTGCATGGATGTTTGTCCATTTGCCAATTATTGTGACAAGAATCAAGGATGAAGATAAGACGCATAGCAGGTTGTTCAATGTACATGTGCATTCGGGAAGTGAAGAATCAAGGTCATGCACTGTTCAAGGGACTAACTATACAATGTTATACATGTAGAGCTCCAAAAATAAAAGCTCAAAAGAAGGATGGCCTAATGTAATGATACGCAGATCTTCTGCATATTTGAGTAAAAAAAACAAGGATGACCTATTCAAGAACCAGAGATCTTCTGTCACAGTTGCATGCAAAATAATATTTCATAAAGTGGAAATAGTTGTGAGAAGAGACAAGAGTGCAGATTGGATACAAGGTGAACACGCAGTTTACGAGAAATAAGTGTGCATATCACTGTTGTTTGTCAGGAAAGAAAGGGTGTGTGCAGAGCGAATGTCAAAGGCTGAAGGTGGAGGTGGGGTTGCAGAGAAGTCATAGTAATTTCAAAGGCTGAACCAATGTCACTGTAGTGCACGTTCACTGTCTTTCATGGGAAAGGGCAGCTGAGCAAGTGGAAAAAACAGTGCAATAAGGTGAACTTCTTTTGCAGACCTAAAGGCACCCTGTACGAATTTGTGAAGGCAAAACTTTGGCAACCTCCCCAAACTCTACATCACACTCTTTTAGGAATCTCTGGTACAGATCATCATAGGATGCTACTACCAGCCTTTTCACTTAATATTTGCAGGATAATCCCCATGGAGATGTACTGATGTACTGAGGACAAAAATAGAAGCACATCACCTCCACTGTAGAATAACCTCCATATCAAGTTCACGGTCCATCCTTTTAATCTCCTCATGGTCATCAACAACCAGTCGACTCATGTCAGATTTCAAGAGGGATGCATATAAAGATACATATGCCTTCCTAAGTCTTGCATTTCTCAATAATTGCTCCCAAGATAGACTCCCACTGCATCCATAAGTTAGATGCATCACCATGAAAGAATCAACAAAAAATGTATTGACATAAAGGCACATGAATGTTTGCTGATATTAAAGTTAAAGGAAACACTGTCAAACGAAATATTAGTGATACTACTTGAACACACATGAAGAGAAAAGTACACAAGAAAGCCTCGAATCAGTTGCCAGGCGAATGGTTGAGTCCCCTGTCACTGCTCAACTGCTTTCTTTTTTCTTACATAAACACTACTGACATGTCACATGTGGTACAGTACTACAAAGAAAATTAATGACCCCACCCAGATAAAGAAAGAAGACAAGCAAATATCCCACAGCATGATTAAAACAAATATTGGGATGTGCATTGGATTTATTATAGGCTAAATGCTGAAGCAAACATAACAACCATTCATCCAATCTATATGTATAGGTAGCCCAAACTGACATTCAAAAAAAAAGGTCGCCCAAACTATGCTAGAGGATAATGAAACAAGAAAATTAAAAAAAAAACTGAGCACCTTTTGATGTCAGTAAATAATGCATGGAATCTATATATGAATTGGAAGTCAGAGAAGAATGTGTAGATATACATACCTTGCTTTCTTCATTTCCTGAGTCACCACCTTGTATGCATACTTCCACCAAGCTCGTGGATCCGATTTTACTGGTAAAGATGGTCGGAGATGAGCATATCTCAGCCGTTGATTAAAAGTAGAGAAATTATCAGCCATCTTCAACATGTCCCTGTAGCCATCCTGGTTTGAGGGAAAAGGTATTACTTTTCACAGTGCTTGACAAAACTGAGAGAGAAGACAAGAGTACAAACCTTTGACAACGACAGAGTAACATCATCCAAATCAACTGCAGCATTTTGCAATGCTTCTCCTGTTTTCTTTGCCTCAGTAAGTTGTATCTTTGTATATTTTGCTTTGCCAGACACAGGTTGTAAAATGTAGGCATGCTTTTTTGAAGCAGATCTGGAACCATCCTGCTCCTGAAACTCAAAAACCTGAAATGCATTTTACGAACCAATGAAGATTTGTCAGGTTGCTGGATGCAAGCAACGGAAGAATAACAGACCCCACCAGAACCTCACTACAGCACCGCGTCTATCAACATTCTACCACATGTTTTTTCTGGTAGATATTGCCAAAGACAACTGTCTCCAAGCAAATTTATTCTCTCAAGCTCAGGTATTTATTTGCGCACGAACACAAGGAGGTACCTGACTCCACTCTGATGGAAGTAAATCCTCCCAGGGTTTATCCACAATCCAAGGACTGCTATCAGAGTCAAAATACACCGCCAGACTCTCAAGTTCAACAGACTGCAAAATGCCAAGTAAGTTAATGAAGTAATGCAAGTTGGTCAAAAGTTAAAAAAAAGTCAAACTAAAACAAATAAGCACACCAAATGTGCCAAATGCTCAATGTATTCACTGCTGAAGTGAACAGAATTCACTACTAGGTCAAAAAAGCTTTACATCAAATTAATCGACCACCAAAATTAGAAAAAAAAGTGAACTATTGATGTTTTTTTACTTTGGAGCCTAATATTCGGCTACGCAAAAGAACAAACAATCATCATTTCTTGGAGGAATTGGTATTTCCTCGTGTACTCACTTTCCTTTCTACGTGGATCACAAAAAACAGAACTGGACTCCAAGAAGCTAACAGCAGCCATGAGTAATATCAAACTAACCGTGGAAACAAAATGCAGGAACAACGTACCTTTTTCACTCGATCCAAATCACCACCTGTGGCAAAAGTCTCCTTGCCAAAGTCGTCCACTGTAACTGCTGAAAGCTTTGAAAGTACCAGACCTGCTGCGAAAGGGTGGCCAGGATTGCTACAGGAAACAGGTCACGGTGTTCTTATACTCCTTAAAAATGTGCAGCCCGAAGGATCCACTAAGCAGAATTGAATTACCTCTCTACGTCTTCGTATCTGATATGAATATTGCCAATGGATAACTTGATATTTCCAATTACAGTGCCAATGAAAGACCCAAGCCATGATGAATTCTTCCACAAAAAAGGAAAATCGCAGTGAGAAATGAAAAAAGTATCTAAGATGTTCAGATCTAAACCACACGACAGCAGGTAAAAAATATAGGGAAGGTTGACTATCCCAACTACACATAGAAACAGTACTGGCACATACTAGTTCAGATTTCAGTTGCTGTTGGCGCTCCAACAGTTTGATCTCCATTTCCTGTGTAAACCAAAAAATCAGTATGTGCATGGATCCAACATTAATTGCAAAAATCACTTAGCTGTCATCAGAAGTTTATTACCCTAACTCGAGTTCTTTTTGCTTCCTGGACAGCATCCTCACTGCAACCTTCAACTTGTGTTGCTGGTTCAGCTAGTATAAAAATTCGATCAAGATAAACCAAAACTGGCTCTTGTCCCAACCTGCTCCATGGAACCTAACAATCATTGACACAAACATCCTTGAACCCATTCCTCCGTATTACAGAAAACAAATTCAATATATGACTATATGTACTAAACCAAAGAAATTACTACTCCAAACCTTGAGCTTCACAGAACCAAGAAAACCAGCTTTGACTCTAACAGGCAATTTCAATGAATTGAGCGCTTCTGGCTTCAATTGCATGTTTGTGAGCTCTACATCACCTGAAACAATTTTTCAGAAAACAGAACATCATTAGGTAATAGAAGACGTGTCAATGATTAAAAAATGGTCAATAGCTGGGGCAAGAAAATTGTGTCCCTCCTGATCCCAATGTGGATATCTTCAAGCTCCAGCTAATAACTTCACTAAATACCATGGACCACATTGCATTTCGATGTCATCATGAAACCAACGTTAGTTTCATCAAATACCCAGAATTGTGCTGCACATGACCTAAGCTCCCTTACTCGTGCCCTGAAGCCACTGACACAAAAGCCATCTGATGCCTACCATCATCTCATACACTTCTCATGACAAGACTATCATTACAAGTTCAATAGATTCCTGCTATGCCCTCACCAAATGTCGAAGCCACATGCCACCTTAATTTCCAAATGAACTTGCAATCTAACATCCAACAATTGATGTAGATGTCTGACAAAAACTAGGCACTCACATACACCCCTGCAATCACTCACTATGTGAGTTCCTCCAAAATATCAATTGAAAATACTGCTACCAACATTCCTGTATTTGTTTTTATCAATTAAGGTTGGGAAGCCATTTATGGCCCATCCAACAAATTTGCTAATTTAAAACAAAAGAAACTGATCAGAGAAGAAAAAGTTCTCCTGCTCAGAAGCTACCGCGACTACAGATGTCATTATGTCCTCTGGGCTTCCATATCATCAGTGCCTAACATGAGTCTGAAAAGCTCTTATAAACAGTCAGGACCAAGAAAACAATGTATAGTATTTTTTTCTCTCTCCAGAGTCATCATGCTCCATTTTCAAGCACAGTCCAAACTCCAAACAAGCAGCATGTTCAGGTGATCAGCTTATCACTGTGAATAAGAAAAAGCTCATTTTTTTCAAGATCAGAAAACCCTTGACTAACTGATCATTTACTTAACAAATTTTGTGAGAGTATTCAAGAAAATCCGTGGCCCACGGCACACTCCAGTTACAGTTACTTTGTGTGAACAGTCTATACACAAGGAGATACTGCTTGCATCTCCAGCTTTATATTGGTTACCTAATGATATGTTTCTCTTTAACAGCAATTTCCATATTCAGAGATCCAAATACTTCGCTCTGAGCAGAGTGCTTTCCTTATTCTGTGATCTTATAAGCTAGCAGTGTGAAAAATTTCACAGATAACCACAGCGCTCTAGCCCTTCTGCTGACAAATTTCTAAGCCAGTTTTACAAAATGCTGGGTTGCTTGAAGACATGCTTCGTGGTTGATGACATCTCGACATTGTGGATTCTGGTAAAAAGGCTCAGATACAAGCATGCAGTCTCACACCTGAATGCCCACAACAATATGTCACCAATTCAGCTCCGTAATTCTCTGAGCACTGAAACTAGAACCTCTTAGGAACAAGCATAGCTAAAACAGTTCTGCGATCACAGAGGGACCAACACTGGAGAGTCGCAGATTCATCAAACTCACCAATCCAACTTCTGCCCCTGACATAACTAGCTCAAATTGTTGTCGTTATGCAACCACCACGTATATAGCATATAAAACAACCCACGCTCAGACTGAACTCAACGTTATCAATTGATCAGCACTAACACTGCTACTAATAAGCACGCATGACGCAGCAAATTTTAAGATAAAAGATGTCAAACTAACCCCCAAACTGCCAGTGTGATCACACGAGGGGTCGGAGTAAAAAGCGGCAGCGACGGGCGGATAAGAAGGGAAGTGGCGGCGAGGCGTCCTGACTGACCTCTCCAGACGCTGATCTTCAGCGCCTCCTTGCTGAGCCCCCGGACGTAGTTGCCGAGGTACTTCTGCAGCAGGAAGGCGACCTGGTCCTCCAACATCTCGGCCGCCGCCGGCGATCGGCAGCGCCCGCCGGCGCCGCCACCGCGAGACCCGAAGGTGCGGAGGGGCCGAGAAGCGCTCCGGCTGTCGACTCGGTCCCCTTGCTCGGCGTGCCGCGTGAGAGGGGAGAGAGAGGACTGGGCTAGCAACACAGCAGACAGCCCACGGGCAGGGCAGGCGGTTTTTTTGTCTTGGGCGAGTCGAGGAGAAAGGCGGAGGAGATCGCTAGAACAAGCAGGTGGCGCGGCTAATGCCCGGAATGCCCTCGCGCGTCGGGGGTATCTACGGATCTTACCTGGGCGGCTGAGCCCGCGATTTACGTAAGCCGTCGGGATTATCGGTGGCGCTCTTCGGGGACGTGGCGGTTAGGAAAGTGACTCGATCGTCCAGCAAGCACGAGAGTCCACAGCTGGATCTGTTGAATAAATGGCAAAACGCAATTAGAGTTGTTAATTGCAGATTAAATATTGCAGTTCAGTAGACGTGTGTGGGTAAAATATTGCAAAAAGTGCTTAACGATTTGGTTCTAACCTCTACCAACACGGGGGCACACGGCACGTCGGCATACATGGATAGACCGACGCGTGGCACGGGTGTTATTTGGTGGGCCGCACCGTCGCGCGCTCGGGAGGGTGGACGCGACGAGGTCCTCCGCTTTATCCCCGAGCACGCAAAGTGGCGGCGCGGGCGGGCGGCGGGCCGGCACGACGAGCTCCTGCGTGGTGTGTCTGGGCCCCACAGGACAGATCGTACTAGTGCTTCGCTTCCATTTTCCTGAGTTCTGACCCATGCATGTCCAGGACATCGGCGGGGTGCGGCGTGCCACGCTTCCACCTCGCCCGCCGGCGCTGGCAAACACGGGAGCCGCCGAGGCAGGTTTCATCCGCGTATAAGCCTAACCTCATTTTCTTTTAGATCACGTTCGTACGTTGCAATGCAACATGAACAAACTAATCGTACAACACGCGTTGCAACAGGGAAAAAAAAACATGGTCACCCTGTTTTACGGCACTACTTTCCTCTCACAACAAATCAGCATAAGCCAAATTTTAGTGAAACAAACAGGATGTTTTAAATGTTGTTATGTAAGAGTGATGTTCTCGTTACGATGGTGACCATGGCGGAGGCGGGGTGTGTTTTTCTATCTCATATTATAGCCTCGTTATAACTTGGCTACGCTCTATGATCTATTTTCATCTTTTTTTTTGCTTTTGTTTTTTTTTCTTGCCTCATTCGTCTTACAATTTTATGTTTTCTTTTTTCATCCAATGTTTTTTAACTCGTCGTTTTTTATCTGATGTATTCTTAGACTCGTTATTAGGTAAATAATTTGTTTTTTTTTTCATATTCATGTCTTTAAAATTGTGTTTCTTTTCTAATATTGTAGAGTCATTTTAGAACCCACACATATTATTAAAGATATATGAGAACAAGAGTATCTTGTTTTTCAGCCACCAACATCTTTTTCTTTGTACCTCATACAATTTTCATGTTTGTTTATCTCACAAAACTTTTGCTTTTCTTTCAATTTTCTCTTTGATGGACAAGTTCTGGATTTCCACCGCATAGTTTCTACTATGGTTTTCCTCTATTTTTATACTAATGGAAAATTCTGAACTCGGTAATCTTTCATATTTTAGGCATTCATAATAGATGACAGGTCCAGTTCTCCTGGCATAATAATGTGCTACAACCTAATAGACATAAGGGAAAGCATCTAGCTATAATCAAAGAGATGAAAAAAAAATCCGCTTTTCTTTCATTAAAATGTAATCATGCATAACATTAGAGCCTGTTTGGTAGCTCTTCGCTTCACGATTCTCGACCAAAGCGAGCATACAAGTGAAGAGCTAAAAAAATCCTCTTCCAACTTCCTGCACACACGACACATGCACATTCTCCGTCGGTTTCCCTCATCGCCCACAGTTCTCTCCATGGGCGGCGTACCTCCTCAGGAGGAAGAGTTGCCTTCTCCATAGCTAGCGGCACGCTCTTGAACTTCTCGAGATCGCCCACCTGGAGCAGCAGGAGTATGGCATGCAGGAGTATGGCATGGTCGATCCTCATCTTCTCCTGTGTGAGCAGCTTCTGGTAGTGGTATGGATTTGAAGCTCCTTGTTATTTGTACCAATACATGGGTGATGGATCTGTGTATTCAACATGTATTGACAGAGGTCAATTTAAATTCAGGTTGAGTGCACCAATACATCTGCACAACCCAACAAGCATATAAAAATGTCAACCAGGGAAGCTTCACTCGCATCATTGTGTACAGGAGGCAGAAAAAAATGAAGGGTCTCTACCTCAGCAAACAATCGGACTGAACCAACATGGAATCATGCAACACTAATCAGTGTGAAGGATTGGCAACTGACGATGACCTGACATTGTTGTGTGAGGAACGACCATCGCGAGGGTTCTGCCCTGGCCTACCAAGCTAGCACCCCGGGTCGTCCTCTCGACTGACGCAACGCTAACTCCGCAGATCAAATTGTAGAGCAACATTCCACAAACCAATCATCAAGATCCAAGTAACTCACTTATCATACCACTCAATAAATCAAAGAACTTTACATTGCATTTTTATTATAAGTTACAAGTACAGGATGGAGTATAACCCAACTATGACCCCAAGCCATTGTTCTAGTTTGTTCCTAATCATTATAGTAAATGCAGCTTCCGGAGACGCCCACCCCATAACCTGCTATATCTTAGACTTCGCCCAAGCTTGGCTCGGGTGGTCACCAAGTCCGAAATTCCTATAACAAGCTTAACGGCAGTGTTGTGAGTACAATTATACTCGCATGACTTATTCCAACATAAATATTTGGTAAATGCAAGGAAGATTAACGGGTATTTGTAATTTGCGAAAAAAGCATGACGTATGTTGTGAGAATGACATGCTCACGAGGATTAATCTAACTTATCAATTCACGGGTATTAAAGATGTATAAATAATAAGTTTAGAAGGAAGAACAACCAAACCAACACAATCCGTCCAAAAAATTTAGGCTTTCGAAAAGAACTCTGTAGAGGTGTACAACTGTACCCACACGGAGATCAAGGATGAATCTCCTTACCCGTGCCAAGTAAGGGTTCTCTTGAGGTTGTAACCTTTCCTCAACGTGGCTTTCTAACCCATGAACAGTCCGGAGATGGGCGGAAGTACCCCTCACGTCACGCCCTAAAAATAAGAAGGTGATGGTGTCGTATGTATATAAAAAAATTTAAATCTTCATACACACACAAGGCATAAAGAGGCATCAAGATCCATACAATAAACACATTTTATTAATATTTTTGTGTCATGATTACAACTTATTGGAGTGTACATCTTCACATAGCAGCTGCCCTTTCTCTGCCCTTGTTTAGTTCCCAATTCCTCCCTCCAAATTTCACTATGCAAAAAGGAGATTCCCCATCACATCAAAATGTCGGTAAATGCATGGAGTACTAAATGTAGATGAAATTAAAAACTAATTGTACAGTTTTGTTGTACTTTACGAGACGAACATTTTGAGTCTAATTAATCAATTTTTAGACAATTTTTTGCATAAAAAACAAAACGCGCTACAGTGTTCCGACAGGAACACTGTAGCGCGCAGTGCCGAATTTGGGCTCCCAAATCGGCAACTAAACAAGGCCTATTTATTTTGTGCAGTAAAAAGCTACTCCCTTGGTAGATATCACAGCTATCCCCACGCTATGCATGCATGTCCGAAGTCCGCCCTGCAGTATCAGCACTGCTCTCCCCCTTTCTTTACTGTTTAGCTTTTCTGATGACCCCTCTCGGATGATCCTGCTCTTGCCTTGGTTCAGCTGACCTCCCATATCACTTCCCAAAGAACAGTGTGAAGGATTTTAGCCAGTCTATGGTGGTGGGTGTGGGGCTGATCTGGAGGGATGGGAGCAGGGCATTTTATAGTCATGTTTAGATCCCAAAGTTTGCCACTAAATTTCACTATATAAAAAGAAGATTTCTATCCCATCAAAATATCGGCACATGCATAGAGTACTAAATGTAGATGAAATCAAAAACTAATTGCATAGTTTTGTTGTACTTTGCGAGACGAACATTTTGAGTCTAATTAATCAATGTTTGGACAATTATTACCAAATAAAAACAAAATTGCTACAATGTTACACAGTACAGCACAGTGATTCGGAACGCCCCGAATCGAGCAACTAAACAAGGCCGTAGTGTCGAAGTACACAATGCGTGCTGTAAATGGGACGAGGATCCGACCGTAGGAAAATGAGCCGAGAGTTATCCTTTTTACTGTGCGTTTCTATCCTATAGAAATATCCATCTGAGTTTATCTCTTCTCCGTTATTTTTCTTATTTCCTTTTTACCGCTCGTTCCTATTCGGGTAGAATATCCAGTCACTTGCGTAGTTTTGACATGAGCATGAGGGTGCAGTCTGCCCGCTAGCTCGTTCGTATTTATTTATATTTTTTTTGGATTTTACACTCAAGCTACGCCGCACCATATCCTGAGCCAAATTCGCACGATTGGCAAGTCACCACCGAGTACTTGGCTTATATGCTCCCATACGTAACATGTGATTTGTACGGGTGGTTACTCAAGCTTACTATCCCAAGAATCGGTCCTTAGCTACTCAGCGAGCTATGTCACTCGAGATCCAACACTCGCAGTGACAAAAAGCACTCATACTCCACGTTAAAAGTAGAGCTACTAGCTACTCATATGATCACTTGACAAAAACAATTTAGTTGTAGAATGCCAACGAGCCATATCTCATCTTGAACCTATTTCTCTTCCATCTTTAGAATTGTCTAATATGATTAAATCTGGCGTACTAGCTTATGTAGCATTGGACATGTTTTGAACATTGTGTAAGCCTACGTAAGGGTCTTCATGGGCAACCAATAAACACATGTTAGCTCCGCTTCCCTAGATTGAATACAGGCTAATATAGAACACAAATTATGATCGTTAAAGACTTAACCAAACGCAAGTTATAACTCATAGAAGCATCAGTGACTTAACTTACCTTTTCCGTTCTAAATTATGTTTTTTCTAGATACATATTTTCTATGTATACATAGCATATACCTAGATGCATAGTAAAAACTATGTCTCTATAATAAAAACCAAAACGACTTATAATTTATGATAGAGGGAGTTTTTTTTTTTACTTTCTTTTTTACTACGTTACCTTTAGCTCCTAATACGTCAAAGGAAGACCTTAATTTTGAGGGCGAGCTTTAGCTTCAATTGCCACTTTTTTTTTGGGGAAAAGGCTGGTTTATTTTTTTTTTCTTTTTCCATTTGTCTATACATCTTGATGTCGGATGAATTGCTTAAACAAAGTCATTAGCCGTGCAGATTGACATACAATACATGATGCGCTTGCGCCTGACCGGCAGGAGCAACGATTCTGATCACAGATTCACAGTGAGGCAAAAAGGATGCAGCAGATGAGCTACACTTTCAGGCCCAGCAACAGTTGGCCTAGAAATGACGGTGCCGTTTTTTTTTTCTTCAATGGTGGTTTGATGCATTGGTCAGGTCAAGCTCTTTTCGCTTTCTTTGTGCCTTCCTTCAGCCGCACTCTGCAAGAAAAGGTCCATCCACAACTTTTTCTTTTTGTCTAGGAGGAAATGGTCATGTCATGAAGGCCTTAGTCAAAAAGGCCTATCCTGGTTCAAGTTCAAGAATACTTGATGGGCTTTTTATGGCGTCGACTGGGTTTCTTAGCCCATTTTCGGCAAGGACCTGTCCTAGGCCGCATGCCCATATTGGTTAACGGCCCATCTAGTCCATCCATCCGTCCTTTAGGCCCATGTCTTTGCCTAACAGAGATGCAGCAGCATTCGGTCCATGTCACCACCTTTTTTATTTTTTTGCATACACCATCTCGTGATATAAAAAGGATTGTACGATGCACATGCACTAGCACGACCGCTCGAAATGTCGTCTCCTAACAATAACACAGGCGTCAGCTTGCGGCTGAGTGCACAATGAACTACACCAGTTGACCTGGTAGAAAGCCAAATCCGTCGATTCCGTCCACTATTTTCCCCCGTCTCGATCAAAATCACGCGCGGCGCATCCTGTACCCGATCTCTGCATTCATCATTCCTGCACTTCTCGTGGTCGGGGGCAAGCAGCAGCAAAGCATCATTCCCGTGCCTAAACCACCACGACCCCGCACGCTGCGCTGCCCTGCTCCAGGAAAGAAAACTAGAAAGGGCCCCCGGCGACGTGGATGGTTTCTGGTCAAGTTCGCTGCGCCGGCGTGGCCACCTGTCGATCTAGAAATTCCACGCCCAGTTCGCCCGGCCGTTAGTTTACAGCTCGTTGCCTCTTTCACGATCTGTCTAGGATACGTTCTATTCTAGTACCCAGTGGTGACGAGTGACAACGCACGCAGAGGGATTTGTACCCTCGCAGTCGCAGCATCTGTCTGGAAAGATGCCCAATCTCCAAGCCACCCTCTTGTAGTTGTATAGCCCAGCTGAAGCTGGAATCTTGGGCGTTTCCCTCTGCGCGGGGAAAGAGCATCAGTGCATCACCTCTTCCTTGGTGCACGCATTTGAATTTGATTCCCTGGCGTCGAAACAGATAGCGTCCAGCCGTCCATCCACGAGCCCCCAGCTTGCGGTGGATTGCAGTTTGGTATCAGTAATTTTCAGCAGTTCCCGATTCCGTTGACAAAAGGGCTGCCCGGCCCTGGTTTCATCTCCGGTTCTCTATCTATTGGCTAATCACTTATCGGCAGACGGGTTCCTTTCCTTCTCTTTGATTGCTGGTCCCGATGTTTTACGTCAGTGCTTTTGTCACTGGTGTGTTTTCCCTGTCAGTTTGCAGCCGGTGAAGGAGGGGCGCAGCGCAGTTGGTTGGACGCCAATGCCATGGCGCCGGCAGCGTCATTTTTCTAACCTCCTAGTGCGAACCGACCTCAGGAACAACCGAACGATGCAGTTAGTTGTGCGTGTGGTTGCATTGTGGTATCCTACCATCTATTATATCGTCGCAAAAGAACTTCATTATGCCTCCGCCTACCTCGTCTGACCGATACATGTTATCCGTCTCTGACAACCGTCCGGTTCTCCACCGAGGACCGTACCGCCGTACCGTTTCAGCAAAATAACAGTGTTTTTCTCTCACAACAAAGCTGTTCTTCCAGCCAGCCGATGTCGATGCGATAGCAGCTGCATTTCTTTTTCTTTTTCCTCTCTGACTATGCAAACAAACGCGACATCATAGTTGCAAATCGAAAGGGTCACTAGTTGTAGTTGTAGCAAGAGAATAGGAGGTAGAGGAATCGATGCTTGAGTGGCTGCGACCACATCACAGGCAAGAGGATGTATCTGAAATCTTCAGGCTCTTCGCTGACTGCTCCAAAATCTCGCTGAACATTTCTTCAGAAAACCTTACTCCCACACAGCTGAGCTGGGCACTTTTTGTCGCCCAACCTTGGTTGCAGTATTGAGCTTGAGCTGAACGGATGAAAAGGAGTTGGGGCCGGTTCAGTTCCAAAATTTTTGGCAAAACGGTACTGTAGCGATTTTCGTTGTTATTTGGCAATTAGTGTCCAATCATGGTCTAATTAGGCTTAAAAGATTTGTCTCGTCCATTTCGTCTAAACTGTGTAATTAGTTTTATTTTTTATCTATATTTAATGTTTCATGTATGTGTCCCAAGATTCGATGTGACGAGGAATCTGAAAAATTTTGCAAAATTTTCTGGGAACTAAACAGAGCCCTGCCTCCAAGCTGGCCTGTTCCGGATTCAGGCAGTGCCTGATGTAATTACCTCCAGCAGCATCATCCTCGTGTTGCGCAGTGCACATTAATTCAGTCAATTCAGCTTGGGATTTCGTTCAGTTCGTACGTACGTAGTTTCGTAATAAAGGTGCCGGGGTCGGTCTGGATCGTGGCCGGGGCCGTAAATGTAATGGGTGGTTATTTACTCATGTGTGCGTGCCTCGCATGCATCGCATCTGTACGAGAAGACTATAGGACCTGTTTACCCGGCTTATAATCCGTTTTTTAGCTTGTTTTTTTAGCTGGAACAGTATTTTTCTCTCACAGCAAATCAGCCAACAGTGTTTTTCAGCCGGCTTATCAGCCCAGCCGAACGGGGCCTATACACGTTCATGCAGTGTCATCAGCGTGTACTACGTCTTGCCAAGAAAGGCCGCTCCGGGTGCAGAGGACCTAGCTGCCGGTAGCCGTGGATTCATTATTCGAGCCGGGCTGCCAGAGGCAACGTGAGCGGAGCAGCAGCAGCTACTACAACTCTACAAGCTTTTGCGATAATGGCGCTGCTCTCCATCCAGGAAAGAAAGAACCCGTATCAGAACTCTCCTTTCCGTGCTCATTGCTGTAGTGTAGGTGAGAGTTTGTGGGATTGCCGACTTGCGTTGGTTTGGTTGGGCAAGTACTAAGCAGCGGTACATGCGTGCCTATCTGATTGATCGAGCCCAAACAAATGAAACATCATGGGTACATGACAGGGTCCACGACGGGCTTGGGGTGTCACGCCGTTTGTCGTTGACACCTAAAAGCGCGCGCTGGCTGCAGCGATCGACGACGGACATGTACTGTACACCTCAAAGCCGGCCGGGCACAGGTGACGCGAACGATTGGTCGTCGCGTGCTTGAGCCGCTCTTGGATCTCATCAACCAACCCCACCTATCGGTCGTCATGTCATCTTTCTACCTCGAGATCCACAGGAAAAGGGTCACCTGAGGGCCCACCCCGTCAGCCTCCGGCTCCGGGTGACGACGGCCGGCGGCAGGCAGGTGGGCGCCCGTCCGGCCCAGCTGTCGTGCGGTGCAGTGCAGGTAATCGGTCCTGTTTAGTTTCAAAATATTTCACGAAAAAACAGTAGATTTTTCGTCGTATCGAATCTTTGGACGTATGTATGAAGCATTAAATATAGGTAAAAAATAAAACTAATTATACAGTTTAGACGAAATGGACGAGACGAATCTTTTAAGTCTAATTAAGCTATGATTGAACACTAATTACCAAATAACAACAAAAAGTGCTACAGTAGCATTTCGCAAAATATTTCGAGAACTAAACGAGCCCTTGTGTCACGCACGAACTCACGATTCCACCAGCTCCCACCCGCTCGCGCTTGTCTTCTTGGCGCACCATTTTGCTTGCCTCCCAGTGCAGTGCATCGTCCCGTCCAGCGGAGATGGCGACCGCCGGCTGCTGTCGTCTGTCGAGCCGAGCGCACACCTCCCAGCCGTCCACCGCCGTCAGTATGCATGCGAATGACGAGATAACATCGCCGGATGCGGGAATCCCTTTTTCCTCTGGCCCCTTGTTTAGTTCCTCAATTCTCCTTAAATTCCACTATACAAAAAGAAGATTCTCCGTCACATCAAAATGTCGGCAAATGCATGAAATGCTAAATGTGGATGAAATCAAAAACTAATTGCACAGTTTTGTTGTACTTTGTGAGACGAACATTTTAAGCCTAGTTAGTCAAAATTTAGATAATTTTTACCAAATACAAACGAAATGCTACAGGAATTCTGATACAATATTTTTCTCCCCAATTCTCTGAACTAAACGAGGCCTGGGTGCCTTTGCGTGTCGTACAGTGCACACAGCACCGCACGGTGCCGTACGCAACCGATCCAGTTGCGGTGGTTCGTCTCCGTCGTCGATTTGTACGCGCGCGCGCTTCAAGAGCACGTACAGTAGGAGTATATCTATCTGTACAGTGTATATGCCTGCCCGGCTAGCTGCTCCTATACATCGTAGATTCGTAGTCGGAGTCACGTACGGTCATACGCACGCGTACCACCGTATTCCATCCCGTATACATATCGTGCTGGTCTCGCAGCAGCCGCGCGGCGACGGGTAGCTTGTCTGGAACTGGCCTCGTGCCCTATATACGCACAAAACACATACACACTCACCCCACCGCACGCACACAACACACTCAGTGCGCATGCTAGACCTAATAACTATACACACCACACGTTTTATAGAGATTGATGAAGTCCAACGGAGCTTCACAGACAATCAAACATGTCGTAGTACCGTTATGTCTTCGTGTGTATGTTCAGTACCCGCAAGATTATGCCCTCGTGTTGGCATGACCAGAGATAATGCATCGCCCAACTGACCAGCACCAACGGGCCTGGTGGGTTATTTCTTCGAGGCCCTTGTCGTGTCCATGCAGCGCCTATATATCTTTGCCTTTGCCGTGCCATACACTCCCCATATTTGTGTCTCGAGACAAAGACACGTGGGAGATCTTGAGCAATTACTCTGGCTGTTACGAGTTACTGGCATTATTTGTCACTCTCCCCAGTGGTACTACCATTATACAGTAATTAGTACTCGTTATCTCTCACGCAACGCAATCGGCACCTGACAGGGAAAAACGGAAGGAGGAGCATGCGCGTGCAGCGGAGCACAAACACAACTGCACAAAGGCGCAGGCACATCTGGAAAAACGATGCAGCCCGCCGGCACCGCTCGGACGGAGGCACAGCACTCAGCCCGGACGGCGTGCGTGCGCACGCGGGCCGCCCACCAGGCTCGCATCGCATCGCTCCAACTCCAAGCACGAGTCGGTGAAGACAGACAGGTTGCGCTCCACGAAGAAGGAATTGCTTCTTTATCTTTGTAGGGATACCCAAGGAATTGCTAGGCTAGGCAGATGTTGACGTTGGCATATATCGCAGGCTCAGAGAGAGAAACATCAAAGTGCGGTATAGCTAGCTTTAGCTTTCGTTCTCGCGCGGCCCTGTTCGTTTCACTAAAATTTAATTTATGCTGATGTTTATGATGATTTGTTGTGAAAGAAAAAAATACTATCAAACAAGTTAAAGCGAATAGGGCGGCAACCGAAAACACAAGAGATTTCTACCCGTAGCCCCCACCCCCACCCGCGGCGCGCAAATCCTATCTCTTCAGATATTTCGGCTTGATGCCTCCCTCCCACCGGCCACCGCCAGCATAGCTGCAGGACGTTTTTTTTTTCTCAAGTGCAAGCCAGCCGTGGTGCTGGTGCCATGCCTGATCGAGTGCTGGGTGTGTGGGGCGTGTGGCCTATGGAATTGCATAGCGCCCTACAGTATTGTGTGACAGGAAGGTCAAGAACTCGTGCAGTCTTCCTGAATCGGTGCGACATACCCATCCGCCGGCCGGCCGGCCTGATGCGCGGCACACAGCCAGAAAGCGCGGGAACCAACGGTCGCCCCCGGGGCAGTGGGCACCCACCGCCAGACACCGACCCCACTACTACTACTAACTTTGAATCAGCCCATCAGTGCGGGTGGGCCCGCGGCGGCCCAACTTCCCACCAGAGCCCGAGATCCCGTGGCTGGTTGCGATCATGGACGCGATCCGGGGCATCATCCTGCTCCTGCCGTGGGCGGTTGCGCTCCCGCCGAATTCAATTGTTGCCCAAGCCTGCAACCGCACGCCGCCGCGCCGCGCACCCCCCCCCCCCCCCCCCCCCCCCCCTCCATCTCCTTTCCTCCGTTCCCCATCACCTCTCTCTCTCTCTCTCTGTGACTGAATGCTGCTGCGCCTGCGCGGCGAACAACCGACAGGGCAGCCGCGACGCGCGCCCGTACGCCCGATCGGGATCGCACGGCGCGGCCGGCGACGGCAGCGTACGTACGATGGCGATTGGCGATTGGCGATTGGCGACTGGCGTCACGTGATCGGCCGCGTCTCCCGCCACTACTGCGCATCACGCGAATCCGCGCCTCGCCTTCGCATCGTCCCCAAGGCGCTGCTGCATTGCACTGTAGTACGTATGTCACGTAGGACTAAAAATGGCAACGGGTAATTACCCATCGGGTATATGCTGCCCATACCTTTACTCACATAAAAATATTTTACCCGTATCTATGCATAGATAAGAGTTCTTTCCCATACCCTTATCCATGCGGGTAACGGGTACCCATGGGTTATCTTTACCTATGATTTCAAGAATATTTGTAAATCAAAATTACATATATCAATATACAGTCTC
Source organism: Saccharum hybrid cultivar R570 (assembly GCA_038087645.1). Taxonomy (NCBI): domain Eukaryota; kingdom Viridiplantae; phylum Streptophyta; class Magnoliopsida; order Poales; family Poaceae; genus Saccharum; species Saccharum hybrid cultivar. Next base: position 30,831,159 of record JAQSUU010000066.1, on the reverse strand, counting down.
TCAATTTCAGCAAAGCATCACAAGTCAATAATAAATTCATTAAACAAACAAGCTACATGAACACATAATCAAATAGTCTAATAGATAAATCCATCGTTACTAATACCAAGTGACCAATTTCACGAGTTCACATACAATACAACATACCAGTTAGGAATTACTACCAAGTCTCCACCACATGACAGCCACACGATCACAGCCACACATAGTACTAAATTAGTGAGTTCATCAAATATTACATGTTGGCCTATGATTTTAGACATATTAAATCAGGTTTAATTTACTCATGGGTTAACGGGTATGAGCAATGCAGTCTCATATCCTTACCAGCTCGGTAAGGCTTTTTTTCATTAATTTACCTATGGGTAAAAAAAAATTAGCCATATCTTTACCCTAGGCTGTGTTCACTTCTGAAATATTTGGAGAAAATATTCCTGTAGCACTTTCGTTTTGACAAAATTTATCCAACCATAAATTAATTAGGCTTAAAAGATTAATCTTGAACTTTACAGATAAACGGTACAATTATTTATTTTTTTACCTATATTTAATACTCTATGTATGCGTCCAAAGGTTTGATGTGACGGGTGAGTTTGAGAAGTGAACGGCCCCTAATAAGTTAATTATCTATTAGGTTTCGGGTAGAAATGGGTGTACGAGCAACCGCGGGGCCAGCCGGCCAGGGCAGAGCAACCTTCGTCCTTCTCGTCTAGCGGAGTGTACTCGTACTGGACAAGTCATTAATCAAGCGGTAAAAATGTGAAAATTTGCACATCATTGCCTTCCAAAATGTACTACGTACTGGGTCCACGGTCGATCAACGATCATATGCCTTCCAGAAGTCCACAAGAACCAAGGCAAAAGACAGCTGGATCCTAATCCTGCTACTGGTACTAGGGCCTCGTGTGGATTGCAAATTTTTTTAACTTTAATTACTATAGTATTTTGTTTATATTTGATAATTAGTATTCAATTATAGATTAATTAGATTTAAAAGTTTCTGTCTCATGATTTACAGTTAAACTGTATAATTAATCATTTTTTATCTATATTTAATGCTTTATGTATGTTCAAAATTTAATGTGATGAAGAGAACATAAAAATTTGAAATTTAAAGTGTATCTAAACACGGCCTGATCTAAAAGAGCAGAAGATTGACTACTAATAGAAGGATTATAATGAACAAACGAGAAAAAAAAACAGAGAAAGAAGTCATGCACTCTACACAGTTTGCCATCGTTCATTCCCCCATTTCCTTTTGGCAGGAGCACCGGTTTTTTTTTTAACCTTTTCCCCTTTTTCTCCCAATAATGCTTGCTACGAGAAGAACACTTGCACCGTGCCGGTGACCGCGCCATGGCACAAGGGGCAGGCAGCTGCGACGGCGCCGGCGCCGGCAGCGAAGGGGGCGGCGGCGGGGACGGCGGGCTCGCACTCGGCGCAGACGCAGAGGTGGCGGCACGGGAGCAGCACGACGGAGGCCGAGCGCTGCCTGCACGTCCGGCACGGCCTGGCCGGCGGCGGGCGCGGCGGGGCGATCTCCACCACCCTGTCCGGGTCGACGAAGCAGGACCCGGCGTCGTCCGCCGCCGCGGCGCCCCCCGCGTTGTCCTCCTCTTCCTCGGCCTTGCCCCTCGCCTGCGCCGCGGCGCCCCCCGCGTTGTCCTCCTCTTCCTCGGCCTTGCCCCTCGCCTGCGCCGCGGCCGCCGCCTGCTGCAGCTGCGCGTGGAGCGCCGCGGCCGTGGACTGGTCCGCGAGCGCCTTGGCTTGCCACGCCGCCGCCTCCGCCTTCAGCCGCGCCACCCGGTCCTCCAGGTCAGCGCCGCGCCGCGCGGCCTCCGAAGCCTCCGCCTCCTTCTCCCTTATCCGCTGAGCAGCCGCCGCCTCGGCCGCGCCGACCAGCGAACGGTAGTGCCGCCGCCGAGTGTCGGCCAGCGCGCGCCGGAGCCTCTCCGCCTGCAAGCGACAAGGAAGGAGCCCATCAGCAACACAACAGAGGCGGGTCCGGTCGATATCGGCGGCGGCAACGACGCAATCGATCAAGCAAGAGGTTCTTACATGTTCCTGGATCAGCCGGTCCATCTCGTTCTTGTGCTGATCGCGCTGCGCGGCGAGCTCTTCGGAGAGGAGACACGACGCCGAGGCCGAGGACGTGCACGACACGTGCTCCGAGCCCTCGTCGAAGTCGAGCCGGAGGCCCATCGCCGGCCGCTTGTGCAGTTGCGACAGGTTGATCAACTTGGGCGCCTGCGCCTGCGCCTGCGGTTGCTGCTGCAACGAGAAGAACTGCAGCGACACGGACTCCGCCTCGCGCTGCCGCTTCCTCCCGCCGCCGCAATCTACGTGCACGCAACAACCCAACAAATAAATCGTCGCGACCTCACCATCCGAAAGCAGAACAGAAGACGAAATCTGCGGAGCCAAGGCGGACGTTTTGTTTGATCTGGTTACCTCCATGCGAGAAGTCCAAGAAGAGGGGCGGAGCCTGCTGCGGCGCCATCGCCTCCTTCTGCGCCTGATGCAGCTCCATCGCCGCCGCCAACCGGCTGCTCTCCGGCGTGCCGCCGCCGCCGCCGCTGACAAACCAGACGCTCAAATCACCCATCCGAATCCGATCCAGCAGACTGACGATCAACGCGGAAGAAACCGATTAGAAGATGTACAGCGGCGATGGCAGGTACCTGACGAGGAAAGGGGACTCGCGGTGGTGGTGGTGGTGATAATGCGCCTGCACCGCCATTGCTGGAGCCGGGGGCAACCAAACCAATCGAAGCGACGGACGGGTGGAAGCACGCGCGCGCCAAGCGTGTGAGAGTCGGGTGGCAGTAGGAGGACGGAGAGAGTCGCGGGCAACGCGAACGAACTGGTCCACCGCCTCCTCGTGCCCGTCTTAAGAGGGCGTCATGGGGAGCGTGGCGTGGCTGGCTGCTCCTGTCAAGTCTCACCTGCTTCGCGCATGCAGTTTGCAGGGAGGACACGGGTGGCAGGCAGGAGAGGCGTGGCTGGCCGCGGCTCGGTTGATGAGGAGAGGGTGGTGCTGATGCCGATGCGCTGGTGCCTTTGCATTTTCCTTATGTATAAGCACCCGTTTTATATTTATCTAAGGAGGAGATGCTTAGCGTTAGCGATGGCTAGTGTGGAAAAGTGTCTGCAATTTGTGATTTACTACCGTATTCTCCCTATGTCCTTTAACATTTGTCTCTATAAAACCGTATTTCTCTCATAAACACGCTTCCCGGACGACGCTTAAAAGGAGACGGAGGTAATATGCTGATAGACACGATTAACTTCTCTGTCTTTTTCAACGAGGAGAGGAATTTGGAACTTTCTACATTTAGGTCATTTTATTATACACAAAGGAAAAGCATATGAGTTTTAGAGGGTTTTAATCTTAGAAAAATGTTCTATATGTTCCTTTTATATAAAGGATTAACTAAATCCTTCTTTGAATTCCTATGGGATATTATAAAACCGTAGAAATTTTGGAAGAAAACTAGCATGAGGTTAGACGCATTAAAACTATCCTTTATGTCTATATTTCTACACTTCTCCTATATTATGAAAAAAATATAAATTATTTCTCGTGAGTTACTCTTTTAATTATACTAGCTGATTGTGCAAAATTGTTGCCTGAAAAATCCTGGCACGTGACAATAGCAACTCCCATACTAGATTTCCTGTATTTTTAAAGCTGCATGCAATTCTAATCCTATGTTTTCCATATTATTGTGTTTAAAAATCCTTTGTGTCGGAGAGACCCTTAATAACCTTAATAAGATGTGCTAGAAACACACTATTCGCCCTTAAACAGATGAAACTGCAATATTCAAAGCCTAATTTTCAATATTAGCTTGTTTGTAGGCTTGTTCTTTTTTTTTTGACAATGACATGTGACACTTTGATCCATAGTATTGTGTTAGACAACTTATTTTTTTATTTTATTCTGATGGTATATTGTCTCGTAGTGGTGAGCGCAAAATGTTGGAGAAAATGCTAAAAACGGTGGGGCGCGGTTGGTGCTGGTGACATATTTCATCATGTCACAGCACTGTTGGAGAGATATCCCTTTGTAAGCACACTGAATAAACACTAGAGTCGTTCTGAAGTTCTAATACCGTCTCCTCCTGTCGATGTCAATGCCGATCGATGCACCAGCTGTCGTCTTTCAACAATCTTTAGTACAAATTCTAGTACAACAAGTTTCGGTTGCAAAATGAAAATGGCTTGATAATTGATCACTTCAGACTGAAAATGCTGGTTCCGAGTTCTCACACAGTCGTCGTCGATGACAGATCGTTTTTTGCATGTGTCCGCGTCTACGGCGTTTTTTGCATGTGTCCGCGTCTACGGTTTGTGCCATGCCTTCCAGACCATCATGCGCGTTTTTGGTGGGAAATGGCCATTTCGTGGATGCACCGCAAGACAAGGAATTAAATCTTCTTGGAGAAACGGATTGGAAGGAAAAGAGAGTAAAACGTCCAAATCTGCTGATCCTGCACTTTCTCAACTTGTCTGTTAGGTATACTCAAAAACTGAAAAACAAAATCCCAACGACTTGTGCTTGGCAGCAGCAACGCCTTCGCATTAGCATAAAAAAAACGCCTTCGCATTCACAACATCGGTTTCTTTACGTTATTCGGGCGTTTATTGCAGTCTTCTTCTGCCTTGGGAGAATGAATGAATGAATGAATGGAGTGTTCAGTTCATACGTTTTCCAGTTGATCGATTCACCATACGCAGGCGGCTACCGCCTATAGAGTTTGGACAGAGCACCTAGCCGTAGTCGTCCTCACGTTGTGTTGAGCCGTCCTTCCTCGCTGAAAATGATTTGAGCGCAACTCTAGCTTTTTCCTACGCGATCTATCTACTCTAATGAAGTCTGAAGCCTTGTTCCCATTGTCAAATACTATCAACTGGAGCCCAACAGGATCGCTGATCGGAACGAAATACCCGACTTTCCGCCAGACGACGACAACTTTTAATTTAGTACAAATTTGGCGCTTACGATTCAGGACCACGTTTTATCTGCTTAGCAACCATGCACTATCCGATTGATCTCGCCACGATGATTAATCTCTGTCAGCAGATAAAGAACGCAAGTCGAAACAAGAAAAAACACAAGTGAATGTGCTGAAAAAGATTAAACTAACATGTTGTGGTCTCACAAATAGATGTACAGAGAGACTATTTAATGATTGATTAATCTAAGTAAAATATAAACACTAAATTAGATGATAGCTACTGCATATAAGATTAGGCCCAAGGAACCCTCGAGATGTCCCAAATAGAATCTGACACGATACAGTATCGAAGGCCTAAAAACCGGTGACATAACATCATGACAGATTATGCACGTTCAAACGATTCTCATTGACTCATAAACTTTCTGTGCATGTGTAGAACAACAAAAACAAAATCTATATATGACCTAGGCAACAATTTTAGTGCAGGAAGCCATCTTCTTCCCCTACATGCTTCTCTTCACGCACTTCTCCTTGATCCTCTCTAATGCTCCTAAGAAAAATAATATCATTAGGTAGTAATATATTGGCCCTGTTCGGCAGGCTATTTTTTGGCTTATAAGCCGGCTGTGGCTGATTTGCTGTGAGAGAAAAACATTGTTTCACGGCTGATAAGCCGTGCTGATAAGCTCAGCCGAACAGGGGGATTCTTATATTGACGAAAATGATTACTTAGGAGTGATCTCAAGTAGAGATTTACATGTTGTTTGGTTTGAGAAATCACTCCATACTAGATGAGATGATACATCATGTGTTCAATTCTTAATTTGGTGGAATACCTCCGTTTGTCATACTAGTACTGATTATTAGCATGTGAGGAATGTGATAACGATGGACCAATCTATTCCATTCCACAAAACAAATAAAAAAGTGAAGAGTGAGAATATGATAATCTAACTTATTTCTCAAACCAAACACCCTATTAGTTGCCCCAATCAAGCTCTCGTAATTAGCGCTTGCATAGCCACATGAGAATTGCATAGCCATGTGAGGAATATCGTGTGTAGACCTAACTATGGACCACCAAAGGACCGTCTGAAAATTCCCAACGCGTCGAATTGGGCTCAGACCATGATTTTTTATCCATGACCTAACCTAACCTGAAAATGACCCATCGAAAGTAGAAAACCCACCAAAATATTTGGCATTTTAGATTTGTATACACGGGAATTGAGGAATGGTGAAAAAGTGTGGTGCTTAGAAAATAAACAAGTGAGAATGTTAAGTATTGTGGGATAAAAACTTAAATCCTACACGATCAAGTATTTTGGGGATGGAGGGGGTAGCTTAATCCGACATGACCTGCCACTGCGTCATGTTAGGCTCGGGGTAAAAATTTTGACTCTGACTTAAATCTAACCCGTTGTTTGATCAGATCACATATACTATGGGCCTGTTTAGTTGCAAAAATTTTTGCAAAACGACACTGTAGCACGTTTCGTTGTTATTTGGTAATTAGTGTCCAATCATGGTCTAATTAGATTTAAAAAAATCGTCTCGTCCATTTCGTCTAAACTATGTAATTAGTTTTATTTTTTATCTATATTTAATGCTTCATGCATGTGTCAAAGATTCGATGTGACGGAAAATCTGAACAATTTTGCAAAATTTTTTGGAACTAAACAGAGCCTATATATGAGTGATGGCATCATCCCCATCTATCAACCAGAAGAGGCACCCGTTTATTCGGGTTCCTTCGCTTTCTCGATGCTCCAAGAGCTGTGGTGGCAGCCTAGTCGGCGTAACAGATATCTACAGCAGCAAGCATAGGGCATCCAGCATGCGAGACATTTTCTATTGTGGTATCGGTTCTTGAAAAATTCGAGACGGGAACACGGCACGGCACGGCCAGGCAGGCGGAGGTAAGACTAGACTCTTTCGTGGCTTTGTCCATTCTTCTCTCGTAGCTTTCGTTGTATGTAGGCAGTGGCTGCTACTGTAGGTGCGTAGCACTACGTTACCGAGGCACGCATCATTATTCTCATTCGTCAGGAATCAGGACCGGGCCGGGCGCGGGCGGATTTGGGCGTGTTTAGTTCAGGCCAGGTAAAGTTTCCGGGGTACTACAGTAATTAATGTCTAATCATAAATTAATTAGATTTAAAAGATTCATCTCGTAAAATACATATAAACTGTGTAATTAGTTATTTTTTATCTTTATTTAATGCTCCATATTTCCAACTATTTGATGAGATGAGGTGTAAAGTTTTTCGGGTGGGAACTGAGCACGGCAAAAGACAATGCGCTTGCAGGATGGGCGTGGCAGCAGAGCCGGAAGAGTTCAGAAACGTCGGGGCCGGGTTGACTGCAACGGCAAACGCAGGGGGAGAAAACAAGGGCATCCAAAAGTTAGAATTTTTTCACTCTCTCCGTCACATTAATTTTTAGTCGTTTGTATGGAGTATTAAATGTAGGTAAAAAAAATAACTAATTACATAGTTTAGTTGGAAATCACGAGATGAATCTTTTGACTCTAGCTGATCCACGATTGGACAATATTTGCCAAATAAGACGAAAGTGGTACTATTCATCAGGTTTAAAAAATTTACTACAATCTAAACGTGGCCCAAAACAAAGCTCGGCGTCACCGAAACTGATGAGAAAGGAGAGAGGGATTGAAAAAGGCCAGGACGGACGAGGACGCTGCGTGTGTGGGTGTGGCGCACTTGGAGATTTCTCCGCACCGGGTCCCCTCGGGGATCGAGGGCGACGCAAAAGACACGGCGGCCGCCTCGCCTCGGTCAAGCGGGCCGGTGGTCTGGAGCGGAGCAGGACGGACGCAGCCGGTGACGCAGGCGGCGACGTTTCGTGCATGCCGGGGCACTCCACTTTACAACTACTCGGCGAAACTACAAGACGCTTCTCCTTTAATGTGTGTCTGCGGGCGTCTCGAGTTTTGTTCTGGAATGGCGAGATTACGGGGAGCGGCTACTACCCAAAAAACAACTGACTGGTAACTTCGTCTCCACTTTCGCCGATGGGGTCAAGATGCCGTTGGAGCTAGCGCTGCTGCAGTTTCCTCGTCCTCGGTCAGTGACATGCTGGTCGTCATCGGGCCTGGCTGGTGGTCGACGATGATGATGACCTGTGCGAGGCGGCTCTGCCTGTCTGCCATGGATGAAAACGAATCACATATGGGTGGATATCACTGATATTATATTTGTTTTCATATTTTTAGTCGGATTCAGATTCGAATACGGATAGTGTCAGTCATGTCAGATAGGATACGATTTGATGTTGACATTATAAATATGCGACTTAAGTTTTCAAATACGGATATGGTATCAGATATTGAATATTCGGACTCGGATATGGACAGATCTAAACTCCTCTAAACAAATTCAGTCTCAAATATAGTTTAAAAAATCCGTACAGTTTATATCCCTGCTGTCTGCGATTAGCAGGAGCACCGGAGCACAGAGCTTTGGCCGCCAAGATTTTCACAGGAATTCCTCCGCAACTCTCGAGCAATAGAGTACTTCCAACAGTGAGGCCTCGAAAGGTTGCAGCAGACTTGCAGTGCCGATGCAAAAGGATTTATTACTGTTGTTGGTACTACCAGCGCTTAGACTACCCGCACTCATGGACCTCTATATTCATCCTCTATACGTCCTAGTCAGCAAGATTCTCTCCTCTATACTCAATTCTCCCGCACCCATCCATCCTCTATATCATCCTCTATCCACTCTATCCACTGTGGGACCCACTTGTTACTTTATCTAAATATATCCATGTGTGATCTAGTTTTGAAGGATTTATTGAGACAAATTTAATGGTGCAATCGAAATTTAATTTGGATTTTTGGTTTGTGAGTTATAGCATTTTTTCCTTTGTTTAGCCAGTGGGGCCCGCCACTATAGAGTATAGAGTAAGCACAGTACTACTCTAAATATAGAGTGAGAGAAAAGATAGAGTATCGTTTTAGAGTATCCAGTGCAGCAGTTTTTACTCTATATCCATACTCTAAATCTTTACCGTATCGTTTTACAGTCTCCGGTGCGGCTGGTCTTAGGGAAAGGACCGGTGTGCTTTCCGGGAAGTGAAACAGTCAAATGTCCGGAACGCACGGCCATGTAATCTTCTTTATCTTTATTTATTTAACCTACAGTATATCTAGTACAGTACGTACTAGTGATGAACCTGAACTGGAGTGCAGTCAACACAAATCAGTGCTAATAGCACCTACGCTACGACGAGCATCTCCACCGGCCCGCCACTAGATTAAACTAGTAATTCAAACACTCGCGTTAATCCAAGGACAGCTAGCTGGCCAAGTCGGCTGTTGGCACTCTAATGCTAGTGCATTGTGATTCAGATGATGCAGATTCAAGTTAAACAAGTTGACTGCTTCTACTCCTCTCGGTAGCAGGAGTACTCTCTGTCTCTTTGTAATTGGCGTTATGGTATTCGTCTTGATTAAACTTTATTTAAATTTTATCTAGGTTTATAGAAAATATTAACAATATTTATATTTAAAAAACTTATTATAAAAATAGATTTAACGATTCACTAATAATACTAATTATGTATCATAAACATTAGTATTTTATTGTTTATATTTGATCCAAGTTGACTTCGGAGTACTCCATAGTTGGGATGTAGTTGCTACTTGGCAAACTGCGCCGTCCTTTCTTTCCATCACCGAAGCGATGCGTCCTTCGCTCCCCTCTTCTATACTGAAGTCTGAAGGAGTGGAGTAATAGTGAATCAGACATGATTTCTTTTTGAGTGAAGTGTATTTTTAACCTTCAGCTTACATGATAGTTCGATTTTTCAACCCTAAACTATGAAATCGGGTACCGGACACCCTCCAACTATTGGGAGAAATTTAGTCCTTCAGCTAGTTTCAAAGATTGTTTTCTATTTTTAAAATAATAAAGACCTGTTTTAATCTCTAAGAAATCATAACTTATGCATTTTAAAGAAAATTATGAAACTTACACCATTTTTTTCTTAAAAATATTGTCCAACTATTGGTAATCTATTTACAATTATTTGGAACTTATTTATTTATGTTCCTATTGTTTTATTGCTTGTAGTCTATTTTTCTTAAAAAAACATGAACAAATAAGATTCAAATGACTCCAAGTGATCATCAATGAATAAATATTTTTTAAAAATGGTATTGGTTTCACATTTTTATTTATAATGAATAAGTTATAGATTTTTAGAGATTTAATCAGCTTTTATTAATGTTGAAAATAGAAAACCATCTTTGAAACTAGCCAGAAGACCAAACTTATTCGGTTTCGGCAGTTGGAGGATGTCCAGTATTCGCACAGTTGAGGGTTGAAAATCGAACTAGTGCAAATTGAAGGTTAAAAAAAATACACTTTACCCTTTCTTTTGTATAATTAGATTAGAATCGGCAGGAGGCCAAGCCAGCCACTCTTGCATGTGCCTCATGGAGTCATGGAAGATGCATGCACAGGCCAAGGAGCCGAGTGTGGCCAATACCCCCTCCATGCATTCATGAACCAGTGACGAATGCATGCAGCTGCATGCACGCCATCTAGACCGTAGGTGCTGTTTGGTAACGTTTTTTTTAAGATGGAAATATATTAATATCTCAGCTTCTGCATCGACTAATACATATAGTTGTTTGGTAACGTACACAGTAACACAAATGTAATCAAAATTACTCCCTCCGCCCTCAAATAAAGTGCATTCTAGCATTTGAAATTTATTCTCAAATATAATGCATTCAGAAAACCAGAAGATATTGTTTACTTAAATAAAATACGTGATTATTTTATTTAAGGAAAGTAATTCACGCACTTGCTATATTTTGTACTGGAGACTAAGAGTTCACCCTTTAATTATACGAAAAGAATTAGATTTCAATACATTAGGAAGGTAAATGAGGGGTTGAAAGTCCTATGTTTGGTGTTGGTAATTAGTGACAATGCCTAAGTACTAATCCTATGCCTAAGTTGTATGTAGCATATGAGGATTAGTACATTCCAAGGTTGGTGGCAAGATGGACATGGTGATCATGATGGTCACACTTGGATTTGGATGCAACCCTACGCGATCAAGGCAAAGGTATATGCTTAAGGGTTGTGTTTTAGTAACCAAGACACCTAGTGGGTGTGGTTACATTATAGGATAGATAGCCGTACTATAAAGAGGGGAATGACGCGGCTATTGAACTCCTAAGTGCCTCTAGGTGTGTATTTCATGTCATAAGCATTTGGATAGAACTAATAACGCCTCGAAAAATGATTGTGAAAATGCTAACACACATGCACATGGTGATGATCACTTGGTGATGTTAGCACATTTGCGATGGCGTTGGACTTTGAGCGGTAGAGAGGGTTTGGGGTCCTCTCTCCCTCCCGCCGAGCTTGCGAGGCGGGATTCAGGCGTTTTCGAGGAGTTGAAATGACTTTTTTTCCACTACGTCGGAAGTCGGAAAAAGAAACGGAGGCGAACGGAGGTCACAGGAGTGACCGGACGCGGTCACTGTTTGACCGGACGCGTCCGGTCAGTGTCCAGTGTCTGCGCGAGTTTTCAGCTTTTTGATCGGACGCGCAGCGTGTCCGGTCACAGTCGACCGGACGCGTCCGGTCGTCCAGGGAGCTTACTGGACTCCAACCGGACGCGGTCACTGTGGCGTCCGGTCAGTTCTCCAGCGCGTCCGGTCGCTATTTCGTTCGAGCGCTGCTCTAGGTTGACCAGCGCGTCCGGTCAGTTACGGGACCAGCGCGTCCGGTCGTTGCGACCAGCGCGTCCGGTCAGTGTTTCGCGAAAATAGCCGTTGTGTGACCGGCGCGTCCGGTCAGCGCGACTTCGGCTGTTTCAAGTGAGTAACGGCTATATTCGAAGGGGTACGTCTATAAATACTCGTTGGCCGGCTCAAGGCTCTCTCTCTTGGACATTTGACATACTTGTGAGCACTTTGAGCTAAGCAACTCTCCTCCCACTCATCTCTCTTGCTTCTTTGCATATTCGAAGTGAGATTGAGTGATCCAAGTGCATTTGCATTGTGAGATAGCATCTAGTTGGCACTTGGTGGTTGATTTGCTGCGGGATTCTTGTTTCTCTTGGTGGTTGCCGCCACCTAGACGGCTTAGAGCAGCTTGGAGGCGTTGGCAAGAGTTGGTGATTGTTCTTGACCACCTCCGGTGATTGTGAGGGGTTTGTGCCTACCTCGGCGAAGCACCAAAGGCAACATTAGTAAATTGCTCGTGTCATTGCAACCTTTTGTCATTTGGTAGGTTCTTGTGGTGCCTTTTGAGAGGCTCGGTGTGAGACCGATTAGCCACCGAACCACGTGGTAAAGAGGGACACAACGGGGACTAGCGTGCCGGCAAGCACGTGAACCTCGGGATAAATCTTCGTGTCATCACTTTCATATTGTGATTGATTGATCCCGGTGTTCGGTTGTTTTGGTATTCATTGTTGATCATATTGGTTGGCTCAATACTTCGCCCCTCGGTGAAACCCTCCTAACTCAACTCCGCATTACTTTCTTAGTTATCTTTGCTAGCTAGTTTGCTTTGCTAGAGTAGCTCTTTTGTGTTGCTTGCTAGTTGTAGTTGTAGTTACCTTCTCGGTTTAACTTGTGCGGTTGAGTGCCAATATACTAGAATTGTGAATTGGATAGGTGGCTTGCAAACACCCCGTAGGCTAAGCAAAGCTCGCATCTCGCTATTTGTTGTATTGATAAACTTGTTTAGCTTGTCTTTGTAGAAAATTTTAAAAGACTATTCGCCCCCCCTCTAGCCATCAAGACCTTTCAAGTGGTATCGGAGCCATGGTCACCGTTTGCAAGGCTTAACAACCTCGGTGCAAGATGGCTCAAGTTATGTTCAATCATGTTAATGGCAAGCCTTCATTCTTTGATGGCGTCTCTTCCTTTGATCATTGGAGCGTCCGGTCAGCGCGATTTTCGCTGCGTCGTCCGTACCGACTAGCTGCGTACCCCTTCGTTATAAATAGAGGATGTCCGGGGTTTGAGGGCAACTCTTGCACATTTTGAGACCTAGAAACATCCTTTGAGCTAGAGAACAACCCCTCCACTCATCTCTTTGATTGATTGCACATCTTGAGTGAGATTGAGTGAGATTCAAGTGCATTGCTTGAGAGTTGCATTCTAGAGGCACTTGATCTTCGAGTTGCTACGGATTTCTTGTTACTCTTCCGTGTTTCCCGATACGGTAGACGGCTTGGAGCAGCGGAGGTGATTGAGCTCGCAATTGGAGATTGTTCGAGCCTTCACCAAGTGTTGTTAAGGGTTCTTGATCCTTCCCCGTGGGAGTTCGCGAATTGGATACTCTAGTGGAGCTCGTGGCTTGGAGGATCCCCATCTTGTGTGCGGTTGTGCGGTGCCCGCCGAGGGCTCGACTCTTGATAGTCGATTAGCTCGCGAACTGACAAGTGGGTGTATCGCCACAACGGGGAGTAGCTTGCCGGGAAGCAAGTGAACCTCGGGATAAATTCTTGTGTCATTCTCTTCCCGAGGATTTCTCTTGTGTGATTGATTGATTGGTACTTCTCATCTCTACACGGCGGTATAATCACTCGAAGCTCTTCTCTTGTATTACATCTCGTATCTAGTTTGTTGTTGTGTTTAGTGGATAGCCTTGAACTAGACTTGTATAGGTGGCTTGCTTAATTAGTTAGTGCTAGTGCATTTTGCTCCGCCACCTTTTGTACTAACTTGTGGTTAAGTAATTTTTGTAGAAGTTTTAATTAGGCTATTCACCCCCCCTCTAGCCTTTTGGACCTTACAAGTGGTATCGGAGCCGAGGCACCGTTTATTTGAGGCTTAACAACCTACGGTGAAAAAGAAATTGCTCAATTAAGCTTGCACATCAACAACACCAAGAAGGCACCTCACTTTGATGGCACAAATTATGCATATTGGAAGGTTAAGATGACCGCACACCTCAAGTCAATCAATAGAGAAGTGTGGAAGGTCACCGAAACAAAATTTGAGGTTGCTAATCCGGAAGCACCTGCACCGGTGGAAGAGAAGAAGCTCCAATGCAATGACATTGCCATTAGTGCTCTTCATGAGGCACTAGATGACAAGACCTTTGAGCAAGTGAAGAACATTGAGATCGCTCATGATGCTTGGGCCAAGCTAGAAGAAACATTTGAGGGCACCGAAGGCACAAAGACCGCTAAAGCATATATCTTGCAAGAAAAATTTTCATGCTTCAAGATGCAAGATGACAAGAGTGTACCGGAGATGTTTCATAGATTGCAAGTCATTGTCAACGAGCTCAAAGCTCTTGGTGAGGAAGTCAAGGACAACCAATTCTCTATGAAGTTCTTGAGAAGCTTGCCTAAGAGGTTTGATACATTGATCACCGTGCCAGTAAGGACTACATTGAATGATTCAACTCCTCAATAAATATTTCAAGAAGTGATGACCGATGATTCATATAGAGAAGATGATGAGAAGGATGAGTTGGTCAAGAAGAAGAAGGAGAATGAGAAGAAAGATGATGAAAAGAAGAAGAGTGTGGCATTCAAAGCCACCACATCCAAGGGCAAATCCAAGATTGAATCATCAAGTGAAGAAGACTCAAGCTCTTGTGATAGTGATGACATTGATGAGAAGATGGCTCTCTTTGTCAAACAATTTGGCAAATTCATGAAGAAGAAAGGCTTTCGTGCAAGAAGGAGGAAGAACTCATCCAAGAAGAATGAGCATACCATGAGATGCTTTAGATGCCATAGTAAGGACCATCTCATTGCAAAGTGCCCTTATGATAGTGATGATGAAGATGCTATCAAGAAGGAGAGGAAGAAGCAAAAGAAGAAGCAAGAAAAGAAGGAGAGTTCTCATAAGAAGAAGAATGATTCTCATGTTGCTACATGGGATAGTGATGATTCATCAAGTGATGATGAGAATGACAACAAGAGCAAGAAGAAGGGACATGCTAGCATTGCTATCCAAGAGAAGGTCTCCCTCTTCGACACTCCATCTTGCTTCATGGCTAAGGCCGTTAAGGTATCATCCGATGATGAGAGTGATCATGATAATGTTAGTGATAGTGATAGTGATGAAGAAGAATTCACTAAAGATGAACTAATCACCATGCTAGAAGATTGCACTCAACATTTTAAAGAATCTAGAAAGGAGTGCAAGGGCTTGCTTAAGGAAAAGAAAAACCTTATGCAAGAACTTGATGAGCTTAGAGCATCTTATGAGAGTCTAAAGGTAGACCATAAGAAGCTTCAAAAGTCTCACACTAAGCTTGAAGAAGCTCATTCCTCTCTAGTTGAAAAATGTGAAAACATGCCAACTAATGTTGAGAAAGCTAAAACTTGCAATATAGGCATATCATGTGATATAATTGATGAATCTTTTCATAAGCCTATTGTTGTTGCTCCCACTAACCCTTCATGTAGCTCATCTACATCATCCTCATCTAGTAGTGATGGTTTCACTTGTGACTCCACACTTATAGTTGAGAATGAAAATCTCAAGAAGGAGGTAAAAGAGCTCAATCACACCTTATCTAAGGCTTATGGTGGTGAGGACCGCTTGCTTATGGCTTGGGTAGCCAAAGGGCTTATCTCTATAAAGAGGGATTGGGCTATAACCCCAAGAAAGGCAAGGCCGCTTTTGCTCCTCACAAGACTCGTTTTGTGAAGAACAATGGTAGCTATTGCAAAAGTTGCAAGCAAGTTGGTCACATAGAGCAATATTGCATGAACAAAAAATCCAATGCTAATGTATCCTCAATTAAGTTTGATTCTTTCTATATACTTACCAAGGGTACAAATGGTGTTCATGCTAAGTTCATTGGTACACCATGGATGGGCTCAAAGAAGAAAGCCATTTGGGTACCAAAGAGCTTGGTCACTAACCTTGGAGGACCCAAATAAGTTTAGGTACCTAAAAAGAATTGATCTTATCTTATAGGTCAATTACAAAGCCAGAGGAAGGCATTGTGTGCTTGATAGTGGGTGCACTCAACATATGACCGGGGATTCATGTATGTTCAAATCAATTGATACAAGTCAAAATGGTGATTTTGATGCTATCACTTTTGGCAACAATAAGAAAGGCAAAGTCAAGGGGCTTGGTAAAATTGCTATCTCAAATGACATGAGCATATCTAATGTGTTGCTAGTTGAGAGCTTGGATTTCAATCTTTTATCGGTGGCACAACTTTGTGATCTTGGCTTCGAGTGCATATTTGGTAGTGATGATGTTGAAGTCATTAGTGTGGATGGATCAAATTTGATATTCAAAGGATTTAGACATGGTAGCTTATACTTGGTTGACTTCAATGATAGTGAGACCCAATTGACATCATGCTTGCTTAGCAAATCTAGTATGTGATGGTTGTGGCATAGAAGGCTTGGTCATGTTGGAATGAAACAATTGAACAAACTTTTGAGGCATGACTTAGTTAGGGGCTTGGAAGATGTGACTTTTGAAAAGGATAAACCTTGTAGTGCTTGTCAAGCCGGCAAACAAGTTGGAAATACACATCCTAGTAAGAGTGAAATGAGCACATCAAAGGCATTTGAGCTATTGCACATGGACTTATTTGAGCCAACAACATACACTAGCATTGGTGGGAACAAGTATGGCTTTGTGATAGTGGATGACTACACTAGATACACTTGGGTGTTCTTTCTTTTTGACAAGAGTGATGTTTATGATCTATTCAAGTCTTTTGTCAAAAGAGTGCAAAATGAGTTTGAAATCACCATCAAGAAGATTAGAAGTGACAATGGTAGTGAGTTCAAGAACACAAGAATTGAGGAATTGTGTGATGATCTTGGTATTGGACATCAATTCTCTCCAACATACACTCCTCAATCCAATGGTGTAGTTGAAAGAAAGAATAGAACTTTGATTGACATGGCTAGATCAATGCTTAGTGAATACAATGTGAGTCATTCATTTTGGAGTGAAGCTATCAACACGGCTTGCTATTGTAGCAACCGTCTCTATTGCCATGGGAAGCTTGGGAAGACACCATATGAGCTATTGAATGGAAGAAAGCCCAACATTGCCTATTTTAGAGTGTTTGGTTGCAAATGCTATATTCTCAAGAAAGGCACTAGATTAAGCAAGTTTGACAAGAAATGTGATGAAGGGTTCTTACTTGGTTATTCTACCACAAGCAAAGCATATAGAGTTTGGAATCTCACAAATGGCACCTTGGAAGAAGTTCATGATGTTGAATTTGATGAAACCCAAGGATCTCAAAATGAAGCTCAAAACCTTGATGATGTGAGAGGAGATCAATTGTCAAATGCAATGAAGAACATGGACATTGGTGATATTAGGCCAAGGCAAGTTGATGATGATGATATTCATGTGATCAACCAAAGTGTGCAAATTGATACAAATCAAGCAAGCTCTAGTGGTACTTATGATGAAGTGCAAGATCAAGGTCAAGCTAGTGGAAGTAACCAACTCCCAATACTCCAACCTACTAGCATTGCAAGAGATCATCCATTGGATCAAATCATTGGTGGAATTCAAAGTGGTGTTCAAACTAGATCAAGGCTAGCATCCTTTTGTGAGCATTACTCATTTGTGTCACTTGAAGAACCTAAGAAAATAGAAGATGCCTTAAAGGATTCCGATTGGGTAAATGCCATGCATGAAGAGCTAAACAACTTCACTAGAAATCAAGTTTGGGAACTTGTTGAAAGGCCAAAGAACTACAATGTGATTGGTACTAAGTGGGTCTTTAGAAACAAGCAAGATCAAGATGGCATGGTTGTGAGGAACAAAGCAAGATTAGTAGCACAAGGTTACACACAAGTTGAGGGTCTTGACTTTGGAGAGACATATGCACCGGTTGCAAGATTGGAGGCAATTAGAATCTTGTTAGCATATGCTTGTGCACACAACATCAAGCTCTATCAAATGGATGTCAAAAGTGTATTTCTCAATGGCTACATCAATGAGGAAGTTTATGTTGAGCAACCTCCCGGTTTTGAAAATGACAAGAAGCTCGACCATGTTTTCAAGCTAAAGAAGGCATTGTATGGTTTGAAGCAAGCACCTAGAGCATGGTATGAGAGATTGAGGGACTTTCTTCTCTCTAAAGAGTTTAAGATGGGAAAGGTTGACACCACTCTCTTCACCAAGAAGCTTAGAAAATGACTTGTTTGTGTTGCAAATCTATGTTGATGATATTATTTTTAGATCAACAAATCAAGACTTTTGTGAACAGTTTGGAAATATGATGGCAAAAGAGTCTGAGATGTCTATGATTGGAGAGCTTAGTTACTTCCTTGGACTTCAAATCAAGCAAATGAAGAATGGCACTTTTGTAAGTCAAGGCAAGTACATCAAGGACATGATCAAGAAGTTTGGATTGCAAGATGCTAAGCCAATGAGTACACCAATGGGCACGAATGATCAATTGGGTGTTGATGCTAGTGGTAACATGGTAGATCAAAAACAATACCGGTCTATGATTGGAAGTTTGCTCTATGTCACCGCTTCTAGGCCGGATGTAATGTTTAGTGTGTGCAAGTGTGCAAGATATCAAGCTTCACCTAGAGAGAGTCACTTGAAAGCAACCAAGAGAATATTGAGATATCTTAAGGGCACTCATGATGTTGGATTATGGTTTCCAAAGGGATCTAATTTTGAGTTGATTGGATATTCGGACTCTGACTATGGTGGATGCAAGATTGATAGAATGAGCATAAGTGGCACTTGTCAATTGCTTGGAAGGTCTCTTGTTTCATGGTCATCAAAGAAACAAAATAGTGTTGCACTATCTACCGCCGAGGCCGAATACATTAGTGCCGGTAGTTATTGTGCACAATTGCTTTGGATGAAGGCCACCTTGAATGACTTTGGAATCAAATTCAAGAATATGCCATTGTTTTGTGACAATGAGAGTGCTATCAAGATGACACAAAATCCGGTTCAACATTCAAGAACTAAGCACATTGACATAAGGCATCACTTCATAAGAGACCATCAACAAAAAGGTGATATTAGCATTGAAAGCATTGGCACCGAAGATCAACTAGCCGATATCTTTACAAAGCCACTTGATGAGAAGAGATTTTACAAGTTGAAGAATGAATTGAACATACTTGACTTCTCCAACTTGAAATGAGTGCACCCCCACATTCTTATATGGCATGCCTCTCCTCCGACATAGCAAGGTAAAGTTGTTTGGCATATCATTCATACTTTGCTAAGGACATGGTTAGAACATATAGACATATTTGCATGACAAATAGGCTCATTCATGAAAATCAAATGATTTTGAAGTATATATGGTACCACTATTGCTTCTATGTTTGATTGATCTAGTGGTAGCATATGACATGTTTGTGGGCTTACAAACCTAGTGTTGAATCTAGAAAATGAGCTCATGATGTGTAATTCAACATGGTCAAGATAACCCTTATACTTTATGAGGTGTGAAGAAGCTTGTCCTTGAATCAAACCGAATTACATATTCTAGGCAAGTGATCTAGATTGAACCATATTTTGGACTCGCTCATATTGATTGACTTGACTCTCACTAAATTGGCACCTTTTTGATGATTGTTGACAAAGGGGGAGAGAAAAGTCACAAAGATAGAAAAGTCACAAAGATCATAAGTTCAATTGCAAAGAGGGAGAAAGATATAGTAAGGGAAAGAGAAAGCAAAAGTTATGACATTGGAAAAGGATCAATTAAAATTGAGCACACAAGTAGGGGGAGCAAGCTCATGAATTGTTTGTTGCATTTGTATGTGCATTAACATAATGAATTGTTGCATTGCAAAGCTTAAATTCATAATTCATGATTGTATGGTGTTTGCTAGAATTAGAACTTGAATGATGTTTTGTTAAGAGTAGCTTTACAAGTAGTATCTAGACACCTTTGCTTATAATGTTGATCTCACGGGGTACTTTAGTGTTTGGGATCTTTACAAGTGATGAATTACAAGTGGTGTCTAGCTACATCGATGCTAAGAATGGTATATAAAGGCAACTCCGATTGGTATCACGCTTCAAAGGTCCATTCTATATACCTTAGCATCAATTTGATAGTAGTAACTCTCCCAAAATTCAAATCCATACATATGTGCACAATTGAACCAAACTCATCGAAGCACATATATAGGGGGAGCTAATACTATCGAAATTGAAAATTGATTTCATTTGATATCTTTGTGATGGTTGTCATCAATTACCAAAAAGGGAGAGATTGAAAGCCCAAGTTTGGTTTTGGTAATTAATGACAACAAGTTGCTAATGCCATGTGTTAAGTATTTTGAGTTAGGCATAAGCAACACATGTGATGAAAGTGTACGTGGCAAGGAATGGTGGCCACAAGATCACAAAGAATTGGTGCATGGACATGAAATGACGATCATGGTGGAGATGCACATAATATGATGGACATGATGATCAAGTGGAAGAGAAGGATCTAAGAGCACAAGGCAAAGGTATAACCATAGGGTTTTCCTTTTACCGGTCTAAGTTGAGTAGAGAAGTGATTGACCGGGTTTAGGATACATAGCCGACTATCAAGAGGGGCAATCACGGTTAGCTCGGAAATCAAGTGCCACTAGATCATTGTCTTGAGCATATGCATTTAGGATCTAGAAAAGAACTAACATAACGCCTTGAAAATGTTTGTGAAATGCTAACACACATGCACATGGTGGTGTACACTTGGTGGTGTTAGCACATTTGCGAAGGCGGTGGAGTTTAAGCGGTAGAGAGGGGTTTGGGTTCCTCTTTCCCTCCCGCCGAGCTTGCGAGGCGGGATTCGGCACTTTTTAGAGAAGTGAAACGCCTATTTTCTATTGCGCCGGAAGTCGGAAAAGAAACGGAGGAGAATGGCGGTCACTGTGATGACCGGACGCTGCACCGGACGCGGTCTCGGTTTGACCGGACGCGTCCGGTCAGTTCAACGCGGCGCAGGCACTAGGGTTTGTGACCGGACGTTGGTCTGGCCTGACCAGCGCGTCCGGTCAGTTTACCTGTGCGCAGAAGTAGAGGCGCGCGACCGGCGCGTCCGGTCCCTCACGGAACTGGAGCGTCCGGTCAGGCGTCCAGAGGGACAGAGAGCAGTGGAGTGACGATCGGACGCGCGGCGCGTCCGGTCACGTGCGACCGGACGCGTCCGGTCTCGACTGGAGCTTACTGGAACGCGACCGAACGCTGGCACTGTCGCGTCCGGTCAGGGCAACGGCTAGTTCTGACGCGCACTGTTCACATTTGTCGTGTAGTGACCGGACGCGTCCGGTCACCCTGACCGGAGCATCCGGTCAGCGCGATTTTCGCTGCGTCGTCCGTACCGACTAGCTGCGTACCCCTTCGTTATAAATAGAGGATGTCCAGGGTTTGAGGGCAACTCTTGCATATTTTGAGACCTAGAAACATCCTTTGAGCTAGAGAACAACCCCTCCACTCATCTCTTTGATTGATTGCACATCTTGAGTGAGATTGAGTGAGATTCAAGTGCATTGCTTGAGAGTTGCATTCTAGAGGCACTTGATCTTCGAGTTGCTGCGGATTTCTTGTTACTCTTCCGTGTTTCCCGACACGGTAGACGGCTTGGAGCAGCGGAGGTGATTGAGCTCGCAATTGGAGATTGTTGGAGCCTTCACCAAGTGTTGTTAAGGGTTCTTAATCCTTCCCCGCGGGAGTTCGCGAATTGGATACTCTAGTGGAGCTCGTGGCTTGGAGGATCCCCATCTTGTGTGCGGTTGTGCAGTGCCCGCCGAGGGCTCGACTCTTGATAGTCGATTAGCTCACGAACCGACAAGTGGGTGTATCGCCACAACGGGGAGTAGCTTGCCGGGAAGCAAGTGAACCTCGGGATAAATTCTTGTGTCATTCTCTTCCCGAGGATTTCTCTTGTGTGATTGATTGATTGGTACTTCTCATCTCTACACGGTGGTATAATCACTCGAAGCTCTTCTCTTGTATTACATCTCGTATCTAGCTTCTTGTTGTTGTTGTGTTTAGTGGATAGCCTTGAACTAGACTTATATAGGTGGCTTGCTTAATTAGTTAGTGCTAGTGCATTTTGCTCCGCCACCTTTTGTACTAACTTGTGGTTAAGTAATTTTTGTAGAAGTTTTAATTAGGCTATTCACCCCCCTCTAGCCTTTCGGACCTTACAGCAAGTTTGAGAAGAAATGTGATGAAGGATTCTTACTTGGTTACTCTACTACTTGTAAAGCTTATAGAGTTTGGAATTTGGCTAGTGGTTTACTTGAGGAAGTTCATGATGTTGAATTTGATGAAACAAATGGCTCTCAAGATGAGGAAAATAACTTAGATGATGTGAGAGGAACTCAATTGACCAATGCTATGAAAGAAATGGATATTGGTGATATTAGACCAAAGCAAGTGATTGATGTGGATGACAACAAAGATCTAGTGCTCCAAAGTCCAATTACACAAGCTAGTGGGTCTCTAATGCAAAATCAAGCTAGTACATCATCTCAAGTGCAACAAGATCAACAAGTGGCTAGTTCATCATCTCCAACTCATGATCAACATCAACATCCGATCAATCAAGTCCAAGTGCTTCAACCAACTAACATTGCAAGAGACCATCCATTGGATTCCATCATTGGTGACATACAAAGGGAAGTTCAAACTAGATCAAGATTGGCATCATTTTGTGCTCACTCTTCTTTTGTGTCAATGGAAGAACCCAAGGACATTGATAAAACATTGAGAGATCCGGATTGGGTAAATGCAATGCATGAAGAGCTCAACAACTTCAAGAGAAATGAAGTATGGGAACTAGTTGAGAGGCCTAAGAATCATAATGTCATTGGAACAAGATGGGTCTTTCGCAACAAGCAAGATCAAGATGGGATAGTAGTAAGGAACAAAGCAAGACTAGTGGCTCAAGGTTACACACAAATAGAGGGTCTTGACTTTGGTAAAACTTATGCCCCGGTTGCAAGATTGGAAGCAATTAGGATCTTACTTGCCTATGCTTGTGCTCACAATATCAAGCTATATCAAATGGATGTGAAGAGTGCATTTCTCAATGGGTACATTCAAGAAGAGGTGTATGTGGAGCAACCTCCCGGTTTTGAAGATGACAAGAAATCTAATCATGTCTACAAATTGAGAAAAGCCTTGTATGGATTGAAGCAAGCACCTAGAGCATGGTATGAAAGATTGAGGGACTTCTTGCTAACCAAAGGATTTGTCATGGGCAAAGTGGATACTACTCTCTTCACCAAGAAGATTGGGAAAGACTTGTTTGTATTGCAAATATATGTTGATGATATCATCTTCGGTTCAACCAATCAAGATTATTGTGATGATTTTGGAAAAATAATGGCAAATGAATTTGAAATGTCAATGATTGGTGAACTTAGTTTCTTTCTTGGACTTCAAATCAAACAAATGAAGGAAGAAACATTTGTGAGTCAAACCAAGTACATCAAAGATATGCTCAAGAAGTTTGGCATGGAAGATGCAAAGGGCATTACAACCCCAATGGGCACTAGTGGAAGTTTGGATAGTGACAAGAGTGGCGACATGGTGGATCAAAAGCTTTATAGATCAATGATTGGTAGCCTACTTTATGTGACGGCATCAAGACCCGATGTGATGTTTAGTGTATGCATGTGTGCAAGATTTCAAGCCTCACCAAGAGAAAGTCATTTGAAGGCAACAAAGAGAATATTGAGGTATTTGAAGCATACACAAGATGTTGGATTGTGGTATCCCAAATGTGCAAGCTTTGAGCTAGTTGGATATTCGGATTCCGACTATGCCGGTGACAAAGTTGAGAGAAAGAGCACCTCCGGTACTTGTCAATTGTTGGGAAGGTCACTTGTCTCATGGTCATCCAAGAAGCAAAATAGTATTGCACTATCTACCGCCGAAGCCGAATACATCACCGCGGGTAGTTGTTGTGCACAAATCTTGTGGATGAAGGCAACATTGAAGGATTTTGAAATCAATTTCAAGAATGTGCCATTGCTATGTGACAATGAAAGTGCCGTGAAGCTAACCAACAATCTGATTCAACATCAAAGAACAAAGCATATTGATGTTCGTCATCATTTTATTAGAAATCATCAACAAAAGGGTGACATTGCTATTGAGAGTGTGGGTACCGAAGATCAATTAGCCGATCTATTCACCAAGCCACTTGATGAGAAGAGATTTCACAAGCTAAAGAATGAGTTGAACATACTTGACTTCTCCAACATGAGTTGATGCACATCAATGTTATGACATGCCTCTCCTTCGAGCCCCAAGGTACAATTGGTTGACATGTCATACATTCTATGCTAAGGACTTGTTTAGTGCATCTAGTCATAATTTACATGTTCTAGGCTCATTCATGAAGATCAAATGACTTTGAAGTTTATATGGTGCCACTATTGTTTTCATGACTTGTATGATCTAGTGGTTGCATATAACTTGTTTAAGTAGCTTGTGATCCTAAGTGTTCAATCAAGATCACTTGTCTAAATATTTGCTTCAACATGGTGCATGATAACCCTTCTAGTGAGGTGTGAAGAAGCTTGCCCTTGGATCAAACCGAAGCATTTTATTTATGCAAGCAATCTAGGTTGAATCACAAACTTGATCCTCACCCCATAATTCAACATGATAATCTATCTAAAATTGGTCCCTTGTGGTCATTGGTGCCAAAGGGGAAGAAAATGTTGTTCACAAAGATAGATTGTAAAGGGAGAGAAAACCTAAATGGGAGAATTGATAAAAGAAGGGGATCAACTAAAATTTTGAGCACACAAGTAGGGGGAGCAAGCTCTTAAACATGAATGTTGCATTTCTTTGTGCACCACATATGTATGATGCATAGTTATGCATTTCTTTTTCTCTGATACATTGCTTGTGTGGAGTTTTGCTAGTATACAATTGAATGGTGTATTGAAGTACTAGCATGAATAGGAAGTAGTTAGATTTTTCTTGCTTCATGTTTTCCAAAGTGGTACTAGAGCCTTGCTTATAATGTTGATCTCACGAGGTTTTTAGTTATGTTTGTGCTTTTCCAAGTGGTATCTAACTACACAAGGTGCTAAGATGGTGTTTATCGCTACTCCGATGGTATCACGCTTCAAAGGTCTATAATCTAAAATACTTAGCACCTATTGATAGTCAATGCTCCTATATTTTCCTATCTAAGCATGTATGCTTCCTAAATCCAAACATATAGCATACATGTAGGGGGAGCCATTGCTATCAATTTGAATTCATGATCACATGTCCATACTTCTTACACATAGTAATATACTTGGACAATGTGACATGGGTTCAATCAAAATTTTATCATAATATATTTGTGAAAGGGTTGTCACCAATTACCAATAAGGGGGAGATTGAAAGTCCTATGTTCGGTGTTGGTAATTAGTGACAATGCCTAAGTACTAATCCTATGCCTAAGTTGTATGTAGCATATGAGGATTAGTACATTTCAAGGTTGGTGGCAAGATGGACATGGTGATCATGATGGCCACACTTGGATTTGGATGCAACCCTACGCGATCAAGGCAAAGGTATATGCTTAAGGGTTGTGTTTTAGTAACCAAGACACCTAGTGGGTGTGGTTACATTATAGGATAGATAGCCGTACTATAAAGAGGGGAATGACGCGGCTATTGAACTCCTAAGTGCCTCTAGGTGTGCATTTCATGTCATAAGCATTTGGATAGAACTAATAACGCCTTGAAAAATAATTGTGAAAATGCTAACACACATGCACATGGTGATGATCACTTGGTGATGTTAGCACATTTGCGATGGCGTTGGACTTTGAGCGGTAGAGAGGGTTTGGGGTCCTCTCTCCCTCCCGCCGAGCTTGCGAGGCGGGATTCAGGCGTTTTCGAGGAGTTGAAACGACTTTTTTTCCACTACGTCGGAAGTCGGAAAAAGAAACGGAGGCGAACGGAGGTCACAGGAGTGACCGAGCTGAAAACTCGCGCAGACACTGTTTGACCGGACGCGTCCGGTCAGTGTCCAGTGTCTGCGCGAGTTTTCAGCTTTTTGATCGGACGCGCAGCGCGTCCGGTCACAGTCGACCGGACGCATCCGGTCGTCCAGGGAGCTTACTGGACTCCAACCGGACGCGGTCACTGTGGCGTCCGGTCAGTTCTCCAGCGCGTCCGGTCGCTATTTCGTTCGAGCGCTGCTCTGGGTTGACCAGCGCGTCCGGTCAGTTACGGGACCAGCGCGTCCGATCGAGACCAGCGCGTCCGGTCGTTGCGACCAGCGCGTCCGGTCGGTGTTTCGCGAAAATAGCCGTTGTGTGACCGGCGCGTCCGGTCAGTTTGACCAGCGCGTCCGGTCAGCGCGACTTCGGCTGTTTCAAGTGAGTAACGGCTATATTCGAAGGGGTACGTCTATAAATACTCGTTGGCCGGCTCAAGGCTCTCTCTCTTGGACATTTGACATACTTGTGAGCACTTTTAGCTAAGCAACTCTCCTCCCACTCATCTCTCTTGCTTCTTTGCATATTCGAAGTGAGATTGAGTGATCCAAGTGCATTTGCATTGTGAGATAGCATCTAGTTGGCACTTGGTGGTTGATTTGCTGCGGGATTCTTGTTTCTCTTGGTGGTTGCCGCCACCTAGACGGCTTGGAGCAGCTTGGAGGCGCTGGCAAGAGTTGGTGATTGTTCTTGACCACCTCCGGTGATTGTGAGGGGTTTGTGCCTACCTCGGCGAAGCACCAAAGGCAACATTAGTAAATTGCTCGTGTCATTGCAACCTTTTGTCATTTGGTAGGTTCTTGTGGTGCCTTTTGAGAGGCTCGGTGTGAGACCGATTAGCCACCGAACCACGTGGTAAAGAGGGACACAACGGGGACTAGCGTGCCGGCAAGCACGTGAACCTCGGGATAAATCTTCGTGTCATCACTTTCATATTGTGATTGATTGATCCCGGTGTTCGGTTGTTTTGGTATTCATTGTTGATCATATTGGTTGGCTCAATACTTCGCCCCTCGGTGAAACCCTCCTAACTCAACTCCGCATTACTTTCTTAGTTATCTTTGCTAGCTAGTTTGCTTTGCTAGAGTAGCTCTTTTGTGTTGCTTGCTAGTTGTAGTTGTAGTTATCTTCTCGGTTTAACTTGTGCGGTTGAGTGCCAATATACTAGAATTGTGAATTGGATAGGTGGCTTGCAAACACCCCGTAGGCTAAGCAAAACTCGCATCTCGCTATTTGTTGTATTGATAAACTTGTTTAGCTTGTCTTTGTAGAAAATTTTAAAAGGCTATTCACCCCCCTCTAGCCATCAAGACCTTTCAAGGGTGCATGCGTCTATTGCACCCTCCCTTATTTTGTCTTAAAATAGCCAGAATACATTATATTCGATGATGGAGGGAGTAGTTCGTTTCTATTTGCGGCCGGTAACATTCGGAGGCTTAAATTATTTTCGTTTGCGTTACCTGCTGTAGAACCAAACAGCTCGGTAGTTCGTGCGGACGTTTCCGGCTGTAGTATTGATTACGCTACATGTATTTCCTGTAACCTATAATAAAGGAAAAAAATTCTACTTAGAACACTTTCAACTTATAACCTAGAATAATTTCTATATTCATTTTAGTTAAGATATCAAACAAGCAAAATAATAATGTAGCATTCGAATTAAAGAAGAAAAAATAAGAAAAAGATTTCTTATAAGAAATTAAAGAAACCAAGATACTTCTTTTGTCCTGAAATATAAGTTATCCAATAAATTTTAGGATAAATTTTGAGGTAATGTAAATGACATAGGTACCATCACTTAATTATAAACAGACTTTGTGCTTACCATATTTTAAGCCTAGTAGAAAACACTAATAGCAGATACTCATGTGATTAGGATTTTAGGGGATTCAATTCACCTAGAATACCTTATAATTTGGAACAAATTTCGAATGCTTCAATCGCTTGTATTTCAGGACGGAGGGACTATAAAGAGATGCGATAGGTAGATGATGGATAGAAGACACATGAAGTAGGGGAAATTATTTTTTCAGCTTTCAAACCCCTAGTTAATCTCTGAGAATCACTTCGTAGGAACAACATAGAGGCACTTCTCAAGTAAAGAACTGTTTGACTGAGGCACTCAACCTGAAAGCTGTTCTGGTATGCAAAGCAAGAGCTGGTCACCTGTAGCTCTAGAAAAATTTTAGATCTACATGCAGTGGCGGAGCCAGGATTTTACGGCAGGGTATTCCATATAATTTTTTTTTACAATGCACGTATTCTGGACCATACATCCGTAACAATAATCAAAGTGCACTAATGATCATAACAAATCCATAGTAATAACATAGTGGCATTGTAGCAGATTTATAATAATTTAGAAAGGTTACAAAATAGTAAAGGCTATTATAATTTTCAGCTTTGCAGCCTTCTCCCATAATGCAAATATGCTAGCCAGTACCCTTCTTCTCCATCTACATTAATGCAAATATGCAAATATGCTAGGAATTACAATTTACAAAGAGCATAATGTAAAAAAAAAACTAAACAAAGTAGCAAGCAGCCAGTGGACAGCAGCAGCAAGAACAAATGAATTAGAGTAGAAAATGGAATCTTTACCGGGTGTAGTGGTATATACGCACGCAGCTGGTGGCTTGAGCCTTGACCATGTTGGCCTGCTCCGCTGCTACCAGTTGGTTTGTTGGCTTTTGTATACTATGTATATTTATTTTTTCACCTAAATCTTGGGTATTCCAATGAATACCCAGGCATACCCCTGCCTCCGCCCATGTCTACATGTTAAATACGTTTACATAATGAAATCCATGTATACTGTACATCATACAAGTAGTACTGTACTATACGTGGGTAGGAGTAACCGAAAATAAAAGCCCATGAAGTCGAGATCTCCGTGCTGCTGTAAGTGTACATTCAGACCTGCGTGCGTGCGTGCGTACGTGCAGGCCGAATTTAGTGGCCTGGGCCTGCAGACTGCAGCGATAATATTCCACTAGCACCTGTGGCATTTCATTTCGTCATTCGGATCGGTCGTTGGCCTACACGCACGCACGCACGCACGCAAGTGTAGGCTATCGATCCCGCGGATCTCGATGGACGGAGGTGGAGTGGGCAACGTGATTGATGCCTTGAATTTGATGGCTGGCCGACGGCAAGGAACGGATCCGTCTCACGTCTAGCGTCTAGTCACCGAGATACGCGAAAAGAAAAGCAAAGCAAGGACGGGCAGAGCGAGAGAGCGGAGGGAGCCGAGCACAAGGGATGACGCATCCATGGGTTCCTGGTTCCTGCACTGCAAGATTCGCTTCCCGGCCCTGGCCCTGCACCGTCCCGGCGAGCCCGGTGGAAGGCA
Organism: Saccharum hybrid cultivar R570; assembly: GCA_038087645.1. Lineage (NCBI taxonomy): Eukaryota > Viridiplantae > Streptophyta > Magnoliopsida > Poales > Poaceae > Saccharum > Saccharum hybrid cultivar. The sequence continues at coordinate 30,801,892 of JAQSUU010000066.1, read as the reverse complement.
GAATTGGATTGGGATAGTTCCTTCAAAAATGCATTATACAAAAAGAAGATTATTCGTTACATTAAATTTATGATACATATATGGAGTACTAAATATAAATGAAATCAAAATCTAATTGCACAGTTTGGTTGTACTTTGCAAGACGAACGTTTTGAGCCTAATTAGTCATCGGTTGGACAATTATTACCAAATATAAACGAAATACTATAGTGTCGCTATAATAAATTTGACACTCAAATTTGGTGAACTAACACAGTTGAAAGCAACGAGTGGCGGAATGGCAGTAGCTTTCGCTGGCTTATTTTGTGCCGGCCGGTGCAGGCACCACACCCACACCACTACACCAGGCGTGCGTGACTGCGTGGCAGCGCAGGAACAGCTCTGCTCGGCGCAACGTGCGCTCATGGCTCGTGGCAATGCATCCTGTATCAAACACCTCATCCGTCGCCCGCCTTGCCTTGCCTTGCCTCCTGTCGGCAGAGCTTCGTTCGTGGGGCAGGGGGCCAGGGGCTGATCGATGCCCAACTGAAACTACGCACGGAGCCCAACTGAAACTACGCACGGAGGGTGGAGCAAGTGCGACGTGAAAAGGCATGACATGGTCTTTGGCCGAACCAGTTTCACCATAGGAATGGAATTTCTTGACCTGAATGGATGGCCTCGCAAGCTAACCACAGCCCCAAAACTTGATTCGGATGCGTTCCCACTTTGTACCCTGAGGCGTGAGGCCCCCAAGGCGAGTCCGTCAAGAAAAGAATGCAATTATGAGATCTGTGCCGATTAAAGTAGCTCAAGTTAGACTAAATTTATAGTAAATTGTATTAATATTTATGTCTTTAAATAAATTTATTATGAAAATATATTCTATGACTAATGTAGTGATACTAATTTTGCATCAGAAATGTTAGTATTTTTTATATAATTTTGATCAAAGTTCAAATTGATTGAGTTCTCAGGAAGCGAGAATTGCATTTTTGGTAGACGGGAGAGTATTCATATTCGAAGCGGCTGAGAGCACCACAGACGAGAGTGCCGATCAGATCCATGGCATCGGGCCAGCTCGTTCGCATTTCCCAAATTACAAGTCTGGCTGAGAGAGTAGCAGCGGGCTACATCATCATGGGCTCCGTTCGGTTGGGCTGATAAGCCGGCTGAAAAACACCATTGGCTGATTTGTTGTAAGAGAAAAGCACTGTTTCGGCTAAAAAAATAAACTGAAAAGTACGGATTATAAGTCGGATGAACAGGGTCCGTCGTGAAAGCGAAGCAAAAACTAAGGCAGCAGGGCAGGGCAGGGCAGGGCAGGTGGTGGTGGTACCGCCGCTGCTGCATCCGTCGCTGCACCTGCATGTGTTGTTGTGCCCCATCCCAGCCTCTGCCTGGGGCCTCGGCCATTGCTCCGCTTCCTTCCTCACTCCACTCGTAACCTGAAACTGACCCTTTTGCTTTCATTACTTCCTGAAGATGGTTGGTTCCTTTTGTGGCTGCACAGCACAAACATAATTAGTACACTTGATCTGTCAGCGTCACCAATTTGGAGAGACTGGAGCTGGGGCTGGGTGTGTCACCAACAATAATACTACCAAGTTGGGCGCACCGCGCACCAACCAACAGTTGCATCTTACCAAAGCACACAAGGCCAGAAGCCGAGTGCTGCGTGCATCTCAAAGCACACAAGGCCATATGGTAGCAGCAGTTCTTCAGGGCCCAGTGGACTGACTGTCCACGCGGGAGCGGCATCCGGAGCAGAGCACTCGTGAAGAGAGATCGCATCCGATCTGGTCGTGCAGTACTCGTACTCCTATACATGACCGGCAACAACGCCGACCGTTGTTTTCTTTTCCCGAATCCTCAAGGCACCGCCACCACGCAGCACCACTAGCCTCTGTCCCTCCTCGATCTCCTGCTCGCCTCGGCTTGCTTTCCATCGTCTCGTCTGTGATCTCCTCGCTCGCTGTCGCTGCGACGATGGAACCAGTATACAAGATGCAGTGACTAGCAAACTACTGACGGACAGAGCAGGAGCAGCAGAAGGGCAACAAGGAACAGGGTACTATTCGGATGCAGACTTGCAGATGCAGCAGCCCAGCCCAGAGCCAGCCCGCTAGCCCCGCACTGCACGCTCAACCTCTGGCTCTGAACATCTGAAAGCTCTGAATGGTGGTGTCGCCATTACGGAGCCCAACGCCGTGACAGCGATGAGTGACCCACGCCCCAGCCCCGCCGTCATTATTCGTCCGTCCGCCCACCTCCTCCGCAGCGTCATGCTGCCGCCTGCCGGAGCCGGTGCCGTCGCAGTCGCGTTTGCCTTTTTTCCAGAGGACGCCCGCGCCTCCAAGCACAAACATCGTTTCGCGCCTTCCCTTCCCTTGCTTCCTTTCCTTCATTAGCTCCATCCACCATAAAGCCTTTGCCATAATAACAATCTTTCAGAAACAAAAGATGCACGACAAGCGCAAGCCAGATGACCGGCCAGCAACAAATGCAAGCGAGCGAGCAACCAGGGGGGGGGGGGGGGGGGGGGGGGGGGGAAACAGGCAAGTCGTCTTGTAGTACAACATGAACACCCAACAAGTGACAAGTCACAACAATGCAAAGACAACATAACGTGACGTCTTGTGGACCTGATACTTGGTCAGGAAACAAACATTAATCAGCTTCGCTAGCTCATCTATCTACGTACGAGTACCCTTTAGCAGGAGCAGAGAGGACGGCAGGTCGTCACGGCCGATGCAACTGCCACCAGTTGATAGCGGTAACGCGGTCCATCAGAAATGGGTTGGATGTCACCAGCGCGACCTGTGCAGCTGATGAACCAACCACACCTTGTTGAACAACAAATAAATGTTCCTTTCTTTTTATTACTTGATTGAGGAGGAGCAGCTTACTGCTGCAAAGCCTATAGGGTAGGAGGAGTCGTACACTCGTAGTAGTTCCATTCCTTCAGCATGACACAGAGACGCAACCGGTTCAGCTCAACTGCATGCTCCAATCTTCTAGATCAGACTTCACAATCACAGGGGTATATGGCATCTATATGGCCGTGGATGTGCGCCTGAAGATCACCAACAACAAGCAAATGACAGGTTTAAAGCACCAACGGAATAGGGCAACAATGAGTGTAGGAGAATCAAAGTGAGACATGACAGACACACGCATATGCATGCAATGCAAGAGAGAACTAAAGCAACCAGCAGCAGTGCTCGGCAAAGCTGGGACTGGGATCAGCCTAGCTTTATTTATTAAAACAATCCTGTCTACCGTGCCATTGCTATTCGAGAGGCCTTTTTTAACCTTTGGTGGTGGAAATGAAAGTAAACGAGCACCAAAATCAACAAAGCTAGGTGGCCTAGCTAGCTATCAAAACTTTGACGAGGTTAAAGGACGTGTGACGTGTCAAACACCGAGCACTTTGAATTTTCACCTGCAGTGGAACGCCTCGCCGAGCCTTCTCCGTAGAAACCGGATGCTCCGATATTCTCGGGTAGAATGGTAACATCATGCTTTCGTTGTGATAACAGCTAGATTTATAAACAAATTAAACTAGCAGAGGATACATATCGTGTAGGTGACGCTGGATTGCATGTTTCTAAACAAACAATCAAAGATCGTCAAAACTCTCATATGAGAAGGACCCGATCAGAGCATGTACGTCGGCATGTTGCTCTTGGTTAGATTGCAAGTCTAGATAGGGCGTCTCGTTTGAAAGTCAGAGATCAGAGGATGAATAACATGCCAAGGTTTGGATGATTTTAGAGCAAATGGAGATAAAAAGTAAAGACATAATAGATTGGATTTGATTAGGCGTGTTTCAATCGGCCTGGGGAGGTCTACCCTAAATCTGACTTACAACTCAATTTTGGATTTATCTACTCCCTCTGTTTTAAATTATAAGATGTTTTGACTTTTTTAACTACATTGTTTTATTTATATATCTAGACATAGTATATATCTAAGTACATAACGAAAGTTCTAATACTTAGAAAAGTCAAAGTGTCTTATAATTTAAAATGGAGGGAGTAATAAAAGCTAGACCATCCGCATAAGAAAATTCGACCCTCATTTTCTCTAGCGTGAACACTTCTAGTTACCATAACCCTCTCATCTGAGCTCCAAGTAAGGTGATCCATGTAAGCATGTCGTTGTTTTTGTTTACGTCTGATTAGTAATTAATGTATCACACGCAATGGATCAGGGGTAGCACTTAGGACACGAATTTACATTGGTTCATGTACGTTGTATCCTACTATATCTAGTGTAGACGAGGAACTTTATTGCTTATGCGTCATGTGATGGGGTCGGCTGCAAGTAGGGAATCGCAACTATGTATCTATAGGCTGAGGATCTATTCATGATTGCCGATCAGGGGCTCCCCTACGCCTCCTCATATAGTTCGGTGGCAGAGTTTTATAGAGTCTTGATCGATTTATAGATATGTTTTCTAGTCAGTTACAACAGATTGAGTCGGTTTCCATATATATCTTGCCCATACTTGGTCTGTCAAGTAGACGAGGTATTCTCATCCAGTTGGGCCTCTTGAGTAGTCGGATTGGGCCAACCCTTTTAGTTACACGATTTCCCTTGAGGTGAGGCCGGATACCTAGGTGTATTGTAGTCGACACAAAGTTAGAAAATAGTTCTGCCTTTGATGGGTAATGGAGTCGGGAATACAAAGGTATAAGAAAATCATCAGATTTTTTAAAACGTGAACGATAAACTCGGCCTTCCTTTCCACGCTCTGCAGCATAAAACCGCGACTGGGCCTGGCCGTTCTCGATAGTCTGCACCCTCATTGTCCATTGGGCCAGATAGTCTGCACCCTCATTGTCCGTTGGGCTAGTTTCTGACATCTTGTCAAAGATAAACCAGAAGAAGCCCAGATGTAGAAGTACACGTAAAGATTAGGCCCGTAAAGGACAGTGAGCTGAGAATTTCTTTTCGCGTGTGTGTGTTAGTTAAGGGCTGTTTGGATGGCCGCCATGCTCTGCCAGGCGCAGTGTGGCGTGGACTAACTTGCGGCGATAGAAATGGCCGCCTAACCTGTGGCGTCTTTTTTCACTGTGAAAGGCTGTGGCGGCCAGACTTAAATGCTAAAGCAAACAACAGTCATCCATCAGTGGCGAGCCGCAAGTTAGGCTGGCAAAGTGTGGCAGCCATCCAAACACCCCCTTAGTGTGTAAATATATTCCATTCGTTAATCAGAGAAGGAAAGCACTTTGGGGGCGTTTACAAGTGACAAGGAGAGAAAAGAATCAGAGAATCGATGCATCGGCAGATTAAAGGCAGGCTCGTACGTAAAAGACTGCAGGCCGGCCGGGCGGTCACTTGCCGTGGCTTCTTCTGCGAATCCTAAAAGACGAAAAAGGGTAGGGAAAACAGGCACAGGCCAGGGACACGTTTCAGCTTTCAGCTCCCTCCCGGGCTAATCATTCATCTGTACCGTGCTGCGCTCGTTTGCCGTCTGCCGCTGCACGGCGGAGTGTCAAAGAAGCAAAGCACAGCACACGGCAGTAGTCAATAGTCATCGTCATCTTCTCCTCTTCTTCCGCTGCTGCTGAAGAGCGTGGAGAACCCGGACCATCCGCCAACAGCTCCTTCTCTTTCTGTCAAGGCCTCGTTTAGATTACAAAATTTTTCAACTCTAGCTACTGTAGCACTTTCGTTTGTATTTAGTAATTAGTGTCCAATCATGACTAATTAAGCTCAAAAGATTCATCTCGTGATTTACTACCTAACTATGCAATTAGTTATTTTTTTACCAACATTTAATGCTCTATATATGTGTCTAAAATTTGATGTGATGGAGAGAGAGCGAAAACTGCTCGTTCTGCACTGCAGCCGCGCGAATCTGCAACGCTACGGGAATAGCTAGCTTCCGAAGCTAGGTTATGGCCGGTCAGTGCAAAGATGTTTGACGTGAAGTTTTATTCGATTCTGATTTCTGATCGATCTCGCTAGCTCTTTTCCTGGCGGCCCCGTTCCATCATGTGCTCTCCAAAAACAGCTAAACAAAATGCAGTGCTCCGCCGGTGTGGTGTCACTCACTTCCATTGCACTGTACAGTAGTGCAGGATATATTCAATAAACACTTGGTGGTGCTGCTCTCCCATGCTCAGCAACTACAGGCTACCTATACTACGTCCCAATTTCTTGAAAGTGATTTTTAGCTTGCTTCCTACTTCAACTAGAGTTGGTTGCACAGCATACACACGTGGATGGCTACCTTGGCTAACCGGTCGACGCCAAATCTAGCGAGCCTTTTCATCGGATACGACTGGAGTAGCTGCATGGGGCAGAGTCAGGAAATTAGAGCGCCGGGCGGCCTCGGTTCCAGAAGATCAGTACCTGCATCACTGCATCTCATGGCAGTATGCCATATGTTCAGTGTCACTGTGTCAGTGAATCTTTTAAATATGATTTCGGTTTCGTCTTTCTTTTGTGAAACCAATAATATAATCGCTGCATGGATCACAGACCAGAGGTGCGTATGCATTGCATGATTGGGAAAATAAGGACGAGTTGACTTATACTCCCTCCGTCTCTTTTTTATGTCGTCCGGAAAGCATGTCTGTGAGGAAACACGGTTTTCTAGAGACAGACGTTTAGGGAGAGAGGGAGTAGTTAGCAGTGAAGTGATTCACCCGAAGATCCAGGCAGGAAAGGACGGCCTGTTACGGCGTAGGAACAGAGTCTAGCTCTGTCCATGTCGCGTCATCTCTGAATCTCTTTTACTCGCTATGCTCTTTATTTTACGTTGTCCGATCGCCAGCCCAACCCATGTGGATGAAATAAAGGTCAACTTGGGGGGATTTTTTTTCTTTTTGGAAAGGGACCGGGGGAATTCATTACATGCAAACAAAACAAGGTAGTAAGTGTGTTGTGTCACCAGTCACATTCCATTCCAAAGATTACTAGCACGAAACACTGGCCCAGATGCCCAATCACAGCACAGAATAAGCATTTGGTAGAGTAGCCTAGTTAGATTAGCAATAACAAGGCATCTCTTGATCTCTATATGGATGGCTAGCCGGAGTGATTGGCTTTTCAGTCACTGATTCTTCTGCTGCTGCATGCAATGCTCCATGGCAGCGTACGTCAGAATTCAGAAAAGACTGCCTTGCCTTCTTTCGCTGTTGTGTGGGAGTAGTAGGTGTATTTTCTGTTCCTCGGTTCTAGAACCTGTAAAACCTGTCATTTTTCGCGCCACTACCGTCTGAAACCATCATCACTGCAGCAAAGACCAGAGGCACGCGATCCATGGTCGATTGACTGAAAGAAAAGAAAGACGCGTTAGTCACTAGTAAGCTGGATTCAGAGGAAGAATTATGCAGGAAAAGGACGCCGCCTCACGGCGTACTAGTAACACCGATCAACGATCAGAGTCGAGCTGTCCACGTCGCGTCATGCTCATGCCTGAATCTGAATCTGGCGTTTCCATGTTGTCCGATCCCCAGCCGATCGACGAAATTTAGGACGGACTGAAGATCATCTGCATGGTAGCCATCGGTTCTAGTACAAGAACAGAGTGAAGCATGTGCCTACCCTGTTCCCTCCGTCCAACTGCATGATCCTGGGGCTCCAAGTTGGGTTGCGGTACGTGTAGCACCATGGCTTTAGTAACACAGAGGATCCGATTCCTCTTGATCCATGTATGTTCAGGTTCGGTAGAGGCGTCATGATTTGGCTTCACTAACAGTTTATGCAGCAAATGCTATTCCTCGATCGGTAGCTCAGGACAAAAGCAGTGTCGCTCCGTCTGTTTCTTTCTCCTCGCATCTGCTTGAAGCACGGCTTTGACAGTGATATCAGAGATGGGAATGGGAGCACCTTAGAAAACGGAACACATTACTGCTATGCATTTGGCATTTGCATTGGAGGAGTAAAATATAATCGTTATATGTCATTCACGGAATCGGCAGAGGATTAAAGCGCAAGTAACCTTAATCAAAGAAATGTGTAGTAATCCTCATGATGCGCAGGCATTATATATCTCGAATCAAATCAGGCGCGATCGAAGTTTGTTATAGCATGCTTTTCGGTAAGATATTTTGCTTTTTATTTAGGAGCATAATATTACCGCTCGCTTGCTGTCGTAAGAGAGCTCTCGCTGCAGCTTCTTGCAGCCGGCTGCTGCTGTTTTGGCCGCAAAAGTAAACTAGACTATGCTGTAGGTATAATTGCAATAAGCTGCAGGCAAAACAGATGGGTGCTCCGTCCTTTTTATCTCTACTGGTTTTGTTTGGCGAGTACTGTATTGTATGGTAAGAAAGAGATGGGTGTGTGGTGGAGGATGGTGGTAGCATAGCAGCGACAGCCACACAGGAACAGGAGAGGAAGACCAGTCCACAGCATATGCATGCATGCACGCAGCATCCATGACTATGAATCCAGATTCCTCTGCGGCGGCTCACTAGCTCTGCTGGACTAGCACTGTTGAAGCATCATGCAGTGCCTCCATGCTGTCCCCATTTCGGTTACACTAGGTGCCGACTGCCGATCCGATATGGTACGGTAGCGATTGCTGCGCTCGCTCCGTCGCTCGCGGTGTGGGGCGCGTACTTGAGCAGTCTCGAGAAACTCTAGTAGACAGCAGAGGCAGCAGAGACAGAGAGCCCACCCACACGGCCACACCCAGCGATCTCTGCAATGCATGCCATGGCAGCGTCGATCGGCATGGACATGGATGGATGTATCTAGCCATCTAGGCCGGCAGGAGTACAGACTATGCTTGCCCCTTCCATGATTGTTACAGTATTAATTAACTGGACGAGGAACTGGCCTGCCGGCCGGCTGGCTGGCCGCCGGGAGGGAAGGGGAAGAGGATAGATCGAGGATGCATCACTGCTCCGTCGTCGTCGTCGTGTGCTCCGATCCACCACCAGCAGGCAATGAGGCAATGCAGCCAGGCGGGGCCGCGGGGGGCAGGCTGCTACACGTAACCATGCGCAGTCTCCAGCACCTTGGCACAGCAGATCAACCTCTCGATCGCTCATGGGCCTCATCATGAACCCGCTGAAGACAATGCATTGGGGTTGGAGAAACAGGCTACAGAGGCGGCTTTCTTTTACAGTACGTACAGTTTTTTACTCATGTCTTGATCCTGGCGAACCTAATGACTACACCAATGATTCCTGCTCCCACGCTCTAGGCTAGCTGCTACAGTAAATAAAAAACGAAAAAGAGCTAAAAAAATTAAAGAATCCATCCACGGCATCCAAGAGATAATAACACACGCGTTCATTAATAAGCTCTCGACAGTGACCCAGTAATAGTCGTCGTTTGATAATTACGCTCATTCCAGCCACTGCACATTTTGCGTGAGTGCGTAAAATTATAAGCTAGTAAAATGATCGGTGGGGGTGAGCGAGTCGTCGATTGCTTTGCTTGCCCACGGCAAAAGGCAGCGATGAATCGGATCCTATTCCATTCCATTTCCCTTCGGCCAGCCAAGCCAACCACTCGATCCGTCGATCGTCCTCGCCGCAGCTCCGTGGGCCCCCGGCAGCCGCTACCGCTAGAAGAGGCCCACGCGAGCGGACAACCAGCCCGAGCCCGCCACGAGTCACTAAACAAAGGCGCCTAGTTTCCTTTTCTCGAGCCAAAAATCACACGCCAGCGAAGTCCGAGACTGCGTTCTTTTTTTTTTTGACAACAACACGAGACTGCGAGTTGATCTACGCAGGCAACTCAAGTGCGCTTTTCCATCACGCCTCTGGATTGTATTGTCTGGCCTGCCTTGCTCACCAAAAAAACGCTACCTGAAGCAGGGGTTGGAGTCAAACCTGCAAATCACACGTTCCCTCGTAGATAGATAGTAAAATGGTGAATGGAGATCCTTCTAATAATAAAAATCATGGTTTGAGGTGTTTGATTGGTTAGAGTACTTATTTCAAAAGATGCAGCATTTTGCTTGTATTGCTGTCTTTTGGCCCTGTTCGGCTGGAATTATAAGCCGGCTGAAAAACACTGTTGGCTGATTTTTTGTGAGAGAAAAATACTGTTCCGGCTGAAAAAACAAGCTGAATAAGATGGATTATAAGCCAGATGAATAACTGGAAGGAGCCTATCACAATATTGCTTAAGTGCAAAGACTTTATGAACCAAAGAACAAGTGTGTCTTAGCAAACTGAGTGTAGCCTAGCTAGTTAGGTTTCTTATTCCAACTCCTCAATTTGATGTGGGTGCTCGCATTTTCTTTGAATTGTTCTAGGATTAACGTGCTATTATTTTAGTGTTAGGCAACATATTTGTTGATAGTGAGTCGCCTATGATAACTTTACTAATATCAAGATCTGTCGGTCCACTAAATGTTACTTGCCTTGATAAGGGAAAATTTAGAGAGATGATTGATTGCTATAAAGACAAGAAAGGGAAAGTGAATAATACATATGCGAAAGGTTTTGCACTGTGTAAAAATTGTATCTAATATTCAAAAGGACCTCACATCGAGTCACAACCGTGATCTTGGATGAGATTTAGGAACTTTTTTGTGTATATTGATGAGGCTTGAGATATCTCCATAAAGGAGCAGATGTTAGAGATTTTAAGATCAAAGGTTAGTAAGATTGCTTTGCATAATTGCATTTTATTTATGCTATATAATTTTAGATATTTTGTAGTACCAAGTAATGACATTGGATAAATTATCATGTACTGGATTGTGAATGATCAAGGAAAGTTTATGGAAATGCTGCTTGGATTTCATCATGTGGAAAAATGTATATCTATTGCATTGAAAGAAGCTTTTGAACATGAGAGGTGAATTTAGTGGTGTGCAAAATTTGATTTAGGGTCGAAAATCCTTATGCTTTTCTATGTACATTGTTTCACCCATCAATTGTAGTTAGTGGTTGTCACCATTGCACCTCTTGCTCGACAATTTGCAGATTTCTTTAACTATGTCCCTTTGATAGTCGCATCTTGATTAGAAATGATATCTTACTTGCATCATGTTTTGTTAGGAAAAGTGGAGAAAGATGATATTAACACCAGAACATGGCTAAAGCAAGAAAGTAGCCTTGCTAGTCCTGTAGATACTAGACAAGACTCTCATCTAAAAATATTGCTTCATATTTTCCAAATGTGGGAGGCTATCTGTAGGTGCTTGAGACTGTAAAGCAAGACTCTGTTAAATTAAACCAACATCAAATGGTGGAGCGTATGGTTTATTAATTGGTAAAATGGATAGTTTTTTTTATTTTATATCCATCTTGCATTTGATGATTGACTTATTGAGCATTACAAATAGCTTGTCACGTGCTTTGGAAAGGAAGGAACAAAACAATGTTGACGCAATGAGTTTGATCATGGATATGAAAGATAAATTGTGGGATGTGAGGGATAATGGGTGGATGAATTTATTCAAAAGAGTGAAGTCGTTCTGCGATAAGAATGAGATTTAAAGTGCCAAAAATGGACAAAGAAGAAAATACTAGAGGGACATCTACATATAGAAGGCAAAAGGTGACAAATATGCATTTCTACAATGTTTGGTAATTTATCGGTACCATCGATTTAATTTTTCTATATTTAGATAACCAATTAAAGAAGCTGTTGGATAGTATTTTTCTGTTAAAATCTCTATTCCTAACAATTAGAAAGAATATAGAGTCTTTTGAAGTTGCTCTTATGAAGTATAGTGACTTAATGAGTGCTTAATTATGAAGTATTTTCCTCGGAAGCTCTAAACTCTTGAGGAAATTCCCTCTAAGTAATTTCAAGCTAAACCAAATCATTTTGTCTCCTGCATATACATATAGCCATTGGCGTTTGCTTAATTGTCGTTGTACGATAACTTTACAACTTTGGTTTTTCCCTGATATAGAAATTGAAAATACACGCTCACCGCTCCTTTATTCTCCAGGGAACGATCTCTAGATATTTTGTAAAAAAAACAAATCAAAAGAGGAAAAGAAAAGGTGCGGCAGCGGCACAATTCAACGGGGAGCCGAAACTTTGGGCCCCAGAAATCTCAATTGTGAAAGATCTAGCACTGCCTGTGCTAAAACATTTGCCATTTGTTGTATAATACTAATAAGAAAAGATTAATCACACTAGAATCCAACGTAACACCTGGTCGACTCCCAGTCCCAGTCCGGCAGTCCCATCCCCTCTTCTCTATCCGTCCCTCTCCTGGACAAATTAGCCGGCACAAGTAAATGGCAAGCCGCCACCGGCAGCGCCGCCGCCGGACAAAACCACAAGCCGCCGCCGGACAAAACCACAGCTGTAACACTTTCGTCTTATTTAAATTTTTTTTTTCAATTTTAGACTAATTAGACTTAATAGATTTGTCTCGTAAATTACTCCTAATCTATACCGACATACATGTAATTAGTCTACATTTAGTACTTCATACATTTACCAATGTGATGAGAGTTAAACTTTAACACGTGAAAACCAAACAGGAGCTTATAAGCCACGGCCCACGGACAAGCCCGCAACAGCGCCACGCCCTCCTCCACCCGCGCCACCACACCAGCAGGAGGCAGGACCCTGGAGGCTGGAGGAGAGCGCACGGGCGGGTGGGGCAAGTACACGTCGATGGCATCTACCGCCATCCCGTCCTCGCCGCCTCCGGCGGTGCCGGAGCGGAGACTGCCACCGCTGGTGCCGCGGCTGGCGGACGATGGCGGCGGGGGCGGAAGGGGCGGCCGGAGCGTGGCGGGCATCTCGCCGAGCATCCTCATCATCGCGGTCATCGTGGTGGTGATGCTGCTCGCGTCGCTGTGCATCCACTACTTCATCCGCCACCTCTGCCGCCACGTGGGCCCAGCGGGGTCCTCCTCCGCTTCGTCCCGGCAGGCGCCGCCGCTCCCGCTCGTGGCGCGCCCCGCGGCGGCGGGGGCGTCCGTGGCGCCCGCCGACGGCCAGGAGGGAGGAGGAGGAGGAGGAAAGGCGGCGGCCGCGGCGGAGGCGGAGGCGGAGCGGCTCATCGCGCGCCTGCCGCTGTTCACGCTGTCCTCGTCGCTGGCCTCGGTGCCCAAGTCGTCGCGCGACTGCGCCGTGTGCCAGAGCGCGTTCCGCGACGACGACGAGCTCCGCCTCCTGCCCGCCTGCCGGCACGCCTTCCACTCCCGCTGCGTGGACCCGTGGCTGCGCGCCAACCCATCCTGCCCGCTGTGCCGCGCCTCCATCGCGCTGCCCCACCCGCCGCTCACGGACCTCCTCCGTGTGGAGCTCGGCAGCGTCAGCAGCCGCCGCTCCAACCCGGACGCTGCGGCCGCCGCCGTCCGCGCGTACCCGCTCCCCGGTGGCCTCCCTAACTCGGCGTCGTCGGAGTACCTCGTCGAGGAGGAGCTCCAGGTCGTGCTCAAACCGAGCCCGCGCGCCGCCGCCGCCGGGTCCAGCGACCCGCCAAGCCAGCAGCAGCAGCTCGCCGCGGTGGAGCGCGGGCAGCCGTCGTCGTCGTCGTCCGTGGGCCTGACCCCTACGGCATCGTTCAGGTCGACGGCGGAGCGGTGGAGCAGCAGGTGGAGCAACCGGTGGAGCTAAAGCTGGACGAAAAGCTCGCAACTCGATAGCTCGCTCGACTCGGATCGATAGTGGCTCGGCTCGGCTCGGCTCGTTTAATTTCTCAAACGAGCTGAGCAAGCATCCTAGCTCGTGTCTTAACGAGCCAGCTCGCGAGCCAGCTCGAGCCAGCTCGCGAGCCTAACGAGCCAAATTTGTTGGCCTTAAACTTTTATTAGTGTTATATAACTTTATGTCTTACACTTTATAATTTGTTGATGATTGGACTTTGACTCTATAAATTTTAGATTAATTTGACTCTTTTTATTTTAAATGAATGTATGGATAATGGATGCATCATATATGGTATGGAGTATGAACCATAGACAATGTATGGTGTATAGTATTATAATATAATAGTACATATTATTTTTGTATGATTTATTAAGACTTATGAATGGACTAGTTTTATATTATTACCATTATCAAACTTTAGATAATACACATATTACATTTTTATGTTTTAATATGGCTGGCTCGCGAGCCAAACGAGCCAGCTCGAGCTCGTAAACGAGCCGAGCCGAGCCGGCCTTCTGGCTCGTTAAGATAACGAGCCGAGCCGAGCTGGCTCGTTATCTTAACGAGCCAGAACGAACCGAGCCAAACGAGCCGAGCTGGCTCGTTAGTCCAGCTTTAGGTGGAGCAGCCGATGGAGCAGCGGGCGCTGGAGCAGCCGGTACGACGCCGGGACCGTGACGGCCGCGGCCACGGCGGAGTGGTGGTGGGACATGAACGGCGGCGTGGCCCCCGCGACGCGGCGGAGGGACGCGGACGACGGCAGCTCGTCGTTCTACGGGTTCGTGCGGTGGCTCACCGGGGCATACTAGTAAATAGTACGGTCGTACGGTGCTGATACTCCAGCATCCATGGAAAGCGGTGGAAACTTGCTTCGCCCCTGCGGCGGCGGCGGCGGCCGGCGACGGGCGGTGTTCCCGAAAGGCCCTCCTCGTCGTCTTCGTGAAATGAATCGAAATGAACTGGGGGTGTCTGTCTGGCTCTTCTTTTCGGCATGCGAGCGTCGAATTTTATTTTGCTTATTTTTTTTTGTTTTGGGCCTTGTTTAGATGCACATAAAAAGTTAGAATTTTTTCACTCTCTCCATCACATCAATCTTTGGATCCATATATAAGTAGTAAATGTAGATAAAAATAATAACTAATTACACAGTTTAGTTGGAAATCACGAGATGAATCTTTTGAGCTTGGACAATATTTGTCAAATAAGACAAAAATAGTACTATTCATCAGTTTGAAATTTTTTCAACATCTAAACGAGGCCTTGGTTCTGGGGCGGGCGGGTGGATTTCGAGGACGGAGGAGATGCCTCGTTCGCGGGTTTCAAAATTGCTTCCGAATTGGAGAATGTCGGCGGGACGAATGAGGAATGAATTTGTGGACTTTTAGGCAGATGCACAGCAGACTCGGCCAATCGAAAGAAAATGGTAGTACAAATTTGGGGCTTTTGCTGCATTGTGATTTGGTTTTGATTTGGAGTACTCATCATTTGTGTACGTACAGTATGTACTCCCTCCGTCACACAGTAGAAGTCGTTATGGGATATGTACAGTGTAGGTTAAACTTTCTCAACTTTGATTAGTTTTGTAGAAAATGTGTGCAACATTTATATCTTCAAATAAGTTTATTATAAAAGTATATTCAACGATCTATCTTATGATACTAATTATGTATTATAAATATTAATATTCTTTTATATATAATTGGTCAAAGTAAAAAAAAAATGACTTCTCGGAAAGCGAGAACGACTTCTATTTTAGAACAGAGGGAGCATGCATGTGGCGTGGAGGTAGTATTCATCAGTCTCCTACTCCACCTATGTTTATCTCAATTCTCATGCTATGGTGGTGCACATCTACAAAGGCTGATTGAAGCGAAAACTTGGTACTAACGGGACTCATATGTACCATGCACTATACTTTGAGATTGTTTATACTGCTTGATGCACAATGAATGGGTGCATCTCATCACATCCTGTGCTCGTCATACTAGAGCACTGTGCAAAGAGTGTACTACATACAGCAGCACTGTGCAAAGAGTGCACCAGCAGCAGAATGCAATGCACATGGGATCGATAGAGGAGGTTAGGATATATGGACCAAGATTGGTGGTCCATGAGATTACGCACAATCCTACAAGAACTGAGTCTTAGTCGTGCCTCCTCCCCAGTCCCCACTGGAAAAGGACTCCACTGTCCCATTGCATCCTGGCCGCCTAGCCGCTAACCCTATTGGCTCCGTGCGCTTCGCTATCCCAGTTATTAGCGCAAATAACCAAAAGGGTGATTGCCCTAACATAATTAAAAAGGGCATCGTTTTGACTGTACGCGCGCTCTGGCTTGACCTGCCTTGTCCCTCCCTCGTCCTTCGCTACTGTTGAGTGTGTGAGGAGGATCGGACCGAGTGAAGCTGGAGTGGACGAGAGGGAGGAGAGCTCGTGTCGCTTTTGGTGGTGGAAGGCTTTGAACTGTACCTACTCGTTCAGCCATGCATGTGGTACGGCATTGCCTGGCTACCTTGTGAAAGCAAGTGTTGTTTCGCATGCATTGGCCTCCCTGCCTGCCATGCCAATGCCGATGCCAATGCCTCTTCTTTCTTTACATCTCCTCTAGGAGCTTTTCTCGCAGTAGCAGTAGGAACGAATATGATAATCCTTGTGTGAGCTTGTTGCAGACCATGCTCAGCTACTGCTTTTTCCCCAGCACTGCAGTGAACAGTAAATGCATGGCAAGGGTGAGACAGGGAGAGCACCAAAGTACAGTACGGTACTGCGTGGCTAGGCTAGCGAGCGAGAGCGAGCTCTACTCCTTCCTATAGCTACGAGCACTGACCGTGACCGAGTGACTGATGTCTTGAATTTGTTTTTCTCAAGGCCAATGGGGGACAAGGGCAAGAGACAAGGCCAAAAAAGCAAAAGGCCTGCTTCTGGACTCTGCAATTTCCTCCTTTCTCTCCTTTTCCTTTCCCTTTTCTTTTCAATTTTAACTTTCCTTTCGTTTCAGCTGATCCATTCCATCCATATATACGGTCTCCCCCCGGGCTTTTCAAGTTTGAGCTAAATTTTCGTGACCCACGCAGCCATGCTGCTGGAGTTCAGTGATGCAGTCGAGTCAAAAATATTTGACGACGTCGATGCATGATGAACGTACACCAACACTGGATGCAACTCTGCTGCACACAGGTGACAGGTCCCATGCATGGCCTGCCTGACGAGCTGACGAGCTGGAGACAGTGGAGTGGACCAGCTAGAACTGATGCTTGTTGCTTGCGCCGGTAAAAAGAAAAGGAGGTCGAGATATTTCCTTTTGCTCTTGCGAGCGTTTTTTTCTTTTTTACCTCGCATCGCATGCGCGCGAGATGCCTGGTGCTGGGGAACACGTACCAGCAGCACACCTCAGTGGACATGGAAGACTGCTCCTATCTTCTTCTGTCGGGCAGCAAAAATTCAACGGGGCAAATCAGAAATCACCTCAGTTTTGTAGGCATTAGAGTGGTAGTGGGACACCTGTCGCCAACCAAACCCCGTGGGCCGTGGTTGAAAGCCGATGAACACAGCCACTTCTCACTAGCTAGTGATCACGCTCTGTCTTTCCTTAGCTCCGCTAGATGTGGCCATTTGATCTACGCTACTCTTTCTCGATTAAGAATTAATAATTTAGCTAAAAACAGGTAGTTCTCGGCAGGGGCGGATCTACAGATTTTTAGAATGGAGGGTTTTGAGTCATCTTTAACCTCTACTAGAAACCATCGTTACTCTCTTTCATATCTAGGCAAGAGAAACTCTATTGTCGTCTCGCAAAAAAATACATAAAAGTCTTGCAAAAAAAAAACTCTATTGTCATGGAGGTTGTAGGGGGCGCTTGAGGCCCTGTTGACGCAAAGATTGGTCACACACACCAGCTTAGGGCTACATTGCCTGGGTCACCATGGACCGAAGAACTGAGCAGATAACCAACATGCTTTCACGGTGAAGAGCGGCGAGGTTTACAAGCAAACCACCTTGAACCATCGAAGTTTTCGTCTGAGAGGGATCCCATTGGGGGCAAGGACATTAGTGTCGACGAGATGTGGTCGGCAGTCTACCGAGGGGTATGCCCACGGTAGTAGATTATCGGTGGAGGTGCGCAAGATGACGATCTAGATGGTGACGCAAGAGGAACACAAGATCTGTCCAGGTTCGGGCCGCGTACTACGTAATACCCTACGTCATGCGTCTTTGTGGATTGTATTGATACGTGATCAGATGTCTTGAGGGGGGGTCCTTGCCCGCCTTATATAGTCCGGGGGGCAATGTTACAGATCTAAGGAATCCAATCCTAGCCAATTACAACTCCTGTATCCGCAGAGGATACGATATCTATCCTAACCGACTAGGTTTTCTTGACCGTCAAGTAGTCTCTGCTTGCCCCGCATGGCTCGCCGAACAGTCCAGAGATCCGTGCAGGCCTTTCTGGCGAGTTGGGCCACCTTGTCCGGCGCGGCCCATGTGGAGCCATGAGGGTATACGGGTCTATACCCCCACAGCTAGTCCCCGAGCACTATGTATTTTGAAGTGACATGTCATCTTGACCTCCTCCGACCAGTAAGGCTTGAAGCCCCGAAGCCCCCGACCAGAAGGGTGGTCTGCCGAGGAATATTCCATCCCTTCCGACCAGTTCATCTGATAGCCGACCACCGCACTGGTCGGAAAATCGCCTTACCAGAAAAATGCATGGTGCTCTGCGAGAAAAAAGAAAAACAATTCATCTTTGATGAAGTGTGCCCACTTTAAGTTTCATGAAGGAAAGTTAATGATGCGTGGCACCAGTGGCTCTGCCATAATATCAAGAGACATGATCCTTAGGATGTAATCGTGTGAAGGTAGGGGTCGCGCCTCTAGCACTATGCAACAAATGATATTTGCAAAAAAGGTAAGCACATTCACCGCAAGGTGAAGTGTGCCCACTTAGTCCCCGAGCCTGACAGCAGGTGACTGGATCACGTAGTGCCAGGGTCTAAAAGAAAATAACAGGACATAGTCAAAGAAGCACATTCACTGCAAGGTGAAGTGTGCCCACTTAGTCCCCGAGCCTGACAGCAGGTGACTGGATCACGTGGTGGCAGGGTCTAAAAGAAAATGTTCCCAACTCAGCGGAAAACGATGCACCGTGGCTCCGTCATGGTACAGTCCCCAACTCTGCTGTGGGACCGGTCCCCAACTCTGCTATGGACCCAAGCCGCAGCTCTGCCATGGTAACTCTCAGCTCTGCTGCGAGACGTCCCCCAACTCAGTTGCGGGCCCTGAAAACATCCTATGGCTCTGCCACAGGGAAACCCCTAGCTCAGCTGTGAGGCGGCCCACAACTCAATTGCGGGCCCTGAAAAACATCCTATGGCTCTGCCACAGGGAAACCCCGAGCTCAGCTGTGAAGCGGCCCACAACTCAGTTGTGGGCCCATTCTGCAGCTCAGCTGCAGACTCAGTCCCCAGCTCAGCTGTGGGACCATAACTAACACACTAGAACTGGGCCGCATACAACAAAAACAGGCCCACTCTGGGGTCTGTTCCACAGACAAGACCCACGTATGGCCCGCTTGTAGACAATAACTGAGGGAGCGGAAGCGGCGCATCAGGTGCGGTTACCCAAAAACCCCTGAATTTCATCTCCAGGCGGGTGCAACCGTGCAAAGAACGGGTGCACCCGCTGTACGAGTACTCTGGGTCGGGTGACCCCACCAGGGAGTCTGCGAGGAAGCGGGAAGAGGTAAACTGGTGGATGGCACAGCTGTTTGACTTGACCGGATACCGCCATTTGTCAAGCACGGTGAAGGCATTCAAGTTGATAACGCCACCACCCCAGGTATGCCTAAAATAGTCTCTAGTTGCAATTTTGATATGTAGAGTTGCTAGGACACATTCGTAACTACCGATCTGATGTCTGCTAGATCCGTGGCCAGGACCGAGCGGTGATATACGTCTCCGACGTGCCCACTGACGACTGGCCGACCAACGTAGATGAGCGGGCGCCTTGGGTGACGGGGAAGGCACCTGGAAAACGCCCCGCACTAGAGGGGCCTACCCAGAAAAAGAGGTCGACGGGCCCCCTAGGCATGGGGGGCCGCTGATTATCGATGATGAATAGAGCAGCCGGAAATGACGCAGAGTCGTGGCCGGCTTGACTGATGAACATGAAGATGAAGATGAGGTTCCTCTGGCACGTCGGCGGAGGGCACAAGGAACGCCTCGCATGCCGACGCCGCCTAGGGCGCCCACACCACCCCGAGCAGCAACGCCACCAAGGGCGCCGTCACCACCCCGAGCAGCGACACCTCCGAGGGCCCCGACACCGCCCCGAGCAGCGGCACCGTCCTAGGCAGATATACTGAGCACGGGGCGTGCTAGCGCAGCAGTCCACGGGGATGGTGCAGCTGGGAGGGAGCGGCAAAGCAGTGGCCGGAGTGGTCGGTCGTTCAGAGCCACATTTAGACGCTCAGACCTGTAAGTAAATTTGAAAACTCCCTTTGTAACTTCATTTCGCAATAGCTTATCAGACTGGTGTAGGCCAGAGTCTACAGAGGATGTGGAGCACCTGGCGGGCAATCAGCCGCCATCGGCCGGGGAGAGCAGCCGCGCTGAAGAGGAGCGTGCCGATCCTAGCGGGATTGCCGACCAGGGCAACCTCGCGCAGTGTCAAACAGAGCCAACACCCGCAGCCGAAGAGCCCGGTGCCACCTCAGGTCCTGCGATGGGCGTTGTGGTGGTTGAAAAGAGCGGCACCGGGAATCTGACCACCGAAGCTCTGGCAGCAGAGGGCGCTGCCACTGAAGAAGAGAGCGGAGATTGAAGAAATCATCCGCCCAGAACAGGAAAAGGTGGCGCCGCAATGCGTCCATGTCGCGAGAAGACGAGGTGACGAGTGGGTATTCTACGAGAAAGACCACTCTGACTGTGCTGTCCGCATGCTGCTGCGGACAGTAGAAGACCTGATGGGCTAGATAAAGGTAAGAGCACTGAGACCCCAATCTTTTTGAATCCAGCCTGTGCTCGGGAATTTTCGTTACTGACGCCTCGTTGTTTTGTAGAGTATTGAAAAAACATCGGAGTACCGAAAGCGGTGCTTCAACACGATCATCTCGATGGTAGAGGAGAACAAGGCCCTGAAGGAAGATATAGTGCACCTGCAAGAGGCGTTACAGTTGGTCTGGAGTGAGCGTGACACTCTGCATACCAGCGTAGAAGAGCAGCGCAACCAGCTTGACCAGGAGAGAAGAGGTATGTGACCAAGTCTTTACTTATTTATCTGATTGTGGTTGAGTTACAAACCACGTTCTGGTCAGCAGGCATGGAGGCAGAGAAGACACTCCTTGTTGATAAGCTAGCTCAGCTAGCGAAGACCAACAAGGAGCTAATGGAGAAGAACACCCAGCTCGACAAGGAGCGCCAAGGCGAGGTTGCTCGCCTAACCAGCGAGAACACCAAGCTGAAGGAGCGGGTGACGAAGTAGGACAAGGATTTTGCAAGTAAGCCCCCGACTACTCAGTTGTTGGTTCCCATTAGGACTATTCATCATGCTCAGCATGGTCTTTTGCTCAAATGCAGTTTTACGCCAAAACGCCAAGACGCACCTGGAGGCATTAATGAAGAAGAAGGAGCACCTGACGTTGAAATGCAAGGTGATGGAAGAGGGAATCAAGCCCGTGCTGGATCTGATCGGTATGGAACCAGAAGAGGGGCCAGTCGACCAGTCAGTACAACGTGATGCCATCATCAAGAGATGCCAGAGCTCCTGGGCCTGCTTCAAGCAATTCATTCGAGATGCTGGCGAGTATGTGGCCGCCCACGTCCTAGCCATTGTGCGGTCACATTATCCCGGGGTGGACCTGAGAAGGCTCAAAGCCGGTGTGTCGAGCAACACCGACCCGGTGAAGGCAGAGCAACTTAGAGCCACCTTCCAGGCGACGGCCGCTAAGATGATCAGCGACGTAGATCTGTGTGGTGAGACTGGGCAGACCAGTCAGTAGATTAGAATTAGAAAAAACTTGCATCTTGTAATTTAAGTTATATCAAAGCAGTTGGTGCTTTTTGTAAGTATACGGAGCACTCAGTGCCCACGTGGACCTATTATTATATCTCTATATAATACATAGTTGTGATGTTAGTTAAAAAACTCTCTTTTTTATCGTGTCGTATGGTAAGCGTAAATAGTGATTTCGTCCTAGAGTTACTCTAGCTCGTGCCTAATCAATAGTCTGGAGCGTGAGGCACGAAGCCCAGGCACGCGTAAGACTGCCGACCATAGTAGGGAGCTACTGCCGACCACCCGGAACGTAGTGAACGGATCTCATGCACGCGTGGGGAGGAGTCAGAGACAACGCTGGCTCTGGAAAACTCAAGTAGGAGAAAAAACTGGTCGGCAAACCACCAGACGAAAATTTGCTATGCAGATAAGAGATGGCCATAAAAACAGAATGAAATATTTATTGAATGCTTGGGGTACAAAAAAGAGTACATATCTTTCCTAGTAGCAGATTAAGCGTAGAAGCGGGTGATCAATATGCCACGAATTCGGGATGTCAACTCCGTCGAGATCACACAGCCTATAAGAAGTAGGTCAGGTGACCTGCTTAGCCATATAAGGGCCCTCCCAATGTGACGCTAGCTTATGTAATCCTTCTGTCTTCTGCTTCCTTCGCAGAACCATATCGCCGACCATGAAGAATCTGTCCTTGACATTACGGTTATAGTACCTGCGCAAGCCCTCCAGATATTTAGCCGTGCGCGCGCAGGTGTCAAGGCGGTGTTCCTCGGCGCAATTAACCTCAAGCTCTCTGGCCTCGGACAACCTCTCCTCGTCATGGTTCTCTACCCGTGGTGACTACAAAGCAGTGTCTGCTGGCAACACAGCCTCGAAGCCGAAGACCATGAAGTATGGAGAGACGTTGGTATTGCGACTGGGCTGGGTCCTCAGTCCCCAAACCACGGTCGGCAGCTCCTTCAACCATCTACCAGGATGCTTGTCGTTTGTCTTGTACAACCTTTTCTTCAGGGCATCAAGGATCATACTGTTTGCTCGCTCAGCCTGCCCATTAGCTCTTGGATGCGTTACCGAGACATACTTAACAACTATGCCTCTGTCATCGCAGAAGTTTCAAAAATCGTTACCGGTGAACGTGGACCGCAGGTCAGTAATGATGCTGTTAGGCAAGCCAAAGCGGTGAATAATTTCATCGAGCAGCTCAGCTGCTTTCTTCGCAGTCCCTGAAACTAAAGGTTTGTACTCAATCCATTTAGAAAATTTGTCAATAATTACATAAACCCATCGGAAACCTCCTGGAGTTGGCTTGAAAGACCCCAACATGCAAAAGGCCAGGACGCTGGAATGGTCTAGAGTTCGTCGGCTGGGACGTGAATCTGCTTGGTGAAGAACTGGCACCCCTCACAATGACGGACCAGCTTCTCGGCATTGGCGACAACTAAAGGCCAATAAAAACCTGCTCGAAAAGCCTTACCGACCAGTGCGCGCGAAGTGGCATGGTTGCCACAAGTACCAGCATGGATCTCTTTTAAAATTTTCAATCCATGTTCCTAAGACACGTATTTTTGTAATAACTCCTCCTTCGCATTTTTGCGCATGAGTGTTGACGGTAGATAAGTATCATTTTTTAACCGTCAACATAGCATGAGCAAGGACTAAACAATAATTGCCACTTAGATATAGGGGGTTTACTGACATAATTCCATGAGTTTTGGTGAATGTCTGTTTCTACAGGGTGTCAGCTGAAAAGAACCAAGAAAGGCCCACATGTCAGGTTTACATAGAGACAAAAGGGGTACGAACAACTTTTCTGGAATCTGAAAGGTACGAGAAGACTCTGGAAACAAACCGGAGGCGAAACGGGCCCAGAAGCTGGGCGGCCGCCCAAGGGGTAGGGGCGGGCGCCCGGGCTACAGAGCCAATCAGGAGCGATCTCGTGGATCCTGCCTCCACCGCCTTTGAGGATTAATAAAAAGTCGTTGATTAATGTCGGTTTGATCCGAGGGCTGTGGTGCTTCATAGAGGGCTATATAAGCAAGGCCCCTGGCCCCTGGAGGAGGAATCCCTTGAAACCCTAATTCATTATTTGCAGTTGGGATCAGCTGAGAGGGGTCTCTTGAATGGATCTTCTCTCTTAGGGCACATATAAGAGAGATTAGCTTTGTAGTCTCCATGTGAGATTAGAGTTCTTTTAGATTGAGAGAGTTAGAGTGGAGGGATGAGTTGGAGGAAGCCCGGCATGTCGGTGTCTCCTCTCCGGCTTGTACCTACGGGATCAAGTCTCATAACCCGAGGCTTGGTTCTAGGATTCTTCGGTAATTCAACTTCCAATACTAAGTAAGTACATTGTTATTATTGTTCTATGGTTTACGAGTTTACTTTATTCTCTTCCATGGTAGAGGGTAGGGTAATTGTCTGTAGCGTAAGCGTGGTGCTTAGGCTAGAGATACTCGTAGATATCCCCTATCTGGCCGGATTCGTGGCAGTAGCGCGGGACGTGACAATCCCGTTGCTTCCTTTGTACCCCACATTCCGTCAGAAGGATTGGTAGGATTAAGTGCCCTGGTCAAGCATCCTCTGTGGTGTCTCTTTTCCATCGGTATGTCCCCATAGACCAATAGTTTCATAGCTTACCATAGGTTGGAACCAGACTATCGTCGTAATCTTCTCTAATCGCTTATATCTTCGCTACCTTGTAGTGCGGCCCAGGGGTTGAGTGTAGATTTAGGTTAGTCATCACACACTTTCTCCTTGCGGATAAACAAATACGATACTCTGGAAATATCTCTCGGGTGAAATGCTCACCGATATCCATGCGCTTGCGGATCCTTTTCTGTGTGCATTAACAAATATCAACAATGAGATTCCCCTCAACCAGCACATAATGCTTGCTGCGCCGTATGAGGCGTTCCATCTTGATTTTATCCTGAGGAACCTCTGCGGGGGTAAGATATCTGATGAATGGTTCTCTCCAGTCTGTGGTGGTGGTCGAAATCATGGTGACCAGCTGGTCTGCAGATGGTTGTTCGACCACCAGCTTCTCTTGTTCCTCGGTAGACGGCTTGACAAGGTCATGAATGAAAACTCCATGGGGAATGGCTGCCCGGGTTGACCCTAGCTTTGACAGCTTATCAGCCGCCTCATTGTCAGCCCGGACCACGTGATGAAACTCGAGACCATAAAATTTATTCTCTAGCTTTCTGATCTGCACACAGTAAGCATCCATCCGTTCGCTGGTATAGTCCCAGTCCTTGTTCACCTGGTTTATGACAAGAGCAGAATCACCGAACACCATGAGCCTTTGTATGCCGAGCTCAATGGCGATGCGAAGGCCGTGCAGGGCCACCTTGTACTCGGCGGCGTTATTGGAGGCCTTGAAATGGATGCGGAGGACATAGCTCAGCCTGTCCCTGGATGGCGAAATGAAGTACACCCCCACCCCGGCACCGTCGATATTGAGGGAGCCGTCAAAATACATCTTCGAGTGCTCAGGGGAACTGTTGGAGACAGGTGTATTCATATCTATCCATTCGACAATGAAGTTGACCAGCGCCTGTGACTTGATGGTCGTACGACTTTGAAATTCCAGCAAGTATGGGCTAAGCTCCAATGCCCATTTGACGATGCGCTCGTTGATGTCTTTATTGCGCAAGATATCCCCTAGCGGAAACTCAATGACCCCTTCGATGGGGTAAGTATCAAAATAATGGTGCAGTTTGCGAGAGATGATCAAGATAGCATAAAGCAGCTTCTGGACCTGAGGATAACGGGTCTTAGATTCATTGAGTACCTCGCTGATGAAGTATACTAGTCGCTGGACCTTGTACACGTGTCCGACCTCCTCGCGCTCGACGATGATGGCAGTGCTGACTACCCGATTGGTGGCCGCAATGTAAAGCAACAAAGTCTCACCTTCCTTGGGCACCGTGAGGACTGGGGGAGATGTAAGAAACTGCTTGAGCTTTGCAAAAGCAGTGTTAGCTTCTTCCGACCACTCAAACTTCTCCTTTGCCTTGAGGAGTTTGAAGAATGGTAGGCCCTTTTCACCGAGCCGTGATATGAATCGACTCAGGGCAGCCATGCACCCGATTAGCTTCTGGATGTCCTTGACGCACTTTGGCAGTTTCATCTTCATGACTGCTTTGACTTTTTCTGGGTTAGGCCGTATGCCCTCACGGCTAACTATGTTGCCAAGCAGTATGCCAGACGGCACACCAAATATGCACTTCTTGGGATTCAGCTTCCATTGAAACTTATTGAGTGCCTTGAAGGTTTGATCGAGATCATCGACCAGAGTAGAGGCTACTTTGGTCTTCACCACTACATCATCAACATATGCCTCAACGAGCTGATCTCCGATCTAATCACTGAGGCACTGTTGGATGGCCCGTTGATAGGTTGTGCCAGCATTTTTTTAGCCCAAACGACATAATTGTGTAGCAGTAAGCACCGAAAGGCGTAATAAAGGACGTCTTAATCTGGTCCTCTTTCTCAGAGAGATATGATGGTAACCAGAGTAGCAATCTAGAAAAGATAAGAGCTCACAGCCAGTGGTAGAATCTACGACCTCGTCTATACGAGGCAAACCAAAGGGGTCCTTAGGGCAGTGTTTGTTGAGATCAGTGTAATCAACGCACATTGTCCATTCATTATTCTTTTTTCTTATAAGAACCGGGTTGGTAAGCCACTCCGGGTGATACACCTCTTTGATAAAGCCGACAGCTAAAAGCTAGTTTACTTCTACCCTAATTGCCTCCTTTTTGTCCCGAGCGAACCGTCATAGCTTCTATTTTATTGGCTTGGCGGTCTTCGAAACATCCAAGGAGTGCTCGATCAACTCCCGAGGTACTCTAGGCATGTCTGCAGGCTTCCATGCAAACACGCTAACGTTCTTCCTCAGGAAGCTAACGAGCGCGTCTTCCTATTTGGAATCTAAGGTGTCCCCGATGCGAGCCGTCTTGGACTTGTCGCCCGGAACTAATTCTACCTCTTTAGTCTCCTTGGACTTCACAGCGGTGCGGGTGGCCTCTTTGCCAGGAATCTCAAGGTCGGCGGAAGGAATCTTCTTGGCATCGGCAATGGACTGCAGCATGCGGATCAAGAGCTCGAGGGCTTCAGCGGTTGCATAGCCTTCCTTCTCGTAGTTGTAGGCGATGAGAACGTTGCCCTTGAGAGAGAGCACACCCTTCTCGGTTGGCATCTTCAGAAGCAGGTAGACGTAGTGAGGTATCGCTATAAATTTGGCTAGACCTGGTCGGCCAAGTATGGCGTGATACGTTCCTTCAAAGTCAGCTACGATGAAATTGACGTAGTCGATGCGGAAGTGGTCAGCGGTGCCAAACTGTACTGCCAATGTGATCTGTCCCAAGGGTTGAGAGGTCTGCCCTGGAAGCACTCCCCAAAAAGGTGCATTGTAAGGCTTGAGGTCTTTCGGCTTAATGTCTAACTCGGTTAGAGCGTTGCGGAAGAGGATATCGAGGGCACTGCCGCCATCGATGAGCACCTTCTCGAATCGTACGTTCCTGTTGATAGGATCTAAAACAAGGGGGAAGCGCCCTGGCTCTGGGATATTGGCCCACTGGTCAGCTCTACTGAACGTAATGGGTTGGTGCGACCAGTTTTGATACTTGGGGTCAGCAACTCTTCCGTCCGGGTTGTTGAGGGCCATAACAGCTCGGGCGGTAAGCTTCCTCTGTCACCCGTTCTCCAGGGCAACTTTTCCACCGAAGATGCTGCAGACGCTTCTATCAGGGTCCTTGTAAGCATGATGAGGGTCCT
This sequence comes from Saccharum hybrid cultivar R570, assembly GCA_038087645.1. Classification (NCBI taxonomy): domain Eukaryota; kingdom Viridiplantae; phylum Streptophyta; class Magnoliopsida; order Poales; family Poaceae; genus Saccharum; species Saccharum hybrid cultivar. Next base: position 30,774,575 of record JAQSUU010000066.1, on the reverse strand, counting down.
TGTCACGTTCTTCTTTGGTCTTGTCCTTCTCATCGGGCCTCTTGTCGTCCCGACGGTCATTTTTGTCGTCGTCCTTGTCGCCGCCGCGCTGCCTTTTACGGGCGTCCGAGCGGTAGATAGACTTTAGACCCTTGCAATCTCCCATTGTATGGCCAGAGTCCGGATGAGCCAGACAGGGCCCCTAAAGGACCTTGGACTAGACATCCTCATAATTGCGCTTGGGCGCTGGCTTGACAGCGTTGACGACGTTATCCATTATTCGGTTGTGGCTCTGCCGCCCCCTAAAGTCGTCCTGCTGACGCCGATCACGATTGTCATTGCGGCGGTCGCGGTTATTGTTGTGCCGATCATTGCGGCGATCGTCACGATGCTGATCATCGCGTCGGTCATCGGGGCAGTGATTTGGCTGGTCAGGACGAGGAGTCCGGCCAACGTCCTCCTTAATCTGCTGGTCAGCCTCATCAGCATCTGCCCACTTCTTCGCCACCGTGAGGAGGTCCTGAATAGAGTCAGGCCTCTTGCGAAGAATTTTGGTCCTGAGAGCATCATGGTGGTGGAGGCCTCTGATAAACACGGAGATGGCTTCATTGCTGTTGATATTAGGGATGGATATCCACGTTTCTGAGAAGCGACGGATGTAGCCGCGCAACGGTTTGTTCGGATAGTCTCTAACTTTCTCCAAATCGTACTTGTTGCCAGGCTACTGACAAGTGGCCATGTAATTGTCAATAAAAGCCCTCCTGAGCTGCGCCCAGGTGTCGATGGAGCCTTCCCTCAGGCTGAGAAGCCATTGGTTTGTGGACTAGTTGATGACCACAGGCAAATAGTTGGCCATCACATCTTCATCGCCATGTGCTGCTCAGACAGTAATTTCATAGAGCGTTATCCACTTTTCGGGATTAGCCTTCCCGTCATATGTGTCGAGATCGTGGAGCTTGAAGTTTCTTGGCCAGATGACAGCACAGAGCCAATCAGTGAATGATCGGAGGCCGGGGATATGGCCAGCACATGGTGCATAGCCGCGGCCAGGTGCGCCTTGTGCTTCATCGTATTCCCGCCTGCGTTGCATCTCAGATGCATGACGCTCTTCTCGATTGTTTTCGATGCGGTTCCTCAAGTTCAAATTGGCGCTGAGATGGTCACGGAGGTCACCTCCAGGCTGCTCCACTTCCTGGTCGGCACTGCGTTGTCGACCACGGGCGCCACCATGATTTGCAACACGCTCCCCTCCATGACGTGCGCCACGCCCGCCTTGCTGGCTACGTTCGCCCCCTTGATCATCGTCATGCTGGTCGGCATCGCGCCTTCCGCCTTGATCTCGGGGATGATGCGCCTCGTAGTTAATGTCATGGCCCTGGTAAAGATAAGGACCTCCTCGTTGCTAGGAGTCTCGTTGGCGATGACTTCGGGTGGAGGACGCCGATGGGGCAGGTGTACGCCTCTCGTTGACCTGAACTGTGGCCGCCTTCAAATAAGCCTTGACAGCGTCAAGAGCCGGGGATTCTGGGAGCTTGTTGAGTTCGTTCATGGCGACGGCAATGTTGGCGCTCGGTGTCTTGAAAACCTGCTGGTTGTCGCACATGTCGAAAGCGTCAGTCAGATCACGACGGATATCGCGCTGGCCACCTGCGGCTGCATCTTCTTTAGCGTTTTCCAGGTGGACTCTCTGAGCCCTACGATCGGCGTTTCTTTCTTCTCGGGCAATCCTCTCTTGATCGGTTTCCCCGTCGTGAGGGGGATCATCGTTACTGACGGCAAAGACGGCGCCACCAAAGCCGAGAGGAAAGGCTGGGAACTCCTGCCCATACGAATCAATGAGGGTGCGGGTATATCTAGTCCCGTGAGAATCGGTGGATCCGGTACCCTCTTCCTGGATTGTAGAGAGCGAATCCTGTCCAATCTGCCTAATATCCACCATGTTAACAGTAGGCACAGGGTGGTCTGGTTTAGGTAGATCTATCAGACAGAGATTCGAGACATGGTCACGTGGCGGGATCCATGAATAGGTGTGGTACGCGGGCAGCGTACTCGGATGCTGTGTTCACCAACCCGTATGAGTAGGTGTTGGGTGAGTGCTCCGTTAGGGCTTCGTAATTCCCCAACCTTAGGCCGGTTGCGGGTACTGGTCGGTAACGAACCATCCACCCCTCTGGAGTTTCTGTGATCATGAGATTGGGATCCAGGCGCCTCTGGCGGCCAGCCCGAGCTGGTCGGGAATGGCGATCCTTAGAAGACCGATCTCTGATCGAATCTACTAAGGTTAGGGTTTCGACCAAATTCGTGGTGACCCGATCGATGGATTCGACCAGATAAGTGTTGTCAAGACGCCTCCCTTGATAGCGGGGAAGTGGTCGACGGGTGGTCGGAGGAGGCGACCTCGAGACTGGTCCCGAGATCGGATCCACCGTTGTCGATGCTGATTCGGTTGGCACAGGGGGAGCCTGCACCGCCTCCACTACTTCAGTGGGACCGTCAGCACCGGTGGTCCAGGTGAATGTCCCGATCGTGAACGTCAGTCCCGCCGGAAGGACCATGGAAGCAGGGAAGTTGACCATCTGGCTCGCCATAGAGTCTGCACGCACACCCCCTACCTGGCGCGCCACTGTCGACGAGATGTGGTCGGCAGTCTACCGAAGGGTATGCCCACGGTAGTAGATTATCGGTGGAGGTGCGCAAGACGACGATCCAGATGGTGACGCAAGAGGAACACAGGATCTATCTAGGTTCGGGCCGCGTATTGTGTAATACCCTACGTCTTGCGTCTTTGTGGATTGTATTGATACATGATCAGATGTGTTGAGGGGGGTCCTTGCCCGTCTTATATAGTCCGGGGGGCAAGGTTACAGATCTAAGGAATCCAATCCTAATCAATTACAACTCATGTATCCGCAGAGGATACGATATCTATCCTAACCGACTAGGTTTTCTTGATCGTCAAGTAGTCTCTGCTTGCCCCGCACGGCTCGCCGAACAATCCAGAGATCCGTGCAGGCCTTTCTGGCGAGTTGGGTCACCTTGTCCGGCGCGGCCCATGTGGAGCCATAAGGGTATACGGGTCTATACCCCCACAATCAGCAGAAGCTCTCGTCTGGGAGGGATCCCGTTAGGGCAAGGACATCAACTGGTTGCCCTAGGTCGGCCTGCAAGCCTATGACACCATCCTTGGCCCTCGGATCAAGAAATGAACAACAACATGAGGTTGGAGAAAAGAATTGAGAAAAAAGGGTATTTAATTTAATTTAAATGTAAAAGATTGCTTAGATGTTGGGTATCTAAATTAGTCATGTACCCCCTGTTTTATAGGGAGTATGATAGTCTTATCCCCATTAGAGAGCCAATGTGGTACTATTATTGTGTTGTTTTATAAAGTTTTTCTTAGATTGAGCTAAAACTATCATGGGTCTGTTTAAATTGGTCTGGGCCCAATTTAAATGTCAACGAGCCCCAATCACCCCACTCCCACAACCCCACATCCCACCGCTAGATCCACACTTGGTTCTTGGCAACTAAAATCAGCTACACTTTGCTAAAAAAAATAAAAATTAGGCACACGTAATTTCTGTTGATCACAATTTACTACTAGTTAAGGGGTGTTTGGGACTGCTCCGCTCCCGTTTTTGCAGCTCTGCTCCACCAACTCCACCATAGAGTTTGTGGAGCGGTTGGTTTTGTTTAGCACACAACATAGCTCCAGTTCTAAGAATGGGTTATTTTCATGCAAATAGTCTATTATGCCTCTAATTAAAATTGCACTTGATATTTTTGGATACAAATAATTGTCCCATAAATTACAACATGAACGATAGAAAATTAAACAAAGGTCGTATTTCAAATACAAGTCATGACCATCGTGCTCACGAATCAAGTTACGAAGCACCATAGTAGCCACGGGAATACAAAAGGCATGCACCACCTGTAGAGACATGCAAGATGCACGCCAGTTATGGAACATGCACGATGGCAAGAGAAGGCCGGACATATGTTCCAATCTGCACCCGGTCCCCTGAGCCAGCCATCGGCGACGTGGTGGAACGCCGCCTCGGTGAAGTGGACGCCGTCTCAGTTGACGTACGATGACGGGATCGCGCAGGCAGCCACGCCGGGCTTCCCGTACGCAGTGCTCAGGGCCTCAGGTTGAAGTTGTGGGGCATCTGATCCATGTCCGTGTGGGGCATTTGATCCATGGCGCTGGCGGCCTTGCCTAGAAGAGCGGCGGCGCTAGGGAAGAAGAGCGGCGGTGCGGAGAAGAAAGGTCGGGGCCTTTCTTTCACGCGTGCGTACTGGCGAGAGTCGAACAGATGGGAAGTGAACCGGTGATTAATGAGTGGCAACGTGGTTAATTATTCTTCGATTCCACGTGAGAGTACAAAACTCCAAAAACTAGAGTACCCCTTGCCCTCAACTCCACCCTTTTTTTTTGAGCGGAATTCTTAGAGCTAGAGGTGTTTGGCAACGTGGAGCTGGAGCAGAGCTGCGAAAATAGGAGTGGAGCTGCGAAAATGAGAGCGGAGCAGTTCCAAACACACCCTTAGTGTTTTTGGTTGTTAAAGTTTAGCTTGTTTCTCGTAGCCCATATGTCATCAACTCTTTTTCTTTTTTTTTTCCCCAACATTGCCTATTTTTACAAGGTTATTTTCCTTGCCACACCTAGCAAGAATGCGTGTCAAATTAGATGGACACCAAACACGTCATTGGTTCATTTGTATGTGATTATCTTTTTCTTTGCAAACTAAATAAATTCAACTAAACAAGGTTTTTAGTCAATCCCATATCCCCTAATAGAAAGAAATCTTGCACGCCTTTTTTAATCAAGGAATAAACATCTGGCTTTACCCCACGTGACCAAGAGAATCAGATCACTAATTATATCAATTTAGATCAAAACCAAATGTATCCAACTCAAAACTTAATTTTAGCATTATTTGGCCACCTAAAAGAAACAAAGAACTACATAGAAGTTGTTTCTAACACATGACAAACTTGGAAGATTTGCTTTCTTTGAACCGTTGTAACAATGCCCATTTGACGCAACCATTGTATTCCCCTGAATAGGACCTACACAAAAGTTTTGGATCTACAATTCTCAAAAATTGTTTTATTTCTTGTATAAGCCATATATTGTCCAACGAATGGCAGCGCATCCTAATAGTGGTAATGTATTGTTTGATTTGCCCCTGTTTGTATCATCCATGAAAAAGAACAAGAATATTTAAGCGATGATTAGACCCATAACCAAGTAAACTATTTGCCAAAGAAATTTAGCATAGGTACAGTCAAAAAGAGGTGTCTAATTGTTTCATCTATACAACAAAACACATATGATTAATAGTACTAAGAGTTGAAGCTATTTTAGCTTGTTTTCGTCGAACAATACTATAACGGAAAGGCTAGCGTCCGGATGTCTGCGCTTGCTTCATGTAGGCATGCTGTTGCGCCCGCCCGCACGCCTATGCCTGCTTCATGTGGGGGCCCGTGCCGCACCGTGTCCCGCGACCTCTCCGTCTTGATCCGCGATCACACGGTTTCCTGCACCTGCCGCTTGCACCCTTCCACACCCACGCGCATGCAGGCAGGCCCATCACTGCAGCAGATGGCTGCTGCAGATAGGTCCCACTGCAACATGTGCAATGCTAGATCTACTTTTGCAACATCTAAAGGAAACATTTGCAACATACGTTCGAAACAGTTGAAACATTTGAAATATACGCCTAAAACACGAGGAAAACACGTGTGTAGCCATTGCAAAACATATGCAGCATCTAGATGAAACACTTGCAACATATGCGTGAAACATATGCAACATCCGGATGAAACACTTGCAACATAAGTGTGAAACATATGCAACACCCATATAAAACACGTGCAACATACGTCTGAAATAGCTGAAACATTTGGAACAGATGCTTGCAACATATGTGTATAGCCATTACAACACATGCAACATCCCGATCTACTTTTGCAACATCCACATAAAACACTTGCAACTTGCATATAAAACACCTGAAACACTTGAAACATACGCTTGCAACATGCACTTTTTAGCGTAACATCTTCTTGGTGCTTGGACGAATCGAGGCTCGTCGATGCGGAGCTCGACGTCGACACGATGCTCGATGCCACGGAGGTCGCCAGTGCGGAGCTCATCGGTGGCGTAGAGCTCGTTGGCAACACGTGGCTTGCCGGCGGCAGCGTGGGCAGAGCTGAGCGACGATGCGTAGATGCCAGCGGCGTGGAGGTCGACGGCAGCGTGCGGAGCTCAGCGGTGCGGTTGAGGCGGGCGAAGAGGTGTGCGAGCTGCGGCGGGGGGTCGTCGATTTGGACGGAGGTTGCACGAAGGAGGGTGCTCGGAGGCACGGGAGCTAGCGGCGGCCGTGGAAGCTGGGTGGGAAGCCATGGTGCTCGGTGCCTACACTCTCGAGCCGAGCGAGAGGGAGAGGAGCGAGGGCGAAGAAATGGGAGAGGGATAGGGTGCCAGCTTGATCTCCACACTTGCGTGAACCCGAGGCGACGAGTGGGGGTGCGAATGGAGCATGGCAGCCATGCGTTGGCCGTGTTCTATCCTGGACATCATTCCTCTCCTTTGCTTTGAATGGAGGGGCGGAGGAGAGAGAGACACGAGATGAAACCAGAAAGGAGCGTCCTGTGTCTGGATGCGAGACAGAGATCTGCAGTGGAGCATTATCGATACTATAAAGATTTGAATATTATGCTTTTAGAGCGTGCTTTCCCAACCAGATATCTTACCGGAACCTAATCTGAGGATCATCATCCAGTTTTTTTTAGAAAAGCACCTATACTAACCATATCACTTCTTTTTACAATACTCGGCAATAAAAAACAACCGATGCGTGAACACCTTCTGTACATATGCTGCGATGTGCATGTGAACGCAAGGGGAGTGCATGCACTTTGTTGAACCTTTATGCGCCCGCATGAGAATTACGTTGGCAGTTGAGTGTTTACAGCTAGCTATCCGTCGTCATAATCAAGGGCTCAAGGCCCCCGGCCCGTTTCTTTCCCGCCACTCCACTACTCCAGTCCCGGTCCAAGGATCGGTGATGCTCTCTTTTCTTCCCTGGGTCGCCCACGCCTTCCTCGCCTCGACGCTGTGCTTCGTCATGCATGCCGCACTCGCACTGCCCTCCGCTCTTTGCATCATCACGCCCGCACGCACGCACCGTCAATGCATGCACCTAGCTACTCGAAACCACGAGACAGCATAATAAGCAAGCTAGTAGGTGCCACCTTTGCCCCCCTCTGCTAGCTATAGCTATCTAGCCCACTGTTAACAACTCGATCGACTCTGTTGACCAGATGATTAGATCGATCCTGATCATAACGCAAAAGAAAAGAAAAAAAAGAAAATACATCCTTGTCAGCACCATTAATAAGCTAGACTAACCTTCGCAATCAAATAAAATCTTGGAGCTAATACACTTGTGTCAGGAACCTGATACGGAGATCCCTGAAGGAGTCTAAGCACGGCAACAGGCCTGGATAGAAGGCTGCAGATACAAGGCGCGTGTGTTTACTTTCTGGGCTTGGCCCATGTAGGAGTAGAGGCTCGGCCCAGTTACCTGAGTCGGTGGGGAGCGGCAGTATATAAGCCGTTGTAACGAAGGAACCTGTATGGAATAACTGAACCCAAAACTATTTCCCCAAATCTTCCATTCTGAATCCTACCTCAACCTGCTGTTCTTGCTGTGCCAACCCTCCGTTCTTGCTGCTCCTACCTCAGATTCCCCTATCCTTGTCCAAATACCGGCTAGTACGTGACAAATTGGTACCGGAGCCATAATCCTCGGAGGAAATTTTTTTTCCTGTCTACCGGGTGATTCATTTCGGGCTGGCGTCGAAGAAGAGAGCTCAATCGCTGCAGGCGAAGATGGCGAGCAACGTCGACAACCTTACGCTCATGATGCAGCAGATGCTTGACAAGATGACGGACTTCGAGGCATGGCGAGCCGCCACAGATACCTCGCTCGGGTCGCTGCTCACCAAGACGGCGGAAACAGCGACGAGGATCACGCACTTGGAGAAGGTGCCGATTCCGACCCCGCCACCGCCTCCTCCGCCACCACCGCCAGCAGGCTGGGTTGCGAATGTTGACCTCAATCGCATCCCATCGCCGGGAGGGGGACCCTCTACCTCCGTGGCGGAACAGCCCAACGGGCACAGCGCGGGCGGAGGACTTCTCGGTCCCTTTCCTGGAACCGAGCCTCCGCCGATTACCACCCAGGGTATGATTCCGGACCCCTCTGTTCCTATTGCAAATTTGGTACCGAGTACATCTTCTCATACATATCATTCCGGGTCTACGCCCAAGATGGATTTTCCGAAGTTTGATGGAGTCAATCCAAGATTACGGCGTGAGCAGTGCGAGGTCTATTTTGAGATCTATGGGGTGTCTGAACCGATGAAAACAAGATTTGCTACTCTCAATTTTGTTGGATCAGCAGCCCTGTGGCTTCAGACTGTTCAGTTGAGAGGACGATTTCAGAGTTGGGAAGCCATGCATACTGCAGTTTGTGCACATTTTGACAAAGATCAATACCCTCTGTATATGAAGCAACTGGAGAACCTTCGTCAGACAGGATCTGTAGCAGATTATCAGAAGAGTTTTGAGAAATTGGCTCACAGTATTCTGCTCTATAATCCTTCTTATGATGATGTTTTCTTTGTTACGCGGTTCCTCAGTGGCTTGAAGGAGGAGGTTCGAGCTCCAATTGCACTGCACAGACCTCCGAATCTGGAAACTGCTGGCACGCTAGCCCTACTTCAAGAAGCTGAACTTGAAGGGGCCAAGAACAAGTGGCAGTCTAAGTCTGAACATCGTGACAACAACCGATTTCAGGCAAGACAGGGCATGCAGATTGACAAGACCAGAGGAAGGAAAGAGGAGGCAAAATCAGGAGAAGCTGCCACTGTAGGCAATGCATCTGACAAACTGTCTGCTTTGAAGGCTTTCAGAAGAGCTAATAACCTGTGCTTTGTCTGTGGTGAGAAGTGGACTGGCAGAAACCATAAATGTCCCACACAGGCTCCAATCCATGTCATTCAGGAGCTGTTGGAGGCTGTGCAGATAGAGCCTGAACTGGATTATTCATCCAGTGAGGAGGATTCTGAAGCTAATGGAGGTCACGTGGTGATGGCTGTGACTCCAATCTGTCCAGTTCAGTCAGCAGTTGGGATGTCTAAGAAGAACAGAACTCTAAGATTGAAGGGGTTAGTTGGTTCTCAGGAAGTACTCATACTGGTGGATTCGGGTAGTGCTGGCACATTTGTCAGCCAAGAGTTGGCCAACACTATATCTCAACCCAAGCAAGCCTGTGAGACTTTGCAGTTCACCTCAGCTGATGGTAATCTTATGATTTCAGACTTTTTCATACCCATGATGCAGTGGCATGTGCAGGGACATACATTCACTCATGATACCAGGGTTCTACCTCTGCAATGTTATGATATGGTGCTGGGAGCTGACTGGTTGGAAGAGAAGAGCCCCATGTGGATTCATTGGAAGAAAAAGCACATGAGGTTTACTCATAATAACAAAAGAATTTTGCTCAAGGGTGTCACTGATGCAACTTCAAGATGCTCTCAAGTATCTGTTCACAAGCTGAAAGGGCTTCTCAAGAAGAAGGCAATTGTTCATATGCTGGAACTCAAGACCGTATGTCCTGTAGCAAAGCAAGATGCTATTTCTAATCCTGTCATGAGTATCTCTAGCAATCAACCACAGCAGTCTAGTAATGAGACCAGTGACCCTGCTAGTGATCCTCAGTTGCAACAGTTACTGAACCAATATCAGCACCTGTTTCAAGAGCCCGTAGGGCTGCCTCCACAGAGAAGTTGTGACCATCATATACCTTTGATACTTGGAGCTCAGCCAGTCAATGTGAGGCCTTATAGATACGCACCCCATCAAAAGAATGAGATTGAAAAGCAAGTGGATGAAATGTTGAGAACTGGAATTATTCAACATAGTGTCAGCCCATTTGCATCTCCAGTCCTATTAGTGAAAAAGAAGGATGGAACATGGCGATTCTGTGTGGATTACAGGCACTTGAATGCAATAACTGTGAAAAACAAGCACCCAATGCCCATTGTAGATGAGTTGTTAGATGAGTTAGCAGGAGCAAGCTATTTTTCAAAACTAGATTGCAAGTCTGGATATCATCAGATCAGGGTCAGAGAGGGAGATGAGATGAAAACAGCCTTCAAAACCCATAGTGGGCTCTATGAGTTTAAGGTGATGCCATTTGGGCTAACCAATGCTCCAGCCACATTTCAAGCAGTCATGAATACAATATTTGCTCCACTTTTGAGGAAATGTGTCCTGGTTTTCATGGATGATATTTTGGTGTACAGCAAGTCATTGCAAGATCATTATGGGCACCTACAACAAGTATTTGAAATACTCCATAGCAACCAGTTTCTTCTAAAAAGGTCAAAATGTGAGTTTGTTCAGAAGTCACTGGAGTATCTTGGACATATTGTGTCTCAGGAAGAGGTCTCCACAGAACCATCTAAGATAGCCTCTGTTAACAATTGGCCAGAACCCAAGTCTGTGAAACACCTAAGAGGATTTCTGGGGCTTACTGGTTATTACAGAAGGTTCATCAGGAATTATGGTATTATCAGCAAGCCTTTAACTCAGCTCCTCAAGAAGGGGGTACCTTTTGTGTGGACAACACAAACTCAGGAGGCTTTCACTCTGTTGAAACAAGCCCTCAGCACAGCTCCAGTGCTCAGCATGCCTGATTTCAGTAAAACTTTCGTAATTGAAATAGATGCAAGTGACGGTGGCATGGGGGCTGTTTTGATGCAAGAAGGCCACCCCATCTCCTTTCTTAGTAAAGCTTTCTGTCCAAGAAATCAAGCTTTGTCAACATATGAAAAAGAATGCTTAGCACTCATAATGGCTGTAGACAAATGGAGAAGCTATTTGCATGGGAAAGAGTTCATACTGCAGACTGATCATAGGAGCTTGTTACACCTTGTTGATCAAACTGTAAGTTCTAGAATGCAGCACAAGGCCTTACTAAAGCTAATGGATCTGCAGTATAAGATTCAATACAAGAAGGGGGCAGCAAATGCTGCAGCCGATGCATTGAGTAGAATTCCGAAGGGGAATGAGTTGCTAGCTATCTCTATGGCCACTCCTGCGTGGGTACAAAGACTGCAACAGGGCTATGATGATGACAGTGAGGCTAGGCAGTTACTCTCTCAATTAAGCTTATGTGCTGATAATGACAAAGGGTATACATTGGTGGATGGTATTATTAAACATAAAGACAGAATTTGGGTGGGCAACAACAGCCTGGCTCAGAATCACATTTTGCAGGCATTACATGCCAGTGGATTAGGAGGTCATTCAGGGATTCAGGCTACTTACCAGCGAGTCAAAGCCTTATTCTCATGGCCTCAGTTGAAACAATCTGTGACCAAGTTTGTTCAGGAATGTCAGATATGCCAACAGGCTAAGGTGGATCACAGTAGGCTACCTGGGCTACTGCAACCTCTTCCTGTTCCAGATTCTGCCTGGACCATTGTAAGCATGGATTTCATTGAGGGTTTGCCAAAATCTGGGAAATTTGACACCATCCTGGTAGTAGTGGACAAGTTCACAAAGTATGCTCACTTCCTTGCTCTGGCTCATCCTTATACAGCACTGTCAGTGGCTCAACTCTATTTCAATGGGATCTACAAGCTCCATGGATTACCACAAGCTATCATTTCAGATAGGGACAGGGTTTTCACCAGTACCCTATGGAATGAATTATTTACCCTCTCTGATACCCGGTTAATGATGAGTTCTTCATACCATCCTCAAACAGATGGTCAAACAGAAAGGCTTAATCAATGCCTTGAAACTTTTCTGAGATGTGCTGTGCATTCCTGTCCTAAGGAGTGGTCCAAATGGTTGCCTCTAGCTGAATATTGGTACAATACATTATTCCACTCAGCTTTGGGTACTACCCCCTTCCAGGCTTTATATGGTCATTCTCCAAGGAGCCTGGGCATTGCTGATCCTAGCACAGTCACTGTACATGATTTGTCAACCTGGTTGACGGAAAGAAACCTGGTGAATAATCTGCTCCAGCAACATTTGCTGAGAGCCCAACAGAGGATGAAGCAACAGGCTGATAAAAAGAGATGTGAGAAGGAGTTCAAGGTTGGAGACATGGTATACTTGAAACTTCAACCCCACATTCAGTCATCAGTAGCTGTGCGCAGCAGTCAAAAGCTATCATTTAGATTTTTCGGGCCATTCAAAATTCTTGCTCGTGTGGGGGCGGTTGCTTACAAACTGGACTTACCAAATCATGCACAGATTCATCCAGTTGTCCATGTATCCCAACTCAAACTGCAGGTACATCCTAACACTGAGATTGCCAAGGATTTGGGTGCAGTTTCTACTGATCCGGAGCAAGGGCCTTCCCCGGTGATGATTCTGGCAGTTCGGGATATTATGATGGGTGGCAAGCTCAAGCAACAGGTCTTAGTTCAGTGGGAACATCAGCCAAGCTGTATGAGTACTTGGGAAGATACTGAAAATATGAAGCGCAAGTTTGGCACAGCTTGGGGTCAAGCTGCTGCTAAAGCGGGAGGCAATGTCAGGAACCTGATACGGAGATCCCTGAAGGAGTCTAAGCACGGCAACAGGCCTGGATAGAAGGCTGCAGATACAAGGCGCGTGTGTTTACTTTCTGGGCTTGGCCCATGTAGGAGTAGAGGCTCGGCCCAGTTACCTGAGTCGGTGGGGAGCGGCAGTATATAAGCCGTTGTAACGAAGGAACCTGTATGGAATAACTGAACCCAAAACTATTTCCCCAAATCTTCCATTCTGAATCCTACCTCAACCTGCTGTTCTTGCTGTGCCAACCCTCCGTTCTTGCTGCTCCTACCTCAGATTCCCCTATCCTTGTCCAAATACCGGCTAGTACGTGACTACTTGTAACGTGCCAGTGCCATCGATTCGCCGTTGATGGTTTGGCTTGGTATATCTGTCGTCTAGCTATCTTGAAATTGACTTGCCTGTGCAGGTGATCTTCGTCGTAACTTCCATCATCGTGTTGCGTGTGCAGTTTAGACGAGCAGGACTTCGAGTCCACGAGTCGTCGTCTATCCAAAATCCAATGACGCCGCATGAATGAGTACAGTATATGGCACCCCCATAGATAAGATAAGGAAATTAAACAATCTCAGGCGGCCGGTATGTTTGGTACGTACGCAAGCTAGATATCCCGGCGACGGCGACTCGTCACGAACCTAACGCCGCCAGTTCATGACGATCACGGATTTCGCTTGATTATTAATTATTTTCTCAGTATAAACTGAGGAACTACGTAGTACTGATGACTCCATGGCCCATGCCAAGTCATGCACGCACCTGCGTGGAGGACACTGCACGTGCTAATTCGTGAGTCGTGACAGCGACATGCATCTTTTATATCTATAACTACAACAGCTGGTGACTACTACTATGGCCGTGTTTAGATTTCTACTGTAGCAATTTTATTTTTATTTAGTAAAAATTGTTCAAACATTGATTAATTAGGCTCAAAATGTTCGTCTCACAAAGTACAACAAAACTGTGTAATTATTTTTTGATTTCATCTACATTTAGTACTCCATATATGTGCCAGTATTTTAATATGATGGAGAATCTTCTTTTTACATAGTAGAATTTGCGGATGAATTTGGGAAACTAAACCAGGCCTATGTTGCATTGTATTGGGGTGGGATGTAAGTATACCACAGGCCATGGTACTATGGCAGTGACAACCTCCAAACAGAGAAACGTTTTTTTTTTCTTTGCTCCATCTCTATCGGTAACTATGCGTCTTCGTCTAGTTGCAAGACACCAGTATACTTGAATTGTATGCACTTAGGTTACAGCGTAGCAGTAATACTACTGTATATTGCACTGCTGAATGACTCTATACTACGTACCAGATCTGGCTTGAATGTTAGCGTACGAACGGACTAGAGTAGGGCCTGGCCAAGCAAGGCCGTGTTTAGTTCAGCCGAATTGGTGGCGGCTGAATTAGTAGCATTTCGTTTGTATTTGGTAAAAATTATCCAAATTTTGACTAATTAGGTTTAAAATGGTCGTCTCGCAAAGTACAATAAAATTGTGCAATTAGTTTTTAATTTCATCTATATTTAGTACTCTATACATATGCCGGCATTTTGATGTAATGGGAAATCTTCTTTTTTGCATAGTAGAATTTGGGAGAAAATTTAGAATCTAAACGAGGCAAGTCTTTTGGGGTGGGCCTCTCCCAGCTGAGTAGCGCATACAGTAGAGCAAGCCAAGCGGTGCATCAATGCGTGGCAGAAAGGCCGTGTTTAGACGCGGAATTCGGCCGGCCGAATCGGTACTGTGCGTATTAAATGTGTACGGTACCAATTCGTTTGTATTTAGTAAAAATTATCTAAACTTTGACTAATTAGACTCAAAATGTTCGTCTCGTAAAATATAATAAAACTGTGCAATTAGTTTTTAATTTCATCTATATTACTTCATGCATGTGCCAGCATTTTAATGTAATGGAAATCTTCTTTTTGCATAGTAGAATTTAAGGTTGAAATTTGGCATCAGGCCTATGACCGGCCGGCTGGTACGGTGCGTGCGCAAGAGCGGCAGCATGTGTTTACAGCTAGCGAGCGTCTACGTGATCCGTGCAGGCAGACACCGTGGATCTACGTGCATCAATGCACGCAGCGCCCCGTCGTCCGCCCCGCCCGCTGGCCCCTGCTGCAGACGCATAGCTGCGCGACTGCCTACACCACCGTACCACCGGCCGATGGAAACTACCGGAGCATCTTTAGATAAGGATCAGTGACGGAGATCTAAGGTTTCAATCGAGAGGGGCTCCTTATTTCTCAGCCCCATGGAATGGTAAGGGGGTATTCATGTGGGTGTAAGGTAGCTAGGGCTGGTCGCTTACTTGCTTTAGGCACGATTATATATATATATATATATATATATATATATATATATATATATATATATATATATATATATATATATATATATATATATATATATATATATATATATATATATATATATATATATATATATATATATATATATATATAGCTGGCTACAAAATAACTTATTCTGTAGCCACTTTGAGTTACGATAATTGCTATTCTAATTTATAAGATTATAGTAACTCCTTACTATGTGATTTACTATAACATTATGGTAAATATTCCCATGTGTTATAGTAATTCAACTATCGTAAATATATACTGACATTGCCGTAAATTAGTATATAAAATTATTGTAAATAGAGGTGGCTACAAAATAACTTATTTTGTAGCTAGCTATAGAGTATACTCTCCCTATATGTGGAGAAGAGCTCCCCGTTACATTCAACTTTTTAGCCTAAAATTGGCTCTCACGGAAGGTCAAATCTAGGACCTAAGGAATGCTTTTAGAACCATCACACTTTCATTCGATATTTGGGATTTGCTCCGAGTCCTTGAGGTTGCCTAATAACTTGTCCGTTGAATGTTGAAATGCCTGAGGAGGTGGGTTGTCCGATCTTGGTGAGGCCTCCAAGCTAGGATTTAGCTCCTTGGCAATTGGATCCACCACAAAGGATCCACTTTCATGGTGGATTGAAGCCCATTTTGTTCCCCCGAGCATACCTGCAACCAAATATTTAACACAAATTGTGGGACTTTGTTGTCTTAATAAAACAATTTGAGCGTATGATTCACCATATGCACTATCATTTCCAAGAAACTGGCAATCAAGGTAGGATTCAACGATTGTCGACACCCTTACAGACAAAGGTGATGAAGGGGGATGGATGGCCTCCACTCGGGCTTGACCTCTCATTCCGTGGTGTCATTCTTGGGGTCGCTTAAACTTGGTTTCTTGCCTCGTGATGCCATTGTACCTTGATTTTTTTGAAGATTAGATTTTTCTGAAGATTAGAGGGTTTTAATGCATTCTTGCCTGAAGAAATTCGGTATACAAAAGGTTGCCATGAGCCCATGTCTCTTTTTAATTTTTGCTCCCCTATTTGTTTGAGAGAGCCATCAAACATACAGATGGAGAGAATAGATAGAAAACTGTTGGAGTTTCCCTACGAAGTTGTCAGGTTTTGGTAATAGTCAATTAGATCCGTCTTGTAACCTGCATATGCAAAGAGAGTAGATTTTTAGAAAGTTCTCGACAGTTGTTAGATCATTCGTTAGAAAAAGTTAGGCAACATCTCATTCAAACTGCTAGGCAACCTTTTCAACTATTGTGAAGGTCTTTTCTTCAAAATTGTTGGGCAACATTTGAACCACTGCTTTTTTCTTGAAAATTGTCAGACAACACTCTCCATAGTTGTTGAAGTCTTTCTTCAAAAATTATTGGCAGTTTTTTGAACCACTGTTTAGGTCTTTTCATAAAAAAATTCCAGGCAACATTTGGACTAACTTCTTCAAATACAGCACCAACATTTTTTTGTTAAACACATATCCTAATCTAGACATGGAGGCAGACTAGGATATCCTGCATGGCCATGCGGTAGTAACATTCCATATGGAGAATATGGGGTACTCCCTTCGTCCCTAAAAGAGTATAGCTTTAGATTTCGTGTAGGTTAAACTTTCTTAAATTTGACTAGATTTACAGAAACAACAACATTTGTATCTCCATATAAGTTTATTATAAAAAAATATTTAATGATTAATCTAATAATATCTATCATGTACCATAAATGTTAATATTTTTTATTGTTGTATATATTTCATCAAACGCGGTGTTCGACTGGCTGTATTTTTGGCTGATACTGATGCTAATTTGTTGTGAGAGAAAAACACTATTCCATGGCTTGCTGATTTTGGCTGATAAGCTCAAGCGAACAAAAAGTAAAAAATATTTGACCTCGTGACACTCTTTTGTGACATGGAGGGAGTAGCATAAAAGAAAACAAGCATTGTTCCATGACCATTGTTCTACGGAGCACCATCATACTTCCTCCGTCCCTAAAAGGATGGAAATCTCGAGTTTCAAGGCTAGATTAGCATAGACGTAAAATTACGGATATACCCCTGCTGCAATCACTGCATCTGATGAATCTGAGCGCTTCTGCGGAGTTGGCCATGTGAGCGCTTTTACGTTTCTGGAAAGTGCGGGAGACTGGTGGCGACGTGGCGCGTAGTGTGTGGATGAGAACTGACCGTGGATGGATGAACAGTGATGCCGTGTGGTGGGTGCATTTGGTGCCTTTTTTAGGCAGATGGGTCTCACGTGAAAAAGCAAACGTCATACCATTCCGTTTCTATGTTTTTTAGACATATTTTGAACGTTAGAATTACTACATCCTTTACGGACGGAGGAAGTACATCACATCAGGCCCATTATTCCAGCAGGCTAGCACCAACCTTAGGCCCTGCTTGGTTATACATGTTAAAGTTTACCAAACACTGTAACACTTTCGTTTTATTTGACAAAAAGTTTTCAATCTTGGACTAATTAGGCTTAATAGATTCGTCTCGTAAATTACTCCTAATCTGTGTCGACATACGTGCAATTAGTCTATATTTAGTACTTCATACATTTACCGTAAATTTAATATGACGGGAGTTAAACTTTAACAAACGAAAACCAAACGGGCCTCAGTGTCGTGCCGAACCAAACGAAATCGATGGGAAGCTAAGCCCCCTGCACATCCTTAAGTTGCAGCCCATTTCGAGATAAGGGCCCAAAAAGAAACTATGGAAGTATCGAGAAGGAATCCATCCTCGTGCAAAAGCAGATAAGGGAAGGCACACGACAGCCGAGCGACGACGCGACGCAACGCATCCCCCAGGGAAGAAACCTTCGTCCTTCTGGAAGTTTCCACGCCCCCTTCCCTGTCTCCACTCTAATGGCGCCCTCGCTCCTCGCCGCCGTGTCTGCCTCGCCCTTCCTCCTAGCCGGCAGCGGCAGCAGCCGCAGGCCCCTGGGCGCCGCCCCCATCCGCCGGGCCGGACTGCGCGTGGCTGCGCTTAAGTACGACCCTGCCAAGGTGTGTGGGCTCGCTGCTGTGATCATGCGCTCTGGTTTCGAGTCTTCAAGGTCTTTTGGGTGGAATTCGTGGTCTAAAGTCTAACAGTGTGGTGCTTGTGTTTTTGGGGGGCAGGTGGCGCCGCAGAACGACCGGGTGCTCGTCCGTCTCCAGCAGATCCCTGAGGTCTCTCCGCTATCAATAGTGCCTCTTTATTGTGCTGCTATTTTGTTTCATTTAGATTTATTCGTTGCTAATTGTTGGTTTGCTGCTCTCACTCCAACACTTCAAGTGGAGTAAATCCTTAAATGTGCTTATTTCAGTTTGCAAAATGGACGCTCCATGTAAAACACTCAGTGTATGAACCATTGTATATCAGAAAATGCAGGAAGTGTCTGATTAAAAAAGGTCAGGCTTTCCAATTTAAGCTTTAGGAATTTCCATTAAAAGCTGCGATTGACAGAGTAGTATAGTCTTTCCCCACTTCTCAACTATTGTTGAACTTGACGAGACACGTGAAGTAAGTACAAAGGTGGCTTAACAGAACTCAAGTGGGGCTTATTGGATAAATAAACCCTCCCCATGTGATTTGGACTGGATTGGGAGGTGTTGAGGGGGAAATTACTTCATTTCCCTCTCCAATCCACATGTGTTGGGAGGGAATGGGTATGTTCAAAAAAACCTAAGCAAGGTAAACTTATACCCTAAGCGTGCTAATTACTCTGCCTTTGAGAGCAACTCCCGTCACTTTGGTTTTGAAATGTCTTAGGGAAGTCTGAGTTTATTTAAGAAATAGTATAATTGATTTACTGAAGCTAACACACGTGCATTTCCCCCAACTACAATTGCAGTATTCTGTTTTACTGCACCACATAGAGATATTGCAGTACTCCTATGATTAAGTGTGGTTAGTTTGACATGTTAGCAGGGACCTGTCATTTAAAAAGTTTAGAAGCAACTGTTGCATGCTTCCTTTTCTGTGAAACTGTATTCCAGGAGTACACATGTCACTGATGAAGTTTTTTAGAAGTTGATACTTTTATATAGTTGATTGTTCTGACAAAACTTTTTATTCATGCAGAAATCTGCTGGTGGTGTATTGCTACCGAAATCTGCTGTTAAGTTTGAGAGATATCTGATGGGTGAGGTGAGATCTTAAAGGCACTACTCTCTGTTTCTGTAATTGTTAATTTCAGCAGGATATAGTCCCACAATATTGTATCATTCATGCTAGATTCTATCGGTTGGTGCTGATGTTAGTGAAGTTGAGGCTGGGAAGAAGGTAAGCAGCATTTTCTGACATAACTCTTATTGATGCATGACCAAACACTCACTTGTGCCAACGAGAACCATTTTGTGCTTTGCATGTGAAGTGTATTTATACTTTAGAGAACAATCTATCATATGATGGCACATTGTGCTTTGTGGCTTCTTGTCTTTTGTAATCTTACTCCCTCCATTCCAAATTATAAGACGTTTTGACATTTCTAGATACATAGATTTTGCTATGTACCTAGATATACACTTATGTCTAGATACATAGTAAAATCAATGGATCTAGAAAATCCAAAACGTCTTGTAATTTGGAATGGTTATAATTTGGAATGGAGGGAGTATTTTATTGCTTATCTTGGATGAAGGAACTAAGTGAATTTTTTGACATATAAACTGTACTGTAATTGTGTAAATGAATGGGCTATGTTTACTTGAGTAGATTGAAGAGTGGTTATGTTTTTGAAACAAATACATTGTGCTAACTTGCAAGCTGCAACCATTATGGCATTGTCTGCTACTGAAATCTGCCTACTGCAAACTCTGAAAATAGACATGCTTTATTGGTTCTGTCCTTGTCTATTTTGCCCTGCAGTGGATATTGTTATTGTGTCAATTCTTACAGTTTGCATAGTTTATCATATGTACTTTTACAGAAGTACAATGCTCGTCATGAAGAATACTCTAACCTGGTTTGCACTTGCAGGTTCTCTTCTCAGACATCAATGCTTACGAGGTAAACTGGCTGATTTCTGCTTTACTAAAAAAAATTTGTGGCCTTGTTCTGAGCCCTACATTTTCTGATTCAACTTATCTGACTTAGCTCATTGTGTTGTAGGTGGACCTTGGTACCGATGAGAAGCACCGCTTCTGCCGGGAGTCAGATCTGTTAGCTGTAGTTGAATGAATTTTACTATGAAAATCACAGACTTACCTGCCCATGCTCCAACTTCATGGACTTATCTTGCCCCCTACTTTGTTGTATGCCATTTGAATGTTCGTGAATTCAGCTTCTAGATGAGTGTTAGTTACGAATGAATTTTGGCCGCAATAAACTGGAATTATGTTAATGCCCCATTTCTTTACAGCACACTCTCATAAAGTGCTCAGATTTGGATACGAAAGAGTGTGAACCAAACTTGAAAGATGAAATGCTTATATTGCTCATCTGGTGTTTGTGCTTCTGAACATTCTTCAAGCACTGTCGTAAATATTTCAACTAGGGACTGCAGGTTTTATATTTTTATTATGCTGATGCTTACCATGTCTCATTCGATTGGTTTGAAATTTTTGTGTGTTCTTTTTAATGTTTGTTGTCCCCATTGCTCAACCAGATTATTCAGTGCCTGTCCAATACCATGGGCTATCATGTATGATATACGGAGTATATAAGGAAGAAAAAATAGTCACAAAAAATAGTCACTGTTCGGAACCTCCGACATCAGTGATCAGGTAATGAAGAAAACAAACAGTTTTTTCATTACTGCTCAGAAGAGCTTGGTTATACAAATGGTAAATTCGTCCATCGTGTGCGTATGTATATTATTGCAAAAACTGGTGGTATTTTAAAAGAAGGAATGAAATGAAAATTAGACAAAGTTAATCAAACCAAAAGGAGGCAAATACCAAGAAGCAGCAGCAAGCATTTCGGATCATGAAAGCAAGAGGAAATTAATGAAACTAATTAATAAACAGAGAAGAAGAGCCGACAGATGATGAGGTGGTCAGGTCAGTTTAACCTGCTGCAGACCTTTCGAATCTCTCCCTGCACGCCGGTGAGCACGTTGACCTCGCTGAGCTTAACGAGAACCTTGGCGAACTCCGACTGAAAGAGGGCAGCGTTGCTGGCGAGCTGGTCGACGATCCAGCGCGTAGAGCCGTCGCTGTAGAGGTTCTGATCGACGGAGAGCACGCCGCGGCCAGGCCCGGTCCTGTCAATTTACGGGCCTGGCCAAAGATGGGTAATACAGCGGAGTCGTGAACGCAGAAGGCCGGAGATTGCCGGAAAGCTTCGACGCGACGGAACTCGAAGGCAAATCGGCGTACGTATGCTTTTTTTTTCCTGAACGAAAGAAGCTTTTCTAATCTGCATGATCATTGAATTGAATAATTAGTAATACTACTATATCAGCTTTATCATTTTTTTATTTAGTTATACTCTATAAAAACAAATCAACAGAAACATTGTTTTATTTTCTGCATTTTCATAAAGCCTTGATAGGTGTAAAACTTTTACCCTAGTGTGGAATTGACACAATTAACTTGAGATTGTTTTTTGGGATTTATTGCGAACAGGAACTCCGTACAAAAATAGACTATGGTTTTGCTAAATGTATTTATCTAGAAAACATAAAGTATGCAACATGTGATTTTACCACTTCTACCGTGTAGTTATAGTTAATTCAATGCTACTAAAATTTATTTCACCATTTTTGGGTTTTCTAGAATTTATTACGCAATTTTGAAGTTTCAGCCGTTTTGATCATTTTACGAGGGAAGAAGAAAAGCTAACAGACACTTTGCATTAGGAACCCGAACTATTTCTAAATCAATCTAGTTCTTTTTTATTTTTCTTTCTCTCTAGTACTTTTTCAACTGGAACCCTCCCTTCTTATCTATTGTTGCTAGCTGCTCCTTTTCGTCTCAATTCACGTATAGACACAGCACAGCGCAGGCGGCACTGAAGTTCAGCTCGGAGTACGGCCTCTCGGCTCTCGTCTGCAGCTCTGGTAGCACGCGAGGGAGGGGGTTCCGGTAGCAGGGGAGGTAGGGCCTATGCCTACTTGCATATTTGGGGTTGGGCCCCTTGGCCTTGTGGGCCCTGAACGGAGGCACATATCGCAACCCCCCAGGGCCGGGCCTGGCCGCGGCGGAGCTGCAGGTTCCTGTAGTAGTGGTTGTCCACCTTGAGCGCGCTCCACTAGTCGTCCAAGAACACGGCGTTGCCGTCCGACGAGGACACGTTCGGACACACCCACTTCTTGTACACGGACGCGGTGGCCGGGTCCATGTCTGGGTCGGTCGCGCCGGGTTTGCCGCCGTACCCGTACAGCCTGCTGCTCTTGATGGCGCTGCAGCGCGTGGTGCCCACGGTGTGCGCGCCCATCAGCGCCACCGTTTCGAACGCGTTCATCCCCAGCCTGGCGTAGTAGGCGACCGCCGGCGCCGCCGTGTAGTCCGGCGCCGGGAGCCTGACGTCGGAGGCTCGAGACTGCCGGCGGTCCCTGCGCCCCGTGCGCACCGCGTACGCCGGCCCCTCGGCCAGCGCGACCGCGTCCCTGGTGGCGAGGATCTGGATGTCGGAGCAGGACACCACGCCGGGGCACATCCCCTCCAGCGCCGGTTTGATGGCTGCGATGAGATCGTAGCCTTTGACGCTCAGGTTGGGTGCCGCCGTCTTCTCCGTGCCGGGGCCGTCGACCAGCAGACCACCATCGCACCCCTGCCATCGTAACCGGTTGCAGTTGGGGGCATACGTTAACCACCGTAAGTACACGTACTCCTTGTGAACACGCACGTGCATGGTCTTTACATACGTACATTGACGGCGCACTCGTGGAACTGCATGCGGAGGAGGTAGGCGACGATGGGGTTCTCGCGCGCGAAGTGGGCCTTCGCTATGCCCTGGACCACTGCCTCCACGTCGCTGCCGTTGCACTTGCCTTCGTAGAACCCGTACTGCAGCTGTGCGCTGCCACCAGCGGCGAGCGCCAGCACCGCCAGCATCGCCATTAGCGCCGCCGCACTGATGCGCGATGCTGGAGAGCCAGGAGAGGCCATTACTGTCTCTTCGCCACTATACTGGCACAAGGTACGTACGTAGCTACTGCTTTCGGCCTCTCTTAGATGCTCACTCAGATCAGGGCGGTGAGATGCAAATGGCGAATGGCCAGGCCCATTTATAGGTGATCGGGAGATCATACCGGAGTACGTAATCGAGGTCAGTTGTTGTTGTTTACTGGTCATCCGTCATGGAGATCACGTATATTCTCACCTTTCTCTTCTTTTTTTCCAATTGACAAAATAATAAGATGATGTGCTAGCTATGACCGAGAGAAAGGAAGTATGATATGACGGTCTTGTTTTGTTTGTTGAATTGACTATAGCAGGCAACAATTCTGGGTTCTAATTTAGGCTAAATCTCAATACGTTGATTGAACAGTATGAATTGACCAGCTAGATTGGTTCCATGTTATTAGTGGATTTGCACTACTACACTCACCAACTACATCGTTGTTTAGTAACACAGCTAGCACAGCACTCAGATTTCAGAGCAACATTTCTCTACATTTTTATCCACTTCTCGTTACGAATTTCTTCTTTTCCATTTCATGCTAAACGGTTTCCTTCATCTTTTAATCTTCTTGTCAATCAAGTTAACATTTTTGCATACGTGATATACAAGTTCCAAATTACAGTACTAATATAAAATTGTGAACACAAGGTTGATAAGTACCATTGTGTGTTCGTTTTGTGATGAGTGATTGTCAATGTGATCCACGAAGTAGGTTGAGTGGTGACTAACCCTGCCATGACGAAAGCTATGTGTGCGACATGTCTCTTGGCTTGTGTTGTGCAGGTGTGGAGTTCAGAGGCGGTGGTCGACAGTGAGGTGAAGGTCAAGGAGGATGTGCCGCGCTGACGAACCGGGAGCGGTGAAGGACGAACGTGAGGCTTGGACTGAGGGACCTATAGGCTGGGTGACTAGCCACGGTGGCTGACACTTGGGACATCGACAAGTGCTAGAAGACATGAGAGTGACGGTGTTGACCGAGTCAAGACGGCGGACATGCGGGTCGAGCGAGGCTCAGAGGACTTAGCGTGCCGGCCGGTCGAGGACGGCGGTGACACGTGTCAAGCGGCGGGGACACGTACGAAGTACGCTACTCGCTAGCGGGTTTGGTGATTTGGGCCTCAAAACCATCGGTGGCGGGTTTATGGGTTTGGGCCTCAAAACCCGAGTGGAGGTTCCGAGGAGGAACAGACGGCACGTGGCGGCATCAGGGAGTTCGCGTCGAGGCGAAGCTACCGGTGAGGAGACGCGGTGGCCGTCGGATGAAGATGACATTGGGTTAGACCATAATGCCCTTGGGCTAAGTGGTTGGACTCATTTGTATCTAGGGGCAAAACTGAGATTGTGTAATAGCCCTGTTAAATAGGATGAGGGAGCCCCCATCTCCCTCACCTCCTCCATTTTTCATTTTCTCCTTTAGGGTTTCCCCTCCTCTAGGTGCTTGTGTGAGAGAGGTCCACTAATCCACCGATTAGTGTAAGAACCATGAATCTTTGAGGGAATGGTGGCCCTAACAACCTTGTGTCCTCTGGTGTTCGGAGTTTGATTCAATTCGTGTGTTCTTGATGTGTTCTTCGCGCGCTCTTCACTTTCCCCTCTAGTTTTTCCTTCGATTCGTCGTTTCTAGCTCGTTTCGATTCGTTTCTCTTGCATGACTTTGATCAATGACGTGAGTTAAATGTTTCCACCGAAGAAAATCATCTAATTCCCCACGAGATCACAGATCGGGACGAATCAAGAGCTAGGGTTTGTTTTTGGGGGATTTTTCGTGTTCCTTTGATTTCCGTTGACTCGCATCAAATTGGGCAATGATCTTTTAGGAGTAGCCTATAAACCTTGTGACAAGACTTCCTGCAAAATTTCAAGTCAATCCAAGGTGATTTGATCGAGTTTTGGAATTGTTTTTCGAAGTTGCAGAAAACTGCTCGGTGATACCGGATGTGTCCAGTATTCTCGACTTTCGAGTTTCAAGCTCAAATTTTGTGGAGACCTTCCCTATGGTGTCTAGAAGTTAGAGTTAAAATCCCATGATTTTTGGACACCGTTTGATGAGTTTTTTGAGTTTTCTCCTAAAGTCGCTGTGTGCTGTCCAGCATACCGGACGTATCCGGTATTAACACTTCGAACGTGTCCGACAGGCACACCGGACATGTCCGGTAGGCACACCGGACGTGTCCGGTTTTCCTAATAGCACTCAGACCAACTGGTGTTTTCGTCCGTTGCTTGTGCGTTTGAGCTCCGTTTTGCGTCCCGTCTGTTGTGTTGGTTTCCTACCGTTTCGTAGACCCTATCTAGGTGCTCTTGTCACCGGTTGGCTTGAGTATCCGAGATTTGAGATCTTGCTTCTTCTCCATAGAAGTGGAGTGTCTCGTTTTCTCATCTATCGGTTCGGTGCTTGTTTGCTCTTCGGTTCGTTCACTTTGTGGTGACCCGCTGTGTTCTAAGGGAACATCCACCTTTCTCTAGGGTTGTGGCCATCACGGTTTCAGTGTTTGCTTCTTGGGGTTGAATTGAGGACAGCAGTCGAAAGTTTTAAAAGAAATTTGCGGCTCCCATTCACCTCCCTCTGGTCGCCGTTTTTGATCCTTCAATTGGTATCAGAGCCGGTTAAGGACCATTCCACCTTAATCGGTCCGTGATCCACGAAGGTGACATGGAGCATGGTTCTAGCAAACCACTGTTCTTTGATGGAACAAATTATCCCTATTGGAAGATCCGTATGTCCGCGCATCTCCGGGGGATTGATTGACTTGTTTGGGAGATTTACGAGGATGCTACTTACGGTGTGCTTGAACCCCGTACTCGTGTCATGCAAGATCAAAAAGATCGGCACAACGCTAATAGCAGAGCTCGCGCGGTTCTTTTCTCGAGTCTTTCGCTTTAGGAGTTCGAGAGAGTCTCCGATTGTACTACTGCTCGGGAGATTTGGGTGAGGCTTTAGAGCTATCACGAGGGGACCGCACAGGTCAAAACCAGACTCTACGAGACGACAAGAGGGAGTACGAGAACTTCACCTAGCTTGATGGCGAGTCCATCGATGCCATGTTTTCTCGCTTTCAGACCATCGTCAACAAGATGCGAGCAAACAAGGCACAGTTACCTTATGATGATCACGAGAGGGCACTCAAGCTTCTATATGCCCTAGATTGGAAGGTATAGGATGTGAAAGTGACTGCCATCATTGAGTCTTTGGGGTATGAGACCCTCACCGTGGATGAGCTTTTCAGCAAGCTCAAGTCCACCGAGATCGACTACCAGACCCAAGCCAAGCTCAAGAATCCCTCTGCACCAACTATGGCTTTGGTCTCAGGTAACGGCTCAAGTTCTTTGGCTAACTCTTCACAGGTGTCTTTTGCCTTGTCTTCTTTGGTGTCTGTCATAGAGGAGCAGATGGAGAGTCTTAGGGACGATGAGCTGGCATTGATCATTAGTCGGTTCTTGCGGTTTCACAACAACCGCTTGAATCGCCGGTGTGGTGGTGGTCCGAAGGAAGGATGCTACGGTTGTGGAGATCCCGACTAGTTCGTTGCCCACTATCCCAAGAAGAACAAGCACTTCTCCGACAAGTATGACTCCAGCAAGCGCAAGGACAAGCGCGAGTACACCTCCAAGCACAAGTCGAAGGGAGGATTCGACAAGGAGGCGCTGAAGAAAAAGTACTTCAAGAAGGCCAAGGCCCAAGAGCGCGCCTTCCTCGCCTCTCTCAGTGACCTTGACAATGACACCGATGATGACCGGTCTTCTTCTCCCTCGAGCGATGATGAGTCCTGTAAGTGC
Source organism: Saccharum hybrid cultivar R570 (assembly GCA_038087645.1). Taxonomy (NCBI): domain Eukaryota; kingdom Viridiplantae; phylum Streptophyta; class Magnoliopsida; order Poales; family Poaceae; genus Saccharum; species Saccharum hybrid cultivar. The sequence continues at coordinate 30,747,725 of JAQSUU010000066.1, read as the reverse complement.
AATCAAGCCTATGTGGGTTTTGGCGTTGATGACCACCGAATTAGAGGACTAATGAGATTTGTGAGATGACAAGCAGGTACTTTAAGAAAGGAGGATGACTTATGACAGTGAGGACACCCCAATTACTTTTGGTGATAGTTTTTGACTCAAATGAGGTTAAATTCTTTTTACATTTCAATTTTGAGTTTAGAAAAAGTCGTACTATCAAGGGGGACTCAATGACTACTGTCAAAATATGAACTAAGTGCTCATATCTTTACCAGTTCGTCCTCATACCCTACCATAACAACCATTGAAATAGTTTGAAATTCTTGTTGTGATGGGCAGGGCGGCAGTGCCGCCCTTCCAGGCCGGCAGTGCCACCCATAACAGCCATTGGGCCCCAAGGAGGTATAAATACCTCTTTCGCTGCATCCCAACGTCTCTCTTTGGCTCCCCAACATTCAGATCGACCAGAACCGAGAAAAAGCTCTCTCTCCCTCCATTGTTGCCCACTCCATCTCCTAAGCTAAGCTTTGATTTTCACCATCAAAACTTGAGAGAAATTGCAATAAACTTTGATTGGAGGCTAGATCCGGTGATTCCCAAAGTTTGAGAGCACTTGGTTCACGTTTGGCCAGCGTTCTTGAGTTTGTTACTCTTGGAGCTTTGCTCCTAGTCGGCTAGGCGTCGTCCTTGAGCTTGCCAACACTTGTGGCAGCCGAAGGAAGTTTGTAACCATCATCTCTTTTAGTGGAAACTCTCAAATCGAGGGTTAACTCTCTTGATTTGAGAAGAGGGAAAGAGCCAACCTAAGTGGTGAGCTCATCCTTAAGTGGATACCTCAACAACGTGGAGTAGGGACATCCGAACCACGGGATAAATCTTGTGTCTTCGTGTGCTTACTTGGTTTACTTGTTACATCTTGTTGTTGTTGAGGTTGAGATAGGATTGGAGCCCAATCTACTTGTGCTGCAGGTTCTCCAGCGAGTTGCTTATTTTTCTATAATCCTAACACTTGCAGGAACCTAGCAAAATTAGTTGCAAGGCTTATCTCTTGTTAGATTTTGAACTGTGGCCTAACCCACTGCGTGAGGTCGGCAGTGCCGCCCTACCTGGCCGACAGTGCCGCCCTCAGTAGTGTAACCTCCTGTTTTATTTTGAAGAATTTTTGACAGGCCCATTCACCCCCCTCTGGACCTTCTTGGCTTACCTAGAGATCCTACAAGTCCGAGAAGAGGCGTGAGGACAAGTTGACCAGGCTTTGCTTCGTCGCCAAGTCCATCCACGGAGGCTACTACACTATGGCCGTGGATGAAGGGGTGAAGCCCAACAAGGACGTGTTTCCTGGCGACAACGACTCTATTGAGGTAAAACCCTCCATCGACGCTCTTATTGCCGAGCTTGATATCATGACCGATACTTTGATGAGTCAAGATAAGCTGCTGAAACATGCTGCTCGTGGGAGGAAAGAGTTTAAGGACAAGCTAGAAGTTGTGGAGAAAGAGCTTGAGGAAGCTAAGAAGCTTGTCATTCATGTGTTTGACGAGGTTGAGTGCGATGAATGTGCTGTTCATATGACTAACTTTTCTGAGTTGCAATCTAAGTATGTTGTATTGTTAGATGAGAATGATAAGCTGAAGGCTAGGTCTAGCTCGTTGGGTGCATGCAAGTCTTGTTCGGGCTTGCAATCTGAGCTGGCAGAGAAGAATGCCAAGATCCTTGCTCTTGAGAAGGCCAGTTGAGATAGCACGGTTGTTGAATGTGCACGTTGTGAGAGCTTGGTATTGGAGCTTGAGTCTTGCAGGCAGGATAAGATGAGATCCGAGGAAGACAACATATACCTTCGGTCCATCTTAAATTGGGTGTCTTGTAGTGAGCCGCAGTTGGGCATGATGATGAGCCAGTTCAGATGGAGAACTGGGACATCGGGAGTAGGCTTTGCTTTAGGTGGGAAGGGTGAACATGTCTATGGCAAAGTTGGTGAGTTCAGTGGTTTGAGCCCAAGTGAGAAACCTTCCACTACTCCCAAATTGATCAAGATCAATCCACCTAAGCCTACCGAACCCACTATGAAAGATGGAGTGTTTGAAGAACCTGCAAGAGCTCCACCCCAGAAACAAGTTTGGGTTCCAAAACCGAACCATCTCAGAAACCCACTTGACACTCTACCAAATATCTCTAAGGATCCCCTTCCTAAAGCCAAAAAGCTACCAAGAGTGACACATACCCATAAGAAAGTGAGCTAACAACCACCCAAAAGAGAGGTGAGGTATCACTGTGACTACTGCCATAGGGATGGTCACCTTGTTGAGTTTTGCTTTAGGAGGAAGAGAGATGAGCGGCGGAAGTATGAGTTGAACAATCAGAACATGTACCACCCGCCCCATGGCGTACATGTGTCGCCTGTTCAGAGGCGCAATGCTAGGCCAAGAGGTGCAATGCCTCAAGGTGCTAGGCCTCATGTTGCGAGACCACGGGTGGTCGTGCCCGGCATGGTTCAGGTCGTGATCAATATGACTTTGGACCTCATGGCAGTGGCTTTCAGTCCTACAGCTCTAGCGGACCACGTTTTCCCCCACGTGGTGCCCACTTTCCTCAAATGGGACGTGTCATGTTTGGTGTTTTTCCTAACACTTTTCCAGGGCAAATGAGCCAACACTGGTATCCTTCATAGTTTACTAACCCCAGTGTTGTGCCATTTGCTCATCCCATGTCCTTCTATTGATGCAGGACAGAGGCCTGGAGAACATGTGGCTCATTGATTTTGGATGTTCGCGCCACATGATCGGAAGCTCAAAATGGTTCTCCAGCCTCGACCCCGTGCAATGTAAGGAGTACATCACATTCAGGGACAATAACAAAGGTAAGGTGCTTTCTCGTGGGACCATTCGGGTCAACGAGAGTTTTGTCTTGAAGGACATTGCTTTGGTTTTGAATTTGCATTTCAATTTGCTTTCAGTTTCACAACTCCTTCAGGATGGATTTGAAGTGCACTTTAAGACCGGCTTGTCTCGAGTTCTTGATTCCCAGGGAAATCTTGTTTGCCAGATTGTCCCTTTTGGCCGTGTCTTTCGAGCTGATTTTTCTCACTCTTTTGGTTCTTCTCGGTGTTTGGTGGCCGAATCCTCCTCTGAGCTTTGGAAGTGGCATAGGAGACTTGGTCACTTGAGCTTTGACTTACTAGCTAGGTTGAGCTCACTTGATCTAATCCGAGGATTGCCTAAGTTAAAATTTGAGAAGGATTTGGTGTGTCACTCTTGTCGTCATGGGAAGATGGTTGTCGCTTCTCACCCTCCTATGACTCAGGTCATGACAAAGGGACCTGGTGAGCTACTCCATATGGACACTGTTGGTCCGGCTTGGGTTCGATCTGAGGGAGGGAAGTGGTACGTTCTAGTGATCGTAGACGATTTTTTTCGCTACTCTTGGGTGTTTTTCATGGAGGGTAAGGATGAGGCTTTTTCTCATGCTCAAGATTTGATTCTTCGGTTACAGACTGAGTTGCCCAAAAATGCCATACGAGCTATCCACAGTGACAATGGCACGGAATTTAAGAACTCTCAGTTTGATACCTTCTGTTCTTTGGGTCTTGAGCACTAGTTTTCCTTGCCTTATGTTCCTCAGCAGAATGGTGTTGTTGAGCGCAAAAATCAGACCTTGGTTGAAATAGCCAGGACGATGCTCGATGAGCATAGGACTCCTAGGCGGTATTGGGCCGAAGCGATCAACACCGCATGTTATGTTTCAAATCGCATCTTTCTTCGAGCCTTTATGAAGAAAACTTCTTATGAGCTGCGATTCGGTCGACTACCCAAGGTGAGCCACTTTCGAGTGTTTAGATGCAGGCGTTTCATCTTGAAACAAGGTAATTTGGATAAATTTGAGTCTCAATCCTCCGATGGTATCTTTCTTGGTTATGCTTCACATTCTCATGCATATCGAGTACTTATCCTTGAGACTAACTGAGTTATAGAGACTTGTGAAGTCACTTTCGATGAGACCATGCCTTGTTCTGTTCCTGTCTTTGAAAGTACAGGTGATAAGGAGATTGGTGAGAGCATCTTTGTTAAGGAGAATGAGGAAGATGCTGATTGGGGAGATGTTGAGCCAACCTCTTCGGCTACTCCAGTTGAGTCTGCGACGACTACTTTGGCTCACGGTCCCAACCCATCTTCTTCCACTACTTGGGGTCCGTGCGAGCCACCTCCTCAGCCTGCGCTGACTGAACCTGAGGAGGCCCCAGCTGCAGTTGAGGGGGAGGCGACATCTTTAAGGGAAGCACCTCGGCACATCCAGTGTCGCCACCCGCCTCAGACTATGATCGACGACATCAGTCAACGTGTTACACGCTCGAGGTCATATGAAATCTCACATTTCGCTCACTCTGCTTTTGTCGCTAATTTCGAGCCACAAAATGTTGGACACGCACTTTCTGATTCCGATTAGGTCAATGCTATGCACGATGAGTTACAGAACTTTGAGCAGAACGAAGTGTGGGTCTTAATTCCACCTCCACCTGAGTGTCACCCCATAGGTACAAAGTGGGTTTTCAAGAACAAGCAAAGTGAGGATGGAGTGGTGGTGAGAAACAAGGCTAGGCTAGTGGCTCAAGGGTTTTGTCAGAAAGAGAGAGTAGACTTTGAAGAAACCTTTGCTCCTGTGGCCCGTATCGAGGCTATAAGGATGCTCTTGGCTTATGCAGCTTCAAAAGAGTTCAAGCTATATCAAATGGATGTGAAGAGTGCCTTTTTGAATGGGTACATAGAGGAAGAAGGTATGTGAGGCAACCCCCTGGCTTTGAAAATCCCAAGTATCCCAACCATGTTTACAAACTCTACAAAGCCTTGTATGGGTTGAAACAAGCCCCGAGAGCCTGGTATGAGCGTTTGAAAGCTTTCTTGCTTGCTAAGGGCTTTAAGATGGGTTTCATAGATAAAACTTTGTTTCTCCTCAAGCAAGGCACTGACACTTTGTTGGTTCAGATTTATGTGGATGATATCATTTTTGGTGGCTCCTCTCACGCTCTTGTTGTAAAGTTTTCTGAGACTATGAGCAGGGAATTCGAGATGAGCATGATGGGTGAATTGACGTTCTTCCTTGGGCTGCAAATCAAGCAAACATGCGAGGGAACTTTTGTGCACCAAGGCAAGTACACCAAGGATCTCCTGAAAAAGTTTGATATGGGCGAGGCCAAGCCTCTTTCGACGTCCATGTCAACCATGATGGCCCTAGACGAGGACAAGAAAGGAGAAGCTGTGGACCAGAAGGAGTATCGAAGCATGATCGGATCGTTGCTGTACCTAACGGTGACGAGAACAGACATCCAGTTCGCGGTCTGTCTATGTGCACATTTTCAGTCTTCACCGCGCACATCGCATCGTCAAGCCATCAAGCGAATTATGAGGTACCTTCGTTTCACACCTGAATTTGGTCTTTGGTTTTTGGCTTCCTCCTCTCTTTCTCTTTGCGGTTACTCTGATGCGGATTATGCTAGCTGTCGTGTTGAGAGGAAGTCCACTTCTGGGACTTGTCAGTTTATTGGATCTTCTCTTGTGTCTTGGTCTTCTCGCAAGCAGTCTACCGTTGCCCAATCCACCACAGAAGCTGAGTATGTTGCTGCTGCTGCTTGTTGCTCCCAGTTGCTTTGGATGATAGCTACTCTAAGAGACTATGGCTTAGAATTTAGGCGAGTGCCTTTGTTGTGTGATAGCACCAGTGCCATATGTGTAGCCAAAAACCCCATTCTCCACTCCAAAACCAAGCACATAGATGTCCGTTTTCACTTCTTGCGAGACCACTATGAGAAAGGGGACATTGACCTTATTCATGTTGACACCCACAACCAGCTCGCAGATATCTTCACCAAACCCCTTAACCAAGCCCAGTTTGCTCGCTTGCGAGGAGGGCTTGGAGTTTGTTTTCCTTTTTAGAGGAGGGAAGTTTTTGATTCTTGTACATTAGTCTTTGGTTTTCTTTATAGTTTAACTTTTGATTTTGCTTTTGTATCATATTTGCATATCATATCATCATGTATCATATTGCATCTTGAGTTTTATCCTTATAGTAGCTAGATTGATACTATGCTCTTGTTGGGGATGTTATGGATATACATGATGTGCTTTGCTTAGGCTCACTTTGATCTCTTGATATGAGCTAAAAATGCCTCTTTTAATTGTGAACTTGAATAACACTTGAAGAAACTTGAAACATGTTCACCACTACTTGTGGCAACTGGCATGTGTAGGTGTGTTGAGAACCCTTTTTGCTTCATATATATGCTTAGTTGCTATGGCTCATACCTTGAGTTACATACTTGCTTAAGAAACTTGAATTTGTGCTAAAACTTGAAAAACAAGGTATGAAAAGATCAGGACGGGACTTTGTTGTCCTATGTCAGAGTATCGAGACAGCTCCCTATTGCACTTAAGGGTGAACTTGAGCTCTGTAATGGATACCGAGATCACTGTCTTAAGCTTCTAATTGCTTTTGGTATAGGCTTGACATGATCGATAAGTCAGGTTTTGATGGCATCGATAACCTCCCGCACACATTTGTTTGATAAACTTTGGTGATAAGCTGCATAACTCCGATAAAATTCAATTGCTATCTAAAAATTTGATCAAATGACAAGTTTGTCTCATGACATGATGTGTAAACTTTGTTTGGGGTAGTTCACTTTGCATACATGTGTAGCACAAGGTTGATCTCCTATCTATATTTGCTATGTGCTCTTTTGGTGGTGAACCCTCTTTTAAATTGCTCAAACTCGATCAAACTTGCTACAATGCCATATTTCATCTCATTTGATCACTTTGAGCATTTGCTAGCACTTGTATTTGTTGATATGTATACATGACAGCATCAGCTAGAGCATCTTTTCAATCTACTTGCTATAATTTTGAAGCTTCTGCATTTGTGCATTTCTGCATTCATAGCAAGTTTTGAGGGGGAGTTGCAATCCTTGGGCTCTAACTTGATAAGTGCATATGTCAACAAGGGGGAGAAGTTTCCACACTCACAATGTCACAATCACTTATGTTGTCAACAAGGGGGAGAAGTTTCCAATTTCACCCAAATTTGAGAGATATGCACTCATTTGAGTGAGATTGCATTTGTTCAGGGGGAGTTGCTTTTGAGCTACTTTTGCTAGATGTGTTGAGCCTTTGCCTCTTCTGGAGGGCCTAGCAGTTTTTTGGCTTTTCGAGCTTTGCTAGTGGTGTTGAGCCCGTTGCCTCTTCTTGAGGACTAGCTGTGTTTTACTTGGTTGCGTCGAGCAATTGCCCATGTCCTTGGGGACCAAGTTTTGCTCATTTCAAATGACCTGGTTTTGGTTTTTTCTTTGGCTTTTGGTCATTTGGTTGAGCTCTTTGTTTTTTCTTCTTCTTTTTTCTTTTGCTCAAGCTGTTCGTGTATTGGTGTTGACAATGCACTCATCAAGGGGTAGATTGCGAACACAAGGTTGACAAGTACCCTTGTATGTTTGTTTTGTGATGAGTGATTGTCAATGTGATCCACGAAGTAGGTTAAGTGGTGACTAACCCTGCCATGGCGAAACCTATGTGTGCGACATGTCTCTTGGCTTGTGTTGTGTAGGTGTGGAGCTTGGAGGCGGTGATCGACGGCGAGGTGAAGGTCAAGGAGGACGTGCCGTGCCGACGGACCGGGAGCGGTGAAGGACGAACGTGAGGCTTGGACCGAGGGACCTAGAGGCTGGGTGACTAGCCGCGATGGATGACACTTGGGACATCGACAAGTGCTAGAAGACATGGGAGTGATGGTGTTGACCAAGTCAAGACGGCGGACGTGCGGGTCGAGCGAGGCTCAGAGGACTTGGCGTGCCAGCCGGTCGAGGACGGCGGTGACACGTGCGAGCGGCGGGGACGCATACGGAGTACGCTACTCGCGAGCGGGTTTGGTGGTTTGGGCCTCAAAACCATCGGTGGCGGGTTTACGGATTTGGGCCTCAAAACCCGGGCGGAGGTTTCGAGGAGGAACAGACAGCACGTGGCGGCATCAGAGAGTTCGCGTCGAGGCGAAGCTACCGGTGAGGAGGCGCGGTGGCCGTCGGATAAAGATGACACCGGGTTAGACCATAACGCCCTTAGGCTAAGTGGTTTGACTCATTTGTATCTAGGGCCAAAACTGAGATTGTGTAATAGCACTGTTAAATAGGATGAGGGAGCCCCCATCTCCCTCACCTCCTCCATTTTTCATTTTCTCCTTTAGGGTTTCCCCTCCTCTAGGTGCTTGTGTGAGAGAGGTCCACGAATCCACCGATTAGTGTAAGAACCATGAATCTTTGAGGGAATGGTGGCCCTAACCACCTCGTGTCCCCCGGTGTTCGGAGTTTGATTCAATTCGTGTGTTCTTGATGTGTTCTTCGCGAGCTCTTTATTTTCCCCTTTAGTTTTTCCTTCGATTCGTCGTTTCTAGCTCGTTTCGATTCGTTTCTCTTGCATGGTTTTGATCAATGACGTGAGTTAAATGTTTCTACCGAAGGAAATCATCTAATTCCTTACGAGATCACAGATCGAGACGAATCAAGAGCTAGAGTTCGTTTTTGGGGGATTTTTCGTGTTCCTTTGATTTCCGTTGACTCGCATCAAATTGGGCGATGATCTTTTAGGAGTAGCCTATAAACCTTGTGACAAGACTTCCTGCAAAATTTCAAGTCAATCCAAGGTGATTGATTGAGTTTTGGGATTGTTTTTCGAAGTTGCAGAAAACTGCTCGGTGATACCGGACATGTCCGGTATTCTCGACTTTCGAGTTTCGAGCTCAAATTTGTAGAGACCTTTCCTATGGTGTCTAGAAGCTAGGGTTAAAATCTCATGATTTTTGGACACCGTTTGATGAGGTTTTTGAGTTTTCTCCCAATGTCGCTGTGTGCTGTCCAGCATACCGGATGTGTCCGGTATTGACACTTCGAACGTGTCCGACAGGCACACCGGACGTGTCCGGTAGGCTTACCGGACGTGTCCGGTTTTCCTGACAGCACTCAGACCAGCCGGTGTTTTCGTTCGTTGCTTGTGCGTTTGAGCTCCATTTTGCGTCCTGTCTGTTGTGTTGGTTTCCTACCATTCTGTAGACCCTATCTAGGTGCTCTTGTCACCGGTTGGCTTGAGTATCCGAGATTTGAGACCTTGCTTCTTCTCCATAGAAGTGGAGTGTTTCATTTTCTCGTCTATCGGTTCGGTGCTCGTTTGCTCTTCGGTTCGTTCGCTTTGTGGTGACCCGCTATGTTCCAAGGGAACATCCATCCTTCTCTAGGGTCGTGGCCATCATGGTTTCGGTGTTTGCTTCTTAGGGTTGAATTGAGGACAGCAGTCGAAAGTTTTGAAAGAAATTTGCGGCTCTCATTCATCCCCATCTGGTCGCCATTTTCGGTCCTTCAAAAACGATTAACAATTTGGAAACGGAGGAAGCTCGTGGCATTATTTCACATTACGGTTGCACTTTGATTTGTTTGCTTCACATTAGCAGGGAGTAATAATTCGCACGCAAAAGCAGAATGCATACTGCATGCATTTGCGGTTTTATTTTGTCAATACAATTTTCTTACTTATCTGCCTATTAGCAGTAGGAAAATAATTCCTCGATCTGTCCTAAAAATGTTGATATTTCAGTTTTATTCTATGTCAAACTTTTCTAAAGTTTATTTTAATTTATAGAGGAGAACATCAACACTTATAACACCAAATAGGTATACTATATATGTAAATATTCCTATGACTAATCTAATCAAAATTATTTGGTAATATAATTTAAATAATTCAAATAGGTATACTATGTAAATATCCCTAAAAACTTTAAATAATTAGATTTAGGACAAAATTAAATAATCAATTTTTTAGGGATAGTGCTTTCTCACAATCCGAGAGGTCGTCACAGGCACTGCCAAACCGTTTGCATATTTTGATTGGTCATCCCAATAACAATTTGAGCGATTGAAGCTGGAAAATTAAGCACAAGTTGTACCTATATAATGCATCAATACAACTGTGAAACCCACTTGAAAAATACCTAAACAGTTTCTCGATGCGCTTTTTCAAGATCAAATAGAAGCTAGCTGTGCTGAAAGCAACAGTATGATAAAAGTAAAGACAGTTTTGGGGTTTTAGCCGAATTGACTTTGAAAGATTTCATGATTTAAGATATATATATATAGGTAAGTTCTTAATTGTCAAATATACTAAATACCTAGCGCTTTCACTACTACAGAATTGACAATCACAAATTATCACTGCCAGTTGTTTTGGAACCGGCAGTGATAGAGTATTGCTATCAGTTCGTGGCTTCAAACGACGACTATCACTAGCGGTTTGTGGCTTCAACCGGTAGTGATAGGCATGGTATTATCACAGCCAGTTTATGCCACGAACCAACAGGGATAGTGTCGGTTCGTGGCTTCAACCGATAGTCATAGTTGTTTTGTAAAAAAAAATCATAACATTTTCATATGAGATCGGATTAAGACAAACTTTATATTAAAATTGGGACTTTAAAGAGATCTAAAACTAGTTGATAATTTTTTAATTTGAGATGGTTTACAAGTCCAAATATTCAATATAAGTTTTGGATCAAATTTGACATGTTAACAATGTCGAATGGAGACAAAGTCAATATCAAAGTTGTAGTACTCGACAAGATCTACAACTTTGCAGTTAAACAATCTTTTCATTTGAGATTGTTTTGAGTGTCAAATGTACAATATAAGATTCGAAAATATGTAGTTGAAATGATAGCATTAGCTATATAGTCACATGTATCGCGTAGCTCAGCTGGTATGTGCGCTTGAGGGGCTTGAGGTCTCGAGTTCGAATCCTGAAAAACGTCATTGCCACTTGCCCCCTACCGGTTCGCTTTCTGGCAATGATGATGGTTGGGTTGCAGCAGAAAGAAAAACCACATCATTGTCACTTGCCCACTGCCAGTTCATTTTCCGGCCGTGATGATTTGTTGAGATTCGGCAGTGATGGTCTGTTTTGTGGTAGTGTTTGCTGCACAAATTTGAGGAAACCAATATTTAGAAAAGTTTAGGATGAATGAAATTAAATTTGAAGTATTACCCAATATGATGTTAGCGATGCAAATTACATGTAGGTTGAGATGAAGAAAAAGTTTAAAATGTATAATACATACAATGTATTTGCAGGAAGGAATTTATTGTGTCAATGGAAAAGAAATCTTCAAAATAGAAGAGATAATTTTGATTAAAGTTTTTTCTTGAGTCCTCTTCGCTAAATGTTGTGGAGGTTTCATTTATCCCTTTTTGATGTAGTGAACTGTGGTAATGTGATGATCATATATCTCCCTGGGAAGAACTGATGGAAGAGTGATGCAAAGGACCATATGAGATTCCCATAAGCATCCAAGAGTCACTATGCCAGAACATGCAATCACTGTCGGAGCAACACTTCCTATTGTTTTGGAGCCGACAGTGATTAGTTATCACCGTCGAGTCATAAGCCTAGGAGCCAGAAACTTGGCAGGAAACTAATCACCCAACAATGATTACACCAATCATGCCGGCTCAAACCACCACCTGTCAGCGATATTTCACTATCGGTTCGTGCTACGAACCGACAGTGATAGCTATGATATCACTGCTGGCTCATGCTACAACCCGGCAGTGATATGTTCCTACTGACGGGTGAAGCCACAACCTCACAACAACATTTTCATATCACTGTCGGTTATTATACTGACACGTTAATATTCTTTCTAGACGTTGGATCCACCTAACTATCAATTCATTGATTCTCAACTGTTGATCCCTTTTACCACCAATGCTTGTCATAAAACATATGTCCGCATGCCTCCACGGACACAGGAGCAAGCTTAGGTCTCTTGCATGAAGTGCGGAGCTAGGATTTCAACTTTGCTTATTCCCACGTTAAAAAATTCACCTTGCTTTGCTTGCCTCTGTGCTTGGTGGGCTGCTGCTCAGCTATTGCCTCTAGCCTCCTGGCCGTTGAGCCACCAACTGCCATGCAGGCATAGCCTAGGCACTGAGAGGCCGCACTCGCTCCTCACACCAGATGCGCACACCACCGGTCGATTAGGGTTAGAGATTTTGGAATGGAGATTGAGGAATAGCCTTGCACTCATGACTTACTAACTTGCATGGTTGGGGAGTCGTGGAGTCATATGGTTGGGTGGACAGGGGCAGGGCATGAGGGCACCATGGGTGTGACCAGGGAGGAAGGGGTGGAGAGGCCTCATGGGCCTAGTGGCTCGACTTGTGAGGTGGGGAGGTTGGGAACCAGACCGATAGAAAGTTCTTTGCCGCTGTGGGCTAAAATTTGCGAAAATACTAGAGAATACTTCATTGTACGTTTATTATATATAAGTATACATACATATATACTAAAGAGTTCTTCAAAAAAGTTGGCTATTCCTAGGAATACCTAGGGATACCCCTGGATCTGTCCATGCTTGCATGTGTACCAGCCATTTGGCTATAGTCTCAACTATGTGTTCTTTGTGGGAGAAATGTCTCCACATACACCTTCCATTTTGTAGCCAAGATGATACGTGAGAGGTACTAGAAGAATGTTTGTGAAGATAGAGCCACGCTAAAGACAGGGCGACCTGGTAGCAATATAATGCTATTCGGTATCCCGGTTGGTTGTTGTTATGAGTTGAGCCTACGGCCAGTTGCCAGAGGCATGGGTTCATTGCGGCTTCAAACACTTATGCACCCCAGTTGGCTCTCTCCACCCCCTCTGGCATGCTCTTGCACCTCTAAGACCCATCCGAGCGCTAAAAGAATGTTTGTGAGGTGGTTATATTATAATGTGTCTATAGACTTCAATTGTAACATAAGGCCCTAGCGGCGATAGTTGAGGAGTCTGATGCTGCAAAGATGGAGGTCAAGTGAGCTGCTACAACCCAAAAAGTTGTAGTGCCAGTTTGATCAATGGTTGTTAGTTCAGTGCCAGCACCGACCAGTCCTCAACCGGTGGAGTTTGGGTCTTTTCTCCCTTATGATGTGCATAATGGGGAAGATGGAAGTACACCGGATTTAAGAAGTGGTGGAACTTTAGGTTGGCTATCATCTTGCGGTAGGAGGTCAGCAAAGGCTATGTTCATAGAGATTAAGGATATTAGCCACTACTGGTACTTGGCAAAAGGGGCAGCTCTCAGACTACTAATGGTCGTTCGACTAGGTAGTGAATAATTAGCCTTTGTAAACCAGAACCTCCGTAGCCTAGGCTGCAGTAGGGAGCGCTGCTCGAACATGTAACCAACTGTTGTATGCTACCTTCTTCTTATTATTAATCAAGCCGGGCAACTAGATCTTTTAAAAAAAGACTAGTTGGTAAAAATGATATATGTTTGTACACTACAAGAAAGACCCTCCTCTAGATATGTTCCCTTTGTAACGCTTTCTAAAACGTGTATATGCCAAGTACCCGATCTTGCGTAGCCACACTTCTTAACACGTTCTGTAGAAAACGTCTTAATTCTATAGGTATAGGCAAAGTCAAGATGACAAGACCCCACGACCTCTGATTCTGGAAGGTAGTTTACATTTATTCTGATTCACCTCATAGACTCCTGGTCGTCTCGATTGCCTCCCTCCTTGGTCTCTCTTCGCATTCCTTTTTTTTGAGAACACGACTTCACGCATATTTCATTAAGAAGAAAGAGTGCCAAAAGAACGGCTTACATAATGCAGCTATGGGAGAACCCATAGTGCCAGTTACAGAATCATAGAGAAAGTGGTTAGAAACCTAAGTGACATCAGAACAGAAAGAACAGTGGTAAGGAGAGGCCCATCCACCACTACCCTAACTGACTGGACCTGCAAAGGAAAGAAACATCAACGCTTGCTTGCCAACATAGGAGGTGAAGCCACGGTGGCAAAAGCATCCACCAAGAGAAGACGAGACTACAGTGGCAATATCCGCCCAAGCAGCACTGCGACAAGCATCCACAAGACGAGGGGCCATCACGCTCACAGCAGCAAAGCATCTGCCAGAGAGGGGAGACCAAGGTGACATCAGCGGCAAAGCATCTGCCAGAGCAGCAACGACGGCAAAGTATCCGTTGCCGCAGTCATTGGTTTTTGGTAGCGGATTCTTTTTTGGTAGCGGATTCTTTGCCGCTACCGCTCTTCTGACGGATACTTTGCCATCGTTGCTGCTCTGGCGGATGCTTTGCCACTGATGTCACCTTGGTCTCCCCTCTCTGGCAGATGCTTTGCTGCTGTGAGCGTGATGGCCCCTCGTCTTGTGGATGCTTGTCGCAGTGCTGCTTGGGCGGATATTGCCGCTGTAGTCTCGTCTTCTCTTGGTGGATGCTTTGCCACCGTGGCTTTACCTCCTATGTTGGCAAGCAAGCGTTGATGTTTCTTTCCTTTGCAGGTCCAGTCAGTTAGGGTAGTGGTGGATGGGCGTCTCATTACCACCGTTCTTTCTGTTCTGATGTCGCTTAGGTTTCTAACCACTTCCTCTATGATTCTAAATAGACCACTACGAAGAGGAGTTGAAGCACACACAGGCCCCAGCAACAAAGGAGCAACTCCGGCAAGATGAGCGGAAGATAAAGCAGATGCACGACCACAAGAGTGCTTCAATGATGCCTTCACGAAGGAGAGTGACATCCGCGGACACCACCATCATCGGAAAGAAGCACACGAGTAGGGCTTTCGCCCCTAGGCCTATCATAGTGTCACCACGGCACGCGCGACGAACGAAATCTTCAACGACGCCTCCAAGGAGCTGGTGGGCAGGGTTTTCACCCAGAATCCATTCACGGACGGAGCTGGCGACCCCAAGCCGAAGAGGCCGCTCTGCAGCCTCGTAGCTCCATCCCGGCGACAGCACGAGCCTAGGCGTGCGAGCATGGGCCTCAAGTCGCCGCGGACGCCACCTGGATGCCCACAGCCGGCCGTTGCCACCGCGAGCCACTATGGTGCCCGCAGGCAGCCGACCACTGTAGGCTAGGGCTCGGCCGCCTCCAGCCCAGCACGCACCCCCGGGGGCATGGATCGAGGCCGCGCGCAGACTGAGCATGCAGCCGGCATGGGCGCCGCCGCCGTACAAGCAGCCGCGGGCATTATGCTGGGTGTAGACACGGCCGCGGCCACACCTCCACCCAGCAGCAAGGATCTGCCGCGCAGGCATAGTCTAGTGTGGGCGCGGCCACTGACGCCACACAGGCCAAGCCGACCGCGGGAGCGGGCATCGCCGCCGCGCCTACAGAGGGGCCACCGTCGACTAGGGTGTAGAGGATGACTCCGGGACTTCCAACTTCCAGGGATCTACTTCCCCCGCACGGATACGGCGCCGTGCCTGTAGAGGGGGCCACCGCCGACCAGGGCGTAGAGGACGACGCCGGTACTTCCAACTTCCAGGGATCTGTCCCCCTCCCCCCGCACGGATCCGGCCCCTAGGATCCCTGATCTGGCCAAAACATGGTGGAATCGAGGGATTTAGGGATGAGGAGAGGGAGGAGGCAGCGGTGAGAGAGGAGGGAAGGACGGGGAAAGAAGCCTTTTTGAGCCCCCTCCTCTGGCCGCCGCCACCACGAACGCAGAGGCGCTGCGGCGGCGGCGGCGGCCGAGCCTGTGACACGAGGGAGAGGCGCTCGAGTGGCCGGGCGGGCGCCCTCAGGTCGCCTCCGGGGGAGACAACACGAGGGAGGGGATATTAATCCTCCCTTCGTATTCCCTCTGTTAAGTTCTTTCTCTCTCTCGCCTCTCGGATCACCTCTGGCCACCATGTTCGTTCCTGGTGGCGCTGCCCTCCTCTGGGCTCTGGAAGAGCTGGAGTGGAGAGGTCGGGCGGCTTCCAGATCTGAAGAAATTCTCTGCTGCTACTTCCCCACAGTCGGATCTGCTGGAACTGAAGGAGTACTGCGCCCTTGCCCTCTAGTACTCCACAGGGCGCCGCTACTGTAGCAGCAGATGCCATATGCCGCGGGCCGGTGGCTGGTTCAAGGCGACTTTGGAAGTCGGAATAAAAAGAAAACTGGCCTGATCTACTATCGAAGATTCCAGAGGTGCACGAAGGGAGAGCCCATCGGCCGTCGGCATCCCGGAGAGGGGGCAATGCTCTCTCGGGATGCACTCTACCCTGCTTTGTCATAGTCTAGCAGACGCTCCCTCCAAGGTGTTCATTTGACCTCACTGTTTGGCCGCACTAAGTTCTCTTTTTGTTGCAGCGTTAGAAAAGATCATTTATCCTCCTTCACTGAGAAGAAGAACGAAGCACTAAACATTTCTCCTTTGAGAAACACTGATATATAATAGTATAAAGTAGTGGTGTATATGCATGGAACGTTTATTTTTATACCGGCCACGTACAAAAGAATCAGCGTACAGACACGGAAAAAAAATGATCCTTGTACTACTCCAGTAAATTGAATCTTTACTCAAATTAACTATGGTAAAACCACATGCTATCACTGATGGCAATGCTCCCTCAGACATCGATCCATTGGTCGCCGGCCGCGTGTATATGCTTTCTCTTCTCTTCTTTTTTCTTTCTCTGTTTCTCGCAGCAGCTGCTCGTCTAGCTAGCTACTCCAAGCTAGCTGCTGGTAATAATTAACCTAGCTTTGTGTATCAATTAATTGATTGCCAGCAGATCGATCAATCAGTTGGTCCTCCGGCAGTTTTTCCTGATCTCGCCGGCGGTGCCGGTCAGGACGTCGAGCGCGGCGAGCTTGTTGAGCGCGTGGCTGAACATGGAGGGGAAGAAGTCGGTGGTGGCGAGGAAGTTCACCATCCACGCGGTGGCGTTGTGGTCGCCGAGAGCCTGGTCCACGGACAGCACGCCGTGGCGCTTCATGATCTGGGAGTAGTAGCTCTTGTCGACGAGGAGGATGCTGGAGGGGTCGTCCAGGTAGACGATGTTGTCGTAGGCCTGGCCCTTAGGGCACGCGAACGTCGTCAGGATCCACACGTACATAGGGTCCATGGCCGGGTCCGGCAAGCCGGAGCCATTGTAGTTGAACAGCCGGTCGTGGATCACGGAGCAGTGTGTCACCCCCACCGTGTGCGCGCCTGCAAGAAAAGGAATAGACAGGGCCGGATTATTTGTAAGAAAAAACTACTGGCGCTTAAAACTGTTAGTATAGTTTACTTTAAAAATGCAGTTGCATTGTATTGATGGCTACACTCTGTCCCTAAAGAAAGTCATTTTTGACATCGAAACGGTCTCTAAAAACAACTTTGATAGCTAATTTTATTTATAAAATATATTCAATATATACTTTTATGAAATTACATTCCGAGATAAATCTATTTACGTCACTTTTATATTTTCGAACAAAGAATTTTTATTTATAGTCAAAGTTTAAAATGTTTAACTTAAAATAACCTCAAAACGACTTCCTTTAGAAAGAGCAGTAGTTTGTGTGTCGGGCGTGATTAGCTTTGATTCTTACTCTTTGGTAACTCATTAATTACCTGTGTGCTCTAAGTCTGAGACCTCGATCAGAAGAACTTATTCAGCAATTAAGTACTTATGATTTACGGTTTGATGAGGAGCTGGGTAGTGAGATCATCATGCATGGGGATACATATGGAAAGGGGAAATAACGTAATAAATATGATATATCTGTACCAATCACAAACAATAATATATAGTGGTACTAGTATAACGTTAGACCAGCAAACTAGCTCAATAAACTAACGCATATCTAAGTATACGAAGTGCTTATTTTATGTGCCAACACAACACTGGTGTACCGTGTACGTGATATTCCATGCATGTGTTGAGCTCTGCTTGCACCTCGAATCAATACGCTTAGCTGTGTTCTAGGTCAAAAGAGGCTAATTTATTTAGTAAAACCAGTCGGCTTCATGTTACCGAAGAGAGGACATGCATGCACGTGGGTCATGGTAAAACTTTCAGCACAAGTTGTACTCGCTAGTAAAACCGGTACGTACGTATATATCGATCTTTCGCTAACTTTTTATGTCTAGTTTTCTGCATTAAAATAAAATTGCAACATCGTAGCATATAGGCGGCGACGTACCCATCAGGCTGACCATCTCGAGGGCGTTGATGCCCTTCCGTCCGAATAGATCGATAGCAGTGGGGATATCGACGTTGGGGCCCGGCAGAATGCTCGCCATTGACGCTTGTGACACCATGCCGTCCCTTCTGCCCAGTTGCACTTGGTAGCTCGGCCCTCCGCACTGGACTTGCATTGTTGTACACACAGATTAATATACACATCAATAATTTGTTCACAATGCAAATAAATCGTCGCTTTGTAATAAATAGAAAGCAGCAGTAAAACAACAAAACGATTAACAATGTGATATAGCCTGCCTAGTAATGAATAATTACAAATTGAAGCCATTGTTTGCTCTTAGCAAAACCAAAAGATAAATCATCATATGCCAAAGGAGCAAATGAAGTCAATCATTTCAGATAGACATTGCGATTCCTCAAAAAGAAAATCAATCGGCATTGTTGCTTGTTCGCAGCTCGATCGTAGCAAATGGGGCCGGGTGACTCACCATGCCAACGGCGTCCCTTGTCGCGGCGATGATGATGTCAGCGCAGGAGACGACGCCGGGGCATACTCTCTCGAGCGCCGCCTTGACGTCGTCGATGAAGTCGTAGCCGAAGATGCCACTGTTCTCCGGCGCCGTCTTCTCCGTATTGGGCCCGTCCAGCAGGATCGACGCGTCGCACCCCTTCAGTAATTATATTCAGCAAGAAATAAATCAATAATAATGAAACTGATGGATTGATCGATAGATGATATATACGAGATATTGAAGAAGCTAGCTAGCAGGCAATGGTGTCTGCGTACGTACGGCGACGAAGCAGTCGTGGAACTGCAGGTGGAGGAGGCCGGCGACCATCCTCTTGTCCCACGCGAGGCGGGCCTTGACGGCGTCGTGGATGATGGCCTCCACGCTGAAGTTGTCGCACTTGCCGGCGTAGTAGTTGTCGGCCAGCTGACCGCGGCAGCTCACGGCTGAATAAGCCAGCACCACGACGAAGGCGGCGAGCAGCGCGGCGGAGCAGGCCGGCTGCATCGTCTCCGGTCGACCGATCGGTGGTGGTGGCCGGTGGCTATAATACTGCTGCTGGAGTACTTCTTCGTGACTGTACTGGTGGAAAGAGAAGTGTATTGTTGACCAGCACAGTGCATGTGCAGCCGCAGCCTAGCTATAATAACACACTGCTTGCTCGAGCAGCAGGGAGATTACTGCTGCTGCTGGTGTGGTGGTGGTTGGCGACTCTCTCCTCCCCTTCCGAATTCCGATCTCCTCTGCGTCTCGGTGAGATGAGGTGAGGTGAGGTGATGGGGTCTCAAGAAGCTGCACACGGAATATAATGGTGGTGGGCTATATAGCATAGCTGTCTCTAGTTCAGAAGACCTGACCTGACAGAGAAGATGCGTGCTAGCCTAGAGATCGCGCGCGGACCAGTGGGCAGAGCACGCAGTCGCCAGTCAGTGGGATTGCGCGGAGAGTCGTGCTGCGTCGTTCGGACCCTGTGCGGCTGGCAGTGCACGTAGGGCTCTGTGCGCTTGCGCTTGAGTAGCCGTGCCACTACACGTGCCTGCAGGCTGGTGGATCGGATGCCGGTGCTCAGGCAGCTCACCAGCTCACCGTCACCAGGCTGGTGGTACCGTGCCAGTTCATTTTAAAATATCTATACATATACATTGCCCTAATACGAAGGCCTTTCGAATCGACCAATCCTTGCTGAGCAAATTAAGTCATCTTGTGAGACATATATAAGTATAGAAGTTCATGGATAAACTGATAATGCATATATAGCTCATCAATGTTTCATGTCACTGCTCGATTATACTCCATAATATTCATTCAGTTGTGATAAATTGTTACTCTCTCCATTTCAAATTATAAGATGTTTTGACATTTCTAGATACATAACTTTTGCTATGCACTTAGACATAAGTGCATAACAAAAGTTATGTATTAGAAATGTCAAAGAGACACTTATAATTTGAAACGGAGGGAGTAATTACCAATTACTCTCTAACAACGATCAGAGAGAAGGTAGAAAATAGGCTCCAAAAGAAACCTGACTCTTGGAAATTAAAACATTTGTCATATGGAGAGAGGGAAACTAGTTCTCATTAAATCTTGTATGATCATGTTATCCTCCTTTGAGATACTCTAAGGTGTATTCATAAAGTTGAATTATTATATATCCAAAATTTCTGGAGAGGGTGACCCTAAGAAAGAGTACATAACATATTCCATATATAGGAAACATGGCACCATAGCTAAGTATTGAGTAGCTCTACCTCTGTTCCAAAAAGAATGCAACTCACTACCAGAATCTGGAATTACCTTGAGGGCCAAAGATTTTCTTGAGTGCCAAAATCAAACCACCAAGGAAATTGCAGTTTTCTTGGCGGTGCTATTGAACTCTCAAGGAAACATATATTCCTTGAAGGTTGAAGTAAACTACCATAGAATATATGTCAATCACTTGTCCACAAGATCAAACAACAAAGTCCGGTACGTCGTGAAGCATATATGTCATAGTCCATCGAAAGAGTGTTTGCTTCACTATATGAACCGGAGCACTTTTGTATAGTAAGGAATAATGTTCATCTAATTGTGTTCTACTGATTTATTGATGCCCCCCCCCCCACCCCCACACACGCGCGCGCGCATCACCACCACCGCCACCCACACCCACACCCACACACAACACACACACACATTGACCAAATTTCTTCATTTCACCGTTGGTCTTTCCCAAGATGTACTTTCCACCAGTCACCTGGAGACCAACTCAATATGAAAAATATGTGTATGCATGATTTGCAAATGCCCTAATCATTTGACCCATGTACGCTCATAATATATAAGATCCGCGAATGAAGGAACAAATGAATCGATTGGTCATGTACACGCTATATATCTAGCTAATACCTGTTGTGCATAGCATATATGCATTATATTCCCATATCAACGTAGCCAGATCAGCAAATAAAAAAAAATTAAAAATGCACATGCAACTATGTATGCAAGTGCTAATGCATAAATGATCAAGCACTCCAGCAAAGGTAGATCTTATACTGTTAATGCGTATGCATTCTCTCCTTTGATTACCGAGTTAATCAGCTAGCGAGGCACTTAAAAATCCGTGGAGTCAATCGTTTACATGTGGATTCCACATTCATCAAGTAGAGAGAGAGAGTGTGTGTCTCTCACACAGACGATCATCGTAGTAAACACGAAACACGTGATGATCAAGTGGCTCGGTTGGTTGGGCATGTGCTTTGGATCCGAGACACGGACCGACCCTTCCGATGCGCAGGCGCATACAATATGCGCAGCTCCCAAAGAAGGAGAGGTCTGAGGTCTCTCACTGTACGTAGTACATCTGCGGTTGATTTGTGGGCGTGACTTGTGTGAGTCTTCTCACCGTAGGAGTATTCTGCAGTAGTCGTTCAAGGTTATTAGGGTCACCACCGTACCTTTACCTCCTAGATTGCCGCGCGCGACCTAATTTCCTCCTCCAAGGATAGAATCTGAATCATGCATGGCGCTGCTAGCTGTAGCAGTGTAAAGCGTGTAGTTTTCTGACTTCTCAATCTTTCAGAACGCTTTCTGATTCTTTAAACAGAAAGTTGCATAGAGATTGGTGCTTCCTTCAGGGTCTTCAGCAACTTCCATTTTATGGCCAACCGACACACAGCAGCTGGTGCCAGTGCCAGTAGTATACTCCTACGGTTTCATATATAGGAAGAACTCATCTAGAGAAGGCACGCGGCTGGCAATATTGATCCCTGCCGGAAATGTTTTGCCACTTGCTTGTACTACTAGTAAGTACGTACGTGCGATATAATTCTTCGATGAGCCTTCAAGAGCTGACACCTCGCATCATTCAGTGAGTACTTCCATATGGTCCTGTTCGCTTGAACTTATCAGCCTGGCTTATCAATTATGTTATAGTACTCCTAACAAATCAGTTTCAGCCGGCTTATCAGCCGCAAAAACAATCAGCCCAACAAAGTGGAAGTACTCTGGCGCGGATAGATCTTGAAGCCAAACGCACAGTCGGGATAGGTCGTCATGATGAGCTGAAGTATGTGTGCGCTCGATCTTGCGGCGAAACTGAATTCATCACAGTGTCTTCATACTCCTCAAATGCATGCATGCCACAGGTTGCATGCGTAGAAGATGGAAGCAGCATGTTCTCGTTGTTGCGAATTGAAGTGATATTCATATATATTTACCACCGGTCTGCTACTAGCTAGCTAGCTACAGTCGTTCCCATTTGGAGCTTCCTCATATGTTAGCTATAGCCTACACTGCAAGTTGTTCTCCTGCATAGTTTTTTTTAGGAAAGTTCTCCTGCATAGTACTATATATCCTATAGGTAGCTACCTTGATCTGATTTGACCCGCGATATGTGTTCTGCTATAAAAGTTATCTGGACTTGAAGCAACCAAACATTCAGTTGGTGTGGACTGTGGCCATACAAGCCGGAGCTGCACATACATTCTCATGTGCTGGATCTGCTCATGATGATACAGTCATGCCTGCCTCTGATCTACTGAAGCTAAACAAAGTCTCAAAGAGACTGCATTGGAGCTCAAGCAACAGTGCCCATGTGCCGCGGAGTCGCCAAGTCAAACGGGCACCGACCCAACAAGGAACTAATCTCCATCAAACGTTGAGTACAACAGAAGAATTGAAATGGGCTGGACCGGACAGGGATTCGTCTTCATGTTAAGAGTGACAAGATATTTTTTTTTAACATGTGTGTACCCGGAAGGCCCACAAGACCGTGCATGGGCCGTCCTAGGCAGGAGTCAGGCAGCCTGAAAGAGGCCCAACTCTGTTAAAGCGCCCACTCTTATTTTTGTCAGGTGAGGTGAGGGAGCAGGAACAGAGCCCACGAGAAAAAGAGTCAAAGACTCTTGTGTCAGACTAATAAATCAGTAGATCAATCAATCAAAGTTTTTTCTAGATAAAGGGAGTTTATTTCATTAAGCAAACAAACGCTGTTTTCAACAGCTGAGCAGATGCAAACAAAGGCTGCGACTTGTGCTTAGTTATCCGTATTGAATGGTTTAGACTTCTGTTGCATTGAATGTGTATATATAATAAATAACTAGTGACATTTTCCTTCTCATCCCTTCATTAAAATTAGAACAAAATTTTGAGTTTTGACCTGACCTCTCATTCCCTCAGATTACAATATCCTGTGCAAGGAATATGTCAAATTAATCTCCCTCCTAGTCAGAGAATAGCACGAAAGAGCAGCCAAACTGCAGACTACCGCCCATCAACTTCTTCATATTAATTCTCAGTTGCTGTGTTCAGGACTTTAAATGTAGAACACTTATTTCGATTATTAGGATGATGAAAGCATGCACAATAAACAAATTGTTGGGAAAACGGCTCTGAAGAGTAATGCTGCACAATGATGGTCGGCATCCATGGCCTGTTCCGCTGTTGGTGTGAGTGGGTTAGTGCAAGCCCACTATTGCAGGATCTATGCAGCACATATACTGCTCAAATAACATCAAGGTGTGCTGCCAAATAAAAACCCTGAGCCCGAATTCCAGCCGGATCAATCAATAATACAGCATATATACTGAATCTTTCAGGCACAGCTAGCACGGTCCTTTTGTTTAATGGATCATGGATACATAAAAGGACAGAAATGGTGCTGTCAGCGTCGTATCGTGATCTCCACGACCATGAAAACAGTACTAGTAAACAACTAAGCTCGCATCACTTTTTTTGTTGCATTGTATTATCTCCCAGACCCAGAGGTATCCTATAAGTAGGCTTAGCCATTCGCCATTTCCCTCTCACCACACTGATCTGATCTGACGAGGATCCCAAATACGTGCAAACCAAGCTAACCAGTCAGAGATCGATCGGTATGGCCTCAGCAGCGCGCAATGGTGCGGCCGCCGCGGCGGCGCTCATGGTGGCCGTCTCCATCCTGGCACTGGCCGTCGGCGGCAGCGCCCAGCTGCAGTACGGGTTCTACAAGGGCAAGTGCAACGGCACCGACGTGGAGGCGGTGGTGCAGAGCATCGTCAGGGCCCGCTTCGCGCGCGAGAACCCCATCGTCGCCTACCTCCTCCGCATGCAGTTCCACGAGTGCGCCGTCAATGTACGTGTACAATAGCAAGTCCACTGTCCACGCGTGTTTTGCGCTGGTTTGTTAATAACATGATGACACGGCACGGTTACTATACATAATTCACAGGGCTGTGACGGCGGTCTGCTGATCGACGGCCCCGGCACCGAGAAGACGGCGCCGCCGAACCTTAGCGTCAAGGGCTTCGACGTCATCGCGGCCATCAAGACGGAGCTGGAGCGGAGGTGCCCCGGCGTCGTGTCCTGCTCCGACATCCAGATCCTCGCCACCAGGGACGCCGTCGCGCTGGCCGGCGGGGCCGCGTACGCGGTGCGCACGGGCCGGAGGGACCGCCGGCGGTCACTGGCCTCCGACGTCAAGCTCCCGTCGCCCGAGGTCACCGCGGCGCAGACGGTCGCGTACTTCGGCCGGCTGGGGCTGAGCGCGTTCGACTCGGCGCTGCTGCTGGGCGCGCACACCGTGGGCGCCACGCGCTGCAGCGCCATCAAGAGCAGCCGGCTGTACAAGTACGGCGGCAGGCTCGGCGCGACGGACCCCGGCATGGACCCGAGCTACGCGATCGTGTACAAGAACCAGGTGTGCCCCAACGTGCCCTCGTCGGACAACAACGTCGTGTTCCTGGACGACCAGTGGACCGCGCTCAAGGTGGACAACCACTACTACAAGAACGTGCAGAAAAAACGCGGCGTGCTCGCCTGCGACCAGAACCTGTACAAGGACGGGTCCACGAGCTGGATCGTGGACCAGCTCGCCAAAGACAACGGCCTCTTCACTTCGCTCTTCCCCAAGGCGCTCGTCAAGCTCAGCGAGCTCAACGTGGTCACCGGCACGCAGGGGGAGATCCGCAAGGTCTGCAACAAGTTCAACTGACGATCCGCCATTATATTGATCACCGTACCCTCTTAGTCTTCTTCCTCATTCTTGCTTACTTTATTTTTCTACGGAAACATGGTTTGATGGTCTGATGTTACCCTTCTCCTTCCCATTTGCTTCATCAAAATTACTTCATTTCCGCGTTAAGTTTGATTCATTCTTTTTTGTAACATGATGTCGGTTTAATTTGTAATTTTTATTCTTGAATACGCAAAAAACTTAGGGATCATTGTATTAAGGAGAAGTGTTTGCTGAGAATACAAGGCGGTTTCCTGGAGGTTTAATTTGTAATAACAAACACGATGGATTATATTGTACCCCGTGTATGATAAATCTCAGAAATTCAGGTGAAAACTTTAGCTTTTGAGTACATCCATCGTGGAAGTGACAGGCATTCCGTTTCCCAGTGCTATGACTATGATCACTTACGTGCGAATCATGATCTGTTTGTGCTCAAACTAAGGCGACATGGACGATTCTCCCGAGCGTGCTACCGACCATCACCTCCGCTCGACTGTTTCGGTAGTTTCGGGTTGGTTGTTTTCGGTAATGGGTTGTTGGGTGACCAAGTTTTCTTCCCACCGCACCGCACTCATCTTGTTAATTCACTTTGATCCTTCGTTTTGATCCATATATTCCAGTTCAGCCCATATATATCATTTATGTGTTTGAGTTCATGTTACATTTTTTTATGTTTATCTAGTTAATTATTCTCTTTATTTTTATTTCCTTGGTTATACGGAGTATTTGATATTCTATGATGTGTTCTATATTGTTTCTATAGTAATTTTGAGATGTTATATGAAGTATTCTCATAGTACTCATATTTATACATGTACAACATTCATGTAGTAAGATGTTCGGTGGTGTATGTTTGATTCTTTACGTAAATTCATTGTATGTTTCATGTTGTTGTTTTTTTGTTGTTCAGTATTCATGAAATGTTTTATGGTGTATTTTAAGTTGTTCTCATAGTTCCATATCTTTTTATTATTTTCTTTTGTTATGTGGCTTTTATTTTTTGTTTTCTCTTTCCCTTATATTGTTTTATTTTTATTACTTTTGTTTTCTACTTACCTTTCGTTTCTTTCTGTTTCTTTTATTTTGTTTTTTTTATTTCAAAGTATCTTTTCTTGATCATGATCTTGGGTGATGTTCACTTCATCTATTTCTTAATATGATACGGCTGTTCTCATAGTATTTACGAGGTGTATCCTATATTATCACGATGGTATTCAAGAAATGTATACATAAGATCTAGATATAATGTGTATCTAGATTTATAACAAAAGCTATGTACTAAAAAAATCAGAATGACTTATAATTGTTGAGAAACCTAAGTGGATTGCACAGACGCAAGAACAAAAACTAGAATTGATTGAGGAAATAAGCCTTTTATTTCTTGATTTGTTTCGGTACATGAAGATGTATACGCTGATGTTCTAGGATGATGTCTTTCGGCCATCCTCTATCTCCTTTATACAGGGGAGAGGATTGAATACTATTCATAATTTTTTTTCTAAAATTTACATGAGCTTTCTCGCTCATTTAATTTGGTCACTATTAGAATCTTCTTTTCATATTTGTTTTTTTATTTGATTTTATTACAATAACTTAACTAGTTGTTAGTCTAGTCCTCATTCGTGTTCCACGTGACAGCGCCCGTTGCCCGTTGCCCGACCCCGTTGCCTCCGCATCGATCCGCCGGCTACCGGAGTGCTGCATCTGACGAATCTGTTCGCCCTAACCCCTGCACTCAGCACTCGGCTATCCGCAGCTCTGCTCACCAGCTTGGGCGCTCGGCTGCCACTGCTAGCCCTTGGACGTGGAGAGCAGGCCGGCGGCATGAGAAGAAACGCGCTGCCCCGGATGTCTTGCGTGGTTGCACCACAGCCCGCAGGCAGCCTGTAGGCCGCAGCACGCGAGCATGGTGCACGGCAGCACCCCTCCGTTCTCCGGTCGGCCAGGGAATAACCGAGGCGGCCAACCTGGACGCCAGCCTCCGTAAAAAACAAAAGGGTGACGCCACCTAAAATCAATCGTAGTAAGCTCCAGTTTGAGGTATTTCTCTCTACTACTCCTCCAATTTCCAATTCGACCATTTGCAGTACTATCTATTAAGTTGGATTGAGAATTGTAGGTAGAATCATCAATCTAAGGCCCTGTTTGGTTTCCACGTGTTAAAGTTTAACTCTCATCACATCAATGTTGCGGCAAATGCATGGAGTACTAAATGTAGAATAATTGTATGCATGTTGGCACAGATTAGGAGTAATTTACAAGACGAATCTATTAAGCCTAATTAGTCCAAAATTAGAAACTTTTTGTTAAATAAGACGAAAGTGCTACAGTGTTCGTTAAACTTTAACACCCCAAACCAAACAGGCCCTAAATCTACACATTATTTACAATGAAGAGGATCAAGACCATGTCATCTTATTTTTGTGCATAATCTCGTAATGTAATGTTCTTGACAATTTTAGTGCACTATTATAAGCATGTAGTTCAAGCATCATATCAATTAGAGTTTTTTTTTCTTCACTTTAGCTCTTTCCTTATGTGTGACATATAAGGGGTAAAATATTCCTTCATTTTAGCTATTTTCTATTTGTGACGTACTCCGTATAAGGTAGTTTTGCTACTTGGAAGTGGCCCTAGTTTTGAACAATTCTTGGGTCCGCCATGGGCCCTATATTTATGCATCGTACATACAGCTCGCTGCATCAAACAGCCACATCGTTCACACTAGGACATTTTTTGTTCGTCCTCTAGAATATTCTTTCCTCTTCGCGAATGTTTTTTCCTTCTCATAAAACAAATAGTTGTTCCTAGTCCTAGTAGAACAATTTTGTTCCATAAAAGGTTTTGGTTGGTAGAAAATATCCTACCATGTAAAATGTTTAATTATTGTTTAGTTGCTTATTAAGTAACGTATAGGTAAAGCACATTGGTCGTAGACCTACCCACACTTCATAGCTGTGGGTGGTTCCGCGGTTCTGCGGACGCATCTCTCAGTCTCACTCATCTATCATCTATTGGAAATAATCCTGTGTGTCTAGGTTCATACCTGTAGGGAGATCTATGTTAGCACTAATTTCAGAATAGTTCGCTACTTCACTCATATGATATTGTTATTTACTGAATTGCATGGCAAATTTTGTAGTTGTGTTACCAAGTTGTATATTGGATACCGAATTGCATATTGGAGAATTGGCTAGGCATGCTCTGCATTGAAATCCTGTGTTGCAACTTGTGTCCAGTTCTCTCCCCTTTGGCACAATGCTGTGAGGCTCCCGTAGTCCAGAATCAGGGGAGCTAGGCATCTAGGCCATAGGCTTCAAGAAACCATTGTGGGACAGTGAAAGCCGAACAAAAAGCAAACAACTAGACGGAGGCGGTGGTGCGGAAGGTGCAGCAGCGTGTGAGGAAGGCGCAGGAGGAGATGGACCAGTGGGATGACCTAAACACTCGCCTCCTTTCCTACTTCTCCAATGCCGGCACGGTCATCTCTCGCCTTCAGGTACCTTCTTGGATCATCCTCTCGTGCAGTCCCATGTCCCAACTCGTGATAGCCAGTTTGGCAGTCCAAGGTTTCATAACCATGATGCAGTTTGAAACTGTTCTTTCGTAATTGTTGCGCAGCACTTTTCTGAGACTGCAATAGCAAATTTTGGGGCTTCATAGAATCCTTGGTTATTCTGTTAACTATTGGTGGTCTGCAGTTTTGCTATTCGCATAAGACGGCAAGTTGCTACTTGACTTGATTGTATCTTTGAGAATTCTGTGGAAAATTTATGACTTGCAGTGGCATGTGGTTGTGTTATACTGTTGTCATTTTAGCTTCTCAACTATGTAGAGGAACCTAAGTTTGATTGCTTGTATCATTTGATAAAGGTCCTTGGAGAGGACAAGAATTATGGTCCCTTGCGTGGTGTGCCCAACATCAGAGAGGAACTCATGGGGAACCAGATGGAGGTTCTGGAGCTCATTTTCGTTAACGCTAGGGAGGTCCTGTAAGCTACTTTACTATTACATTTGCAGTTTCCTTCAATTTTGGTGTGAACAGACAAAGGGAAAAATTTTAATTCAAGTTGGTCTGGCAGCAATGGTGCCAATTATTTAGGGAGAAGTTCAATGGCATTGTGAAAGCTTTAAATAAGGCTCTGTGTGATAACAAGCAGATGGTGAGAGGCAGCTCGGCACTCACGGCAAAACAGATGCAGTTACAAGTGGGAATTTTGCCAACGATTGCAGAATGCTTGGATGGATTTCAAACATTATGCGAGACGCACCAGGCAGAGTAAGAATGGAATTATACTTTCCAGTTGCCCAATTTAATCATTTATAGCTTGCATTTGGCCTTAATATAACTATGCTATTGTTATGCTGGTGCTTCTTGAGTTGTGTTTCCACAAGATCATTGTTCTTGACCTAATTTCTTATGATTCAATCCAACCATATCAATAACTATGACTAAGAAGTTCAGCTCATGTTGGTTTAAAATATTCTCAGTTGATAATAGAGCTGCGTCCAACTTCTAACCTTTGTATGCTAATCCTCCAATTCAGACATGATTTATGCTAATTCTCCAATTCAGACATGATTTATATTCTTCCATTATACTGATATTTTAAGACGCCACAGACATATGTCCTGGCACTACTCTCACAGGAGTCACAGCACATGTTCATCTAATCTTAACTCTCCTGTAGGAAAATCTGCCCCCCTTTTATTTTGCTGTGAACTTATCCTGGTTGCCATTTGACAGGTTTACACTAAAATCATCAATTATATCCTTGCTGACATACAAGAATAGGCAAGTTCGATGGTTTTGCCATTCAGCTTTTCCTAATCACTCATTGATTTGTCATTTCTAGAATTCATTCTCTGTCGAGATTCTTATAGATGATAGTGGTGTTTTTTTTTCTTAATTTAGTATTTAGAACACATGCAATTCATACATCTTCGTTGGTGTTTTATTAGCTAGAGCAATCATGGTGATATTTTCATTTGCAGTTCTAGTGACACTGCTGTACTACGTCAACTCTTAGTAGACCAGCCAAACATTCCAAAAGATGAAGGTGCAGAATGAAAAAAAAAGAATAAAAATCTTGTCTGGTTATACTTTCAATGATTCCATTTTTTCATCTGTCTAATTACATGATTGAGTGTTACAATCTGTTTTCCTTATTTTGCAGTCCAGTCCATATTCAACATTATATTTGCTGACAAAATTTGTTGACCAGCTGGTATTTGATTGTTGAAGCCTTGCCCCCTATGTTCTGATCAAGCTGCCTGCTCAGGTGATGACTAAGTCAGTCTGAAAATTGTATGCTCGATTAACCCAATTGTTGAAGTGCGACGACTCCAAGAGTTAGGGTTTCCCGTTGTGGCTGGCGGCGCTCATGCCGATCTCTCTCCCCCTCGTCAATCCCTCATCAATCTCCTTAATCCTCTGCGAATCTTGCCTTCTGATTCTCCTCCTTCTACTCTGTGTCTGATCCAGTCCCCGATTGACACCTTCTCCCTCTCCAGAATCGTTTCGGGTGGGTTCTGAGGTGTCTGTCGTTGGCCTTGGGTCCCAATCTTCTGCATCAATCTCGTCCTTCGGCCGCTTAATCGGGCTAAATCAACAGCCCCAATTCCATTGCTCAATCCCGCACTTCGTCGTCCTCCTGTTTCCCTCCGCTGCTCGACACCTGCCAGATTCTTCTGCTTGTGTTGACACCTCCGCTACCGCCACTCTTCCTTGCCACGTGAGTCTGTCGCTGTTCTTTCTTGCCACGCGCTGTTCCCCTCCTTCTCCACGTGTCGCCCTCCCTCTCCGTAGTCCTTCACTTTGAGAACGAAATGTTATACCTTACTGGAGATCCATCGTCTTTCACCTTTCTACTCCCCTTTCTACGCCTCATCCTTCCGCTTTCCACCGTGGCTGACGATCGTACCTCGTTGTCGGTCCCGCACACCATGGAGCCCAAACCGCCCGACCAGCAAACCAACGCCACGCCCCCTATAACGGAACCGTCCAAATTATAAGAGCACAAGTACAAAAACAATCACCGAAGTGATCAAATTCTCGCACTTGAGCCCATATAACTCCGGTAGTCCAATGAAATCGCAAGGGATTTCAAACCAACCAACATACATACCTTGATCGTAGTGATTCAACATAACAAGTCACATGTTACAACCATTTCACAAGTAATTCAATATACATCAGAGTTCAACTTAGTTATTACAACTCAAGTTCAAAAGTAGCGAAAGCAAAGTAATTTTGAAACTAACAACACCCTTATTTCAAATACATGCCAGTACCAAGGTCGACTTCCAACAAAAACATTAGAGAGAAGATAACTCAGAAGGATCATGCCCGTGATCACACTCCGCCTCTACGGCAGGAGCCAACCAACTCTTGCAGTCGCCAAGATACATCACAACCTGCAACAAGTGGGGATAAAACCCTGAGTACAAGAAGGTACTCAGCTAGACTTACCCATCAAAAACCAGAAATAAAGTGACACCAAGGATCATGCAAGGCTGATATAAAGTGGGCTAGCTTGACAACATTTTGCATAAAAGCTTAATATAGATAAGTAATCATTAATGCTTAAGCATCAAGTTAATTATCATTAACCTATCATCTATATTAGAACATGTACTAGAGCACTCACTTTATTAGGAGCAAACAATATTAACCATAGCAGGTATAAATTGAGGCAACCTTTCCATCGTTATCCAATTAACCATCCGTTCAATTTAATGGAATCTACGTTGCCGCTGCTCAAGTCAAGTGCTCACTAACCGGGAGCAACGGCGATTCGAATCGAGTTCCTATCCAGCTGGAGGGGTATTTCTAACACTCACCGCGCAGGCCCCTACCAGGGTCGTACAAGCCACCTTTTGTACCATTTAGGAGTCGCGGGTTCGAATGATGCCGCATCCCCAAGGGCGACACTCTGCCAGGTGATAGGGACTCTAACCCCCCTTGGTCTCACGCCAATGTCCCCAAGCACATCCTTTCTCTCCTCCAAGATGCGACCTACCATTCGATTCCTGGCCTGAACCGTATTACTCGGCTTCGCGGTCGGAACGACTTATCCAGCCAACTAAGTGTTAGACTGCGTTCAACATGATTCAAGGACGTACAGTGAATCGGTCCTTAAACGACTCAGACGGGGATAGATCCACACCCAAGACCTCCATGCCTTGTTGCTTCACTATCGTCGTCCCGTCCGGTCTCATTTCATTTTATTAACACATGGTTCCATTTCACGATAGCAAATATAGCCAACCGTGCCATATATGAATATCTCTATATCTCGCAAGTGACAGGAAATCACCTGACTTCTACCGCTTAAAGCAGGGCTAAGCATCTATTCGATCCTAGTCTATGTAGGATTCAAGAATTCATATAACTGGACAAGGAATGATATAATGCAGCAAGGGTTTTCAACCAACTCCTACCACTTAATGCAACAATACTTATAACATATATAGAATTAATTGCTTTGAAGGTAGGAGGCTTATAATGCTCCGGGGCTTTGCCTGGGATCCGACTTAAGTTAGAGTATATCAGATGAATTCACTTGGCGAGCATCCTCCCATCTACCACTTGTCCGGTCCTTCTATCTTCGGGATGGATCCACCAACTCCATCTTCGGGTTTGGTTCCACAAAAGGTCCTTCACACGCTTCAGCTAGCGTACCTAAATGAGGTGCAATAATGCATATGTATGAATGCATAGAAGTGCAATAAACAGAGTAATCAAACAAGCATACCAAAGTTCTCAAAAACCTAGAGCTAATTAACTTAATCCTCATTAAGACATAACATAGAAGATTGCAAGCACATCAATCAAGACACAAGTCTTATAAGACCCTAGGGTACCAACCTAAGTACCAAGTATTAACACCAACATACTTATGTCACTCAACTATGCTTAATAGAAAAGTTCAGATTTGCAAACAACATGAACAGTCCAGAAATAACATCACTCCAGAAGCTACACAATTCCAAAAGACATGCAAGAGGATAATCTGGAAAGCTTATAAAATTTTCTACAATTCATTTATAATCACCTAAGCCTAATTCTCAAGTTTAATAGGTCAAAAAGGTGAAACTACAGACTCAGGTCGGCTCCAAACAGAGAGCAACTAACTCTGGAACCTGACTTTAAACATCTATAACTCAAACACTACTTGACCAAATGCCACCAAATTTTAACACAAGCTAGATACATGAATTATATACAACTTTGCTATAGACCAGGTGCTCAGAAAACATCATTATCATGGGGTAATCTACATTGCCCCCAGAACTGTCCAGAAACTAATAATCGCAAGAAATAATTATTAACATATGTTGCAAACATATAATTGGACAAAACCAAATTTACCAACATTTCATACATGACTAATGAACACCAGAAAATATAGTGTCAATTACTAAATAAATTCTTTTAATATATTTTCTTAATTTATTTAGATAATTAGGTGGAATTATGACCACATCATAAAGATGCTCAATAAATTCTACCAAAATTACAGTGGTCTACAAATGCTCCCAAAAGTCTACTGTCCAAATTTCAATCCATTTGGACAAGTATATCAACCTCTATGAAAAAGACAAATAGCTATTGAAATAAATCATGTGAGAGCAAGTTAAACCTAAAACTCAATATTTTCTATGAACACATGGACATAGTACGAATCAACATCATAGAGAAACATCATAATAAGGTGATGGGACAACATTTTCTATTTTATCATTTATATATTATTTATAAGCTATTTATCAAGCCATAAACAAGTTAAATCAATAACTTGATCATACAGTAAGAAATGACCATGAAATTTATACCACAGTACATCCATAGCATGACAAGCCTACCATAAAAATTTCACATCAATTGGAGCAACACAACTCAAGATATAAAAATGACAAGCAATATAATGTAGATTTCCTTATTTATCAAGGTCAAATCAAAACCTTAAGAAAACAGTGAACAACTAGTGTGTTAATATTTTTCCTAGCAAGTACATGTCATCATAAAATTAACAAAACAAGAATCACTATTTTTGGAGTTCTAAAACTCCAGATATGGCTCTGGTCAAGTTTATAAGCATTTTTAGAGCATTTTTAAATCTTAAATAAAGACATCAGAAAACATCTACAAACATATAGCATTTTATGAATCTACTGCATAGATCTCTTCTTAAGGTTTCCAAAAGTCCACATTTGCTATTTTTGGAATTACCTAGCATGAGATATGAATTTTAGAAGATTTAACATAATTCTGAAATTCAAAAACGAAATTAACTACTTCACCCTAGATCTGTTAGGTGTACCCGGCTATGCACCCAAAACCAACCACTACTTAAACTAACGCGAGGGACCCACTGTCTAACTAGGCCCGCCTATCAAAGACCCACAGAGAGACAGAGAGAGGGGATGGCGTCGGTCTTCACTGCCGGCCACCGGAAACAGGGGAGGGAGGCCGGACTCACGGCTCCGGCGAGAGGGTCGCCGGCGGCGGTGGCCAAGGATGGCACGAGCATCCAGGGGGCCTTGCGCACCCGTGGATGGTTGAATCACGGTCGGAGAAGAACCGTGGACTCCTGGCCACGCGCCGGAGCGGCAGCAGCGGCGGCGGCTCGCCGGCAGCGAGCCAGCAGAGTCGTCTTGGGCGAGGAGGCGGCTCTGGAGAACGGTGGTACCTGGCCGCAAGTGCTGGTGGCCTCGGTTTGTAGCGAGGTGGCCTAAGGCGGCTTGGCCACGGTGGTCGGCGTGGCCTCTGTTCGTCGGCCATGGAGGCGTCCACGGACAAAGCTCCGGCAGCGAGAAGGGCTCAGGCGAGCGTGCGCGCGATTAAGGCACGACGAGGCGGCGACGGTGTCGCATGTGGTGGAGCGGAAGAAGGGCGCGGAGTAAGCTGGTTGGGTGGTGGCCATGGAGCTCTACGCGCGGCGGTAATGGCGACAGCGGCCGCGTTCGCGCGAGGGGAAGCCACGCGAAGCCAAGGAAGCGGCAGAGGGGGCGAGCGGAGAAATGGAGATGCTCGGGCGTCCACCACCGAGGGCACGGGGCACGCGTCTAGGGAGTTGGGGCCACGGCTCGAGCATGGCGGCCATGCACTGGGGCACGCGTCGGCCGTTGAGGCCATTGCGCGAACAGGTGGCGTGCGACCGTGTGACTCCGGTTGGACACGTTTTTGGGCCAGCTCCGGTCGGATTTGGGCCAAGCGCTTTGAATCAAAGTTGTTGACCACAGCATGCTCTCCATTTTCTGTTTAAGGTGTATCATCATTTGGGCCACGGATTAGTGGATAATTAAGCCTTAAACTAGCATTGTCAATGCATTGACAGCGATTACCAATCTTCAAAAATTGATGGTCAAAACAAGTCCAACAGATGCCATCTCTTCATATGCTCTTCATCATCGTATATTCTCCAAATTTTACCTTTGGGTCAACTCAAGTTATTTAGTAAAATTTGGAGAACGCGAAACGCCAATGTCGAGGTCGTTTACGCGACAAAATTGAAATATGTTGTTTTAGCAACTGATTTTGGAGATCCAAATATACTCCAAATGTGATGACACTTGATTCATTGTCTCCATCATGAAAAGTAATACAACTCATATTAAGGAACCTAATTGAGCTACCATATGAAATTGGAAGATAAAATGTCACGAACATGTTGACTTGATGCTGCCGATTAGGGACTTAGAATATACCAAGTGTTGGGAAACAGCCCTAAATTTGACTTGTGGGCCCTTTTTGAGCATGTTCCACACATTTTCATGACTTGACCCTTAAACAAAGTTTGTTCCTTATAAAATTCTCTACAACTTTGTAAAAGGGTGCACAGTCACACAAAGCTTCTAGGTCATACTTTTGAAATGGTCAAACAAAAGGGTTCTAGGGTCCATACATGGTCAACCATCACTTAGAAGCACCTTTAGGCAAAATGATCAACATGAACATTGTTCCATTAAGTGTCCTAAGTGTAGTTAAGGTGTTGTAGAGGCCAAACATACCCACCATGCATAGGTTGCGCCAAAGTGTAGGCCTCCCATGTATTGAAACATAGAAATCACTACATTTGAAATACTTGTTTCAAAGCTCTGTTTCACTTGTTTCATAGGGTTGCTGCAAGGTACATGCTACACATGTTTAACTAGGTGGTTCCACATGTGTCCTAGATGTGTTTCACATGTTGCATTTGGATGTTGCATAGTTACTCGTTCACATGGAATGTAAAGCATGTTTTCCTGGTTTCAGAAGCATGTTTCAGTTATAATCCAAACAAGCATCTAACTTATCATTTCATGTGATTTTTTGATTCCAAACTTCATGAAACTTTTCCAGGGATCAATATAGATAGGTACTAAGGTGAGACATATGAAGATATTGCAATAACACTACCCAAGCATCTATCTGGAAAAGGGGCCTATATATAAAGCAATGGTGCAACGTCCAACTTTAGGTTAGGCTCATCTCCATAGGTTGACCTTGACATCGTCATCTCCACTTAATTTATCATGTTTGAGCTCAAACCCACTACTTAATTGGTGATAAACACCTGGGGTGTTACACCCCCCCACCATCCTAGTGTTCCTCGCACCATGCCAGCTCCTTCGCCCACGTCCGGCACGTCCACGATGGTGAATCACCTGAATGTGCCATCCTCCCAAAGCCTTGTGTCCATTCCACTGCGCCATACCCCTCAACAGCCACAGCCAGTGCAACCTTCCACCCAACCCTCCACTGAAATGGACTTGGAACTGGTACAAGCTTTGGAAGCTCTCCAGGTCTCTACACGTGGGACGCCAGCAAGCTCCAGCAGGGAACAGGAAGAGTCTCTGGAAACGCAGTACAATCTTCTGCTCATGATTCCTAAAAATCAAGGTTCTGGAAGGCCCATCACCATCCATCAGGTCAGCCAGGATCTTCATCAGGCTTGGGGCACCAGGTATGCTGCAGTCAGCACGGTAGCTGGTCATTTTTTCCTAGCAACTTTTCAGAACTCAGCGGATATGATGCACATCATTACACGACAACCTTGGTTAGTGAGGCGCCACAATGTGTTACTTGAGCTTTATGGTCCCAATAAGCCTTTGGAGCAGTACCATTTTGATTTTCTCTATGCAAATGTTCGGCTTTATGGTCTGCCCTTTGAAGCTAGAACTCCACATATGATTGATGATATCCTTAGGCAAATAGGCCAACCTTCTGATTTGGATGAACAGCTCAAATTTAATATTCAGAGAGATGAGTTCTATGCATTAGTCAGAGCAAAGCTGAATGTCAATAGGCCTGCAGTCGACAAGCTGTTTGTTCCAATTTCTGAAAACAGGAGGATTATAGTCTTTATTCACTATGAAAGAATCAGCAGAATCTGTAGCTTTTGTGGGGGCTTCTTTCATAACAAGGGTGATTGCATGACTAGGACTGCTCGAATTTTAAATCCTGCCAATGAGTCTAATGATCCTCCGAATGATCCATATGGAAGGTGGATGACACGCCTGAGGTCAATCCCATGGGACTATGTCATTCATCAGGTTCGGCACAACGTGCCAAGAGTGCTCCAACCTTCGACTGTCCTCAGCAATCTTCGAGCTCAGCATGTCGCCTTAACTGCAGCTGCACAAGGCCACCGCACTATCCTTCCTCCTGCCAATACCACGCTCAGCGCACATAACCAAGCTCCAGCCATTGATACCGTTCACCTATCCCTGCAAGTCAAAGATCCTCATCCCTCCATCACCTTAACCACCCAACAACCTCATACTCAGCCTCAAGATACACCCATGACTGAATTAATTGTCATCACCACCTCCACTCAGCAGCCCAGCAATGTCCATCAACATGATCCTATGCAATGGCAAGCCACTACTATGCAAACTACAGCTATAGCCATGCCTGCACCGCATACCACCCACATCAATGATCAGGATATGCCGGATATTCAACCATCAGCTTAGCTGCCAATTGTGGAAACCACAAGTCCATCAGCTCCTAATCCGATAGTTCCCACAATTACGCCAGTTCCTCCAATCTAGCTTCAAGAAGCTACTAGTCAGCAACAAAGGCTAACAGATGCAATGCCAGTGGCAGTCCTCACCATTGACCCTGAGACAATAACAGCAGAGCAGCATACAGAGATGTCAGATGAAGAATTCTTCCAAATCCATGGCCAGACTCTAGCAGAAAGAGCAATACATATCCTCAATAGAATCAAAATGGTGCGCCGACTCACCCAGATTGAACTCGGGGTCAACCAATCAGAGCATAACCAAAATAGAGTCAGGACCAACCACTGAATCAGTATTAGCAGGGTGAACATGAGCAGAAGCAGATCCATGACCAATTCCATCACCAGCAGAGGGATCAAGTGCAAGGCCAAGGGGGGCAGACTTAGGAGGCAGGGCTAATCCAACAGACAGGGGAAGGGAATAACCATCAGGGCCCACATGCTTGGCAGCCCCCACAGTAAGATATTACCATCCAAAATACCCAAGGGGTCTTGGGCCCACATCCTACCACCATCCGTGGCCACCCCCCAGTGATCATCTACACTCTCCACGCCATGGAGGCGCCAGATCAGGCCGAGATCCCACCCCCCCGCCCCGGCATCTCCGCACCACTCCTATGTCAGATCCTGGGAACCCGATGAACCCTACCGCCCCCTCCACTCTATCTCGGCACCAGATCCCCACCATAGCTCCTACATCCAGCACAGAGATGCCGGACAAGCAGCGGCTCCTACATCGCCATCCACCCCAGACTTCCTGCGGTGGAGGGGACTTCGCTCCCTCATCGGAGCAGCCACCGAGCTAGTGTGGCTCAGGAGGAGGACGCTGTCTATGACTCAGCCTCTGAGGGCTCATCTTGCCGCGCCAACATGGGACCTCTGCAATCGAGCCACCGACAACGCGCCAGGTGCAGCGGCTGGGACCAACCGCCAGATTCAGTTCAAGTGGGAACTATCGCCGCCCCTTCTAGGTGGTGGCTTCCAGCTAGTCGTCTACATCCAGGACGAGGAGTTCAGAGCCCGTCCTCACCGGATCTCCTGTGCCATTCTTTTAACGACGGTGATGGCAACCCTCTGGCACAGGCTCTGGGGTAGGATGCGGCAGTGCTTCTACACCGACACCATCTAGGAACAGGCGGACAGGGATTTAGGGACAGTCAATAAAAGCCTTATCTTACATGCTGCTTGCAATATTGCTACGAACAAAAACCCTATGCTCACTGCTATACTCAAGGCCAAATACTACCCTAACTCTTCCTTTTGGACAACAAAAAACTCGGGGACCCGATCCATTTTTTGGTCCTCTATCATGCAGGTAAAGGCGGAGCTCCACAACAACATCATCCTCCAATTCCATGCAGGCAACACCTCAATTTGGTCTACCCCATGGTGCTCGATATGGGAATCAATTCATGATCATCTACGATCCCTGGTCTACCCCAACGTGAGTTGGACACGGAGTCCATCCTGATCATGCCATCAGGAGCGACACCAGGTATGACATCTCTAATGGAACAGGAAAACCAGAGTCATAATTACCATATTGCTATACCAGGCCTACTACAAGGTCGCAGGTGCTACGTGGATGCTTCCACTTCCCCGGATCAGCCGCAACAGCAACCGAGAACAGCAGGTCTCGGTGTTTTTCTCTTGAACTTCCAGGAACAATCCACACAAGCGTTATATATCAAGGCTAGGCTAAATGACTGCACTTTGGTCCTTATGGCGGAGGCTACAAGCCTGGCCCTCGCCTCTGTGTTCACAGATAAACTCAGCATGACTGGAGTCAATTTCTTGTCAGACAGTGAACAGTTAGTTCACTTCCTTAACAAGTTAGATCTCTCCAGCCCTCCCGATTGGTGCACCAAACCTTTCACCCAAATCTTCATCAATATTTCTACAGCGAAAGCTTCAAAGATTTACAAGATCCAGTGAGGACTAAATGCTACTGCTGATTCCCTTGCTCGACAGGCACTTTAGGATACAAATTAGGTTCAGGCTTTAGATTTATCATGCTCCAATGTGAGCCATGTACCCCAGTGCCACTTACTACAAGCCTTACAAAATTTAGGCTTGAACTCTGTTACACTCTTAGCAGCAAGTTGCTACTAATTTAATAAAGTTGTTTGTTGTAAAAAAAACCCAATTGTTGAAGCATTTGTGGCCGTGGCAAGTCTTCATCGGCGTCAGCTGTCAGCATCTTGATTGAAGACCTAGAGGCTGGATCTTCCATTGATGATGATGTACTGGTTCTGAAGCATAGGAAGTCGCTTCAAAGTAGTTTAGAATATTGCAAATGGGTTGTTATGGTGGCGCACCCACGATCTCAGCGAATACAACAGTAATCTGGACATGTTGCAGGTATAGAATTGTGTGAAGCAGCTGCTAAAATTCACATATGAACACTAACAAAGGAAATCTCTCTGGTTCGCAATCAATCTTATACCTCATTCCCTCGGTTTCAGGGATAATCTATTTTTTCTTCGTTGCATTGGGATTGTAATGCGCCTCTGTAAATTATCTGAAATTGCACGTAAAAATTTCTATGAAGTTGATCATGCCTCTAAAAAAGGATAATGTAACGCAAGTAGAACTATAGATTCATTAGTTTAAAGCCATACGCAAGCACAAACGTTTCATAAGTTTAACGCAAGCATAGACGCAAATGAAGCTGCTAAAGCCATAAAACTTTGTAATTACTGACTCCTAATTCATTTTGAGAAAAAGAGATAAAACTACT
The DNA here is from genome assembly GCA_038087645.1 of Saccharum hybrid cultivar R570. Classification (NCBI taxonomy): domain Eukaryota; kingdom Viridiplantae; phylum Streptophyta; class Magnoliopsida; order Poales; family Poaceae; genus Saccharum; species Saccharum hybrid cultivar. The sequence goes on along the minus strand of JAQSUU010000066.1, from coordinate 30,707,007 downwards.
CGTTACTACAATGCAGCTACGGTTCACGAATGAGTCAGGGTTTTTTTTGACAATAAACAACTTTATTTCAACATCAAGTAGCTATTATGAGTTGTACAGAGTTCAAGGCTACATATTGTAGTGCCTCCTGAAGTGGGCACTGAATTATATGAGCTGCATTAGAGCAGGTACAAGCCAAGTTTGAAAAAGGAGGCTGAGATTGTATAAGTGCTTGCCTAGCTAAGATATCAGTCGTTTGATTCTGGGATCTTTGAATCCTAAGAATTCTTGCATCTCTTTGTCTTGTGAAGTTTGTGAAGGTCTGAGTGAAGTGTTTGATCCTCCACTCCGGTGGATTTGCTTGATTCGAATGATTTAGGAACTGCACTAGCAGCTGATTGTCTAAGAGGAAGATGAGTTGGTGCATGCTGAGGCAATTAGTGACAATTGCAGCAAGTGCCATTGCCGCAGCCTTAGCCATAAGAATGTAGCTCTGGTCATCATTGCCTTGATGTAGATGGTTTGCACTGGATTAACCTGGGTATTGATGATGAACAGACCAATCCCTGCATTTCTAGGTGGAAGAGAGGGGAGGTCAGGATATGTTGATGCATCGGTGTAGCACCTAACGCCATGCAGTAGACCTGGTAATCGGACCAGGTATATGTCCTCCAGTGGATTCCTGTATCTGTACATCTGGTTCATTGGTGTAGTGGTAGTTTCTGCAATTAAGGTTTTCATACCTGAGGGCCGAGTGTCCCTAATGCTTTGCATTTATTGGTCGAGTGTGTAAGGTCCAAATGGCTAGAGGGAGGTGAATAGCCTATTTAAAAATCTACAAGCTTCACTAAACAACCATGTTAGTATAAAAGATGGCTAAGCTAATTCTAGCACTAGCTTAACTACACTATGCAAGCCACCTATACAATTCTAGTGAAGCAAGGCTATGATCTCTAATACACACCAACAAGACTAAGTCACTAAGCTACTTACTCCTATGTGATAAAAGCTACACTAGAAAAAGTACAAGAAAGTAAAGAGTAAGTGACTTGATTCTTATACCAACGATGTAGAGAAGTAATGCACTCGAAGAATCAATCACAATGATCAACCACAAGAGAAATCCTTAGCAAAGAGATGACACAAGATTTTTACCGAGGTTCACTTGCTTCCCGGCAAGCTACTCCTCGTTGTGGCGATGCACCCACTTGTCGGTTCGCGAGCTAATCGACTATCAAGAGTCGAGCCCTCAGCGGGCGCCGCACAACCGCACACAAGATAGGGATCCTCCAAGCCACGAGCTCCACTAGAGTATCCAATTTGCGAACTCCCGCAGGGAAGGATCAAGAACCCCTTACAACACTTGGTGAGGGCTCCAACAATCTTCAATTGTGAGCTCAATCACCTTCGCTGCTCTAAGCCGTCTACCGTGTCGGAAAACACGGAAGAGTAATAAGAAATTCGCAGCAACTCGAAGATCAAGTGCCTCTAGAATGCAACTCTCAAGCAATGCACTTGAATCTCACTCAAGATGTGCAACCAAACAAAGAGATGAGTGGAGGGGTTGTTCTCTAGCTCAAAGGATGTCTCTAGGTATCAAAATGTGCAAGAGTTACCCTTAAACCCCGGCCAACTTCTATTTATAGCGAAGGGGTACGCAGCTAGCCGTTACCGGACGACGCAGTGCAAATCGTGCTGACTGGACGCTTCGGTCAGGGTGACCGGACGCGTCCGGTCACTACAGGACAAGCGTGAACAGTGCGCGTCAGAAGTTACCGTTGTCGTGACCGGACGCGCTCTAGCGTTTGACCGGACGCGCTGCACCTGGCGTCCGGTCGGAGTCTAGTAAGCTCCCACCGCGACCGGACGCGTCCGATCGCACGTGACCGGACGCGCCGCGCGTCCAGTCGGCTCTACGACCAACTGTGCCCCTCTGGGTGCCTGACCGGATGCTCCGGTTCCGTGAGGGACCGGACGCGCCGGTTGCAAACCCTAGCACCCACGCGCCTGACTGCTGCGACCGCGTCCGGTGCAGCGTCCGGTCACCACAGTGACCACCGTTCGCCTCCGTTTCTTTTCCGACTTCCGGCGCAGTGGAAAATAGGCATTTCACTTCCCCAAAATCGCCAAATCCCGCCTCGCAAGCTCGGCGGGAGGGAGAGAGGAACCCAAACCCCTCTCTACCGCTTAAACTCTACCGCCTTCGCAAAAGTGCTAACACCACCAAGTGTACACCACCATGTGCATGTGTGTTAGCATTTTCACAATCATTTTTTCAAGGCGTTACGTTAGTTCTCTACTAGATCCTAATGCATACGCTCAAGACATTGATCTAGTGGCACTTGATTCCCGAGCTAACCGTGATTGCCCCTCTTGATAGTCGGTCAATCACTTCTCTACTCATCTTAGACCGGCAAAAGGAAAACCCTATGGTTATACCTTTGCCTTGCGCTCTTAGATCCTTCTCCTCCACTTGATCATCATGTCCATCATTTAATGTGTATCTCCGCCATGATCATCATTTCATGTCCATGCACCATCTCTTTATGATCTTGTGGCCACCACTCCTTGCCACATACACCTTCATCACATGTGTTGCTTATGCCTAACTCAAAACACTTAACACATGGCATTAGCAACTTGGTGTCATTAATTACCAAAACCAAACTTGGGCTTTCAGAGTGCACAGCTCCTGATGAGAATGCCGCTATTTTGACCTGCATGGAAAGGAGATGTACCTTGCATTTTAGGATTGATGCATGCGGTGGTTGCGTTGGCAGCTACAACTTCTTCTTCGGGATTGTGTAGGGTGTCCCTTCGTGCATTACCCTGTTCACCCATGGGGGAGATAGCCAAAGTTTGTTGTGTTAATATAAGCCGCCACAGCATGGTGTACCTGCCAAGTGGTCCAGATTTTCCTACCAAATCTTTGGTCATTTCGAGCTTTCCATAGGTACCACAAAGTAGTTAGTATTTTTTGCATTAAGGAGTCATCAGTATTGGTAATAACAAGGGAAAGAATCACCTGGACACCATCATCCTTGACTGGTAGAGTATCCGTTCGAAGTGGCAGAGTGGCTGAGAACCAAACTGCACGTGCAAAATTACAGTGAAAAAACAAGTGCGGGTCAGTTTCAATTAGGCTTAGGCCACAAGCACTGCAATGTTTATCAATGTGAGTGGAATATCTTGCAGCTCTGTAGCCAGAGCCAGAGCTCTTCGGATGAGTCGCCAGGTGAAGGTCTTGATGAGAGGTGACAGAGTTTTGAGCTTCCACATTTGTTGAAGAATTTGGTTGGCCTGGAGTTGGATGCTTCTTGATCCTATCATCGGTAGCTGTACCTGAACATGTGAACATAAAGATTTATAGATGTTTTTAGTGGTGCAATCACCTTTTTTTGCCGGAGTCCACCGAAGGATGTCCTGGTGTTGGCTATCCATCGCAGTGACTTGGGAAATAATTTGAACTGCCTGAGGATCAAAGATGGTGGAGAGGAGATAAAGGTTCCATTTGCGGGTATTAGGAAACCAAATATCAGAGACGACACTCGGCAGAGGTGTGTGGGTGACAGGCAAAAGCAGGTGGCTGTGAATAGAATCCCAGATTTGACACCAAGGAGAGGACCAAATGGAGGTGTTGCCATTATGAATTTGATAGATGACGTTGTGAACAAGATCCTTTTTCACCTAGAGAATAGAAGACTAGAAGATGGAGTGAGGGCCATCAGCTCTGGCCATCAAGGAGGAAGAGTGAAAATATTTGGCTTTAAGAATGCTAGTCAGGAAAGGATTTTTTGGTAGTGGCGATATTCCAGGCAACATGAGTGATAAGGCTTTTGTTCATTGTGTAAAGGTCTCTGATTCCAAGACCCTCATTCTCTTTGGATTGGCAGATATCCTCCCAGGAGCGGAAAGCAATGGGGTTGGTGGGATTATCATCCTGAACACCTGCCCACCAAAATCTACGGATGATAGCAATTATTTTCTCCACAAAGGTTTTGGAGAAAAGAATAGTAGACATATAGTTGACAGGAATAGAGGTAAGGATAGATTGGATGTAAGTGAGTCTGCCAGCGTGGTTCAATTTGTTCATCCTGACAGTGGTAAGTTTGGAACAAAATTTGTTGAGAATGAAATCATAAGCTTTGTTCCTGTCCCTGTGATTGAAAATAATGGGATGACCGAGGTGCATGGTATTAGGAAGAAGATTAGAGACAGGAAAGATACCTTTAATTTGGTTTTTGGTGGCACTGTCAACATTCTTACTGAAGATTTCTAAAAATTCAGAATCTGACCTGAAGTGGTGGAAGATGGAATGGATGGTCGTGGCCTTAGGCAGGGAGGCCTGACCACAAAGAATAAGATCATCAACAAAAAGGAGAGAATGAATAGGTGGACAACCGGGCCCCAGGCTAACACTGAAAAGATTCTTGTTCTCCAATTCGGCCTGTAACCTGATGGATAGTTCATTGATGGCAATGACAAACAAATACAGCGAGAGAGGACAGCCCTGTCGAATCCCATGCCGAGAGGAAAAGGAGGCAGAGGGCTCACCATTAACCAGAACAGAAAAAGTAGGAGAGGAGATGCAAGCATGAATGAGGTTAATAAAATGAGTATGGTACCCTTGTCGGCAGAGGGCCGACTCAATAAACCCCCATTCTAGTCTATCAAAAGCTTTTGCTAGGTCTAATTTAAGTAGGAAAGCCTTCTGATTCCGGGTTTTAAGGTTGAAGGTGTGAATAATTTCCTGAGTAATGATAACATTAGAAGAGATATGTCTATCAGTAATAAAAGCAGCTTGATTAATGTAATTCGGTAGGTGAGGCTTAATCCTATTTGCAAGAGACTTGGCAATAATCTTGTAAATAACATTACAAAGACTGATAGGTCTGAAATCCTGAGGAATAAGTGGTTGCTCTTTTTTAGGAATTAGAGCGATGAAAGTTTTGTTAATATCATCACTAAAATGAGCAGAGAAATAAAATTGTGTTACCAGATTGTTGACATCTTGTTTGATCCACGGCCACGCCGACTTGTAGAAGGTGGTGTTAAGGCCATCAGGCCCCGGGCTAGCGTTGTTCCTCATCTGCCTGACAATATCATACAATTCCTGCGTGTCTGGAATGGAGTTAGTGTAAGTGTCATTAGCAAGATTATCTGTGATACCTGGAGTAGTATCTGTAGTCTGATCAGAAGCAGGGTTGTGGCCTTGAGAGGAGTTGGTTTGCTGGGAACTAGTCAGCTGCTAGGAAACCTGGTTCTGCGAGGTAAAAATGGATTGGAAATAGTTGTTCAGAGTGGTAGCTAACTGGTCAGGAGTGGTGGAATGAGAGCCGTCAGGGTTCTGCAGGTAGGTGATCCGGTTCCTTCTACTTCTTTTGGCTATGGAGTGGTGGAAGTAGGACGTGTTGCGGTCACCATTAACAGCCCAGTCCTTTTTGGCTCTTTGTAAGTGGTAGGTCTTGTCTCTGGCTAGGAGTTCTTGGTGCTGGTGGGTGAGGTCACTTTGCAGTGAGTGGTTTTGCTGGTTGGGGGGTTTGGCTTGTAGCTGGAGAAGCTGGTTCTCGATGACAGCCAGCTGATCAGGTATTCTAGGTTTACTTTTTCTACACTTACACAGATCGTGAGCAAGGTAGCTGGTTTTCTGGGTGAAAGTTCTTGAAGCTGACTGTTGCCAACTTTGATGGGCTACCGTGTGGTATTCCTATTCCCTGAGCCATTAGTTCTCAAAACGAAAAGGTTGATTAGTTTTGTGACATGTAGAATTAAGAACAACAAGAATAGGAGCGTGATCACTGCGCATCATTGGAAGGTGGTAGATTGTTGTGGACGGGAAAGCCACACACCACTCTGCATTTCCAAGACATCTATTAAGTCTTTCATAAGTTGGATTAGTACTGAACTGTTTATTAGTCTAAGTGTACGCAGGGCCACTATATCCTAGATCAATAAAACCACACTGTTTGACACGAGCACATAAATTATTTATACGTCTAATATCAGCCCTAGTGGGACCTAACTTCTCATTAGCATGCATGATATTGTTCATATCGCCCATACATAAGATTGGCAAGTTGCTATTAGTAACAACAAAATTCAGCACTTGGCTCCAGATAGCACTAGTGGCTCGGTGATGAGGATCACCACATAGACAAACAAGACCATACTGCTTGAAAGTGAGTTTATTTATACACAAAGCAAAAATGAAATGATGACTGTGATCGACTATAGTAAGATCAACTTCATCATTCTAAATTAGCCAAAGGCCACCTGAGTGGCCTTGGGGTGGAACAACACAAGCATCATTATAATTAAAACGATTTATGATAGGAGTTTTTGTAATGGAAGAGTTCCTGGTTTCTGAGATGAAGCATACCTGGGCTCGGGTAGAGGTGAGTAGGCGGGCAAGATGAGTTATCTTAGAACTGTGTAGGCTCTCGCCTGAGTCGTGGCAGTTCCACGCCAGGTGTGTCATGGCGCCCTTGCGGCTAGTGCCATAGCCTGTTCAGGAGCCTGGAGAAGATGTGGAGAAGAATCGTCGCAAGTTGTAGTCCGAGGTCCACCATGGCCACCACCTTGAGCTTGAACTAGAAGGTTGGGAGGTTCGTCAGAGTTGCCTTGAGCAGTCTGTTTCTGTGGGGGAGGGAGGCGGAGCTGCGCCGTATCTCTTGGTTGCCACTGCATGTTCTGCACTTGAGGCTGTAGAGTGGTGTCCTGCTGAGTAGCTTGAGCTGCTTTCTTAGCTGTAATCTTTTGTTCTATTGGCACTGTGTTTTGCACAGGTTGCTGCTTTTCTGTATTGTTGGTAGGCGTGGCATTTGGGTCCTCCATGTTGGTGTCCTCTTGAGGAGCTTCAGATGCTTTTTGAGTGTCTACTGTTTTGTTCTATGGGTTAAGCGTTAGGTGCTGGCGAATGGCAGTTGGTGAACCTTGTATGAGGCGTTGTTCTGGGGCATACCCTGGTTGCCTCTCAGCAAATATGGATCTGAGACTGCTCAACAAGGATGACATTTGGATAAAATCAGCAACAACCGTAGTGATCTGCCTTCTAATATAGTCCCATGGAATTTCAAATAACTAGGTCATCCAACGCCCTTTGGCCCCAAAAGAGATTGAGGATGTGTCGGCAGTGGAGGTTAAAGACATGACCTTGCTTGTTCTCAGTGTGCAGTCTTCTGCATTATGAAAGAAACCAATACAAAAGGTACAAACAATGATTGATGTTGTGTCAGAGATGGGGGCGAACAATTTATCATTGGCTAGTTTAGTGATATTCCCCCTGTTCGGCTGAGCTTATCAGCACGGCTTATCAGCCGTGGAACAGTGTTTTTCTCTCACAGCAAATCAGCCACAGCCGGCTTATAAGCCAAAAAAACAGCCTGCCGAACAGGGCCATTGAGTTTAGCTCTTGCCGCAACAAAGAATTCATCACATCGAGGATCGGATTGCACTAATCTTTGTAAATCAGAAGGCTGCTCAATCTGCTCAAAAATTTGGTGGATCATGTGGACAGTTCTAAGTTCTCGGGGTATACCAAACAGCTTAACTGTGACATACAGGTACTCAAAACGGTATGCAGACATATCTTTCTTGGGATCAAACAGTTCTATGAGTAGATTCTGACGACGGACTATCCCAGGTTGCCTCTTAATCACAAGCTGCATAGCTCTGTCGGTGAGGAAGGTTGCTAGAAATAAATTTCTAGATACCTCGTTGACTGCAGCGTAGATATCCTTCCATGGGATGGTGAGCTCTTCCCTGGTAGTGTGTTCCGAGATGGTCCTTGCGGTCCCCAAGGGGTCCGCCACCATCAGGATGAGGTTGAACTGTGTGGCCAAGGACTCCTCTGCTTGTCGACTGGTCGGGAGCTGCACGTGAGGAGACCTGTAAAGCCTCAAGGGGCTTCACAAGATCCAATCCGAACAGAGTGGATGGCTGGATGGACGGTTTGGAGGTGCTTGGCGGCATGGAGCGAGGTGGATCAGGCGGAGTGGGCAACAGGGGTGGAGCATGGGGTGGAACAGGATGTGTATGAGGTGAAGGGCGGTTGAGAGGCTAAGGATCCATGGATGAGGGGACCGGGGTGACGAAGCGGTCGCTATCCATGGTGGAAAGGGGGAGCAGGAAGCATACAACGGAGACAAGAAAATTGGAACTTGGTGCCTCATCGAACAAATAAAGCATGACGGAGGCAGAGAAGCAACAAATTGGAGTTTGGTGACTACGGATTCAGGAGATGGTGATGGATCGACGTGTGGCGGAGACGATCGGTGGAGGCGCGGGTGTTACCGACGGGTGAGCAGGGACCGGGCTAGTGGCGCCCACCGGTGGAATCGATGAACGAAGCCAAAATTGGAGGGAGCAGGAGTCAATCTACGATTGATTCACTTGGAGAGGGGATTTGATGCAGGATCGGGTGGATTAGAGATGGGGATTTAGGGATTTGGAAAGGGGGAAATAGGAACCGGCAGAGCGCCACTCTTCCTCACTACGGAGACTTTGGTTGGAGCCATAGGTGGCTGGAACTTCACCAAACAGGATCTTAGTTATACTTTGCAGTGCAACCCACCTTCAACGATTTATTGTAAGTTTTCAAAACTCTGAATAATTTGAACCGGAAACTAATATATATATATATTTGTATCTATTCAAAATTTAATTATGAAGTTGTTTATATAAACTCATGAATGATGGAAAAAAAACGAGCGCATCTCGGGCAAGCATGCCATTAGCTTTACAGAACCTATAACACAAATGTCATGGCACGACTACCCCAAATTCAATTTGCCCATCTGAAAGTGCTTTGATAATTCGCATCGGAACATCACTAGACGACCAAGATTTATGAATCGGGATGGACCGCACAAACGCTGGACGGACCCCCACCGCTTGCTCCCGTCCGCATGTATATTAAAAAAAATTATCCCTTCGCTTCCTCCTCTCCATCATTACCCCTTTCGCGCTCCTCATCCCCTGCCACAGGAGCCCCCAATGCCCGCAGATCCGGCGGCCCTCTCCCCCACCCCGGCGAGATCCATGGGAGCACGAGCATGATCCACTCGTATGTGGCGAGATCCATGGAGGTGGCGCGACGGTGTTGCAGGGGAGTAGGTGGCTCTCCTCTACCTCGCCATGGCCCTCCCCACTCCGGCGGTGCCCTCTCTCACTCTGGCGATCGAGCCCCCCTACCCCGGTGGCCATGGCGCTCCCCGCCCCCATCCCTCACCGTCACCGCCGAGCCAAGCCCGGTGCTGGTGGTGGCGGCGGCGGTGGTGCTCGCGCGCGCCGCCGCCGGTGCTGGGTGGTGCTCGCGCGTAGCCGCTCGCCACCGACTCCCACCCCATCGGCAGGAATCGACCGGCCCAGGCCCCTCCCCCTATATTGCAAATGTATGTCTCAATTATTTTACACACATTAGAGGCATGTTGTAATTGTTTCATATGGATGTTGCAAGTGTTTTAGAGACATGTTGCAAGCGTTTGTTCAAACTGTTTCATCTGTTTCCAAACGTATGTTGCAAGCGTTTTGATCTGGAGGTTGCATATGTTTTCACACATATATAACAGTATGTTCCAAAATATTTCATCTGTTTAGCCTTCTGTTGCAGCAAGTGTTTTCATATTGCAAGTTGCAAGTGTTATATCTGGATATTGCATATGTTTTCACACATATGTTGTAAGTGTATATTCTAGATGTTTTATCTGTTTCAGACATATATTGCATTCAAGTGTTTTATGTTGCACATGTTTCCTGGCTGTTCGGAGAGTCAGGTGCACTGGGGAATGGGGCGTGACGAGCCAGTGACGGGTAGACGTGGTGTGTGGCGCGTTGGGGGCCGACGGTCGAGGGCACGACGGGGCGGGGTGCGCCTGCGGGGGCGGAGCGAACAGATGGGGATGGGAGCGGGATGTGCGGATGGGGGTGGGTCAGACATCAGGACGGGCTTGCCAGAGAGGCAGGCGGGCGTCCGATGCAATTTGTCCCCATGGACGTCCGTGCTAGCGTTTGCCTTTAGGGCATGTTCAACCCATAGACAGGTGTCGTCTCTAAGTGTCTCGAATTTGACGTGCAGATAGCTAAAAAGACAGGTCGTACAATGGACTGTCTGTTTCACTGTCTGTAAGATGTTTAATATTGTGCTTGAGGCCAAGATCGATCGTGAATATTATTTTTGTATACAATTGTGTTGCTTCTTATATCAAACAGAAAAAAAAACAAATCATGTATACTATTATGTTGCTTCTTAATAATTTTTGGTAGTGTTTAAACAATATTGGAAGAGCTATAGATCAACAACACATTGATTAAGTCCGATTGAATTTTACATATGAATTCAAAAGAATAAGATAGCTAAACGTGTCGATCTCTGAATTCTGTACCAAATTTACAGTGTCTAATCAAACTTTAGAATTTTGTATCTCTCAAACCTTTGAGTTTAATCTATGTTCTTAAACAACAATTATAGAGCTTTGAATCAGAAACAGCTTTTCTTAAGGCCAACTAGGTTAATTACATTTGGAATTATGAGAATTGGATCGACAAACAGTGCCGGTCCTAGATCTAAAACCTGAACTTGGCAGCTTTCAGCAGTAGCAGTAGCAGCAGCAGCTTGCCTGCTTGCGACTGCCGTCGAGGAAGCCAAATACAGCCATCAAAGCCGACGGCCACCAAGCGGGATCCACAACAAAGCATTGGGCGCACACCACGGGCCGCGGCGCGCCTCGCCCTCCTCCTCTGCGCCGCCGCCTGCTTGCGTGCTCGCTTCATCGCTGGGGATAATGGTGACGCCGACGCACCCTTGGTCTGCCTTGCCGCCGCTGCACGCCCGCACGCCACATCCAGATCCTTGACTCGTTGCTGGGATGCGACGATCCTATACAGCGCGCCCTACTCTGCGTCTCCTCGCCTGGGAGCACGAGCCGCAGTCGTCGCCTCGCGAAAGGACGACCCCACCCGTCTTCAAGCTTGCGAGGGTCATTTTTGCAAAATACGCGGTATACAGACGGCTTGAAACGCCGCGTTGTACGTGCCCTTAGGAACCGTGGAGTCAGATGGATAGCCGTTAGATTGGTCCATCAAGCCTGTCCGTTTATTTGAATTACCAACGATCCAACAACCACCATCGCGATCCTGCCCGAGCTGTGCTGGCTTTCCCGATCCGCACGGCCGCCGCACCCCAATGCCCGTCCCCGGCGAGCCGTCTCCTCCGGCCTCTCCTACACAGTACTCGGGCCTCCTCGCCGCTCTCCAAAGCTGTATATCTGGCGGCAACGCCCCCGCGGCTGTCTCCCTCTTGCCCACCCTCGCTCGCGCCGGCCTGCGCGCGCCGTTCCCGCTCCTCACCTCCCTCGCGGGCCTCCTCCTGCTCCGCCCAGCCTCACCGTCCTTCCCCTCCCTGGCTGGCCGCCTCCTCCTCTACGTCCGCCTCGCGGGCCTCAAGCGCCTCGTCCCCTGCTCCACTCAGCTGGCGGATCGCCTCCTTTCACTTAACTTCCTCCTCGGCCGCCCGCGTGACGCCCGCCGGCTGTTCACCAAAATGCCCCGACCCAGTGTTCACTCCTACAACGCCATGCTCGCTGGGTACGCGCGCCTGGCACTCGCGGCACCCGCTTCTGAGGTCTTTGCCTCCATGCCACACCGGGAACTCATCTCTTACAACGCTGTTATGCTCGCGCTCGGGCGTGGCAGCGAACCGCAGGGAGCTGTGGAGCTGTACTCCGAGCTCCGGAACGTGTACCCCTCCCTTGGGTACAGCCATCACACCTTCTTGGCGCTCCTTGTGGCCGGTGCCCAGCTCATGGATAGGGAGCTTGCCAGGCAATTCCATGGCCATTTGGTGGTTCTCGGGTTCTTGTCTGATGTGAAAATTGCCAGCTCTCTTCTTGATGTTTATAGAAAATGCCATTGTGTTGATGATGCTATGAAGCTGTTTGACGAGATGCATATCAAGGATGTGCATATGTGGACGACAGTAGTTTGTGCCTGTGCTGAAGATGGCCAACTGGCTACCGCTCGTCAGCTCTTTGATGAGATGCCAGAGAGGAACGCATTTTCATGGAATGCCCTCATCGAGGGATATGTTTCCCATGGGCAGCCAATGGATGCACTGAATATGTTTAAACTCTTGATGAAGGAAGGTTTGCAGCCAGATCAAATCACCTTGGGTTGTTGCCTGAGTGCTTGTGCAGCTATGCGTTCACTGAAACTTGGGCTGCAGATCCATGGAATGTTGCTAAGATGTGGTTTTGATCAAAGTGCAATGATCATTAGCTCAATTATTGACATGTATTCAAAATGCAGCTTTTTGTCTGGTGCCATAGAGGTGTTCAGCCTAACAGGTAGGGAAAGGAAGAATGCAGTGGTGTGGAATGGCATGTTGTCTGCTCTGTGTCATCATGGTCATGGACAGGATGCGATTGGATTGTTTGTTCAGATGATTCATGAAAGACAGAAGCCTGATGCTGATACATTCTTTCTGGTTTTGACGGCTTGCTGCCACTGCGGCCTAGTTGAAGAAGGGATGAATATTTTTGATTTGATGAGTGAGAGATACAGGATTGTTCCAGGACAAGAGCACTATTTTTGTATGGTTGATTTGGTTAGCCATGCATCATCCAATGATAAAGTAATTGAATGGATCAAAAGTTCACCATTTAGTTTTAATGTACGAGTTTGGGAAGTTCTTGTTAGGAATTGCACCATACATGGGAACATTGAACTGTTGAATAAGGTAGAGGAGCAACTGGCTAGATTGGACCATCCAGAATGAATGGACGGTTATTCTTAGTTTGGCTTATGAGGTTGAAGGACGTCATACTTGTTCGATGCACAGGAGCCATTCATTTCAATAAGCAGAGATAAGACGACAACAACTGCATCCCTGCAGAGTCCATGACTGTATTGATCCAAAAGAAACCTCAATGAGGGGGTCAGGTGGACATCGGAATTATGATGTCTTCGGCACAATTGAAGAAATAGATCATTGTAAGGACTGTTCAAGGAATATTCTCAAATGAATGATATCCTGCTGTTTGTCTTCCCAATTGATGGGGGAATAAAAGGTAGATTTTAGGGATGAAAACGAAAATGATAATCTCCAACTTTCGGAAATCGTTTTCGAGTTTTTTCCGATTTTTAGGCCTAAATGGAAACGGTAGCGGTAATCGAAAAAACGAAATAACGGTAAAAATAATCGGAAACGAAAGCGAAAATGATTTTGCCCTCTTCCGATCTTTTTCGAAGATTACCGTATTTAACCGGTAATTTACCATCGGTAATTACCGATACAACACATACTTTAGGTCCAATTGGCCCACATCTAAACATGTCCATCCATCTGCACACGCAAGCACATAAGGTAAATATTTTTTGGAAAGAAACTATACAGCAAGTATTTCATGCGTATAGGAACAAGTCAATCATGCAATCAGCCAACTAGAACTAAGAACTTGATCACTATGTTATGTCTAGTCAACTTAGAACTTGATCGTTTATTTGTGTTTTTGTCAAAAATTATCGTATTATTGTGTGATTTGCCATTGTTTGAGATGGTGTGAATTGTGTGGTTTCAGCTTGTGATCTTTTCAATTGTGGCTTTATTTATTATTGTCATGTGAGATAGGTTGATTTATATGGATCTTGTCATGTTCTACAGTTTGGCGTGTTTATCGTTTTTGAGGATATCGTTCTCATGAATTCCGATCGTATCGATGTATTTTCCGATCGACTACTACCGTTTTTGAAATTACCGGAATATCAGTGCCGTATTCGTTTCCGACGATATCGTATCGATTTCAATTTCGAGAAAAAAATATAAAAATGAAAGTGATTTGGCCTCCTGTCGATCGTTTCCGATCGTTTTGATCCCTAGTAGATTTGCAGCTTTTCTCAAACGAACAATGTGTTGTCACATCACATGCTAACATACAGAAGGAACAGGGAATTTTGCATCATCTCCCGACTAATCTTCTTAAGAACGATGCAGGCTTTTCAATTTTTTTGTGCAATAATTTTATATACATGTTATAGCTGTATGTATTCCAAGAATCCATTCAGGAATGCCGTACAGATTATCATTTTCTTTTCTCTCATTACAGCAAGAGAATATAATTATGTTTTTGTGGTACATGAAACAAATAATCACTTTGATTGCAAATTATGATATACTTCTGGACCATTTGCATAAATCTTTTGTTCTGAATAAGGGAACAAGATGTGACAAGCCACTGGTCCTCCAAAAAAAAGAAAGAGAAAGCTACTCTTTAATCCTCAAGGAGATCGTTCTGTTCTTCGACAGATTGCATGTCAGCTGGCTCAGGAATCTGGATAAAAGTATTTACATTGTTGATCACCGAATATTTTTCTGCCACATCCTGACATGCACAGAAAAGGAAACCTCAAATTAAGAGCAGTGGCAATTGTATTCTATATACCCTTCCTAGATGTAAAGACGTATTGGAATTCTTAGTGTATATGCATGTACCACTAGTAAACATTTCTCAACATCACAAAAACAAATATATCCTTTCATCCATTTTATAGTATTTCTTTTCACAAGAGTACATGCCACTTGAAACAAAGAATCAACACACTGTTAAAAGCAAATGGTTTTATTCAATTAAGCCAATAGGTCAATAACTAGAAAAAAAAAACATGTCTAGATGTCCTGCATTTACATGAGACAACATGAGAATACAAGTGAAGCTAATCCCACACTAATCAAATTCATATATGTACATCTCAAATCCCATACATTAATGATACCATTTAGTTCACAGATACTATGTGCGCTCATTTTGAACATTCATGTACTCCATTCTCCAAGACAAAAATTGTACTACACCACTACATATCAATTTACTCTGTTTTTCCTAGCCAAGTATATAGATGGTTCTGGGTCCATTCAGCAAATATTTGTGCAACTAAATTGCATATTTGGTGCTCTCTTCCATATTTGTGAACCTTCCAGGTCTTGGCTCTGTATCTTGTACTTTGTTCAGGTTTTGATGTTCTTGCTTAGTACAGTGACACAATCTTGTACTCCCTCCATTTTTTTACATAGTTTTTTCTTAAGTTAAACAGTCTTAAATCTTAACTTTGACTATCAATTTAACTTAGGACAAAACTAATACAACATGTAAAAAAACAGAGTATGTTTTTGAAAAATGCCCACTGCACATTTGAGCCATCTGCTAATATGTTGACCTGGAAGTTGCAAGAGGTCATTTATAATGCTTTTCCCAAACTGGCACAGAATACACTAGAGTTCCCAGCACAAAAGAAAGCAGGAAAGTGGATGCGGCATAAACAAAGGCCCTGGCAATCTGCCCACTTCTTCTCGTTGTATACACTTCAGCAGCAAAAGTAGACACTGTGCTCAAGCAACCAAGGAAGCCAAGCTGTATTCCACTAATAATAGTTGTCGATCGCTCTGTATGTACCTGTAAGAAAAATCAAACGAATCAGATTTACAGGCTAATGTACGGAAAAGTCAATATACCCACTACAAATCGTGAATTTGTATAAAAATTATTTGGCCATACCGCTTTGGAGGTTACAGCAAGAATGGCCATGATGCCTGCAGCAAGAACATTGGCTACCAGGGTCCCAATGGGCAGCCATTTCAAGGATCTCTGCTTGCCAATTCCCTGGCCATTGAGCCTTGCCAGGTACCAGCGTAGCCAAACTCCTGGAGGTGCTACTGAGCAGCCCATCCATAGGACAGCACCGTCAGCAAGACTATGCATCTTTACTACAGTCAACACAATGCTCAAAATCCAAAAGAAAGACATCAAAATTATCATCACTGACAAAAGCACAGACTGCTTAGTCTTGGTATCCAACCTCCAGTGCTCCCATTCATATTTGTGACCTATCAAACTCTTCTCCCTGATGTATTTCAGGATCAAACTCCGTAGGCGCTCACCCGTCTCAGCACCAATCGTGATGGACTCATTGACAATGAACATCCCTGAATCAATGTTGTTAGCCAAGAAGGATTATTTTCTTCCTGTTTTTGGTTTGATAATATCTAATTTAGGACATCTGCAGTTTATCATAAAAATGATGATGAGATACCTAGTACTACGCCTGCTATAGCATATACCCAGTGGCCTTTGGAAGACAAACCAACCATTTTCTGGTTCCACCCACTGAAGGTTGTAAGACTTCCCATGTATCCAGTTGTGATTCCAACGATAAGATGGTCAGATATGTATCGTATATCAGCCTTGAATATGATACCAAACCAGCCCATCAAGAAAGATCCAAGCTGGCCCAAGAAATTTGGCAATCAACATGAGTTAGTACATATAAAATCCCCTGTAGTTTCTGTGTAACTTTAGCACTAAAAGGATTGCGCATACCATATTAGATGGAAGATCAGGGTAAAGCGGGCTTTGGTCTGAGGTGAGTGCCAAGCAGTCTGGGCCAAACAGCTTTTGGAGCCCATACCTTGTGAATACCTGATAAGTTATTAAAAGCATAATTAGTCCAAGGGAACTAGAATAATGCAAGACAGGTAATCATCCTCCAATAGCAATCTTGCCAGATCCTTCAATGATCTAAACAAGTTAACATCCACACATCAATACTTGGTGCTGGCAGACACCTAAGTTGGAACAGTATGTTCTCAAAAATATAAATGTAAGATTTCTCTAAATTTCAATGTTCCAGGACCTCCATCAGTAAAAGCATGAAACAGCAAGTGTTGCCACATTACATTAGATCAGCACAGATTAAGTAACAGCTATCACAAAGAACCTCATGTAAGATATTGGAGAGTTACCCCGAAAAAGCCAAAGACAGCTAAATGAATCATGTAAGCAGCATAATCGAGCCTCAGAGAAAGCTTATATGGTTCAACCTACAGGCAGACCAAAGCATGGTTATGTCAGCACATATAGCATAAAATACAACCTTTCAGAAATATATCAACGGAGCAACCACGCGTATGAGAACGACAAGCAGCTGCTCAACTCCACTACTATCTTTACCTTGGTAGATGCATCTTCTAGGACGTTAGAAATAGTATCTTTTGTCTCCGCTGAAGATACAGGTGCTGATGCAAATTTGTCACTGTTTTGCTTTATTGCATCAT
This sequence comes from Saccharum hybrid cultivar R570, assembly GCA_038087645.1. Classification (NCBI taxonomy): domain Eukaryota; kingdom Viridiplantae; phylum Streptophyta; class Magnoliopsida; order Poales; family Poaceae; genus Saccharum; species Saccharum hybrid cultivar. The sequence goes on along the minus strand of JAQSUU010000066.1, from coordinate 30,689,927 downwards.
CTGGAAGAGGCCCAATCTTATGATGCTCAGAGATTCTTGCTGTATCCTCATCAACGTCGCCTTCGGGTGACAGAACTCGACCACTTTCAATGAGCTGAGCCAGAACTGAGCTGTCGATGTCGCCTAGCAATTGATCTGCCGACTGAAGAGAATGCCTCATTGAGCTCAGTATGGAGTCCCCCATCTCCCTTGAGAGGCTAATGGATCCCCTTGAGCCCTGTCTGCTACTTCTCCTACTTAGCACTGAGCCAGACCTACCAGCTAACGAAGGACCACTGGAATCCATAGATGTGCTTCTCGCATAACCCAGGTGATTCCCCTCAGAAACATTGCTCCTAGCTGAGGAGCCCTCCATTCTTTTTCAGGATTGTTTCTTCGGCTACAAAGACAGATAACAACCCTGCACAAAAAGTCAATGTTATGACATGAGTCAGTAATCCATGATTCATAATTTTCCTTTCTTTTCTCCATTTAAAATTCACAGGCCATATAAATTCTGGAAGCATGGGAACCAAACAATGAGTAGGACAAATAGATTGCTTTTCAAAAAAAAAAAGAGTAGGACAAATAGATAGGATTTGGTACGTTTTTGTAGGTATCTAGACAAATCACATCACAGCTCTGAAGACCGAGGAGACTGGAGAGTCGTGTTTAATCTTCAGGCAACATTTTTTTTCTTCAGTCGAATCAAATAGTTCGCACTACATGTACGTCACTATTCTCCAAACATCAAAATGGAACTTTTATGAAAGAAAGAAAAATGGGAACCGTCCGAAGTTCCTGAAAGGGACAGGAAACTTTGCCGGGAACACATATGGCACACACGAAAAAAATGTAGGAGCGAAAAAGGACACGAAGACCAGAAACAGATAATTAGTTTAATCAAAAGTAAGGGTGGAAAAGAAGTGTCTGAAGCCGTGACAGCGCCGTTGAAGCGAGGGAAACAAGTGGCATCTTCTGATTAGGCTGCTACTGAATTGAATAGATAGACTAAAAGAAAAGTATCGATCCCGCTAAAGGTGCCTGCCTTTGACATCTCGATACCGATTGTTTGATTGCGAGTAATCAACTGGTCTAGTCTAATCGCGATGCCAACTGTTAATTAACAAGTAGCCTAATCTAATCAGTGCCAAGTGCCTTTTAGCTCTGAAGGTTCCATGGTCAAGTAAGGTGGGAGGAAGATCAGCAGGACGGACGAACCTCACGTGGCCACACCTACCTAGTTTCTATGCTTGCATCTGTCTCTCTCCGTCTCTTGTTCATCCATGCATGGAGATGAAGAGAGATGGGCCAGAGGAGAAGAAGAGCAGTTGGATGCACGGGGAAGAGGAGACAGCGGGAAAGACGACCTCCAAGAATTACCTTGGTTGGGATTTGGGAAGGGTCGCCGGGCGCGCGCCGTGGAGCCAGCTCCCACCCTTGCGGCGTGGAGCCGCTTCGGCGCAACGGCAGAGATCCCCGGCAGTTGGCTTCGACAACGACAGAGAGCAGTTTGAAGGAGGATGGCCGTCCGTTTACGATCCCACGTCCAGGCGCTTGGGTTTTCTGTTCAGACCCACTTGTTGCCTCTCCGGTTCCGGCCCAATACATGCGACGCGGCCCAGACTAGAAGCAAGGAGCCAGGAACCAGGATCTTCTCAATAAAACCAACAACAAAAAAAAAAAAAAAAAAACGGGACGCTACATGCTTAATCTAAAGCCCACATATTAAAGATTTGTCAGCGCAAATTTCGATATTTACGTACATTGCTGACATGACGTAGCATCTCTTTTCCCCGCTAATTCCTACCTGCATAGCGCATAGTTATCTCCAATTTTTATAGCAAATAATGGTTTGCTCTGTTTTCCTATGTTGTGCCGATTGATTATTTGCTTATGTATACAGCTCATCCATATGGTATGCTAGCCATCTAGCTATCAGTTACCTGCTCAGTCCATTGCTTCATGGTCTCACTTTGCCTGTTTTCTCATCTCTGCAAAATACATTTTTGTACTAGCCACCTGTTGTTCAGCAAATCTGGCGTCAAAACTCTTGCAATTTCAATTTTATGCGTTCCCACTTATCTCTATTGGATAGTTGGTATTCGATGAACAACAGTTCAGTAAGTAACATTTCCCTGTTGTATATGCTGTAATTGTCGATCATGCATTTCTTAAATATTCAACATAGGTTGCCATTTTTTGTGGTTATGTTCTTGGTTCATCTGAGCCGAATTATTATTTAGTAAAAGGAAGACTTTTCCCTTTTTTTTCAATTTTGATGCACCTTAGATAGCTGCTTATGCTTATCTGGTCTGGAGTAGTTCTGAGATAACTTATGTAGTTGTGTATTACCAAAGTACTCAGCAGAATGATCTGGGCCACCGCAAAAAGGCGGCATCCACACTACTCACTACACTTACCAAATCGATGAGGTAATGTGCTGATTTTTTTTTTGGAAAGGTAACATGGTAATATGAAAGAGAACTTTGATTCATAAAGTTATTACTATAATGTTGCATGGAAAAAATATAATGATTCTGTTGAAGTAAATTAATTATTCCCACGAAATGTGTTTTCTATCCACCATTTAAGGTTTCCATGATCATGTAGTCAGGGAAGCGTAAAATAAACAGGGAGATGGTCATTTGGTATACTCGTGATGATTTCCATTGCAAGTTCCCTATGCAAAGTTGTACAATATGCTAATATGGATAAGGGACTATGTCTTCAATTTTTCATCTTTTTCCTCTCCGTTTTGTTTAACACAGGCACAAGCATAGGTGCATGGTAGTGCTGTGTTGGACAATAGCATATCATTTTTCCAAGGAAGGATATGGCCTCAAATGGCATCTACAATAGTGCTGCCAAGCCAAACACTACTTGCGTCAGTCCATGGTCATGCTCATGCCTTTATATTTATTTCCTGTTCTAAGCAAATTTAGTCTATCTCATGACTCCTCATGATACATTTTAATTAGAATTAGTTACAGTGAGTTCTCTCATGGATCTAGCTGTGAACAGAACAGGTTATCCACCATGCATTTTGGGTGTGTGTGTGCATGACCTTTTTTTTCTCTCCAACTAATATAAAAGAAATTTAAGAACAAATAGTGGTTTGTTTTCTCATTCACTAATCTAATCATTATGATGCTTCCTACTTTGTGCCTCATTAGAGGCAAGTATAATAAGAGGCTATACGCTAGCTAAATGCTGAGGTGGAGGATCTTTTTGATAGGCGCCTCTATCTGTATGGAGAATTCACTGCTAAAAGATCCCGCCAAGTGTCCCCTAGGCACAAGAACCAAGAAACTCTGTGAGAGAAATAAGTGAGTCATGTATTAATAGTGAAGAACTAACTACTATATGGGTAGACTGAGAGAAGGCTGCAAAGAACTTTACAATCGGCAGGTCGGCTGTATTATTAGCCTTGCTCTTAGGACGAGCCAGGCATGGATATTGACTAGCTGGACAATACTCATTTTTAGGAATTGCTTAGATGCAATTTAATGTAACAACATTAGATAACCCTATTAGAGTGCTTCTATTTTTTTATTTCATTAATTAGTGATTGGCTTGTGTCTTGTGCAAGCCAGTCCTTGAGAGAAGGTACAATTTGTGTGCTCTGACCAGTTCAGAGTTATAATTGACTCATTCTTGCTCTTTTATGAAACCGTTCTTACAATGCTAACCTTTTTTCTTGAATAGTGAATGAAATTTTTGCAGACTAACCTCGTTAAGAAGGTACTAGATTTTGCACATGAGAGGATACAATTCATTGTGAAATGGGACCTGGAAATGATGGCCTAATATGTCGCTTGATGGAGAATAGACATGGTCTTATATGATTTTTTTCGGCCTACACTCGGTCCAAGAGTAACCACATTTAATCTTCATCTAAATTACATAATGAACTAATGTCTCTGTGGTTTATATATGTTTGATTTAGTGTTATGCCCCGCAAAATTTATGTCCTACTCTTTTATACGCCGCCCATATTGTATCGCTGGGACTATGTAAATACAATTATTTATTCGTAATAGTGTTGTAAGCACTAAGGATGAAAACGGTCGAAAACGGACTTACGAAATAGAAAACGAAAGCGGTTAATTCGGTACATTTCTACATTTTAGCAATTAAAGAATACAAAAAATGGTTGAAAATGGTTGTGAAACTAATTGAAACTGACAATTTTTTATGTTTAAAAACAGAATAATAATATAGAAAACGAAAACGGTCGGTTCGGGATATTTTCGTTCCGTTTTCATCCTTAGTAAGCACAAATGATTTAGTCTTATCACATATGTAGTCAATTGCTTAATCGGTCTTGCATCCGCATTTGAACAGCCTGCTAACTTCGGCTTGCTACCATTAGCACGAAGCCAAAATGGGCACGGCGAAGCGCGCCGACCGTCCTAGTGTGACATAATCACTTACAGTAGTAAATCTCCGATCCACGAGTCGTCTATGTAACCCCATAATAAACTTCTGATATAATGCATTAATGGGCCGACATCAGTTCTGGTCAGATGGTCGAACTTCGAGTGGCTCCATTCGGCGAAGTCTGGTACATGCGATAAACAAGGCCGTTGGTTATCATAGAAAGAAAAAGAAGGGCATAGAAATCAAGAATAAAAAAACACATTTAAGGATGAGCATCAAAGGGGATGTAGCTCAGATGGTAGAGCGCTCGCTTAGCATGCGAGAGGTACGGGGATCGATACCCCGCATCTCCATTTATTTTTGGCTTGGCTCAGAGCTTTCTCTAAAAAAAATTTTTGGCTCAGGGCTTTCTCTAAAACGAAAAAACGAAAATACAAGCACCCCTCAAATGATAATTTCTTTTGTTGGCTTGCCTCAGAGCTTTCTCTCTTTTTTTTTTTTTTTTGGCTCAGAGCTTTCTCTAAAAAAAATTTTTGGTTCAGAGCTTTCTCTAAAACGAAAAAACGAAAATACTAAGACCCCCAAATGATAATTTCTTTTTAACTACAGACAATACGTACCTGCAGGATTTTCTCACAAATTTAAGCCTACTCATGTCGATTAGAATCGACAAGCTCAAAGAACGACATAGGGTGCATTTAGATGTAAGAAACATTTTGTATTCTCACGTGAATTTTTAGAATCCTTGCCAAACATGCTGACAAGATGTGAAACATTTTGCCTAGAACGGTTCTTATTTTTAACATTGTATAAGGGAGAATCAACCAAAAGGATGATTCGCTTGTTTTGATTCATTTCCTTCTCATTTCTCTTTACGAGATCGAAGAAACATTTCGGATTCTCGCATGAATCTTTAGAATCCCTGTCAAACATGCTAAAATGTGAAACATTTCGTCCAAAATCACCCAAAACAATTCTCACAACATAAGCGAGAATCGTCCAAAAAGATGTTTGACCCGTATTTCAATTCATTTCCTTCTCATTTCTCTTCCACGAATCAGAGAACGTGATGGAGAATCACCAGAGAAATGTTTGTAAAGAGGATCCCATCTGAAGTGGTTTTAGAATAATCCAAAGACTACGACCATGTTTGGTAGAGTGGTAAAAAAAGTGCTTATGTAAGAAGCTATGCAAATGAAGCAGTGTATCAATCAGTTTCGGAAGCTCGAGTTTTTGAAAGGAGACCGTGAACCAGATCCACAACCATATGCTTCTATATGTTCCACGCCACACAAGCTTACACACAAATTCTCAGATGAATAATAAGTCTTTACTGAGCGGTGTCGCTACACTGTGGTCAACTTCTGCTCTTACATTATATAATGGGGTCGTTGGCAAAGTTATATGCTGCCAAGCACAAGCTGCGGTCAAGGGCAAAGGTCTATAAGATTGCGTCAAAGAACCTTAGTCGGTCTCTTTGGAGACATCCGGAAGAACCTTAGTCGGCCATTGACGGATATAAGAAAGGGCAGTGGCCACTCTCCAGAGTATCACAATTTGCTGAGAATGGGTCTTGTGGATTCGATTGATGGTCTTCAGTATACAAGGATGTCGATGGTTCCTGATCCTGAATACAAGCCGTTACCATTTACCAAGTTGATGGCGGCTGGACCATGACAAGATTTTGCTGGAGTATATAAAGCTCACAGATCAACAGATACTGGAAGAGCAGCTAAACTGCTTTAGAGAGGAGGGGCTTGTAACACCACAGCAAATCTTGTATAGGGCTACAAGAAAAATGCCCTTTTTACTTCTTCAAAAAGTGAGTGATGCCCAAGGATCCACAGAGGACCTGAGTTCAGATACTGATGAATTGGATGAAAAAGAGCTAGAAAATGAGGGCAAACATGGTTTCCCAAAGTCTGCTGAAATGCCATGATTATTGACGAACTCTTTAGTGTTCCCAAGGGGCATTTGACTCGGTGACTGAATGGTTGGTTGGTGACTGAAAACACGAAACCAACTGCTAGCTCTTTGCTGACTGCTTTGTGGTGGCCTAAGCAGAAGACTACTTGCTGTGTCAATTGAGATGATAATTGTGACACTGCTTCGTTCAAGCCTGTTCCTTAATGTTGAGTGCCATGGTGAATACTGTCAGTGGTGCTCAAACATGAGCTTAAATTGTGTGCTACATGCAGGGCTAGCTCATATGTCAAGCCTGATGTTTAGTGAGACTTTATGAAGCCTATTTATGCATTTGAAAAATTCATAGAAAAAAATCAGTGTGCACACATTCTATCCAACATCCTGCTTCTGCAAATTATTATCTGTATAATCTTTCAGTCAAGAGGAAAACCAGCCTGAAGTTCATTATGAGACTTAAGGTGTGTTCTGTGTTCAGAACCCTAACTGCTTATATTGTGTCTAGTTGGATTGTGTTTGGTTGTTCACTTATTCAATTTTTGTGAGTTGTTTCAGTCCAGCTGAAATGCTTTAGTGAACGGATGATACAACAGTAAGCTGCTTGTAATTTAACTATAATTTTGTTTGCTCAAGTATCCTATTTGCTGATAGGTTAGTAAATAATACTGTTCCAAGGTTACTTGTTACAAGCTACAGTACATTTCAATTTGCTGAACATGGTTTTTCAAAAAAAAAAAGCTGAACATGTTTTATTAAAACAAACCCTGTGGGTAGAGGTAATTTTTTTTTGTAATACTTGCAGAATAGCTGTTAACACTTCTTTTTTTTTGTAATTCTTGCATAATATCAGCTGCACGAGGTCATGATCAATGCAGATTATATTCTATTTTTCTAATTCATTTTCATAAATTACTTATCATGCACATAATGGATTGCTGATGGTATCTAAGAGACTAAGACTAAGAAGAATTCCTCAGCTAAGTGCTGCTTGTAACTGCAGATTTTACTATTTGAGTTTGAGCGGTCTTTCCAGTGTAATTTCCTGTTCTGTTCCTTTTACAGTTGCCTGTTTTAGTGACTGTACCGTTTAGGTACGTATTTCATTAAGAAGAAGTAGAGTTTAAAACATTACAAGGACTCGCAACTCGCAAGTAATCCTAGGATTACCACAGCAGTCCCGAAGACACATCGAGCTTCAAAAGAAAAAGGAACAGAAGAGCGGTACAGAGACCCATGGCCTCAAAACCCCCAACAGACCGAAACCTGTGACAAAGAACATCAGACTGTTATTCCATTAGTTTTATGGGCAAACTTTGTGCTTGCGATCAGCATCGGACTGGTCATTCTTGTAACTGCTAGACAAGCTAAAAAATCGAAGAGAATTGGAAGACAACATACAGGATGTTGTACGGCTAATACTAATTAAATCTGCCTTTCCAATGCTTGCTTCTTATCAGAACATTGTTGAGGGTTATGCCAACGAATGATCTCACTGGTGTAATATTAGAATAGAAACAAACTGGCTTGCATTGTATAGTCAAGAACACGATCAGCAATGTTCAGTGATGATTAGAGCTTATTGAGATAGTACATTTGTGAAGTCCTGTTACAGTTGCTAACATGCATAGTCCTGTACTTTTTTCATCTTCAGGGGTTTATTTATTATCTTGGTTCTGTATAAAAATTGCTTGCAGTACTATTTTGACAATTTATATATGGTGGCAAATATATCTTTAGTGCACATAGGTGTCTGACTGACAGTCACTCCAAGTTGTATCAGTCTAGTGTCAAATGGGTCACAAAAAAAAATCTAGTTTAACAATTTTCCTTTTTGTCTTATTCTAGGTTATACGGTAAAGGAGACTGGTGCCCACTTACTGTAGCTTGTCCTTACTCTTACTGTTTCAAGTTTATTTCTTGGTTCTTTTGTGCCATATTATCTTACTGCTTTTGTGCTGTATCAGTCTGCCTAACATTGATGCTAACATCCACTTTCAGATCTGAATGGAAGTATGAATCTTGACATGAGAGTTGGGTCCCATGGAGCACACTAAGGTATGCCAATCATTTATCTTTGCTAGTCTTGTACCAATTGACATGGTGGTAGACATGCATGAAGGCTCTAAATTCTCAACAGTTGTTATGATATTGTTTCCCACTACGGTTGATGAGAGGCACTTGCAATCCGGACATGCAGAGTCTTCAGAGATGTGCCATGCTGTGCCCCTTTTGTGATTGTTTTAATTCAGTTTCTAGAAAATCTCTTATAGGTCAGAGACTGAAGCAGCAAACCAGGCTTCCTGATATAACACAACAACGCTAGCTGATTATGGGTGACAAACTCTGAACAGAAGAAGCTGAAACCCCTGGGCTAATGCTCACGAGTTTGAGCATCTGCTCCAGGGAATAAATAAAAAAAATGAAAAGCTTATCCTTGTAGTTTATTTTATATGATTTGAAGAAAAAAATATATAGTTTAGACAAATGGAGGTAGGCCCAACAAACAGATTGATTCTCCATAGATCATTGGGAATCAAATTTGGAACCAAACAAATTAAAGTGGTTAGTGCCAACCTCAAGGTTCTGTATTACCTTGACTATTCATGTCACCATTATTCCCAAATAGAGCATTTAGCAGTTGGGCCATCTGATTGCATCCTTCTAGTGCCGTCACTCTCAGGGTCTCAGGCTGGCACCCTGCTGTAAGTGCTGATAGATTGCTCCCCTGCAAGGTTTGGTATCTGACCAGCACCAACTACTAGCTAGGAAATCAGGCTTTTGGCCTGGCACTTTCGCGTGAGGAGCAAGGGTGTGGTTACTTATGTGGAAAGACGGCAATCTGCCACTAATATTGCCTTTGACAAGACGCTCCTACCCATTGCTAGTTTCAGTATTTATATATATAATAATAATAATAATAATAATAATAATAATAATAATAGTAATAGCGTTTTGGCCGGTTTCGTATTTTCGTGGTTGGTGGAGGGAAGAAAGTAGATGTCGGATGGAGGAGCTGCTGCATGGCCTGCCCAACTTTATTGTTTTTTTTTCCAGCATGCAATCGAGCACCAACCACTACTCGTTGTTCTTCACAACCGGATTTCATTCTGCTTGATCGAAGTTTCTTTGGACGCCTAAAAGATGAGTGTTTTGGCTGTTGTTGCCCCCACTGCACACTGCATATATAGTTGACTTATCCCTTACAGCACTAGCTAACATGAAAGCAAACAGCATGACGGATTTTTGCTTTAAGCTCTCGCATTCACCAATAATGAAAGCGTTTATACGAAGTGCTTTCAGTTCAGATGCTAAAATTCTGGAGAAGAATACGACGAGGAGGGAGGTGCTGACGCAGTGGGTACCAGATTTTCTGCTCAACAAGATCATGTACGGGACACAAAATTTGAACAGTTTAGCCAGCGCGACTAGCTCGTCGGATACAATACACGGGACTACGGGAGGCAGGCTGACGAGGCAAAAGTGCATGCGGTGCAGTCCCAGGGCAGGACTACAACTTCCATGCATGTAGACGCCTTTTGTTGCCGGACCTCATGCGGCTACAATCGCCATCAACCACCGCGTGCTCGACGGGCTGCTGTGTATGTCTCCGTCGTCGTCCGAGGTCCGTCGCGTCCCCATGAACTTTCCAGAAAGTCCAGTGCCGCTGCAAGTTTGTTTACATTGGCTGTGTGTGTGTGCCTGTGTCTTGTCCGCAGCAATTAAGCGGTTGCTTTCGCCGACGTCGAAGAAGAGCTAGCTTTTGGCGTGTTTGATCCGGCAAACCGGAGAAAGACGGAGAAAAGCGATGGGAACGCCCGCCTGCCGGAGCGGGCAATTTGAATTGACCGGGTGTTGGTATTGTTAAGACTCTAGGACCGGATAGCAGTAGATCAGCGGGGTAGTACTATGTGTTTTAGTTATGAACATCGAGATCCTAGTGATACAACTACCGGATCCGAGAGGGAGAGAGAGAAAAGGGGAGTGAGGTGGTGCAAACCATCTGTGGGAATGGGTGCGGTGGTGTTCGATCCGGAGGCTGCCATCTTGTCCGCTGGTGAGGTGATCTGCGCTAGGGCAGCGGCGGTTGGGGACGAAACGGCGGTGCAGTGGAGATCGTTGACGGCGGCGGTGCTTCCCGTCGCTCATAGCGCGACCCTCGAGATCGGTTAGGGTTGTAGGTGGGGAATGGCGGCTCAGACGAACCTCGTTGCTCGAGCCCCGGCTCCCCACCTTCTTTATATAGCGCTGCACGACGGGGGCTCACTAGCCATTGTTGGGCTGGGCGCCCCCGATCAGGGCGCGGATCAAGGGCCTAATAAGCCGTTGGGCTCATTAGAGGAGAGATCAATCTAACATTCTCCCCCTTGATCTCACTTATACTTTAACCTTTCATCTTTGACTTCAATACTTTTAACTTTACTCGTTTCATCACAAATAAGTGCATAGAACATGTTTCATCGTTACGATCAATCGCCGATAGATTTGACAACTACAATGCACATCTCTGATCTGAAACAGTTACTTTAGCTTTTGGGCCCTTTATTATAGTCCAGGAGTCATAGGCTTTCCCTTAAACCCATGCCGGCTACATATTCTCTGAACACGTTGGGTGGTAAGCCTTTTGTAAGCGGATCCGCGAGCATCTTTTCAGTGCTTATATGCTCAAGACTTATAATTTGATCCCGGACTTTATCCTTCACAACATAATACTTTATATCAATGTGTTTGACAGCACCACTTGACCTATTGTTGTGAGCGTACTGTACTGCTGGATCATTATCGCAGTATAACTTTAGTGGCTTATGTATGTTGTCGACCACCTTCAAACCGGGTATGAACTTCTTTAGCCAGTTCACCTGCCCCGTTGCCTCATAACACGCTACAAACTCGGCATACATTGTGGACGATGTAGTGACGGTTTATTTCGAGCTTTTCCATGAAATTGCTCCTCCTGCGAGAGTGAATACATATCCTGACGTGGATTTTCTATCATCTCCCGTATAATCAGAATCCGAATACCCCACTATCTGGAGAGAATCTGATTTTCTGTATGTCAACATGAGGCCTTTCGTACCTTGCAAATATCGCAAGACTTTCTTTACCAATTTCCAGTGTTCAATTCCTGGATTACTTTGAAATCTGCCAAGCAACCCGGTAACAAAAGCTAAGTCAGAGCGCGTGCACACTTGAGCATATTGTAGACTTCCGACAGCAGAAGCATATGGAACCACTTTCATTTAATCGAGCTCGTATTGGTTCCTAGGGCATTGAAAATCCCCATATCTGTCGCCCTTGACCATGGGTGCAGGTGAGGCACTACATTTATGCATACTGAATTTCTTTAAAACTTTTTCTATGTATGTCTTTTGTGATAGTCCTAATACCCCTTTATTTCTATCTCGGTGAATCTCTATGCCCAAAACAAATGAGGCTTCACCAAGATCTTTCATATCAAATTTTGAAGATAAAAACTTCTTTGTCTCCAGTAGTAGACTAACATCACTACTAGCGAGTAAGATATCATCTACATACAGGATTAGGAAGATATATCTTACATTCTTAAACTTTGTATAAACACAATTATCCTCAATATTTTCTTTAAACCCAAAATTCTTTATTGTTCTGTCAAACTTTAAGTACCACTGTCTCGAAGCTTGCTTTAACCCATAAATTGATTTCTTTAAGCGGCATCCCATTCGTTCTTTTCCTTCCACGACAAAGCCTTTCGGTTGTGCCATGTAAACATTTTCCTCCAGATCTCCATTCAGAAATGCTGTTTTTACATCCATCTGATGTAATTCCAAATTATAGTGTGCCACTAATGCCATTATAATTCTGAAGGAATCCTTATATGAGACTGGAGAAAACGTCTCATTGTAGTCAATCCCTTCTCTTTGCGTGAAACCTTTTGCCATAAGTCGCGCTTTAAATCTTTCAATATTCCCTTGGGAGTCACGTTTTGTCTTGTAGACCCATTTGCAGCCTACTGTCTTGGCTCCTTTAGGAATAGGCTCTAAGTCCCAAACTTTGTTGGTACTCATTGACTTTATTTCATCTTCCATGGTCTTAAGCCACTTGGATGAATTATCGCTTCTCATGGCTTCTTCAAATGAAGTGGGATCACCTGAAGGGTCGAGATGGCGGACTAGAGGGGGGGGTGAATAGTCCTTTCTAAAACTAAACGCGTTGGCAAACCGAAACAAATGCGGAATTAAAACTATCGGTCTAGCCAAGACTACACCCCTCTATCTAAGTTCACAAGCACCTCACAAAGATCCTAATTAGGTAACTAAGGTGCTTTCCTTAGCAAGAGCTCTCCTAAACAATTCTAGAGCAAGGTCACACAAACCTATGCACTAGTACTTTAGCAAGCACGGGGGAGCTCCTACACAACTAGTAAGCAAAAGCACAAAGCCAACTAAGCTCACTAGCAAAGCTCAATAGCAAGGCAACTAATGCCAAACTAGAGAGCGCAAATTACTTAGCTACACAAACTAAGCAATGTGACTAACAAGGTTACACAAACCAAATTAGCCACGCAACGGGTGCTACTTCTATGCTACACAAGCAAGAAAGTAACTAGCAAACTACACAAGCAAACTAGTTACAAGAGCAACTACACAAGCACAAGTATATGAATGTAAATACGAGCTTGTGAATCGAAAGCAAACCACCGAGAAGATATACACAATGTTGACACGGTGGTTTTTCACCGAGGTTCACTTGGTTGCCACCAAGCTAGTCCCCGTTGTGGCGATACACCCACTTGATGGATCACGAGCTAATTGACTATCAAGAGTCAAACCCTCAGCGGGTGCCGCACATCCACTCTCAAGATGGGGATCCTCCAAGCCACGAGCTTTACTAGAGTTGCTCTTCGCGATCCCCGCGGGGTGAGCACAATCCCCCTCTCAAATCCTCTCCGGAGCCTCGCACAATCTTCTTGCGAGCTTCGACGGAGTCACAAGCCACCAAGCCGTCTAGGAGGTGGCAACCTCCAAGAGTAACAAGCACCACCGGCTTGCAACACGAACACCTAGTGCCACTCGATGCAACCTCACGATGCAATCGTACTAGAATCGCTCTCTCACTCGATCCGATGAACACTATCAAGCATGAGTGAGTTAGAGGGCTTCCAAGCACTACCACATAAGCCACTAAGGCCAAAGTGTGCTCAGCTTTTAAGCCAAGACCGGCCACAAGGTCTATTTATAACCCCACGGTCAAATAGAGCCGTTACCCCACTTGTCCGTTTTTCCACGGGAGCACCGGACGCACCGGTCGTGACACACCGGACGCGCTCAACCGTGTCCGGTGCCCCTGCGACGTCCACGTGTTCTCCAATTTCAAATTCGTCCGTTAGATCCACCAACGGTCACTGCGTGCCAACGGTCAAACGAGCCACCGGACGCGCTGTTGCGAACCACCGGACGCCACAGTACCCGCGTCCGGTGCGAGTCCAGTAAGCTCCCGAGACCACCGGACGCGTCCGATGGTGTGACACCGGACGCGCACCGCGTCCGATGACTTCGTGACTCGCTGTTCGCCAGACCGGACGCGCCGGTCCCGTGGGTCACCGGACGCGCCGGTGTCAAACCCTAGCCCGCGCGCCTGACGCCCGCGCTGCACTGACCGGACGCGCCGGACGCACAGTGCCCGCGTCCGGTGCAGCGTCCGGTGCAGCGTCCGGTGCTGCGTCCGGTCACCTCTGTGACCGCGTTCGCCTCTGTTTCTTTTTCGACTTCCGGCGCAATGAAAATAGGCATTTCACTTTTCCAAAAAGCGCCGAATCCCGCCTCGCAAGCTCGGCGGGAGGGAGAGAGGAACCCAAACCTTCTCTACCGCTCAAACTCCACCGCCTTCGCAAATGTGCCAACACCAACAAGTGATCACCACCTTGTGCACGTGTGTTAGCATTTTCACAAACATTTTCTTCGAAGGAATTAGGCACTCAACTTGCCTCGCCACTCGATCCTAACACGTATGCAAAGTTAGATCGCTCAAGTGGCACTAGATGACCGATATGCAAACAAGTTTGCCCCTCTTAATAGTACGGCCATCTATCCTAAACCCGGTCATCAACTTCTCTACACACCTATGACCGGTGAAATGGAAATGCCCTAGGTTATACCTTTGCCTTGCGCATTCCACTCCATCTCCTCCGAAATTGATGCAACACATGCACCAACCATATCACAAATGATATGATCCACTTCATATCATCATGTGACCTTGGTCCATCGATCTTGACCTCACTTGCTCTTCACCGTTGCGTCGGTCCATCGGCGCCAAGTCTTGCTCAAGCTTCACCGCCTCACGGTCCATCGCTCCAAAGCCTCCGACTTGCCCTTTACACTTGCAACCGGTCCGTCGACCCAAGCCTCATCTTGATCTTTGCCACCTTGGTCACATGACTCTATGTCATGTCTCATATGCAATGAGCTCCTTCATGACACCATTACCTGTGGACTAATCTCCTGTGTACTTTACATAACCACATATTAGTCCACCTAAGTTGTCACTCAATTACCAAAACCAAACAAGGACCTTTCAATCTCCCCCTTTTTGGTAATTGATGACAACTCTACAAAGATATGGAAATTAAGCTTTTTCAAGCTAGCACTTCACACAAAGTGTAAATTGCTAACTTGTTTTGGATTTTATGCTACTTATCCAACATTTAAGCTCTATGTCAAGATTTGGATAAGCACCATAAAACCCGACTTGGTAGTGATAACTCCCCCTACATATGTGCTCAAATGGTTTGGTTTCAAGCTTGCACATATGCCTAAATATGAAATTTGTGGGAGGATTAGCACTACTAAGTGATGCTAAGGTGTATAGAATAAACCTTTGTAGCTCGATACCAATTAGTGGCTTGATACCATTTGAAAGTCACAAGTTTGCCATCATCCTTAGCATCATGAGTAGCTAGACATCAAAAACACTAGAAACCCCGTGAGATCAACATTATAAGCATGGTTCTAGTTTTTGCATGATAATCACAAGTCTAGCTAACATCCTATGCATGCTAGTTTTCAAAGCATCAATCAAATTCTATAACTAGCATACACCACACAAGCATGCATATTGAATTTAAGAACTTTATGCAATGCAAGCAAGCACATGAATATGCACATATAAAATGCAACCAATCAATGTTCATGAGCTTGCTCCCCCTACTTGTGTGCTTCTCTTGTCCAAGAATTTTGATCCTTCTCTTTTCTTCATTGTTGCTCCCTCTTTGTCTATTTCCATGTCCAAACCCATCTTCTTATGATATCTTTGTTCAATCTCTCCCCAAACCTCTCTCTCTTGGTGTATTGACATATCTTTGTTCCAACTTCTCCCCCGTTGTCATCAATTTCCATAAAGGTGTACTTCTCATTGATGCAAAGGCTAGCATTGGGGTAGATGGTTGAGACTTGAATATTGCATTTTTGATGGACATCACCACACGTGTTAGAATGACATTACTTGTATGTTGCTCTTGAGATACCACTTAGGATCTTTGACCTTGATACCATTGGTGGGGCTCCTCCCCCTATGTCATAGCATGTGTCATTCACTTGATAATCTTGAGCTCTTGTGTGTGAGGGAACTTTCTTCATTTGATGATCACTTAAAGTTGAGGATCACTTGTGGAACCACCATCTTGTATAAATACCACGAAATACCAATTTGAAGAATCCTCTATCATGGAACCACTTGTAGGATTTGTCAATATGATCTTTTCTTGAACATTTGCTATCTTTATGAGTACCACTTGTAGGATATCACTTGTAGATCATGATCTAGACACCACTTGTAAATACCAATTGAAGAAATACTTTGAGTCTAGATACCATTTGAAACACCCTAGATATCCATTTGCATTGTTGTCTTGTGCTTGTACCCATATCATTGTCATGAGCTTCTAGTATGACTTGAACTAAGTTGATTTGCCTAAGATTCTAAGTCTGGTTTGATCTAATGACAAGCTTCTTCACACCTCATACTAAGGGTTATCTTGCCAATGTTGTACTTGTCACTTGTTAGCAATCCAAACTAGATCAAGTACTTGGGTTCACTAGCTCATGAACAAATTCATATACATACCACTAGATCATTTAAACAATTCAAGCAATAGTGGTAGGCTATGAATTTTAAACATTTCATTTGTTATGCACGATCCTTAGTAAGCATGTACTATATGCACTAATCGCATACTAGTAAGGGATGAAATGATCATGCACATTGCAATGATACCTTTGTTATATTGGAGTAGAGGATAGTCACATAGATTCCAATTCATTACTCCAATAGCAATGTGAAGTCCAATTTATAAGCTTGGTGAAGACCAATCATTATAGAGAAATCCATTCTTCACCCATATGAAATGAGAACCACTAATAATCAAGTGCATTATCTCTTGTTGTGGTTGGCTTGCTTTTTCTCTTTGATCAATGCTTGCATGAGAGAAGTACTTATGATACCAACTTTATAACCATGACTAGCTCTCTTTTGGGTGTTGCTTGCTTTTCTTGATCAACCCTATTGATTGCTTCAATTAAGCATCTCAAATGTCCCTTGAATACATCACTTTCAAGTTAGCCTTCCAAGCCGGTGCTCGGTTTACCCACCCATGGGCGGCAAGCCCCCTCAGCAGGGAGAAGTGACCTCTCTCCAAAGAACCATCCTTGACACTTGCTTGAAATGCATTTGATTGATTGATCTATGGACTTAACTTGATGAGTAACCTTGAATTATTCTTTAAGTCCTTTTCTTTCTACCAAATGATCTCCAATCATTACTAGAACTTGAACCTCATCTTCATCTTGAGTTTGATCTTCATTTTCAAATTTGAGTACCAAATTTGTACACTAAGTACATTCCACAATCAATGCCCTTGTACTCATTTCTTGTCATGCTTCTAGATCAATTCAAAACCAAACTTAGGTACCTCAAACACTTATAAATATGTTTCCAACTTGAGGACCTTTCACTTAAAGTGACTCTAGATCAATCCAATAATTGTCACTTTTCTGGCAGATTCTGTACCCTTCAAAGAATAATTCATATCTCCCAATGTACAGATCCAAATGCCATGAAATTTGGTGGAGATGTGATTCACTAAGTAATCTAGCAACTGTAAAAAAATTTAGCTTCATTTGACTTCTAGATTGCTACTAGATTTCAAATCTTGCACCACTGCTACATGCTGAAAACTGCTGCTCTATAGTTTACAAGATGTACTCCAAAACCGAAGCATCTCTTATCCAATTCTCATGAAATTTGTACAGCATCTTATAACATAAGTCTAGAGCATGTATACCAAAATTCAAGCTAATCCAAATAGATTTGATCGTCCAAACTCAGACTTGATCACTGCTAGCTCAAATTTTTAACTTTGGACAGATTTCAATACATTGAGCAATACTTTATCAAATATGAATCAATCTTGAGATTAACTTGTTTGAACACTCTCACAAGACATATATCCATTCAATCCACTTACTAAATGTCATCTTATGAATTTATCCAACACAAATCAATCCAAATTTGATTGCTAGGCATTTAATCCATTCAATCATCTTATAGCAAGCAACATTGCATATATATCCGATTCAATCAACTCATATGCACCCAAATAAAATGATCAACTAGAGATATACCTTGGTTATCACATGATCATCCACTTAGCAAGCTCTAACTCAAATATTTGCAAGCCATCAAATATATCCAATAAATCACCACAATCTTGAATGTTGCACTTGTATGTTGTAGCATTTGAACTCCACTTATTTTGACTTGGCATTGGGATAGAATATGCACTAAGCTTTAAAACTTGATTCAACATATGATGACTAATATGAATCCAAATGAATCAAGCCTCCAATGCCGATGGTACCTACAAACAATCATCCACTTTTTGATGGTACCCAAACAAGTTTGGGTCCTCTCAAGTTAGGAGCAACATACTTAGGCAAAGCCTTAGTATGGGTAGCGGGATGTTTTGCAATTCCAACCAATGAGGTACCATTGCCATCCTTTCTAAGCATGTTAGTATCATTAATTGAACTAGGCTTAGAATTATTACCTAGGGGACATGAATGAGCCATGTGTCCCCTTTCCCGGCATGAATAGCATCTTCTCTTTGGTTGAGCCTTTTCTTCCTTGCTCAAGTGATGCTCTTCATTGCCTTGCCTCTCATGAGTTGCTTGAGCCTTCTTCTCAAGCTTGGTAGGACACCCCGAGGCAAAGTGTCCCATATCTCCACACTTGAAGCACTTGATGTGAGCCAAATCTCTCTTCTCGACTTGATTCTTGCTCATCATCTTGGCATCTTGGATTCTCATTGGATGCCTTCCTCTTCCACCCCTTCTTGTTTTCTTTTTCTTCTTCTCATGCTCAACGTGTGGCTTTGGTTGAGGCTCTTCTTGTTGCTTCACTAGTTTCTTGCTTGGGCACATTGAGGTGTAGTGACCCCATGTATGGCACTTGAAGCACTTGCGTTTGAGCCTTTCTTCTTCTTTCTTCAACTTGAGCTTCTCTAAGTTGGGGCATGTTTGGTGAAGATGACCCACTTCATGGCATCGGTAGCACATGAAATGAGAGAGCTTCCCTCGAGCTAGCTTCTTCATCTTCCTTTCTCTTTTCTTTTCCCCTTTGGTCATATTCTTCTTGCTCTTGTTGAAACCAAGGCCACTCTTGTCACCAAAGTTTCTTTGAGTTTTCAACATATGCTCAAAGGTGACTTTTGAGTTGTAGCACCTCTCTAACTTGTTGCTCAATTTCTTCACTTCACTTTTGAGCTCATTGTTCTCCTTCAAAATGTTAGTCTCACAAGACATAGAAGTAGAACAAGCATATATATGTGAAGAACATGGCATATCTAATAAGTCGTCACAAGAGGTGGATACATGCTTTCTCCCTACATCACATGGGTTAGTCACATTTTGCAATTGATCATTTGATCCATGTGATGAGCTCTCATTATTTTTAATTTTCTTTAAAAACATCTTAATGAGAGAAGCATGTTTTTCTAATAATTCCTCATGAGATGCAAGTACTTTCTCATGAGTCAACATTAGCTTCTCATGTGAAGATTTAAGAACATCAAGTAAGTGCTTATGTTCTTCACATGAGTTCTTTAGAAATGAGTTTTCACTTTCCAATTCCATTGTTTTAGCTTTCTCATTTTCTAAAGACATGGTCATGCTAGCAAATCTACTAATAAGCTCATCATATGAATCAACATGATCAATCACATTATCATTTGATACCTTTGTGTCACCTTGTGACATGAAGCAATGTGATGTAGTGGATGGGCTTGTAGTAGCATCATCAAGGCCCGAGCATGAACCAACGTTGTCACCATCAAGTGTGCTTGGGGTAGAAACATCACTTGCAACACTTGATGTGTCATCGCAATCCTTGTCAAGTGAACTTGTGGTAGATCGATCATCATAATCACTTGACCATGAGATGGAGCAATCCTCCACAACCACCGTGTTGTGGTCATGCTCAACATCATCATGTGCAACCTCCTTAGCCTTGACATCATCATCATCATCGGTGATAGCTCCATACTTTTCATTGAGATAGGCCCATATCTCATGAGCGGATTTGAGGTCCATGATCTTACCAAAGATGCTATCATCCAAAGATCTATACATGATGTTAGTAGCTTGGATGTCAAGATCTAGGCATTTCTCTTGTGCTTGAGTTAGATTATCTTCATCCAACACATGAGAAAAGCCTACATCTACCATCCACCACATTTGAGGGCAAATAAACTTAAAATTGCATATCATCCAATTTTTCCATCGTGCAAAGTGTGTGCCATCAAACATGTGTGGACACTCAACATCTAGCCCATATTCCGCCATCCTCTCGGGTCGGTGAAGACCACAAATGAGAGACCGGGCTCTGATACCAATTGAAGGGTCGAGATGGCGGACTAGAGGGGGGGGGTGAATAGTCCTTTCTAAAACTAAACGCGTTGGCAAACCGAAACAAATGCGGAATTAAAACTATCGGTCTAGCCAAGACTACACCCCTCTATCTAAGTTCACAAGCACCTCACAAAGATCCTAATTAGGTAACTAAGGTGCTTTCCTTAGCAAGAGCTCTCCTAAACAATTCTAGAGCAAGGTCACACAAACCTATGCACTAGTACTTTAGCAAGCACGGGGGAGCTCCTACACAACTAGTAAGCAAAAGCACAAAGCCAACTAAGCTCACTAGCAAAGCTCAATAGCAAGGCAACTAATGCCAAACTAGAGAGCGCAAATTACTTAGCTACACAAACTAAGCAATGTGACTAACAAGGTTACACAAACCAAATTAGCCACGCAACGGGTGCTACTTCTATGCTACACAAGCAAGAAAGTAACTAGCAAACTACACAAGCAAACTAGTTACAAGAGCAACTACACAAGCACAAGTATATGAATGTAAATACGAGCTTGTGAATCGAAAGCAAACCACCGAGAAGATATACACAATGTTGACACGGTGGTTTTTCACCGAGGTTCACTTGGTTGCCACCAAGCTAGTCCCCGTTGTGGCGATACACCCACTTGATGGATCACGAGCTAATTGACTATCAAGAGTCAAACCCTCAGCGGGTGCCGCACATCCACTCTCAAGATGGGGATCCTCCAAGCCACGAGCTTTACTAGAGTTGCTCTTCGCGATCCCCGCGGGGTGAGCACAATCCCCCTCTCAAATCCTCTCCGGAGCCTCGCACAATCTTCTTGCGAGCTTCGACGGAGTCACAAGCCACCAAGCCGTCTAGGAGGTGGCAACCTCCAAGAGTAACAAGCACCACCGGCTTGCAACACGAACACCTAGTGCCACTCGATGCAACCTCACGATGCAATCGTACTAGAATCGCTCTCTCACTCGATCCGATGAACACTATCAAGCATGAGTGAGTTAGAGGGCTTCCAAGCACTACCACATAAGCCACTAAGGCCAAAGTGTGCTCAGCTTTTAAGCCAAGACCGGCCACAAGGTCTATTTATAACCCCACGGTCAAATAGAGCCGTTACCCCACTTGTCCGTTTTTCCACGGGAGCACCGGACGCACCGGTCGTGACACACCGGACGCGCTCAACCGCGTCCGGTGCCCCTGCGACGTCCACGTGTTCTCCAATTTCAAATTCGTCCGTTAGATCCACCAACGGTCACTGCGTGCCAACGGTCAAACGAGCCACCGGACGCGCTGTTGCGAACCACCGGACGCCACAGTACCCGCGTCCGGTGCGAGTCCAGTAAGCTCCCGAGACCACCGGACGCGTCCGATGGTGTGACACCGGACGCGCACCGCGTCCGATGACTTCGTGACTCGCTGTTCGCCAGACCGGACGCGCCGGTCCCGTGGGTCACCGGACGCGCCGGTGTCAAACCCTAGCCCGCGCGCCTGACGCCCGCGCTGCACTGACCGGACGCGCCGGACGCACAGTGCCCGCGTCCGGTGCAGCGTCCGGTGCAGCGTCCGGTGCTGCGTCCGGTCACCTCTGTGACCGCGTTCGCCTCCGTTTCTTTTCCGACTTCCGGCGCAATGAAAATAGGCATTTCACTTTTCCAAAAAGCGCCGAATCCCGCCTCGCAAGCTCGGCGGGAGGGAGAGAGGAACCCAAACCTTCTCTACCGCTCAAACTCCACCGCCTTCGCAAATGTGCCAACACCAACAAGTGATCACCACCTTGTGCACGTGTGTTAGCATTTTCACAAACATTTTCTTCGAAGGAATTAGGCACTCAACTTGCCTCGCCACTCGATCCTAACACGTATGCAAAGTTAGATCGCTCAAGTGGCACTAGATGACCGATATGCAAACAAGTTTGCCCCTCTTAATAGTACGGCCATCTATCCTAAACCCGGTCATCAACTTCTCTACACACCTATGACCGGTGAAATGGAAATACCCTAGGTTATACCTTTGCCTTGCGCATTCCACTCCATCTCCTCCGAAATTGATGCAACACATGCACCAACCATATCACAAATGATATGATCCACTTCATATCATCATGTGACCTTGGTCCATCGATCTTGACCTCACTTGCTCTTCACCGTTGCGTCGGTCCATCGGCGCCAAGTCTTGCTCAAGCTTCACCGCCTCACGGTCCATCGCTCCAAAGCCTCCGACTTGCCCTTCACACTTGCAACCGGTCCGTCGACCCAAGCCTCATCTTGATCTTTGCCACCTTGGTCACATGACTCCATGTCATGTCTCATATGCAATGAGCTCCTTCATGACACCATTACCTGTGGACTAATCTCCTGTGTACTTTACATAACCACATATTAGTCCACCTAAGTTGTCACTCAATTACCAAAACCAAACAAGGACCTTTCATCACCCTCCATTTAAAATTCTTCAGTGTTATACACCTCATAATCATCAGGTATAGCTGATCTTCTAACTCTTTGGGACCTTCTCGGGGCCTCTACATTTGGCACATCTTCTGTTTGGGGCTGTTGTTGCTCCCCCTCATCTGTGGCATCAGTCTGTATAGGTTCCTGAAAGACAGGTTCCTCATCATTATTTACTGTCACCACAGGAGAACTGACAACAGGTGTTGGCACTACAGTATCTGGCACTGTTGGTGCAACAAGAACAGGTAGTTTAAAGAATGGTTCCTGAATCATCGGAGTGGGCACACATACCCGCTTCTCCTCAAGAATAATTTCTCGAGCCACCATGCTCCCCCTCATCATTTCATCCTCTAAGATAACCGCGTGTCTTGTTTCTACAAATTTTGTGTATCTGTCTGAACAGTAGAAACGAAAACCTTTTGACTTTTCAGGATAACCAATAAAATGGCAGCTAACTGTTTTGGGATCTAACTTCCCAATATTTGGGTTAAATACTTTTGCCTCAGCAGGACTCCTCCACACACGCAAGTGTTTTAGTGAAGGTTCTCTTCCTGTCCACAACTCATATGGTGTTTTGGGCACCGCTTTACTTGGTACTCTGTTGAGAATATGAATGACGATTTTTAACGCCTCCATCCATAGACTCAATGGCAAGTCAGAGTAACTCATCATACTACGCACCATATCCATTAAGGTACGGTTGCGCCTTTCAGCTACTCCGTTCTGCTGAGGTTCGCCCGGTGTAGAATACTGGGCTACTATGCCATTCTCCTGTAGAAACCTTGCAAAGGGTCCAGGAACTTGGCCATATGGGGTATGCCGACCGTAGTACTCCCCACCACGATCAGACCGGACCACTTTAATCTTTAAATTATGCTGATTTTCAACTTCAGCCTTAAATATTTTAAATTTATCCAACGCTTCATTTCTTTCTTTAATTGGATAAATGTAGCCATAACGGGAGTAGTCATCTGTGAATGTTATGAACGAGTCAAAACCATCCACACTTTTTACAGGAAAAGGACCACAGATGTCTGTGTGAATTATCTGTAGAATTCCTGTGCTTCGTTTAGCATCCTTTTTAATTTGCTTTGTGTATTTTCCTTTAATACATTCTCTGCACTGTTCAAAATCTGAGAACTCTAATGGAGGAAGAATATCATTCTTAACTAGTCTCTCTATTCTCCCCCTCGAAATATGGCCTAAACGACAGTGCCATAATTTCGACGACGCATCTTGAGTTCTCTTTCGTTTTCTATTCGCGTTCACAAACGAGAATACGTTATCATTCGCATCACATACGGAATTCACATTTTCACGAAGTGATAACAAATAAAGATCTTGCTTTTGAAAAGCAAGGCCAACACATTCATTATTACATAATATTTCACATTTGCCATCTCCAAAATGGCAATCAAATCCATCGTTGTCCAAACATGACACACTAATCAAGTTTCTTTGTAATGACGGAACAAATAAAACATTTCTTAACAAAAGAATGAATCCATCAGCAAGCTCTAAGGAGACATCGCCAACAGCTTCGACGTCTGCTTGGACTCCATTTGCGACTTTAACGTGCCTTTCGCTTCTTTGCGTAGTTCTCGTCGAACGGAATCCCTGTAAAGAATTAGCAACATGAACAGTTGCTCCTGAGTCAATCTACCAAGTAGATTTCGAATACTGTACATACAGGGATTCATTTATAAACGTAATCATGTTCTCACCTTGCTTTGCCATGATCATCTTTAGGAAATCGGGACAATCTTTCTTGTAATGTCCCGTCTTCTTACAGTAAAGACACTGATCTTTGTTCACTACAAATTGTTTCTGCTGAGGCTGATGCTGCATGGGACCCTTGCCCTTGGGCTTTGAGGGAGAGTTGGCATTGGCATTGAAATTCTTTCTTTTGTTATCTTTAACAAAATTGAGAGTACCACCATTGGCGGCTTTTATCCTCTCTTCCTCTTGTGCACACATCGCCATACAACGTTCTAAATCCCATTTCTCGGGCTGAATGTTGTAGTTGACAACAAAAGTGTCAAACTTTTTTGGTAAAGAAGCAAAAATCAGATGGACAAGAAACTCTTCAGTAAGAGCCAGGTCCATTGATTTGAGCTTGTTGTTCAAATGATTCATCTTTGATATGTGCTCTCGAATGCCATTGCCATGTCCACCTCCGGTGTATTTTTCTGTCACCAGCTGTTTGATCAGCTGAGTAGCATATGTCTTTGAAGAGTCATAGAACTGACTCTTTATCCTTTCTAAGTACTCTGTGACAGTGTCACACTCTTGGATTGAGCCCATTATGGTAGGCTCAATCGTGTTCTTTATGACAGCAACACACTTTTTGTTGGCATTGACCCACTTTTGCTTTTGTAGGTCATATGCCATCTGTATGGGAGCATGGTCCCTCTCTTTTTTCTGCCATTCAGCATCAGACTCATTGGCCTCCCTCACCGGTGCCATAGGTTCACTGGGGCATGGTGTGGTGACCACCCAGTCCACCTCAGCCAAAACAAAAGCGAGGTCAATTTTCTTTTTCCATTCATTGTAGTTGTCACCTTTGAGGGGTGGGATATCTTTGATAAACCCCATCAAAGAGTAACCTTCTGAAAATTATAAATCATATAAAGTGAGAACATAAGTATAACATGAATAATTGCATGCTTTAGTTCCAACGTTGGTCAAAATTAAAACATACAAAATCATCCTTTTTACACTAATTCTAGATCACCGTTGGGCAGAAATAGAATTAATGCATGTCAAAAAACATAATATCATCATAATACTGCTATTAATCAACGTTGGTCGGAATAATAACAATATTATAATCAGTTCAAAATTTATCTATTTTCCAAAATTAAATTCTCCCGTTGGTTCGAATTTAATAATGAAATTACATCTTTAAGTACGCAGCGGAAACACTTTTAACATAAATATTTCCATAATTATTTTTCCAGAAACATGAAAAATACTGTACTGTTCTCCGAAAATTTATCGTTGGACAAAATTTATACGGAGATCTAACATCAAAATTCAAATCAAAACATTCAAAAAAATCATTGACATTGTTTCTGGAAAAATAAGAACGTGAACAATAAAGATTATACTTTTCATTTTTGGCCCATGGCTTGTTTGCTGGAGCAGCAGTGCAGCCCACCGCAGCAAACGGCCCATTTGCGCGCGCTGGAGAATGGCCCAGCGCGGCCCAGTATATGCTGGCGCCTCTTTTTTTTACTTCTGTGCACAGCCCAGCAGCCGATCGAAAACAACCGCGCGGCCCAGTTCGCCAAAAAGGCCCAGCAGCGCGCGCCTTGCTCCCCCGCGCCCAGGCCGCAACCTGGGCCTGGGCCGGGATTTCGATGCGGCGGTTTCGCCCGCCTGGGCTGATTTTAGCCCAGAGTGATGGCAGCCGTTCATTTAGATCCGGCGGCTGTCCTTCAATCTCGGGCTATCAAAAACCCTGGCCGACCGGTTGCCGTGAAACCCTAACTCCCATTTCTTCCCTTCCTTCTCTCTCTACGCCACAGGGGCGATAGCGGCGGCGGCCCAGGTGGCCGACGGCGCCGGTGAAGAAAACCTCCGCCGGAGCAAGCCCGGTCGGATCTCCTTCCTCTTTTCTACTTTCTCTTCTTCCTCCCCTTCTCACCTCTCGCCTCAGCCGAGAGAAAAAACCGCGGGGACGGCGGTCACCATTCATGGCCGGAGAAGGAAGGTGTGGCACGGTGGCGAGGCCCTTCGTCGGCGTGCGCGCTCGCCCTAGGCGGAGCGCGCCGCCGTCGAGCGGCTTTGCTGCCGTGCCCTGAGCCCGAGCAAACACCCACAGTGATGAGCAGCAGCTCGGCTGCGCTCCATGCGCCGGCGAGAGCGGCGTCGCGGTTGTTCTTCCCGCGCACCGACGGTCGTGATGGCGACAGGTGAGCCTCAGGTATCTGTTCTTGTACCCGATTAGGGTTAGGGTTCCATTTGCAAATTCTTTTCCGATTTCAAATCGGTTCTTTTCTCTCTTTTCTATTCCCCATCTAGGGTTAGGGTTTCGAGTAGTGTACTATTCTGATTAAAAATCGGTTTTTCGTTTCTTTGTAGGCTTTGATACCAATGTTAAGACTCTAGGACCGGATAGCAGTAGATCAGCGGGGTAGTACTATGTGTTTCAGTTATGAACATTGAGATCCTAGTGATACAACTACCGGATCCGAGAGGGAGAGAGGGAGAAAAGGGGAGTGAGGTGGTGCAAACCATCTGTGGGAATGGGTGCGGTGGTGTTCGATCCGGAGGCTGCCATCTCGTCCGCTGGTGAGGTGATCTACGCTAGGGCAGCGGCGGTTGGGGACGAAACGGCGGTGCAGTGGAGATCGTTGACGGCGGCGGTGCTTCCCGTCGCTCACAGCGCGACCCTCGAGATCGGTTAGGGTTGTAGGTGGGGAATGGCGGCTCAAACGAACCTCGTTGCTCGAGCCCCGGCTCCCCACCTTCTTTATATAGCGCTGCGCGACGGGGGCCCACCAGCCATTGTTGGGCTGGGCGCCCCCGATCAGGGCGCGGATCAAGAGCCTAATGAGCCGTTGGGCTCATTAGAGGAGAGATCAATCTAACAGGTATTGCTACCACACCATTACCATGCCGTGCATGCCACAAGCAAAGCTCGAGTCGATCGAGTCGTCTCACTCCCAGCCTGAGGTTCTTGTGAATCGTGACGCGTGGGGTCTCCTCGTGTCTCTGCAGCGCGATCCATATTCGGACAGGTGATGTAGGCATCGTTGAGAGGATGGAAGAATCTATCTATCCTCCTAATCGACAGGCAGTGAACTGAACGACGTGCAGCGCCGACTGCCGAGGAACGTACATCAGCACGGTCCAGGAACCTGATGCTGTGCGCTGAACCATGCCCGGCTGATCCTGACGGCCCTGCTGCCCAGCGGGTTCCTGACGGCCCTGCTGCCCAGCGGGTCCGATCCGACGCAGACGCCGGTGCCGACGAGGGAGCGAGCGAGGTGTCGTCCGGCCAGACGCACGCGACGCGAGCACCCTGGTGGTGGTGGAAGTGGAATGTTGCTGCGAGCTCCTTTTTCCCCTTGAGCTAATGCGCGCAGCAGTGTATGTAGCGGATCATGATGCCGTCGCCCGCGCCATCCGCCATGTCATGATACGCGCGCCAGGCGTGCGGCCCTTTCCATCATCCCGTCTCGCATTCCCACGGCGCTGCTAAAATGCTCCCTAGTACCCCCTATCCTACTATGCGGCTGTGCCCCAGAGCCAGAAGCAATTTGTCACCGTCGTCCTCCCTGTCCCGCGGAGGCATCGAGCGCGCGATCTCGATCGGCCACTCGCTCCCTTCGATGCATGCATGCTTGCCTGACAGCCTCGACCTTCTGCAGGCGTGCATCACTCTCACTAGATTTGCCGTGGCTGCGAGCCGTCATCAATCCCGACCTTTCTCTCTGCGTGGCGTAGAGTACTACTGCTTGCCCTGCAGTGCGTGAGCCTGGGATGTGACGCTTGCATGGCGATTGGCGATTCCCGCAGATCTTGTGTCATGGATCTCTGCCTGCTCGTCGGATCAGCACAGCAGGCCAACGGGCCGCGCGTCCAGAGCTGCCCTGCCATGCCAACCGTTGGTGCCGTAGCACCTGCGGCTCACGCTTGGGCGTACGGTGTCCGAGTGCCGACCATCATTTAGTACGTGACGTGATTGCGGCTGCCTGAAACCGATCGTCTGCATTGTCAGCAGGCAACAGGCGACGACCAGAGGCCGACGCGGCTCAAGACGTGTCCGTGCTGTCGTGTGCATGGAGCGAGGCGAGCGTAGTCCGTCGCGTTCGGCCTTGTCGCCACACACGGCAGGGTTGTTAGGCTATCCGCACTCGTCGTACTCTAAATTCATCCTCTAAAAGGAATATTCCGTCCTAGTCATTCCTCTATACCACTTTCTCCCGCACCCATCCGTACTCTATATCATCCTCTATCCACTGTGGGACCCACTTATCAATTTTTTTTAATAATAAAAACTCAGCACCCGCCGGCCACTCCTCCCTTCCCATTCTCTCTCTCTCTCCCTCTGCCCTCCCTCCCTCCCCGGCGCGAGCGGCTCCGGCGGTCGCGCGCCCCTCCCTCCCCTTCCCTCCCTCCCTCCGTCCCCTGCCCTCCCTCCCTCCCCGGCGCGAGCGGCTCCGGCGGGCGGCGCGGGGCTCTGGCGGCGGACGGCGGCCCGC
Organism: Saccharum hybrid cultivar R570; assembly: GCA_038087645.1. Taxonomy (NCBI): domain Eukaryota; kingdom Viridiplantae; phylum Streptophyta; class Magnoliopsida; order Poales; family Poaceae; genus Saccharum; species Saccharum hybrid cultivar. The sequence goes on along the minus strand of JAQSUU010000066.1, from coordinate 30,661,059 downwards.
GCGGCCAGGCGGCGGGGCTCGCCCGCGCGGCAGGCGGCGGAGCTCGCCCGCGCGGCCCGGCGGCGGGGCTCGCCCGCGCGGCCCGCGGCGGAGCTCGCCCGCGCGGCCCAGCGGGGGGGCTCGCCAGCGCGGCCCGCGGCGGAGCTCGCCCGCGCGGCCCGGCGGCGGGGCTCGCCCGCACGGCCCGCGGCGGAGCTCACCCGCGCAGCCCGGCGGCGGGGCTCGCCCGCGCGGCAGGCGGCGGAGCTCGCCCGCGCGGCCCGGCGGCGGGGCTCGCCCGTGCGGCCCGCGGTGGAGCTCGCCCGCATGGCCCGGCGGCGGTGCTCGCCTCCTCGCGCGGCGCCGGCGAGCACGCATCCCGACGCGGACGGAGCTCCTCCTCCACGCTGCTCCTTGCCCCGCCGGCAAGCCGCCCTCTTCCCACGGCGTCCATCTCCGGCGCCCCTCCGTCCTCCTCCTCCCCGAGCGCCGCACCCTCCCCGCTCCCTCCACCGGCAGTCGGCCGCGCGACGACCGCGGGCCATGGAGCTCACGCGGGGACGGCCTCCTCTGGCTCCGGCGAGCGAGCGCAAGGTGGTTGGGCGCAGCACACGAGGTGGGGCCGCCCCGGGTACGTAGCGGACGTCCGCGACATCGCCAGGAATGGCGGACGAGGAGTGGGTAGCGGTTGATTTGCCGTAGCCGCTGCAGCCGATTTCATCCGCTATGTCCACGCTGTCCGTTTAGCGGTCGCGTATACCGTCGCCGGTGCGGACAGTCTTAATGGTCGGGCGAACCCATGACGTGACGCAATTCGTTAATAAAATCCCGCGTCGCGTCCTCCCCGCCGTGCAGCAGAGTGTTCACGTTTCATCGAGCTTCTAATGAATAATATTCACATTTATGGTTTTAAATTATTTTTCTAAAAATACATTTCGTAAATAAATAATCTAATAATATTTATTTAGTATCATAAATATGGATGTTTTTTATATTTACTAACAAATATGTTGATGCGTTGCAACGGGATCATAATTCATTATGTCGTAGATGGCACGAACGTGGTTGTACGATAGAGTCGCACGCGAGACACTCGGCCACAGCGAGGTGATATATCTATGTATTTTGATATATCTATGTTATTATCTATGTTATGGCGTGATATTATCAAATCAAACTGAAAAATAACAATCATGGTATGGCGTGATATATCTATGTTATTATGCATGTATGTTATCTCGGTCTATATACTATATCTATGTCATTCCGCACCCGGAATTCGAGTCTGAACGTGTTACTACTATGTAATATGCACAAAAATATTTAGAAAGATTGCCACCAGGTTCTTGTAAAAAATTCGGACTCTATAAGCTTCAAGAAAAAAGGAAATAGAAGTTGGAGTTTAGTTCCTTTGTAAGCGGACCGAAAATATAAACTAAGGAACACACGGACGTGATTGTTTTTGCCTCCCTTTTGACATATAACTAAATAAAGAAAACAAAGCAAAAATAAAGAACGTAACTCTTATCCTTTTCTATTTGATTATTAAGAATTCTATTTAGAGTACTCAGGATCTAAGAAATCTATTTAGATTAGGATTCCTACTCCATATAGGTCTAGACGCGAGTTATTCTAACTCGTATGAGCATAGGTTATTATATATATAAGTCCATACAAAAGAAACTCTCCATTGTTTAGTAGTTTGATGGAGACGGATAAAAAAAATGAATGGATGGGAAAATTGGTCGGAAATTTTACCTCTTTATTATTAGGTATAGACTAGATATATGCCCGTGCGTTGCATTGGGGTCACAATTTTTTAACTGAACCTCAATTATAGGACGCGGATGTTTGAGCTATGAGAACTTCGTATTGAACGCGAACACGTTACACGTGAGCTCAGAGTGGAGGATGATCCGTATCAGATGCGGACGTGTAAGTAGGGATCGAGACTTGGTATTATCGGGTAGATGACAACACTATAATCTTCTTAAGTGTAAATATTCATTCAACTTTTATAAAATTTATTACCTGTACCTAAAATCACATAAATATACTACTATCACCAATTTAGTTGGTAAATTTTAAATCTAGTCGAGTATTATTTTTTTGCTGGAGATTTGACGATTGGTCTCTTTTACCTGAGAGGAGATTTTTTAGCAGAGCCCGGTCATTTTTTTATTTTCGTTCGGTCTGCTGTGGATAGAGCTTTACTTTTTTTATTAGTTTTTTTACCGGAGAGGATATTTTTTAGGATTCGTACGAAGCCCTTGCCTTTTTAGGTATAGATAGATGTGCGGTTGTGGACCATCCCAACGCGAAATCTGCAGAATTGGCTCTGACATGGATTTTGCATAGTGATTTTAGATTTCAGACGTGGCGTGGAGGCGTGCTGACTTTGGCTTGTGCGAAGGAACGGTGAGCGGATAGTATATAATTTTTTTTAGTATCACCAGGTAGATAATTACTTTAGAGTTTGTTAGGTGTAAGAGATAAGAGATAATTGATCAAATTTAAGGTACTAAAAAGTGATATGCTAGAATTATACTAAAAAGTGATATACTTGGAATTGTATTCTTTATAGGACAGAGGTACGTGCTCCTATCCTACACGCATACTGTAGTCTGTATGTAACATCCGACAGGAACATGCCTCTCCGAGTCGGACCCTGTGCATAGTACTCATCCAGACCAGTTCTCGCCGCTCATCAATAATCCCGATGAATTCCCTTGGTGCACCTGGGGTCTAGAGCAAGTATAATAGGGCTATAAGCAGACTGAATACTTAGATAGAGAAAAGAGGAAATAAGATAAAGAAGAAGTGAGCTGTAAGCTTACATGTGGCTGAACACAGGAAATAAGAAACTCTGTGAGTTAAATAAGTGAGTCATCATACAGTCAAACTGTATTATTAGCCTTGCTCTTAGAGTACATGCTAGGCTGATTGAACTGTCTGAAGAAGAATACTGCTACCATTGAAGGCGGAGCAGAAGTACAGTGCTGACGGAGGAGGAAGGATCCAAGCCCAACAGAGGGAGGCCAGCGACGCAACTGACAACTACCTCCGGCCTGCCGCCTGCGGGAGTGAACGATGAGCGCCAGCAAACACCACCCGCGCGCGCACAAACAAAACGAACCAGGTCGCATCCTCCCCGCCCGGTAAACAGAATAGCTCGGCACTCGGCAGCGGACAAAATTGAAGTCGCGGGTCAGAGGTCAGCCGAGCTGATATCCCCAGGTCGCCGTGATTGACATCTTCCTCGCAAACAAAATTTCAATTTCTTACAACTCTTGACAAGCTAATCCACTGTCTTCGTCTAATGTGCTGGCTCGTAGGAGTACAAACCAAAGCGGATCCCCGGAATCACCCTTGAATTTCTTCCCAAGTTTGTTTTCACTCTCGTGGCGGCTAGCTAGGCGCTAAGTGCTACTACTGTACTAACAAACATCATCAATCATTTTCGAGATTAACAAAAAAAGAAAAGAAAAAAAAAAGAAAATGAAACAAAAAGAGGAACTTTGGCCGGCGCCGACGACGAGGACCGACCGGCGAGGCCGCGTCATCGGAACCTACCCATATCAGCGAGCTTCCGGGAGGCGTTGCGCCCGAACGACGCGGCGCCTCCGGCCGACGCGTGTCGCCGGTGGCTGTCTCCCATCGTGGAGGGGTCCGGTGGCTGGCACCGGCGCCGGCCGCCGGCGGAGCTGGGCCGGACGAGCGGGCTCAGGCACACGGCGAACCCCGAGATCCCGTCCCCGTTGGCGCCCGCGCCAGCACCGCCGCCGCCGTGCCGCCGCCGGTGCTGCTGCTCCCTGGCCGGCGACGGCGAGGGGAACCACCAGTTGCTGCTGCTGCCTCCGGGGGACTCAGGCTCCTCGTCCTGCTGCGCCGGCGGCGGCGCCGGGAAGGACGCGGCCGCGGCCAAGTCGGCCGGCCTCCGCTTGCGGCGGATGATTGCCGAGAGCCACGAGGTGGACCGCCGGGGAGGCTCCTTCTCCTTCCTGCCTGCCTCTGCTTCCCGTCCGTGCCGCCTGCCGCCGCCGAAGATCGCTGACAGGAAGGACCGCCTCGGCGCGGCCTTCTTCTTGCCGCCGGTCTCCTCCCCCCCGCGCTCGTCGTCGGCGCGAAAGGCGGCCGCGGCCGCGGCGGCCGGTCCGACCTGCGGCGTGCGGAAGAAGAGGAGGTTCGGCTGGTGCTGGTGGTACCCGGACGAGGAGGAGGAGGTCGCGTAAGCGCAGGCGTCGGAGCGCCGGTGCTGCACGTACGGCGAGACGGAGCGCGGGAACGCCCCGGCCCTTTCCTCGGCACCGTGGCCGTGCTGGTGGTGCCGCCGCGCGGGCAGGTGCAGGGGCGCCGGGGGCGAGCCGCCGCAGCTGCTGCTCCCGCAGCCCCCGTCGCTGCTGGCGTCGGCGGCCTGGGCGCGCTCGGCGGCGAGCGCGAGGAGGCGGTCGCGGAGGCAGGGCGCGCACACGCCCACGGGGTTGGCGTAAGGGTGGAGCTTGCACCTCATCTCCCAGCGCTCATCACGCCGGGCCAGCCGCCGCCGCCCGCCGCAGCCTCAGCGCCGAGAGGAAGGAACGGAGGCAGATCGCGAGGCGCGAGAGACTGGAGCGGCGCGGTTGGTTGGTTGGTTGGTTGGGTTTGGATTTTGGCGTGGCCTTTGTAGCAACAGCGGCGGTGTAGTTGTACCGCGCTGTGCCGCAGCCGGGCAGCTTGGATTTTCCTTGGCGCTGCGCTTGTGCCTGTTGGCCTGCGCTGTGCCTGTGCGCTGTGGCCTGTGGGAAGACCGGAAGAGTAGTGGTTGGGCTGGGCGATGGCGCCGTAATGGCTGGGATTTATTTTGGGGGAGGGAAGGACGTGGGGTGGGGGACTCGGAACGAAACGGTGTGGAGGGGTGGGGCCCTGGCGCAGGCTACTCCGCTAGTCTAGTTCAACTCCCGGGTTCATTTTTTTTATTAAAAGAGATAAAACAAAATAAAACTCGAGTCTTCCTCTCAGGAAAAGTCTCTGCTCAAGAATGCCTACCTGATCTAGTCTAAGCACATTTGTTGCGATTTATATAGAAGACCATACATTGAGATGGAATGGAACTCACCAAGTTTAAACGGAGTTATTGCCGGCAAGAGTAGGACGTCCATATGCACGGGATTTATTGCCCCCCGTTGTCACTGACGGACAAATTGAATACGTCGGGGACAGGACACATATATGCTTGGGCCATGTTTAGTTACCCTCAAAATTCCAAGTTTTTTCACTCTCTCTCCATCACATCAATTTTTAGCCGCTTGCATGGAGTATTAAATGTAGGTAAAAAAAATAACTAATTACACAGTTTAGTTGGAAATCACGAGATGAATCTTTTGAGCCTAGTTGGTCCACGATTGGACAATATTTGTCAAATAAGACGAAAGTGGTACTATTCATCAGGTTGAAAAAACTTTCAATCTAAACGAGGCCTTGGTGAGGAGAAGGAATCAAGGGCGCCGGATTTTTAGGCTGTTCACTGCTTATCAGCACCAGCTCCCCTTGCGAGGACGTCGTCCTCTTCCTCTCGCGTGTTTGTTTTGGGATCGGATTCATCTCCCTGCCCTGTAGGCTCAACAGGCAGTACGCAGTAGGGTGTAGGGTGGTGGCATCCCGTCCGTCCCCGCTGCTATGCTAATACACTTGCGTGTACGGTCCTAGGTCGATTGGGCTCAAGTCAAACGTCAAAAACATGGTACACAAAAAACACCGGCACACGCCATTAAACAGTGCAGGTACAGTCGTACAGAATTGTTTGCTGGAGTGGAGAGCGTATGCCCGTCTCTGCTTGATTATTGCTCTGCATTTTCGAATTCCTTCCTATGGTATATTCGTCGGAGTATGCATACTACTCCGTGAATGAATAGTAGTAGTATACAGTATAATAGTGCCAAGTGCTCGAGAGATATGGACCGACAGGCGTGACAGGGAGAAGCTTCCATCCATTTGGGTCCGTGTCCTGGCCCATGCGTACAGGAACAGCGCTTGTCCAGGTTTGACGGTAGACAACAACAGCAGCTGACGGGGAGGGAGGAGCAGTTGAATAGTGTTTTCCGAGGAGGAGCGCGGCAGGTGAGGTGACCGCGGAGACGCCGACAGAGCGCCCGCCCGCCCCTCCCGGCCTCCCCACGCGCACACATGCGAACAACGACGCCCTCCCGCCCGTCTGTCCGTCCGCCGAGGAGGGATGGATCATCGTGGGCGTGGGCGCTGCCCGTGCCTGGCATGTGGAGAGCAGCAGCGCCACGGGATTACATGTGCAACCAACTCTAGTTTAAGGGGGGTGGTCAGCGGCAGAGAAATTATAAGCTCGACGAGGAAGGCCTGCACGAGGAGATTACTCTTTACTTGTTCGGTGATCCGGTCCGACCGACCACTCACTAGATGCCTAGACGTGCCTTAATCGACCAACCGCCACACCACATGAGACAGGAGTATATGTGTGCTACTGCTAAGTACGTAATGGCCAACAACTACCGGCCGGCCTGTTCTTCTCCTTAAAAGAATACTGTCCCCAGAGATAACTACTGGCATGTTCTTGTACTTACTACGCTAGTAAAGTCCAAAGTGCGGCCCTGGATTTTGTTCAGGCATTAGCGTCCCGACCGTGACAGAAAACATATAAGCAATTAGTAGCACTTGTTACCACCGTCAATCAATATTGGTCGGAAATTTTTGAGCGGCTGTTACGCACTGGTACTGTGGATTGGCAGCGATGCCAGTTTGGAACTGTACAAAATGTGGACAGCCGGAACAGCTAATGATCATATCCATGGTGACGGACGTGCTCTAAAAGCCTACAATCCAATTTGGGTGAGGTTTTCAGCAATTAGGAGGACGGATCAAGGCCTGATTAATACTAGGAGCACATTTGTTCTGACTGGCAGGTCATGGTGACAGCAACTTCACCGGAAACACTAGTAGATGACGTGTATGGCTCCTAATTACAATTTCGTGTTCTTAGGACGACCAATCCAGTCTGCTGAAGATGCATGAACTCGTCAAAATCAGGACAGCACGTCATGCGTTTAGCGTTTCTATTCCAGGAGAGGACCTGTTCTACTCAGGGAACTCATGGAAGGGCGCACGGCGGGCAAAACCTCCTCTAGAAAGCGTGAATCCATGGCCAGCAGGCGAGGATTTCCCGGACGAACCAAAAGGGTCAGATCAACGGAGGGGGCAACTGGCCAGAAAAGAACGCACGGACTGATTTGTATGCTGCTGAAAGAATGTGAGCAGGACAAATAAGCATCGCGAAATTGACCAATGCTTATGCGGGACTTGACTGACCTGATCCCTGTTTCGGCTGGTTCTGCCCTGCACGCGTCATTCATCCCAGATGTGGAAAATGTCAGCAATAACGCTAACAAAATAAGATAGGCGGCAGACGGGTCTTGCAGGTCCAGCAGGCCGAGAATGTTCAGACGCAATACCAGTTGTTTATCGAACGGCTCCCAAATAACTTCCCTGATTCAATTGCATGGTAATGCTCGCAGCCAACAATGTGGATTTATTCTACAGTGTGATTGACTAGTGGCAAGTTGCATAAAATATATTTGTCATTAAAAGTCCGAATTCTGCAGTCTACACGACTACACTTAGTAAAGGACGGAAGAAGAATCGGCATGTGCATCCTACTCCTACAGAACCTAGGTACCATGAACAAACTTCATTCTCATTCGTGCATACAAGTTTGCACATGGGTTACGAAGGACTCAGAGATTTGCACCTAATAAGAGTTGGGGGTTGAGACATAGATACAACACAAGCAGTCAAGCACACGACTGATATTAACAGGCTAAGATACGAGACAAGTGATCGGTCTAGTAATACTTGACAACCAATGTGCATAATAGCTAGCTGCTAATTCTGCATTAGTCGAATTACAATGTGTCTAATGGAAGACAAGTGTTACCTTCATCGTGTCCATGACACGGAATCAATCTCGTCCCGAGCAGACTTGTACAGCTCAAGCCTCTTAAAGCATTGCAACCTGCGTTCCATGAGGGCAGGATCCTCGTCAAGGAGTACTGCAAGTTGCTTAGCCTGCAAAAAACAAAATTTATTTACTGGAAAAATTGGTAGGAGGAATGAACAAGCTAGAACACAAAGAAGGTTACTCACATCTTTCCCGCCCACTTGAGTATAGAAATCATTAAGCAGGGACCGCTTAGCTTCGCGGACCTGACAATGGACAACAGACTTGGGGATAGTATTCTTCAGGGTTTCAGATACCATGCCAATATATGAGGACACATTAGAAGCAATCCTCCTGAAATGTGCATCAGAGTAACGATCATCCGAAGGAGCAGGAGGGTTTGCAGTTCTGGGATTTCCAGGAGCAGGAGGATTTGCAGTTCTGGGATTTCCAGTTCCAGTCTTGTCAACTTCCTGTGGGAGCTTGCGGAAGAACTCCACAGTCAAATATGCTGACTCCATATCAACCAGCCGTAGAGTAGTTTTCCTGCCATCTTCACGGAATTTTTCAAGGGCCTTAAAGCATGCAGCAGCAAGCTCCGTTTGTAGAGTTGGAAATCGTTTCAACTCCTAAAGATGCAGTAACTTTTGTAACTAATGTACAAGGGAAAAGGGTGTAACTGATACTTTGTATCTAAGAAACCAAGGGCAAACCTGAGTCTCCCCAATGGATATCCTCACCAGCTCTTTCAAAACAGAATGCACCTGCAGTGATGTATAAAAGACTCTTCAGTTGATGAAAGGAAGTACTAATACAATCAGCACAGGAAGAAGATTTCTTACAGCATCTACAGAAGCTTCAGCTGGTCCTCTAAAATAATTGAGAGCAGATTCAATAAGCCGACGGTACCCTTGCTCAGGAGCAATTAAATGAGGCTGATAACCATCTGCCTGTGATACAACCCGCTTCACATTTTGCACGGAGAGGTGACGATCAAATGGAAGCTTCCGCAGAGCAGAAGGGAGTTGGTTATCAAAGACCCCATAAATTCTATCACCACCAGGTCGTCTACAATTTTTAAATTGCATATTAAGGACAGCCCAGAACAATAATCAGATTGACAGTAAATCAATTAAGAAAAAACATTGATATGAGGTTTACCCTCCATCAAGATGTTCTTTAAATATTTTGTCAAATGCACGGCAAAGCTCCAGGATGAGGTACAATTGAGCCTGCAAAAGAATAGCCATGATGTCCCTATGTCCATTTAACTCCAATGCACTTCAGCTCAAAATTTCAGTAAAGATTACCCCAGCATCAGAGGCAATAGGTCTACCAAGGTGATCCATCTCAGATTCAAGCTCATCAATAGTTTTTTTTATCAGAGAGGTTATGCTCGGAATGCGTGATCTGATCGCAGCCTCTAGATGCTGAAAGATGGAAGCAGCACTGCATCATCTACCATTTTTAGATCACTAACAGTATAAATGAAAGCAATGATTTCTTGAACCTGTGAAAGAAGTTTAGCAAGATATTCGGAACCCATCCTGCTGGCAAGATAAGAATATTCAGGACTAGAATCAAAGAACTCTTGCTCTTTTCGCCTAGCAATAATCATGTCAACATTCCTGTTGATATCTGCTTGTGAACGGTTCACAATTCCAACCCAGGGATGCTGCAGTCTGTAAGCTCTTCCTTCGAGAACCTAAATGAAAATAAAGAAGGGGAAGTTACAGAATCCAATGCAATAAAATAAAAAATTCACACAGAACAAGAGACCACAGACACATACGTCAAGTGCATTTGTTCCCTTGTCCATTAAATCAAGCTTTGTCAACACACCAAATGTCCTCTCACCTGAAGAAATTTAAGATGATCCTAAGCCAAGGAATAAACTAGGCAAATCAAAAGGATAGGACTTTGTCAGCATGGAGATTCTCAAATGATAATTAACCTTAAGTTTGGAGAAAGAAACATTAATCTAAGTCAAATTACTGACACTTGGAAAAACTCCTGAATCATTCCACTTTACTCTTATGTCAACTTCTTACACCATCCAAAGTTCTCTTATTTTATTAGGGTTCACAACCATCATGTTTCCTGGCACCTTTTAAGATAATGTAGTAATCATATCGCACCCTCTACATCGAAAGATTCACACGTTCACAAATTTATTACCTCATTTTAGAACTTTGCTAAATACCACAAAACTAAGATACAGCAAGCCAAGAGTTTGAACACTACTGTGGTGACCTCAACAACAAAATTTTGAATGTTCTGGACTTGTAGGCATGAAAAGGTGACAGATATACTTCAAATGAGGTCTGTTAGCAAGTGTCCTATTTTTCCATTATACAAATGGTTAGGGAACAGGATAGTTTCATTTAGAAACTGGTACAAGTAACAAGGAAGGGAAATCTATAATCAGTTAGTACAAAATGCCCCACATTTGCAGAGTTGGAGTATAGTATGCCCATCTTTTTTGTTTTTTAGCCCTTTTTTTGAAAGATTTTCTCAAATATGCCCCTGACGGAAAGATTTCAGGAAATGGACCCAGGGCTTGGCGCCATCCACGCTGGCGCCAAGGTAACACAGCTTGGCGCCGATAACGTCGGTGCCAAGCCCCCATGCCACTTGGCCGACGACGCTGAGCTGGTGCTGATGCGCCGTCACCATTGGCGCCAAGCTTGGCGCCATCGTCATTGGCACCAAGCCTGGCGCCACAGACCTGTTACCATGTATATCATTTTTTATCCTAAGTATTTCTAGGTTGTTCTAAGTGATCAAATAGAAAGTCACTGTAAAAACTCTAGAGTTAGTCACATTTCTCAATATCCAAGTCATGGTAAAATTTTAAATTTAAGTCTGGATTTTTACTGTGATTTAGATAGTGACAAATTTAAAATTTTACCATGACTTGGATATTGAAAAAGGGCTTCATGTTTTGGACTTGGACCAAGTCATAGTAAAATTTTAAATATCCAAATTCAAATTTAGCCAAATTCTAAATTATTCATGTTTTGGATTTGGGTCCAAGTCATGATAAAATTTTATAGTAAAATTAACATGAAGCCCTAATTCCATGACTTAACATGAAGCCCTTTTTACAATGACTTAAAATTCCATCTTATAGTAAAATTAGGGTCCAAGTCATGGTAAAATTTTAAATATCCAAATCCAAAACATGAAGTCCCTTTTCAATATCCAAGTCATGGTAAAATTTTAAATTTGTCAATGTCCAAATCATAGCAAAAAATCCAGACTTAGCCAAATTCTAGCATAGTCAAGTGATAGTAAAATTCAAGACTTAGCCAATTTCTAGGTTGCCCATCATATGGTAAATATCAAAACTTTGCCAAAATTTTGTATGTCCATCTCATAGAAAAATTAGGGTCCAAGTCATGTTAATTTAGAACTTTGTATATCCATCTTACGGTAAAATTAGGTAGTCAGGATTTTTGCTGCGGCCTGGATATGTTAGAATATCAACTACCATGGGATAGCATCAAATTTGTAAATGTCATGGTAAAATTTCAGACTTAGCAAATTCCAACATGTCCCATCTCGTGGTAAATTTATAGACTTAACAAATTTTCATATGTCCATCTCATGGTAAAATTTCAGACTTAAGAAATTCCAACAGCTCGACGCCAAGATCCATGGCGCCAGGCTTAGCGCCATTGACGATGGCGCCACGCTTGGCGCCAATGGTGACGGCGCCAAGGTGGCTGCCACGTTACCGCCAGCTCGGCATCATCGGCCAAGTGGCATGGGGGTTTGGCGCCAACGCCAATGGCGCCAAGCTGTGTTACCTTGGTGCCAGTGTGGATGGCGCCAAGCCCTGGGTCCATTTTCTAAAATCTTTCCGTCAGGGGTATATTTGAGAGAATCTTTCGAAAAAAGGCTAAAAAACAAAAAAGACGGTATAGTATGCTTCAACCTGCAACATGCTTAGCACAAATGCTCTCAGGTTCTACCCAACACACTGAAACAAGCAAATGGTCTGTATCCTAAAATGATGTGCATGCAATCATTGTCGGAAATAATCCTGTGTGTCTAGGTGCATGCTAGTGTCTAGGTTCATAGCCTTTACTTCAGCTAAATTTCAGCATGGAGTAATAGGAGTACTAGACTGATTATTTGGGTAATATTCTGCATTAATTAGGAGGCTATCACAGCCACAATTGTAGCTCTCAGCACTGTATAAAGCTAGGAGGAAAATCAGAAAACGCTCAAGTCATTCCAGCCACCAAAACCATTGTGTTCGTGTGTATCTTGTGTGTGAGAGTTCTTGGTGACCTGTTAAGAGGCTATTTGTTCACGATGAGCAAAGATGATGTGGACAAGTTTTGAAATGATCAGAGAAAAGGTTTTATTAGACATAAGTGAAACGAGAATACACAAGTATTCAAACTCACAATCAAAGTAGGTATCATCAGCTAATAAAAGTAATATACCATGGAAAAACAAGTGTGCTATCTTGATTCATACCAGTTGGATCCACTTCCCGGGCAAGCTTGATTGCATCTGATGTTGCTATATCTTGATTGGCAGGAGATATAGCCAGTATAAGACAATTCGGCTGCAAAGAAAATACAAAAATTCAAGACACCTTGTTGATATGATTGAGAATATAACCGTATGCAATAAGCAAAGTGCCAAAACATAGAGTAGGTATAGGAAGTTAGGAACTGAATTCAAGATAGAGCAGGCATAATAATACAGTCCATGCTATAGGAATTCTACCCAGTCTTAGTAGATCTGCTCGTGAGATCAAGTGTTATAGTTAGATGCTCTTGAATGTCCTCACCATTTTCAACTAAAAATATGGTTTTAAATAGTGGACTGCGCCATTTAGCAGCGGCCTCCTCCAAGAGCCATGAAAAGTTATAGCGGGATACAGCGAAGCTATTTCATTTAGTGGTTTTATAAAAAAAAATGGAAATTGTCAATTAATTATGAAAAAAAAACATGAAACTAACAATATTTCATAAACATAAATACTTGAACACATAAAAAATTCTCTAGGATACATGTCCCATGTCTTAACAATCATTCAATCAAAAATATAATATATTCACGGCTATAATCAACATTCATATTCATTCAATTCACAATGAAGAATAAACTCAACACTTACTCAATGGCTCATTACAACATTCATTGAGTAAAAAATACAATGGAGGCATAGAATTCTATTCATCTAGAGCAAAGAGTGGATATTTGACTCAGTTAGCATTAGTGGTGCTAAAAATTTTTGCGGCAAAGACAAATAGCAGTGATAGTGGAACCATTTTAAGGTGCAATAGCAAAATAATTGGCAATATCGTAGAGGTAGGCCCTCTGAAAATGCTATAGCTAGCTATTTAGAACCATGGCTAATAACAAGGTAAACATCAGTGGCTTTAATTCTATTCTGAAGAAGAAATGAATGTTAAAGCATTTTGTATGACTAAAGGTGCACTTCTACCAACGATGCAAGTGTTACGTCATTTAATTTAAGAAACACCATGCAAAATATGTCAAGGTCATAGTCAGTTCTAGAGATATGTGCATCATTCATACCTTATCAACATACGAGCGCACCATGCTTTCGATATCCTGAACAATGCTTTCAGGCTGCCCCTCTGAAAGAGACAACATAATCAATGAAACTTCTCCTGAAAAAAGCCAACCTAATACAAGAACGTGAACAAAAACAGTAAACGCATTTGCATACCTACTGCAACTTTTGTTAGACCCGGCAGATCAATCAATGTTAAGTTGACCACTGCAATAATCGATTGAATTAAGTAAATAAATACATACTACGAAGATTCAGGAGCTTAGAGATGCTTTTGCATATAAATCAACTGCTCTACAAACTAGTCAACAAGAAGCGTCCACTAGCATCAATTTCAATTATTAAAACATGACCAGGAAAACGAAAGGAAACAAAAAAACATTGCAATGCAGCTTTTGTCAGAAAGAAGAGATACAGTGCTATACACATAACATTCGACTGAGATTTTTAGATTCAACAACTAAAAGCAATAGCAATAATCTCCATTTTTTTCTTTTTTCTTGAAAAAAGCAGTGGCAGGTTGTGCCCAGGGCTTAGATACCATGTGGAGAGTATATGCTGAGATGAATTGGAACTGGAGATATTTGCTTTGTCTTTCCAGTCAACCTGTCAGTTTCATCTTGGATTTCCTTCCGCACAAGAGCTGCAGAGAACAATAATTGTTGGCATCTGAGATAAGTGCTTCAGCCATTTCCATGTACTGAAAAATACCAAATCCACTCTGAGATCAAATGGCTACTGCTTCTTACTAATTTTGTGCATTCTACTTTTGAATACATGTTGCAAAGCATGATAAAATGCACATGATATTTGAACTAGCAGCACAACATGGGAAATACAAAGATGAACATGCCATTTACACAAGTCGAATACTTCTTAGACTCCAATGGCAACGGTAGGTACAACATAGCAAATAAGTAAGAAGTGCCATCCTCATCGAGCAGAAATTTTGAAGAGAACTTAAATAGGAGGCAATACAATTGCACACTGGCAGAACCAAATTCGTTAATAACTGAATAATAGTAAGACACAGCTTCTGCTGGCAGAAGTAACTAGTATACAATTATTAGTTTCAGTAAACAGTGCATCTTGCGACGGCAAACATGGCCAATCAAGCATTCAATTATACTAGCGATCAACTTACCAACAAACCAATTTCATAGCAGCTTAGGCCAAGAATAAGTGAATAGCCCTATATCGCTGAAGACGACGAAGGTTGTTTACCGAAATCAGTGAAGCGGCGCTTGGGCATGTGCAGGAACTCGGCGTACTCCTGCACCCCGTCCTCCGTCTTGTGCAGCTGCAGTACGAGTGGCCTACGCGTCACGATCCCTTCCAATCCAAACACAAACCAAAAACCATAAAATTTCGAGCCCAAAAAATAGCATGATTCAGTGACTGAAGAAGGTAAAAATCACTTCCTACCTGATCCTCGAGGCAGGAAGTCTCGCCCCACGATGCTCTCGAGCACCGATGATTTCCCCGAACTCTGTACATGGCCGCCGAATTAAGCGCCCTCGTAATTAAACTACGGACAAAATCCTAGGCGAGCAAGCAGGTGACGGAAAGGAGGCGGACCTGACCGCCGACGACGGCGACTGACGGGAGCGCTTCCCAGAGGGCGGCGACGTCCCCGCCGCCGTGGTCGCCTAGGACGGTGCAGGCGCGCTGGATGCGGTTCACGAGCACGATCACGTTCTCCATGGTCGCCATCTCGGGGCGGGAGGAGGAGGAAAGCGCTGTGCTGCGACGGAGGGGGCGGAAGGTTCTAGAAGGAAGCGGAAGGATCGAGGGGGAGAGCGCCTCCCCGCTGCCTGCCTGTGTGCGAGCCGAGCAGATGCCAGATAGAGGCGTCGCTCCTGCTGCAACCCGTAACAGGGATGAAAACGGAACAGAAATATTTCAAATTGACCGTTTTTATTTTCTATATTATAAATCGTTTTTTAATATAAAAAATTGTCAGTTTCAATTGGTTTCACAATCATTTTTAATTATTTTTTGTACTCTTTAATTGCTAAATGTAGAAATATCCCGAACCGACCATTTTTATTTTTCTATATCGTAAGTCTGTTTTCGACCGTTTCCGACCGTTTTCATCCTTACCCGTAACTGCTTGCCTTTTTTATATTTCTCTTCCGGTTTTGCCCCGCCCTTTTCCAAGTCGTCGAGCGGGAACTGCTTTTTGGTTCACCCAAATTATTGAAGAGCTTTTCAATATTCATTTCAAAAAAGATTTCAAGTGCGCCGAGTTCCTGCACAAGCCCGAGCGTCGAGTTCTAGCCTTCAACCAAACAGGCCCGTATTCCTTAGGTTCAAGCTATATTCGTGTACAATTCATTTGATGAAATTTCAACTTTTTTTTGGGCCTTCGTGAAGAAAAGTGAGCATGTATAGTGTACAGGCAAACGACTTGTTTTTTTTTCCTAGACCTTCAGCAACGCTAGCAAACTCCCGTCTTCTTCGCTAGAATTCGCAAGGATAGTTTCGGAACGAAATTTGAGAGGGCGGTCGGATAAGGACAGTGGGCCTTGTCTAGTGGATGAGAGAGACAGGACGGCTGGTTCGGATGTCTTTCAAAATTCCTCCTTCAGATTTTAAACCCTTGTTAGTGTATGGTGGGCCACTCTTAAACTGACAAATGGGCCAAACTTAGACCGAAAGGAAACAACAACGACGTTTTCCACATAGATATGGCAGTAAAGCAAAATTGGGCCTGTGTAAAAAAATGAAAATTTGGGCCCAAAACGAGGCCTTTATATAGCTGCCGGCCTAAATAGCCTTTTGGGCTTCCATTTTTCTTTGTGTGATGATGAGTGGGGTTAATTATTTGTTCTCCCCTCGTTTTGTTTGTGTGATGCGTAGGGTTAATACATGTTTAATATGTTTCTATTTCTTCAAACGACATGATCCTTTGTTTGCAATAAAAATGTAAGCCATAAAAAGTAGACAATTCTCTTCAATCGTAGAGCAGGTTTTTTATAGCACTTTTATTTATGTGAGCTTCGATTCACCCCCATACATACAAACATGTTACAAAACACGTACAGGCGTGATTACACAAGATAGAAAAAGATTTTTCCTCCATTCTACTCGATGAAGTAGAAGCGCAGGAAGGTCGGTATGCGAGTGTGCCCAATCAGACTGATCAGTTCAGTTGGTTGTAGCGCTTGAGCTTCTTCTCGGCCAGCATGCCCTCGATGGCGGCCTTCCAGACCTTGCAGTGCGTCTGGTGCTCGAACAGCAGCTGCACCGTCACCCCCTTCTCTGACGTGATCAGCGCCACCGCCTCGCCGCCGCCGTCTCCAACCGCCGAGATCACATCTGAAAGCCATCATCGCCACCAAACGGCAGATGAGCAGATCGATCAGTCGGTGGATGAAGCCGGTATCAAGTATCAACACAGTATGCGGCCAAGCAGCTTGGAGCCAAATCACAACAGCGACGCTAGGACCAAAGGTACAGAGTACAAACAGAACAATCGTGACGGGACTGGACCGGCCCTGGAAGATTGATTGGGTCGCTAGAGACAAGCGTGTCGGCCGGGCAACCGGACAAACGCCAAACTGCTCAGGTGTGTGACGTCGCGGCACGGACGAGCGCGCGCCTCGTCGTCTTCCCTGGACCGACCGCGGCCGGCCTGCCGAGCGTGAGGCGAGGCTACACACAGTGCGCCCACCCACGCGCATGCACGCGCGCGCGCGGCGACGGAATAGCGTTTGTGATAATGTTCGTGTGCACGAGCTGTTACTTACAGTCCTTGAAGGTGGCGAATGCGCCGTGCAGGCGCTTCTTCCCCAGCCGCAGCACCACCGCTGCGCCGTCGCCGCGCCGCGGGAAGACGGACACCGTCCTCACCCGCACACTTCCTGCATATGTAGCACCCAACACAGTAATCAGTTGCAGCGTCAAACTACACAAAAATCGATGCACAACTGGTAATAAATCGAAAATGCACGTCTCTCACCACAAGGCAGGCAGACTCTGAGAGTCGTGCCCTTCTGGATGCCAGCGCTGACGCTCATGGCCATGGCGTTGCTGCTGCTGCTGCTGCTAATTCCCCTGAGGTCAGCTGCTCTTTGCTTCAGCGTCGCGGCTCCCCTCAAACCTGGCAGAAGCATCAAGACACGAACATGCATGCAGTTAGCTCCCCTTCCTTCTGAATCTGCTTGTCTCACGTAAAAATTTTCGTTATTTATTCTGGCCGTGGTTTGCAGTTGCTACATGTGGCAGCGGTAGCGGTGAGGGTGAGCAGGTCGGCGGAGGAGCGGCTCTCGAGGCCGGTCCTCACGGCGGACGTGACGCGGCCGCGGTTGGCGCCGGCGGTTTCCGCGGCCTCAGCGCACACGGTGGCCACCAGCGCCGCGGCGGACGCGAGCACCGTGCCTAGCCTCCTGTCGCCAGCGCTGGCCGAGGCCGCCGGCCTCAGGTCGCTCACCGACACGATGCCCGCGACCGCCGCTGCGAGCTGCGCCACCGACACGGCAGCATGCGCCTGCGCCGAGTGCAGCCGGAGCTCGTCCCTCCGCCTCCTCCGCTGGCTTCCGGTGACTGGCAAGCTGTCCAGCAGGAAACCACGCAGCACCGCCTTCACATTTCCAACTTTGAGCTGAAAAAAAAACGGAGCAAGCGAATCAAACAAGGCAGTTACTGTATCAGTTCCGACAAAATATCAGCTGTGCTATCCTGTTTTGTCACTGCAATTACAGAGTACTATATGCTGTTTCAATCTGGCACTCTGCGCCATGTTATGAGGAACATGTTACATTGGTGTTTGTAATAACAACTGAGAACTGACTAGTATCTTGTCCTTACTCCTTACTTACCCAGGCAGGCTGGACGAGCTTGTGTCGGCGCTGTCCGCAGTTAGGCCTGCCGCCAGCTTCAAGTCTCTGTCAGGCAAACCAGGGATCATCATTAACACTGGGACAATAGTTCACTGCCGAGACGTGAGCTCAGTGGCTGACTTACACATGTCTGATTGAACAATTGGTTTGTTGTTCCCCCATTGAAACGAACCGTGCCAAGATGCTTTTCTTTGTCTTCGCCTCCGTCTCCTCTTGCTTCGTCTTGCTCTGGGTCCTCCAGCGATGATCCCAGGCCCTTTATTATATTAGAATAGATAAAAGTAACCGTGAACAAAAGACAGAACACTCTGCACACTGAAAAAGGTGAAAAAAGATGCGTTTTTTCTAGTATCTAAGGAAGATCCATGCACTAATAAATAGATAAGACTGAAGCGAAGCGGTACTGTAGCTTATAAAACTGACGAAGAATCTGGAGCCGTGGTCCATGGACATAAACATACACTGGGGGAGAGTATTTGGAAGAGATCCGAGGAGGAGGGGCTCCATGTCCGTGAGAGGAACTCCATGGCCTGCTCAGGGATGACTGGCATCTCTTCCAGGTGGCAGCACTTAGAATGCCGTGACTTCCCTTTACAGCGGATGTCCACCTTCTGCGCATCGATCGGTGCGCTCTCTGCCTGTTTGAACATTCAGCAATGGCTATATATATTCACACCAAATGAAACAAATCTAAAAGAAAATGATGCAGCAGCATGATGCAAAAAAAAAAACAAAAAAAAAACCCTCGGTATATATATGTAGGCACTAGCTAGGAACTGATGATCAGAAGTTCAGAACAGCAGTTTAGTCCATCTCTTAATTTGTCACAAGATGAAGTCATGGCAGAGGCATAAACAGTTCTGAAAACATAAAACTAGTCAGGTTATAGTAGCCTACTAGCCTTAGCCGACATCTATGGTAAGTTTCTATTATATAACTAAAAATCATGAAGCAAAGGTTTTGCATGATCACCAACCATTTGACATGACAGTGGATGGCATCTCTGGAAGGAGGCCATCCCAAACTCCACCCCTCGCCTGAAATGCTCCATCAGGGCTGCTCAAATCAGGCTTGTGGCTGCGCTGAGCGATGCAACAGAACCGGATCAGTGAGGAAGAAGTGATGAAAAAAATATCACCCTAACACCGTCTATTTATAGTTGATATTTGAGGGGGCAACTTCCTCTCGTCCACAAAATGTGATATCAAAGTCCTACCTACAGTATAACTCCACTGTTTTGCGATTCGCATTTGTTACTCTGGACAATCCACTAGGAAACAACCAGTAGAGAACAATCAGAATTATTGAATCAGAAAAGGCCAATTGGTGTAACTTGTACTAAAACGGCAATTGGCGAGTCATGATCAATAAAATTCAGGTGGGGATCCTCTCCCCCCCGGTGACTTTCAAAAAAAATCAGAAAAGTCCGGATTGCCTAATTGACTGTAGACACTAGACACAGTATGATTTGAGAACTTTGTTTCATGTGTGACGAGTCTGCTTTCCTATGTCAAATTTGACCGGAGGAAGCTATATAAAAGTAACTGTTTCCTGCAGCTTTCGTTCTTGCGTGGCTGATCACTGGAACTTTTTAAGTCTAGAACAGTTACAGACTTTCCAAGTCTATAATGACTGCAAAGACAAATGTTTACAGGATTTAACGATGGTATCTATGGTGTTCAACTAATTTTACAAGGAAATAAAGAAAATAATGAAACCAAAGGAGCAGATAGGACTGTAGTAGCAAGCAGATGAAAGGCAGCCTGAAGATAAGCAGTCCAGAGAGAGCAAGAGCTTACCTTAGCAGGAAGCCCTGGGTGCACTGATCTTGTGACACCTGCATGGCTCCAAGTCTTTATATTGTGAGAACATACCCAAGAAAGCTGAAGCATGCGGGTTTACAATGCACCAAGAGTACTCGGAAGGATTCAATATTATAATTTGCATTCCCCACGAAATCTTGATGCATATCGCTTCCATATCTCTTTCTGGGTTGAACTTCCCCATTGAGAACTCGCGGTACTCAAGGTAGACTAGTAAACGGCGATGATGACTTGAGCACATTGCTTCTTTTGGAATGGACCTTGCCAAAACTAAGCAGTTAGAACTAGAGTAGTGTGTGTGTCAGTGTGTGTGTGGCGGGCCAAGGAGGTTGTCCTGCTAATGGCAATTTGACATGGCGTATGATTGCCACTTATAGCAAATGAGTATACAAAAGATGTAACGCTGTTCGTGTGACCGAGAAAAAAAAGTTGTAAATGAGTATACAAAAGTTGTAAATCTTCGAACAATTTCTAACAGGCACTCGATCGATATAGAGAAATTTACAAGACGGTAATGATGATTGTGATGCCGGATGAAGCATGGATTAGCTAGCAGTGATTGTAAATGAGTGTCTAGCCAAAAGGTGAGAAGGCGCCATAACGATAGCTTCGGCAGAAAGCAATTAACTAGTAATCTCTGGTGTACTACAAGGGTAATCCATGATATATTCACCCAAGGGGGAAACAAAATGTATACATCTGGCAGGACATGTGCAGTGGTGATCTTGTTATTGTAAAGGTTCGAACTTCGAACCATCGATCAGTTGCAACCCGGAAGACTTGTGAAACCGAGGGGCGGGTGACTCATTTTTCTAAAGACTGAAGCACTGATGTTAACAGGAGTTCGTTGCATTGGATGGATCAGCGACAAGTGATCCAGCGATTAGGGCGAAACCACATGCTCCCGCGCCCCAATCGACGCGCATCATGGAGATCAACTTCTCCTAATTATCGAGTTCTTTAATCTCCTAACATGGATTATAGGAAAGAAATGAAGGCGGCGTGAGGAATCAAAGAACAGGAGGAATAGACGTACTGACCTTCCTTCTTCTCCGTATGGACAGGATCAGATGTTCAGAAGAGGGAGGCCCCTGCCCCTGGGGAGAAGGAGAACCTCTGCTGCTGGGATCCACGCACGAAGTGACCAAGATGAAAGCAGGCAGCGCGGTTACACATGTAAAATCAATTTCTAATAGTCGTTGCCATAATCGCGGCTTTCAGGGCACGAAATCCTGTGGCCGTTTTCAGAGAGATCCGAAAAGAAATGGGGGCCCGGCCCACACGGCCATGACAGACTGACCGGTGTGTTGTCCTCTACAGCTTATATATACTACCTGGACCATCAAGACCGTTGTCTAAGTCTAATAAAACTACACTACACAAGATTTCAAAAAAAAACCCTACACTACACAACAGATTGAAAAGAAATGCTCCTTTTTTTCTTTTTATTTATTATTAAGAGCAAAAGTGTGCTTGTAACGCTAGAATAAGAGCCACTCTCTTGTCTCTAAATGTGAGAGAAGATTGGTGACCTTCTCCTCCTTTCTTAATGAAGCTGGAAGGTTGCAGCTTACAAATGCTATATTGACAGCCTTAACCACCTTTGCATGTGTAGCTTTCTGTTGCCAAAGATAGTAGTCAAGCAGATTGACAAGTATAGGAAGCACTGTCTTTGGAGAGGCTCTGACATCAATAGCAAAAAGTCTTCTAAGAGCATCTCCAACAGTTCCCCAATACCTCCTCATATCCCATAAAACTGTCATATTAGGGACAGCTATGCTTTTTTCTTGCTCCAGTAGTTCCCCGATACCTCTCCTTTTTTTTTAATGGCCATCAATATTTCTCTCATCTCCCCTCAAAGAAAGGGGGAGATACAACTCCCCCAATACCATGGGACCATCCCAACTACCACTTTTAGTCATATTTTCTCTTACACTCCTGTGGGACCCATCTTCTATATGGGTATTGGGGGAGATATATTAGGGTACTGCTGTAGCAACTCCCCTAATATTGACAAAAGATAATATTGGGCTACCCTGATACATATATATTGGGAAAGATTATTAGGGAACTGCTGGAGATGCTCTAAAGCTGCCTGCCCTATGGTTTGCTTGCCCAAAGATGAGGGTGACCTTGGGTTCTTAATATCACTGTCCAAAATGAAAGTTTGTTGTTAAAGCATCTTCATAAGTTTTTCAATAGGGCTTGGATCCTTGAATGCAATTAGTTTGGGATAAGTACTATTCAAGAAACAAGTTGCTTGTTCCAAGGGCCACTTTCAGAGGCTCGTTTTGGTGGAGAGATATTCTCAAGTTGCTCAACCAGTTCAAAGGAATTGCAATTATAACTATTTAGGATGGTAACACCTGCTTTCTTTGGCATGACCTCTGGGTATCTAATATTCGCAGTCAGCTATATCCAGAGCTGCTTTCCTTTGCTAAAAATGAGATGATCTTAGTTTCAGCAGCAGCTTCAACTCCGATGTTCCACTCACTCTTTCATTTACCCCTGTCCACAAAAGCCTACAGTCAATTTTTTGGAGCTTGCTACCTCTGTTCAGGACCTGCAATTAACTGCTACACATGATATTTGGTCATATATTTGAGGATCATCCCTGTTTTCCTCCTAGAGAGCATACACCAGTCCCATTGGTCATAGACCATTCATCGTGCATATAGGTGGTTATGGAAATCTTCCTGTCAAAACAAGAGAGAGTTTTTCATGTGGCTCCTTTTAAAGGACCGTTTGAGTACTCGGGCTCTTCTCAGAAGGAGAAATATGCATCTAGCAGAGTACCATTGTGTCCTTTGTCATCAGGCTATTGATGTGGACCTTCTTCATCTAATCTTCCATTGCCCTTTCTCTATAGCTTGCTGGTATACTCTCCAGGTTTTGGTGCCAAATTCTGATGATACTTGCTCCATCATTGAAAGTTTTAGAAACCAGCTCAACTTACCTTTCTTCATGGAGATTATCATAACAATGTGCTGGTCAATTTGGACAATGCGTAATGATGCTATTTTCAGAGGAATCCCCGATTCAGTTCATAGGTGCAAAATGGTTTTTCGAAAGGAATTTGCTCGGATTATCCTTCGAGCAAAGGCGACTTTTCACCCCCTTATAGATTCATGGCTAGGAGCATTTGTGTAATTGCTTTGATTTTTTCTTAACTTTTTTTTGTTTCCTAATCTCCCTGTTGAGGCCTGTAATTATAAACTGTAAATTTTTTCAATAAAATTCTAGTAGGGGGTAAAACTCCTCCTGTTTCCTACGAAAAAATAATAAGAGCCATTCCGCTTTATAGGTGATAGAGAAAACAAAAATATGCTTACTGCAGTATAGACGAGCTTTTCAAACCCATGTGCAGGAGTCATTTTTTGCTATGGGGAGAGGAGGCTTCCTAGATTGCTGTTTTCAGAAAAGGAGATGTGGCCTGCCTTCTTTTGGCAAGTTTGTTGCCAAATTTTTGTATATAAAGTCCTTTCTTAAAATTAAAAGGTAGGGCTCATGTCGTCGTGTTCAAAAAAAACTTATTGACTTATTCTCTCAAAATATTTAGTGACAACCTAAGATTAATCTTGTGCTAGTGTGCTCTCTAGTTGATATCTCCTTGCAGATTAAGATTTTTATTTCGAGTGTGATCTTTGCTAGTGACATGGCTTAGTGTGAGTGTGATGGTCCAAAGAACTTTGTTAGTGGGTTTGTTTAGTTGATATGGTTAGCTATGGAACTTGCGGTGAAGTAGCATTTTAGGTTAAATTTGTTGCTTTGAATTTTTAAGACCAATTCACCTCCTTTTGGTCTATTCAATCTGTTTACGTGTGCTTAGTGGCTACCCTACATATTTGAGAGGAAAAAACTCATTACGTGTAAAATCATATTGCATAAGAATACAGGCCTGCACGAGGTGTACGTACGCAGAATTTTACAATTTGACAACAAATAGAGAAACTAAATGCCATAGGCATCTGTTGTTCTGTATGTGCTAAGATGACGACCTTTTGTTCAGTCTAACATGCAGGGTACATGGACAGACTAAAAATTTATCCTGCCGCAATCCACCACAGCAGAGGAAAGAATTCCATATAAATATACATATCATCCCTTTTTTATCTGGTAATGCTCTAATTAAGACGTCCGGAATGGACGAACGCTTCACTCTGCTCGCTCTTGCACCTAGTCCCTCACTTCCTCCTCCCTTTCGCACTCGCGCCCCGCGCCTACCCCGACGTGTGGCCATGGCTACCTCCATGGCCGCTGGCGGAGCGCTCTCCCACCCCGGCGTCCTCCTCCTCCACCCGGCGACCTCCTCCCCCCACCCCGACAGCCTCCTCCCCCACCCCGGCGGTGTCCCTCCCCCCACCCCGGTGTCCTCATCCACCGGAAGTGCCCAACGCCCGCGGATCCGGTGACCCTCTCCCCACCCCCGCAAGATCCATAGAGCACGAGCGAGATCCACGGAGGTGGTGCGACAGTGTTGCAAGGGAGTGGGTGGCTTTGCCCACCCCGGCGCCCTCCTCACCCCCGGTGGCGCCCTCTCTCACCCTGGCGACCGAGCTCCCCCACCCCCGTGGCCGAAATCGACCGGCCAGCCTTCCCCTCCCCTATGTTGCATATGTATATGTTTCGAGTGTTTCAAATATTTTAGATGTATGTTGCATTTGTTTCATATGGATGTTGCAAAAGTGGATCTGAGGATGTTGCATATGTTGTAATTGTTTCAGAGGCATATTGCAAGCGTATATTTTGAGTGTTTCAGATGTTTCAGAGGTACGTTTCATCTGTGTTTCTGGCCGCATGTTGCAAGTGTTTATCTGGATGTTGCATATGTTTCACACGTACGTTGCATGTGTTTTATATGGATGTTTGCATATGGTTGCAATGGTTTTTCAAGTGTTTTCAGGTGCTTTTATCAAGTGTTTTAGAAGCATATTTCAAGTATTTCAATTGCCTTCAAACGTATATTGCAACTATTGATCGGATGTCACATCTCTCCTCCCCACTTTTTGCTGCATCGTCTACCCCTGGCGCCTGCAGGGCATCCATACGACGTCGTGGCCGGGTCCTTCCGAATTAGAGGCGCCCCGCGCCCCTCCCCTCTTGCCGCTCGGGCGGCGCTGGCCCTGCGTGGAGCGCACCGTCCAGACATCCGGGCGCTAGCACTTCCGTTTTTTCTCAATCTCTAGAGAAAATGTACCAAAATGTGAATAAGGAGGGAAAATTGGTTTCATGGCATCCAAAGATCACAAGATTCGAAAAATACCACTGAAAAAACTCCGTTACGTAAAATACCATTAAAAGATGGAACTGTTACCTGAAAGTAGCATTCCGTCACGTCTAAAGGTAACACAGCGTTAGCACCGTCGATTCCCGTCCATCTAAAAGCAAAAAGGAAAGAAAAAAAAAATCCAATTCCCAGCTACCCGAGCGCCCTCGATTTCAATCATTTTCATGCCGTGAAGCATGATCCGATCCTCTAGGTCCCCTCTGTTACTTCCAGAGCTGGACGTGATGAAGGAGAAGTTCGACAAGCTCCTGCTGGGCAAGGACATGTCCGGCACCAGCAAGGGCGTGGCGTCCGTGCTTGCGCTGTCCAACGCCGTCACCAACCTCGTGGCGTCCGTCTTCGGCGAGCACCGCAAGCTGGAGCCCATGGCGCCCGACACCAAGGAGCGCTGGAAGAGGGAGGTGGGTGTTAGCAGCAGAGGCGGGGAAGCAGAGGAATCGGAGTGAGGCGAGAAGAAGCAAAGCACGAGCGAGGGACAGACGACGAATCTTAGTTCATAGGAGAGTTTGTTACAACTGTCTTCATGACCCCTTCGGCAAGAAGCTGCCGGATACAAATAGACAACTCACACACGCTAGCTATCTCTTGCGTTCTTCACACGTTCACCCAGTTTGGGCCGAAGTAGCGTGGATTCGCCTTCCTAGGCCGAGGATTCGGAAGCCCATCTGGCGTAGCTTCAGTCGCCGGGCCAGCATCAGGCGGAGCGGATGCGGAGGCTGATGCTGCGTCGTCTTCGTCAGCATCTGCGGTGCTGACATTCCCCCTCCCTTGCGCGCCCGGCTGTTTCCAGATGCCGGCGCGAGGGAACTGCTGCCTTGGCGATGCGGCGACGCGCCTTCTTGAGCTGAGAGACGTGGAATACTGGATGCACCGAAGAGGACGATGGAAGCTCGAGCTTGTAGGCCACTGACCCAATGCGCTCCACCACGCGATAGGTTCCGAAAAATTTGAACGCCAGCTTCTGACTGCTGCGATCCGCCAAAGACGACTGAACGTATGGCTGGATCTTGAGAAAAACCTGGTCATCCACTTGGAATTGGCGCTCAGACCTCCTGCCATCAGCATACTTCTTCATACGTTGCTTAGCCCGAAGCAAGTGCTGGTGAATGACTGAAGACATAAGCGCTCTATCCTTGAGCCAACTGGCTATATCAGTGACCGGCTGCTCATCTCCAGACTGGAGGCCAAACTGAGTTGGAGAGTAACCGTATAGGACTTCGAATGGAGAACGGCCCAAGGCAGAGTGTAGACTGGTGTTATACCAGAATTCGGCCAGGTCAAGCCACTGATGCCATTGACGCGGGCAGGCATGAACAAAGCATCTCAGGAAAGTTTCAAGACACTGATTCACGCGCTCCGTCTGCCCATCGGATTGGGGATGATACGCAGTGCCCATGTGCAGATCCACCTTTGCCAACTTGAACAACTCCTTCCACATGTGGCTAGTAAAAATCCTGTCGCGATCAGAGACTAGAGCAGTAGGCATGCCATGCAGCTTATACACATGCCGGAAGAATACCTTGGCAATACTGACAGCAGTAAATGGATGGCGCAGCCCAACAAAATGTGCATACTTCGAAAAGAGATCAACAACCACAAGAATACTGTTGAATCCTTCGGACAGCGGTAAGCCCTCAATGAAATCAAGCGAGACCATCTTCCAGGCGCGATCGGGAACCGGGAGGGGTTGGAGCAACCCTGGCAGCTTGGAACGGTCGGGCTTGGCGCGCTGACATACCTGACATGAAGACACGAAATCATACACATCAGACTTCATACCTTGCCAAGCAAAGTGTTGCTTCATGCGCCGATAGGTGACAGGCACCCCTGAATGTCCCCCGATGGCGGAACAGTGAAATGCTGTGATCAGTTTCGTCTTCAGCTCCGGTGAATCACCGACCCACACACGGCCATCATAGCGAATAAGACCCTCCCTGAGAGAGTAGTGAGGAGCTTCATCAAATGGGTTAGTCAACTTGGAGAGCAGATCTTGTGCTTTGGAATCCCCCTGATATGACTGCAATACTTCAGTAAGCCACTGGGGCTGACAGGTGGAGATGGCACTGCACACTATATTCGAAGCCCGAGAGAGAGCGTCAGCTGCACTGTTTTCTGCGCCTTTGCGGTAGGTGATGCGATACTGAAGCCCCAATAGTCGTGTGAAAACTTTCTGCTGCCAAGGTGTGTGCAGCCTCTGTTCTGTCAGTTGCATCAGGCTCTTGTGGTCTGTGAGAATTTGGAATTCAGCATGCTGCAAATAACAGCGCCATTGGTCTACTGCCATTAGAATGGCTAAGTACTCTTTTTCGTACGTAGATAAGCCTTGCAATCTTGGACTCAAAGATTTGCTCATGAAGGCTAGAGGATGCCCCTTCTGCATCAACACGGCCCCCACTCCGGTGCCACTAGCATCAGTTTCCAACACGAACGGCTGAGAAAAATTCGGTAAGACAAGCACTGGGGCCGAAGTGATGGCGTGCTTCAGTGCATCAAAGGAGTGCTGATGACTGTCAGTCCACACAAACAGAGCACCCTTTTTAAGCAGATCAGTCAATGGACGTGCTATGATCCCGAAGTGCTTCACAAAGCGCCGGTAGTAGCCCGCTAGCCCCAAGAAGCTGCGGAGCTCTTTAACTGAAGAAGGAGCAGGCCACGCTATGACAGCTTCCACCTTAGAAGGATCAGTGGCGACGCCCTGCTCTGAGATGACATGCCCCAGATAGCGGAGCTCTCTCTTCGCGAAGACGCATTTGCTGAGTTTCACTTGCCACTGGTCTCGAGCTAACAACTCCAGAACAATCGTGACATGCTGCACATGCTCCTCGTAACTCCGGCTAAAGATGAGGATATCATCGAAGAAAACGAGCACAAACTTGCGCAGAACTGGTTCCAGGGTGGTATTCATGGCTTTTAGGAATGTAGCAGGTGCACCCGACAAGCCAAAGGCCATCACGCGGAACTCGTAGTGCCCGGAATGTGTTTGAAAGGCTGTTTTGGGCTCCTCTCCCGGAGCCAAGCGAATTTGGTGGTAGCCGGCTGTAAGATCAAGGCAAGAGAACCAGGAGGCCCCATGCAACTCATCCAGGAGTTCCTCAATCACAGGCACCGGGTATTTTGTTTTTGCTGTGATGGCGTTGAGGTGCCGAAAGTCCACACAAAAGCGAAACGTGCCGTCTTTCTTTTTCACCAGCAGAACTGAAGAAGAGAACGGGCTCTGACTGTGTTGAATGACCCCAGAAGCCAACATCTCAGAGATCTGGCGCTCAATCTCGTCCTTGATTGCTGGTGGATATCGATACGGACGGACATTGACTGGCGCTGCCCCAGAAATCAGAGGAATGTAGTGCTCGCAATCTCGGGGTGGTGGATATCCCGCATGAGGAGCAAAGACTGTGTGGAACTCGCGAAGTAATGCTGAAAACTCCTTAGGTACAGCAGCAGAATCACTGGAACTAGCAGTCTCGGGCACCATTGCATGGACTTGAACAATAGAACCTGGAGGTAAGGACTCAAAATCACCATGAAGTAACTGATAAGAGCCCTCATAAGGAATCAACATCCATTTCTGCTCCCAATCCACCTGCATGGGACTGAATTGAGCCAACCAATCCATGTCGATAATAACATCAAAATGAGCCAGAGGCAGCACTTTTGCGTCAGACTGAAAAAGACAGCCCTGAACTGTCCAGTTAAGCTTCAGGATCTGAGAATCACAGGAGATGAGCTGACCATCCGCTATCTTCACTTTCAGTGGTTGAGCCAGCAGAGACTTGCCTGAAAGCTTGTCAGCCAGAGAGTCACTAACGAATGTATGTGAACTTCCCGAATCCACCAGTATTTTAGCTGGTTGCCCCTGAACCATTCCGTGGAACTGAATAGCATTGACTGATGGTTTCCCATTGAGAGCAGCAATTGACACCGCCAGAAACACCTGTGAATCAGGAGCAGCCTTCTCGGATTGTTCAGTTTCATCAGGAACATCTGAGTGACAGATATCCCAAAATTCCTGCAAAACATGGAGTTGTATCGTCTCGGAGCACTTGTGGTCGCGCGACCATTTCTCGCCGCACCGTATGCATTGGCCACGGGCACGGCGGTAGTCTCGCAGCGTCTTGAGCTTGTCATCCACGCCGCGCGGTCGGCGCTCCTCCCCCGGAGGTGCCTCTGCGGCCCCGACGCGGGGCGGCGGCGGTGGTGGCAGAGGAAATCCCCCCTTGAACGGCGGTTTGGTTGCCGTGTGCAGCTCGGGTCGACGCGTCTCCTTGCGACCCCCGGGATCCTGGATCTCTTCCTGCAACAAGGCCAACACGCAGGCAGTATCGAAATCGTGTGGACGTTGCATATGCACTGCATTACGAATGTCACTCCTAAGCCCATCAACGAAGCGCATAGCAAAGAAAACTGGATCAGTAGCCCGCCCGTAAGCAACCAACTGATCGATCAGTCCAGCAAAACGGTCAATGTAATCTTGAACAGACGATGTCTGCCGGATGCTGAACATCTGTCGCACGAGAGCCTCATACTGAGCCTTCCCAAATCTGTCAAGGACCAATTGACAGAACTCCTTCCAGGGCAACCTCTTAACCCGCGGGTCCAGAGATTGCAGCCAGCGCGCCGCAGGCGATGAATTGACGAAATTCATCGTCGCGCACCTGATCCAGACCGCAGGCTCCACAGAGTACAACTCAAAATAGTCCTCACACCAAGTGATCCACAGTTTAGGATTGTCCCCATCGAATTTTGGAAAATTCATTTTGGGGATTTTGTTGCCTCTGTGATCATACTCCCAGGGTGGACGGAAATCACGGCGGCCATGCCCCCCATGCGCCTCGCCACGGTCACCACCATCACCCGCCAGACCCGCCGACACCAGAGCCGCGCTAGAATGTGAACGATGCAATTTGGGTGGGGAAAAGGGGTGGGGAAGCATTTGCATACCCTTGACCGGGGATTGGGGTTCAACACCCTTTCCCCGGTGACTCGATTCGATGCCGGTCCCAATTGGGCTGACGTTGAAGCCGCCGGCCGTTGCTGGCGCAGGGAACGCGAGCGGTGGAGGCAGAACTCCCGCCGGTGCGGTAGCCGTCGCGTCGAGGACGACGCGGCTGACGGTCTTGCGGAGCGCCGTCATCTCGGAGCGAATCTGCTGCACCGACTCGTCGGTCTTGCGGAACGCGCCGATCTCGGAACGCATCTCCTCCAGGGACGCATCGACTTTGGGCTTCCAATTGCCCAGCATCTGGGCGGCGTTCTCCATCCTGTCGAAGCGGCTCGCGATGGAGTCGATCCGAGAGGACAGTCTGGCGTCGGTGTTGTTGATCGCAGTCTGAACGACCTTGATCTCGTCGAGCAGCATCTTGAAGTTGGAATCCATGGCGCCAAACTCTTTCCTGAAGCGGGTGAAGTGATCGTGGTGGATTTCGTGGGGTTCCAGTGTGGACTGCTCACCGGGCGACCGCCCGAAGACTGATCGGAACGGAGGTGAGGAGGGTGTGGGTAGGGAACCGGGAACGAAGGCTCTGAGTACCACTTGTTAGCAGCAGAGGCGGGGAAGCAGAGAAATCGGAGTGAGGCGAGAAGAAGCAAAGCACGGCAGAGGAATCGGAGTGAGGCGAGAAGAAGCAAAGCACGAGCGAGGGACAGACGACGAATCTTAGTTCATAGGAGAGTTTGTTACAACTGTCTTCATGACCCCTTCGGCAAGAAGCTGCCGGATACAAATAGACAACTCACACACGCTAGCTATCTCTTGCGTTCTTCACACGTTCACCCAGTTTGGGCCGAAGTAGCGTGGATTCGCCTTCCTAGGCCGAGGATTCGGAAGCCCATCTGGCGTAGCTTCAGTCGCCGGGCCAGCATCAGGCGGAGCGGATGCGGAGGCTGATGCTGCGTCGTCTTCGTCAGCATCTGCGGTGCTGACAGTGGGATGGCTGCTCTCCGTCACCGACCACATCATCGAATTCGTGCCCACGCGCCAGACTGCGGAGAACGGGACGAACGATAGATTTTGCTCGGATGCAGGGCGGAGAACATGCCATGGCCATCAACGCGCGTGCTGAAGAGCCTGGCGTACAGCGTCATGTCCCCCGCATCGAGGGTGTGCTGAGCGTGGACGCAGCAGTGCAGAACCTGACGGCGAGCAAGGCGGGGTGCGCTCGTACGCGATGTAGCGACCGGCGGGGCGCGCGACAAAGCCGACGAAGAGCACGAAGGCGACGAAGGAGGCCAGAATCTTGGCCGTGAAGGCCGGCGACATGGCCTCGGAGACGAGGAACACCGCGGCAAAGCAGGCGCGAGGAACCACGAGGTGATGTCGGTGATGAGGGACGCCATGGCGGGACGACGGCGCCGGTGATAACCACGGCGACGGTGCGGCCGCTGTGGGCGGCGGAGGGGGCTGAGGTCGACCCGTCTTGACGCTCATGGAGGATAGGAAGAGGATGAACGCCACGCGCCACCAGGGAGACGCTCTCGAGGATGTAGGTGCCGCGCTCGGAGAAGAGCACGCCGCGGAAGGACGCGCTACGGCCTAACACGGAGGGGCCCAGGAAGATGCCGACGAGCATGTGGGTGACGGAGCCGAACTGGCCAAGGCGGTGGAGCACGAGGTGGGCGGCCGCGGAGAGGTCCAGGATGACAGCCCGGAGCTGAGGAAGAGGAAGGGGATGGGATTTCCACAGGTGTTCACGTGGGAAGAAGGGAGGAGCAACGGTGGATTCACGTCGTTAGCTCAAACCGTGACAGAATGGTAGTTTCAGGTAACATATCATTTTTTCAGTGGTATTTCACGTGGCCGTGATCTTTGAGCAGTATTTTCCGAATTTTGTGATCTTTGGATGCTATGAAACCAATTTTCTCTTCCAAATTCCTCGAGGAACAATTTCATGCTCCAATAGGGCATTATTACTGTTAGGCACATGGAAGCCTCCTTAAATTAAGTGAAATAATAAAAGCCTTTACTAAATAAATATGCATTAGAAAAAAAATTGGTGACGACATATGCTGAAGACACTCGGGACTTGGGAGCAAGAACCACCGGAGTAGGCACCAGGTTTTGCACAGATCCATGCTCACCGGCTCCAGGTTCCCGCCGAGGAACCGGAGTTAGTTACTCCATAGTGCAGTGTGATTGTACAGCTATTCCACTCCATGAATTGATCGCTGATCACATGTCCAGCGTGACATTTCTTAGTGTCCGCAATGACCCACCCATCAGCCTTGCGCATTCGCCGCTGCGGGTTCAATCTCTTGAAGCACGGACAGCAGCTCTGGGTCCTGAAAATCTTTGGCCAGCAAGCTGGCTCCTGCGTCTTTCAGCACCTTCCCAGGGTTCCTGGTCGTCAGGCCAACCACAGGCACTCCAGCAGCCACACCGGCTCGGACCCCCGACGCAGAGTCCTGCGCAGAACGAGATGCACATGCACCAACACAGCATTACCTTGGTTACTGACTGTTTGGACTAGTGACGAAAAGAAAGACCTTCAGATAATTACGGCGAAACAGCATTCATTCACAGCTGGAGGGCCTTGAGGTACGGGTCAGGGAACGGCTTGGCCCGGTCGCACTCGCTTCCGATGACGAGCACCGGGAAGAAGTCGGTGAGCCCCAGCAGCGACAGCATCAGCTCGGCGTTCGCCCTCGGAGCGTTCGTCACCGCCGCGCGCTTCAGGTTGCGGCCTTCGATCCATCGGCACAGCTCGGGCAGTCCATCCAGGGCCTTCAGCTGTCCTGGTGCCAACCTGTGTGTGTAAGCTTTCAGCTTCAGGTTTTTTAATGAGAAAGCTTTCTGATGTTTGCGTTGACACGATCATGTTCGGTACTTGTGCAGTAGTAGTGAAGAAAAACATCAGCATTGATGCCTTTTAGTACAAAAAATTTTGGCAATATTGGGATTGTAAGACGATAGTATCTTGCAGTACTTTCTACTATGGGTTCAGATTTACAAATCCAGATTTTCTCTGTGACAACTAGACCTGAAAAGTGAACCAGCAGATAAAATTTTAAACGCAACTGATCCTGCAAATAATTGGATACATCGGTTGCTTTGCTCAACCACCGGACTTCTAATTCTATACGAAATTCTCCATGATATGGGCAAATTGAAATTAAGTGTTGATATATGCTGTAGTTTCAACCAAAAAAAAAACTGTATACTATCGCAAAGGGTAAATAAGATGAGTGGCCTACTTTCTGAACAAAGCTTCTTTGTCATCCATGAACTGCATCGCCTTCTGGTGATCCATGTCCGGGAACAGCGCCCTAGCGAGGTCGTCGTTGTGTCCCCCACTAATGGTGGCACTGTAGAACTCCTCGGTGATGGGAACACCGTCGTTGAAGCCTACCTGTTGAAGCCGGATAGCATTGCAGTTGAGAAGTGACAGTTGCAGAGAAAGAATTTAACTCTACGAGTACACACCTGCTGCAGGAGGTCTCGGAAGGCGCAGAAGTGGATGGGGTCGGAGTCGCAGAGCGTGCCGTCGATGTCGAACAGGATGGCTTCCAGCGGCGCCACCTTCGTCAGGGCGCTGCCGCTTCAGAGTTGAGAAGACAGAGCGAGATAGATGAGCGGCGTGCTGGCGTCCCGTGTTTCAGTGGCGGACAAGAGAGGTCGCCTGGAGAGGAGAGGCCGGAGACGAACAGAGACGGGTCTCAGTGGCGCACCTGTTGGTCGCCATGTCCGCCGGAGTAGCCGCGCTCGTCGTCCAAGAAATGCAACTGCGCTTCTTCCTCGCCCCTCTTGTGCTGAACCCACACCTGCTGCTGATGATGCTGATACTGATGCTTCTTGGAGAGGTCGCTGGAGATATAGTGGAGAGGAGGCGGCGAGGGAGGGAGGCCGAAGGCATGCCAGGCCCGAATTGGATTCGTCCGCCCAGCGGCATGAGCAGAGACTGACGAGTCGCTTTCTCCCGCTCTCCTTTCTGTTCAATTCAACGATGGGCGCCTGTGGCTCGCCGCTCGCCACGACCGCTCCTCTGCTCCTGGCGGCCTCTGTGTCTGGCTCTGTAGCAAGTGGCAGCCGGATGGCCGCTCACTCTGCTGCTGTGCTGTGCTGCCTGCCACCGTACTGAATTGGGAACCTCATTCCAAAGATGACGCCAGGGTATGCTCTGTTCACAGTCAAATGATCATGCTTCCAAGCAACTGCGTGCCTAGGGAGTCACGTTTTCTGTGGACTCAACTTTCCCACCATCAGATGCTTTTCTAGAGAGGCCACTTGACCCAAGACCACAAATAAACGTTTCGTCATCACAGAGTCCTTAAGATTAAATTAAGATTAAACATGATGAATCCACGGCTTTATACCAACTAGTAGTTGACTAATTAGACCACGGTCGCCTTAGCTAATTTTTAGTTCCTAACGCAAGATGACAAATAGCAGACTGCGGGTTTGTAGCGGATCAATGTCTATGTAGAGGATCACGGATAGCTGGTGCTATCGTGGGCACTAAGTTACAATAGCGACATCTAATAATCACACATAAATATATGTATCTATATCATGAGTATTGACTTTCTCACATCGGTTGTAGCAACTAGAAAACAAAAATATTGATAGAAGAATAAATGTTTAAGTTTAACTAGATATTTAGTTGCACTCGAATAGTTGATGTCTCGGTCCAACATAACTTACATTATTAAGAAAAAAACATGTTCTTCGTTTATTTATTGGCTCATCGTTAATTAATTCTGCAACCAATGGTACCCGTTATGGAATGGAGATACAAAAGTGGGCAACAATAGACTTAGGATGAGATTCAGAATCAGCTAGGATTTTACTAGCTATAGCGGCCTGCTACGCTAAATAGCGGCCGCTAAGTTCTAAGTTAGTATTTTCAGGCCGCTATAGTCATAGTGGTAGCGATAAGGCACTGCTGCCACTACAGTCCCGCAATAGCAACCACTACAAATGTTATCCGGTACATTGCCCTAACGATCAAACAGACAAACTAAACCATGGTAAGTTGGTAACCAATTCGGGTACTAGTGATTAGTCCATTAATCCATAAATAGGAGTTAATATGGACTAGTTGTTGGTCCATGGAGATCATTTTTTTCATGCAAGATTTTAGACCTTTGTTTTGGAATTTCAGGTGTAAGGTCCTAAATGGCTAGAGGGGGTGAATAGCCTTTTCAATAATTTACAAACTTCACTACATCGAGATATTAGTAAAACAAATAGCGAAGCTTCTCTAGCACTAGTTCAACTACACTATGCAAGCCACATAAACAATTCTAGTAGATATGAAGACTATGATCTCTAATCCACAACAACAAAGCTATGTCACTAGGCTAATTACTCCTAGGTGATATAGAAGCTACACAAGATAGACAAGAGATAGAGCACAAAGGAGAAGAGCAAATGAAAGATTCTTATACCAACGTTGAAGAGTAGATATATAGCAATGAATCAATCACAGTTACAAGAGGATCCTCGGCAAGGGATGACATAAGATTTTTACCAAGGTTCACTTGTTTCCCGACAAGCTAGTCCTCATTATGGCGTTACACCCACTTGATAGATCACGAGCTAATTGGCATTCCAAAGCCAAACCCTCAGCGGGTGCTACACATCCAACACAAGATAGGGATCCTCCAAGCCACGAGCAATTCACTAGAGTAGCCAATTACGATCTCCCACGGGGAAGGCTCAAGAACCCCTCACAAATCCACCTGTGAGGCTCGAAATAATCTCCAATCACGAGCTCAACACCACCACTGCTCCAAACCGTCTAGGGCGTCGTGAAACACTCAAGAGTAACAAGCAATCCGCAGCCAACTCAATGGATCAAGTGCCACTAGATGCAACTCTCAAAACAATGCACTTGAATCTCACTCAATCTCATTAGGATGCACAATCAAGTAAGGAGATGAGTGAAGAGGATGTTCTCTAGCTCAAATTATGCCTCAAGTGTTCAAAGAGTCCGGAGAGATGTCCCAAGGCCGGCCAAACAAGTATTTATAACCAGCCCTCAAAGATAGAGTTGTTAGGCTTAAGAAACTGCTCTGTGCGCGCTGACCGGACGTGCAGGTTTGATCCACCGGACGTGGCCACAGCGTCCGGTCACACCTGCGTGACTTCGCTGATGCCCGCCATATGTCCCGTTTTAAATTCCGTTCGTTCGATCTCCAATGGTTACGAAACGTTACCTTCTCAGTCATAGCATGACCGGATACGACGCTAAAATTGACCGGAGCATTACACGTGGCGTCCGATTCGAGTACAGAAAGAGTCCAGAGAGCGATTTCGTCAATCGGACGCGTCCGGTCGCATGTGACCAGACACGGCCTGGCGTCTGATCAATCCTTCACTTCGCGCTGCTCCCCTAGGTGCGTGACCAGACGCGCCGGTCCCATGGAGCCACGGATGCTCTGGTCACAAACCCTCGCACTTCGCCCCGCGCGCTTGCTGGTTGAACTGACCGAACGCGCCAGCCGCATCTGATCCAGCGTCCGGTCACCCCAGTGACTTCCTTCGCTTCTATTTCTTCGCCTCCGATGTAGTGGAAAATAGGCGTTTCACTTCCACAAAGTGCCGAATCCCTCTCTACCCCTCAAACTCCACCTCCTTCGTAAATGTGCTAACAGCTCCAAGTGTTCACCATCTTGTACTCGTGTATTAGCATTTTCTCAAATATTTTTCAAGGAGCTAGCATCTCACTAAATCCTAAATGCATATGCTCAAGAATATGGACCTAGTAGCACTTGATTCATGAGATGACCGTGATTGCCCCTCTCGATAGTCGGCTATCAATTCTAAACCCGGTCAATCACTTCTCTACTCATCTTAAGATCGGCAAAAGAGAATTCTATGATTCTATCTTTACCTTGATCATCTCATTCTTTGTTCATCACCTATGTGCATATTCACCATCATTTTTATCTTCATGCACTTGTGATCTTATGGCCATCATCATCATGCTCCTTACTCCTTCATCACATGTGTTGCTACGCCTAACTCAATTCACTTGACACAATGACATTAACAACTTGGTGTCATTAATTACCAAAACCAAACTTGAGCTTTCACCAGGGAGAAGAAAAAAGTAGAATAGGAAAGGAAAAAGTCCACATTACCTCCTTCAACTTTTGTGAAAATATGCTTTTCCTCTCCAAACTCTAAAACCAGGTAAATCACTTCCCTGAACTTTTAAAACCATTTGTTTTACCTCCCTAACCGGTTATAAGCGGTTTTCAAGGGCAATTTTGTCTTTTTCTTCTTTATTTATTTTGGCTGAATCTTTGAAAAATCATAACAAATCATAGAAAAATCATAAAATGGAAAATCTAATTTTGTTGGACTCCACATGAGTAGATCTACACAGTAAACATATAATATGATAATCTTTAGTGCAAATTTTTTGCTGTAGCTTTAGATCTATGCTCTTATATAATTAATTCATAACTGCAGTTTCTATGGTCCAATTATAATAAAATTTTATGGTGGGCTAAAATTTTTACCATAGTTCAAGCATACAATAGTTAGTCCACCATAAAAAATTTATCATAATTGGACCATAGAAACTGCAACTATGAATTAATTATAATTATAGAAAAGCATAAATCTAAAACTACAACAAAAAATTTGTAATAAAGCATACTATTT
This sequence comes from Saccharum hybrid cultivar R570, assembly GCA_038087645.1. Lineage (NCBI taxonomy): Eukaryota > Viridiplantae > Streptophyta > Magnoliopsida > Poales > Poaceae > Saccharum > Saccharum hybrid cultivar. The sequence continues at coordinate 30,623,014 of JAQSUU010000066.1, read as the reverse complement.
TATATGTTCACTGTGTAGATCTACTCATGTGGAGTCCAACAAATTTTGATTTTCCATTTTTTGATTTTCTGTGATTTACTATGATTTTTCAGATTCAACCGAAATAAATAAAAAAGAAAAAGACAAAGTCACCTTTGAAAACCGCTTATAACCGGTCAGAGGTAAAAACGAACGGTTTTAAAAGTTCAAAAAGGTGGTTTACCTGGTTTTAGAGTTTAGGGAGTAAAAGCATACTTTCACGGAAATTGAGAGAGATAATGTGCGCTTTTTCCGAGAAACGGCTCACTTCGGAAGTTTCGGTGGATTGGCGAGAAAACTTGGGACGCGCCCGGCGCAAAAAACGAAGCCCAGATTGGTTCGCCTAGGCTCAACCCAAACAGCTGGAGTAGATGGTACGACAAGAAAAGGCCCAACCAGTGCCCCACACAGCCCACGAAGCGAGCAACCCCATCCGCAAGAAAATCTCTCGATTTCCCCTCGCAGTCTCTCGCACGCGCCGGCATGGCGACGCTCGCGCGGTGGAATCCACCACTACCACCAGCCCCACTGGCCGCTGGGGCAGCCGCTCCTACTGCCCGCCCCCTCGCTCGACGGCGGATCCCGCGCCGAGCCGCGACCGTGGTCTCCCCGCGCGCGTTCGGCGGCGCGGACTTCGATGGCTTCGTGCGGCGCGCGTGGCGGAGCGCCAACGCGGGGGCCGAGCGCCTCGCCTTCGAGGCACGGCAGGCCGCGCAGCGGCTGGACGGCAGGTTCTCGATCTCGCGGAGGCTCGCGGAGGCCTCCCGTGCCGCCCGCGCCCGCGCCGTTGAGATCGACGCCGAGCTCGGCATCGGGCGGCGGTGGCGCTCCTTCTCCGTCGACTTCTCCCGCAACTGGCCCAGGGTTTGGTCTACGCTCCCTCGCCATTTCAAGCTGTTTAGCACTTGTTCTCGTTCTAATCTATGCTTAATTTGATTTCTCATGTACAGTATCGGAGGGAGATCAATGACTTCATGGAAACTCCCATCGGGAGAGCATTGGCTGTAAGTTGATTGATAGCTCAAATTCGCTCGGATTAGCTTGCTAACGTAGCTCAAATTGGGTGCTTATAATTGATCGTAGGACGTAGATATCATAGCTTGGATGTTGTGGCATTTTGGCGATGTGCTACTACTAGCTAACTAGTTCATTTCATGTTTCGCATATGCGGATGCATACTCCTATTGCTTTGCGCCATGGTCTTATTGGTAGGCTTCATGCAGTCTAATGAATAACTGTTACCACGGTTTATTTGCAAGCAATGACAAGTGGACAACGAAATTACACCCTAGTACTTATCATCTGACTGAGGGTTACTGTTATCCATCTCTGGGAGCCCTAAATTTCTCTGTATATTTAGATGCCTAGGTAAATTGCAATGTGATCATAAGACCTTGAGGATTCTATGAGTTTGAGTGTGACACAAGGGAATAGGTACTGATCGGCTCCTGATGTTGAATTCATAATTTTGTGCTTTGTTAGGGAAAAACATCATAAAAGAGTAGTATTCTTGATAAAAAAAAATTGTAAAACATTTTCCGTAACATTGATGTTAGCCCTTCCGAGCTCACATGTTCCTCCAGCTTATAGTCGAATATTTCTTTGACTAAATATGCTTATACTACAATCAGAATATCTAGTTCAGCTTTGTTTTGAGAACAAAATATTGTGTTTGGTAGATAAACACTTGACGATTCTTCTGCAAACAGTAGGAGATCCTTTTCAATATCTGATGTTTTTTAGCTATCTCTTTTATGCAGACAATATTTTTCCTATGGCTTGCACTGTCAGGGTGGTTGTTCAGAATTTTCATTTTTGGCACGTTTGTGCTGCCATTTGCTGTCCCTCTTCTCCTTGGGCCCTTGGCTAATAGGGTTGCCATTGAGGTAAGAGCACATCTAAATTTAATCTGTTATTATTGTGCACTTCTTTACTCACTTCAAAGGAGTCATCAGCTCTCATTGCAGAAGGCTGTATGTGTGATCATGCTTTACATACTTACTGAAGAAGTGTTAGTGAAATTCTCGAGTCATCTTGCATTTTTGGTTTGCACTTTGCATGCTTTAAACTCTCGTTAGCCTATTGTGTCTCTGCTGATAACTAATGGGGCGAGAGTTTTGTCATACCTCCAAACGTACTGATATAATAATTGGGATCCCCGCTTCCCTGGCATGTAAAGAGAGCTGTTCAAGTTGAATCCAATTTGGCTACTTTTATTGGCCATCGGATGTCCATATAGTTTGATAATGTTGATAGTCACAGCACACGTTTAGTTTGGGTGTGTTTTGTAGTCTTCTTGATAGTTGATAGTCACAGCACACGCTTAGTTTGGGTGTGTTTTGTAGTCTTCTCGATAGTTGAAGTAATCATCTCTGCGCCAGCATCTATTATCACACTCACGCAATTGCAACATGGTTACTCTTCAGTCTTCAATCTTCATATCCTTTGGTGGTGGTCAACTAGAAGCCAAGTATGCTTTGAACATACTAGTTGTTCCTAGTTACTGATAGCAGGATTCATTTGCAGGGAACATGTCCAGCATGCAAAAGGCGTTTTGTGGGCTACCGCAACCAAGTGATTCGGTGCATGAACTGCCAAAACATTGTATGGCAGCCAAATAACAGTTCATCTGGTGGCACTAGAAGTTCACGAAGCTCAGAACCTGATGTAATTGATGTAGAATACGAAGAGAAGTAAGAACATTGTGCCCCACCCTACACCGAAAGCGAAAATCAGGTGGGCGGAAGAAGAGGCGAAGGCTTAGACAGGCTGCACCTTCATGAGCTGATTGTACATTTGGTTGTTTCAGTATTTGTGGTGTATATTACGTGCTCCTTTTGAAATAAAACGGAAATTTAGGTATTGTGCACAATGAGACGATGTGTGACACCTTTCGATTTTACGTCCTGGCGTATCCATAGCTTATTGTACTGTCATCTGAGTATTTTTTTGCGACTCATACTGTCATCTGAGTACTAAGTAAACACCTTGCAAAGCAAGAGTGGTTTTGGTTTGAGCTCGTATCAGTCATCGACGGCAGAAAAACATAAGTTGGTTGATCTGATCGATGCCAATATGAGCAGTAGGATCGATTGGCTTCTCTTCGGTTGGGCGCTCCCGCGCATGTTCATCTGAATTACAAGAACGGATGGTTTCTGAATATGTACCGACTGGTACATCTGAATCGCAACGTCAGAGGCGAGGTGCTGGAGCCTGGAGCAATGAAGGCCTTGCCCCCAAACCAATTTTTGGCCTGTCCCATAAAGATGGTGGTGTATCAACTAATTCTATTTTCATAATAAAACAAAAAAAAGAAGATAATCCACCACGGCACCACCTCATCCCTCGTATGGAATTGGAAAGAATAGCCTGCTACCATTCCGGGTCACCTGATTCTGATAAAATCCCCACCAAAATCCAACTTTGCAATCGACCGCAATGTATAATCCACACGTAATCAATCATCAGGGAATATGAAAGTGGTAGATGGATGGTCAATGCAGTATTCCAATTTTGCAGAACCAGACAGATTAGTAATCCAGCAGCAAAATTTGATATCTGAATACATGATCCGACAGTTCAAGAAGTGTACAAAGCAGTAAAATGATCAGCAAATCGTGCACTTGATCACTAGAGCCTATTATGCAATGCGACCCCAATGAACTTTAACACAACAAAAAAGAACTCAAACAGATTCAATCACAAGCCTTTTCACTCCTGATCTAGGTCGAATGCAAGAACTTCTTGATGGACATCAACGACTTCCTCCACCTCAACTTCCTTGGCCTCGTACTCTTCCTCCTCGTCACTGGCCTCCCCATCCCTGAGCTCCATCCTGTAAGCGCGCTCCTCCTCATGCATCTGCTTCCACTTGGCAACCCATGAGTCCCATTCTTCCTGAAGCTGTGTCCGCCTCTTCCGGTCCTGCTCGCTCAACTGGTTGAATGCGTCCTGGTCCTCTTGTTCATACTTCTTGCTGTACTTCTTCAGGTTCCTTGAGATCTCTTCTTCCTTCTCAGGGGTCAGTAGTGAGGGCGGTCTCGGGCGCCATATGAACTGTACCATTCAGTCCATGCAAAAGATACATTACCACATAAGACAAAGACAATTGTATATCATTGAACTGCGTCCAAAAGGAGAGTGATTGAACATTTACCTGATAGAAATGATCCTTTGACACCTTGTAAAGATGTTTGCCATTGAAGGACCATATTTGAAAGCCGTTCTCCATTTCATGAACTGAGGTAACTGCAGTCGCGAGATATCTGAACAAAAGGAGTTGCAAAATTATTACAGTACATTTAACTTATTAGCGCTATGGGTACTCAAGACACAGTATCACTACTAACTGTGACCAAAATTTAGAAATATACAACTTTATGCATTACAAATGTGCATGGAATTAACAGAAGGGTAATCTGCAAGTGTCAACTTGATTAGGTATTTTTAGCTATATTATGTAATACCAATGTCAGTAAGTGCAATCTAGCTCACCTCCCAGTTGGATCCCACATGATATCCGTTGCCATAAAATGCTCTCCTGTTGCCATTGTCTCCAGTTCATCAACATTGTAGAATTCCAGCTGTCCGTTGAAACCCTTCAGTCCAGCAAGAACAATGAAGCGCCCAGCAGGAGACCAGTACAACGCATTAGCTTGCTTGGCCTTGAGGGTTGTGAGCTTGGACACACGGCTAGTGTTATTGGCAGTTCGCATGGTGTAGAAGCTAACATCAGGCCTAGGGCCATCACCATGAATGATAGCAAAGCGATGTCCTTTAGGTTCCCATGCAAATGCAATGATCTTGTCATTCTTGTTCTCGAGTTCAAGGACCTCAATTGGGATATCCCTCTCCTTAATTCTAAACAGCTCAAACCCAGTGTAGGTGCTCTTTTTTGTTTTTGTGTATCTATCAACTTGAACAGCAAGATATTCTCCATTGTTCTGCCAATACATTTTGCAATCACTGACACTGAAAAGGTTTTTCTGTCGCAGCTCCTCTTTGCCAGGGATTTGCACTAGACTCACCTTTCAATAGAAAGATCAATTTTAGCCTTCATTAAATATTGAATAAACATGTTATAAGAGGTATCTGTTCCACAAATTTATGCTCACCCTTGCAGGCTGATTTCCACCACCCATTTCAGGCACGAACAGAGATATGATAGGATCAGTGGGAGACCAGCTGAAGTCCACTACATTTTCTACCTTCAATGACTTTTTATCAAGAAGGGAGAATGTATTGGTTTCATAGACAGATATTATATTCTTCCCGAGCCTCGCAAAATATTTGTCGTCCTTTCCACCACCCCACCTTTGAACATGTAAAAATATAGTAAGCATCCACAACTGGGATAACTTAAGAAAACATTTATGCAGCAATTGACAAACAAAGCACTTGTGCTTTCACCTGAAAATAGGCCATGAAACACCAGAAACCCCAATATTCCCGCCAGTAGTATAATCATCAGCGCTTCCCTTAAAGTCTCGCATCACCTTCCCAGTCCTTACATCAAAGATATTCAGCACAACCCTCTACAAGATTAATAGTGGTTAGTCAGAAAGGAAAAGCTATTTCTTATATAAGAAAAAAAGAAGAAAGAAAAGCTATGAGAAGAGTATAAATGTGACAATATCTTACATGTGTGTCTCTAGGGTTGCTGGGCTCATGGCTGCTGTATGTGACCAAATATCTCTCGCCAGGAGAGAAGTCAATCAGTTTCACCTGTTACAAGCCACTGTCAGCTAGAACATTAAACATTCAAACATTGGATACAGTTCAGCATGGTGAAAACCAGTACCATGGGATGAGCAAAACGCATCAAACGCTCGAAGCCATTTTCACCGCCCCACACCTGCGATCCCTGCCTATGAACTGTTGCCAAGTAGGTTCCCAGAGGGGACCACTGAATGAAACTATCTGTCCAGTACTGGAAAGAAAATGGAGTAAAACAGAAGGATAAGTACCTATATGGATTTTATTCTACTAACTGAAGTAGCAGACCATGAACTTAACCTTTAATCAATTGTAGCAACAAGTGCAAGAAAATGAAGTACCTGCTTTTGAAACACAAGCTCAGGAGCTAGCTTTCTTGCATCATTCCAATAAACTTCAGTTAGTGTGCCAGCACGAATGACAAATTGGTCTCGGGCCTTTTCATCAGTTAGCCACTTCAGAAGATTTTCCTGAGATGCAGAATCAAGATATTAAGCAGTGTTGCACGACAAACTTAGCTGCTTCAAAAAATTGAGTACTAAACAGAAGTAGCCATCCAGGGAGTAGAAGGAAAAAACTTACTCCAGCAGTGTATGGCTTAATTTCAGCGGGGGTCCATGTGTCAGGAACTTTCATGTACTTCTCAAAATCATCAAGCAAGTTAATTGCGAAGATGTGAGACTTGTCGAGTTTGTACCCATTGGTTTTTTCCCTAGCCAGCTCAGCTTCCTGCTAAAAAAACACAGTTACATATTAAGTAACTGGCAATAAGGAGACCTATTTCTGCGTCAACTCACCAACAGGATGCATAATTTAATGGAATTCAAAATAATTGAAGGAGGCAAAAGCAAACACGGTGGACTACAAATAATGAAGTTCAAATTATCAAAACATTTTCATAGATGTTTGTTTATGCAGGCATTCCAAAAGCATATGCTGGCATGTTTGGATAGAACGACCAACACTAAGGCATCACTCAAACTACAAGAATGGTGGCAATGGCCGGCCAGTGATGAATTGAAAAGATAACATAATCAAACCATTGGTCATTGTTTCATTGGGCAGGTAAGAACTAAGAAGAAAACGCAACCAACAAGTAAACTACCTGAGGGGTATTATACTCAATGAAACAGTAGCCATATGTCTTCCTTGTCTCTGGGTTTACAGGCATCCATAGACCATTTTCTTTTATCACACCAATTTGGCTGTAGATCTTGCGTATGACATTCTCAAGCTTCTCAAACTTTTCTGGAGGAACGACTGGCAGATTGTCCACGACAATAACGTTGGATAAACCCATTTCAAGTTCTGGAGGATCCTCACTATGAAGTACCTCCTCGTCATCACTGCAAATTGTAAGAATATTATAAGCAAATAGCAATAAGCAACACTGAAAACAAATCAAGAATACTGTAACCCAGAAAACCATTTGCAAGTCATTCATACTAAATGCATATCTCAGAGCACTAAAGATTTACATTCTCATCGTGGTGGCAAGCGAAGGTACTGTCTATGCGAGATTGGTATTACTGCACCTGATTAACCTTCACGTAGCTAGCCTACAATTTCGTGAACTATGCTTACTGCACAAAATGAGTAGCCATAACAATATACTAGCAGCATATTAAAGGAGACAATCAACAATTCGGCACAAAACTGCATAAATGCTTGTAGCTGCAAACAGTAAATCAACACTACACGGTTTTAAAGGATATCATATTCTTTTAGTATTTGCCAGACTAATAAGTGTATAAATAGGAGTCAGATGGACGCTCACCACAAAACACAAAAATCTAAAAACGTCTTTTGCAACCACAAAACACTAGTACCAGTCCAACCGGAACAGGACTGTCAATCCCGACGGAAGCCAAAAAAAAACGCTCAAATCTGCTCTGCAGATCAGCTGCTGCCGGGACCTACAACAGAACACACTAGTATTGCACGAAACCTACAAAATCCCACCGTAGACCCTCGCATCTGGGAAAAGCAGAATTAGGGCAACCAAGGCCACCACATACTAAGCGCGCTAAGATGGTGCCTGTCACTGATTGGGACCCGACGTGAGACGGGGTAGACGGGTGCGTCTACCTGAGGATGCCGAAGTCCTCGCCGGCCGGGAGGGCGATGGAGTCCAGATCGACAGCGGATAGGTCCACCCCGAGCTCCCGCGCCCGCGCCTCGATGCCCTCCATGGAGATTGCCAGCGCCATCTTCTCTTACATAGGACGCCGGGAACTGTCTGCGAGAACGAGGGATTAGGCAGGGATTCCTGCGCGCTGTTGTGGTGGTGGCGGTGGCGGCGGCGCGTGTAGAGGAGTGCGGCGGCGCGGGGTGGGATGGATGGAGCTGGGGTTTTGGTTGGAGTCGCGAGGCGAGACGACTCTTCTTATGAAGTCCATCTGACAGGTGGGCCACGCAGAGGATGTCCCAGTATCCGGAATCATCGGGTCCGACGGGTCGGAGCTCTATTGTTGTTGGGCTGAATGATAGCGAGCGTGACGGCCCACGCGCGAGAGCCGTGACCCACACGTCTACGGCTGGGGATGACGGCGGTGGCCCAGCGAGAGACGTTTGTAGATTACACCAGCCTTCATCGATGCTTTTAGGTAGTTGGTAGTTGCGTTTCTTTTTTCTGTACCTAATATTTAAAAGGGAAAATTTCTGCACTCAGATTTGTTTCCGCCCTCTAATTTTTCGTCTGCCAGCCATGTATCTAGGTTACGTGATGAGGTATCGTATTCATCCTCGCTCACGTCTCCTACCCCGAACATAATTACAAATCCAAATCGGACTACACAGTGTTCGCCTCATCGCCTCCTTCGTTCACCCTCACGTCCGCAGCCGAGCAGCGCCGTCGCCATCACCGTCGCGCCCGCGTAGTGTCGCCGCCGCTGCTTCCCCGGCCAAGCCACCGCGTCCACAGCTCCACCGTCACGTCCTTCACCACGCCGACCTAGCCTCGTCGCTCGTCGTCCGAAGGTGAGGGCCTCGGACCCAAAGCCATGTCGTCGCCGCAGCCGCCTGGACGCGTGGCCTGGGCACCACAGCAGGCCTCCGGCCGCGCTAAGCCCCTCCACAGGTGCACGCGCGCTTGGGCGAGCCCTAGCACTGCCATCCCCTCACCGGCCGAGCCCGACGCTCTGCTCCGTCTCCGTTCCAACGAAGAAGGAGCCATATGCAAATAGAAACTCTTTGCAGGGTTCCTGGTGCAAAGAACCAGATAGAGTAGTTTTTCAAATCTGGGCTTCGTCATTTACCGAAAAGTTCAGGGGGTTCGAGGGGAAAGTGTTTGCCTTTTCTTTTTCTGTTTTTCCATTTAAATCTGCCTGAATCTTTGGAAATTCATAGTAAATCGTAGAAAATTCGTAAAATAGCAAATGTAGACTTTTTGGAATCCTTGTGAAATTGTCTATGCATTAGATCTATAATATGGCATGTTTTAACATCAAAAATAAATAATAGAATAGACATATCAATCTCTGACACGATGCAACTCATTGCTAATTGTAATAACAAATTAGAATAGTTAAAGTTATGGTATAATCACGAATAAATATTTTTGTGCTTTATAGTGGAAAAAAATCTATTGAAGCTGTATTTTAATTCGATATAGACTTAATAGGATATATTGTGATATTAATATCAATATTAGCTTATATGGATGTCATGGTCATTATCATTATAAAATAAACTACAGCTTTCAAATTTTAACAAAAGGGTAAAACACAAATAGATATGAAACATTCCTATACTTATTTTTCTATTAATTTTTTTTCTCCCGTTGCAACGCACGGGCATATTTGCTAGTTTCGAAAAAAAAAGTTCAATTTACCTCCTCGATTATTGCTCTCAATCCGATTTTCCTTCCTCATGTACAAAACCAGTTTTTTTAACCCTCCTCAACTCTTAAAAACCGTTCATCCGGTGGTGGTTTGGTTGATGTGGCACCACCTCAAAGGAGGTAAATTTGACTAAGTTGAAAGTTTGAGAAGGTAAATTAGAATACAAATATTTTTATAAAAATATCTAAAAACTAAAAATTATTCAAATATATTATTACGTGAAAAATAATATATTTAAAAATCCTAAAACCTGGTTTAATTTTAAAAAATTCAAAGAAAACTTGATTTAGCTTGAAAAATTATGAAACTAGTTTTAGGATTTTTTTTTCTAAAACCATGCTCTATGCTGTGGTGTCTAACTTGAAATATCTTGCTTACGTCACTTGATTCTATCTGTACAAATATCATGACCCATGTGCTACCATCTAGATTTTTGTATCTTGTTATGCTTCATAATTCATTGCAGTAAACTTAATTAAATTTAATAGCTTGTAAATTTTAATTAAGTATATTAAACAAAAGGTGCATGCTGTCACGTAGTTTAACACAACTACTTTGAAAAATTATATAGGGCAGGGGACCAGTGCCCACTACGGTCCTGACAATGCTTCACTAGCGCTTCTGCGTAGTTGAAATGATCAATATCGACTAATTATAATAGATACGGGAGCCTCTACTAGAACATAAGCACCAAAATGAGTTCATAAAGATTCAAATAATTTCAAGGTAGGCACCATAACATAGAGCATGATTTTAGAAAAATCCAAAACATGTTTCATAATTTTTCGAGCTAAAATAATTTTTTATGAATTTTCAAGATTAAACCAGGTTTAGGATTTTTAATTGCACTTTTTCCCATGTAAAAAGTATATTTCAACAGTTTTTGAATTTTTATTAATTTTTAGATATTCTTTATAAAAATATTTTGAGTCTTATTTACCTCTTTAAACTTTCAATCTCGTTCGACTTACCTCCTCTAACGTGGTGCCACATTAGCAAAACCCTCGTCAAAGCTGTCATGCAACACTTCTTTCTACTTTTCTCTATTAATTGTTTTTCATTTTTATTTTTCCTTTATGTTTTGTTTTATATTTGTTTTATATTTTTTATATTTAAGTTACTAATATATTTTATTATTATTTCTATATATTTCCTAGCATTTTTTAGTTTATTTTGTATTTCCCTTTTATTCTTTGGAGTTTCACTATAATTAATTATTAATTATTTTATTTTATTTCCTATATTTTGTGAGATACATGTGATGTTCACGTAGTACATATGATGTATTTTACAATATTTATGCAATACAGATGGAATATCCCATCATTATTTTTGAGTATTTACGTAGTATCCATGAGATATTGTACGTTACCTATCATCACACTCGAACCGTACCATCGTGATGTCGTCTCGTTCCTAAGGGTCCTATCCAATTACGATTCTCATTGGACCGTTAATCTTTATTAAGCCTCGCAACTGCATGTACGTGCGTGGTGTTCGCCTTTAGGCCGGTTAAACTGCCGCTAAACGGTAAACGGTGGTAAACTAAAATTAAGCAGTTGGCAGTTTAAACAGTAAAAAAATGGGAAAAATGGTCTAAACGGCCTAAACGTAATAAAGGTAAACAATATTAAACGGGCTAAACAGCCGTTTAGGTGAACATGAGGCAAATCTAGTTGAGTTTTACATGTATAAATTTGTATACTTACCAATTATATTCATAAATATGTACACTTGATTTGTTACATGCATAAATATGTATATTTGATCCTTTTCACATGCATAAATATATATATGCATACGAAAATAATTGATTTTAACTTACACAAATATATGTATAAATTCTAGAATAATGGATTTTACATCAAAAAATATGCATATTTTGGTAATATTGTGTAGAACCGTTTGAATCCGTTTAAACACCATCTAAACCGTTTAAATGCTAAACAAAAGGTGACCGACTGTTTATTGTGCATGACGGAGATGAAGGTGGATACGTGGTGTAAGTTTCTATTTGATGCAGTGTTTTTGTTTTTTCTTTTATTTTGTATTTTATTTTCGTTTTCTGTTTATATCTTTTTTACATTCATTTTCCTTTTTTTATTTCTATGATTTTGTATGTGTGGGTCACATTAGATACTTAATCGCTTTGTTTAACTATTGAAAATAATTTGTGTATGTATGGTGTATTTTTTGGATTTATCTAGGTTATATTATATACCCAAAATATTTGACTTTGTTTAATTATAGAAGGCCAAATAGCTCTCACAAGCCAAAAAATAAAAAGCTCACTATAATGAGTTTTTGCCTTTTGGTTTTTGCTTGCATAAGAGCCAAGCTCTCATCTCTCTCCTTACTTCTCTCCTTCACATCAACATTGCTTGGCTATTTAGATTATTATTGTACTTGCTCTAATTGTCCACGTTTCTATATCTCTTGTACAACTTTTTCTAGAAAAGTAACACCGGTCTCAAAGCAAATTTAAGAGGTCGGCGTAATATTAGGGCTCCTTTGATAAAGCTTCTAAAAGACCTTTGACTCCGATTTCTCAAAAAGACCAGCCAAACGGGTTAAAAAATGATTTCACCTTCAAAGCCACCAAAGTGTCGAAACCTTTTTTAAACTAGGAGCTGGAGACCAAAAAATTTAGCCCATGTTTTGCACGGTTCAAACAGCTCCGGTTCCTTACCACAATGCGTGGAGGAGTCGGAGCTGATTAAGCTGGTCAAAAATAGTGGTTTCATTGGCTCCTATTTCATTTTGAGTATGCCAGAATAGGGTCTTAGTTTCTACCGCCACCGGCTTCTCCCAAAAATACCTAGCAAAGCCGTTTTACCGAATGTCTTTTACAAAGTGCTTTAGCTCCACGAGAGGATGCCGAATTTTTATTTAAAAAGGAGCTGGAGCCCTTTCACACAGACTCTTAGTCACTTATGATTAAAGGAAAAAGTCTATACGACCCCCTCACCTTTGGCACTATGTCTACTTCACCCCTGTACTTTAAAACCGGCTAACGAACACATTAAACCGTTTAATTCACCCCGTAGAGTGGTTTTGGCAGCCGGTTTTGCGTATATGGCACTCCAACTTGGCAACAAAAGACCTGCTGGCAGTGGGGCTCAGCTGTCAGGCCCCTTCACACCTTCAGCCGCACCTCCGGGAGGCCCGCGCGCGCGGCCTGCGTCCGCGCCGTGCTCCGGGGCATCGTCGGGGTCGGGGTCCAGGTCCAGCGGCTCCGGGGCATCGTCCAGGCTAAGCGACCGTAGCGGTTCTTCTCACCGCCCGGCCGCGCGAGCCGCCGTGCCGCTCGACCCGCGCCCGGTCGCGTGCACCTCCACGACCGCGTTGCTCTGCTCGCACCCAGCAGTGTGCACCTCCACGACCGTGTCGCTCGGCCTGCACCCGGTCGCGCGCACCTCCGCACCGCCCAGCAGCTTCAGCTCCGAGCGCGCAGGAGATGGCTGGCGATGCAATTCCAGTCCCGGAGCGACGGATCCGGCGTCCTGCGCTCGAGAGACGCCGCGCATCAGCTCTGTGAGCACGCAACTGGTGGCACAACTGCCTGGCTCACACGCAGTGGGAGGCACGAGCAGCGGGCTCCGCGACGGCGGCGGCAGGCACGAGCAGCGGGCTCTGCAATAGCGGCAGCAAGCACGAGCTGTGGATTCGAGGCACTGATCTATTCTTCATTGCTTGGTCTATACTCTATACCATGGAGAAAAGACGAGAGATTGAATCAATTTGTTCTTTATTGCTCGACAAACTTTGCTGACCGCCTGTTCTTGTTCTCGCAGTGCACAAGTCTGTTGGATCGAATGCGTGTGTGCTCACATGATTTGTGTTTGCAGGGATCTCCTCTCGCGCACCGAGGGCCAGGGCCGGTAGGGGCGGGAGCGGGACAGGGCTGAAGTCGGCATGTCGGTCTCCGTCGACGACAGGGACGACGACCGTGGGTTCAGAGACGACGGGGGCGCGGCGAGGCTTGACGAGGCGGGCGGAGCTCGGGCAGCGGCGGCCGCGGAGACGACGGTGAGGCTCTACAGGTTGCTGATGTCGTGGGTGCGCCAGCGAGGCCAAGCCAAGGCCGTGGCGGCACAATAGAGGCACCGTCACAATGTTGCTGCAGATCGGAGGCGGCGGGTTCTCGATGTCGCGGTGCCGCAGATCGGAGTTGGAGTTGAAGGCGAGGCTGCACCTGGTGGCGTTAGCGGCCGTCCATCCTCATCGCGCTGCAGGTGTTCACGCTGGAGACCCCTCGCGGCTATGGCGGGATATGCTCGTTTCCTTCCCCGGCAGCGGGGGCCGCGACGTGCAGCGTCAACGTTGGCCTCACGCGCCACTACCCTTGGCCTCACGCGCCAACACCGTGGCACCGCCTGGGCACGCGAGTCTCGTGCCCAGCAGCGCATCGAGGGAGGGGGCTCATCATAGATGGAATGAACCAGAGTCCACCTAATTTTTTTCCGCAACGTGCTCCTCCGCGGCCTTGAGCGGGGCTGAGACGGCCACGAGCTCCCTGCGCTTCTTGTCCGTGAGCACCGCGGTGCCCACGGAGAGTTCGCAGAGCCGCACCTCAAGCGTCGCATCTGCATCTGCCTTTCAATGACGTGTGGGCCCAAGTGCCAATGTGTTAATGTGAGCTAGCTTGGACTACCACGTTAGCAAAACCAAGAGCCAAAACCACTGGAAGGGGTTTAAAGTTTATGGTGTTTAATACCTGATTTCATAGTTCAGGGATAAAGTAGACACAGTGCCAAAGGTCAGGATATTATGTAGACTTTTCGACGTGTCTTTGTTTTCCTAAAAAAGCCTATGGGCCTACTTAGGGCATGTTTAGATACTATCGGTTAATTGTTAGCTAGCTAATTTTTAGTTTAAATTAGCTCTATTATATCCAAACAAGAGGGCTAGTACAGTATGGCTAATTTTTCAGCAAAACTTTCAACTAGTTGTTAGCTAATTACAGCTAATTTGAGCTACTAACTGGTAACTAGCCATGTATATCAATCCTTATCTAAACTCGAACTAGCGGAACAAACAGATTGAGCCGAGTAAGATGACATGGCTGAAATTTGATTTTTTTTTAATGAAATCTCGGGAACTGTTGGAGAACTGGGTGATTTTTTATTCCTATTATTTTTTGCAAGCTTTGAAAACTTGATTTCTGGCACTCATTTTTAAGGCGTTATTACTGGAGATGCTCAAAGATAGCTAGTGAAGGTAAAGGAGTACGGTTTATTTGGACCGTTGCACATAGCTTGCATAGTTTAATTCTGTTGGACATCAATTAGAACGATAGCCGTGCTCTATCTTCTGTAGGCTCTAGCTAGGATTGCTATTCTATTTGAAAGAGGATGGAACATTGGATTTTGGATATATGAGTGCCCTTCTATCGATGGAGGACCCTCCTACACATTCCCGCCTTAATAGCTCATCAACTGTTGGAAGAAAATTAAAAGAAATCAATCCGACTAACCTTTCTCTCATCAACATATCAGCTTTCTAGCACGCATATTTGTGAGTTAGTGTAGGAGAAAAGATCAACTATAATTTTGTTGTTTGAATGAAAAATAATACTCTCTCTATTCCAAATTATAATTCGTAAAATTTGGAGTCAAAAAAGTCAAACGAACGAAACGGATTTAGTAAGTCACACTTATTTGAATCCTTTCGTATGACCTAGAGATATCGGGCTCTTTATCCCTCTATATGTAGTCCTAGCTTCTCTTGTGTGAAATCATGTGATGAAAAATTGGTTTGAAATTGGCATTGCAAAGTGATTTGGATTATGCATGGCATAGGGAGATATGCATGTGCTGCTTATATATGCTTGTGATAGCATGGTGATTTGGTATTGTTGCATGACATGCTCATGTGAGGTGTTGTGCGGATTGACTTGAGTCAAGTCGTGGGCTTGGGCTCGGACACGGTTTGTGTGTTTGTTCATGTGCAGGTGTTGCTTGAGGCGGAACGTGGTCGATGACGGACTGAAACTAGGTTTAGGGAGGAACTGAGGTTTCGGGACTAAGTTCAGGGAGGAACTGAGGTCCTATCGGTCAAGGATGTCATGCGGGACGTTCGGGCTAAAAGAACGGTGTACATGAAGAGATCACTCCGTGAGACGTACACGGGAAATGTACGGGCTACGACGTGATGATGATTGGCAGTCGCGATACATGGACATGCAAGGAATGCATGGAAGTGTGATCGTGAGTGCAGGCAAGGAGATGGACATGCATGCACATGCATGATGGTGTGTGCGTGTGGTGCATGGGAATAGTGTCCAAGCTGGACACGTTTTGGAGGCTGACTGCAGGCAAGAAGACTTGGCTTGGTCAATATGCGATTAGAAAAAAGAGGATCAGCTGCATGCTAGCAGCTTTGGTTGTTTGACCAGGACTTGGAGAGGTGTCCAAGTTTGGTTAAAAGGAGAGGCGATCTGGATGTGCCGTGATTTGCTTGGTGCATGGACGTGTTAGCCACGAGATGGGCCACGCATGCGAGTAGAAGGCCTTTGGCCTGGTTCTGGCGGCCGATAAAAAGGAGACCGATCGAGGAGAGGTCGGGTGTGTGTGCGTGAGACAGACGGCAGAGGCGGAGGCTTCTGTTTTTTTTTTAGAGAAGTTGAGAAGTTTCGTTTAGGATTTTGGGATCACGGAGATCCTTGTATGGATGCTTGTGTAATGCATTTTGTGGACATATCTATGCAATAGAGATCAAGCTTTTCTAAGATGATGTGTTGGTAATCACGTTCCTCAACTCTGCTTTTGATTTGCATGTTTAGCTTTTGATTTTAGATTGAATTCTTATTCTCAATCATGGACTTGTTTTGATCCATCTAAATCGCGCTAGGGCATCAAGATCACGATCTAAGAAGTTTCGTATATTTATATTTTACAGATTTTGCATAATCACGAAATTAGTGCTTGACCAATAATTCTCGTCACCATCAGACACAGCGTGCTTGTTTATTTTGTATCTCGAGTTCTAGACCTCCGTTTGACATGATTCCAGTTGGGTTAGTTCACAAATTTCACATAGTTTATTGTGTTAAATTTTGAGGTCGATTGGAGCTACAGATTTTGGTCGAGATTATTTTTATTAGAAGCACAATGCTCTGTCCAGAACTGAAACCGAGGCTTCATTTTGTTTTGGGTTTAGGGTGAACTTTTAAAATTAGTTTTTGGCTTCCGCAATCGTTCACCCCCTCTGATTGCCTATCTTAGAGTGAATCGATCCTACATCTTGAAGTTTTATCCCTGAATGGGTAAATTTGTTCACAACAAACTTTGCAAGCAAAACCAAGATATATGCAACATCTTGTTTCAACAGGATACTGTACACTGTACATGGTAACTGAAAAAGAAAACTGTCAAGCAAGTTTACCAGCGAACCATAGCATAGCATCAAACTCAATTACCAAAGTATTGGATGCAAATAAGCACCAAACCAAACACTACACAAAGCTAATGGCTAATGCTGCCAAACTTTGGCCTAACCTCATATGCTTGGTTTGGACAAGATATTTGTGTTTGTTATAGCATCTCCAAAAGTACCCTATTTCCCTTTTTAATCCTTAGTTTTTAGCAAGATGAGAAAAACCTCTCTCCAATAACTCCTAAATCATGCTTCTAAAATTTACGCACTTGGAAAATCCTCCCCCGTCGCGAGTAACTTTGTGCGTAGTCGCGGTTGCGCACATAATGATTTCCCGTACGTATCAATCGGTCAATTTAGAGGTGAAAGGACGTGGGAAAGAATAACGAGTAGGAAAGGGTTCCTAATGTGATGTACGAGAGAATAAGTGGTAACAATAATTTAGACTGAACTTCTTTTTTCCTCTCAATATCATTTTAGAAGTTGCAAAACTACACGTTCTTA
Organism: Saccharum hybrid cultivar R570; assembly: GCA_038087645.1. NCBI lineage: Eukaryota > Viridiplantae > Streptophyta > Magnoliopsida > Poales > Poaceae > Saccharum > Saccharum hybrid cultivar. Next base: position 30,605,558 of record JAQSUU010000066.1, on the reverse strand, counting down.
TCCTCAACGAGTGGGTGCTTTAACAGTAACTTCACTGGCTAAACTCCAGGAACCGCGTTTGACGCCGCACCTCGCGGAACTATCAAGGTTGTAGCACTCGGATCTGTGCTTGGCCATCCAAAGTAACTTGCCCGTCCTGCCATACGGCACCACCTCTACACCGGTGAAAACAGCGAGCATCTGTCCACCAGTGTCTCGGAAAAATTTGGTGATGCAGAACCTGTCGGAGCCCAGGTGCAGAGGGAGCATGTAAATGGGATCCATTCCTTTGGCGGACAGAGGTCTTCCCAGACACTACGGAGGGCCAGGGCGGAGTGCCGCCGCTTAGCGGCCAGGTCCAAGGCACACAAGCGGTTGCCGTCGTCCCTGGAGGAGAGGCCAAACCAGAGCTTGAAATCGGGGACGTACTCAGCGAGACCACAGAACGGCAGCGTCCAGTCCCCCTGTTTGGCCCAGGATCCGCGCCCGACGTCGAACGAGTAGGTGCCATCCTCCTCCTCCGTGGACACCCACAGCTCCGAGCCATGGATAACCGCGTGGGCGCGGATGTCGGCGGGGCGGTAGGGCGGCGGCGGGAGAGGGTGGCAGCGCCAGTCATCGTACCACTCGCGGTCCGCGCTGCGGACGTGCTCGTAGGCGAGAGCCTCGAAGCAGTGCTCCTCCTCACCTGCCATTATTCCGCGCGTCGAGCCGAGAACCAGGAGCCTTTCCCCGACGGGCACTGACACCGCCGGGCGGTGCTTGGGTTTGCTGAGGGTGGGCGCGGTGCGCATCGCGCGGAGGCCGGCGTCGTAGATGGTAGCGCGGCCCGTCTGGTCCGTGGCCAGCACCTTGTCGCGGCCGATCAGCATGAAGTTCATGCGCCCGCCGCCGCGTTGCTCCGACTCCGAGTCCGACGAGGGGGCGTAGAAGGTCATGGACGGGCGAGGCAGCCGAGCGCCGTCCACCATGGCCGCAGAGCCAATCGGCGGCGACCTCGGATTGAAGAATCGCGACATGTTGATGCGGTGCAGGTCCCAGGTGTCAGGCCTCTGGGCGTCCACGAATAGATGCACAAACCGCCGCAGGAACGTCGCCATTGCATTGTCGCAAAAAAAAAAAAAACGTCGTCATTGCAGATTAATGTCGTTGCCCTAGCCTTCTCTTGATTCTCTACTGATTCAACACCAGCGATTCAACACCAGTGCACGTTATAGAGACCAGGAATGGGACTTGATTTTTGACTATGAAAAAATGCCTGTGAGATACTACGGATGACCATACGTTAAGAAAATATATGTCAAGCCACACCTTGTTTCAACTAACAAAACATAAGTGTGCGTTATGACGAGAGAAAAAACTATCAAACGTTCGACATATTCACTCCACTTCAGTTTGCTACACAGCTGCAACGGCCACGATAGTTTAATTTGTACAGGTGCTACTTTTGATATTGTGGGTGGTTGTTGCAACAATTACAAACAAACGGGCGAAGGGCTTGTAACCTGGTGTTTATAAGAGCCTGCGGTCCTAGGTTTGACTCCTCGTATTCTGAATAACACATACGGTCCTGAGTTTGACTCCTCACATTCCAGGATTTAACGGCACTGTGCTTTGCGTGGTAGACAACATTCCCGGTGACAGCGAGGCGATGGTGACTTCGTCAATCTCGTGTCGAGGATTTGTCGGGTCAGTCTTCGAAGGTGCTCACAGGGGTAGGGTTTACGTACGTGCGTTCATACGGGCGAGTGAGCGTGCGTTATGAGCGTCTACGCTGTATTTTATAATCTCTAAACAAATCACAAAAAATGGGCTCATTAATGGAAACAAGGATGACAATAGTTAGATATTAAGTTCTGTGGCTTTTTTTGAGGATCTATAAAAATATATAATTTTAATATTTTATTAAGGTGGGCAAGGGTTAGTCGTTATCGTGTCTCGATTTTCACATGTCAGCCTTATCAAGAGTTGCCCTGTTATTTAAGGATAACTCAGAGATTTGCACTGACATACGTGGATATCTTAAAGAAACATTTATTTTTATTGGTTTGGGTGAGAAAGTGTTCAAGATTTAAGTTTATACAGTTTGATTAGTTTTTTTTTTGCTCATCGGCTAATTCATGTTATAATAATAATTTATTTCTTATTAAACATCTCAGTAATAATAGAAATATTGGTTTATTTTAAGTAAGGGACAACGTTTTAAAAGATCTGTAATACTTTATTTATTATTTATCTTATTTTTACAATATAAAAGCAAAATAAATTCATTAGAAAATAAAAAATAAAAAACAAATAAAAGGGAAGGAATGTCACGGACATCATCCAAGAGCTGGTGCGGCACCTTCCTAGGTAAGACCCGGACGCACGAAACATCTACATGCCAAAAAGGAGAAAAAAAAGACAAAGCAGCCGAACGAAAAATAGAGATGGAAACGGAAATAAAATCTGGCTGGATGCGGATAAAGTATCTGTGATTAGGTTGGACAAAAAATTATAGGTGACAAAAATTTTATCTCTTTATTATTAGGTATAGATAAAAGACGGAACTTGATTTGCTCTGATTTGGAGGAGCTGGGAGCGGCGGCTCCGCTCGGCTGCGAATAGGGGGTTTGGATACAGGAACTGGAAGTATGTGTTTTCGGGGACGGAAGGATCTGCGGTTTTACTACCCAACTTTAGGCTGATATATATATATATATATATATATATATATATATATATATATATATATATATATATATATATATATATATATATATATATATATATATATATATATATATATATATATATATAAAAACTTTGGGCTGGTCTTTTCTTTTGAACTCAACTTTAGGCTGACTTGGGTCACTTGGCTCATCCCCACGAGGAACGTGAAGAAAGCTCATCTGTTTTGATGGGAGGTGGAGGATGGCTGGACGGGGCAACGAGGGGTGTCTCTACAAAAGTCCTGTTTGTTTCAATAAAATTTGGTTGGACGTTACTGTTTATATTGATTTGTTATGAGAGAAAAACATTGTTCTCACATTGATACATCTAAAGTTTTACTTAAAAAAAATAAAAACTTGACGAGAAGAAGCAGGCCGCATGCACCACCGTTTTTAAGTAAGAGGATGCAGGGCTCAAACCTAGATCTCCGAACTTAGAGCATTGGTTGACGCTGCTGCTTATGCTGATTTATTGTAAGAGAAAAAAATTATTCCCACATTGATATATCTAGATAGTTTTACTATAAAAAATAAAAACTTGACAGGAAGGAGCAGACCGCACCATCGTTTTTTAAGTAAGAGGATGCAGGGCTCAAACGTGGGTCTCTGGACTTAGAGCGAGCTCTAGTAATAGTCATCCACGAGAGCACCTGCTTTACTATAAAATCTAATAATGCTTATTTGATATCATAAATATTAATACTTCGGTATATATATTTGGTCAAACTTAAGATCGTTTGACTCCTTAATATACGAGATATGTACTTATTTTACACTTCTCCTATATTTCATATGCTTGATTTTTTTATTGTTGTTTAGGTAACATGTAATTTTGTTATTGTTTGGCTATTAAAAATATGAATTGTCACTTGTGAGTTATTCTTTTAATTATATTAGTTGATTGTGTAAGATTATTATCTAAAATTTTCTAAAAATTCAGGCACCTAAAATATATAGCAACATTCTTTATTTAAAAATGAAGAGAGTAGTCACCATGGCATAAGGAAGATGAGAGCAATGACACTTGCAGAGGGAGGTGAGTCGTGCCTCGTGAGAGATAGAGGCACATGGGAATCATTTTCCTCTTTGTGGCCCTAGACGCTTGGGGAGAGAGGTGAGTCGTGAAAGACGGAGGCACATGGAACTGTTTTCTGTTTTACAGTACAAAAATCTATTGTAGGCCTTCAATTTTAGTTGTAGAAATATAGTTTTTCATTTTACAACTTAAGAATCTCTCGCAAGACTTCGATATATACAAGTTGTGAAAATGACCTAATTGTTGCTTTTTGATTCACCGCCCGGAGTAATTCCAATTTGACTTATTTTAGGGGATTCAAATAGTACATGCGAGAAAATTAGTAATTAAAGTGTGATCTAACCATACAGTTGAAAGAAACTAGCGATCAAAATGTAATCTTTAAGACCGTGCTAAATCAAAACCGCAACTTATGTTCTGGGTTGCGAGGCACAGTATTGTAAAGCTTTTTCATTTTTTTTTATGTATACGAATATACGACTGACTGACTTCCAGAAACTGAGATCACATGACCAATTTTCAGATTAGCATAGAGCCATGAGCCATCACATTGCATTGCACTAGAATAGGATTTCGCCGCCGAAGGAATCAATGCCATCATCACTAAAGCACCCACTGCTGGAGGACTTGGTCGCCGAGGTCGTAGCATTCGGATCTGTGCTTGATCATTCGCAGTCCCTTGCTGCTGTACGGCACCACCTCCACGGCGGTAAAAACAGCAAGAACCGTCGTCGGTCGATAACCATCGAAGTCGCATGGCTCTCTACTTCTGTGATCGAATAATCTTGCAATGCAAGACCTGCCGGAGCCCAGGTGAACGAGATAGGATGAAAATGGTTGCCACTCCTTGGGGGCCGGAGGTCTTCCCAGACGTTGCGTGCGACGGGGGCCGACAGCCGGCGGTCAGCGGTGGCAAGATTGAAGGCACAATAGAAGGTTGCTGCCCTTCTTGGAGGAGAGACCAAACCAGAGCCTGTACTCGGGAACGTACTCGGCGCGGCCACGGAACGGCAGCGTCCAGTCTCCTCGTTTGGCTCAGGCGCCGCCGCCGCCCGTGTCGAACGAGTAAGTGCCTCCGTCCTGTTCCGTGGACACCCATATCTCCGATCCGCCGACCACCGCGTAGGCGCCGATGTGGGCAGGGCGGTAGGGAGGTGTCGGGAGACAGTCGATGCCGGCAGGCGGGCCGCCGTCGCCCTCGCAGACAAGAGCCTCGAAGAAGTTCTCCGCACGAGAAGCGTCGAACACGTAGAGTCTGTCCCCGACGGACACTGACACGGGCCTGTCCTTGGGTTTGCTGAAGGCGGGTGCGGCGCACATGGCGTGGAGGCCGGCATCGTAGATGGAGGCGCTACCCATCTGGTCCGTGGCCAGCACCTTGTCGCGCCTGATAAGCATGAAGTTCATGCGGCCCGTCGACATCTCCGATGAGGGGGCGTAGAAGGTCATGGTGGGTCGAGGCAGCCGAGCGTCCACCATGGCCGCCGGCGGCGATCTCGGATTGAAGAATCGCGCCATGTTGATGCGGTGCAGGTCCAAGGCGCCAAACCTCTGGCCGTCCACGATCAGATACACAAACCGCCGCAGGAAGGTCGTCATTGCAGATTACTTTCGCTGCCCTTCTCCCCTTGATTCTCTATTGAAAGCGAAAGAATGTGACGCCATCAAGAAGACATCGTCATACGACGACGGCAGCTCCTCGCCTCATGTGTGGGGTGCGCTTACGGAGGTGAAGCGATTCCGCACCAATCCACCTACAGCCACTAGGATTTGGACTTGGTTTTGCTCTGAGTACCGAGGGTGTGTTTAGTTCGCGAATTTTTTCTTAGGTTACTGTAGCACTTTCGTTTGTATTTGTCAATTAGTGTCCAATCATGGACTAATTAGGCTTAAAAGATTCGTCTCGTGGTTTTCTACCAAACTGTCTAATTAGTTTTTTTCGTCTACATTTAATGCTCCATGCATGTGTCCAAACATTTGATGTGACGGGAAACCTTGAAAATTTTTGGAAACTAAATATGGCCTGAGTTGAAAGTGTTGGGGGCGGCGGCTCGGCTCGGCTCGGAATCTCGGATGCGAAAAGTCGGATGGACCCAAGGGTTTTCCTCCCCAGTTTTTGGCTGAATTGGGGGTGGGCCACAAGGCTCATCCCCTCAAAATTGGTCCCCAAGCACCACAGCCCGCATCCTGTCCCCGTATCGTCTTTCCTTCTTAATTTGAACGCTTTGAAGTTCAGCACAATTTTGCGTTATCAACTTATCATGGACAAAAGTAGCTATGCGGCCACTGCAAAATGGAATAGCACTCAGATGGATTTCATCAAATTATTAATATTTTGGCTGCTATTATTCTTTTTCTTAAAAAAAATAAAGTAGCCATGCTTTTGAGACCATAGTAAAGATAAAACGATCTTCTATTGGGAAAGCCAACTTCAATGCAAATGAGGAAATTAAGTATACCAATTTCCACATTTTTTATGGAGGCTACTAGGGCCAACGTAAGCACTACCGCACACTTCCGCACGGACACTAGTTCCGAAATTCCGCCCGCATCGTCCACTAAATAAAAAAGCTGCCGCATCGTCTTCCTCCCCTGCGTTAACCCCACCTCTGGCGTCTCCTCCCCCCACGTCTTCCCTGCCTCCGGCATTGCCTCCCCCACCGCCTCCTCACCCTGGCCGGCTCCAGATCCGGCAACGCCACCCTCGCCCCCTCCTCCACCACCTCCCACCGCCCCCGCCACGAGCGATAGGGTCTTGCTGGAGCTCCGGGCCCGCGGCCGCGACCGCGGAACTCCAGCGAGACCCTACCGCCCGTGTCAAACTCCTTCTTCCCCTCCCCCTCCCGCATCGGCCATGGGACCTCCAGCGAACTCCCGCCATGGCGCCCCCGCCCTGACCTAGCCCGGCCGCCTCCACCACCACCTAGGCCCCTAAATCGCCTGTCGGCCTTCCTCCCCCAAATCCCTTCCTTCTGAGGCCACCGGAGTTAGGGTTGGGGGCGGCGGTGGTGCCGTCGCCGGAGTTAGGCAGTCCAGTAGTGGTGCGGGCGGTGCGGGCTCATGGTGAGGCGTGGGCCTTCTTCTCCGGCGTCGGTGACAACAGTGAGTTGGTCAGGCGCGAGCTCGTGGTGAGGCGCGGGTGCGCGTGCCGAGAGCCAGATTCTATATGCTCGTCTTTTAGCATTTCCGTTTTTTTATTGGTGCAGGCCTATGAAAATAAAATCTGGACAGCCTTGTATGGTTGCCATATGAGATGTGATGATCTGTTATTATGAAACGCTTGGGGAAGGGGAAAGCCTAGCCTGGGCCGTGACGGTAGTGTGCGTAGAGCGTGGGGTGTCGGGGGACTCGATGAGTTGGTGGCCCTTCTGGAGACACGAGCAGGACCGAGACGAGTCGGACCCCAAACCCGGCCATCGACGCCGCCAAGCACAGCACACACTCCTCCGTGAGACCATGAGTTCACCAAGTTCGGGTTTGTTGTTAGAGTATGGACAATATATTATATAGTTTTTTTTGAGTGGAGGACAATATATATAGTTGGATTCATAAACTACGTGCTCACAATATTGGAATCATATAGTTGGACTCTTGTGAAGATTTCCATAGATACATCCGCTCGGGCCTTCACGCACGAAAGAGGGAGAAACGTTTTTTTATTGCATATGGCTAGGCAATAGCGCTATGGGCTGGCTCAAGAAATCTTTTCTATAAGGACTACTTGCAGAATGGTATGGCCATCCATATGATAGCCGCATAGGCCATAAAGACTGTTTTTCTTAATTTTGCACATTGCTGGTGCCCTTACTTTGAGAATTGGGAGAATGTGGTTCTGACCGAGTGAATTGCGTGGTGATTTGGATGCCTTGGATATAGGAGTAAATAACAATGAAAGGAGTCAAACATACCAAAGTTTTAAGACATTTGGGGGTATGGATTCCATCTTTTGTGATGTTCAATGTCCCGCAACCTAAATATGTATGTTCAGTTGCATTGATTTGCCTCGCGAAATGTGAAATACTAGACCGGCAGGAGAAGATCATCTCTCATGCTTTGTTATAGCTAGGTAGAAATCTAGACACAACTCTCATGAAAATGGTATTTTTCATGTGTCTAATATCGTGAGAGTTCACTACTACAAAATTTATTAACTGCGACCTTTCAAAATGGCCCTCGGAGGAGGGCAACACTTCGAACCGCCTCGGTTAATGGTAGACATTAATCAAGGCAGTCATTTTTTATTAACCGAGGTGGCACCTCTCAAAATTGATTAACCGAGGCGGGCACACTTAAAATACCCGCCTCAGTTAATACCTATTATCCGAGGCGGGCAAATTAAGGCGCCCGCCTCCGTAAATACATTAACGGAGCCGGACACATTATAAAAGCCCGCCTCCTAAAATACTGGCCCATACCTGAGCCTAGGCAAAGCCCATTTGTCCCAATACCAATCATGTGGGCGGATTCAGAACAGCAGCGAGACTGGGCTCGACGTCAGGCCCGTATGGGCTGGTGTTGGGCTCGGCTTTTTTTATTATTTTATTTCGATTTATGGAGGCGGGCAAAAGCAACAGCCTCCGTTAATCACGGATTAACAATGACCTTACGTTGGAGGCGGTTGCCATGCCCGCCTCCTTCAATCTAAATCTGCCTCCAAAAAAAATTATGCAGTAGTGGTTGATACGTGACGGTCTACCGTAACATATTATTTCCGTGAGAGTAAAACTTTATTTCGTGACCTATTTGGTACTTTCACGAGATCTCCAGTTTCAGGTAAAGGTTGGTCTGGCACTCATGAATGTTTACCCAGTTGACGGCACAATCTATTTTGTGCAAAGACTGTGGTTCCAATCTAGTATGGTAGCCTCCCAATGGAAGAAGGATATTAGTAAGAACTGATGTGGGAGTGTTTGATGATGCATATTATCTAGATCTTTGGCAGGAGAAAGCACCAGTTATGGTATACATTGTTTAAAAAATGTTGAAATTAAAATGTTTTCACCGAGATCTTGATTTTATGTTTGAAAAGGAACTATGGATATTTCTTATTTCAAGGTAAATAGGTTTACACGGAGTACAATACTACTTCTAAATTTACAGTCAAGGCGGTTTTAAAAAGCGTTTGTCTCACAAAGGCCTTTTGGATACTTCTATAAAGGCTGGTTCGGGTTATGTTTTTGAAAAAAGACAGAAAGCGGCATGAATTTGAGTGAATTGTTGATCTGTAGATGCAGAAAATTAGAGGCGGCTGGGCGAGCTGCGTCTACAGAGGCTCCCTAGCTGCTTCTATAGTGTCTTTAGTACTGAGAGGAGAGTAGCAGTAGTTTTCATAAGAGTAAATTAAATCTCATACAAGAACTTGACAGATTGGTACAGATCAGTTCAATAATTTGTAAACTGCTCAAATACTGAAGACATTTTTGCCAACTTGTATGTCTTGAAAGTAGTACCTCCAGACTCCAGGCTTACTCCTATTAACATCCCATGCACACACAGCGCCGCCGCGCAATTACAGTTTGGATCTTATTAAATTATTATAGACTCATACTAAGTGGATTAGCTAGAGCCTAGAGGCGCCTTGTTGTTCAAAGGAAATTATTAATCTTATTAGAAGCACGCTGGTCGTCATGGCGCTCCGCCGGCGCCGGCGACAGCAGCAGCAGCAGGCGGTCTACACGCGTAGATTCTTGTGCATGGGCGGCCAGTGTATGGCAGGCCACGAGGCACGGAAGGCGTGCCGCCGGGGATCAAGGCTCCGTAGCTCACGTCCCCTAGCGCTCTCCCTGTACGCACAAGCAGCCAGTTAGCGCTCTCCCTGCACATGCGCGTCATGCGAGTAACAGCAGGACAAACATGCGTGTAGCTTCACAAAGGAATCGTTTCGGCGTAGAACTTTTGATGCTCGTGTGTTTGCGGCTGGAGTAGTAAGCTGTAAGGTGCACGTACCTGCGGCCACGTGGACAACATCCATGGTAGAGACGACGAGGAACGCCATCAGGAACACCATGCAAAGCTGCTGCTGCTGCCTCCCCATCTTCTCTCTTCCTGGTCGGTTTCCTCTGCTCTTATTCCACTTCTCCCGATGGTCTCCAGCTCTGCGGAATGATGCGCACACTTCACTGCACTTTTATACAGAGAGCACAGAGGACGTATCTTCGCCAAGGCGTGGACCCTGAGTCAACCCCGAATCGACAGCACGTATTTTTTCCGCCGACCTCACTGTTTCACCGACCCCTCTTTTGCCAGATATGCAGGCGCGTCACTTGCTTCCAGGTCAAGGAGAGCGACGCTGTTGTCACCCCCATCGGTCCATCCTGGTGGCGTGACTAGCTGCAGACTCACCACGATTTACATTATCGATATTTTTTTAGCCAGGAGCGGTCACTGATAAACAGAAATATGGAAAATATCATAAATCTATAGGGAATAAGAAAAATTTTGGCTAAAATTATATAAAAATATTAATTTGTAGAGAAAATCACGTAGAATATGTTCAAACCATTTGACACAAAATTAACACAGAATAGCATAGAAATTTGAGGATATAACACTTTGGAGCTCGGTGCACTACCGAGAGAGAGCATAGAGCGGCGACGGCTAATTAAAAAAAAAAGAGTGGCGACGGCTTGGAAAGGAAGAGAATCGCTGACGATATGATAGGTTTTTATGGTTAAAGTATTATAGGATTCTTACCCACTCCATTTTGGGCTGGCGCGGCGTTCGTGAGCTGAAATTAGGGTGCATCAAAATCGGACTAACAAATTGTTTGTTGATACCAGCTAAACATCGGCCCATATCAATAATCAGGGGCTGGGGGGGGGGGGGGGGGGTGGGCTGGCCTCCCCCAACAGCCTGCTAATTCCGTATCAGCTACTTAAATACATGGATAATTATTAGCATAGTTATAGGCCCTGCCCCCCTAAGCCCAAGTTCCAAGCAAGCTAGCAGCCCAAATAGGAGGTAGCTGAACGCCTCGTTTAGTTCCCCGAATCGGGGGTGGCAAACTTTGCACAGTGCCACCCGAACACTGTAGCATTTTTGTTTTTTATGGTAATAATTGTTCAAATTTTGATTAATTAGGCTTAAAATGTTCGTCTCGCAGAGTACAACAAAACTGTGCAATTAGTTTTTAATTTCATCTACATTTAGTACTCCATATATGTGCCGATATTTTGATGTGATGGGGAATCTTCTTTTTGCATAGTGGAATTTGGGGGTGAATTTTAGAATCTAAACAAGGCCGAAGAGACAAGCAGCAGGCCAGCAGCCGTATTCCGTTCTGTCCATTGCCTCCTCATCTCCCCCACTGTTTGGCTTCTAGGCTCCCACAGCACGGCGGCAGCACAATACGAGCAGCGGAGCAGGAAGCGAAAGGCCAGACGTAGGACATCAACACGCCAGGCGCAGCGTCGGGCCGTCGCCGCCGGAAGCTGCCTCCTGCCGACGCCGAGAGTCGAGTCTCCCGTCTCCGTGATGCCCAGCTGCCAGGCAACAGGCATGCTGTCTTGTGTGTTCGTTTTCCCCCTTTTGTTCTTCCTAGGTGCACATAATTTTTTTTTATCTTGATCAATGATCACTATCTAAATTTCTCTTTCGAATTTAGGTGATATGAAGAGGGAAAAAATCCATTCATAGCATTTTGCATAACATTATTGCCCTAATATGTATGGTTATAACTAAGACCGATGAATCAAACTTGATTCTGTTTTGCTTGTTATTTGTGTTGCCCCCCCTATGCCGGATTCCTGGCTCCGCCCCTGTCAATAATACTGAAATATCAGAAATAACTAGCTCAATGGTTGTGTATCCGGCACTACGGGTTCTCCTGTAGCTGCTTGTTGTAAGTCGCTCTTCCGGCTCTTTCTCTTAATGAAATACGCGTGAAATTGCGGTCGCGAAAAAAAAAATCTTATATCGATAACCCTGCTCGCAGCAGCATCCACTGCTGCATTATTCACCATAAGATCAACATAACTGATTTGATTTTGATATTCCGCTCGGGTGTGAAACAACCACGCACGCGGCAGTTCTGGGGAGTCATCTAAGGGCGCGATTGGTTGCTGCATCTGCTCTCATCCAGCCTCGGCGCATGCGAGAACGCCCACGCGTTTGGTTGGCGCATGCGACCGTCCTGCTTCGCACGGTGCAAAAGCAAGCCAGATGCTGCATATGTGGATACGGATTCTCTAGCCGTTCCTTCATATGCAGGCTCGTGGCATGCACAACATGCACCAACTAATGACCAGATTAGCGTATGATTAGTGCATATTAAATGATATTAATATATTTCAAAGGATATTAAGATTTAATAAGATAAAATAAGAACAATTAAAGTATATTTGCACAAAATAAATATCTCAATAACACATGTTCACATACTTTTGTCTCATGCGGTACGGCCAACCAAACGCTATCTCTTCTTAGACAGCCTCAATACATACACCAACCAAACAAGACATTGTTGCATGTGCTCAGCCTGTCCTGTGGGAGCCTGCATCTGCGATGCGAGCTAGCCCAAGTCATATAGGCAACCAATCAGACCCTAAATTTCACAACCAGCCTGTTGAATAAATAGACAATTTGATAACTAATTTCAAAACATAAATCATAGCAACCGTAGATACTAGTACATAAATCTCTAACATATATGGCCCTGTTCGGTTGGGCTGATAAGCTGGCTGAAAAACACTGTTGACTGATTTGTTGTGAGAGAAAAATATTGTTCTGGCTAAAAAAACAAGCTGAAAAAGATGGATTATAAGCCGGATGAACAGGCTCATACTAGTCAAATAGAATCGCATCAACATAAATAGTACTCCAGCAGACACAGATGTCATGGCAAGTCCTAGAGGAACGACGATGTTATTAAAGACAATGGTGAGACTGGCTGCACTGGGTACTGCAAACACATCCGGTAAAAGCTATAGCGTCTCATTTACCGTAAGAATGAGCCGCAGCGGGCACTGCAAACGCATCCGGTAAGCTAGCGTATCCGCTATATATCGTGTGATGCAGGAGCTACGCTAAACAGGGTGGGTCCACCACGCGCGAGACAAGCGACCGCGCGCACACGCGGGAGCGTGCATGCGAGAGAGGTTGAAAGCCCAAGTTTGGTTTTGGTAATTAATGACACCAAGTTGCTAATGCCATGTGTTAAGTGTTTTGAGTTAGGCATAAGCAACACATGTGATGAAGGTGTACGTGGCAAGGAGTGGTGGCCACAAGATCACAAAGAAATGGTGCATGGACATGAAATATCGATCATGGTGGAGATGCACATAATATGATGGACATGATGATCAAGTGGAGGAGAAGGATCTAAGAGCGCAAGGCAAAGGTATAACCATAGGGTTTTTCTTTTGCCGGTCTAAGTTGAGTAGAGAAGTGATTGACCGGGTTTAGGATACATAGCCGACTATCAAGAGGAGCAATCACGGTTAGCTCGAAAATCAAGTGCCACTAGATCAATGTCTTGAGCATATGCATTAGGATCTAGTAGAGAGCTAACATAATGTAACGGATCAACGTAATTATACGAGGTTAAGTAAGAAAATCTTCCACCGAGGCGGTTAATTTAACAAACTTAAGCCCGTATAACTCGAGATTCCGTGAAATCACGAAGGATTTCAAACCAACCAACATACAACCAAGATCGTACTGATTTAGCAGCCACAGTTCACACGATACATAAATTTGACCATAAAGGTAGGATACATCGGAGTTCAGAAATAAAAGTTATTACACATAGTTCAACATAAAGTAGCGGAAGCAAATAGTTTTACGCACACACCCTTAGTTCGATTACAGTGCCAGTAGATAGTCATGGTCCACAAAAGCAGTAGATAAGACAAACAGAACGACCTTTGCCCAAGGTCCTAGTTGTCACCCATCGCCGGATACAGACAGTTGGAGCAGTACCCGTAGTACATCTGACCATCTGCAACAACAATGGGAACAACGCCCTGAGTACGAGAATGTACTCAGCTAGACTTACCCGTCAAAAACCAGAAATAACATGACACCAAGGAGCATGCAAGGCTTTGTATAGTAGATTGGCTTGACTCATTTGCGAAAGCATAAGTTATTATGAATAACTACAGATAAGTACTTTTAGCATTATTTTTAGAATAACCTATTCATGCTAGGTAAGCACCTATTGCTACAACAATCACTTGATTAACCATTAACCTCAAAGGTTACCATCTCAGGTTTAGCATTTCCAATATTAATCACATAACCATCCGTGTTCCTGTAACACCCCTGGGTGTTAAGCATGCATTAGCATTTCAAAGCATAAGCATTCAACATCATTGCATGTTTAGCATTGTTTGAGTTGTAGCCCTTTTCAAATTAAACTTGAAAACAAATAAAAGGGGAACCCTAAGTTTAAAATAAATGTTAAAAAGTTAGTGTACTTTTTAGAAGTAACAATTTCAAGTAATCTAGAATAAATCAACTTGATTATTGGAGCAAAAATTTGGATTCAAATTCTCCTCAATTCTGTTTTAAAAATATTCAAAATAAATGAGTTTTTGATTTTTAAATTAGCTTTAAATCTCAAATTCAAAATCTATTGAGAATTTTGAAAAATGCTCTATATGAAAGTTGTAGAGAAGAAAATTCTGAACAACTTTTGTTTTGGGCCAAATTTCTGAAAACCCCTTTTTCATCTCCAAATTCGAATTTGAAACAAAGAAATATTCTGAAAAATATTAATTATAAAAGAAAAATCGGATTTTTCGCTTAGTGGGCTTCGGCTTCACTTTCGGCCCGTCTTCGCTGGCAGCCCGGCCCGCGTCCGCGTCGTCCCCCTCCCGCGCGCGCGCGCCCGCACGCGTCGCCGTGGCGCCGCGGCAGAGCCCGGCAGCCGCGTGGCCGGCCGTCGTCGACACCGCGCGACACGCGCCCCCGTGGCCCCCACGTCCCTCGCGCTCGCTTACTCCCCCTCCGCGCGCTCGTCCGCCTCGGCCACTCCCTCCATTCTCACTCGCCCGCCCGCAGCAGCAGCAGCAGAGTCCGCCTCGCCATTGCCGGCTCCCGAGCTCCGCAACCGCCCTAGCCACCGCTCCGGCTCACCGCCTCCGCCTCCGTCTTCACCCTCGCTGCGCCTCGTCATTGCGCATCCGGTGCTCGCCTCGGCCCGCACGGATTCGGCCTCCACCCGCGGTAATGGCTCGCCGGAGTTCCGGCCGAGCTCACCGGAGTGACCCGCTCCGTGGGCCGCACCCCTCCACGCCACTTCTCGCCCATTTCTCGAGCGCACGAGCACCGCACTTGCACCGCGAGTCTCACCGACCTCACCGCGTGGCCTTTCTCGGTCGGAGCTGGCCGGCCGACGGCGTCCCGCGCCGCCGAGCCGCCATGCTCGCCGGCGAGCTTGATGCCGGGCTCGTCTGGCCACCCACTAGGCACCACTAGGTCCGCGTCGACGAGAGGATCACGATGGTGCCCTCCCCGTCGTCGGAGGACTCGCCGGCGGCGAGATCCCCGCCATCCGCGCCGCCTCTGGCCGGCACCGGCTGACAAGTGGGCCCGTCTGACCCGTGGGTCCCGCCTGTCTGTCTCAGCGTTTCGGTTTCGGGTGTCACAGCGGGGTGCACGTAGCGTTTAAGGCCGGTTTTGAATTTCGGTTTTAAGGAAATCGATTTCCAGAAAATCTGAAAAAGGCTTCCAAAAATTGTATCTCGAGATTTATAGCTCCAAAAATCATGAAACAAATTTTGAAATGTTCCTTTTGAATAGATCTACAGTTTAAAAATATATCATGTTATTTTTGTGACACTTTACTGTACATTTTTATTTAATTGTTATATATGCGGTTATCTTAGAAAAATTGCAGTAAATAAAGTAAAATAGGGAAAAATGTGATTCTTGTTGCATTACTCTTTATTAGTGATGTACTTTCTAGGAAAAATGCTAGTGAAGCATGTTCTGTGGAAAAATTTTGAAGTGTAGTTCAAATGCCTTTATTGGATGATATTTGTTATTTTTAGTAGAGAGAAAAATTTGTATACAACATACATGTGATAATTTTTGTAGTATGTTAGTTTACTGTTGGTAACCTAGGAAAAATGTGAAATCTATTGTTTGATACTTTTTCTAGTATAAAACAATTTCATGCTCACTTATAGGCTATAATTTGTTTATTTTGTACAGGTAGTTTTACATTTCCATTTACCATGAAAATTTAGTGGTAGCTTAGTTAGGGTAAGAATACTCTACTGTAATTTTTGTAGATTTTTATCTATACCAGAGATAGGTGTTGCAATACAACCCTAGTTAAATAAGGAATAAATGATTATTCTTTATGAGAAAGTAAGAATAATAAAATATGTTTGGTGTATCTTTGAAGCATCACTAGGTCTTGCTGATGTTGTGAATGAGTTAGGTTGGTGAGGTTTGATCATTTAGGGTCACTTGGTTGTGTCAGGTGTATGATAATTAGTGTAATCAAAATGGGTAAACCTTAGGGTACATGTTCTTGGATGACGTGGACTACCTTGTAGAAGATGTAGTTATATCTTAACTGCTCATTCCATGTACTCATTTGCATCTCATGCCATCCCATCACTCCATCATAATCCGATGCATCATTCGCATGTACTTATGCACTTGCATCATACAGGATCGCAGGAGGAGTCGCAGGTAGCAGTTCCGGAGGAGCAGGCTTGGACCGACCAGCAAGAGCCCCAGGCACAGGAGGTGCCCGAGGAGGAAGAGCCAGTCGAGGAACTGCCGGAGTGCGTCGACCACCATCCTAGTTCGTTCGAAAGAGGCAAGCCCCGGAGCATTATAAGTCTCCTATTTTACAAAAGTTATTCTTTATTAACTGGTTTATAATTTTATATTGTTGCATTAAGTCATAGGAGTTGAGTGGAACCGTTGTTGCATTAATATCCTTGTCCACCAGAATAATGTTACCTTATTAGGTCAGGATCGAGTAAATTGCTTAGCCATGCTTAGATCGGTAGAAGTCGGGTGATTTCCTGTCACCTGCGAGCTATAGGTGAATACCTGGCTATGGTTAGCAGTATTTGTGAATCTTGAAAAGTAACCAAGTGTTAATGAATAAGCGGAGACCGGGCGGAGTCTTATAGGGTTTTGGACTATAGTGATTCCGTCTGTGTCGATTAAGGACCGATCGTTGCTCGTCCCTCTTGTCATGTTGAACGCATGCCTCACATTTAGCTGGCCGAATAAAGTACCTTTCGACCGCGAAGCTAGTGACACTATTTCGAGCCGGGATAAACTCGGGTTGGCAGACTGGTGTTGAAGGGGGTGTACGGGGACGCGAAGAGTGAGCCCAAGGTGCGTCCTGGCAGTCGGGCGGTCCCTGGGTAGTGCGATCCATGATTGTTATCCCGCGGCTTCTTGGAAAGTGTCATTAGTGATCTACGCGACCCTGACGGGGGAAGCATGGTTTGTGTGAGGAATAAATCTCCAGCTGGATAGGAATTCGATTCGAATCGCCGTCGCTCCCGGTTAGTGAGCACTTGACTCGAGCTATGGCATCGTAGTGTTAATGATGGAACACGGATGGTTATGTGGTTAATGTTGGAAATGCTAAACCTGAGATGGTAACTTTGATGTTAATGGTTAATCAAGTGATTGTTTTAGTAATAGGTGCTTACCTAGCATGAATAGGTTATCCTAAAAATGATGCTAAAAGTACTTATTTTAGTTATTCATAATAACTTGTGCTTTTCGCAAATGAGTCAAGCCAGTCCACTATATAAAGTCTTGCATGCTCCTTGGTGTCTTGTTATTTCTGGTTTTTGACGGGTAAGTCTAGCTGAGTACATTCTCGTACTCAGGGCGTTGTTCCCATTGTTGTTGCAGATGGTCAGATGTACTACGGGTACTGCTCCAACTGTCTGTATCCGGCGATGGGTGACAACTAGGACCTTGGGCAAAGGTCGTTCTGCTTGTCTTATCTACTGCTTTTGTGGGACATGACTATCTACTGGCACTGTAACTGAACTAAGTGTGTGTGCGTAAAACTATTTGCTTCCGCTATGTTATGTTGAACTATGTTGTAATAACTCTTATTTCCGAACTCCGATGTATCTTACTTTTATGGTCAACTTTATGTATCGTGTGAACTGTGGCTGCTAAATCAGTACGATCTTGGTTGTATGTTGGTTGGTTTGAAATCCTTCGTGATTTCACGGAATCTCGAGTTATACGGGCTTAAGTTTGTTAAATTAACCGCCTCGGTGGAAGATTTTCTTACTTAATCTCGTATAATTACGTTGATCCGTTACAGCTGGCATCGGAGCATGGTTTAGCAAGTTACTGTTCACATGGGTATTTAAAAACAAAACTGTGTTTTCAAAAGAGCTTTTGAACTTAAAAGTGTGCCAGTGGTCATATCCTTTATGCCCGATAAGGACTCTAGGTGGCTTATTTAAGTACTAACTTGGGGGTTTGCATCATATTTCAACTTCGTCGCTCATACGGCGTGCTATTGTATGAGTGCCATTCACTTGAGTGGTAATGTATGGATCAATTACCTCTACGCCTTGGTAAGTGAGAGTTGTGAGTGCATGGTCGGATACACTGCCGATCTAGGGGAGTGCTTATGTGATTCCAAAGTACTCGCGTGCCATGCGCATGTTTGTATGAGGGTATCCAATTGGTGGGGAATTCCGTCATGCAGTGACGATGCCGTCAATAGGACGACGATTCGGGTAGTGGTTACCGTTATGCTCGTATCTGGGGATGCGTGTATAGCGAGTAACTTACTTTACTGCTTTCTTGCATGTTTTCATACTGTGAGGTTTGGGCTGAAGTGATTTTCTGCAGGTACATAACAGCGCTTTCGAGTAGTACGTATTAGTTACGTTACAAGAGATCGTTGTATGCCACCGTTTATTCCGTTAGTAGTTATTGATTTTCTAAGTTTGTGAGGACGTACGGAACGTGCATGCATCATGTTATGCATTTCATTCATGGCATTGTTCCTCCCCTTATAAGTTGCTTATCTCATTTCGATAAAAATGCCAACTTAAAAAAATTGTTCTCACCCCTGCAATAAAAATTTTGCTACAGATGGCACGTACTAAGCAGACAGCCCGCAAGTCCACCGGCAGAGCTCCCCGTCATCAGCTTGCTCCGCGCACTCGCCAGCGCCACACTTTTCTTGGAGAGTTTGGGATGCCTACACTCTTGTGGAGAGTGCTCAGCTATGTAGGCTATCCTGATGGGATGGAGCCCCGCTACTTTTGGTCAAATGAGCGGTTGGGTGAAGGACTTTTGGTGACTGTGGAGGCAGTAGTTCGTCCCCGAGGTGATGGTTCTGAGTGGACCGGTTGGCGTTTTGAGTCAACTGGCAGGACCCCTGAAGAAGCCGCTGAGAGGGCAGCCTTTGGGATCCTGAGGGATATCATGGATCGCTTTCCTCAGGAGTTGGCAGCAGCTATAGTTGGAGTCTTTCCGAGGGGCAACCCCTCCACTGACTCGTGGCAGCAGGCAAGGGGCAGATCTTTGGAGATTAGTGCAGCAGAGGCACAGAACAGTGACAACCCTGCTATGAGTGCCATGTTCGCAGTAATGAGAGCCTTCGATGGAGTGGAAGGTAGTCTGAGACGTGTTTCTAGTGCTCTTGGTCAGGCTCGTGATGACCGCCGTCAGCTTCAGAGAGATCACGACGCCGAGGTTGAGAGGCTCACTGCTGAGATGGCTCAGTTGACTCGTCAGAGGGATCAGGCTACTCAGAGGACTGTGGTTTTTGAGGGAGATGTACGTGCCCTGAGAGAGCAGCTTGGGCGACTGACCACCGCCCACAGGAATGCTGAGCGCATGTTGACTCATGTGCTCCATCAGAGGAATGAAGCCTGGTCTGCAGAGAATGTGTTGAGAGCTAGACAGTTTGAGCTCGAGCAGCGGTTGGCCGATGCAGAAGAGTACAATGATAACTTGCATGAAGAGGTCCATCGGTTGAACAATCAGCTTAACCCTTATGACCTTCCTGGCGCAGCAGAGATGGATTTGGATGCAGACGAAGATCCTGAAGAGCCCGTGGCGCCAGCTGAGGAGCACGACGACGCTGCAGTTGGCGACGACGCCAACGTCTCTGACCTAGACAGCGACCACGATGAGTAGGCTAGTAGTTGTTGCGCTAGCTACTAGGTTCCGCTTGCATGATCTTTTGCGTTGTTGGCACTTGAGCATGTAATAATGAGTAAAAAGACTAGAGCTTGATGTAATGTTGGAAAGCTTGGATGTGTTTGTGACGATATCCGAACGTCAAAAGTCTAGTGTATGTATGCTGGCAACTTGGTTGTAATGGACGCGATGTGTGTGCTTTAAGTAATATAATTAGTGATGTTGTGCTAATTGGAATGACTTATTGTGCCCCTGTTTTATTGTATGAATTTATTCTCTCCAGTGAATTCAGTTCGGCATAATTTTTCATTCGGTTGCAATTTCTACAACATCACCTAATAATTACTGTTGCTGAAATATGCAGATGCCGAACACTCGCCGTACCGTGTATGGTGCCGCTGAGGCTGGTGGCAGTGCAGCTGCTAATGATGACCGTGATCCACCACCGCCTCCTCCACCCTACACTGCAGAGCAGTTTTTCGCCCAATTCCTGGGAAGCCAACGCAACATGGAGAGCATGCAACAGAATATGGAAGCTGCGTTGCGCAGTATCGCAGATAATACCCGTCGGGGGATAAACCAGAGTGGCCACGAAGCAAACCAGTACAGCAGTTTTAAGGACTTCATGGATACTCGTCCGCCGATCTTCAAGGAAGCCGCAGAGCCTTTAGATGCAGAAGAATGGATTAATACGATGGAAGATAAGTTTCGTGTCCTGAGGATGACTGAAGTGTTGAAGACTGAGTATGCAGCTCATCAGCTTCAAGGTCCGGCAGGAATGTGGTGGAAGCATCACCGCACCACTTTTCCTCCCCACGCCCATATCTCTTGGAGGGAGTTCACTGATGCCTTCCGTGGAACATACATTCCACCAGGTCTGACCGAGATGAAGCTTGGGGAATTCCTGGCGTTAAATCAAGGCACGAAGACTGTGACTCAATATCTGCATGCATTCAATAACCTGAGCCGTTATGCTCCTGATATGGTGAATACTGATGCCAAGAAGATCGCTAGTTTCAAAAGAGGCCTGAGTCCCAAGATGATGAAACATGTGGGTACAAACATGAGGACTAGTTTCAATGACTTCGTTAGTGACTGTCTGAAGCAAGAGAAGAACAATAATGTTTATGCCGCTTCAAAGATCCGTAAGAGGGCTTTTGAGTCGGGTTCCTCTCAGTCCAGGGCCCCAGTGACCAACCGCCCTGCTTATCGATCGCCTGTCCCCGGTGCAAGGTTTAGGCCACCGCAACGGAAGAATCAGAATGCTCAACCACCCCAGAGAAACCAGAAGCCGTTCAAGATGGCATTGCCTCAAGCAAAGACAGGACAAGGCAGTTCATCGGGAACCGTGGCTCAAGTGAAGGGACCGTGCTTCAACTGCAACCAACCTGGGCACTTTGCAAAGTATTGTCCCTACCCTAAGAAACAACAAACGCAGTATCAAGCTCGTGTGCACCACACCACTGTGGATGACATCCCTGAAGGAGAACCGGTGACAGCTGGTATGTTTTCTATCAACAATCATCCTGCAGTAGTCTTGTTTGATTCTGGATCGTCTCATTCCTTTGTAAGTCAAGCATTTGTTAAAAGGCATGAGCAAAAGATAGTTGAATTGGAATGTGCATATAAAATCAGTTCAGCTGGGGCTGATCTGTTGACTAATCAGATAGTTCAGGGAGTAACCCTAAACATATCAAACCGTCAATATAAGCTTAATCTGATAGTCATGCCAGGGTTAGTTTTGGATGTGATCATGGGTATGAACTGGATGAATCAAATGGGAGTTGTAATTGATGTTGGAGGAAGGAGTATCTCTCTTAAGGAACCCAGTGGGGAAGGCACCTTTCGGGTGGTCCTACCTCGGAGAGTAGACCTAGCTAGCACATCTTGTGCGGTCCAAACTACTCTGCTAGCCCAGATTCCAGTGGTCTGTGAGTTTCCAGATGTGTTTCCAGAGGAGTTACCTGGACTGCCGCCAGACCGAGATGTTGAGTTTGCCATTGAGTTAATTCCAGGAACAGCACCGATCTCGAGAAGGCCTTATCGGATGCCTCCCAATGAGTTAGCAGAATTGAAGAAACAACTTCAGGACTTGCTAAAGAAAGGGTTGATTCGTCCCAGCTCGTCTGAATGGGGATGTCCCGCTCTGTTTGTGAAAAAGAAGAAGGATAACTCCTTACGCATGTGCGTGGATTATCAGCCACTGAATGCAGTGACAATTAAAAACAAGTATCCTCTTCCTCGGATTGATATCTTGTTTGACCAATTGTCTAAAGCCAAAGTGTTCTCTAAAATAGATTTGAGGTCAGGGTACCATCAAATAAAGATTAGGCCGCAAGACGTGCCTAAGACTGCGTTCTCTACCAGATATGGTTTGTACGAGTATCTTATCATGTCTTTCGGATTGACAAATGCTCCTGCATACTTTATGTACCTGATGAATTCGGTTTTCATGCCCGAATTGGACAAGTTTGTGATCGTGTTCATTGATGACATACTAATATACTCAGAAAATGAAGAAGATCACGCAGAACACCTCAGGATTGTCTTGACTAGACTCAGAGAACATCGACTGTATGCTAAGTTCAGCAAGTGTGAGTTCTGGCTTAGGACAGTTCCTTTTCTCGGCCATGTGTTGTCTGAAAATGACATTTCTGTAGACCCTAGTAAAGTACAAGAGGTTATGAACTGGAAGTCACCAACTTCAGTTAACGAAGTTCGCAGTTTCCTTGGTTTAGCCGGTTACTACCGTCGCTTCATACCGGATTTCTCGAAGATTGCCAAACCAATGACAAGCCTGTTACAGAAGGATCATAAGTTTGTATGGACAGAGGAGTGTGAAGCAGCTTTCTGTACTTTGCGGAAGTTGTTGACCACTGCTCCTGTTCTGGCCCAACCAGACATAGAAAAGTCGTTTGATGTTTTCTGTGACGCATCCAAGAATGGGTTAGGATGTGTGCTGATGCAAAATGGAAGAGTCATTGCTTACGCCTCACGACAGTTGAGGAAGCATGAAGTTAACTATCCTACACATGATTTAGAGCTTGCAGCAGTGGTGCATGCTCTAAAGATATGGAGGCACTACCTGTTGGGTAATGTGTGTAATATCTTCACAGACCATAAGAGTCTCAAATACATCTTTACCCAATCTGAGTTGAACATGAGACAGAGGAGATGGTTAGAGTTGATAAAGGACTACAATCTGAACGTACACTATCACCCTGGAAAGGCTAATGTAGTAGCAGATGCACTGAGCAGAAAATCTCATGCTATTGATGTGCAACCGTTGTTTGAAGAAGGGTTCAATTTGTTACATCCGGCTGTGTTGCATAATATTCAGATCAGTTGCACTCTAGAAAGCCAGATCATTAATGGTCAGAAAACAGATAAGGGAATCTTTCATATCAAAGAAAAGATAAAGAGAGAACCCACCAAACACTTTCGCTTGGATGACCAAGGAGTGTTATGGTTCAAGGATCGCCTGGTAGTACCTAAGGATAGAGAGCTTAAAAACAAGTTGATGGATGAGGCCCATCGTTCTAAGCTATCTATTCACCCCGGAAGTAGCAAGATGTACCAAGATTTGCGACCCCGTTATTGGTGGACTAAGATGAAAAAGGAGATTGCAGCATACGTTGCTCGTTGTGACATGTGTTGTAGAGTTAAAGCTCTTCACATGAGACCTGCAGGACTCCTGCAACCTTTGTCGGTACCCGATTGGAAGTGGGATGATATAAGTATGGACTTTATCACTGGTCTTCCCACCACACAGAAGGGCCATGATTCCATTTGGGTAATAGTCGATCGCCTTACCAAGTCAGCTCACTTTCTGCCAGTCAAAACAAGTTTTCGACCACCTCAATATGCAGAAAAGTACATTGCTGAGATTGTCCGATTGCATGGAATACCAAAAACAATAGTGTCTGATCGTGGTTCACAGTTTACCTCTCACTTTTGGGAACATCTTCATCAAGGTTTGGGCACTAGTTTGATTCGTAGCACGGCTTACCACCCACAGACGGATGGGCAGACAGAAAGAGTGAATGCAGTACTAGAAGATATGCTTAGAGCTTGTGTGTTATCATCCAGAGGCTCATGGGAATCCTGGTTACCGTTGGCAGAATTTGCTTATAACAACAGTTACCAAGGGAGTATCAAGATGGCACCTTTTGAAGCTTTGTATGGCCGGAAGTGCAGAACACCGTTAAATTGGGTAGAGCCCGGAGAAAGAAGGTTTTACGGAATTGATTTTGTAGATGAGGCAGAGAAGAAGGTCCGTGTTATTCAACAAAACATGCAAGCAGCACAGTCTCGTCAGAAAAGTTATGCGGATAAGAGAAGAAGACCATTGGATTTCCAAATAGGCGACTATGTCTATTTAAAGGTTACCCCAATGAAGAAGAAACGGTTTGGAATCAAGAAGAAACTATCTGCTAGATATATAGGGCCATACCAGATTTTGGAGAAAAAGGGCCCCGTGGCATATAAGTTACAGTTACCAGAAGAGATGAGTTCGATCTTTCCCGTCTTCCACGTATCCCAATTGAAGAAGTGTCTACGTGTTCCAGAGGAGAGAATACAGCCTCAGGGTATTCGGATCAAGGCAGATTTGGAATATCGCGAGCAACCAGTCCGAGTCCTGGATACCAAGGACCGAGTCACTCGGAACAAAGTGGTCACAACCTACAAGGTTCAGTGGAGTCATCATGACGAGAGCGATGCTTCTTGGGAAACGGGAGAATATCTTCAAACTGCTTATAAAGATTTTTACGATAAATGGTTCGTAACTCAAATCTCGGGACGAGATTCTTATAAGGGGGGAGGGCTGTAACACCCCTGGGTGTTAAGCATGCATTAGCATTTCAAAGCATAAGCATTCAACATCATTGCATGTTTAGCATTGTTTGAGTTGTAGCCCTTTTCAAATTAAACTTGAAAACAAATAAAAGGGGAACCCTAAGTTTAAAATAAATGTTAAAAAGTTAGTGTACTTTTTAGAAGTAACAATTTCAAGTAATCTAGAATAAATCAACTTGATTATTGGAGCAAAAATTTGGATTCAAATTCTCCTCAATTCTGTTTTAAAAATATTCAAAATAAATGAGTTTTTGATTTTTAAATTAGCTTTAAATCTCAAATTCAAAATCTATTGAGAATTTTGAAAAATGCTCTATATGAAAGTTGTAGAGAAGAAAATTCTGAACAACTTTTGTTTTGGGCCAAATTTCTGAAAACCCCTTTTTCATCTCCAAATTCGAATTTGAAACAAAGAAATATTCTGAAAAATATTAATTATAAAAGAAAAATCGGATTTTTCGCTTAGTGGGCTTCGGCTTCACTTTCGGCCCGTCTTCGCTGGCAGCCCGGCCCGCGTCCGCGTCGTCCCCCTCCCGCGCGCGCGCGCCCGCACGCGTCGCCGTGGCGCCGCGGCAGAGCCCGGCAGCCGCGTGGCCGGCCGTCGTCGACACCGCGCGACACGCGCCCCCGTGGCCCCCACGTCCCTCGCGCTCGCTTACTCCCCCTCCGCGCGCTCGTCCGCCTCGGCCACTCCCTCCATTCTCGCTCGCCCGCCCGCAGCAGCAGCAGCAGAGTCCGCCTCGCCATTGCCGGCTCCCGAGCTCCGCAACCGCCCTAGCCACCGCTCCGGCTCACCGCCTCCGCCTCCGTCTTCACCCTCGCTGCGCCTCGTCATTGCGCATCCGGTGCTCGCCTCGGCCCGCACGGATTCGGCCTCCACCCGCGGTAATGGCTCGCCGGAGTTCCGGCCGAGCTCACCGGAGTGACCCGCTCCGTGGGCCGCACCCCTCCACGCCACTTCTCGCCCATTTCTCGAGCGCACGAGCACCGCACTTGCACCGCGAGTCTCACCGACCTCACCGCGTGGCCTTTCTCGGTCGGAGCTGGCCGGCCGACGGCGTCCCGCGCCGCCGAGCCGCCATGCTCGCCGGCGAGCTCGATGCCGGGCTCGTCTGGCCACCCACTAGGCACCACTAGGTCCGCGTCGACGAGAGGATCACGATGGTGCCCTCCCCATCGTCGGAGGACTCGCCGGCGGCGAGATCCCCGCCATCCGCGCCGCCTCTGGCCGGCACCGGCTGACAAGTGGGCCCGTCTGACCCGTGGGTCCCGCCTGTCTGTCTCAGCGTTTTGGTTTCGGGTGTCACAGCGGGGTGCACGTAGCGTTTAAGGCCGGTTTTGAATTTCGGTTTTAAGGAAATCGATTTCCAGAAAATCTGAAAAAGGCTTCCAAAAATTGTATCTCGAGATTTATAGCTCCAAAAATCATGAAACAAATTTTGAAATGTTCCTTTTGAATAGATCTACAGTTTAAAAATATATCATGTTATTTTTGTGACACTTTACTGTACATTTTTATTTAATTGTTATATATGCGGTTATCTTAGAAAAATTGCAGTAAATAAAGTAAAATAGGGAAAAATGTGATTCTTGTTGCATTACTCTTTATTAGTGATGTACTTTCTAGGAAAAATGCTAGTGAAGCATGTTCTGTGGAAAAATTTTGAAGTGTAGTTCAAATGCCTTTATTGGATGATATTTGTTATTTTTAGTAGAGAGAAAAATTTGTATACAACATACATGTGATAATTTTTGTAGTATGTTAGTTTACTGTTGGTAACCTAGGAAAAATGTGAAATCTATTGTTTGATACTTTTTCTAGTATAAAACAATTTCATGCTCACTTATAGGCTATAATTTGTTTATTTTGTACAGGTAGTTTTACATTTCCATTTACCATGAAAATTTAGTGGTAGCTTAGTTAGGGTAAGAATACTCTACTGTAATTTTTGTAGATTTTTATCTACACCAGAGATAGGTGTTGCAATACAACCCTAGTTAAATAAGGAATAAATGATTATTCTTTATGAGAAAGTAAGAATAATAAAATATGTTTGGTGTATCTTTGAAGCATCACTAGGTCTTGCTGATGTTGTGAATGAGTTAGGTTGGTGAGGTTTGATCATTTAGGGTCACTTGGTTGTGTCAGGTGTATGATAATTAGTGTAATCAAAATGGGTAAACCTTAGGGTACATGTTCTTGGATGACGTGGACTACCTTGTAGAAGATGTAGTTATATCTTAACTGCTCATTCCATGTACTCATTTGCATCTCATGCCATCCCATCACTCCATCATAATCCGATGCATCATTCGCATGTACTTATGCACTTGCATCATACAGGATCGCAGGAGGAGTCGCAGGTAGCAGTTCCGGAGGAGCAGGCTTGGACCGACCAGCAAGAGCCCCAGGCACAGGAGGTGCCCGAGGAGGAAGAGCCAGTCGAGGAACTGCCGGAGTGCGTCGACCACCATCCTAGTTCGTTCGAAAGAGGCAAGCCCCGGAGCATTATAAGTCTCCTATTTTACAAAAGTTATTCTTTATTAACTGGTTTATAATTTTATATTGTTGCATTAAGTCATAGGAGTTGAGTGGAACCGTTGTTGCATTAATATCCTTGTCCACCAGAATAATGTTACCTTATTAGGTCAGGATCGAGTAAATTGCTTAGCCATGCTTAGATCGGTAGAAGTCGGGTGATTTCCTGTCACCTGCGAGCTATAGGTGAATACCTGGCTATGGTTAGCAGTATTTGTGAATCTTGAAAAGTAACCAAGTGTTAATGAATAAGCGGAGACCGGGCGGAGTCTTATAGGGTTTTGGACTATAGTGATTCCGTCTGTGTCGATTAAGGACCGATCGTTGCTCGTCCCTCTTGTCATGTTGAACGCATGCCTCACATTTAGCTGGCCGAATAAAGTACCTTTCGACCGCGAAGCTAGTGACACTATTTCGAGCCGGGATAAACTCGGGTTGGCAGACTGGTGTTGAAGGGGGTGTACGGGGACGCGAAGAGTGAGCCCAAGGTGCGTCCTGGCAGTCGGGCGGTCCCTGGGTAGTGCGATCCATGATTGTTATCCCGCGGCTTCTTGGAAAGTGTCATTGGTGATCTACGCGACCCTGACGGGGGAAGCATGGTTTGTGTGAGGAATAAATCTCCAGCTGGATAGGAATTCGATTCGAATCGCCGTCGCTCCCGGTTAGTGAGCACTTGACTCGAGCTATGGCATCGTAGTGTTAATGATGGAACACGGATGGTTATGTGGTTAATGTTGGAAATGCTAAACCTGAGATGGTAACTTTGATGTTAATGGTTAATCAAGTGATTGTTTTAGTAATAGGTGCTTACCTAGCATGAA
Source organism: Saccharum hybrid cultivar R570 (assembly GCA_038087645.1). Taxonomy (NCBI): domain Eukaryota; kingdom Viridiplantae; phylum Streptophyta; class Magnoliopsida; order Poales; family Poaceae; genus Saccharum; species Saccharum hybrid cultivar. Next base: position 30,577,508 of record JAQSUU010000066.1, on the reverse strand, counting down.
TAGGTTATCCTAAAAATGATGCTAAAAGTACTTATTTTAGTTATTCATAATAACTTGTGCTTTTCGCAAATGAGTCAAGCCAGTCCACTATATAAAGTCTTGCATGCTCCTTGGTGTCTTGTTATTTCTGGTTTTTGACGGATAAGTCTAGCTGAGTACATTCTCGTACTCAGGGCGTTGTTCCCATTGTTGTTGCAGATGGTCAGATGTACTACGGGTACTGCTCCAACTGTCTGTATCCGGCGATGGGTGACAACTAGGACCTTGGGCAAAGGTCGTTCTGCTTGTCTTATCTACTGCTTTTGTGGGACATGACTATCTACTGGCACTGTAACTGAACTAAGTGTGTGTGCGTAAAACTATTTGCTTCCGCTACGTTATGTTGAACTATGTTGTAATAACTCTTATTTCCGAACTCCGATGTATCTTACTTTTATGGTCAACTTTATGTATCGTGTGAACTGTGGCTGCTAAATCAGTACGATCTTGGTTGTATGTTGGTTGGTTTGAAATCCTTCGTGATTTCACGGAATCTCGAGTTATACGGGCTTAAGTTTGTTAAATTAACCGCCTCGGTGCAAGATTTTCTTACTTAATCTCGTATAATTACGTTGATCCGTTACAGTTCCATCATTAATACTACGATGCCGTAGCTCGAGTCAAGTGCTCACTAACCGGGAGCGACGGCGATTCGAATCGAATTCCTATCCAGCTGGAGATTTATTCCTCACACAAACCATGCTTCCCCCGTCAGGGTCGCGTAGATCACCAATGACACTTTCCAAGAAGCCGCGGGATAACAATCATGGATCGCACTACCCAGGGACCGCCCGACTGCCAGGACGCACCTTGGGCTCACTCTTCGCGTCCTCGTACACCCCCTTCAACACCAGTCTGCCAACCCGAGTTTATCCCGGCTCGAAAAGTGTCACTAGCTTCGCGGTCGAAAGGTACTTTATTCGGCCAGCTAAATATGAGACATGCGTTCAACATGACAAGAGGGACGAGCAACGATCGGTCCTTAATCGACACAGACGGAATCACTATAGTCCAAAACCCTATAAGACTCCGCCCGGTCTCCGTTTATTCACCAACACTTGGTTACTTATCAAGATTCACAAATACTGCTAACCATAGCCAGGTATTCACCTATAACTCGCAGGTGACAGGAAATCACCCGACTTCTACCGATCTAAGCATGGCTAAGCAATTTACTCGATCCTGACCTAATAGGGTAACATTATTCTGGTGGACAAGGATAGTAATGCAACAACGGTTCCACTCAACTCCTATGACTTAATGCAACAATATATAATTATAAACCAGTTAATAAAGAATAACTTTTGTAAAATAGGAGACTTATAATGCTCCGGGGCTTGCCTCTTTCGAACGAGCTAGGATGGTGGTCGACGCACTCTGGCAGTTCCTCGCCTGGCTCTTCCTCCTCGGGCACCTCCTGTGCCTGGGGCTCCTGCTGGTCCGTCCAAGCCTGCTCCTCCGGTACTGCTGCCTGCGACTCCTCCTACGATCCTGTATGATGCAAGTGCATAAGTACATGCGAATGATGCATCGGATTATGATGGAATGATGAGGTGACATGAGATGCAGACGAGCACATGGAATGAGCAGTTAGTACAAACTTCATCTTCTACAAGGTAGTCCACGTCATCCAAGAACATGTACCCTAAAGTTTACCCATTGAGAATACACTAATTATCATACACCTTACACAAGCAAGTGACCCTAAATAACCAAGCCTTACCAACCTAACTCACTCACAACATCAGCAAGACCTAGTGATGCTTCAAAGATACACCAAACATATTTTATTCTTCTTAAATTCTCATAAAGAATAATCATTTATTCCTTATTTAACTAGGGTTGTACTGCAACACCTATCTCTGGTGTAGATAAAAATCTACAAAAATTACAGTAGAGTATTCTTAACTTAACTAAGCTACCACTAAATTTTCATGGTAACTGGAAATGTAAAACTACCTGTACAAAATAAACAAATTATAGCCTAAATGTGAGCATGAAATTGTTTTATACTAGGAAAAGTATCAAACAACAGATTTCACATTTTTCCTAGGTTACCAACAGTAAACTAACATACTACAAAAATTATCATAAGTATGTTATATACAAATTTTGCTTTCTACTAAAAATAACAAATATTATCAAATAAAGGTATTTGAACTACACTTCAAAAATTTCTCACAGAACATGCTTCACTAGCATTTTTCCTAGAAAGTACATCACTAATAAAGATTAATGCAACAAGAATCACCTTTTTCCCTTTATTATTTTATTTACTGCAATTTTTCTAAGATAACAGCATATATAACAATTAAATAAAATTGTACAGTAAAGTGTCACAAAATAACATGGGATATTTTTAAACTGTAGATCTATTCAAAAGGAACATTTTAAAATTTATTTCATAATTTTTGGAGCTATAAATTGTACACAACATTTTCTAAAGCATTTCCTTTTCCCAAATAAAATAAGAATTCAAAAACAAAATTTGAAATCGCCGAACGGGCCGGCCCAGTCGGCCAAACCGGCCCGCTGCCGAAAACGGCCGGGGCGCCGCGCGGGAAAAAGAAGGGCGCGGCCCGGCTCGGCGGCTTGGCCCAAGCTGGCGGCCCAGCGAGTCAGGAGGAGGGGCGGGGCGCGAGGCGAGTGCGGGGCGAGCGCGCGGCCGCGACGTCGCAGCGGCGGCGAAGCCCGCCGGCGGCTAGCGACCGGTCCCGGCCGTGCGGACACCAACGGCTGGGCGCACGGGAACAGGGTGAGGGTGGTGGACATCCCGGGGTAGAGAGCAAGTGGCGAGGTGGGGAGAACGTGCCGGAACGGCGGGGTAAGCGCGCGGCGGCGGAAATGGCGCCGCGGCGGGGCGCACGGTGCGGCGGCTTACCGCGGGGCGGAGACGGAGCGAGGAGACGCGTTCGGGGAAGAGAAGGACGAGGCGGATCTGTCTGCGAGACGAATTGCACGGAGATGCCCGGCCGGCGGTGGAACGAGGGGTGGAAGCTCGCGGCGGCGGTGGCGAGCGCGCGGAGGCGGCGAGCGGCTGCGGCTGCTGCTCGCGCGAGGCCGGGAGAAGGAGAATGCGAGCGTGACTGGCGAGGAAGAGGCGGGCGCGGCTTCAAGGCGCGTGGCGCGGCTGGTGGAGCCCACGGCTCGCCACCCGTACGCCGGAGGCGGCGAGCGGCGGCCACGCGGCGGCCGCGGCCTGAGCGCGGCGTGCGCTGGCGCGAGCGCGCGCGCGGGCGCGGGCGGGGGCGCGAGGCGGGCCAGGCCGGCTTCGGCCGTGGGCCGAGAAGTGAGGCCGAAGCCCAGTAAGGCGAAAAATTGATTTTTCTTTTTCAAATAATTTCCAGATTTTAAATCTCGGTTTGAAATTTGAATTTGAGGATGAAAAAGGGGTTTTCAGAAATTTGACCCAAAATAAAAGTTGTTCACAATTTTATTCTCTACAACTTTCATATAGAACATTTTTCAAAATTCCCAATAGATTTTAGATTTGAGATTTAAAGCTAATTTAAAATCAAAAACTCATTTATTTTGAATATTTTTAAAACAGAATTTGAGGAGAATTTGAATCCAAATTTTGCTCCAATAATCAAGTTGATTTATTCTAGATTATTTAAAATTGCTACTTTTAAAAAGTACACCAACTTTTACATTCATTTTAAACTTAGGGTTCCCATTCTATTTGTTTTTCAAGTTTAATGAGAAAAGGGCTACAATTCAAACAATGTTAAACATGCAATGATGTTGAATGCTTATGCTTTGAAATGATAATGCATGCTTAACACCCAGGGGTGTTACAGCCCTCCCCCCTTATAAGAATCTCGTCCCGAGATTTTGAGTTACGAACCATTTATCGTAAAAATCTTTATAAGCAGTTTGAAGATATTCTCCCGTTTCCCAAGAAGCATCGCTCTCGTCATGATGACTCCACTGAACCTTGTAGGTTGTGACCACTTTGTTCCGAGTGACTCGGTCCTTGGTATCCAGGACTCGGACTGGTTGCTCGCGATATTCCAAATCTGCCTTGATCCGAATACCCTGACGTTGTATTCTCTCCTCTGGAACACGTAGACACTTCTTCAATTGGGATACGTGGAAGACGGGAAAGATCGAACTCATCTCTTCTGGTAACTGTAACTTATATGCCACGGGGCCCTTTTTCTCCAAGATCTGGTATGGCCCTATATATCTAGCAGACAGTTTCTTCTTGATTCCAAACCGTTTCTTCTTCATTGGGGTAACCTTTAAATAGACATAGTCACCTACTTGGAAATCCAATGGTCTTCTTCTCTTATCCGCATAACTCTTCTGACGAGACTGTGCTGCTTGCATGTTTTGTTGAATAACACGGACCTTCTTCTCTACCTCATCTACAAAATCAATTCTGTAAAACCTTCTTTCTCCGGGCTCTACCCAATTTAACGGTGTTCTGCACTTCCGGCCATACAAAGCTTCAAATGGTGCCATCTTGATACTCTCTTGGTAACTGTTGTTATAAGCAAATTCTGCCAACGGTAACCAGGATTCCCATGAACCTCTGGATGATAACACACAAGCTCTAAGCATATCTTCTAGTACTGCATTCACTCTTTCTGTCTGCCCATCTGTCTGTGGGTGGTAAGCCGTGCTACGAATCAAACTAGTGCCCAAACCTTGATGAAGATGTTCCCAAAAGTGAGAGGTAAACTGTGAACCACGATCAGACACTATTGTTTTTGGTATTCCATGCAATCGGACAATCTCAGCAATGTACTTTTCTGCATATTGAGGTGGTCGGAAACTTGTTTTGACTGGCAGAAAGTGAGCCGACTTGGTAAGGCGATCGACTATTACCCAAATGGAATCATGGCCCTTCTGTGTGGTGGGGAGACCAGTGATAAAGTCCATACTTATATCATCCCACTTCCAATCGGGTACCGACAAAGGTTGTAGAAGTCCTGCAGGTCTCATGTGAAGAGCTTTAACTCTACAACACATGTCGCAACGAGCAACGTATGCTGCAATCTCCTTTTTCATCTTAGTCCACCAATAACGAGGTCGCAAATCTTGGTACATCTTGCTACTCCCAGGGTGAATAGATAGCTTAGAACGATGGGCCTCATCCATCAACTTGTTCTTAAGCTCTCTATCCTTAGGTACTACTAGTCGATCCTTGAACCATAACACTCCTTGGTCATCCAATCGAAAGTGTTTGGTGGGTTCTCTCTTCATCTTTTCTTTGATATGAAAGATTCCCTTATCTGTTTTCTGACCATCAATGATCTGGCTTTCTAGAGTGCAACTGATCTGAATATTGTGTAACACAGCAGGATGTAACAAATTGAACCCTTCTTCAAACAACGGTTGCACATCAATAGCATGAGATTTTCTGCTCAGTGCATCCGCTACTACATTAGCCTTTCCAGGGTGATAGTGCACGTTCAGATTGTAGTCCTTTATCAACTCTAACCATCTCCTCTGTCGCATGTTCAACTCAGATTGGGTAAAGATGTATTTGAGACTCTTATGATCTGTGAAGATATTACACACATTACCCAACAGGTAGTGCCTCCAAATCTTTAGAGCATGCACCACTGCTGCAAGCTCTAAATCATGTGTAGGATAGTTAACTTCATGCTTCCTCAACTGTCGTGAGGCGTAAGCAATGACTCTTCCATTTTGCATCAGCACACATCCTAACCCATTCTTGGATGCGTCACAGAAAACATCAAACGGCTTTTCTATGTCTGGTTGGGCCAGAACAGGAGCGGTGGTCAACAACTTCCACAAAGTACAGAAAGCTGCTTCACACTCCTCTGTCCATACGAACTTATGATCCTTCTGTAACAGGCTTGTCATGGGTTTGGCAATCTTCGAGAAATCTGGTATGAAGCGACGGTAGTAACCGGCTAAACCAAGGAAACTGCGAACTTCGTTAACTGAAGTTGGTGACTTCCAGTTCATAACCTCTTGTACTTTACTAGGGTCTACAGAAATGCCATTTTCAGACAACACATGGCCGAGAAAAGGAACTGTCCTAAGCCAGAACTCACACTTGCTGAACTTAGCATACAGTCGATGTTCTCTGAGTCTAGTCAAGACTATCCTGAGGTGTTCTGCGTGTTCTTCTTCATTTTCTGAGTATATTAGTATATCATCAATGAACACGATCACGAACTTGTCCAATTCGGGCATGAAAACCGAATTCATCAAGTACATAAAGTATGCAGGAGCATTTGTCAATCCGAAAGACATGACAAGATACTCGTACAAACCATACCTGGTAGAGAATGCAGTCTTAGGCACATCTTGCGGCCTAATCTTTATCTGATGGTACCCTGATCTCAAATCTATCTTAGAGAACACTTTGGCTTTGGACAATTGGTCAAACAAGATATCAATCCGAGGAAGGGGATACTTGTTTTTAATTGTCACTGCATTCAGTGGCCGATAATCCACGCACATGCGTAAGGAGTTATCCTTCTTCTTTTTCACAAACAGAGCGGGGCATCCCCATTCAGACGAGCTGGGACGAATCAACCCTTTCTTTAGCAAGTCCTGAAGTTGTTTCTTTAATTCTGCTAACTCATTGGAAGGCATCCGATAAGGCCTTCTCGAGATCGGTGCTGTTCCTGGAATTAACTCAATGGCAAACTCAACATCTCGGTCTGGCGGCAGTCCAGGTAACTCCTCTGGAAACACATCTGGAAACTCACAGACCACTGGAATCTGGGCTAGCAGAGTAGTTTGGACCGCACAAGATGTGCTAGCTAGGTCTACCCTCCGAGGTAGGACCACCCGAAAGGTGCTTTCCCCATTGGGTTCCTTAAGAGAGATACTCCTTCCTCCAACATCAATTACAACTCCCATGTGATTCATCCAGTTCATACCCATGATCACATCCAAAACTAAACCTGGCATGACTATCAGATTAAGCTTATATTGCCGGTTTGATATGTTTAGGGTTACTCCCTGAACTATCTGATTAGTCAACAGATCAGCCCCAGCTGAACTGATTTTATATGCACATTCCAATTCAACTATCTTTTGCTCATGCCTCTTAACAAATGCTTGACTTACAAAGGAATGAGATGATCCGGAATCAAACAAGACTACTGCAGGATGATTGTTGATAGAAAACATACCAGCTGTCACCGGTTCTCCTTCAGAGATGTCATCCACAGTGGTGTGGTGCACACGAGCTTGATACTGCGTTTGCTGTTTCTTAGGGTAGGGACAATACTTTGCAAAGTGCCCAGGTTGGTTGCAGTTGAAGCACGGTCCCTTCACTTGAGCCACAGTTCCAGATGAACTGCCTTGTCCTGTCTTTGCTTGAGGCAATGCCATCTTGAACGGCTTCTGGTTTCTCTGGGGTGGCTGAGCATTCTGATTCTTCCGTTGCGGTGGCCTAAACCTTGCACCGGGGGCAGGCGATCGATAAGCCGGGCGGTTGGCCACTGGGGCCCTGGACTGAGATGAACCCGACTCAAAAGCCCTCTTACGGATCTTGGAAGCGGCATAAACGTTGTTGTTCTTCTCTTGCTTCAGACAGTCACTCACGAAGTCTTTGAAATTAGTCCTCATGTTTGTACCCACATGTTTCATCATCTTGGGATTCAGGCCTCTCTTGAAACTAGCGATCTTCTTGGCATCAGTATTCACCATATCAGGGGCATAACGGCTCAGGTTATTGAATGCATGCAGATATTGAGTCACAGTCTTCGTGCCTTGATTTAAAGCCAGGAATTCCCCAAGCTTCATCTCGGTCAGACCTGGTGGAATGTATGTTCCACGGAAGGCGTCGGTGAACTCCCTCCAAGTGATATGGGCGTGGGGAGGAAAAGTGGTGCGGTGATGCTTCCACCACATTCCTGCCGGACCTTGAAGCTGATGAGCTGCGTACTCAGTCTTCAACACTTCAGTCATCCTCAGGACACGAAACTTATCTTCCATCGTATTAATCCACTCTTCTGCATCTAAAGGTTCTGCGGCTTCCTTGAAGATCGGTGGACGAGTATCCATGAAGTCCTTAAAACTGCTGTACTGGTTTGCTTCGTGGCCACCCTGGTTTATCCCCCGACGGGTATTATCTGCGATACTGCGCAGCGCAGCTTCCATATTCTGTTGCATGCTCTCCATGTTGCGTTGGCTTCCCAGGAATTGGGCGAAAAACTGTTCTGCCGTGTAGGGTGGAGGAGGCGGTGGTGGATCACGGTCATCATTAGCAGCTGCACTGCCACCAGCCTCAGCGGCACCATACACGGTACGGTGAGTGTTCGGCATCTGCATGTTTCAGCAACAGTAATTATTAGGTGATGTTGTAGAAATTGCGACCGAATGCAAAATTATGCCGGACTGAATTCATTGGAGAGAATAAATTCATACAATAAAACAGGGGCACAATAAGACATTCCAATTAACACAACATCACTAATTATATTACTTAAAGCGCACACATCGCGTCCATTACAACCAAGTTGCCAGCATACATACACTGGACTTTTGACGTTCGGATATCGTCACAAACACATCCAAGCTTTCCAACATTACATCAAGCTCTAGTCTTTCTACTCATTATTACATGCTCAAGTGCCAACAACGCAAAAGATCATGCAAGCGGAACCTAGTAGCTAGCGCAACAACTACTAGCCTACTCATCGTGGTCGCTGTCTAGGTCAGAGACATTGGCGTTGCCGCCAACTGCAGCGTCGTCGTGCTCCTCAGCTGGCACCACGGCCTCTTCAGGATCTTCGTCTACATCCAAATCCATCTCGGCTGCGCCAGGGAGGTCATAAGGGTTAAGCTGATTGTTCAGCCGATGGACCTCCTCATGCAAGTTATCATTGTACTCTTCTGCATCGGCCAACCGCTGCTCTAGCTCAAACTGTCTAGCTCTCAACACATTCTCTGCAGACCAGGCTTCATTCCTCTGATGGAGCACATGAGCCAACATGCTCTCAGCATTCCTGTGGGCGGTGGTCAGTCGCCCAAGCTGCTCTCTCAGGGCACGTACATCTCCCTCAAAAACCACAGTCCTCTGAGTGGCCTGATCTCTCTGACGAGTCAATTGAGCCATCTCAGCGGTGAGCCTCTCAATCTCGGCGTCGTGATCTCTCTGAAGCTGACGGCGGTCATCACGAGCCTGACCAAGCGCACTAGAAACACGTCTCAGACTACCTTCCACTCCATCGAAGGCCCTCATCACTGCGAACATGGCACTCATAGCAGGGTTGTCACTGTTCTGTGCCTCTGCTGCGCTAATCTCCAAGGATCTGCCCCTTGCCTGCTGCCACGAGTCAGTGGAGGGGTTGCCCCTCGGAAAGACTCTAACTATAGCTGCTGCCAACTCCTGAGGAAAGCGATCCATGATATCCCTCAGGATCCCAAAGGCTGCCCTCTCAGCGGCTTCTTCAGGGGTCCTGCCAGTTGACTCAAAACGCCAACCGGTCCACTCAGAACCATCACCTCGGGGACGAACTACTGCTTCCACAGTCACCAAAATTCCTTCGCCCAACCGCTCATTTGACCAAAAGTAGCGGGGCTCCATCCCATCAGGATAGCCTACATAGCTGAGCACTCTCCACAAGAGTATAGGCATCCCAAACTCTCCAAGAAAAGTGTGGCGCTGGCGAGTGCGCGGAGCAAGCTGATGACGGGGAGCTCTGCCGGTGGACTTGCGGGCTGTCTGCTTGGTACGTGCCATCTGTAGCAAAATTTTATTACAGGGGTGAGAACAAATTTTTAAGTTGGCATTTTTATCGAAATGAGATAAGCAACTTATAAGGGGAGGAACAATGCCATGAATGAAATGCATAACATGATGCATGCACGTTCCGTACGTCCTCACAAACTTAGAAAATCAATAACTACTAACGGAATAAACGGTGGCATACAACGATCTCTTGTAACGTAACTAATACGTACTACTCGAAAGCGCAGTTATGTACCTGCAGAAAATCACTTCAGCCCAAACCTCACAGTATGAAAACATGCAAGAAAGCAGTAAAGTAAGTTACTCGCTCTACACGCATCCCCAGATACGAGTATAACTGTAACAACTACCCGAATCGTCGTCCTATTGACGGCATCGTCACTGCATGACGGAATTTCCCACCAATTTGATACCCTTATACAAACATGCGCATGGCACGTGAGTACTTCGGAATCACTTAAGCACTCCCCTAGATCGGCAGTGTATCCGACCATGCACTCATAACTCTCACTTACCAAGGCGTAGAGGTAATTGATCCACACATTACCACTCAAGTGAATGGCACTCATACAATAGCACGCCGTATGAGCGACGAAATTTAAATATGATGCAAACCCCCAAGTTAGTACTTAAATAAGCCACCTAGAGTCCTTATCGGGCATAAAGGATATGACCACCGGCACACTTTTAAGTTCAAAAGCTCATTTGAAAACACAGTTTTGTTTTTAAATACTCATGTGAACAGTAACATGCTAAACCATGCTCCGATACCAGCTGTAACGGATCAACGTAATTATACGAGGTTAAGTAAGAAAATCTTCCACCGAGGCGGTTAATTTAACAAACTTAAGCCCGTATAACTCGAGATTCCGTGAAATCACGAAGGATTTCAAACCAACCAACATACAACCAAGATCGTACTGATTTAGCAGCCACAGTTCACACGATACATAAATTTGACCATAAAGGTAGGATACATCGGAGTTCAGAAATAAAAGTTATTACACATAGTTCAACATAAAGTAGCGGAAGCAAATAGTTTTACGCACACACCCTTAGTTCGATTACAGTGCCAGTAGATAGTCATGGTCCACAAAAGCAGTAGATAAGACAAACAGAACGACCTTTGCCCAAGGTCCTAGTTGTCACCCATCGCCGGATACAGACAGTTGGAGCAGTACCCGTAGTACATCTGACCATCTGCAACAACAATGGGAACAACGCCCTGAGTACGAGAATGTACTCAGCTAGACTTACCCGTCAAAAACCAGAAATAACATGACACCAAGGAGCATGCAAGGCTTTGTATAGTAGATTGGCTTGACTCATTTGCGAAAGCATAAGTTATTATGAATAACTACAGATAAGTACTTTTAGCATATTTTTAGAATAACCTATTCATGCTAGGTAAGCACCTATTGCTACAACAATCACTTGATTAACCATTAACCTCAAAGGTTACCATCTCAGGTTTAGCATTTCCAATATTAATCACATAACCATCCGTGTTCCATCATTAATACTACGATGCCGTAGCTCGAGTCAAGTGCTCACTAACCGGGAGCGACGGCGATTCGAATCGAATTCCTATCCAGCTGGAGATTTATTCCTCACACAAACCATGCTTCCCCCGTCAGGGTCGCGTAGATCACCAATGACACTTTCCAAGAAGCCGCGGGATAACAATCATGGATCGCACTACCCAGGGACCGCCCGACTGCCAGGACGCACCTTGGGCTCACTCTTCGCGTCCCCGTACACCCCCTTCAACACCAGTCTGCCAACCCGAGTTTATCCCAGCTCGAAAAGTGTCACTAGCTTCGCGGTCGAAAGGTACTTTATTCGGCCAGCTAAATGTGAGACATGCGTTCAACATGACAAGAGGGACGAGCAACGATCGGTCCTTAATCGACACAGACGGAATCACTATAGTCCAAAACCCTATAAGACTCCGCCCGGTCTCCGTTTATTCACCAACACTTGGTTACTTATCAAGATTCACAAATACTGCTAACCATAGCCAGGTATTCACCTATAACTCGCAGGTGACAGGAAATCACCCGACTTCTACCGATCTAAGCATGGCTAAGCAATTTACTCGATCCTGACCTAATAGGGTAACATTATTGTGGTGGACAAGGATAGTAATGCAACAACGGTTCCACTCAACTCCTATGACTTAATGCAACAATATATAATTATAAACCAGTTAATAAAGAATAACTTTTGTAAAATAGGAGACTTATAATGCTCCGGGGCTTGCCTCTTTCGAACGAGCTAGGATGGTGGTCGACGCACTCTGGCAGTTCCTCGCCTGGCTCTTCCTCCTCGGGCACCTCCTGTGCCTGGGGCTCCTGCTGGTCCGTCCAAGCCTGCTCCTCCGGTACTGCTGCCTGCGACTCCTCCTGCGATCCTGTATGATGCAAGTGCATAAGTACATGCGACTGATGCATCGGATTATGATGGAATGATGAGGTGACATGAGATGCAGACGAGCACATGGAATGAGCAGTTAGTACAAACTTCATCTTCTACAAGGTAGTCCACGTCATCCAAGAACATGTACCCTAAAGTTTACCCATTGAGAATACACTAATTATCATACACCTTACACAAACAAGTGACCCTAAATAACCAAGCCTTACCAACCTAACTCACTCACAACATCAGCAAGACCTAGTGATGCTTCAAAGATACACCAAACATATTTTATTCTTCTTAAATTCTCATAAAGAATAATCATTTATTCCTTATTTAACTAGGGTTGTACTGCAACACCTATCTCTGGTGTAGATAAAAATCTACAAAAATTACAGTAGAGTATTCTTAACTTAACTAAGCTACCACTAAATTTTCATGGTAACTGGAAATGTAAAACTACCTGTACAAAATAAACAAATTATAGCCTAAATGTGAGCATGAAATTGTTTTATACTAGGAAAAGTATCAAACAACAGATTTCACATTTTTCCTAGGTTACCAACAGTAAACTAACATACTACAAAAATTATCATAAGTATGTTATATACAAATTTTGCTTTCTACTAAAAATAACAAATATTATCAAATAAAGGTATTTGAACTACACTTCAAAAATTTCTCACAGAACATGCTTCACTAGCATTTTTCCTAGAAAGTACATCACTAATAAAGATTAATGCAACAAGAATCACCTTTTTCCCTTTATTATTTTATTTACTGCAATTTTTCTAAGATAACAGCATATATAACAATTAAATAAAATTGTACAGTAAAGTGTCACAAAATAACATGGGATATTTTTAAACTGTAGATCTATTCACAAGGAACATTTTAAAATTTATTTCATAATTTTTGGAGCTATAAATTGTACACAACATTTTCTAAAGCATTTCCTTTTCCCAAATAAAATAAGAATTCAAAAACGAAATTTGAAATCGCCGAACGGGCCGGCCCAGTCGGCCAAACCGGCCCGCTGCCGAAAACGGCCGGGGCGCCGCGCGGGAAAAAGAAGGGCGCGGCCCGGCTCGGCGGCTTGGCCCAAGCTGGCGGCCCAGCGAGTCAGGAGGAGGGGCGGGGCGCGAGGCGAGTGCGGGGCGAGCGCGCGGCCGCGACGTCGCAGCGGCGGCGAAGCCCGCCGGCGGCTAGCGACCGGTCCCGGCCGTGCGGACACCAACGGCTAGGCGCACGGGAACAGGGTGAGGGTGGTGGACATCCCGGGGTAGAGAGCAAGTGGCGAGGTGGGGAGAACGTGCCGGAACGGCGGGGTAAGCGCGCGGCGGCGGAAATGGCGCCGCGGCGGGGCGCACGGTGCGGCGGCTTACCGCGGGGCGGAGACGGAGCGAGGAGACGCGTTCGGGGAAGAGAAGGACGAGGCGGATCTGTCTGCGAGACGAATTGCACGGAGATGCCCGGCCGGCGGTGGAACGAGGGGCGGAAGCTCGCGGCGGCGGTGGCGAGCGCGCGGAGGCGGCGAGCGGCTGCGGCTGCTGCTCGCGCGAGGCCGGGAGAAGGAGAATGCGAGCGTGACAGGCGAGGAAGAGGCGGGCGCGGCTTCAAGGCGCGTGGCGCGGCTGGTGGAGCCCACGGCTCGCCACCCGTACACCGGAGGCGGCGAGCGGCGGCCACGCGGCGGCCGCGGCCTGAGCGCGGCGTGCGCTGGCGCGAGCGCGCGCGCGGGCGCGGGCGGGGGCGCGAGGCGGGCCAGGCCGGCTTCGGCCGTGGGCCGAGAAGTGAGGCCGAAGCCCAGTAAGGCGAAAAATTGATTTTTCTTTTTCAAATAATTTCCAGATTTTAAATCTCGGTTTGAAATTTGAATTTGAGAATGAAAAAGGGGTTTTCAGAAATTTGACCCAAAATAAAAGTTGTTCACAATTTTATTCTCTACAACTTTCATATAGAACATTTTTCAAAATTCCCAATAGATTTTAGATTTGAGATTTAAAGCTAATTTAAAATCAAAAACTCATTTATTTTGAATATTTTTAAAACAGAATTTGAGGAGAATTTGAATCCAAATTTTGCTCCAATAATCAAGTTGATTTATTCTAGATTATTTAAAATTGCTACTTTTAAAAAGTACACCAACTTTTACATTTATTTTAAACTTAGGGTTCTCATTCTATTTGTTTTTCAAGTTTAATGAGAAAAGGGCTACAATTCAAACAATGTTAAACATGCAATGATGTTGAATGCTTATGCTTTGAAATGATAATGCATGCTTAACACCCAGGGGTGTTACACATAACGCCTTGGAAAATGTTTGTGAAATGCTAACACACTTGCACATGATGGTGTACACTTGGTGGTGTTAGCACATTTGCAAAGGCGGTGGAGTTTAAGCGGTAGAGAGGGGATTGGGGTTCCTCTCTCCCTTCCGCCGAGCTTGCGAGGCGGGATTCGGCGCATTTTGGGGAAGTGAAATGCCTATTTTCTACTGCGCCGAAAGTTGGAAAAGAAACGGAGGCGAACGGCGGTCACTGTGTTGACCGGACGCTGCACCGGACGCGGTCACGGTTTGACCGGACGCGTCCGGTCAGTTCAACGCGGCGCGGCACTAGGGTTTGTGACCGGACACTGGTCTGGCCTGACCAGCGCGTCCGGTCAGTTCACCAGTGCGCAGAAGGAGAGCGCGCGACCGGCGCGTCCGGTCCCTCACGGAACCGGAGCGTCCGGTCAGGCGTCCAGAGGGGCAGAGCGAAGCGGAGTGACGATCGGACGCGGGGCGCGTCCAGTCACATGCGATCGGACGCGGGGCGCGTCCGGTCACATGCGATCGGACGCGTCCGGTCTCGACGGGAGCTTACTGGAACGCGACCGGACGCTGGCACTGTCGCGTCCGGTCATTCGCAGGAGCGCGGCCGGTCATTCACGGGAGCGCGTCCGGTCAGGGCAATGGCTAGTTCTGACGCGCACTGTTTTCGCTTGTCGTGTAGTGACCGGACGCGTCCGGTCACCCTGACCGGAGCGTCCGGTCAGCGTGATTTTCGCTACGTCGTCCGTAACGGCTAGCTGCGTACCCCTTCGTTATAAATAGAGGGTTTCCGGGGTTTGAGGGCATCTCTTGCACATTTTGAGACCTAGAGACATCCTTTGAGCTAGAGAACAACCCCTCCACTCATCTCTTTGATTGATTGCACATCTTGAGTGAGATTGAGTGAGATTCAAGTGCATTGCTTGAGAGTTGCATTCTAGAGGCACTTGATCTTTGAGTTGCTGTGGATTTCTTGTTACTCTTCCGTGTTTCTCGACACGGTAGACGGCTTGGAGCAGCGGAGGTGATTGAGCTCGCAATTGGAGATTGTTGGAGCCCTCACCAAGTGTTGTAAGGGGTTCTTGATCCTTCCCCGCGGGAGTTCGCAAATTGGATACTCTAGTGGAGCTCGTGGCTTGGAGGATCCCCATCTTGTGTGCGGTTGTGCGGTGCCCGCCGAGGGCTCGACTCTTGATAGTCGATTAGCTCGCGAACCGACAAGTGGGTGTATCGCCACAACGGGGAGTAGCTTGCCGGGAAGCAAGTGAACCTCGGGATAAATTCTTGTGTCATTCTCTTCCCGAGGATTTCTCTTGTGTGATTGATTAATTGGTACTTCTCATCTCTACACGGCGGTATAATCACTCAAAGCTCTTCTCTCGTATTACTTCTTGTATCTAGCTTGTAGTTGTTGTTGTGTTTAGTGGATAGCCTTGTACTAGACTTGTGTAGGTGGCTTGCTTAATTAGTTAGAGCTAGTGCATTTTGCTCCGCCACCTTTTGTACTAACTTGTGGTTAAGTAATTATTGTAGAAGTTTTAATTAGGCTATTCACCCCCCCTCTAGCCTATTTGGACCTTACAAGTGGTATCGGAGCCGAGGCACCGTTTATTTGAGGCTTAACAACCTACGGTGAAGAAGTAATGGCTCAATTAAGCTTGCACATCAACAACACCAAGAAGGCATCTCACTTTGATGGCACAAATTATGCATATTGGAAGGTTAAGATGACCGCACACCTCAAGTCAATCAATAGAGAAGTGTGGAAGGTCACCGAAACAAAATTTGAGGTTGCTAATCCGGAAGCACCTACACCGGTGGAAGAGAAGAAGCTCCAATGCAATGACATTGCCATTAGTGCTCTTCATGAGGCATTAGATGACAAGACATTTGAGCAAGTGAAGAATATAGAAGTTGCACATGATGCTTGGGCCAAGCTAGAAGAAACATTTAAGGGCACCGAAGGCACAAAGACCGCTAAAGCATATATCTTGCAAGAAAAGTTTTCAAGCTTCAAGATGCAAGAAGATGAGAGTGTACCGGAAATGTTTCATAGATTGCAAGTCATTGTCAATGAGCTCAAGGCACTTGGTGAGGAAGTCAAGGACAACCAATTCTCTATGAAGTTCTTGAGAAGCTTGCCCAAGAGATTTGATACATTGATCACCGTGCTAGTGAGAACTACATTGAAGGATTCAACTCCTCAACAAATATTTCAAGAAGTGATGACCGATGATTCATATAGAGAAGATGATGAGAAAGATGAGTTGGTCAAGAAAAAGAAGAAGGAAAATGAGAAGAAGGATGATGAGAAGAAGAAGAGTGTGGCATTCAAAGCCACCACATCCAAGGGCAAGTCCAAGATTGAATCATCAAGTGATGAAGACTCAAGCTCTTGTGATAGTGATGACATTGATGAGAAGATGGCTCTCTTTGTCAAGCAATTTAGCAAATTCATGAAGAAGAAGGGCTATCGTGCAAGGAGGAGGAAGAACTCATCTAAGAAGAATGAGCATACCATGAGATGCTTTAGATGCCATAGCAAGGACCATCTCATTGCAAAGTGTCCTTATGATAGTGATGATGAAGATGCTATCAAGAAGGAGAGGAAGAAGCAAAAGAAGAAGCAAGAAAAGAAGGAGAGCTCTCATAAAAAGAAGAATGATTCTCATGTTGCTACATGGGATAGTGATGATTCCTCAAGCGATGATGAGGATGACTACAAGAGCAAGAAGAAGGGACATGCTAGCATTGCCATCCAAGAGAAGGTCTCCCTCTTCGACACTCCATCGTGCTTCATGGCTAAGGCCTCTAAGGTATCATCCGATGATGAGAGTGATCATGATAATTCTAATGATAGTGATAGTGATGAAGAAGAATTCACTAAAGATGAACTAATCACTATGCTAGAAGATTGCACTCAACATTATAAAGAATCTAGAAAGGAGTGCAAGGGCTTGCTTAAGGAAAAGAAAAACCTTATGCAAGAACTTGATGAGCTTAGGGCATCTTATGAGAGTCTAAAGGTAGACCATAAGAAGCTTCAAAAGTCTCACACTAAGCTTGAAGAAGCTCATTCCTCTCTAGTTGAAAAATGTGAAAACATGCCAACTAATGTTGAGAAAGCTAAAACTTGCAACATAGGCATATCTTGTGATATAATTGATGAATCTTATCATAAGCCTATCATTGTTGCTCCCACTAACCCTTCATGTAGCGCATCTACATCATCCTCATCTAGTAGTGATGGTTTCACTTGTGACTCCACACTTATAGTTGAGAATGAAAATCTCAAGAAGGAGGTAAAAGAGCTCAATCACACCTTAGCTAAGGCTTATGGTGGTGAGGACCGCTTGCTTATGTGCTTGGGTAGCCAAAGAGCTTCTCTCTACAAAGAGGGATTGGGCTATAACCCCAAGAAAGGCAAGGCCGCTTTTGCTCCTCACAAGACTAGTTTTGTGAAGAACAAAGGTAGCTATTGCAAAGTGTGCAAGCAAGTTGGTCACATAGAGCAACATTGCATGAACAAGAAATCCAATGCTAATGTATCCTCAATTAAGTTTGATTATTTCTATATACTTACCAAGGGTACAAATGGTGTTCATGCTAAGTTCATTGGTACACCATGGATGGGCTCAAAGAAGAAAGCCATTTGGGTACCAAAGAGCTTGGTCACTAACCTTGGAGGACCCAAACAAGTTTGGGTACCTAAAAAGAATTGATCTTGTCTTGTAGGTCAATTACAAAGCCGGAGGAAGGCATTGGGTGCTTGATAGTGGGTGCACTCAACATATGACCGGGGATTCTTGTATGTTCAAATCAATTGATACAAGTCAAAATGGTGGTTTTGATGCTATCACTTTCGGCAATAATAAGAAAGGCAAGGTCAAGGGGCTTGGTAAAATTGCTATCTCAAATGACATGAGCATATCTAATGTGTTGCTAGTTGAGAGCTTGGATTTCAATCTTTTATCGGTGGCACAACTTTGTGATCTTGGTTTCAAGTGCATATTTGGTAGTGATGATGTTGAAGTCATTAGTGTTGATGGATCAAATTTGATATTCAAAGGATTTAGACATGGTAGCTTATACTTGGTTGACTTCAATGATAGTGAGACACAATTGACATCATGCTTGCTTAGCAAATCTAGTATGGGATGGTTGTGGCATAGAAGGCTTGATCATGTTGGAATGAAACAATTGAACAAACTTTTGAGGCATGACTTAGTTAGAGGCTTGAAAGATGTGACTTTTGAAAAGAATAAACCATGTAGTGCTTGTCAAGCCGGTAAACAAGTTGGAAATACACATCCTAGTAAGAGTGAAATGAGCACATCAAAGGCATTTGAGCTATTGCACATGGACTTGTTTGGGCCAACAACATACACTAGCATTGGTGGCAACAAGTATGGTTTTATGATAGTGGATGACTACACTAGATACACTTGTGTGTTCTTTCTCTTTGACAAGAGTGATGTTTATGATCTATTCAAATCTTTTGTCAAGAGAGTGCAAAATGAGTTTGAGACCACCATCAAGAAGATTAGAAGTGACAATGGTAGTGAGTTCAAGAATACAAGAATTGAGGAATTGTGTGATGATCTTGGTATTGGACATCAATTCTCTCCAACATACACTCCTCAATCTAATGGTGTAGTTGAAAGAAAGAATAGAACTTTGATTGACATGGCTAGATCAATGCTTAGTGAGTACAATGTGAGTCATTTATTTTGGAGTGAAGCTATCAACACGGCTTGCTATTGTAGCAACCGTCTTTATTGCCATGGGAAGCTTGGGAAGACACCATATGAGCTATTGAATGGAAGAAAGCCCAACATTGCATACTTTAGAGTGTTTGGTTGCAAATGCTATATTCTCAAGAAAGGCACTAGATTGAGCAAGTTTGAAAAGAAATGTGATGAAGGATTCTTACTTGGTTATTCTACCACAAGCAAAGCATATAGAGTTTGGAATCTCACAAATGGCACCTTGGAAGAAGTTCATGATGTTGAGTTTGATGAAACCCAAGGGTCTCAAAATGAAGCTCAAAACCTTGATGATGTGAGAGGAGATCAATTGTCAAATGCAATGAAGAACATGGATATTGGTGACATAAGGCCGAGGCAAGTTGATGATGATGTTGATACTCATGTGATCAACCAAAGTGTGCAAATTGATACAAATCAAGCAAGCTCTAGTGGTACTCATGATGAAGCTCAAGTTCAAGGTCAAACAAGTGAAAGCAATCAACTCCCAATACTCCAACCTACTAGTATTGCAAGAGATCATCCATTAGATCAAATCATTGGTGGAATTCAAAGTGGTGTTCAAACTAGATCAAGATTAGCATCCTTTTGTGAGCACTACCCATTTGTGTCACTTGAAGAACCTAAGAAAATAGAAGATGCTTTGAAGGATTCCGATTGGGTAAATGCCATGCATGAAGAGCTAAACAACTTCACTAGAAATCAAGTTTGGGCACTTGTTAAAAGGCCGAAGAACTACAATGTGATTGGTACTAAGTGGGTCTTTAGAAACAAGCAAGATCAAGATGGCATGGTTGTGAGGAACAAAGCAAGATTGGTAGCACAAGGTTACACACAAGTTGAGGGTCTTGACTTTGGAGAAACATATGCACCGGTTGCAAGATTGGAGGCAATTAGAATCTTATTAGCATATGCTTGTGCACACAACATTAAGCTCTATCAAATGGATGTCAAGAGTGCATTTCTCAATGGCTATATCAATGAAGAAGTTTATGTTGAGCAACCTCCCAGTTTTAAAGATGACAAGAAGCCCAACCATGTTTATAAGCTAAAGAAGGCATTGTATGGTTTGAAGCAAGCACCTAGAGCATGGTATGAGAGATTGAGGGACTTTCTTCTCTCTAAAGGGTTCAAGATGGGAAAGGTTGACACCACTCTCTTCACCAAGAAGCTTGGAAATGACTTGTTTGTGTTGCAAATCTATGTTGATGATATCATTTTTGGATCAACAAATCAAGACTTTTGTGAAGAGTTTGGAAATATGATGGCTAATGAGTTTGAGATGTCTATGATTGGAGAGCTTAGTTACTTCCTTGGACTTCAAATCAAGCAAATGAAGAATGTCACTTTTGTAAGTCAAGGCAAGTACATCAAGGACATGATCAAGGAGTTTGGATTGCAAGATGCTAAGCCAATGAGTACACCAATGGGCACAAATGATCAATTGGGTGTTGATGCTAGTGGCAACATGGTAGATCAAAAGCAATACCGGTCTATGATTGGAAGTTTGCTCTATGTCACCGCTTCTAGGCCGGATGTGATGTTTAGTGTGTGCAAGTGTGCAAGATATCAAGCTTCACCTAGAGAAAGTCACTTGAAAGCAACCAAGAGGATATTGAGATATCTTAAGGGCACTCATGATATTGGATTATGGTTTCCAAAGGGGTCAAACTTTGAGTTGATTGGATATTCGAACTCCGACTATGGTGGGTGTAAGATTGATAGAATGAGCACAAGTGGCACTTGTCAATTGCTTGGAAGGTCTCTTGTTTCATGGTCATCAAAGAAACAAAATAGTGTTGCACTATCTACCGCCGAGGCCGAATACATTAGTGCCGGTAGTTGTTGTGCACAATTACTTTGAATGAAGGCCACCTTGAATGACTTTGGAATAAAATTCAAGAATGTGCCATTGTTTTGTGATAATGAGAGTGCTATCAAGATGACTCAAAATCCGGTTCAACATTCAATAACCAAGCACATTGATATTAGGCATCATTTCATAAGAGACCATCAACAAAAGGGTGATATTAGCATTGAGAGCATTGGCACCGAAGATCAACTAGCCGATATCTTTACAAAGTCACTTGATGAGAAGAGATTTTACAAGTTGAAGAATGAATTGAACATACTTGACTTCTCCAACTTGAAATGAGTGCACCCCCACATTATTAAAATGACATGCCTCTCCTCCAACATAGCAAGGTAAAGTTGTTTGGCATATCATCCATACTTTGCTAAGGACATGTTTAGAACATATAGACATATTTGCATGACAAATAGGCTCATTCATGAAAATCAAATGAGTTTAATGTATATATGGTACCACTATTGCTTCTATGTTTGATTGATCTAGTGGTAGCATATGACATGTTTGTGGGCTTGCAAACCTAGTGTTAGAATCTAGAAAATGAGCTCATGATGTGTAATTCAACATGGTCAAGATAACCCTTATACTTTATGAGGTGTGAAGAAGCTTGTCCTTGGATCAAACCGAATTACATATTCTAGGCAAGTGATCTAGATTGAACCATAATTTGGACTCCCTCAAATTGATTGACTTGACTCTCACTAAAATTGGCACCTTTTTGGTGATTGTTGACAAAGGGGGAGAGAAAAGTCACAAAGATAGAAAAGTCACAAAAGATAAAAAGTTAAGTTGCAAAGGGGGAGAAAAATATAGTAAGGGGGAGAGAAATTAAAATTGAGCACACAAGTAGGGGGAGCAAGCTCATGAATTATTTGTTGCATTTGTATGTGCATTAACATGATGAATTGTTGCATTGCAAAGCTTAAATTCATATTCATGGTTGAATGGTGATTGCTAGAAATAGAACTTGAATGATGATTTGTTAAGAGTAGCTTTACAAGTGGTATCTAGACACCTTTGCCTATAATGTTGATCTCACGGGGTACTTTAGTGTTTGTGATCTTTACAAGTGATGTATTACAAGTGGTGTCTAGCTACATCGATGCTAAGGATGGTATATAAAGGCAACTCCGATTGGTATCACGCTTCAAAGGTCCATTCTATATACTTAGCATCAATTTGATAGTAGTAACTCTCCCAAAATTCTAATCCATACATATGTGCACAATTGAACCAAACTCATGGAAGCACATATGTAGGGGAAGCTAATACTATCGAAATTGAAAATTGATTTCATTTCATATCTTTGTGATGGTTGTCATCAATTACCAAAAAGGGGGAGATTGAAAGCCCAAGTTTGGTTTTGGTAATTAATGACACCAAGTTGCTAATGCCATGTGTTAAGTGTTTTGAGTTAGGCATAAGCAACACATGTGATGAAGGTGTACGTGGCAAGGAGTGGTGGCCACAAGATCACAAAGAAATGGTGCATGGACATGAAATGTCGATCATGGTGGAGATGCACATAATATGATGGACATGATGATCAAGTGGAGGAGAAGGATCTAAGAGCGCAAGGCAAAGGTATAACCATAGGGTTTTCCTTTTGCCGGTCTAAGTTGAGTAGAGAAGTGATTGACCGGGTTTAGGATACATAGCCGACTATCAAGAGGAGCAATCACGGTTAGCTCGAAAATCAAGTGCCACTAGATCAATGTCTTGAGCATATGCATTAGGATCTAGTAGAGAGCTAACATAACGCCTTGGAAAATATTTGTGAAATGCTAACACACTTGCACATGATGGTGTACACTTGGTGGTGTTAGCACATTTGCAAAGGCGGTGGAGTTTAAGCGGTAGACAGGGGATTGGGGTTCCTCTCTCCCTCCCGCCGAGCTTGCGAGGCGGGATTCGGCGCATTTTGGGGAAGTGAAATGCCTATTTTCCACTGCGCCGAAAGTTGGAAAAGAAACGGAGGCGAACGGCGGTCACTGTGTTGACCGGACGCTGCACCGGACGCGGTCACGGTTTGACCGGACGCGTCCGGTCAGTTCAACGCGGCGCGGCACTAGGGTTTGTGACCGGACGCTGGTCTGGCCTGACCAGCGCGTCCGGTCAGTTCACCAGTGCGCAGAAGGAGAGCGCGCGACCGGCGCGTCCGGTCCCTCACGAAACCGGAGCGTCCGGTCAGGCGTCCAGAGGGGCAGAGCGAAGCGGAGTGACGATCGGACGCGGGGCGCGTCCGGTCACATGCGATCGGACGCGTCCGGTCTCGACGGGAGCTTACTGGAACGCGACCGGACGCTGGCACTGTCGCGTCCGGTCATTCGCAGGAGCGCGTCCGGTCATTCACGGGAGCGCGTCCGGTCAGGGCAACGGCTAGTTCTGACGCGCACTGTTTTCGCTTGTCGTGTAGTGACCGGACGCGTCCGGTCACCCTGACCGGAGCGTCCGGTCAGCGCGATTTTCGCTGCGTCGTCCGTAACGGCTAGCTGCGTACCCCTTCGTTATAAATAGAGGGTGTCCGGGTTTGAGGGCATCTCTTGCACATTTTGAGACCTAGAGACATCCTTTGAGCTAGAGAACAACCCCTCCACTCATCTCTTTGATTGATTGCACATCTTGAGTGAGATTGAGTGAGATTCAAGTGCATTGCTTGAGAGTTGCATTCTAGAGGCACTTGATCTTTGAGTTGCTGTGGATTTCTTGTTACTCTTCCGTGTTTCTCGACACGGTAGACGGCTTGGAGCAGCGGAGGTGATTGAGCTCGCAATTGGAGATTGTTGGAGCCCTCACCAAGTGTTGTAAGGGGTTCTTGATCCTTCCCCGCGGGAGTTCGCAAATTGGATACTCTAGTGGAGCTCGTGGCTTGGAGGATCTCCATCTTGTGTGCGGTTGTGCGGTGCCCGCCGAGGGCTCGACTCTTGATAGTCGATTAGCTCGCGGACCGACAAGTGGGTGTATCGCCACAACGGGGAGTAGCTTGCCGGGAAGCAAGTGAACCTAGGGATAAATTCTTGTGTCATTCTCTTCCTGAGGATTTCTCTTGTGTGATTGATTAATTGGTACTTCTCATCTCTACACGGCGGTATAATCACTCAAAGCTCTTCTCTCGTATTACTTCTTGTATCTAGCTTGTAGTTGTTGTTGTGTTTAGTGGATAGCCTTGTACTAGACTTGTGTAGGTGGCTTGCTTAATTAGTTAGAGCTAGTGCATTTTGCTCCGCCACCTTTTGTACTAACTTGTGGTTAAGTAATTATTGTAGAAGTTTTAATTAGGCTATTCACCCCCCCTCTAGCCTATTTGGACCTTACAGAGGTCCAGTGGCGGGCCCCACTCTGGTAAGCCAACAAAAAAATGTTATAACTCAAAAACCGAAAAATCAAATTAAATTCCGATTGCACCATTAAATTCATTTCAATAAATACTTCAAAACAAGATGTCACATGAATATATTTAGATAAAGTGACAAGTAGGTCCCACAGTGACTAGGATGGATAGAGGATGATATAGAGGATGGATGGGTGCGGGAGAATTAGGTATAGATGAGAGAATCTTGATGACTAGAATGTATAGAGAATGAATATAGAGGTCCATAAGTGCGGATAGTCTGAAGATGGGTCGAAAAAACTAGTATTGGAGACGATGGTACACGTCACCGTTTGATTTGGATGAAAGACGAGTCATCGTGGAGATGGCAAGAAGTCGCTTCTTGACAACTTTATCCATCCTCTCCTGATTGCAAGGGCGAGCAGTTCCGAAGACATGTGTTATTATAAAGCTTTTCATTTTACACAAGTGACTTTCTTCGAGAGACACAGGAACACATGACAAATTTTGAGATTAATATAGAGCTGCCACATTGTATTGCACTATCATTGGATTTTGCAGGAGAAATCAATACCATCACTAAAGCACCAAAATTTTGAATATGAGATGTTAGTACGACAATCTCGAACTCTGCCAAAAGCTGAGCGATAGAGACGGAGGCTGTGTTTAGTTCAACTTCTAGAAGTGTTTATGTTGTCAAAAGCAAGGTACTAAATAACATTCCTAGCAACCGCTATAGCGACTGCAAGAGTGATTGTGGTCTCTTACCGTTACCGCTACGACGTAGCTGAACAACCTTTCACGGGGTTACCTGGGACAGAGTTTTGGGGCTTCGGCGTATGCAGAATTTGGTGGTAAACACGAAGACAACGATTTATACTGGTTCAGACCGCTAGTATAACGTAATACCTTACGTCCAACCGAGTTGGATATAGCGGGTTGGAACTTAGCGCCCACTATTTGACGCAGCAAGCCGCTATAACGGCCGTTATTTGACGTAGCAGTCCGCTACCGCAGCCCAAGTCCAAAACATAACTAGTTTATTCTTAATTTAAGATATATTTCATCAAGAATCAAGAATCAACTCTTCGAATACAATTAATTATCTATTTACACTATTTAAGCTATAATATTTATTAGTCTATCATTAATTTTGTATGTAATTGATCTGTTAATGTGTAAGAAAATCATTTTTAAGATCTACATATAGCTAAATTATAAGAGATTATTATACAACATTATTGGAATTTAGCGTCCGCTATCCGCAACCCTCGATGTAGGCGTCAATCCTCTACAAACCCGCTATCCGCTATTTGTTACCTTGGTCAAACGGCAGAAAGCTAGGTAGAACCAGAAGTTGTGTTCTAGAAACAGCAGCTTTGACATAGTACATTTTCGCAGCACCTTGGATCCTACTTTTGGCTTTCAGCTTTTAGTTTTTTTCTCAAATGTGTAGGAGAGCTGCACATATTTGTGTTATAGAGAGAAAAAGGATCGGCCCCTTATATGAACACCACCGCCTCACTCCGGGCCGAGCCATGAGGTGTTGTATAAAACAAAATATGTTGCACTGAATAAAAAGCTCCACAGGATGAGACCTGACAAAAAAAAAACTCACGAACTAGGTTAACTAGTCCAAGCCGGACCTAGACCCAAGTGTCCGTAGGCCTCATGCACCTGCGAGGCACCACAAACTCCTCTTCTTTCAAAGCTTGCAAGAGGCTAGAAAACCTCAGTGGAGCTCCATCAAAGACGCAAGCATTGCGATGCTTCCGAAGGATTCATGCCCTCAGGGTGGAAATAGAGATACACTTTATAGCAGTTTCAAAGAAGATACAGATATGGAGCTAGATTTTATAGTTATTTTAATCTCTTAGTTTAGTCAAACAACACGCAATGTTTTTACATCACATAATTTATAATAATTTTTAGAGTTTTGCTATTTATCTGTTGACAATTTTTTGTTGCAAAGAAATCTATCAAATTTTGAGCTATTTGTTTTTTTCTTTGTGATGTGTGTTTTAGTTGTTGGATTTTTTTTTCACTTTTTCTAACTTTTGCTGGAACTACTCTTTCCTTTAGTTCTTTATTAGTACTGCAAGTTGTATTTGTGTTGCCTTATTTTTAATTTATTAGTTTGTTTGTGAATCAGATATCGATTATTATTCCTAGAACTCTAGCATTTACTGCTCTTTTGTAATGATCTTATACCTATCAAATTTTATTTTATGTAAACTAAAGGTGGATCATATATTTTATATTATTAATTACATTGGATAGATGAAAATGTGAGAGATTTCATATCAAGGAACCTGTCGACAGATACATAGAGTGACCCTAATTTTTAAACACTAATACTTAGACACGGACGTCCACCCCCATCCGGACACTCTCTTTATGGGCCTGCACACAGTGGCGGACCTAAGATTTTACCATAAGGTATGCCTAAAAAAAAATTCTTATGCAATTCGATAAAACCATATTCTAATTCGGTAAAAAGCACATATACTAAATAACATGATAAGCCTTAAATTCAAAGATTAAGCTAGAAACGACGACAAATCTCGATATAAATTGTTCAAATGAAATAGAAATAGTTTGAAATATAGCCATAGCTAGAAGAGACTTACAATATTACTTGTTTATTAGGATTGATGCTAAATTGCTAATTAGGTCTGTTGAAGGAACTCACGAACACAAACTGAAATAATAAGAAATCACGCATAAATAAATAAATAAAAATATGACTATACGATACGAGTACATAAGTTTTTTACAAGATCAATACCTGCAGTCCAAACTATGTGATGTGCTGGCCCCGGCGGCCGGCCTGGCGCGCGGCGTCCCGCGTCCTGCCGTCCTGGGCCTCCTGGCCCGTGCATCAGCGCCGCGCCGTGCCTAAGGCCGAACTGCCGAAGCTCCGTCGAAGTGCCGATCAATCCCCGAGGTGGCGAAGCGATCCGTCCGACGCGCCGTCGTCGCCGAACTGTCGAAGCTCCACCATGGCTGGCCGGCGGTCGCTGGCGTAGAGACGAAGAGTCGAAGACGAGTAGACGACGACAGACGACTCGACTTCTCCCGATCTCCGCGTGCAGTTACTCTCAGTCTGGCGCAGTAACTGGGCGTCTGCAGTATGCGCGCGTGCAGGAGCGCAAAAGCCAAACAGATCGAGTCCTGTTGCTTCATTTCTCTTTTTTTTAACATATAAAATTTCAATTATGTGTGTATGACGTCTGGAGCCCACCCGGCATACCCTGTGGGTCCGCCCCTGCCTGCACAACGGACAGTCCAAGAGGCGTGCTCTTCCTCATCGCACTCGCATCTAGCTGTCGGAGCATCACCGCGCATCCTCCCGCACTACCACCTTCCCCCACCGCGCGCCCATCCCCCATGCACGCAACACCCTTCCCCCTGCCGCACCACACCCCTTCGCCGTCCGCGCCGCGCCATGATCCCGCTCCTCGCCCCTATCCACCGGCGTGACCCTGTCTACCTCGCCCGTCGCGGCCATGGCGGGCACCACGCCACTACCACCCCAGGGCCACCAGGAGGAGGTCGCCACTGGTCCAGACTTTGTCTCTAGCGGCTAGGGGAGGCCTGCGCACGCTGGGCTGTTTGTTCCGACGTTCCTTTTGGACCTTGAGCTTGCTGGTCATCGCAGTCCCCCACCAGGTAGGCCATGGCTGCCGACGACGCCGTGTTTGAAGTGTTTCAGACGTTTTCAACTTATGTTTCAAGTTCATCTGAATGTTGTAAAAGTTGATACGGGCATAGGGCGCAGGCGTTCTAGACGCGGATCAAGCCTTACCTTTTTTTTTATAACTCACAGCAGGTTTTCAAAGTCCACGACTCAACCAAACCGACCAGAGAAGCGTGTGCAAGTGACCGGCAAGACCCCATTCCAAGGACCGGCCGGCGGTCGCGACGGGACGACCCGGACGCCCTCCTCGTTTGGCCTTGTCTCGACGCCTAGCTCTCGCTCCTTTCCATGACGATGCGCTGTGCTGCAGCAGCAGCAGCGCGCGATTAAAAAAAAAAAAGTCAGAGCCGCAGCGCCGGCAGCGACCAACCCCACCCAAATTCCGAACACAGCTCAACCCCGCGCCCTCTCCGTCCGGCGCAGCGGCTGCGAGCTTGAAGCCGTCACCGCCACCGCCGCCGAGGCGAACTTGAAGCTACCCCCGCCGCCGCCGCGGCGAGCTCGAAGCTGTCCCCGCTCCGCTGAACCGGCCCCCGCCGTCCCCCTGAAGAGAGAGAGAGAGGTTCGCTTCCTCCTCCTGCGCCGCTCCCGTTTGAATTCGATCCGGTTCGTTTCGCTCTTCAGTTGCCTTGGGCCTCGGCGGTGGGTCCTAGCTAGCTCGGTCGTTGTTTCTGCGATTCGCCTTGTTTTGATTACGTTGTTGCTTTGATCCGCCGCTGGGGAGTCGTGGAATCGCGACGCCGTTCGCGTTGCGTGAGGTTGGGGATCATAATGGTAGCCTAGCGTAGTCACTCAAGCCTCGGGTGTAGTTCAGGAGCAACTGCTGCTGCTCCGTTGTTGCCGTTCCGCCTGGGATTGTGTAGGAATCGATCACAAGCCGAACAATTATCGGCAATCTGTGCTTGTTTACCTCCAATTCCAATTTCATGAACCGTAGATTTGCTCATAGCTTCATGCTATGCCAAGACCTCCAGGATGGACTGGACTGCTAGCTTCAGACTAAACAAATCAGTTAGGGATCTGAAATGGTTAGGCATAGTCACATGATTGAGGTTGATGCACATGGCTGAGTGTCAATAAAATTGTTCTCAGGACTGATGCGCTGGCTGGGTAGTTTATCATTTATCGGCCACCTGATAATATTCATTCAATACTCAATAGTATGATAATCTAGTTCACTAGTTTATTAATCTATTTTATCCATTCTGTTGGAACAAGAACAAAGTCAAAGGGATTACCCCTCACTTATAAATCAAATCCAGTACTTAGTTTATGTTTCATTTCCTTGATCTCTTAGTTGTGTTTTAGAAGTCTAGTTCATTAGATGCTGATATCCTGTTGAGAAGATAGTCGTCTGTCATGGTGTGCTATTTGAAGTGAATAACTAATCACTTTCCTGTGGTAATTTCTGATTCATGAGAAACTCCACATCTGGCACTAATATTCTAATTCAATAATTTGCTATGAGCTCCAATCTGTTGGAACAAGATCAAAGTCAAGGGGTGACATATCCTTCACCTAAAATTCAGATCTTAGTCAGTCCATGTTCCATTTGATTAATCTGTTGTTTATGTTTTCAACATCCAGCTTATTATGTGGATACCTTGTTCATAAGATCACTGTGTACTGCAAATGGTCCAATTCATTCAAAGTGATGCTTAACAATTTTTTCGTGATTATTTCAGATTCATGAGGGGCTCAAGAATGAATCCAGGTGACCGTAGAACGCGGAGCACAATGACAATAGTAATTGTGATGGGTTTATCCTGCTTCTTTTACATACTAGGTGCTTGGCAGAAAAGTGGGACAGGAAGGGGTGATAGTATAGCTCTGAGGGTTAACCAAGAAACTGACTGTACAATCTTGCCAA
Organism: Saccharum hybrid cultivar R570; assembly: GCA_038087645.1. Taxonomy (NCBI): domain Eukaryota; kingdom Viridiplantae; phylum Streptophyta; class Magnoliopsida; order Poales; family Poaceae; genus Saccharum; species Saccharum hybrid cultivar. Next base: position 30,547,509 of record JAQSUU010000066.1, on the reverse strand, counting down.
ATTTGCACTTTGAGACCCATCATACCATAAGTGGCGCTAATCCATTGATCATGTCCAATAAAATGATTGAGCCATGCCACATCCGATACAGTGACTATACTCCTTGTCAAGACCAGAACCGAGCAATGGCCTTTCCTAGAGAAAATATGACATACAGAGAAAGGCATTGTCCTGTAGAGAATGAGAAACTGCATTGTCTAATCCCAGCACCAAAAGGATATGTCACCCCTTTCTCTTGGCCCAAGAGCCGTGACTATGTTCCATTTGTAAATGCTCCGTATAAGAGTCTGACGGTTGAGAAAGCTGTTCAGAATTGGATCCAATATCAGGGAGATGTGTTCAAATTTCCAGGAGGAGGAACGATGTTTCCCAATGGAGCGAATGCTTACCTTGATGAACTTGCATCTGTCATCCCACTCGCTGATGGCACCATCAGAACTGCACTTGATACTGGATGTGGGGTATGCTCTCTCACCAGATCTGGTTATATTTTACTTCCTTTAAGATGTGTCTTATATACTTCATAATTTATAGTTCCAAGGCATTTAGATGTTGGCCTTCTTAGTAAGACTTATCTTCATTTTCTTGTAAACTAACCTTAATTACTTGATCCCCTCCATAGCTGGGAGTAACATTTCTGATCACGTACAGGTTGCAAGCTTCGGAGCTTACCTAATGGACAGAAATGTATTAACCATGTCATTTGCACCCAGAGATTCACACGAAGCTCAGGTTCAATTTGCTTTGGAGCGAGGTGTCCCTGCAGTAATTGGAGTACTTGGAACTATAAAGCTCCCATACCCCTCTAGATCTTTTGACATGGCTCATTGCTCACGCTGTTTAATCCCATGGGAGTCAAATGGTGAGCAGTAAAAACTATTCACTAGATTCCAGTACCTGAGCCAACCTTTTACGTTTATATATGTAAATATGCAATGACTAATGAGCTATATTATTTTTCTTCATGCAGGCGGTATGTACATGATGGAAGTAGACCGGGTTTTGAGGCCTGGGGGTTATTGGATACTTTCTGGACCTCCCATCAATTGGAAGAAATACTACCAATCATGGAAAAGGTCTAAACAAGATGCAGAGGAAGATCAACATAGAATTGAAAACATTGCTGAAATGCTTTGCTGGGATAAAATCTATGAGAAGGATGATATTGCTATTTGGCAGAAACAAGGGAATTCATATTCATGTCATCAAAAGGATGGTCATGCTAGCAAGATGTGCAAAGTTCAAGATGCAGATGATGTCTGGTATGTCTTATGTTTATACAAAGTTATGAACTCAAGCTTTATTTTCTAGTTCCTATTTCCATGTGAACTTGACTAAACCATAATCATTCACTACAAAATCCTCATAAGAAAATTCATATATATAACAGTTTATGTTTTGCACACTGGAAAAATATAGGATCAAGAATTGATTGCCTTATGTAGGGTAGGGTAAGTTGAGATAGTGATTGCAGAAATTACTACTGGTTCACAATGGAAGAAACATGTGCTTCTTTTCTGTCAATCACTTGTAGCTTGGTGCAATCTGCTCTGTTCTTATCTTCCAATTACATCAGTTTTAATTTGTGTTTATTTTTGGTTTATAATTTAGGTATAAGAAAATGGAATCTTGTGTAACACCTCCTGTAGAGGTAGCACAGCTAAAGAAGTTTCCAGAGAGACTATCTGCCATTCCTCCCAGAATTCTGGAGGGTCAGGTCCCAGGCATCACACAAGAAGTCTATGAGGAGGATAATAAGCTGTGGAAGAAGCATGTCAATACTTATAAGAGGGTGAACAAGCTGATAGGTTCTTCAAGGTACAGGAATATTATGGACATGAATGCAGGCCTCGGAAGTTTTGCTGCAACTCTTCATTCTCCCAGGTCCTGGGTAATGAATGTCGTGCCCTCTATATCAGAAAGGAACACTCTCGGTATCATCTATGAGCGAGGTCTGATTGGTATATACAATGATTGGTGAGTCTTATGCTTCTGGCATTCACTGTCAAATGAGATGCTGATGTGTGGGAACTGATCTTGTGTTTTCTGCGACGTTGCACTATTGCCAGGTGTGAAGCCTTCTCAACATACCCTAGGACATACGACCTGATACATGGCAATGGCATCTTCAGTTTATATCAGAACAAGTAAGTGTTCTCTGTTCTTTCTCCTGTGTTGGTAATGCAAAGGCAAATCATATCTTCTGTTAATATGTTTGTGTCAAAATCGGTAGGTGTGATGCAGAAGACATTCTTTTGGAGATGGATAGGATTTTACGGCCAGAGGGTGCAGTCATACTGCGGGACAGTGCTGATGTACTGAACAAGGTTAGAAGTATGGTGGCAGGAATGCGGTGGAAGTCCAAGTTACTTGATCATGAGGATGGCCCACACGTTCCCGAGAAGATTCTGATTTCAGTGAAAGAGTATTGGGTTGGCAGCGAAGAACAGAACGGCTGATAGGTACAGAACCATGGCTATACTGGATACCAGCCTCTTTCCCTGATGCGATCCCCTGATGCTGTTTTGTCGGTTAATAGATTTTGTTCATACTTCATACGTACAGTACTAAAGACCCATAGATGATCAGGGACATCCTCAGGGACATCCTGGATTTTTGCTGTGCATATATAGTAATCAGAGCATTAAGTGAAACGTTGGCGATTTGCCAAGGCATTGTGTAGGTAAACGTTTGTTTAAAAAAAATGTAGGTACCAGACAATACTTGCTCGCTACTTTGCCCAGAGATTAATTATACAGATGCACGCAAGAAGATTTTTGCGACTTTGTCTACGAATGTTATCTGTTGATAATGCATGAGATTATATTTATAGTGTATTTCTGCTTGAGCTGATAAGAGGTCACAAGGACTGAATTCTGCTTGAGCAGAAGGTATGTCTTGGTTGCCCTGCCCCGCTGGCAGCTGTGAGTGCACATCTTGAAACTGCCTCTTGAAAGCCTAAAATTCTGTGGGGCTTCAGTTGTGGCTTCTCGAGTCCCTGCCAAATGCTAACAAACAGTTTCGTGAGAATGTCAAAGCGAAGCTGTTTTTTATTCTTTAAGGATAAGGATGAAACTACCTAAACGTCACTTCTCCAGTTTTTCTAGCTTTTTAGGTGAAGCCAGTGGGAGTGACCCTAGGCTGCTAGGTGCATGCTTGTTTTGGACCCAAGACCCATGCTTGTCTTTTTGCGAAGAAACGCCGCAGTGGATCCTGCTACGAGTCTGTAGCTAGTCACGCCACCAGGATGGAACAATGAGGGTGACAACAACAGTGTCGCTCTCCCTGACATGGAAGCATGCGTCCTAGGAACGCGGACAACAACAGTGCTGCATATCTAGCCAAGGAGGGATTGTTTTTTTATAAAGTTTTTATTAAAACCTCGGAAGCAATACATCGAGTTGATACAAAGCCAAAGAGAGCAACTTTCGGCCTCTGCCTAACATGAGGCACACAGCTAAAGAAATAGAAGAAACCTGGCACAATCTAGTGACTATCAATTCATAAACTAGACCACCACCTATGTGTCTAGGAGAAAAAATCCTTGGCCATCTGCGTCAACTATTGTGATACCGCTACAACTGTATCCTGCAAATCCGGCTTCTGCAGAATAGCCAAGTACGTAGCCAGTGGGTAACCAAATAGATAACCTGCACAGGAGAAATATTTTTTATTTTCAAAAACAATATCATTTTCTGCTGAGTTAAATAGATCAACAAGTCGTAGCTCCTCCGAGCAGGAGTAAAAGCTTGACATCTTTGTTGACACCTCTTAGCTAGCCATTGAACATATGACCTATATTGTGGGGTTTTAAAAGATCTGTCGCAACATGAACAAAAGACCAAATTGAACAAACAAACCGGCAGTCAGAGAAGAAGCACTTAATTGTATCTTCTTTGTGACAAAAGCAACAAGTTTTACTACCTTGCCAATTGCGCTTTACTAGGTTATCCTTTGTCAATATGACTCCTCGTCATAGGTACCACATGAAGATTTTTATTTTTAGTGGGGCTTTCACTTTCCAAATGAGTTTGTTAACGTTTGGGATGTCAGTACGTAATAACGCTTGATAGTATGACTTCATCGAGAATTTTTCATTTGGATGTAAATTCCAGTAAAAATCATCTCGTTCATGGGCCAACTCTATATCAACAATACAGGGCAACAAATTGTTCCACGCTACTAATTTGGGACCAATGAGGTCTCTTCGCCAAGATAGGTTTGGTGCTGGACCAGAAAGAACCTCCACAATGGTAACGTGTTTAGGTCTGGCAATGTTGTAAAGACACGGGTGCTGTTCCTGTAAAGACGAATTTCCTAGCCACTTGTCTTCCCAAAAACGTACTTGTGTTCCGTCCTTTACGATGAAGGATCAAAAGCGGAAAAGTCTCGCTTCACCTTCATAACACTAGACCAGAAATGTGAGTCCCCATTTTTCCATTCCACTTGTATTAATGGTTTCGAGCCTAAATATTTATTGCGGAGTAATTGCTGCCAAGTCCCCTCTGTGGTAAGTAACTTGAACAACCATTTACTAAGTAGAGCAATATTTTTAATATGGAGATCATGAATTCCAAGACCTCCTTGGTCTTTGGGCTGACATAATATGCTCCATTTAGCTAAAAGATATTTCTTTTTTTTGCTCATCATCTTGCTAGTAAAATCTAGACCGGAAATAATCCTATTTTTTGGACTCCTTTTGGCAGGGCAAAGTAGGACATACATTGGTAGGCTGCTAAGCACTGAATTTATCAATGTTAAGCGTCCCCCAATTGAAAGATGTTTTCCTTTCCAACTACCCAGTCGCCTCTGAAAACGTTCCTCAACCTTCCTCCACTTAGCAGTCCTAAGCTTCCTAAAATGTATGGGAATTTCCAAATACCGAATTGGAAAATCATCAGACTTACAGCCAAACAGTTTGGCATACAAGGTGGTCTTGGGCATTTTCAAAACAGAACAATTCATGATTTTTAAACCCGATACTTGTTCAAAAGCACAAAGCAGCAGCTTCATGTTTCGGGCTTTCTCAAGGTCATGATCCATTAAAAGAATTGTATCGTCAGCGTATTATAGAATAGATAATCCACCATCAATGAGATGAGGCACCACTCCACTAATCTGCCCGTCCGCTTTGGCCCTATTCATAAGAATAGCTAGCATATCTGCTACAATGTTAAAAAGTAGTGGGGATAAAGGATCGCCCTGTTGAAGGCCTTTCCTAGTTTGAAAGAAATGCCCGACATCATCATTAACATTAATTGCTACACTCCCACCTGAAATGAAAATTTTAACCCAATTTATCCACTTGTGTGAAAACACTTTCATTCGTAGTGCTTGAAAGAGAAATGGCCATTTAACTTTATCATACGTCTTTTCAAAATCGATCTTGAGGATTACCCCACTTTGTTTCTTTCGATGCAACTCATGAATAGTCTCATGCAAGATGACAACATCCTCCAGAATGTTTTATCCTCACATAAACGTTGTTTGAGTTGGACTAATAACATGGTCTGCCACTGAATTTAGCCTATTGGTTGCAACTTTTGTGAAGATTTTGAAGCTTGTATTAAGCAGGCAGATCGGCCGATATTGTTGGATCACGTTCGCTTCTTGGACTTTTGGGATAAGGGTAACTACCCCAAAGTTCAAACTAAAAAGCGGTAAATCCCCTGCATATAAGTCATGGAACATTTGCATTAGATCCCATTTGATGGTATTCTAGAATTTCTAATAAAATTTAGCTGGAAAACCATCTGGACCAGGTGCTTTATTATGTTCCATATCAAAAATCGCTTCTTGCACTTCTTGCTCGGTAAAGGGGGCGGTTAGAACGTCATTCTCAGTCTGTGTAACCTGAGGAATATCGAAGATCCTGTCCTCCTCCAGAGTAAAGGAACTAACCTCAGGTTCTCCAAAAAGTTCCTTATAAAACCCAGTGATATAGGTTTTTAGGTTTGCCTGATCCTCAACAATGCCATTTTCATGATCAAGGGAAAAATTCTTTTTTTTTCCGATGTTTACCATTGACGACCATTTGGAAGTATCTAGTGTTGTTATCTCCCAAAAGGACATCTTTTACCTTTGCCCTCTGATAGTACTTGATTTCCTCTTCTCTAAGTAATTTGGTTAGTTGATCCCGAGATTGAGCAAGATTTTCTTGTTTAGGTTAAGTCAAATCCCTGACCTCCGCAGCAATGTCTACGTCATTAATTATTGATTGAAGTTCAACCTTTCTTTGCTTATAAACTCCACTAATATGGGAAGCCCATCGGTGTAAGTGTCTCCGTAAGGAGCTACACTTATTGTTTCAACGTTGGACTGAATTCCTACCTTTCACCAGCCTATTCCAGATCTCAATAACTCGATCATTGAAATCCTCATGGGCGAACCAACTTAGTTCAAGTTTGAACTGTTTTCCATTCCCCTTAAAGGCTGGTGTTCCTGTATCTAAGAGTAGGGGTGTGTGGTCCGACACCCCCCCCCCTATCCAAGGCCTATAGCGAGACTAAAGGATACTTAAACTCCCATTCAGTTGACATAAGAGCTCTATCCAATCTCTCGTATGTGGGTTTAGGTAGTGAATTGGCCCAAGTAAATTGTCGTCTCGTTAAGTCAATTTCCCGAAGATCAAAACTGTCAATAACAGCATTGAACAGGAAAGGCCAATGGTCAACGTATCTATCATTATTTTTATCTTTGCTAGATCTCAAAATATTAAAATATCCACCAATTAATGTGGGCAAAGGATTTTATTGGCATGCTCTAACTAGTTCAGCTAAAAATGACGATTTAAAATTGTCCTGGGCTAGACCATAGACCGCCATAAGAATCCATTTGAAATTATCTGCCTTGTTGCATAGATGGAATTTAATATAGAACTCCCCTTCTACAATCAAGGAAAGGTGTAGCATTTCTGTATTGACTCCAAGAAGGATTCCACCGGATCTACCACGAGGTGGAAGACAATGCCAATCGAAACCTGCACCTCTTGAAAGTCGTGCCAAATTCGTCTTTGACATATCTTGTTTCCCTGTTTCCACAATAGCATTGAAATCTAGACTATGGTTCTTTACTGCCTCCGAAATATATCGGAATTTAGCTAGGTCTGATAAACCTCTGCTATTCCAAAAAAATCCTTTCATTGGTAAACTATGTTTTATTTATGACCCTTTTCCGGATCTTACGTTTTCTCGAGGTAGATTTCGATAGTGGCCTTCATATCACATAATTTTGTGTCCGGGTCCATGTCCTCAAAATCCACCTCCGACACATTCTTGATCAAATGAGTGACCTCGTCATCACTAGCATCAAGAATCAATGGTTTAGTAACCCCCGCATTCATATCTCCTTTGGTGAATCTGTTAAGACTCGGGACGCGTGGTAGATTAGGAACGTTATAATTCATGTCTGTCTTATCTCTAAGGGGGCTACTTGCATGATCGGTCTCCTCAACTGTGTATCGATCGAAAGGCAGGGGGGCAGAGCCCCCAATCGATGGGAGTTATTACGTCCAGTATAGTCCCCCTCGATTCTGGACATGCTATGATACCCCTGGATGGGTTGGAGCGGGTTGAGTTCATACCACCGCGGAACAACTGCAGCGTTTGGTTCAGATATATCTACTCGGCAATTCATCCGATGGCTTCACGATGGCCAAAGAATCCCCAAGAAGCATCAAACATTTCCAACTAAGTAATCTTATATAATCTATTCACGAGGTTGAGCAATACAGTTGACTATTCCATACATTCTAGTCTTCAACATGATATCACAAGTTTAGATCCTTGGCCAAACAAAACCTAAAGCTTGCACTTCAACATGCGCCCCAGGAAAAACGTCCATGAGGATCTCCATCGGGTAGCACTACTCAAATTGCTGCTGATCGAGTTGATGGGGGCCACTAGAGAGTCTTGTCTCGATTATTGATCAAGGTTTTCTCTCTTGCGTGGTTAATAATTGATTGGTGCTTCTTTTGTTTTTTCCGATCTAAGATTGGATTGCGTTGCTCACCGGCCAATGTCTTCATGCGCCTCTACTTGGGTCTGACATTGACTACACTAGCTTTGTCCTCATCTTCTCCTGTGTGGCATGGCCAAGTTCACGGACCTTCAGGGAACTCCCTCGATCATGGATGCTTCGTCGTTTCATCCACATGATCTTCTTCATCAGCTCGTCATGGTCACCATCGATGCCTACACCCACGACCTTGTTGTTGTCGTCATCTCCGACCTCATGTGATCCCATGAAGTTTGTTTGTGATTACTGTGCACCTCCTCTCCAAGCAACAAGGCATGGAGTAATTAAACATCATTGTAAAAGCTGAATTACCAGATAAACAGCCTGTTGGAGGAAAACATCATTGTAAAAGCTGAATTATCAGATAAGCGCTTTTAGTTCTCTTGTGGCACCTAATAATTCCGTTCCTTGTAGCGGTAGTGCGCGCGGAATGTTAGGCACCCATGCAATGCAAGACTCTGTAATCAAATAAACTCGATCAAATCCCGTTCGCGACACAGAAATTATTCGTTGTTTATGATCTCCTGTAGTGCATGCAGTAGTGGATTTCACTGAAGATATATATGTAGTCAAAAGTCTTCACGTTAGACGGAGATAAGAGAGTGACGCAGCAACAGCGGCACTACCTTGGCCTGGAGAAAATTCAACAAGTGGAAACGGAGGCTGTCACAGACTCACAGGTCACACCGCAGAGGCAATCCACGCTCAGCTGATGAGCCAGTTCGGACATCGTAGCATCGTGGACTTGTCCCGCCATAGGTCGTCGTCCACGACTAACGCCACCCGATCCAGTACCGCTAGCTAGCACCGTGTGTGGCGGAGCCTGCCTCCAGGTCTGCAGACGCCTCTATATATAGTGCCATCATGTAGCTAGCTTCTCCGCAAACACATATCCCCATAGCGGAGGAGATCCATCGTCGTCCATCGATCAGGAGACGGGTTCGACGATGGCGAAACAGCAGCAGCAACAGGCTGTTTGCATGGTGTTTCTGATGGTCTTTATCGTCCTCTCTGCCATGCACTCTGTCCCCGTGGAGTAAGGATGAAAACGGTTGAAAACGGTCGAAAACGGTCGAAAACGGACTTACGATATAGAAAAACGAAAACGGTCGGTTCGGGATATTTCTACATTTAGCAATTAAAGAGTACAAAAAATAGTTGAAAATTGTTGTGAAACCAATTAAAACTGATAATTTTTCATGTTAAAAAACGGATCATAATATAGAAGACGAAAACGGTCAATTCGGAATATTTCTGTTCCGTTTTCATCCCTGCCGTGGAGGCAGGTGGGTTTGTAGTCCCATTTTTCATTTTCAGATTGCAGTTACAATTAAACTACAACTGTCCATATTCGCATAAAAAAAACTATAACTGTCCATGAACACACATATGTCGCATACATGCAGGGCGAGCGCTACGTGAGGCATCCTCCTCTATTCCAAAATTTGACCCCCGGGACCCAAACAGCGTTCCTTCTGTGCCTGCTGGCGAGCCATACACTCGCCCAGGATGCACGAACGTCTACAAATGCCCTGGAGCACCATAAGCCTTGCCTGCTTATAAGGCAGCTAGTCCGATCCAGCGCATATAGCAGCACATGCTTACATGCCAAAAATAAAGGCCTAGCTGAACTGCATGGCGTCTTGTGCGCACATGAATCGTGCATATGTTATTTGCACAAATCCTGGGATGCTAATCCCTGCGACTGAAGCAATCATGTTATTTATGATAAGTGTGTGTAAAGACATGCAAGTGGCTGTTGTAACTGACATGGTACTTCATCTGTATCTATATACCTAATATTAAAGAGCTAAAACTTTTGCTATCAAATTTTTGTCCACCCAAATCACAAGCCAGCTCAATTGAGTAGGCTTCTTCGAAGGGACAATTTACCCACGACAATTATGGAGTCGCATCGATCATCCTAGAAGCATTTGCTCCAAAGGATCTTAGAACTCAGAATATGGCAGGCTATCTTTGGTTTGTGTTTGGGGAAAAGTGATTCTATTGATAAGGGCTAACCCTAGAAGGGTAGCTATATAGGTTCCATACATGGGCCACATGGGCCTTAGCCTCATGGGCCTAAACATATACTCCAACACCCCCTGCAGTCTGAACTACCGGCGCAGCGGAGTTCGAGGCTGAACAAGAAAGAACACACACAACCCCCCACAGACGCAACTAGCCACCGGTGATATTGAGGCTGGAGCGAAACTCGGCGAAGGTCGAGGACGGAAGGCCCTTGGTGAAGATGTCCACGAACTGGGAGGTCGTCGGAACATGAAGGACCTGCACCTCGCCCATGGCCACCCGATCACGGACAAAGTGTAGGTCGATCTCCACATGCTTCGTCCGCTGGTGCTGGATGGGGTTGGTGGAGAGGTAGACCGCACTGACATTGTCGCAGTAGATCAGTGTGCTCCGGGAGGGTGGAGTGTGCAACTCAGCAAGCAGCTGCCGGAGCCAGGCGGCCTCCGCCACACCGTTAGCCATGGCGCGGTACTCCGCCTCGGCGCTGGACCGGGAGACCACCGGCTGGCGCTTGGACGACCAAGACACCAGGTTGCCGCCCAGGAAGACGGCGTAGCCGGAGGTGGAGCGGCGAGTATCCGGGCACCCGGCCCAGTCAGCGTCGGTGTAGACGACGAGGTCGGTGGAGGAGGCCCGGTGTAGGAGGAGGCCGTAGTCGAGTGTGCCCCGGAGGTAGCGGAGGAGACGCTTGAGAGCCGTGAGGTGAGGCTCCCGGGGATCATGCATGTGGAGGCAGACTTGCTGAACTGCATAGGTGATGTCCGGCCGGGTGAAGGTGAGGTACTGAAGGGCCCCGGCAAGACTCCTGTACGCAGTGGGGTCAGCCACCGGTGGTCCCTCAGCCTCAGACAGCTTGCCCTGAGTGTCGACCGGAGTGGAGCAGGGCTTGCAGTCAGACATCCCAGCCCGCTCCAGGATATCCCGAGTGTACTGCCGCTGGTGAAGAAGGAGCCCAGCAGGACGGTGCTCAACAGTGACACCGAGGAAGTGGTGGAGCTCACCCAGGTCCTTCATCGCAAACTCCTGCTGGAGAGCTGCAATGATCCGGCGGAGAAGTGGCTCGCTGGAGGCGGTGAGGACAATGTCATCAACATAGAGCAACAAGTATGCAGTGTCGGCCCCATGGTGGTAGACGAACAGGGACGTATCAGACTTGGCCTCCACGAACCCCAGGGTCAGCAAGAAAGCAGCGAACCGGTGGTTCCACGCCCGAGGTACCTGCTTGAGGCCATAGAGGGACCTGTTGAGCCGGCAGACCATGTCAGGACGGGTGGTGTCGACGAACCCCACCGGCTGACTGCAGTACACCGTCTCGGTAAGAACGCCGTGGAGGAAGGCGTTCTTGACGTCCAGCTGGTGGACGGGCCAAGACCGAGCAAGCGCCAGCGATAGCACGGTACGAACGGTGGCCGGCTTGACCACCGGGCTGAAGGTCTCATCGTAGTCGACGCCAGGGCGCTGAGTGAAACCCCGGAGGACCCATCGAGCCTTGTAGTGCTTGAGAGAGCTGTCCGCTCGGCGCTTGTGAGTCCAGATCCACTTGCCGGTGACGACATTGGCGCCCGGCGGCCGGGGCACCAACTCCCACGTCTGGTTGGCGAGTAGCGCGGCGTACTCCTCTTCCATCGCGCGGCGCCAGTGAGGGTCCAACAGGGCGTCGCGGACGGAGGAGGATACCGAAGAGACCATCGCGTCGCCGGTCGAAGCCTCGAGGGCACGAGGCGGCAGGGTGCCAGCCGCGTGTCGTGTCACCATTGGGTGAACATGCCGCGGGTGTCGGTGAAGCAGCGGCGGGTGGTAGACCGGCGGGGCACCACGGGCCGGCGGAGACAGTGGCGGTGGTGTCGGTGTCCCCGGTGGAGAAGGGACCACGAGCGGCGGTGGCCGCGGTCTGCGCTGGTATACCCGTACCGGCGCGGCGAACCTCGACGGAGGCACCGGGGCAGGTGCCGAGACGGGATCCGGCGTCGGCAACCGGCACGACCCCCCCGGGGCAGAAGCGGGGGACGAAGGCCCCGGGTCTGCACCAACTGGAGAAGACGGGGCCGCGCCGGAGGACGAGGAGCCCGGACTCACAGGGGTGCCGGGACCGGTGGCCGGCTCTGAGCGCGGCGAAGCGGTACCTGCAGGAGACCACGAAAAAGGTGGCTGGACCACCGGGTCAGTGGGAAACAGAGAGGGTGGGTCAGTGACCGGAGGTGTAGTGGTGCTGGAAAAGGGAAAGACGGACTCATCGAACACCACATGGCGCGAGATGAGAACACGTCGGGAGGTAAGGTCAAAGCATCGGTACCCCTTGTGATCCGGGGAGTACCCGAGGAAGACACAGAGCGTGGAGCGAGGGTCCAGCTTGTGAGAAGAAGTGGCAGCAGTGTTGGGGTAACAAGCACACCCAAACACGCGGAGGTGATCGTACCGAGGCGGGGTACCGAAGAGGGCGTGGTGAGGTGTGGGAGCGGGACAGGCAGCGGAAGGAAGGTGGTTAAGAAGGTAGGTGGAGGTGTGCAGGCCCTCAGCCCAGAAGCGAGCAGGAAGAGAGGCCTGAAACAGAAGAGTGCGCACGGTGTCGTTGGTGGTGCGAATCATCCGCTCTGCCTTGCCATTCTGCGAAGAGGTGTATGGGCAAGACATGCGCAACTGAACACCGTGAGAGAGGAAGAAATCTCGGGCGGTGGAGTTATCAAACTCGCGACCATTGTCACACTGGACGGCCTTGATGGTGAGGCCGAACTGAGTGGACACCCAAGTAAAGAAGTGGAGGAGCGTGGTAAACGTATCAGACTTCGCACGAAGAGGAAAAGTCCATGAATAATGTGAAAAATCATCAACAACCACAAGGTAGTACTTATAACCAGAAATGCTCATAATGGGAGATGTCCATAGGTCGCAATGTACAAGATCAAAAGTGCGGGCCGCATGGGAAGTAGAACTAGAGAAAGGAAGACGAACATGTCGGCCCAATTGGCACGCATGACACAGTTGCTCATCATGAGCTCGAGTACAAGGAAGACCAGAGCTATGACTGAGCTGTATCAGGGCATCACGTCCAGGATGGCCAAGGCGCCAGTGCCAGGTGGTAGAGGAAGTAGAAGCGACGAAGGCAGCTGACAAAACGGGCGGCGAAGAAGACGAAGGAGCCGCCAGGAAGCGAAGGGTGTAAAGGGGCCCGGTGCTGTCACATCGGAGCAGAGGACGCCGGGAAGCCAAATCCTTTACAGTAAGACCAGAGGAGTCAAATTCCACAGAATAAGAATTGTCAGCTGTAAAACGTCGAATAGAAAGAAGATTATGAACCATAGAAGGAGCAACAAGAACATCAGGAAGACGAAAGGAGCCATGAGCACCAGCGGTACCCACAGACGAGACAGGAATACAAGAACCATTAGCGACCATAATGGACGAAGGAAGAGAGGAAGAAGGAGAGTGAATCGACGAAAGTATACCGGGGTCAGGAGTAGTGTGGTAGGTGGCCCCCGAATCAGCAATCCACTCAGGTCCGACCGGAGGTGTCAGGCCCATGGTACTGAACGAGCGAGCCAGGGCCGCCTGATCCCAGCTGGCGACCCCCGGTGGAGTCCCGGAGGGTGGAACCCACGGCGTAGCAGGAGGAGCTCCGGTGAGCATGGCCATCGGTGGGCGAGTGTCGGCTCCGGGGGTGTGGTAGGGCCACATGGAGATGCGACCGGACCACGGGTTCTGGAACGAAGGCCACGGTGCCCCCCCGTGTGTCCCAGCCGGTGCCGGGGCCTGGGTTTGACCACCCCGGCCACCCCCGCGGCCCCCCACGGCGACGACGAGAGCCACGACCCCTCCCACCTCCGCTCGGCCCGGAGGGAGGAGGGCCCAGGAGAGACGACGGTGGCGGAGCCGACGACCGCGGTGGAGCAGGAGGACGCGGCGAAGTAGCAGCCAGGGCCGTCGAGGAGGACGAGGAAGTGGTAGAGCCCGGCTGGAGGCCCTGCGTGAGCTCCTCCATGACAAGATCGTCACGGACCTCCAGGAAGGTGGGGAAGGGCCTCTGGCGGGTGATCCACGTCCTGAGGTGGGCGTAGCGGTCGCTGAGCCCCCGGAGGACGTTGAGGACCAAGATGCGATCCTCGACGGGCCACCCGAGATCCCCCAGGGAGTCAGCCATGCCCTTCATCCGACGGTAGAACTCGCCGACAGAGAGGTCACCCTGGACGAAGGTGCGGAAGCTCGCGTCGAGACGCAGCGCCCGGGCCTCAGCGTTGCCCAGGAACTAGCCCTCGAGGGCAAGCCATGCCCGGCGCGCGTCCGGAGAGGTGCAGACGAGGTCGTGGAGGTCCAGAGAGATCGTCCCCAAGATCCAGGAGAGAACGATGCTGTCGAGACGAAGCCACGACGGTGTCTGGACGGCGACCAAGGTGTCGACGAGGACGTGGTCGTCGAGGGCGTAGCGGCGAAGAGTGAGGAGGACCAGATCCCGCCAGCGGGCGTACGAGGGCGACTCCGGCTCGAGGACAACTGGAATGAGCAGGCGAATGTTCTGGACCCCCCCCCCCGCCTGGTAGTGCAGCTGAGCCACGAGCGGGTCGGCCGGGTCATGCCAGAGGACGGCGGTGTGAGACACGCGGTGACCCGGGGAGGCAGAGGAGGTAGCCCCAGCGTCCTGGCCCACAGGTGAGGCGAGGAGCCGCTCCGCCTCGGCGATCTGGCGAGCCAAGGCATCGGCCGCTTCGCGCTCGTGCTCCCACACGAGGGCGGCCGCCCGCACCCGGGCCTGCCCCTCCGCGGCAGAGGCACGTGCGGCGGCGAGGGCAGCGGTGAGAGATGAGGCGTCACGACCGGCGTAGATCTGAGAAAGCAGTGGTGGTGTCGGGGCCGGGAAGGTCTGGGCACCGGTAGGGAAGAGGTTGCCGGTGTCCAGCCCGGCACCGGGAAGGTGGACGGCGTCGGTGGGGTGCTCTGTCAGGGCAGCAGCAGCAGTCCCCCCTCCTCAGCGCCTCCTGTAGCCACGACGGCAGCAGGATCCCCCCCACTTCCCCCGACCGCAGGAGCACCCTCAGCAGTGGCTGCTGCTGTGAGGGCAGCGGCGGGGTGAAGGAGAGGGGTGCTGAAGGTAGGTGAGAGGGAAGGGGAGAACCGGCCCCCTGGAGCAGTGCCAACGGCGGGCAGAGGAAGGGTAGGGCGGCTGCCAGCGGTAGCAGGAGGAAGAGCGGCTCCAGTGGTTGCGCCTGGCAGAGCAGCGGGAGGGATGGTGACTCCAGCAGGGGCGCTATGCAGGGCAGCAGGGAGGAGGGCAGCACCAGGGGGCGCACCAGGCAGAGCCGCGTCCCCAGGCCAAGCCGCGCCAGGAAGGGAGGGGCGGCTGCCAGGAAGGGCGGCGGCGCCAGCCCAGGCCGCCGGAGCACCAGCTGGAGGGGGAGATCGAAGAAGATCAGCCCAGGAAGGGGAGGAGAGGGAACAGGGAGAAGTAGGAGGAGGAAGGTGGAGGGCGGCCGGCCATGGCCCCCTGGCGGCAGAGGAAGCCGGCGGGTGCAGGGGTGGCCGGCGGCTGCTCAGGAGAGGAAGGTAAGGCTGGATACCATGTTTGGGGAAAAGTGATTCTATTGATAAGGGCTAACCCTAGAAGGGTAGCTATATAGGTTCCATACATGGGCCACATGGGCCTTAGCCTCATGGGCCTCAACATATACTCCAACAGTTTGCCTAGGTCTAATAATGACATTAATGTTCTGAATCAGTCCCTGTTATTCATTGATGCATTGGAAGGTCAAGCACCTCAAGTTCAGTTTTCTGTTAATTGGAGCAGCTCTCAGTCAATCGACAGTAGAGCCATGAGGATGGGGGGAGCCAATTAGTAGTCGACAACTCCGGAGGGAGGACTAGGACTGTAGGAGGAAGGGGAACAAATAGGAGAGGCCGGAGCCTTGGAGGAAGCCAAGAACCACCCCCATTATTCATTGATGCCGAAACTCTCAGTTAACTTGCTTTTGCACTAAAAACTCACTAAAGAATTTGTATTGCTGAACCAAATCAACTCCACGCACTACATATGACTTAATGGAATAGACTATGCTTCCCCTTTTCTGAAACTTAATGGAACAGGGCTAAACTATTTTCCTTTCCAGCCATCAGACAAATGACCGGTGGCGCCCCAGCCCGCCGGGCGCGGCCGTCCAGTTGCTTTGCTCTTCCTAGCAAGAAAATGGCGCCAAACTCTTCTCTCCTCCCACCAGTGGCAGACCCAGGAAATTTGACGAGCCAAGGCGACTAACATAGTCTAAATAACAAGCGCTTAGAAACATAGATCACAGTACAAGTAAAATATGACAAGTTGACAACCTCATTAGTCTTAACCAAATTCATGTCATGTTCACATCATGGATATGGAGAGTAAAATTTAACAGAAAAAAATCACACACTAGTTTCTAGCTACCAAGCATACGACTAGGAGGAAGTTGCATCTTTCTAGTCTTCAAATTTTGAAACCGTCGAAGAATAATAGCTTCTACAAGTGATCTGAATAGTTCGTGCTCAAAATAGCACACCATCAAGTTGTTGAACCAATCATCTGCAATCTTGTTCCGCAATTTAGACTTAATAATTTTCATGGCTGAGAACAATCTTTCCACAGTAGCAGTTGATACCGGCACCAACAAAGCCAATTCAATGAGCTTGTACACCAATGGAAAACCAAATGTTTTTATGTTGCAACCATCTTTGTGGCCAAACTTTAAATATCTTTTTAGAGAACGCGCTTTGGCATGTATTTCATTAAGAGAAGTTAGAATGAGTACAAAATGTTCTGGACTGACGGCGAGCAGCCAACAAACCAGCCCGCCAGTGCATTCAGCAAAGAAAAGAAAAAACGTGACTGACTGAACTGAAGCAACCTGCTAGGAATTGGCGACATGGAGAAGCGCGAGATCAGCCAGCCAGAGTGAGCAGCAATGCCAGCGCGTTGAAGCCCACGGCCAGCCAAGAATTGCCCTCCTGCACTAAGTACTCCAATAGCACCGTCGCCTGCCTCTGCATACCTTCAAATGTAAGATTGTTCCACTCCTTCCAGAGGTTCCAGGTGACAAGTAGGACGAGTGAATCGAACGATCGGGCCAAGCCATGAGGCCCGAGGGAGCGTGACCGGAGCCACCACTGCCGTAGGTTGTCGTTTGCTATAGGCACAAGGTGCTGCAGATGAATCTATTGGAGCACGCGCCACCAAACCTCACGAGCATAGACGCAGCAGAGAAGGAGGTGGTCCGTGGTTTCGGGCAGCTGACCGCAGAGGGCACAGGCGTATCGTCTTGCAGCCCGTGACGTTTCCGGCGATCCGCTGTCCAGAGCCTCCCATGGATTGCCAGCCAAAGGAAGAACTTAAGCTTTGGCGGCGCACTGGCTTTCCAAAGCTCCTTGGCACCCAGTAGTGTTGTTCTTCCAAAGAAGAAGGAACGGTATGCCGATGACGCCATGTAGTGTCCAGAGTCCGTCCACTTCCAAATGAGTCTGTCTGCCCTGTGAATACTCCACCAGTATGAAAAGTTCTTAATGTTAGTTGAGTCCCCAGCTCCCAATTGATTGACCCACAATAATACCTACAACTTCCCCCAACTCGACAAGATCCCCATAAGTGGGACTCCGCCCATAACATAATTGACATATCCAAGATGTGCTCCGGCAAGTAAAGGGACTTCTGCAGGTTGACATCTTCAAGCGTTGCCCGAGCTCGACATATTCGTAGAGCACCCGCATGGTCGGAGCACCGGTAATGTCACACACCCATTGTCGTTGGAACATGGTGTCCTTAACCATTCGCGACCATCCAGACCTGCTGATTGCGCTGAAAAGATTGGGCGTTGAAGCTAAGAGAGGGCATGAGGGAAGCCATATTGAGTCGGTCTAGAACTGGGCGGAGGCGCCATACCCAATTGCCATGGTCACCGACGCTTGGAACATGGCAGCGACATTCTTCTCGGTTTTTTGCGGCAAGTATGCCCGCCCCAAATCCGGCTGTGTGCGACGTAGCCATTCCCATTGTAACCGCAGCGCGTAGCCAAGCGTCTTGAGGTTCGGGATTCCGAGGCCCTCATAACACTTTGGAGCACAGGTGACTGGCCAAACGACTTTACATCGGCCGCCGGATGCGCGGTCCGTGCCACACCAGCGGAAGGCTCGACAGCGTCGGTCAATCTCACCGATTGCCCAGGTAGACAAGCAGCACGAGACCGAAATTGCGGATAGCATGGATTTGACGAGAGCCAATCATCCCGAGGTGTTCGACATGCCCGCTTTCCAAGTCGGTAGTTTTGATGTGACGGTGTCGGTGTTCAAAATCACCGGCTAGTAAATTTCTATGATTGCACATTTAGGCTCAGTTGGTGAGCTAAGGTGGGCACAAGAGGTTTATACTGGTTCAGGCAGAACATCCCTAGTCCAGTTGCGGTGCTCGTGCTACCCGCTCTTTGTTGAGTTTGCAGTAGGGGTTACAAACGGGCGAGAAAGGGAGAGGGCTTCCAATTCTCTATGTCGCATGGGTGTGTTGCTGTCGTGTGTGTGTGGGCGATAGAACAAGGACGGTTCCTCTTCCCGGACGGGGTCCCAAGCCCTCCCTTTTATAGCTCAAGGGAGGAGCTCTAGGTTACAATATAGGAAGAGAAGGAAAAGAAGAAAGAGAAAAGCTGAGGAGTACAGGGGTGGAAGCCTTCGTGGCGGCGCCGTTCTTGGGCCTTTGGCCCGGTCACCGATGGTGGGGGCGGCTCCTCACGTCGCCGGGCTGCGGGCTACTATGGCAACAGTGGCGCGCAGCCCGCCCGACCATGGCGTTTTGTGCCGCCATGGTGCGCGACGAGGCTTGCGGTGCGGCCAATGCTTCCTTTGACTGGCACCGTACGTAGCTTAGGCAGCACAGTGCCGATCCGCCCTGCACTATTACAGGCGTGCGCCCCTAAGCACGGCCAGTCATGGCCTATGGGCAGCGCAATGGAATGTCTACTCCTGTACTACAGAATGGCGCTGCAGTAAAAGTCCCACGCCCTGGAGTGGTTGGGAAGCAGTCCGGGCCCTTTGCGGGCCCAGGCGCTTTTCGCCCGACCCTTAGGTACACCCGTAAGCATCGGGCGAGGCGGAGATCCCCCCGAGGGGTTGGGCAAGACGGGGCTTATATCCCAGCCGTCAGGCGGGGTGGAGCTGGCGTCCATAAGGTCGGGAGGGACGGGGCCCGTACTCCGGCCATCGGGCAAGGCAGAGCTCACGCTCCCGCCTTTGGGCAAGGCCAGTCCTTTGTCTCTAGGGGTCGGGCGAGATGAAACCCGCGTCCCAGCCATAGGATGGGCCGGGACTAATGCCTGGGCTGCCTAGACGCGGCTTGGCCTCTTTCGTTGAGGTCCATAACCAAATTCAGGTCGTGTTTCAGATCGCTCGGGCGACTTTGATGGTTTTATTAAACTCTTGTATCTGGGTACCCTAATATTGGTACTCGACAGACGGCGTCCACCATCCTCTATTCATCGGGTCGTTTAAGGGCTTTGGTCGACAGTGGTGCTCTAAGGTACTTGCAAGGGAACGGGACAATTGGCATGTGAAGACTTCACGAATTGCTTCCACGTCCTCGTCAGAGCATTGGATCGGCGAGATCATGCACTTGTCGAGGTTGGTCAACAGTCCAGAAGCACCGGCGAAAAGACCGAGAATTTCTCTGATGCAAGAGAAGTCTTCCGGCTTTAGGCGAAGGAAGATGACGAGGTCATCGGCAAAGATTGAGGCCCTGAACTTGACCAGGTTCCCCGGTAGGGGAGAGAGCATGCCACCCAGGTCTGCCTGCTCCAATAGAGTGTTGAACACCTCCATAACAATGAGGAAGAGGAAAGGCGACAGAGGGCCCCCTTGTCGCAAGCAGTGTGCATGGCAGATGCGTCTTCCTTGTCGTCCATTGACAAGCACCCTTGTACTGGCAGTGGAAAGGAGAGTCACGATCCAGTCACGCCAACGATCTGGGAAACCTATGTTGTTGTAGGACTTCAAGCCAGAACGGCCAAGCGACGCTATCAAAGGCCTTGGCGAGACGAATTTTCAGAAATACGCAGGGGATGTGACGAACATGGAGCCAGCGGCAGGTGAGCTGCACAGTTCTGAAGTTGTCGTGGATGACGTCCTTTTATGAAAGCCGTTTGATTGGCTCTGATGATCTCGTTCATGCGTGGTGCTAGGTGCATCGCCAACCCTTTGGAGAATAGCTTACTAAAAACTTTCAATATCTGTACAATTAGCAAAGGCAGCATGTCTCCTCACCTAAAGAACATTGTTATCTTTCAAAAAAAATCAATCAACTCAAGAAGATTTCCTTGTTCAAAGAAGACTCATCATGCCCCTGAAAAGCTAGCCCTTGCTTTAAGAGATACCTTGAACAACCTAAAGTAGGAGTTAAACGAGTTTGATACAATTCTTCTGATTTGTTTACTGGCTTTGTTTAATACACTCGATACACTCTTTGATTTTTAAAATCATCGCATTTTTTAACACACTTGTTGTGAGCACTGCCCACTCCACCAACATGTTCAGGTAATGCTTTATATGTATGTTTCCAATCTCTCCAGCCTATTTTACTGAAGATATCGTGACCAAAATGTTCTGCCCTTCCTGGTTGCTTGAAAAGAAAGCAATAAAAGCAAAAATCAGCATCTCTAGACTCACTATACTCTAGCCAATTATATTTCTTATACTTCCTTTAAAGCATTGTGATGTTCCTGAAAATTAATTAGTAGCTAGTAAGGTATATATCAGATGAGCTTCGTTTTAGTTTTATCCCCTTATAAAAAAAGGTTGTCATATTTTTTCTTCACTTCTCCTTACTAATTGCTATGGTACAAAGAAGTTATAGAACTGTTCTTTCTATATGCTTAGTGTAAAAACTATAGGTTCACTAAACTTATTAAAAATAGATTTGCCACCACGTTGCAAAAATGACTATAAGAACTATGAATTGTCACTCTGTTTTCTTTGATAGGATAATTTGCACTCACGAGCCTAGTTCCAATATTTCGGATGCAATTTACTTGACCATTTATGCAGTAGTGTTACTCTTTTTATCATGAAGTAAGGTGTTCCGGCTGATATGTATAGATAAGTAAACATAAGTTAAATTTGCATGGACCTTGTTTGAGGTGTTGTTTCCCAAAAGTACAGAGATGTGCGAGAGTGATCTCCTAATCGAACTCAATCCCATTCGCAACTTGGACATTATCGGTTGTTTTTATACTAGTTGTGTCCTTTTCTTTGTTTTTCCTTTTTGATAACAAATTTGTGACTGTAGTGGATGTGGAACAGATTTCACTGGAGGCAGTCAAGCCCCCATAACGGCCACGAAGCGATAAGAATGGGACCGGCAAAAACAGCATTATATATATCCTGGCCTGGAAAACAATTGAAAAGAAGGAGGCAATGGCCAAGAAAATTAGGTACCTGTCACAGTTGAAAACAAAGGCCGTGTTTAGATGTCTAAAAAGAGGCAAAAAATTTTGCATAGTAATTGTCACATCGAATGTTTGGACGTATGCATAGAGCATTAAATGTAGGTAAAAAAATTACTAATTGCACAGTTTGTCTGTAAATGTCGAGACGAATCTTTTGAGCCTAGTTAGTCTATGGTTAGACAAATTTTGCCAAATAACAACGAAAAGTGCTACAGGAACTTTTCCCTAGACGAATCTTTTGAGCCTAGTTAGTCTATGGTTAGACAAATTTTGCCAAATAACAACGAAAAGTGCTACAGGAACTTTTCCCTAAAATTTTTCACATCTAAACACGCCCAAAGCACAAGCACCAGTTTGGCAGTTTTTCAATCAAAAAAGAATAAAGGGGAAGCACCCAACTCGCAGACTGGTAGCATTACTGACTGGTTCTATGGTGCATGCCACCTCAGGGAAAGTAAATTTTGTCCATGAAAGCACGTAGCCTTAAATGCAAAGCTACCCTATGGTCCTGTTTAAAACTGCTTCTGCTCTGGCTTCTCATTGAGAAAAACATAATAAACAGAATAAAACACAAAACTTCTTGCAGATATGGAGTATTCTACAAGCGCTTCTCCCCGATGACTATCAAAGTGAGGGTGCGTGAACCGGAACGTTTCAAGTTTTCTACGTTAGCACCAGAAACGGCTAGCCTGTTTTAGATGAAGAAGCCGTTACAAAGTACTTTCGCTAGAGAAGAAGCGGAGAAGAAATCGAGCTTCTAGCCGTCATAGGGTTTAGGGGTTTAGGATTTTAGATGGAGAAAGTACTTTGTAACTTTCAAGTACTCAAACATGTGTATGTTTTGTATACTAAAGAAAAAGACTTAAACGCCTTGATTAACTTAATAATTAGAGAGGGTGTATACGTAAAAAAAACTGCAACCTTAGTGGTGCTTCTGACTGCAGGCACCTCTATATAATGCCCAAAGAACCTTGCTGCCTTGTGCATCCCGCAGCGCACACCCGATCGAGGAGATTCATCTTCAATCAGCTGGAGAGGAGATCGGCGTGATGGCGAAGAAGCAGCGGCGGCAGGTTGTGTGCATGGTGTTCCTGGTGGCCTTCCTTGTCATCTCGGCCATGCACGCCGTCCCTGCAGAGGCCGGTAGGTTACAGTCACATGTGCTTTCGTCTCTCTTTACCGTCGTGAACAATTTTTAACCGTGCGTGAGGCGTGTTCGTGCAGGAAGGACGCTAGCAGAGTCGTCGGTGGGTTACGAACCGCTGAAACCAGGCGTCTTGGATCCTGGCCAACCATACACCCGGCGATGCAGAGACATCAACGAGTGCCCGCATACACATGGAACTGCAACGCCATGAGTGACACACAGTTTGGTCCGCCTAGCCCACTTGCATCCCTGTACCTAATAGATGATGGCATGCAACGTGGAATGGAGCCGAGAGGCTGCATCCTTCTGGAATTATATTCTCTCGGTTGCCATAGGATAAGATAGCGAATAATCCCCACACTAACAGGATCGGACCATCTAACGGTGGACGGGTGGAATATAGTACTCTCTCCGTTTTAAATCATAAGTCGGTTTAACCTTTTTTTGGTATATATATTTTGCTACGTATCTAAGTATAATAATGTCAAGATACATAGCAAAATGGATGTACCAAAAAAATCAAAACGACTTATAATTTGGAACAGAGGAAGTGGTAACTTATTTTATGCGCCTAAACCATGGGATGTTGCAGTCTGCCATTAGGCAGATTCGGCAATATGTATGAATATACAATAAGTAAATGAAAATTCGAGTCTCTAATGTAAACTACTACCGCTGTTTTACATTTCAGACTGTAACAGAACGCCCAATTTATAAGAGCTCAAGTACAAAATCAACGATTAACTACTCAATTCGCATACTTGAACCCATATAAACCCGGTATTCCGTGAAATCACGAGGGATTTCAAACTTTTTCAAGCTTACAACCAAGATCGTACATGATTTAGTAACCATAGTCCACATGTTACATCAAGTTCACAAATACATCGGAGTGCAACATAAACTTGGTGCAAAACCTACTTCAAAATAGAAGTAGCGGAAGCAAAATAGCTTGAAACCACCTTTTACACACACTTATTTAAATTACAGTGCCAGCGCATGGTCATGTCCAACAACAGCAAATAGATACGGTATAAGAAGGGACCATGCCCATGGTCCACTCACCACTCGAAGTGGGAGAGAAGTCCAACTTGTCGCCACAGTAGTACGCCTTACTACCTGCAACAGGTGGGAACGAAACCCTGAGTACTGGAATGTACTCAGCTAGACTTACCCGTCATCAACCAGAAATAAAATTGACACCAAGGAGTATGCAAGGCTTTATAAGCGGACTGGCTTGACTTGCTTTGCGGAAAAGCATAAGTTATCATATATGAACCATTTTAAGCTTATTAGCACCAGGTTACCTTTATAGCCTGATTAAGCTAAGTTAGCACCTGTACTAATGGCAATCACTTGATTAATCATTAAGCAATCAATAGTACCTATAACAGGTTTGGCATTTTCCAACATCATCCATATAACCATCCTTCTTTCCATAGTAACATTACTACGATGACATAGCTCAAGTCAAGTGCTCCCTATCCAGTGAGCGATGGCGATTCGAATCGATTACCAACCAGCTGGTGATTTATTCCTCACACAAACCACACTCACCGATCAAGTGAGCTACAGGTCACCGAACCAACTATTCAGGTAAAGTCTCGAGTTTGCCAGGAACCACATGTATCCAGGGGCCGCCCGACTGCTCTTTGGCCTTATCATCGCGCCCCCGTGTCCTACCACACCTGCTCCGGTACAGTGCGCTGCGGGCAATCTACTCGGCCCGAATAGTTATCCGGCTTCGCGGTCGAAAGATACTTTATTCGGCCAGCTAAATGTGAGGCATGCGTTCAACATGACAAGAGGCCCGCCAATGGTACGGTCCTTAATCGACACAGGCGGGGATAGATAGGCACCCAAGACCTCCATGCCTTGTTGCTTCTCTATCGCCGTCCCGCCCGGTCTCTAACTATCCATCAACACTTGGTTCTTCTCCATGATAACAATTATAGCCAACCATAACCAGGTATCCACCTATCTCTCGCAGGTGACAGGAATTCACCCGACTTCTACTAGTCTAGGCAGGGCGAAGCATATAGATTCGATCCTAAATCTACATAGGGTTCTAGGTGTATTTACTGGACAAGGAGTGATATATATGCAGCAAGGGTTTCACCCAACTCCTACACTTAATGCAACAATACATATATAACATATATATACTCAATTGCATTCAAAAGTAGTGGGAGACTTATAATGCTCCGGGACTTGCCTGGGATCTGACACCTAGTAAAGTCAGTTAGTTGCGCCGTCTTGCCGACACCTCCGATCCTAGCACGTGTCCAGCCTTTCCATCTTCAGGATGGTCCACCAACACCGTCTTCGGGTTCGGTCCCACACCACGTGCTTCTCATGCACCTCGCGTACCTAAATGAGATGCGATAATGCCGATGTATGAATGCATGGAAGTGCAATAAGCGTACATGATGATAAGGAGTGTACTTGAAAGGACTTGCATATGACATGATGACGTGAATGCGAGCATACATGCAAACATAGCCACATTCAGGTGATAAGCAAATTAACCCTATTTGACTGAGTAGTTGCGTATCTCTTCTCTAGTACTTACAACACATATTCATCATGATCAAGTAACATAAGACAAGCAACTTATCACATGTAGCTAACATCATGTTTCTCTAAACATTCGTACACACGCACCAAAGAGCTACCTGCGTTCATTCATAAGCAAGCATGCATGCAGACATACTAACAGGGTATACCTAACGACACAAGGCAAGTCTACCCTATGCATATAACATACACATAAACACATACCACACGTACGACTAATACGCTAAGACATGCCAGCAGGTTATTAGTGCTTTAGGGATACACCAAAGCAACATGCATTCGCTAAGCAAGGCAATTATACTCACATATGGCAAAGCAACTTATCACTTGTACTAACATCATGTTTCACTTGGACTAAACATTTTGTAGCAAGCATCACAGAGCTACATGCACTCACAAGCAAAACATGCATGCTCACTAACAAGGTATACATACCTACACCATTCAAGTTTGTACCTGTATATACATGCACACATGAATGACCACATGGCATTTCAAGTTGAACCAGGCCAAACACACCAGCAGGTTACTCGTGACACAAAAGTACATAAAAGTGCCATGAAGCATTTACATCACATGTAACAATTCATTTTAATTATAGTTATTGAAATGCATAGAACTAGGCCACATATTACCAGAGCTCCTAAAATTCTATAAAAATTACAGCAGGTTAAACATACTCTCTGGACCCTTCCATAAAAATACCATGCCAAAATGATAAGCGTATTAACCTACACAAAAATGACAAATAGCCGGGCAGAGCAGGCATGAAAATACTTTGTACTATGAAAAGTGTCAAACCATAGATTTACTATTTTTCTTAGCTACTTCATAGTACAGGAGCAGTCCACAATTTTTCCCAAGATTTATCTATGCATATTTTATTTACTAAAAATGCCACAAGAATCAGAATTAAAGCAATTTAAATAATAAGTACAATTTATTCCATAATAATAGCACCTCAAAACTTTACCACAGATTCTACACCTCAAGATCTATCAAGCAAATCAAGTCTCACATTTTTCTGACCCCTACTCTATTTACTGCACATTTCCAAAGATCACAAGCATTTAACACATTAAATAAAACTCTATATAAAAGTATCACAAAAATGCTATTTCACATTTTTAACAGATAGATCTATTCACTAGAAACACAACACAACTTGTTTCACCTCATTTGGATACCCACAGCTCAAGATATAAATTACACAAGCATTACTTCTTTTTCTGAAAATCATTTTCCAAAATCAATTAAATCCGAAATGCTACATGCACCCAGATCTAGTGCACCACAGACACTGGCAGCTGGGTCCCAGGTCCAGCCGGGCCCCACCCGTCAGCCTCACAGAAGCAGGGGAGGCGCTCCGCCGGCCGGATCTCGCCGGCGGTGAGCCCTCCGGCGGCGCTGACCCCATCTCTGGCTTCCTCTCGTCGAAGCGAACGCACCCAGCTAGGATGCGGCGGCCAAGGCGAGCTCGAGCAGCAGCGGTGATGGCCAGTGGCGAGCGGTGGTGCGGGTGACGGTGGCCAGGCCTCCTCCGGCCACGGCGAGGCCGGGCGAGGGGCGCTGGAGCACCGCGGCGTTGCGGCGAAGACGAGGCGCGCGCTCGAATGGCGAGGGAGACGACGGAGCAGGGGTGGCGCTGCGGACCGCGACAGCGGACGCGCCGGCGGCGATGACGGCCCAAATCCGCCCCTACCTCGGTGACGAACAATGGCTGGGTGGTGCGGTGGATGCGCGGGGTCGGGAGACACACCACGACGCTGCTGGTTGCCTCGGAGCAGTGGCGATGCGCTACGTCGGCGACGAGTGCAGCGGCGGCGCACTGCATGCAGCGGTGCATGGCGAGAGCGGGGGCGAGGCAGGGAGAGCGAGCGCGTGGGGGGGATGAATCCGGACGGGAATGAGGCAAGCGGCTCGGGCAGTGGAGTTCCCGACCGGCTATAGGCGCGGTCGGAAGCGCGGCGCCGCCCACGGCCGCCGGTGGCCGAGCGCCACGCGGCGAGCGGCCGCTGGGCGAGGTGGGCACGCGGGAGCTGTGCGGGAGCGGGCCGAGACCGCCTGGGCTGGCTTCTGGCTGGGCCGAGGAAACGACGCGCGCGCGGCCCGATTAAGGTAAAATCCCCCCTTTTTTCTTTTAAAAACGAAAACAACATTGTATTTCTCCTTGTGAGCACATTTTAAGCATGTTAGAGACATTTTCATGAGTTGACCCAAAAACCACTTTTGTTCCTTAATAATTTATCTACAACCTTGGTTTAGAATGCATCAATAGAAAACTAATGTGACATGCTTTTCATAAATGGTCAAACCAAAATACTCCACGGTCGACATTGAGTCAACTAATACTTAGAAGCCTAATTAGCCAAAGTCATTAACATGAACATGGTGCCATTTTATGTCCTAAACATGAATCAAGTATTGTTATAAGCATAGGTGCACAACTGCATTATTAAAACTACAAAGTCCAATCATATATCATATGAAACATCACATTTGTACTACTAAAACATTTCAATTCTACATTTGAAACATTGTGTTGCAAAGGTTATAAATGCAATGTTTCACTTATTTCATTTTGCAACCCAACCAGGTCTAAGTGAGTTTAGTGACCAAACAAAGCAATCACTTGTCTTAACTAAGCATAATTATAAAACATATACATTATGAATCATGAAATAACAAGCAATGTTTCATTAGCACATGTCACACGTTTCAGATGTTTCGAATGCATGTTTCAAGTGTTTCTTGTGTTAATGCTCATGTATGAATAAATTATGCTTATGCCCATGAAATGCAAGTGCAAAATGCATGCTTAACACTGGGGTGTTACACACCCATTTCGAATGTGGCCTTCTCAAATCCCTTTTTCTTTCAGGTTTTCGTGAGACTTCTCAAATCCCTGAAAACTACGTAGTGACAACATATATATGCAATCTTTTATAACTATGAGTAGAATTTCTTGGACCTACTAGTGAGTGCCTCAAATACAAAGTTAACACATACTCCCTATAATTTTAATCAAACTTCAGATGCTTTGACCCTCCAAGAAAGTTGGAATACCTTGTAATTTGGAATGGAGGGAGTACTTCTTTTCTAGTGATTGTCTGCTTTTTACTCGACTAACACGGTATCGACTGTTGCGTGCAAAAGCCATGATGTAGAGGAGCACATGTTGCTTTTGGAGTAGCCAATCCTTGTCAAGTAATTTTTGAGTTCCACAATTTATTTTTCTTGTTTGAAGGTCACTTGAATAGATAAGAGCCTTAGTACTTGGAAGAACAGTCAGCTTCAATCTGCTAATTTTGCTATCAAGCTATTTAGCACAGTTAAGTGTCATGTGATGATTGCTGGATTTTGGTTGTTTCATGTTGATGATTGCTTGGATTTTGCAGGGTAGCTTCGATAATTCCTTTGATTGATATTAAGCAGCCCAACAAGTAGCATAAATGGATAAGGAAGCCATCTTATTAGAGTCTTCGCAAGGCTCATTTGTTTTAGATTAGGGAGAAGGATATCATGAGCACCATGGTGAAACACAAGGATTAGTCTTTGTTCATAGAAGTTCAAATTTAGTTAGGATTCCAACACTTATTAGGGTCACATTATAAGCAAAGCAGCCACTGAAGGAGTGTTCCATGGCATGTTAAAACACATTCCTTCATTAGAACAAGTATCGCAAAGCCAGCATATGTAATTCGCACAACCAAAATTGAGTAATACTCTTGAGGACATCAGCCTTCCGTCATCCCCTCACTTTAGTGTCACAAAACTAGCGGATGGTGTCTAGTTTGGTCACTTTAGCGTCTTTTGGTCGAGCTCTTTTTGCTTTTGATCTTTGTGGGGTGTGATTCTTTAGAGAGGTAATTCTATGATTGAAAATGATTCTCTAAGATAAAGTATATGTATGAGATTTTTTATAGTAGTGAACTAGAGAAGATTTTTTTCAGCTCCTAACCCTGTAGCTCAATTTAAATATTCACTTCATGGAAATCGCCATGGAATTGAATACTGTTGGGCAAAGCTTCCATCCGATTGAGCCTCAAAGCTGTTCCTGGAGCTCGATCTGTCAAATTGGCTCTTAGGTCATTATCCCCTCTTTTTTTATTAATGAAAAAACATGCATTGCATGTTTTTAAGAAAATAATCTAGCACTGGTGTCAAATGATAAATATATTTTAGGATAAGCATATGTGAACAGATATATGCATTGCACCAAAAGGACCACGCCACAAATTTGAGTGTGAAGTGTTCTGTTTGAGTTGATTTTAATATCATCACCTTAATATAACACACATGCGAATATGATTGTATCTCATTGTAACGCACATGTATAAAGCTAGTATATAGAAATCAATAATGTTTTTATCTTTTGTCCCTTCAACAGCCTCTACTTTCAAAAACACAACAAAATCAAGTAAACAAACAAAATAAATAAAAAAGAAATGTATCATTTAGCTACCCCACGATCGTGATTGACTCCTAAAAAAAATGTGTGTGGCCAACCTAGCCCACCACCACCCTCTCGTCCTTTATGCACATAACACAGGAGAGGAAGACGAGCCTCCAATGGTGAGATCCTACAAACTACAAAAATACCTTTATTTCTCTACCCCTATGGGACTATTGATAGTCAGCTTCACATAGATTGTGTGTTTTATATTCTACTAGGTGACTGTCATACACTATACTATGATGGAAAGCAGTCATTGAGGCTTCATGTGTAACAAATATTTGAATTGAGAACGCAAGCATTGCTATGAATTTTTTATTTGAATATTAGAGGCCATCGCATTAGGGTGTCCTTAATTTTTTCTTTGCCCACATCAAGTTAGCAACATAAGGGCACTTAACTAGTAACAAAACCTAAGGATGTGAAAAATTTCGTAAACATCCATTTGTTTTTAGGCCCACTATTGGAATTTTAGATTTTCTATTGAAATATATGCTACTAATTTGTCTTAAATTATAATTAGCCATTGTTATAAATTGTTTTCATGTTAAAAGATATTTGAAATATAAACTGTTCATATAAATTTAATGCTTTAAACATACATGGCATTGGATTAATTATTAGTCAAATTTTACATAGATCAACTTTTGAAGACCTAGATGTACAGTAAGTGAGTCAATTTATATCCCTTAGAGCTAGCTAAAAATTAGATGATATCTTGATTAGATCTCCAACTAACAAGATAACCCAAAACAAAGTTTGTTGTAGCTCAAAACAGCTAATAGATATGCTATTTCTTAAAGTTCCATAACATGACCTACACAAAAGATGGAATTGAGATTATATTCCACTGCAAAACCCAAAACCCATAAGAGTTTATTAACAAACTACATAAAACAAAACCAAATCAAGGCACCCCTGTGTCACCATCAAACCAATCCTCCTGATAAAACACTCAGCCTGATCAGTTGCACTTATTGTAGTTGCAGCGCTGTTGTTGTCTATAGTGGTTGAAGAGAGAAAAGCATACGACCACACATGCAACCACCACAGAAAAAAGAGCAGTCGAGTATAACGACTAAGGCTCTATTTGGAGCCATGGAGCTAATAATTAATTGCTAACAATTAGCTAAATAGATCTAGCTAATAGTCTAGCTAGTTTTTAGCTAGCCATGTTTGGATCCAAGAAAATAAAAGTTAGCTGCTAATAATTAGCTCCTTGAATCCAAACAGATCTAACTAATAGTTTAGTTAATTGTTAGCCTAATACCAAATTAATAACTATTGTACTGGTTGGACCAAACTAGCTCATAGCAATCAATATTAGTTGTGACCTATTAGTTAGCTAACAACAATTAGTAGCTAATGGATCCAAACAAGACCTTTAACTAACAACTATCTTACTAGTTGACCAAATCAGCTATTAACAGGTTAAAACAAGGTCTAATTCCTGACAAAAGCAACACATGTCAACAAGTAACAGCACTGCAAAGAACAATCTCAATTGCTTATATGACGTTCAAAAGGTTCCATCTCCTATCGTTTCTTCGTTCTTCACCCCTGTTAATCATAGCCAGATCGACATAATGCATGTAGCCAGATCGACATAATGCATGTAGCTAGACAATGCATTCTTCCTCATATTGTGGTTAGTGATGTATTGATCGACATAATGCATGTAGCCAGACTATGCATTCTTCCTCCCCTTTTCTAAAAAAAATACATTCTTTCCTTGATTGTGGTTAGTGATGTACGGAGTATTATGTTACCAGATGTTCCTACTTCCATATCAGGATTTGGTGGAGTGTTTTTTTTTTGAAGCAAGGATTTGGTGGTAGCTAAATTTGTAATTATTATTAATCAAGTTCTATTCCATTTGTAATTATGACATCAGCCGGTAAGGTATCACAGTTTGAATTTATTCTTCAGTAGCATCATTGTGTATCGTATTGCACAGCTTCACACCGTAAGGAGACTCTCTTGATATGCCGTGCCATCTCGAACTGCGCATGCGGCTGACTGGCTCAACAAAGGCTGTGTTTAGATCCAAATTTTGGAGTACCAAAATATATTATAGTATTTCGTTTGTATTTAGTAATAATTGTCCAACCATTGACTAATTAGGCTCAAAACATTCGTCTCGTAAAGTACAACTAAACTGTACAATTAGTTTTTGATTTTATCCACATTTAGTACTCCATGCATGCAGGGCCGGCCCTGAGATTTTGAGGGCCCAGGGCAACGCTAAAAATTGAGGCCCCTTATAATATATGTACATCTATTATCGCTTGTATTAGTTTTGATGTTAAGCTAAGAATAATTACCTGACATGCATTACCTATTCTCAAAAAATCTATCATGTCACATCCTCTCTCCGTTCTAAAATAAGTGTACGTCTCCCTTGTGTTCATATTATTTTTTAATACGTCCTTTGTGTCATCACTCGTTTCCTCCTTTTTATTTTCTAACTACTAACGGCATCATTTATACTACCTCCTCCGTCTACAAAAGAATACAATTCTCGGGTCTCGAGGAGACAATTCTCGGGTCTCGAGGAGTCAAATGACATGAACTTTGAATAAATTTATATAAAAAAATACAAATATTCATGATACAAAATAAGTGTCAGTAGATTAGTTATAAAAATATATATTTTTATAATAAATTTATTTTGAAGATATAAATACTAATACTGGAAGTGTTTACTTCCTTCAAAATTCCAAAAATTTTACAAGATTCCCCATCACATCGAATCTTTGTATGCATGCATGGAGTATTAAATGTAGATAAAAAAAATAACTAATTGCACAGTTTGTCTGTAAATGTCGAGACGAATCTTTTGAGCCTAGTTAGTCTATGATTGGATAAATTTTACCAAATAACAACGAAAAGTGCTACAGGAACTTTACACCAACTTTTACACCATCTAAACACTACCACTATTTACTATAATCTTAGTTAAACTTGAGCTTGATTGACTTATACGGATACCATAATTGCATTCTTTTATGGACAGAGGGAGTAGAAGACATGTGCTGGAATTTTTAAAATACATTTAATAATTGAAAACTAGCACAAAGCATATATACCCTACATGGCATACGGTTAGCCGCATGGCAAAGAGAGAGAATTGATGCAGACGTTGCGCTCCTGAGCATCTTTAAGAGTTTACCAAATTAATTTGGCATCTATCTATGTTTAGCAAAACCGAAAAAATTGTGCTCCAACAGTTTGACATCTAACTTGGCAAATCTCCCCCCTCCACGCGTATATTTGCGCGCATCGCTGGCGCATCCGGCTTTACGTGCATATTTAAGCGGGGCTCTTCGTTCGTTTAGCGGGTCTCTTCTTATTTTATCAAGTTCAAATGGCAAACTCTTGGAGAGAGTATTTTTTCACTTGTCATATATTTTAGCAAGTTACCAAATCACGATATTTACCAAATGAATTTTGGCAAACTCTTGGAGATGATCTTAGGCCTCTCATACAGCACGTTGCGCTCCTGTAACAGCAATACACTCATACGCCACCTGTAGTCCGGAGTACTTTAGCTAAGCTCCAAAATACTACTTCTACACAGCACACACACCTGCACCGTATACATACAGGGTTGGGGGCCCTTACGGCTCGGGGGCCCAGGGCAGCCGCCCCGCTCGCCCGCCCCCAGGGCCGGGCCTACATGCATGTATCGCAAGTTTAATGTGATGGAAAATCTTTTTTTTACGTAGTGCACTTTTCAACTAATCTAAACACAGCCCGAACAAACCCGCGAGGGACAGTTCGGACCTTTCCTGTCACCCGACCGCCAGCGCATATCCTCTGCGGAGTTTGCGCACGGGGATAATGGCGACCACTACTGGCCAGCGCAACCGTCCCCGCGTACACCGTCAGCATGGCCGCCGATTGCCATAAAAAAAAAACTCCAACTCAAATTCCTAACGCAGCCAGCCCAACCGATCTGCTCCGTCCATCGCCTCAGGCGACGGCTCTCCTCGCGCCACCTGGTGGGTCCCCCGTCCGCTCCAACTCCACCACCTCCTTTCCCCAATCCACCCGACTGATTTTTATTTTATTCAATCAACGACCAAAAACCTAAAAAAGAATTAGAAACGGAAGAAGAACAGCAGGCGAAGCTTCGCCAGGTAATCACCTCGTCCTCCTGTCCTTCTTCCCCTGGCCTGACCCGCCGCGCCAAATTCGGCGCGATTCGGGCGGGATTAGTTGGAATTCCCCTGAGAATCGGAGCATTTTTTGGACTTGGTAGGTTGGTATATTGATCGA
Organism: Saccharum hybrid cultivar R570; assembly: GCA_038087645.1. Classification (NCBI taxonomy): domain Eukaryota; kingdom Viridiplantae; phylum Streptophyta; class Magnoliopsida; order Poales; family Poaceae; genus Saccharum; species Saccharum hybrid cultivar. The sequence goes on along the minus strand of JAQSUU010000066.1, from coordinate 30,513,572 downwards.
TTGATTGATCGGTGGCGGAGGAAGGGGAGGACGGCGGCAGATGGCGGCGTGCCGGGGCTTCTTCGAGTGCCTGCTCAGGCTGCTCAACTTCATCCTCACCGTCGCCGGCCTCGCCATGGTCGGCTACGGGATCTACCTGCTCGTCGAGTGGATGAAGATATCCGAGGACGGCAGCGGCGGGGGATTGACGGCGGAGGTGCTCGTCTCCGGCCGGCCGTTGTTGGGTGCTGTCGCTCTCGGTGACAGCTTCCTCGACGAGCTACCCAAAGCATGGTGAGATGGTTGCTTGCCCATGGACCTTTTTTTGTTTCTGATGAATCAATGTTGGTTTGGTCCATGTGATCTCGCGACTGATTAGGATTTTGGATTGAGAGGAACTGCGAGGTTTGCTTAGTAGGGGTGGCAATCACAATTGTGAATAGGACAAGTGTTACTTTAATTTTCCATGTAGTGGATGATTAAGAGGCAAATGTTTGAAATATGCAATGATATTATAATAGCCAAAACTCGCAGTTGCAAATTGCAGTCTGATGAAGCACTTGTTACTCGCCTTTAGATTGACGAGCCTGTTAGGCAGGGGTAAATTCTATGTGGATTGGAATTGTTCCAAGTTTCCAGCCGGAACCATTGACTCTTTAGTTTGGCAATTATGGGTTTGTTCTTTGTTCGTTTTTACTGCCAAGATGATTGCGTTTGACATGGAATCACCTCTGTTCCCTGCAGGTTTATTTATCTGTTCATTGGTGTTGGGGCTATCGTCTTCCTCGTGTCTCTGTTTGGCTGCATTGGAGCAGGGACAAGAAACACCTGCTGTTTGTGTTTCGTATCCTTTTTAATGTGCCTCTCAGACATCATTCTGTTGTCCTCTCTAAAAAAGATTCCATTTGTCATACACAAGACACTAAAAAGCACTTGGAATTATGCTGAACATTAAATCAAGACAGGCTGTTAGTAGCTGAACCTGCTAAACCAACAAATTTTATTTCTGTACTACTCTGAAACGCCAATCTTATAAACAGCAGTAGCAGAGGCAATAAGTTTTTAACTATTTCTGCAGCCCTATTTCGTCAAAGGCAGTTATTTGACATTTTATGATGATATAAGATCACAGTATTAATTCATGCTTGTTTCCTTTGACTTCTAAAAAAGTATGCTTTCTTGGTCATATTGTTGATCCTTGCTGAAGCTGGAGCTGCTGCATTCATTTTCTTTGACGATAGCTGGAAAGATGTGAGTATTCTGTTTGGTGCTTGTCTCGGGGACTAAACTACTACAGTGTAACTTGTCTTATCATTTCCTTGAGTAGCTTTAGTTATCCATAGACTTCTTTTGCAGGTAATTCCAGTGGACAAGACACATAACTTTGATGTTATGTATGACTTTCTGAAGGAAAACTGGGAGATTGCAAGATGGGTTGCTCTTGGTGTTGTTGTTTTTGAGGTAGGAGACGAGACTAATCTTACATCCTTTGGTCTTAACTAAACTCAAAGGATGCTCATCTGATCCTTATTTTTTCCAATGCCACTGTATTTGCTTCTTCAACTTCTACTCCTAAGTTGTCCTAATATTCATGCAAATGCTTTCCAACTCTAAATCCCATCCTCAGCCCCCTTTCTAATTTCTCATCACCCCGCACTGTATGTTTTGTTTAACCTGTTAGTAGCGTATGGATTCTTCGGCTTTCTGTCTTGAGATGCATAGATGTTTGTTCCAATGCAGATTTATTCTGCTGTTATGTTTGTTGTAATCAGCTGATAATGAACAAATTATAGGTAATTTAAAACTTAGCATGATAATTAATGGGCTGCCCCAGAAACTATTGACACCTTAATTCTGTATTGCCTTAGAAAGGATTTTGTCTTTTCATTTAGCTGTCGCTTGTCAAGTATAGGTTGTATGTGGGTAGTCACACCAAAACTAAAACTAATGCCGACTGATTTGCAACAGGCAGTGCTCTTTCTGTTGGCTCTGGTTGTCAGGGCAATGAACAAACCTGCTGAGTATGACAGTGATGATGAAATTATTGCAATTGGCCGAAGCCCTACCATGCGGCAGCCATTGATCCATGCCCAAAATGTGCCTGCCACTGGTGTTCCTGTCCCAACACTCGATCAGCGTGCAAGTAGAAATGATGCCTGGAGCCAAAGGATGCGAGAGAAGGTACATTACTTGATGGATTGTTTCAGCGTTATGATTATGATATGTTTTGTTCTCTTCTCTTGACGACAGTTATATTTGCACCTAAAATGCAGTATGGTCTGGACACGAGCCAGTTCACGTACAACCCTTCAGACCCAAGCAGGTACCAGCAGAATGGCACACCACAGGCTGAAGAAAGGAGTCGATGCACTATAATGTGAAGAATCCTTCATGAGGTCCTACGAGATAAATGGTTTTCTTGAACGGGGGCTACCTCAGCTTGTGTAGTTTGGTGTTACGGTGTTGTTCAGACTTCATAGCGGTGTGTGGAATAGAAGAATCCCGACAATATTGTTTGTCACGCTTGATATGTCTTCTCTGCAAATGTTCTATGCACCTGTAATTTTATTGTGAATGAGGAACTGTTAGCCATTGACATAATCTGTTTTGTATTTTTTGGGGGTTTGTGTTTTTTGGGGATTTGTTTCTTGTTGCCAATCCCCCCTTTTTTCATGTAGCTCTGTTTAATCTAAGATTTGGTTGTGCCGTAAGTGAGATGAGACTGGTAGAATCTGTTTTGCTTTGTGTATATTGGAAATGAGTTAGGTTCTGGTAAAGTTCCCACTGGTTTTCAGCCAATGTGAAAAAGACTAGTCTCGATGGAGGATTTGTCGTTTACACGCTTCATGGCTCATTTCTGATCTGCAACATAATCTTCCTCCACGATGCTACAAGCCCATGCTGGAAGAAGCCAATGCAGTGATGGTTGCGAGATGCCTACTTTTACCGAATGCATTGATTCCGTGCTATATTATTTGATTATGTTCCCAAATATTGATTCTTTGTATGACAAGACACTACATTCCTAATTCCTATACTAGTGATTGTTTGATTCAATTTCTTCCCATGAACGGACCAGAGATCCCTAGACAAGAGGATTTAACTTTGACTTTGATCTGATCAAACCAGGGTGATTCGGCAACATCACATGTTTAAAAAAAAAGTTTCGGCAACAGTATGGTGGTGGCGCAGGCCGCCCTGCTATGTAATTGTGCATGGTGCCCCTAAACAGCGGTGTTTTCACGTCTCACGTGGATGGCGCTCATTGGGGTGGCTTGGCCTTGCTAGAGTATTGATTTACCTAGCAAGTGTGGAGCCAGAAATTTAATAATGTACTTGTAGTATTCCATTACTAAAAAAAAGACCAATTTATTAAATAACTTTCTTACAAATAACTAGAGGAAGTATTATTAATTATTAACTGAAAACTGTAATCTTAGCGCGTGTTCCGCCCTCTCTCTCCTTATCTATTTTCTGCTTCTTGACTTTGACCCGTACTTCAGCGACCCGAGCCCCCAACAATCCCCCGCCGAATTCCAGATCAAGGGTATCACCTCCAGCCCCAGTTACTGAGCGGAGCCGCTCCTGGCGCTTGATTTCTACTGGATACGGTGAGTTCCTTTGTAACCCCTCTCAGATCCCCTTCCAAGCTTAAAGACCATATAGAAACACAATCCGTATTCAGCTGTTAGCTTAAAGCTTGTTGAATGGATGGACCGGCTCCAAGATCCAACGTCGTTTTCTAGGATTTATTATTTATAGCATCGAGCTAATTTTTGGGAAATTGAAGACTAAAAAAACTGGGATTTACAAGAGCATAGCTAAACCAACTCTTCTTTTTTTTTCCTTGGGGAGTTGGTGGACTGTCGCTTATGAAGTTCTCCCTTTTTCGAATCAATCTGAATAAGAAAGGAAACTCGGAACTTGCTAACTTACTGTTTCTTGTGTTCAGTAAGTTGTCTGTAGCCTTGTAGTTAGATGTACAATTAAGAGCCTGTTTGGATCCATTAGCTGCTAATACTCCCTCCGTCCCAATGAATGTGCAATTCTCGCATCCCGAGAAATCAGCCATCGCAAATTTTGATTAAAATTATATAAAAAAATACTAACTCTTATGAGACAAAATAAGTACCGTTAGATTGGTTATGAGATATATTTTCATAATAAATTTATTTCGAGACATAAATGTTAATACTTTTTGCTATAAATTTGGTCAAAGTTGACACAGTTTGAACGGCACGTTTCCCATAATTGCACAATCAACCGGACGGAGGGAGTAGTTAGCTAGCTAATAGGTCACAACTAATATTAGCTGCTATTAGCTAGTTTGGTCCAACTTTGTTAGTTAGGTATTCAACTAACAATTAGCAAAACTATTAGCTAGACATGTTTGCATCCAAACAGGGCCTAAGCAAGCTCATGAAATATTCGATGACCATTCCATCCGATCATAAAAAGTGGTGTTTTGAGGTTGTCTAAAGTCAACCATTCCAAACTTTAACTATTATTTACCCTTTTATATATTGAGCTTCAATGTTGGAAGTGATCGGAGCAGATTTGTCTTTAAAAATAGTTCCATAAAAAATTACGTTTTCTATATTTATCAATAATATTAGAAGAAAAAGTAGAGGCCAAACTTTGGAATCTTGACTTCATACAACTTCAGAACGAGGGAGAGGCATCTAGGATCCCGCCCTATTCAACAAATTTGTGATTACTGCATTCATGCATGATATTTTTTTTCCCGAGAACATGTCTGTTGGCACGTTTTTTCATTAAGAGGAAGCATTTGTGCATGATAAGTTCTAAACTTTCCTTAGACCCATAAAATTGGTACGTGTGCTAGTTAATTTGTAACACATTATGCATCGTTTACATGTACACCTTCACCATTCTAGTTTTCAATAGCATAATGTTGTGGATCCTGAAATTTACAGCTAGGCATAGCCTTATATATGCACAACAGAAGTAATGTCTATTTTTATTTTGGCAGAATTGCAGAATAAGTTATCATGTGCTTGTCAAAACAGGGTGTGGTTTTCATAAAAATAAAGGGTGTGTTGCAGTTAGGGGCAGCAAAGAAATTGAATCATCAATTCGATAAGAGTACATAAAAGGTAGAGATGATATTTCGCTTTGGCTCTACATATACAATTATATATATGTATTGTACAAGGGTCCACCTAGTGCTAGTTAGAACTTAAAAGGGACCTGGCATCTGATTATCTTATGAGTAGGGTATGTTCATATACACTAACAGTAACAGATCCTGGGCATGTAGTTATAAACTTTGCTCTTTCAGCTTGCCCATCAGAGGAAAAATAATTTCTTTCATTTTCGAGTCTCTATGGTAAAACATGGTGTTGGCTGCGCATCCACCTTAACATTTTGGCTTTTCCCTTTTAGGATCAATGCATTTTCAATACTGAGAAGAAGCCAACAGTGCAATGGCAGAGGGGGTTGTCGGCGTCCTTATTCTGAAGCTTGGTTCAGCCTTGGTTTTAGAGGCTTGCAGGTTTGGCACAAAACGGCTCTACCATGAAGCTTCAGCCCTTGGCAGGCTCTTTGTTGAGATCCGTGATATCAAGGAGGAATTGGAGAGTATGCAATCTTTCCTACAAGGAGCTGAGAGATTCAAAGATACTGACAACAACACTGCCAACTTTATCAAGAAGATTCGTGGCCTTGCTTTCGACATTGAGGATGTTATCGATGAGTTTATCTACAAGATGGAGGACAAGCATGGTAGTTTTGCTGCAAAGATGAAGCGCCGGATTAATTATATTTGGACATGGCGACGTCTCACGTCCAAATTGCAAGAGATCAAACTAAAACTAGAGAACGTTGATAAGAGAAATGTTCGATATGACATGAGAGGAATTGCTAGAGAAGATGGAAGCAGTGATGCTCCTTATAGATCTACCGACCAGATTTCTTACTTCCCCAAAGAGGAAAATCTTGTGGGCATTGATGAAAACAAGGAGTTGTTGATGAATTGGCTAAGGGGTGATCTACAACAGCAAAGTGTAATTACAACAGTATGGGGGATGGGGGGAGTTGGCAAGACCACTTTGGTTACCCATGTTTACAACACTGTGAAGGTAGACTTCGACAGTGCTGCATGGATAACTGTTTCAAAAGCTTACCAAGTGGAGGACTTACTGAAGCAGATCATCAGGGGATTTCAGAAAAGTGATTTGAAGGGTGAACTTCGTGTTGACATTATTGACATGGAAAGGAGAAGCCTAGTTGAGATCATCCATGATTATTTGCGTGGTAAAAGGTTTGTTTTAGTGCTAGATGATGTCTGGGGCGTTGACATCTGGTTCAAGATAAGTGATGCTTTTCCTACCAATAGCACTAGCAGGTTTATTATCACATCGAGGATACATCAAGTAGCATTGCTGGCTAATGGAAATTGCATAATTGAGTTGAAGCCACTAGAGGCACACCATTCATGGGAGTTATTTTGTAAAGAGGCCTTCTGGAAAAATGAAAACAAAATGTGTCCGCTGGAACTTAATAATTTGGCACAAAGATTTGTTGATAAGTGTAACGGGCTCCCCATTGCCATTGCATGCATAGGCCGTCTTTTGTCTTGCAGAAGCCCAACCTACTCTGATTGGGAAAGCTTGTACAAGGAACTAGAGTTGCAGATGACAAATAATGTGATTCTTAATGTTAATGTTGTTCTAAAGGTTAGTTTGGAGGATCTTCCATATATTTTAAAGAACTGTTTTTTGCACTGTACAATATTTCCCGAGGATTATTTGATCAAAAGGAAAAGGTTGATTAGGCACTGGGTAGCAGAGGGATTCATCAGAGAAACAGAGCATAAAACAATGGAGGAAGTGGCAGAGGGCTATTTGTATGAACTTGTCAATCGTAGCCTATTACAAGTAGTGGAGAGAAATGAAAGTGGACGAGTGCAGAGTTGCCGAATGCATGATATTATTCGATTTCTTGCTCTGACAAAAGCAAATGAGGAAGGCTTTTGTAAAGTTTATGATGGCATGGGGAGTTCTTCAGCTGAAAAGACGCGTCGCTTATCGATTCACAGTGCAAATATTAAGCAGTTGACTCAACCAACAGAGCTTACAGTTCGCTCAATCTATGTTTTTAGTAATGGTCTGACTATTGATTCACTTAGGTCTTTCTTGAAACATTTCTACTTGCTATCAACTCTAGATCTCCAAGGTGCCCAGATTGTGGAGCTGCCAGATGAGGTTTTCAACTTGTTTAATCTACGGTTTCTTAGTCTTCGAAATACTGAGGTTAGGAATATCCCCAGCACAGTTGGAAGATTACAAAAACTTGAAGTCTTGGATGTTTACAATGCTAAATTGTTGGCTTTGCCAGAGAGTGTTTCAAAACTTAGAAAGTTGAGGTATCTCCATGCAGCTACCGTTCCAGAGATAAATAACAAAGGAGTTGTGGCTTGGATTGGAATCCAGGTGCCTAAAAGCATCAAATACCTGACAGGCTTGCAAGCCTTGCGGCTTGTTGAGGCGAGCTCAGAGACTTTATGTCATCTTGGTGCTTTGACACAGTTGAGAACTTTTGCCATCACCAATGTGCAGAGGGAACAATGTGCCGATTTATGCACTGTTATAATGAACATGAACCATCTTGTTAGCTTAGCAATTATGGCTATAAGTGAGAAGGAAACACTTCAACTGGAAGAACTTTGTTTACCCCCAACTCTTTCAAAGCTTGAATTAGGAGGGCAACTGGACAAGAAAGCAATGCCCCGAATTGTATCATCCTTTTCAGATCTTGGTAACCTCACCTTATTGACCTTAGCATTCTCCAAACTTGATGAAGACTCATTTTCATGCCTCTTGACGTTGCATGGTCTATGTGGGCTTTGGGTTGATAAGGCTTATGAAGGGAAGAGGCTTCACTTTAATGCTATGTCTTTTCCAAATCTTCGACAGCTTGCAATATCAGATGCACCGCAGCTCAACAGTGTTGTAATCGAACGAAGCGCACTGCAAAGCCTTGTTCAGCTAACACTTGTAGATTGTCCAGAACTGAAGGCCCTCCCTGATGGCATTGAGCATCTTAGAACACTTGAGAAATTATATCTGCGAGGAGCATCCGAAGAGCTCACGGAGCTATTTCAGTGGAATGAAGAAACACATGAGTCCAATGGGAATCTTGAGAAGATCGGTCATGTCCGAAGGGTTACTGTTTATCCATGAAAAGGATGGGAACTGTTGGAGTATATGTCTGTGGCCCATGTGGCTAGGCCCATGAGGCCCATGTATGCTACACTATATAGCTACCCTTCTAGGGTTAGCCTAATCAATCTAGTCCATTCATTCCAACATGGTATCAAGAGCCTAACTATCCCCTTCTCCCTCCCTCCCTCTTCCCAGCCGCCGGCAGGCCTCCAAGGGCGCCGCCGCTTGCTGCCTCTTCCCTGGCCGGCCATGGCTGACCCCCCTCCTCCCTCCTTCTTCCTTCCCTTCCCCCCCTCTCCCACCCCACCTCTTGGGCCCAGGTGGCCGGTTCCTCCCCTACCCCGCGCCCCTAGCCACCTCTAGCCGCCGTCATCGCTTCCCCAGGCGCCGCCCGACCTGGCGCAGCCGTGGCCTGCCCCCTGGCGCCGCCGGCCGCCGGCGGGCCACTAGGCGCGGGTGCGGGCCCCACCTGGCCCCCACCTGGCGCGGCCATGGGCCCCGTCGAGCCCCTGCTGGCCGCTGCTCCTCCCTCTTCTGCCGCTTGGCCGGCCTCTGGCGGGCTGCCTGCTGCCCCCGCCGAGCCCCTGCTGGCCGCTGCTCCTCCCTCTTCCGCTGCTTGGCCGGCCTCTGGCGGGCTGCCTGCTGCCATCACCGCGCCGCTGCAGGCTGCTGCTCCTCCATCTCCCGTGGCATGGCCGACCACTGGACAGCGCCTGGCCCTCGCCCTTGCGTCCAATGTGGCCGTCGGGACCGACCTTCCCTCTGCTGGTGCGGCCCGCCCACAGGCGCTGCTGCCTGCCACCACCAGCGCTACCCTTGGCCCAGGCTGGACCCCCTCCGCCTCCGCGCCCCTCTTCCCCGCGGCATGGGCACAACAGGCCATCGCTTTCACTGCTAGCAGTGCCCCCGCGGCAGCGCCTTTCCCGGCCGCCCCGGCCACCTCTCCTTCTTGGTCTCAGGCCGCCCTAGGCGTGGCCCCGGCGTCGCCCGGCCACCCTCCAGCGCCGCCCGCCGGCGCGGGCCACCCCCTAGCGCCGCTCCCCTCTAGCGCGGGCACTGGCCAGGGCTGGGCGCCGCGTTCGTCCCCTACGCCGTCGTCGTTTCTTCTGGGTTCTCCTCCCCCCGGGCCGAGCGGGGGTGGGGGGGCCGTGGCGGACGCCGTCGTCGCGGACGAGGACGTGGTGGGGGTTCTGGTTTCCACGACCCATCATGGCCCTTCCAGGCTCCCGGTGGTGAGCCTTGCCTGCCGGCCGCCGCCATGCTCGCTGCTGCTTCTCCTGGGTTTCACCCAGCAGCATTCCAGTGGGCTACACCTTCCAGCGCCTCGCCCACACTCCTTCACCACGATGGCCCCGAGAACTCCTATCGGCCCACAGTGGATCGCCGATTCGGGTGCCACCTACCACACCACTCCCGATCCCACTATACTCTCTTCCGTTCAACCTCCTTCCTCTCACCCTTTGTCCATCATGGTCGCAAATGGGTCTTCCCTTCCTGTCACGTCCGTGGGTGCCGCCGGCGCTCATGGCTCCTTTCGTCTTCCTGATGTTCTTGTGGCACCTTCTATGGTTCACAACCTTCTTTCTATTCGTCGGTTTACTGCTGACAATTCCTGTTCCGTGGAGTTTGACTCTTCCGGTCTCACTGTCAGAGATTTGGCTTCCCGGCGTCCTCTGCTTCGGTGTGACAGCACGGAGCCCCTTTACACCCTTCGCTTCCCAGCGTCTCCTTTGTCTTCTTCGCTGACCCCTTCGTCAGCTGCTTTCGCCACCACTACTTCCTCCACCACTTGGCACCGGCGCCTCGGCCATCCTGGTCGTGATGCCCTGATGCAGCTCAGTCGTAGTTCCGACATTCGGTGTCCTCGGACTCACGGTGAGCATTTGTGCCATGCGTGTCAGCTAGGCCGTCATGTCCGTCTTCCTTTTCATAGTTCTTCTTCCCAGGCGGCTCACATCTTTGATCTTGTGCATTGCGACCTCTGGACTTCTCCTGTCATCAGCATTTCTGGCTACAAGTTCTATCTTGTGGTGCTTGATGATTTCTCTCATTACTCCTGGACTTTTCCTCTTCGTGCAAAGTCTGAAGCTTTCCCTGTCATTCTCCACTTCTTCGCTTGGGTGTCCACACAGTTTAGCCTCACCATCAAGGCCGTCCAGTGTGACAATGGTCGTGAGTTCGATAACTCCGCCTCCCGTGCCTTCTTTCTCTCTCATGGTGTCCAGTTGCGCATGTCTTGCCCATACACCTCCTCCCAGAACGGCAAGGCTGAGCGCATGATTTGAACCACCACCGAGACCATGCGCACCCTCTTGCTTCAGGCGTCACTCCCTGCATGCTTCTGGGCTGAGAGCTTGCACACCTCCACCTATCTCCTTAACCGCCTTCCTTCCGCTGCCTGCCCCGCTTCCACGCCGCACCACGCTCTTTTCGGTACGACCACCTTCGCGTCTTCGGGTGTGCGTGTTACCCTAACACCACATCTACCGCTCCCCACAAGCTGGCACCTCGTTCGACTCTCTGTGTCTTCCTCGGGTACTTCCCGGATCACAAGGGGTACTGGTGCTATGATCTTACCTCTCGACGGGTCCTCATCTCTCGCCATGTGGTGTTTGATGAGTCTGTCTTCCCCTTCTCCTCCACCCACACTCCCACGTCCACCCCGGATCTTGACCTCTTCTCCTTGTTTCCCACTGACGCGGTGGTCGAGCCACCTTTTCGGTTGTCTCCCACAGGTACTGCTCCACCGTGCCCTTCGCCGGGGCCGTGCCCTAGCTCACCGACCGCCGGTGACACCCCATGCCCGGGCCTAGCGGGGTTACCTCACGGGCCGGCCCCCGTCACTGCGCCTGACGCGGGTCCCGGGTCATCGCCCTTGGCACCACCTACGCGCTTCGCTCAGCCGACACTCGTCTACTAGCGACGTGCACCTTCCGGGTCGGCCCCCGTTGAAAGGTCCTTGTTTGGTTTTGGTAATTGAGTGACAACTTAGGTGGACTAATATGTGGTTATGTGAGATACATAGGAGATTAGTCCACATGTGATGGTGTCATGAAGGAGCTCATTGCATATGAGACATGACATGGAGTCATGTGGCCAAGGTAACGAAGATCAAGATGAGGCTTGGCTCGACGGACCGGTTGCTAGGGTGAAGGGCAAGTTGTGTGATGGCTTGACGCCGAAGGACCGAGGCAACGGTGAAGAGCAAGTGAGGTCAAGATCGATGAACCAATATGGTCACGTGATGATATGAAGTGGATCATATCATTTGTTATATGGTTGGTGCATGTGTTGCATCAACGTCGGAGGAGATGGAGTGGAATGCGCAAGGCAAAGGTATAACCTAGGGCATTTCCATTTCACCGGTCATAGGTGTGTATAGAAGTTGATGACCGGGTTTAGGATAGATGGCCGTACTATTAAGAGGGGCAAACTTGTTTGCATATCGGTCATCTAGTGCCACTCGAGTGATCTAACTATGCATCGTTGCTAGGATCGAGTGGCGTGGCAAGTTGAGTGGCTAACACCTTCGGTAAAATGATTGTGAAAATGCTAATACACATGCACATGGTGGTGTACACTTGTTGGTGTTAGCACATTTGCGAAGGCGGTGGAGTTTGAGCGGTAGAGAGGGTTTGGGGTCTTCTCTCCCTCCCGCCGAGCTTGCGAGCGCGGGATTCAGGCGATTTCGGGGATATGAAATGCCTATTTTCCACTACGCCGGAAGTCGGAAAAGAAACGGAGGCGAACGGAGGTCACTGAAGTGACCGGACGCTGCACCGGACGCGGTCACTGTTTGACCGGACGCGTCCGGTCAGTGTCCAGTGTCTGCGCGTGTTTCGGTTGTTTGATCGGACGCGCAGCGCGTCCGGTCACTGTCGACCGGACGCGTCCGGTCGATCAGGGAGCTTACTGGACTCTAACCGGACGCTGGCACTGTGGCGTCCGGTCAGTTCTCCAGCGCGTCCGGTCGTTGTTTCGTTGTGCGCGGCTCAGGGTTTACCAGCGCGTCCGGTCAGTTACGGGACCGGTGCGTCCGGTCGTGACCAGCGCGTCCGGTCAGTTGGACCGGCGCGTCCGGTCGGTGCTTCGTGAAAGAGCCGTTGCGCGACCGGAGCGTCCGGTCAGTTGGACCAGCGCGTCCGGTCAGCGCGACTGATGCTGAATCAAGTTTCTAACGGCTAGTTCTGACGCGAACTGTTTTCGCTTGTCCTGTAGTGACCGGACGCGTCCGGTCACCCTGACCGGAGCGTCCGGTCAACGCGTGTTGTGCCCAGTGAAGGGGTACAACGGCTATTTTCATGGAGGGGCTTATAAATAGCCCATTGGCCGGTAGCTGAGCACACTATAGTCTTTGTGACTTGTGTGGTAGTGCTTGGGAGCCCTCTAACTCACTCATGCTTGATAGTGTTCATCGGATCGAGTGAGAGAGCGATTCTAGTGCGTTGCTTTGAGAGATTGCATCGTGTGGCACTAGGTGATCGTGTTGCAAGCCGGTGGTGCTTGTTACTCTTGGAGGTTGCCACCTCCTAGACGGCTTGGTGGCTTGTGGCTCCGTCGAAGCTCGCAAGAAGATTGTGCGAGGCTCCGGAGAAGCTTTGTGAGGGGGATTGTGCTCACCCCGCGGGGATCGCGAAGAGCAACTCTAGTTGAGCGTGTCATTGAGCTACCACACTTTATGGTGGGTTCTTGCGGTGCCTTTTGAGAGGCTCGGTGTGTGACCGATTAGCCGCCGAACCACGAAGTGTTGGTCGACACAACGGGGACGTAGCTTGGTGGCGACCAAGTGAACCTCGGGAGAAAATCACCGTGTCAACATCGTCTACTCTTCTCGGTGGTTTGCCTTCGTGCAACACAAGCTTGTATTTACTTTCATATATATATCGTGCTTGTGTAGTTGCTCTCGTAACTAGTTTGCTTGTGTAGCTTGCTAGTCGTCTTCTTGCTTGTGTAGCTAGAAGCTTCCCTTTGCGTGGCTAATTCGGTTTGTGTAACCTTGTTAGTCACATTGCTTAGTTTGTGTAGCTAAGTTATTTGCGCTCTCTAATTTGGCATTGGTTGCCTTGTTATTGAGCATTGCTAGTGAGCTTAGGAGCTTTGTGTCTTTGCTTCACTAGTTGTGTAAGAGCTCCCTCGGTTGGCAAAGTACTAGTGCATAGGTTTGTGTGACCTTGCTCTAGAATTGAGTAGGTGAGCTCTCGGTAAGCTTAGCACCTTAGTTGCTTAATTAGGATATTTGCAAGGTGCTAGAGAACTTAGATAGAGGGGTGTAGTCTTGGCTAGACCGATAAGTTTAATTCCGCATTTGTTTCGGTTAGATAACGCGTTCAAGTTTTAGAAAGGACTATTCACCCCCCCCTCTAGTCCGCCATCTCGACCCTTCACCCGTTACTACGCCTAACGCGGGGCCCGAGCCGTCGACTACGGCACCACCTGCGTGTTTCGCCCAGCCGGTGCTCGTCTACCAGCGACGTGCACGACCGGAGCCGCCGCCTACGTCTCCACCGGGGGCTCCTTCTTCGCCGGGGTGCCCTCTACCACCGACTGCTTCTTCTCCGCCGGCGACACCGACACCGCCGCCGAGGTCCCCGGATGCCCGTGTCGCGACGCCGATGTACCACCCCCGCTGCTTCACCGCCACCCACGTCATGTTCACCCTATGGTGACGCGACACGCGGCAGGGACCCTGCAGCCCTGGGCTCTTGCGGCGATGCCTGGTGACTTGCAGGTCTCTCCGGTACCCTCTTCCGTCCGTGCGGCCCTGCTGGACCCTCACTGGCGCCGCGCGATGGAAGAGGAGTACGCGGCTCTCCTCGCCAACCGGACCTGGGATCTGGTGCCCCGTCTCCCAGGCTCCAACGTCGTCATCGGCAAGTGGATCTGGACACACAAGCGCCGGGCAGATGGCACTCTCGAGAGGTACAAGACTCGTTGGGTTCTTAGGGGTTTCACTCAGCGGCCTGGTGTTAACTATGATGAGACTTTCAGTCCGGTGGTGAAGCCGGCTACAGTCCGCACGGTGCTCTCCCTCGCACTCACTCGCTCTTGGCCCGTGCATCAGCTGGATGTCAAGAATGCCTTCCTACATGGTCTTCTCACTGAGACAGTTTACTGCAGTCAGCCGGTCGGGTTTGTTGACTCCTCGTGTCCTGACATGGTCTGCAGGCTCAACAGATCTCTCTACGGCCTCAAGCAGGCCCCCCGGGCTTGGAACCATCGCTTTGCTGCCTTTCTGCGATCACTGGGGTTTGTGGAGGCAAAGTCTGATACGTCACTGTTCATCTTCCACCATGGAGCTGAGACTGCATATCTACTGCTCTATGTTGATGACATTGTCCTCACCGCCTCCAGTGAGTCACTCCTTTGCCGCATCATCACCTCTCTCCAGCAGGAATTTGCTATGAAGGATCTGGGTGTGCTCCACCACTTCCTTGGGGTCACTGTTGCGCCTCATCCTGCTGGACTTCTTCTTCACCAGCGGCAGTACACTCTTGACATCCTTGAGCGAGCTGGGATGACAGACTGCAACCCCTGCTCTACTCCAGTTGACACGTAGGGCAAGATGTCTGAGGCCGAGGGGAACCCGGTGTCTGACCCCACCGCGTACAGGAGTCTTGCAGGTGCTCTCCAGTACCTCACCTTCACTCGACCGGACATCACTTATGCAGTTCAGCAGCTGTGCCTTCATATGCATGATCCGCGGGAGCCCCACCTCACTGCCCTCAAGCGCCTCCTCCGCTACCTCCGAGGCACTGTGGGCTACGGCCTGCTCCTTCACCGGCGGTCCTCCTCCACTGAGATGGTTATCTATACTGACGCTGACTGGGCCGGATGTCCGGACACTCGGCGCTCCACCTCCGGCTACGCTGTCTTCTTGGGCGGCAATCTGGTGTCCTAGTCGTCTAAGCGTCAACAGGTGGCCTCCCGCTCCAATGCCGAGGCGGAGTACCGCGCCGTGGCAAATGGCGTGGCCGAGGCTTCTTGGCTCCGACAGCTCCTGGCCGAGCTCCATAACCCTCTTCTCCGGAGCACGCTTGTCTACTGCGACAACGTCAGTGTAGTCTACCTCTCCACCAACCCCGTGTAGCACCAGCGGACCAAGCATGTGGAGATCGACCTTCACTTCGTCCGTGATCGGGTTGCTATCGGCGAGGTGCGAGTCCTACATGTACCTACGACGTCCCAGTTCGCCGACATCTTCACCAAGGGCCTCCCATCGGTTACCTTCACCGCCTTTCGCTCCAGCCTCAACATCACCAGTGGCTAGTTGTGTCTGTGGGGGGGCTCGTATGTATTTTCTTTTTCTGCTGTACAGTCTGACTCCGCTGCGCTGGTAGTTCAGACTGCGGGGGGTGTTGGAGTATATGTCTGTGGCCCATGTGGCTAGGCTCATGAGGCCCATGTATGCTACACTATATAGCTACCCTTCTAGGGTTAGCCTAATCAATCTAGTCCATTCATTCCAACAGGAAGATTTGGTATCATAAACCCAAGTGGTGGCCTTGTCGCCGATTGCATACCGGTCAACTGGTGTAATAGATCTAGAGTAAATAAAGTAGGCGAATATAGTTGGGGCTGAAGTGGGAGACTATGTATTAGGTAATAATTTGTTTTTGTTTCCGGCTCTTGACGTTAATGTTTTGACCTTATTTTAGTGTCACCAATATTCATCATGTATTTGTAGTCATACAGGTATAAATTAAACAGAACTGTATCATCAAATGCGAACTGAGGAAAAGCTGAGCGGTAAATAAATTGTATGTTTTTAAATTTTATTTCTGTATTTTACCTATAAATATTTTTTCTGATGTTATTTTTCAGATATTTAATGCAGAAGGCCTGGTGCAGTTGGTGAGTGCTAGCTCGCCGAGTCACCAGGTCCTGGGTTCGAAGCCGTCTCTCTGCAGAATTTCTGCGGGGGTAAGACTTTACTTCGGTTATTCCTTTCCTCAGATTCCACTCGTGTGAGAGCCTCTGGCACTGGGTCTGCCCTCTTTTTATTTTTCAGATATTTAATGCAGAAAAGTATTGGTCTTTTTTGTGCTCAAGCATATACAATTGTTTATTTGTTTTCTTCTAGCTATCTGAATAATTGTTATTTGTGCATAAACCTAAGTCACCTAAGAAATATGGCAACAGAGAGAAAACATTGTTTTTTTTATGATTTGTGATGCTTGTGAGAACTTTTTAAGATAGTATGTATTTCCAAGTCTATTTTTCTGTAACTTTAGAAATTAGTTTGATGGTCATCAAGTAGCTTATGCATGGGATTACTACAACTAGAGAGAGGATTTTTAGAAACGGTCAAGAACCATTTTTGAGAGACAAGAAGTAGCTTATGCATGAGATTACCACTATTAGAGAAAATATTTTCAGAGACGGTTAGAAACCATTTTCAGAGACAAGCTGCACGTCTATCCCTGGTAAATGGTCATTGTTCCTCCGTTAATTTCATTGGTCAGCCTCTATTAATGGTTTCCAGATGGGTTCGAACTTGAGACCTTTCAGCATGTACAACATCTCTCTATCACTAGACTAGACACTCATGTTAATTTCATTTCTCCGCCTCTGTTAATGGTTCCTACACGGGTTCGAACTCAAGACCTTTCAGCATATACAACATCTCTCTATTAATAGACTACACACTATTCACAAGTTACTATTCATAGCACTATTTAAATTCGGTGGTTACTATTCAAATTCGTGGCACTAAAATACTGGATACTATTTAAATTCAGAATATAAACAGTGCACGAGCACTTTACCTGAGTAGGTTGAGTGGCTCTGGCACCCAATATTTAAGGTTACTATTTTGCACTATTAGAGGCACTATGCAGAGCACTTTGAATTATGCAGACGCTATGCAGAGCACTTGATGGATGGATGAATTCGTGCGTGATTAGTATGCGCGTGATTAGTGAATATGAATGTGCGGAATTAATGATTCTCAGGATCTTTTGCAGGCTGGCGAGACCAAAGATTCAGCTGGTGGTGCGACTATGCTTATGTCAGTCCTACTCCGTACTCATCGTAGGCATCACTAGCTCGCTTCAGAACCAGGCTAACTAGTTCTCTCTCGCTATCCCCAGCCACGATCACACAGAACTCAGGCTCTATCGTCTCCTCAGACAGTTCCACCAGAAGGGAACACTTCTCTGCGCAAACAAGGTTCTCTACAAACGCCTTTACCAGGGCTAACACGAGAACAACACACGCAGAGGTTTCTCCTCTAGGTCCCTAGCATAGAGACATCGCACCATATGAACGAGTTTAAAGGAAAACAGGGATTAAAATAGGAAAGCTTAATTCATTTCCACAGAGCAAGCTTACATACGGCTTTTCCTTTCGGGAAACCCCAAGCACTTACCACAAACCTTAGAGATTACCTTACAAGCGCAGGAAGGTCAGAGGGACTTCTTTTATTCTCTAATTTATAAGGGTGGTGGAGTAATACAACGGTAGTAGAGTATTACAAGTGGTGGATGATCTTCAGAGAGCTTCTGAGATCATGTCTTCATGGTGTATGGTGTGAGTGGAGTGGTGGTGGAGTGGAGTGTAGCTGGTGATGTCTTCGATGGTGGCAATCGGTCTTGTTCTGAGGTCGATTCGTGATGAATGCAGGCGTTCGGCTTCTCCTTTTAAAGCCCCAGAGGAGCCTTCTAGACAGCCTTCGTGCTTATCCTCTAGCGTCCTTCATGTTTATCTGCTGGAGTGCTTCGAGGGGAAGTCTTTAATTATCTTCTTCTACTGTTGCCTGGATAGCTGGACGGTGCTATTGTCTTCAATAATTGTCCTGGCTACAGCAGTGTCACTGTATATTCCTTTTGTGTTATCCTCTGACAGCCGTTATCTTCACGTGTATTTTTGGACTTTTTCTGGGTATGGTCTTCCACGCCCGAGCGATTGATGTGCAACATCAAATCATAAATCAAGGCATGTGTATAATATCTTCCCACAGCCAATTGTTGATAACACCTTATCAACATAGGGTTTTTGTGTGTGTATATATCTTACTAGAACTACTACCCTGTAGCTGGCTACAAAATAACTTATTCTGTAGCCATTTTGAGTTACGATAATTACTATGTTAATTTACGAGATTATAGTAACTCCTTGCTAAGTGGTTTACTATAACATTACGGTAAATATCCCCATGTGTTATAGTAACCCAACTATCGTAAATATGTATTGACATTATCGTAAATTAGTATATAAAATTATCGTAAATGGAGGTGGCTATAGAATAACTTATTTTGTAGCTGGCTACTGAATATACTCTCCCTCTATATATATAGAGAGAGAGAGGATATATATATAGGACGCTACCTTTTTATCAACATTTTGTAATTTTGTATTGAATATTTACTAAACAAATTCAAATGAAAAAGATTCAACTACAAAGTTTTACCTTGTTAAGCAGTACAACTTTGGTATAGGACATGCATGATGTTTTAAAATTTTAAATCTCAAAATATATGAATTTAAAACAAATATACGAGACTCTAAATAACTTTAACTCAAAAACTTATCAGCAACAAACTTGTAGATCAAGTCGGGCACTGTAACTTTGGTATTAACTATATGAACATTTAAGGTCATCTGGAAATTCAAAATTTTAAATTTTAGAATCTAATAACTCAAAACACATATTGGGACTCTAAAGAACTTCAAGTTAAAAAAATCAACTACAGAGTTGTAGATTGTTTTGAGCACAACAACTTTGGCATATACCATGTCAGTGTCCAAGATTATGTGAAAAAAAATCTAAATTTCAAAATCTGAGACGATGGATGAGATTCCATCTATAGAGAGTACGTTCCAATAAACTTATGGAACCTTTTCTTTTCTTTGGATCCAAATAGAAAAAAATAAAAGAATAGATATAAGAATTAAGATAAGTCAATCAAAAAGGAAAGGAGGTTCATGGCCACGGGCAATAGAATGTATTAATTGCGTTCGAAAGGGAGAACTTAAAACACTATTTTGGCACTTCAAAAAGTTTCAAATAAAAGAACTTTTCAACTATAAAGTCACGTCAAGGGCTATAATTTTAATGTAAAGTGTGTCTTCATCTTAAGTTCATATGGTGAAGTTATGAATTATTTTTAGATTTAACTATTTTTAGAGGCAGAACTATTAAACATCAAATAATCCGCATATGATCTACAGATAATACATGTATAATCAGATTCGGATTATCGGTATCCGCATGGATATTCATGCTAAAAAAATAATTAGAGTGGTGTTAGATTGCAAAGGTGCTACAGTCTATAGTATTGCGTGCTATTGTATGTTATGTCATCCTGCCCTCAAATTCTCGTTTTATTCTATTTTTATATCATTAAACTAGCAAATAAAATAATTTACATTTTCTTTATCATGTACTAATAAAGTCAATCTAAAGTTACAATGACGCATAGTATTGAGTAGATTGTTTTAATTATATATCATTAACTGATACTCAAGAGCATAAGCTCTTGATTAAAGATGGCAACGAGGAATTCCCTGTCGGGGAATAAGCCACCATCCCCATCCCCGCGGAGGAGAATTTTCCCGTCCCTGTCCCCGTGAACATCAATGGGGGATATTTCTTCCCCATCCCCGTTTTCCGTCGGGGATTTAATCCCCGCGGGGATCCCCGTCACCGAACAGAGTAACAAATAACTTTCCAGAGAAACAAAACTGCATCAGAAAATAAGAAAGTTTACTTACAGATTCACGGTACAGAAAGTCCGATGAAGCAATCCATACGCCAGAAAATAACAATCCATTCCAGCACATACGCACAAGCACAACAGCTAGCTGTGGAGGCGTCCAGCACACACGCAGACACATGAACAAGGCCATATGTTCACAAATCACAACTTTTCATGGTACATACACAGGCATAGGACACAAGCACTAAACTAAAGAGAACACACTAGCCCTGCAACAACACCAGTAGGCCATCAACCATCTGACGAGGCAGACTAGCTGCGGACCGGCCTCCAGGGTTGCTGGCAACCGGACACAGAGAGGCAGGAGCACACGGACGGACGCGTCGTTCTCGTCGAGCGCCTGGGACTGCGTATTGTTGGGTAGAGTAGAGATCTGGCGGAGGCGGACCGCGGGCAAGGCCAGGAGGGTGGAAGCTCTATATTTGGTGTTGGTAATTAGTGACAATGCCTAAGTGTTAATCATGTGCTTAAGATTGTATGTAGCAAAGGATGATTAGCATATAGCATGGTGAAGTACGATGATCAAGTGTGGATAATGAAGTGCTTACCATGGTGATGAAGGAGGAACAAGGTGCAACCCTATGATGATCAAGGCAAAGGTATATGCTAGGGGTTGTACTTTGGTAACCAAGACACCTAGTGAGTGTGGTTACATTATAGGTTAGATAGCTGTACTATAAAGAGGGGAATTGTCGTATCAATTCTAGTCCTATATGTGCCTCTAGGTGACATTTTATTGAGCATATGCATTTGGATAGAGCTAATAACGCCTCGAAAAATGATTGTGAAAATGCTAACACACTTGTACATGATGATGATCACTTGGTGGTGTTAGCACATTTGCGATGGCGATGGTGTTTGAGCGGTAGAGAGGGTTTGGGGTCCTCTCTCCCTCCCGCCGAGCTTGCTCGGCGGAATTCAGGCGTTTTCGAGGAGTTGAAACGCTTATTTTCCTTTACGCCAATGTCGAGATTTGGAGGTGATGTCACGTGGTGTTTCTCGAGCTAAAACATGTGCTAAAGTGATACACATACTTAGAATAGCTCATATGTGAAAGGGTGAAACAAGTGGAGCAAGAAAAGATGGAAATTTGCTTGAGTTAGAGGCAACAGACGCTGGCTCCGGGAGCGACAGACACCGTGGGCGCGTCTGTCGGGCAACCCTAGCCGCGGCTCTCAGCGCGCGCGCGACAGACGCATGGACGCCTGAGCGACAGACACGCTACGTCAGCGTCTGTCGCCCAGGGTTTCACGGACGGGCGAGCGCGCGAGTGACAGACGCTCGGGCGCGTCTGTCGGGCATTCACCGGATGTGTCAGTCGATCGGTTTCACGAAATGGTGCTTACTGGACTGCGTCTGTCGGTGCGACAGACGCTCGGGCGTGCGAGCGAAGGACGCGTCCGTCGATTAGAACTCGACCGTTGAGAATTCGAAGCTCGTGGACACGTGGCGCGATCGTGTGCGACAGACGTGGGCACGGCGTCTGTTGGTGGTGCGACAGACGTGTCTGTCGCCCACGAAATTTGCCCAACGGCTCTTTTCGAAGGGGTACATCTATAAATACTTGGTGGCCGTCTCTTGGCTCTCACTCTTGGACTTTTGACATTCTTGTGAGCACATTGAGCTGAGCAAAGCATCCCCTCTCATCCCAACTCATCTCCTTTGCATTCGATTGTGATTTTTGAGTGAGATTGAGTGATTCAAGTGCATCGATCATTGATTTGCATCTAGAGGCACTTGGGGATTGATTTGCTGCAGTTTTTCTTGTTACTCTTGGTGGTTGCCACCACCTAGACGGCTTGGAGTAGCTTGGAGGCGTGACAAGTGTTGGTGATTGTTCTTGGCCACCTCCCGTGATCTTGTGAGGGGTTTGCACCTTCCCCAGCGGAGTGCCACAAGGTAGCCATAGTATATTACTCATGTCATTGCAACTCCTATTCATTTGGTAGGTTCTTGTGGTGCCTTTTGAGAGGCTCGGTGTGTGACTGATTAGCCACCGAACCACGTGGTTGAGAGGGACACAACGGGGACTAGCGTGCCGGCAGGCACATGAACCTCGAGATAAATCATTGTATCTTCACTTCATTGATTGTGATTGATTTGTCTCGATGGATTGATTATCTTGAATATCATCTGTCGAGTACCTGAGTTAGGGGTACCCAAAACTGACGACTAAAAGGAGCAAACCCCCGAGGAATCCACGCCCCGAAATCCTCTAAGAAATCGTACCAAAACTCCACCCACACGGATACACCAAGCTCGGTCCGCATCCGCGTCGCCACGCCGGGCGCCCTCGACTGCGTTCCGACTCGCACGAGGCTCGCTCGACGGGGAGCCTCGACCTCGAAAAATCTTCGACTCGCACGACCCAGGGTCGACTCGGTCGACCCCCCCATTCTCTCAATCACCTACTCGCTGACAAAAGCATTTAATGCCACCACTTCCACCTACGTGGCTACAACGCCACAGGCATGGGAGCAACACCCGTGTCAGATTCTACTTTTTACTGTCCATCCCGGGATGGGCGATGAAAAGTAGCCACTATTCACGCCATGACTCGCACTGTCCGACCATCATGCCCCGGGATTTCTGGGGCTCGGCCTTATCCACTTCTCATGGACCCTCCTTGGCCACGTCCCAACCCGACCTCGACCGCCATCGGTTAGCAAAGGGACCATGCCCGTACGACGACCACAGGAAACCACACGTCCTCAATAGCACCCGGGATATTTCACCATCCCGTCATCAACAATCACCGCGTCATCCCGGGGATGGACGGCCATCACCGGAGCACGTCGCTACAGCAACATCCACAGCGCCCGTCGAACCTTCACCTCTAAAACACCGCCTTAGGGTCTGAGGAACCCCTCGGCCTTCACTTACCCTATAAAAGGGAAGGCAGGGGACTCTCCAGAGGACGGGAGACGGTGAAGAAAGACATTTTTCTCCACTTATGAGATCAACATCTCAAGCAATCTACCCTTTTACCCTTTTCTTGAGACTTGGGACCAGCTCCCTCTCTCGCAGCTTGTAACCCCTACGCAAGCACTTCGGTGCAAGGAAATACAACACTCTCTTTCTCTGCTGGACGTAGGGCCTTCTTTGCCCGAACCAGGATAAACCCTCGTGTATTCTCTTTGCATCACCATCCGGATTAGGGAGCACGCAGCACATATTCACTCGTTGGCTTAGGGCCCTCCCGGGTCCGAACATCGACAGTTGGCGCGCCAGGTAGGGGACCGCTGCGTGCTAACATCGTTTTCCCGCCATTTTTCCAGATGGCTGACCCCGAACGTCCACTTTCATTGGCCGCGGTGATCTGGTTTGGGAGCTTGGAGTTCATGTCCCTCAGCTACGGCTACAACATGGTCCTTCTCCGCCCAGGCACCTGACTGACCACGACCACGAGCTCTCCCAGCCTGGGGGAGCGCTACGCTGGTACCACCGTTCTCGCCGGGCTCGTGCAGCCAGGCGACGCCGTGCCCAGCACGGTTACCACCATCGCCTCGCGGAGGGCCACGACGTGCCCCGTTCCGGCGCCCCTCAGCCAGACACCGACACAGAGTCTCTCATTGAGGACCTGCGTAGGATGAGCTTGGCTGCAGGTAAGATGCCGGTAGGGCACCCCGTCATCCCATCACCCGGCGCGGCGCCGCCTCCAACTGGAGCAGGATCCATTTCCCCAGCAGCAGAGACAATACCGCCGTGGGCATTTCTGTATGGGCTGAACACGGTTGCGCAGGGGTATGCTTCCTCCATAAACACCAGCATGGCCATTTACGAGGAGCTCCCTGGGCACCATTTACGTTCCGCCCTCGACCTAGTGGCATCCACGCCAGCTTCCGAGTACCTGGACTCTACGGAGACCCCGGGTACGGAGCACCGTGCGATCGCCTCCTGCCGCTACGGCTCCGCGGATCGACGACCCCACATGCATCCGTCATACTATTGTTTTGGCGCCCCTGACTCCGACTCTGTCGATGATAGCTGCGATCCGACTCGCGAGTGTTTCCAAATTGATGGGGCCATTGCATCAGATTTGGAAGCAGAGGCAGTTGCTAGAGAAAGGAACGCCACCCCACCTCACGCTGCGCACCCTGGCGACGACGCCTGACTTCTCAAAGCAGACCAGGGGGTGCAACTCGTACAAATCCAAGAACTGCAGGCCAAGCTCGACGAGGAGCGAGAGCGCCTGCGCCTACTGCAGCAGACCCTCGAGCGGGAGCGCGCGGTACGCGTGCGTGGCAGAGGGGCTCGAGAAAGAGCTCGCGATGTCAATCATCGCATTGTTGAGGACAAGGCGGGTGAACCCCCAGTCTTCAACTGAGCCAGCTAGAACGTTGTCGCCGCCGTCATGCTTCTCCGCAACATGCCTGAACCATCTACACCCGAGGCCCGCTGGGCCCAAAATGAGATTTGAGGTCTCCTCGAGACTGCGGCCATGTAGCAAGCCGAGAGTTCCGCCTCGAGGTGACGCGGGCTTGCCTCGGAGCAACCTACGGAGCCCTCCCAGCATGAGAAAGAGGCCTCGGTTCATCCCGAGCTCGCCCCGCAAGGGAACAAGGCAGCCTTTGTCCGTGAACGTGTCGTCGACAACCGCGAGCCCCGAAATGCCCGTAATGACATCAACGAACGCCGCAGGCGCAAAAGTGGTGACGGTGCAGCTCGAGGCTACCACGAGCACAGAGGTGGGCGTTACGACAGCTCGGAGGATCGTAGCCCGTCACCCGCGCCATCGGGCCCTTGGGTTTTCAGCAAGACCATTCGCGAAACACAACTTCCGATTCGGTTTCGCTCCCCAATGACTCTCACCAAGTATAATGGCGAGATCAAACCCGAACTTTGGCTCGCTGATTTCCGCTTGGCTTGTCAGTTGGGTGGAGCCACCAATGACCGTGTCATCATTCGACAGCTTCCCCTGTTCCTATCGGACACCGCTCGAGCATGGCTCGAGGACCTCCCACCTCGACAAATCCATGACTGGAACGACTTGGTGAATGTGTTCGAGGGGAACTTCAAGGGGACCTATGTACGCCCCGGTAACTCTTGGGACCTCAGAAGCTGTAAACAGAAGCCGGGCGAGTCCCTCCGCGACTATATCCGACGTTTCTCCAAACAGCGCACTGAGCTTCCCAACGTCACCGACTCCGACGTCATCATGGCTTTTCTCTCTGGAACCACTTGCAAGGGGCTGGTCCGGGAGTTGGGTCGCAACACCCCCGCCACTGCCAATGAGCTGATGGACATCACCAACTACGCTACCGGCGAGGAAGCGGTTGGTGCCATCTTTGGCGGTGACCAGGACAAGGGGAAGTGCAAGGATGAGGATCCCGAGAGCTCCAACCGGGGCCCCAAGAGGAACAATAGGAAGAAGAAGAAGAACCAGCAGGGTAAACGAGAAGCTGCGGCGGACGACCTTGTCGCCGCTGTGGATCACAAGAAGCCTCGAAGGAGTCACACACTCCTCCGAGGCCTCGGGGGCTACACCCGGCGGGTGCGCTCGCGCGCACCCACCGGAGAGCGACGATGCTACGACTCCGGTTTATAACTCACTGAGGCTCCGCGTGAGTGTCCACACTAGCGCAGAAGCTCGGGGGCTATTGTCGAGTACCTGAGTTAGGGGTACCCAAAACCGACGATTAAAAGGAGCAAACCCCTGAGGAATCCGCACCCCGAAATCCTCTAAGAAATCGTACCAAAACTCCACCCACACGGATACACCAAGCTCGGTCCGCATCCGTGTCGCCATGCCAGGCGCCCTCGACTGCGTTCTGACTCGCACGAGGCTCGCTCGACGGGGAGCCTCGACCTCGGAAAATCTTCGACTCGCACAACCCAGGGTTGAGTCGGTCGACCCCCCCATTCTCTCAGTCACCTACTCGCTGACAAAAGCATTTAATGCCACCACTTCCACCTACGTGGCTACAGCGCCACAGGCATGGGAGCAGCACCCGCGTCAGATTCTACTTTTTACTGCACATCCCGGGATGGGCGATGAAAAGTAGCCACTATTCACGCCATGACTAGCACTGTCCGACCATCATGCCTCGGGATTTCTGGGGCTCGGCCTTATCCGCTTCTCGTTGACCCCCCCTTGGCCACGTCCCGACCCGGCCTCGACCGCCATCGGTCAGCAAAGGGACCACGCCCGTACGACGACCATAGGAAACTGCACGTCCTCAACAGCACCCGGGATATTTCACCATCCCGTCATCAACAATCACCGCGTCATCCCGGGGATGGACGGCCATCACCGGAGCACGTCGCTACAGCAACATCCACAGCGCCCACCGAACCTTCACCTCTAAGGCACCGCCTTAGGGTCTGAGGAACCCCTCGACCTTCACTTACCCTATAAAAGGGAAGGCAGGGGACTCTCCAGAGGATGGGAGACGGCGAAGAAAGACATTTTTCTCCACTTCTGAGATCAACATCTCAAGCAATCCACCATTTTACCCTTTTCTTGAGACTTGGGACCGGCTCCCTCTCTCGCAGCTTGTAACCCCTACGCAAGCACTTCGGTGCAAGGAAATACAACACTCTCTTTCTCTGCTGGACGTAGGTCCTTCTTTGCCTGAACCAGGATAAACCTCCGTGTATTCTCTTTGCATCACCATCCAGATTAGGAAGCACGCAGCATGTATTCACTCGTCGGCTTAGGGCCCTCCCGGGTCCGAACACCGACATCATCACTTGGAATTATTGATTGGTTGGCACAATTCATCGCCCCTCGGTGAAATATTTCTTACCCTACTCTTGTATTACATTTCAAGTACTTAGTTGTTTTCTCTAGTGCTTAGTAGTTTGAGTAGAGTAGCCTTTTAGTTTAGCTCTTGCGGTTTGACTTATGCGGTTGAGTGAAATTCATTAGAATTGTGTATTGGATAGGTGGCTTGCAAACCCCCCTTTAGGCTAAGCAAAACTTACATCACGCTATTTGTTATATTGATAAACTTGTTTAGCATACTTTGTAGGAATTTTTAATAGGCTATTCACCCCCCTCTAGCCATCAAGACCTTTCAGAGGGGCACCGCACAGCCACGCAGGGAGAGCGGCGGCCGGCTTCTACTGAGTGTAGAGAATGGATAGGATTACTGCTGTCTTCTTTTTCTTTCCCCTTCTCGTCTCTTCGATACTGCTACAGTTCAGAGGGCAAAAAGGAGGCAACCGGCCGTTCCAACGGCGATTTCACCGATCCTCTTCCTCTCCGCCGGCCGGTGTGGCGTCAGAGAGAGAGATGGGCTGGGGAATCGTCATCTGGTTGTGTATAGACTAGGTAGGAGCTTATCTAGGTCTAGGGTTTGCTCGCCACCGGTCGATGGCGGAGCTAGTTTTGGCCGGGAGGGTGTTCCTCTGCGGCGAGTTTGTCCGGGTGGTGTCAGCGAGGCGGAGGCGCCAACAGCGCCAGGGAATAATCTCTCTTGACCTCTCCTTCGCCCCGACGACGTTCTTCTCCATTGCTTACGGCGAGGTCGGCGAGTTCTCTCCAGGAGTCCGGGGCCGGGGCTTCATCGTCTTCGCCAGGTGATGGTGTCACTGGACTCTTTTCTTTTGGATGCAGAGATGTCTATGGGTGTTGTGGTTGCTGGCCGGCTGGATCTGGCCCAATCTCCCTCCGATGGTGGTGGTCGTTGGCGGTGTGTCCAGATCTAGGAGTTGGAGGAGTTGGGGCGCGGCCCCGGTTGATGGGCGT
Source organism: Saccharum hybrid cultivar R570 (assembly GCA_038087645.1). Taxonomy (NCBI): domain Eukaryota; kingdom Viridiplantae; phylum Streptophyta; class Magnoliopsida; order Poales; family Poaceae; genus Saccharum; species Saccharum hybrid cultivar. Next base: position 30,485,997 of record JAQSUU010000066.1, on the reverse strand, counting down.
TCGCCGTCGGCTTCATCCCGTCATCCGTGACGGGTGTCAACTTCGACTCCGCTCAAAGCCTTTGCGCGATGGGACCCCTCCAGCTCAAGGTGGTGCTCGTCTTCTTCTGCGACGGCGGTGGCCGGCGACGAGGAGGACGTCCACTGGTGGTTCATGGAGATTCCAGAGGCTTCGATGTAGTTTTTTTTTCTTTTTTAGGGATCTTCGTGCCGTTGGGTTGTGACAGTTGTTTCTGCATCTTAGTACGTGTCTGTATTCGTACGTTCTTATGTATGTTTTCCTTACTTGAAATGCAGATACGTTTTATCGAAAAAAGAGAGAATGGACAGGATTGGGGAGTGGGGATTTAGGGTTAGATGCCGCGTATATATACTCTGAGCAAGTACTTGGGCCGTTACATGGGCCTGGTCGCCTAGCTACTGGTGCGCCGTGCCCTGATGCCTGCTTGACGGGGCGGGTCTGCGGGGATCAGGGACGTGACAAGCAAACCATCCCGACCCCGTGATCCCTGACGAGGATTGTTTTCTTACCAGATTCATCCCTGTAGGGAGTGATTTGGCCCCGTCCCCTCCCTAGGAGAATTCCTCACGGGGAATCGGGACCCATTGCCATCTTTGCTCTCGATGGCTTGATTGCTTTTAGTACAAGAGAATCATTTTATGATTTTAATTTAATTTGAAGATTCAGACGGGCCAAAGCAACCGTTGCAAAGAGAATGCAGATTAGTTTATTAGCTCTTATAGCTGTTGCTATTGTTATCAGTTGAGGATTTTAAGGTTGTTGCTATTGTTATCAGTTGAGGATTTTAAGGCACGAAGATTGTGGGAAAAAAAATTGCCCAATCACATTGATGAGTTTATAAACCAATTTATCGTAATTGCTAGACATTAGTTCATTGCCATTATTTTATTACCCTTCTATATAATAATATAAATTAGTTTATCACCCTTTTATAATCGCATCCCCTCTGTTTCTTTCATCATGGTATATTATAAGCTTGTGGCTCTATTAGGCTGGAGAGCCGAAATCCTGTTCCAGAGCTGGACGAATGTGGTTGGAGAGCTGTGATCCTGTTCAAGAGCTGAAGACTTGTCCTGGTAATGTGACGGAACGGGGCACATCCGCATGTACAATCATCATTTAACTCAGTTTGAAGTTCAAATAAGACTCGTTTTAACTTGGAAATAAAAAGAAAATTCAACAGATTGCAATCGAATTGCAAAGGAGGCATAGGAAGATCGAAATCCAATAGAGCGCAGCGGGGCAGAGCGGCTGCAGATGCGATCAGAGCCTGTCGGGATGTATGAGGAGTCATCACTTTGTGACATCAGGGGATTGACAGACTTTCATACATGCATCATCACCTCGCATCGAAAATCAACTCATCACAAGAACAAATATCCAAGAAGAGGTCAGCACCGAAAATCAACTCACACAAGAAACCAAGCAAACTACAGGACCAGATCAGTTGGAAGCAACAGGAAGAAGGAACTAACTCTGAATCTGAGAGAAGAAAGAGGGAAAAAAATGGCTCAGAACTTCTTAGAGGATTTGTGCAACCAACACCGGCGTCCGGCGGATGCCTCCGGCACACGGATTTCTTTCGTCATCGCCAACAAATGCTCAAAACGATATAGTAATCGCCAAACAGAAACAGCGGGAAAGAAAAGGAGAAACAGGAGTGCCAAAGAACCGTCGATGACAGGATGACAGCAGGTTCGCGGCGAGCGACGGCGGCGATGGGAAAACTTTCCCTACGCCCTGCATTTTATAGACCAGACGGTGGACACCAAACCCTAGATGTCATGGGCTTGATGGCTGAGGCCCAGGAGGAGCGCAGCGGTGGGCCTGGCCCATGGGCCTCATCGGATCAATCAAGAGAGGAGAGAGGCACACAACCTTAGAATCGGATCATCGGTGATATGGAACTCAGTGACTGGTTCGCGGTTTGGATCTGAACCAGAAACAACGCGCGGCGTTGCCGGCTCAATGGGATGGAACCAATTATGTAGAAAATTAATTATTGATTAATTTTGTAGCAAGTAGGGTATCTAGCATTTTGAGGCAGTTTGGTGTACGTTTATATTGCTACGGACCCTCTCCGTTTTTTTTTGAAACAATGTTTTATAATTTAGAGATTTGGCTACTGTAGGTTTTAGCGATTATTTATAGGCGTAATAGAATACGCAGTAGGTGTCATGGAGTATTTTTTCTGATGACAAAGAAGAGACGGAAAATATTTAGATACGTTCTAGATTTGTTTTAGTCTATTTACGAATTTTTTGGAATTTATTTGCAAAGGAAAAGGGTCTACTTTGTGTGTTTGTGAAAATGACCGTAAATTACCAAAAAAGATTTTAATATTTAGGGTTTTTTTGTGGTAGAATTATCAAAGTTGAAGGTAGGATGGATAAGGTATAGACTTTCTAAATTTATCGGCGAAATGCGAACGAGAGGAATCTAGATTTTTTTTAATTTTTTTATGACAGTGAAGAGGCAAAAAAATATTTAGGTACGATTTAGGTCACTTCTAGTTTATTTACGATTTTTTTTGAAATTTTGTACAAACGAGAAGGACTTATTTTGATGTTCCGGGTACGTTTCTCGTGTGTGCATAGCGAAGATGCGTAAACAGTAGTGAACAGTACAGGGTGGAGGCAGGCCATCATCAGGCGGCTTTTGGCGGTCAACAGTTTGCCGCGGGCGGCCAACACCAGCCAATGGGAGGACTTCCCCAACAGCTAGCCGTGCCGGTGCATGGGGGCGGTTTTCAGCCGGCGGTCCACCCACCTCATGCGCCGTTGCATGGGAGGGGCTTCCAACCGGCCAACCCTAACCATCCCCCGCAACAGGAGGTTGCGCCACCAGCCCAGCAGGTGGGCGGGGTTCCACAGCCGGCCATCACCATGGCGCCAGCAGCACACCAGCAGGGGGGCGGTGCCAGCCAGCCTGTCCTCCCCGCTGCCCATAAGCCTCAGCTCGAGGGCACTACAAGACAGGGAGGAACTTCGGCAAGTGAATCGGCCACCGCTATGGTGGTGGATGCAGCAAATGGGAAGGCCACGGAGGTTCCACAAGCGGCTGTTCCACCGGCTACAACACCGAAAGGTATAAATTTAGATATCCCAGAGTCATCTGAGCAAGGGGCAAAAAAAACTAAGGGTAAACCTTATTGTTATCGTTGTCATACTAAGGGACATACAATTCATGACTGCACTGTGGTTCTTTGCTGTGAGTTGTGTCATGGAGATCATACTATTAAATCTTGCTCGAACAGTAAAAAGACAAATGCTAATGCTGTCCCTTGTGGTTATGCTGTGGAAGGACTTGGCTTCTATTTTATCCCAATGATTCAAAACCCAAAAGTTAATGCTCAAGAAAGGAGAGCTGTGGTTCGTGTTTTAGAAGGTTCTTTTACTGTCAATCAATTGGCAGTAGAACTGGAAAAACTATGACCAGAGAAGAATCATAATTGGGATATACAGACAACTGGCACAGGGGCTTTTCTTATTAATTTTCCTTCAGCTGACCTACTGTACACAGTGGTTAACTGGGGTCCCATAGTGGCGAATCCAGCTCACGAAATGACCTAGGGCGGGATCCGACGGCTGGCACGGCGGCAGGGAGGGGGCTGTGGCCGCGGGGCAAGGCCGGCCGCCGCAGGTGGCGAGCGCCGAGTGGAGCCTGCAGTGGATTGCGGCGCAGCGCACGCTAGCGACGACGACGAGCAGGGAGACGGAGAGTTGTAAACTCGCACGGTCGCCGGCCTATCCGTACTCCTGGATGGCGACTGCTAGGCCATAGATGGTCACGGCCCAGTCCAATAGAAGCCCACAACGCTGTCCTACTGCGCTCGTTGCTGGCTCGTTGCGTGCGCGTGGGGCGTCTGCCTTCTTCACCATCGCGTCCGGCGTCCGGCGGCGGCGGCGTCCTTGCTTCCTTCGAGAGGGTGGGGATATGGTGCCTGGCCGGAGGGACCTAGGGCGGCCGCCCTAGCTCGCCCTAGTGGTGGATCCGCCTATGCCCCATGGATGCTAAGGTTGTTCAGGGCAAAATATGCTTTGAGAAAGGTACAGACAATGAGGTTTACAAAAGGGAGATTGACAAAGTGTGGGTTCAGTTTAGAGGACTACCCAGGGAGTTCAAAGAGTTTCCAATCATTTGGGCAATTGGAACTATCCTGGGTGTTCCTAGAGCTGTTGACACTGTTTTCACCAAGGCCACTGGCAGAGCAAGATTGAAAGTAGCAGTGTTAGACCCAAAACTCATTCCAGATTTTGTGGATGTGGTCATTGGGGACTATATTTACGAGCTACAGTTTGGTGTGGAACAACTAGTTGACTTGGACTCTACCAGGGATGAGGAGCCTAAAGCGGAGGACCCCAAGGGGGGCGGCCCAAAAGATGATAACCCCAAAGGGGGAATTCCAGAGGAGAAGATGAATGTGGATGGTAAAGAACCTGGGAATGGCAATGGTGATTTACCACCTATGAATGGCCAGCAGGTGCAGCTATTGGGCCGGCACAGCTGGAGGGAATAGGTGTATCAACCAAAAAGCCAATTATAAAACCGAAGGTTATTCTTTCTCAATCTGTAGAAGTTGTAGAGGGCATTGGGGCATGGAAAGCGACATTGCTGCCTGCACAGGATGACTCTGGGAATCTGAATAAAAAAACCAATAATGGGACAGCCTCCCCAGTGCGCTCAAGCAAGAGGAACGCCTCCGAGGTAGACCTGGACTCTACAGAGAAGGCGGCTAGGCTCAAAGCAAAAAAGAACCTAGAATCCACGCTCGATAAAGGTAAATTCCATCAACCTATCTCTTTTATTACTAGAGATGATTCTTCTTTAATTAATGCAACAAAATCTTTAGGGGTGGTTCTGGGTAACAATGACCATAATGCTTTTAATGCTTTAAAATCCTTAAAAGATCAGGAATTTTTAAGACTTGCTGAGAATGCTAAATTAAGGGATGAGAACTTTGTTTTAGTCGAAGATGCTTCAACCGTTTGCTCTAATGATGATAGTGTAGATCTTGAAGCTTTAAATTTTATTTGTTCGGATATTGTAGAAGGGCTTGGTGATGGGGGTTGTGATCCTTTGATTTTACAAACTCCTGTATCACAAAACAAGAGAGGGCGCCCTAGGCACAAGACTAAAAAAATATAAGTCAAGATGAAAGGAATTTTCTAGAATTGTAATGGGTTTGCAGATAGTAAAAAAATACAGATTTTTGTCAGACTTAACAAAGGAAAAGAATCTAGATTTCATTGCCCTATCGGAAACTGGTAGAGCTAGCTTTACACAAAATACTCTTAACACCATATGTGCTGGTAGAGATTTTATTTGGCACTGTATGGCTCCACGGGGTAGATCCGGTGGCATGATTCTAGGTGTCCATTTGTTGTCTTTTGACATTGGAGAGATTGAGGAGGGAGATTTTTTTATTCGTTTTAAATTAAGACATAAAGAAGATGATTTCGAGTTTAATCTTTTCTCAGTCTATGGCCCGGCTCAGTAAGAACTCAAGTCAAATTTCTTGTCAGAATTGGTTCAAGTATGTTCAAAAGATACTTTACCTATGATTATAGGTGGTGATTTTAACATTATTCGTAGACCGGACGAGAAAAACAATGATAATTACAGTGACAGATGACCATTTTTATTCAACGCAGTAATTGATGCTTTAAACCTTAGAGAAATTGATCTGTCAGGAAGGTAGTTTACTTGGGCTAACAATCTGCCTAATTAGACCTTTGAAAAATTGGACAGAGTTCTAGTATGTACAGACTTTGAGTCAAAATATGCTTTGACGACCGTTCATACTCTTAATAGAGAAATCTCTGATCATACACCGCTACTTTTCTCTACAAACAACCCATCGTCAACTTACCAGCCACAGTTCAAATTTGAACTAGGCTGGTTATTAAGAGATGACTTTTGTGAGATGGTTTCACAGGTTTGGTAGAATACTATAGTTTCAGGCTCACCTATGGATAGATGGCAAATGAAAATTAGAAGACTTCGCCAGCATCTTAGAGGATGGGCGAAGCATGTAAGTGGTGTGTACAAAAAAAACAACACTTTTAAACAAACTAGATGAACTAGACAAAAAGGTAGAACATACTGTGTTAAGTGATGCAGAGCGAGATCTAAAACACGTTTTAAATGAAAGGCTGGCAGAGTTACTAAGAGAAGAGGAACTAAAATGGTACCAAAGGGCTAAAGTGAGACACCTCTTAGAAGGTGATGCAAACACAAAATACTTTCACTTGTTAGCCAATGGTAGACACAGAAAGACTCGTATTTTCCAGTTGGAGGATGGCGATAGTATTTTAACTGGTGATGTTCAACTTAAAGAGCATATTACCAGTTATTACAAAAACCTGTTTGGTCCATCCGAAGTTTCTCTAATTTCATTAGATGAATCTCGAACGGAGGACATTCCTCAAGTGTCTAACCTGGAGAATGAGTCTTTGACAGAGCCTTTCACTCAAGAGGAAGTGTGGGCAGCTGTCTTCCAAATGGAACATAATAAGGCGACTGGCCCGGATGGTTTTCCACCAGAGTTCTATCAAGTATTCTGGGGTTTAATCAAAGATGATTTGATGGCACTGTTCTCGGATTTTTATCAGGGTACATTACCTCTTAATCGTCTTAATTTTGGAAACATAATCTTGTTGCCCAAAAAGAATGATGCAAGAGTTATTCAACAATACAGGCCCATCTGTTTGCTGAATGTCTCTTTCAAAATCTTCATAAAAGTGGCAACAAATAGATTAACTACTATTGCCCAGAAACTTATAAGACCAACTCAAACAGTCTTCTTACCAAGAAGAAACATTATGGAGGGCGCTGTTATTTTGCACGAAACACTGCATGAACTTCACACGAAGAAACAAGATGGTGTGATTTTTAAAATAGACTAGCAGATGCCCGTGCGTTGCTACGGAACCAAAATTTCAATGCAGTAATAATATAAAAAATATACTGCATCAAAATGAATAGACAAATAAATTTAAATTTAGTTTAATAACATACTATTCTGAGCCACGTTCAAATAAATAAGCATCAATTTCCAATAAAAAACATCAATTCATCATATATATTCCTCCATATCTATTCTTTACAACAATTTGAATTTGTCTTGGCACACAATTTAACAACTTTCTCTATTTCCTATTCCATGGTACTCTCCTTTGCCTAGCCCTCCAGTTGTGTTTCCAACACCAGGAATTTAAGACCTTCAGTTCATCCCCTGCCTCGCTAACCTGATGATGCTACTAAGCTGCTTCCTCACTGAAATTGCAAATAATCGATGCGTCACTGGACTTCTGAACTGTATTCTTAGCAGATTCCTCAACAATACATGATATTACATCTTCATTCACTTATACATGAGGTGTAAATGGTTGAGAGCATAGCCCATGTATTATCTCGTGGAATTTGCTATAGCATTGACGTTCTGCATTACCATTGCAACGATTGTTCCTGCGTGGCTATATACTTCTGGCCAATTCATCCTTCTGCAATATACTAAGACCAGCTCTCAAAATTTCCTTTTTCTAAAAAAAGAACCTTAAAAAATCCCATTAAGTTGGCGTCGTACTTGCATTGATCATTCTAATTCGATGTTATCCACTAACTCAAGTACACAAGCTATTGAGAAAAAAAGAAAGGATGGAAGGAAACAATAAAATGCATGACATGCAAGATCGCTCTAAGAGCATATTCCCAACTAACATCACTCTATATTGATATGGTAACAACATTGTATACTGATATGCACATGTAATATCTTTGTCACAAAAAGAATGTATCACTCCACAACTGTGGGTACCATCCTGACCTCTACTACAAACATGATACCATCCTGACCTCTACTACAAACTTGATACCATCCTGACCTGCTATCGGTACTACAAAATAAAGATGCAAACATTTCATCTTATACCTGCTACTTTGGGTACGCACGTGTGAGCAGGCTCATGCACACGGTATCATGTTGCTGTTGAATATGCACTTCATACCACCTGGTGGGTAAAATGAGAAAAAAAGAGTTAGCAACAGCACTCATATAACAGGGATCTTCTAGTACAAAATAACCAGCCCTATCAAATGGTTCAAATAGTCATGCATCAGTTCATGGCTTTGGTAAAGTGTTGCAATTTCAAACTACTATAGAAAGAAATAATTGATTTTGTCCAAATAGTTATTGGAAGAGATATCAATTCTTCCCTAGAAGGCAAAGCAAACATCCTAAGTAGTTAAGTTGTCCTAGAAAAAAGCTTCATCAATTTAATAGCAGAAGCAAACTTGATTGTAAGAAGAGTATGGAGGCCCTTGATGTACTTGAAAGCAGCGATATGCTGATATCCTTCATGAGTCCTCGTTTTTGTTCCATGCATCTCTGCAGTACAAAAAATAATTAACCTGTAGGCGATAACCTAGAAGAACAAAACAAAATCATGACTGTTAGGAAGCTGGATCAGGAAACAGAGACATAGGTTGCAGATCACGGCGAACTGTATTGCATTCTATGGCAATTCAATTTGCTAAAAACACAGCAGGTAGAGTGAGCAACAGTAGTCCGCTCCATACTGTTCTGACAATCAGCAATCCACAAAGGCGTCGCTAAGAAGCCTCCGTGTGGTTTGCTCCATGTAGCTCAGTAGCTGTGCAGTATTCGAGCACACTGCATAAACCTGAACTTGTGCTGTACGTCGCACTTGATTGTGCAATCTTACCAAAATGCAAAGTCTGCTCCAGAGGATGCACCGATATAAACAGCATGGGTCATTTATTATTTTATTGATCTGAGCTATGTCAAGCATTTATCATTAGTAATTTTAGAAACTACTGTAAGTCCATACTCCCTTTCCCAATTTCACAATTCAGAAATAAATTGTATGCAAGCATTTAATCCATATATCACCAATAACCGGGTAGAACCATCAGTAATTGAAGCAAATAAATTGCTCACCTATTTCAGGAATCCATCGAATTGCAAATTTTACTAAACGGTCTAGTAATTTGCAAGCATTACCTTCCATTACGTCATGCACGATTCAGTGATAGGCTCTGCCTAGTTGCTGTAGACACATCCGCCATCCACTCTTGGAACTGCGCTGGCAAATTGAAGAGGCGACCAGCTAGCCTCGCGTGACGCACCGCGACGCCTCCCAGCCGATGGTCGGAGCTAGCTGTTTGTCACTTCTCCGGCTGTACGCCGGTCCGCAGTACGCATTGCTAACAGCACCCTTCCCCATTATGCCGTCTGGCCGTTCCCCGCCTTCTACACAGTGGAGGAGCCAACTAGGAGTACCACGTCGTCGAAAAGAGTTGTCCCCGCCGGATCTACCTTCACCGTAGATCTGCAGTACTCGAGGCCGCCATGCCTTGTACCTGCACGGCTGGACCCTCCCTGAGGCAAGCTGATTCCGGATGGGGAGACAACCAGGTGGGATGGGAAAGGGGCGGGTTCAGGTGCTGGCTGTGGCTACCAGCTGGTTTGTCGTTGGCGAGGCGTGCTGCGGCGGCTGGGCGGGATGGGGGCAGTCGCGAAGACAGCTACCGGGCCGCGAGGCGTGTTGTGGCGGGGTGGCGGCTAGGCGGTGTACCTGCCGCCACAGGAGGAGGAGGACGTGGCGGAGAGGTGGGCGTCGGGGGGCGCTCGGCGGCGGCGGCGACGGCGTCGGGGCCGAGCAGGCGAAGCCACGAAGGGCGCGGGGAGCTGGGGACTCGCATTTTTTTCCCTGATGAGGACTCGCGAGGTTGAGGGAGTGGAGTTGGGGGAGGTGTGGGAGTCGGAGGCACGTTGATTTGACTGTTGACGTCTCCACTTTCATCTTTTCAGGAGTAGAGATTTAAAAAAAAGCTTATGATAAAGTGAACTGGAACTTTTTACAACTAACTTTAAGAATGAAGGGATTTTCACAGAAGTGGTGTGAATGGATTCAGCACTTCACACAAGGAGACAATATAAATATTAAAGTGACAAAAAAGGGGCTGAGGCAAGGTGACCTCATGTCATCCATACTATTCAATATAGTGGTTGATATGTTGGCCATACTAATTGCCAGAGCAAAGGAAGAAGGGCAGATAGAAGGGGTTATCCCCCATCTTATTCAAGATGGTCTGTCCATCCTTCAGTATGCGGATGACACAGTGATCTTTATGAGCCACGATGTTGAAAAGGCTGTCAATATGAAACTATTGCTCAGCACTTTCGAGCAACTATCTGACTTAAAGATTAATTTCCACAAAAGTGAAGTCTTTTGTTTTGGAAAAGCAAAAGATCACGAGGAGTTCTATTCGCAACTGTTCGGATGTGTTATTGGTAAATTTCCCTTTCGCTACTTGGGGTTGCTGATGCACTTTAGGAAACTATTTAACAAAGATTGAAAAAATATCGAAGAGAGAATTGAGAAAAGACTTAGTGGATGGAAAGGTAAAATGTTAACAGTTGGTGGTCGATTAGTCCTTATAAACTCGGTACTGTCCAGTCTACCGATGTTTATGATGTCCTTTTTTGAATTACCAAAAGAAGTTCTGAAAAAAATAGATTGTTTCAGATCTCGGTTTTATTGGCAAAATGACCAACATAAAAGAAAATATAGACTGGTTAAATGGGAAGTCATGTGTCAGCCTAAGGACCAGGGAGGTCTTAGGATCCGGAACTTAGAGGTTCAAAATAAATGTTTGCTTAGTAAGTGGTTGTTCAAGTTATTGAATAAGGATGGGCTGTGGCAAGAGTTACTAAGAAACAGGTATATTAAAAATAAGACTCTAGGAAGTTGTGAAAAGAAATCAATGGACTCACACTTCTGGAAAAGTCTTATGAATGTTAAAGATACATTCCTGAAGTTAGGACATTTTAATGTAAAGGATAGGTCACAGACTAGATTTTGGGTAGATACTTGGTTGGGTAACAAACCTCTTAAGAATAAATTTCCTGCGTTGTTTAACATTATAAGAAGAAAGCAAGACTCGGTTGCAACAGTGTTGAGCTCACCCATACTAAATATTTCCTTCCGAAGAAATCTAGTGGGGGCGAATTTAACTAACTGGAATCGAATTGTGTCATCTTTACAACAACTTCACTTATCGCAGGAAAGGGATATGTTTATTTGGGGCTTAAAGGCATCTGAGGTTTTTACAGTCAAGTCTATGTATGCTGTATTAATTAACAATGGGGTGAGAGTGTCGCAAGATATTTGGCAAACAAAACTTCCAATGAAAATAAATATTTTCATGTGGTATTTGAAAAGATGAGTGATTCTAACCATGGATAATTTGGTAAGGAGGAATTGGCATGGAGACAAAACTTGTTGTGTCTGTCATTCCTTAGAAACAATTCAACATCTCTTTTTTGATCGCTTGTACACCAAATTTTTGTGGCGCTCTATACATATACTTTTTGGAATTGCACCCCCTCTAAATATAGAGGATTTATTTGTTCATTGGTCTAAGCTGGGGAACAAAAAGTATAATACATTGTTATTAACTTCAGCTGCAGCACTTGTGTGGGTAATATGACTAACAAGGAATGAGGTAGTTTTTGACAAATGCAAATCCAAATCCTTTTTGCAGGTACTGTTCCGAGGCACACACTGGCTACGTTAATTGGCGAACTTGCAGCGGCATGACGATCGGAAGGATCAAATGATCTCTGCAGCACAACACCTAAAGACGTCGGCTCTAGAGTTCTTTGGGTCAAACGGTCGGCTGTCGCAAAGACATGTTGGTTTTGCTTAGCCAAGAACTTTTTACTTGTTTCTTAAGTCGTGTGAGTGGTTGTAAGTTCATACAACCGATATTTGTGCTCTTGTTTGGAGTCTGTAATAATTGGCCTGATTCTACCCTTGGGTAGATGAAGCTGGATATTTTTATCCATTATCTAAAAAACAGACAAAAACTTCTTGTGATATCAATAGATGAGTTATATCCAGTAGCATTGGAGGGAACTAGATGAACAAATAAAGTGATTATCTTTGGAAGAAATGGAGCACTCAAGCATGATGCTCTTGCTGTCGAAATGCAGTCCTCTCAACATCAATGTGCCACACAAACAAAAAGTTTAGCTGGCTATTTTCCCAGCATGCTATAGTCTCAACCACCCGACTCAAAAAGCTTTTCAGTTTTCATGGAAACTGTCATTTCCCCCCTATTCATAAGAAAATATTGCCATTGTCACTGTTCCTGTGCAAGAAGCCAAGAAGCATGAATATACTGCCGACCGATTCTTCCTTGCAGTGCAGCAGTCCAAGGTTCGTGAATTGTGTGGGGCACTTGAAAGCATCAACCTTTCATGCGTGGGAAACATCCAACGGCACTGTCGCGAATCGAATAGTTAATTCGATAATCAGTTTATACTCGAGATCCATGAATATTAAATTCATTGTTAAGACGTGTAAGCCATAAACTCTGGGCGCCTTAAGAAACATTAGATAGATGAACGAAGGGCGTAAAAAGTCATACTGCATCATGGCATCGTGCGCACAGTCGTAACATCCAAGAAGCACAAGAGCTGAGACTCTGAGCACGTACTGCCGCAACGTTGTCCCTACAGAAGAAATACATGTGGTGACGAGAAAGAAATACATGTGGGTGAGGAGAAAGAGAAACGTTCGATCAAATGAGTCTGTTCATGTTTTCTCATTCGTACCGGAGCTCAGCACCGAGGAGTGTCGTCGTGGCGAGAGTACAAATTCGTCTCTTCACTTCTTCCCAATTGCCTCCCATAATCCCATTTCTAGGCACACAGACACAGCTCTATATCATCACTTTTCTTCATTGCTAGCTTACTGAAGTACTAGATAAGTGCTAGTATGGACACAAGGAAACAAGACCTTGTTTGAACCCGTGGGTTAGTTTCTTGGATCTAGGTATTTGTAGCTTCAAGAAATATTTAACTTTAGTTTATAAATACAACCCAAACTTTAAATATGGTGGTATGCTAATGGAGCCCTTATAAGCCTGCTAGTACGCTGGAAGCACTCGCCTCACTTCATAGGGTATGCATGCAATTGAACTTCAAAGAGCAGTGCCACGTTAAACATTTGATTGATCACTTCTTATTTCTACCTTAATTTAATGCTAAAAACAATCAATTCAATTACAAGAAAACAGCATGTTCATAGACCAGAAAGCGTGACCATTAACAGGCATGCTTGCCTTATGATACAGGTTCTAGGCACCCGTAACATGGCACCTGAAGAATAGTTACAGTAACAGCATGCCCCAACCGAATTCAGCAAATGTGGGACAAACAGTAGGCAGCGATGGAACCTTATGCCGGATAGAGCCAAGCCATCCCTTGAACCACAGCACTCAAATTTCTTTAGCACAAGACGGCAAAAACAATCCTTCCATTAAGTCTCGGTGAACACATCAGTCAACTCTGAGTTCTTAAGGTTCAGTACTCTTTTGATCTTTCTTCGTTTGAGAGGAAGGCAACATAGACCTCAGCTGAGTGTTCTCCATGTTTGACAAGAGCTGTGTGACAGTCTTAATTTGAGAGGCACTGCACAATTTTTTAATATACAAAAGAAGAGTTTATTAGAGGTGATATTGAAGAAAATAAACTTCAACCTAGTTGGTTGGAAACCTGGACATGCGTTCAGTTTAGAAGAACCATTATGCGTCTTACAGAACTAGAAGCTGGGATTTCAGTTTACTAATGGATGTGTCCTAGACCAATGTGATCTGGTGGGAAATGGTCATTCCAATTGATCTTCTTGTTCAGAATAATATTGATGAGTCTGTCTTGCGTCATTTTTTTTAAAGGAAAAAACTGGTAAATAATTGAGACATAAGGATCATATGCCACAAAACTGACATAAGTGATCCTTTTCTGGCAGGCAAAGAGGGAGAAAATAAACTTCAGCCTAGTTGGTTGGATTCTGGACAGAAAAAAAATGCAGCTAAAAAGGCTCCATGACTAAGAGGGTGCTTGGTTCTTGGCCACAGCGCGCCAAGCCACAAAGTCTGGCAGCCACGGATATCCAGGCGAGTGTTTGGTTCATGAATAGGCGTTGCCAGCCACACGTTTCACAGTTCATTTTTTCGCCACAGCTTAGGCAGCAGTTTTCGTCCCCGCACCTTAGGCGGGGCTGCCACAGCAGCGTGGCGGGCCGTGGGCGTTGGCTGGGAGCCAAACAGCCCCTAAGTTTTAGAGAAAAGTGTAGAACTTCTAGTGAGAAGATAATGAATAAAAAATATGCATATAGGGGAAGCTAACCTTTGCAAACTCCTGTCCATATAAGCATCCAAGGATGAAATTACTTGAGGTAGCTGGTGCAGCACCTAGAACAGGACACAGATATTAATGGCTACTTTACAACTAGTTTTGGCATCCAATGCTACACTTATTTCTTACATGCTCTGTGTTCTTTGCAAAGGATGCTTTTTCCAACAGGTTCTTGGGTAGTTTTGCCAAGTGAACCTGAGATCACAAGTACATCTCTGCTGATTATCTTGGATAACAAACTGATTGCTTGTACTTGTAACAACAATATAATATAACATCATAACGTCCCAACATGTCTGTTGTGGGTGCAGTTTCATAAACTTATTAATTGAAGGAAAGTATGGCAGTTCATTGAACTGTCTGAACTTTTATTGATTTATATGAGGAAAAATTAGGAAGAATCACAAGGGGGTTGAGGGATAGAGAGGTGGGTACTGGGTAGCGCTGAAAATACAAAACTGAACTATAAAACGACTCATAAGCTTAGTAGCACTCCTTAAATAAGTGAATTGGCATGTTGGTAATTGTAGCCTGAAGTAGAGGATCCATCTAAGGACCCATTCGTTTAGCCAAGGATTGGCCCAGGAATCATTCCAGCTGCTGATAGCTTATGTAAATATGGCAAACAATCCGTCCAGGAACGGTTCCAGGGAGCAGTCCCTTAGAACCGAACGCAACCTAAAGCCATAACACCATGCTGCATCTACATGGACACTTCAGCGCAGCATTGTGGAAGGCGCTAGATGACAATAAAAGTGCGCTGCTTAATCAATGGCAGTCGAATGCCAACAATTTCTAGGTTACTTTTATCGAGCATGCAGGAGAACTGCGCATTTTATAATAAGAAAAAAAAAGGGGGCAAGAACCCTTACAACGTACACCCAGGCACTCATGTAAGAATACATTCGAGCGCTCTTTGTATACAGCACAACAATGATGACCTCGACCAAAAAAACTACCTACTGCTCGCTCGCAGGCTAAGGGCGAGAAGAATCAGCCAAACTCCAAAAGAATAATTTCTAGGTTATGCAGTATAAGATGAAGATAATAACATTCATGAATTGGGCAATCATTTCACCTTCAAGGAAAAAGTAAATCCATCAAAATTCCTAACCTCATTGTCTCTAAAGAGTAAAGAGAGACATCATGAACGCACTACCGCATGATTTTAGTCAATTTCGCACAAATTTGGCGAAGCGTTGATTCTTGTGATCATCAAACGGCTGTAAAATCATGCATACAATCGGAACACTCGAGAACCAACCAAGAAGAGATAGGGACAGGAGGCGGGAGACCTGCGCGGGGGAGGACTGCTCCATGAGCTGGAGGAGGTTGGAGGTGGACCGCACTGCCTGTGCTATCTGCTCCGCCACCGCCGCCTTAGCCTCTCCACCACCACCGCCGCCGCCGGCCGTCGCAGCCATCCCCGCCACGTCGACTTGGGAGCTCGCCCTACGCCCACTCCCCTGTACGGAATTGAAAATGTGTAAATAACCAAAGGCCCAGCCCACCCATAGCAACCGCGGTTTAAAACGGGCCGAATAATCTCCAAGCGTCAAGTGAGGACCCGTTCGAATTTCTGTTACAATTTACAAGGTCCTAGATGCAAAATTCCCTGACCCCTCTAGAACGACCGCCCTAGCCGAGGAGCCGACCGGCCGGCGAAGCGGGAGGGAGGCGATGGCGGCGGCTCGAGGGCAGAAGGCGCTGGGGGCTCTGCCGCAGCTGGTGAAGTCGCTGCGGAGTGACCCCGTCTGCGGCAGCGCACGGCTCAGGCACCTTCCGTCTCTCAGGTATACGCTGGATCCCTGCTGGACCGAGGAAATGCGACTTGTTGCTCTTCTTCTTCTCTGGTGCTTATGGGTACTTTATTTTATCTGATTTGTTTGGGATGCGGATATGAGCAGGAGGACCTTCTCGTTGTACGACCAGATCAACCTCATCGACAGCGTCCCCGAAGACGAGCTCCGATTCCAGTCGTACGCAATCTCTCCTTTCATCCTTTCGCATCATTATTTCCATTTTATTATTGTTTAATTAATGCCAAGAGTTTTTAAGGGTGAGGCTGTGCTCCCTATTTCCTAATTTTTGGATATGATTATGTATCCATATGCAATGCGTGTAATTCTTCTTTGTAGTTAAGGTCTGGAATGGATGGATTCTGGATATGCAATCATGCGTGCAACAGAGATTTACAAAATTCTCGGATTTATTAATTGTTTTTGTCGGAGACCATTGTGTTTTGTGTTGGAAATTCTTCTTGTTGTTCGCAAATAAATTGCATACCTTGACTTGCAGCATTGTTACTGGTAAAGAATTGAGGAATGAGGTTCAACTGCCCTTTTCATTTTTTGTTACCATCAAGGCAATACCATGATGGTTGAGCTTTGAGGGTCATGAATTGAAACTGTTATCGAAATGAGCAGTTGTAAATAACTGACATTTACAAAAGTGAACCAATACCTCTCTGGCTGAACTTAGAGGAAGAGAACACATATGGGCAAATATTTTTGCTTTTGTTGTCCTCTCCCTTTTTTGCTATGCAAAATTTTCTTAGTTTGGTGTTATATTCTCTTCTAGTCACATTTATGAAATGTATCCATGACATGTTGGAATAGGTAGGATATATTACCTGATGATCGTCTATTAGCATAAATGGCTGTGAGCCTGTGATGGAGCCTGTTTTAAAACTAGTATTGATTTGGGGCATGAGGGTCATCTGACCTTTTCCACTTTGTCCCAAAGCCAATGTTGTGGTCCTTTCGTTTGTATGGACATGATTTAGAACAAATTGTTATGTACATCTGTCGATAACTAATTTTTTTTAAAAAAATTAATTAACTGACCCATTTCTGGGTGAGCGAAGTGGAAAATATTCTTCAACGAGCAGATTTACAATTATCTAGTATAGATCAGAACAGTGGGACACTTGATGATGTTTTGTTTTACCTTTTGTTCTGGTCATGCTGATCTTGGAGTTCACCTAACATTTCCTTGCCTCTTTTTCTGCTGTGGTGATGATTCGATCTTTTCTG
This sequence comes from Saccharum hybrid cultivar R570, assembly GCA_038087645.1. NCBI lineage: Eukaryota > Viridiplantae > Streptophyta > Magnoliopsida > Poales > Poaceae > Saccharum > Saccharum hybrid cultivar. Next base: position 30,468,711 of record JAQSUU010000066.1, on the reverse strand, counting down.
TTCCTGCATAGTTTATTTTGTGCGATAAGCCGGTAAATCATTGTTATCTCTGAAATGTGTTTGTCTTAGGCTTACAAATGTGGTTATTGGTTGTTTGCCTTGATTGGTATTGAGAAAACTAGATAAACGTGTGAATGATGAGAAAAACAATACAAATACCATCTACCGAGTATATGATTGGTTGGCCCATGTTATTGCTTCTTTTAAGAGCAAGGAGTGGTCCTTTTCTGTGTTTTAGTGGGTTTGCTACCACATAACTCAGAGCTTTCATTGATTCTGGACACCCTTATTGTGATGTTCTGTGAGTGAAGGTTGGCATAGAATGTTAACTAGGCAATATTGGCATGAGATTTAGAACTATGTACTGTATTTCTTATTCTTCATTCGCTTCACTAATTTTGGTGCTCTTTCTATGAGATCAACCTGTCAGCCTCATTGCTATGCAACTAGCAAGAGCAACACAAATGGAAAAGGTCTATTCAATGTACATGTCATGCGCATGCAGTTTGATCAATATCAATTAATAGATGGTTGGGGATTATTAGTTATGGCTGCAGCAGTAGAGGCGCATGCGGCTGCCAGGAGCACGGCAGTAGAGGAGCATGCGGCTGTAATCAATGGCAATTAGAATTCTGGGGAAGATATTAGAGTTAATGAGAGATTAGAGTTAATGTTGGGAGAGAAACAAGGAGCCAGAGGCTAGGCGCCTAGGGCCTGAGCTCCTCTATTTATACCCTGTAACCAGTTGAGATTGAATCAAGCAAGAAATATCAAACCTATTCCTAATCTCCCTCTGCTTCTCTCAATCTCATCCCCTTCACAATTGGGCGTCCAGGGGATGAACTCCATGCCATTATCTCCTCAGGCTACGAACTACGCAGCCGAGGTCCCCCTGTCCTAGGCACCAACGCCCTTGACAGTACATGCTTCACTTTCTCCACTTGGAGGGCTTAGTGTTCTCCGTTATGTTTTAGGTGTCGTAATTCAGTGATTTTCTATTGAAAATGGAAAGTCAAAATATGTACAAGTGGAAAAGAAAGGGCAAATCCCCTGTGGGAATGCTACAGCAATGCAACAGACCCAGGGGGAAGCAGGGGGAAGAAAGGATATAGGTATCCAGTTTCACAATGAGACAAGGTGCCAATCCATCGAAAAACATGTGGATGTAGATCTGTTTTTAATCCTATCCTATTGTACGATCATTTTCTCCTTCAAATTATCTTATCCTGTTTTCATAGGAGTGCATCTTATGATAGAAAATTCAAACTATTGTGCTGCTTCAATATTTCGCCGCCTAGCAATCAAGAAAGCCTCCGTTAATAAACTGAAGTAAAACTTTCCTTAGACGTGTAATAGGGCAATTGAGATAACCATTACATCGAACTGTATTAGTTTCAATTAGACATTGGAAGGTCTCTGGCTATTCCTCTGAAAATACATTTCCAATATAGGCATGAGTGGGTGTGTAGGACAGGATGTTCTGAATTTCTTGTAATGCTCAATCTGCTATGCAAATTTTAGTGCTCTTTTCTTGGTATCAATTGTCAGCCTCACTAATATGCAATTAGTTGAAGTAAAACACAAATGGGAAAGCCTATTGTCCAGAAGGTACTTGAATGTCACCATATGCCCATGTCTTGGAGGCTTGGAGTTCTATGTAATGTTTTGGTGTTGTGTGTTTTCTCTATATATTTATCAAAGAAGAGCCAGTAAGCTGTATCATTTAGTTCTGTCAGTTTTAACTGGAGCATTGGATCAGGTGTCTTAAGTGTGTTTTGCTGTTTGTAGGTATGATGACACTGGATTCAAAATTAACAATGTAAAATATGAAGGCAGCTTATTGATTGTAGAGAACAAGATAATGACATGGGCACCCAAAACGTTCTCAGAGATAACTGCTGAAAGGTAAGACTCACACTTGAAGTTAAGAGTTTGGTGCAACTGTTGTATACTCCATTGTATATATGATAATATGAATATTGATGCCTTGATACTTCAATGCACTTGTAGTATGCCATTAGAGTTTGGTGCAGTATTTCTGTTACTTTTTGTTTGCCACTGCATTGATGGTAATATTCCTGTTTATAAGATTTTTCTGACACTTTTCCTTGCTTAAATAATGCAGCTTATCAATCTTCAAAGTTGTGCACCCTATCCCAGGTAATTTTGGGCGATTGCTCTGCTACCTTCAGGCATATTGTTGTGCTCATGTCACAATCCAATGCTTTGTATGGGCCTTATTCCTTGGTTTTTATGTGGAGCAGGTGCTGCTCTATTAGAAAGCCATAAGGCATGCATGTTTTTTTTTATTGTGAGAGATTTCATGTTTATGTTTATTAATTCAACAGTCAGTCCTTAGTTGTGGTTGATGTGCAAACATTTTGTCATGGTGGGGCTCATAGTGCTCCAGATCTTGTTTTCTAATCCTTTCTGTATATTTCATCGTCCTCATAGGTAGAAATATTAAAGTGATTTGCACCATCTGATATGCCATTTTTCTCCAGAGATCTTGATTCTTGGTTGTGGAAGACACATCCAGCTGGTCAGTCCCGAGCTGCGAAAGTTCATTCGGTCAACTGGAATGAAACTAGAAGCAGTTGATTCGGTATGCATTTTAATGGCTTTTACCGAAGCAGTCAACTAGAACGAAAGCAGAAGCAGTCAACTGGAATGAAACTAGAAGCACCATTTGATATGGCATTCTTTCCCTTTGCACTGTTTCATCCCATCGTCTTTTCCTCTTTCGAAAACAAAGCTTAGGAATTCCAATAGGAAGGGAGCTCGTGATGTTCCTCTCTGCTTATAATACAATGCTTCCATGGTTTGCAGAGGAATGCGACTTCAACATATAATATCCTGAACGAGGAGGGCAGGCCGGTGGCAGCTGCAGTTCTTCCCTATGGAGTCACTTGTTAATGTTTTTACCTTTTTTACCAGTTGGGCAAGGCGTTTTCTCTTTTGAATCGATAGCCAACTGAGCTGAGTTGTCCGTATCCGTCTGAACCATCGACAATGCTGTTTTGGTGTCTAGGAAAGGCCACCTAGGTTTTGTAGCATATTTTTCTCTTTGTAATCGCAGGCTAACAGAAGACTGACGCAGTGTACACCACCGAAATAAGAGTGGTGGTCCTGTCATGGTGCTTTGTTTCGTTCGCGCTGTTCTTGGAAGTCCTGTATCATGCCCAACCTAAAGTTGTCTATCTTCCGGCTTTTCTAGTTCCTCTAGCAAAGCACATCTGCAGAGACCTGAGTCTCTTTTGTTTTTTTTTTGTTTTTTTTTTGTGATAAGGGAACTCTCTCTCTCTCTCGATCTCGCTCTCTCTCTAAGAGGGAAATCTCTTTTGGTTGACGAGGATACAATTAAGCGCTTCTGATTTCTCACTCTGGTACAAACTGGGACGGGCACAGCTGGAGTGTGGAGGCCGTTGCATATGCGCGTCGGCCTGGCTGTGCTTGCCCTCTGTATGGTCGTCCAAATTAGGAGAAACAGCCCATTTCATGGCCCAGACGACGAAGATTCGCTAGGCAGCATGGGGCAGACATCTCTTTTAGCTTTATTAGTTGTGACTGGCGCGATCCTAAGGCTGCCTTTAGTTGGCAAAATTTTTGGCGAAATGTAACTGTAGCAGTTTCGTTATTATTTGGTAATTAGTGTTCAATCATGATCTAATTAGGCTTAAAAGATTTGTCTCATCCATTTCGTCTAAACTGTGTAATTAGTTTTATTTTTTATCTATATTTAATGCTTCATACATGCGTCCAAAGATTCGATGTGACGGAAAATTTGAAAAATTTGGCAAAATTTTTGGCATCTAAACGGTACCTAAATTCCTAATGGTATAGCACCAGAGACGCGCGGCGCCACATAGGCCTGGGCGGACCCCCTGGAGAAGACGAAGAGAGAGCATCGCTTTCGCCTTGTTTCCTCGACGCAAACGTCTAACAGCAATGCGCCCGCCTCGCCATCTCCGCCCTTGCTGCCGGCTCCACATGTCAGTCAGCGCCCCGGTCTCCCCTTGGCATCGCCAATTCGCCATCTCGTGGCATATTCCACAGTCCTCTTGAACCTAGAGAGAGAGAAAAAAAGCAGAGATACAAGTAAGTACTCCGTATCTGATTTTTATATTAAGCCTTGTAAACAATGTAATCTTATTTGATAATCAATAAATTGCGCCACATGGCTTCTTAAAAAAAAGTACTCCCTTTGTCTAAAAAAAGAGTCATTCTCGCTTCTAAAAAGTCAACAACTTTTAATTTTAATCAAATATATTTAACAAAATATTAATATTTATGGTATATATTTAGTACCATTAGGGTTATCATTGAATATACTTTCATAATATACTTTTTTAAATATATAAATATTGCACATATTTTTTATAAACCTAATCAATGTTGCACGACAAGTTTAGGAAGTTTGAGCAGCACGACTCCTGTAACGACTTTTTTTTACGGAGTAGTACTCCGTATCGGACATGTGGAACCATAAGGTCATCGGCAGCCACTGACGTTTGGGCCCCAACAGAACAGCGGCTCACCGGTTCGTGCCAGCTAGCAGGCGCCTTCCGAGCTCCGGCTCTCTCGGGCGTTGGAACCGAGGATTGGAGGCATCGTGCGGACCGCGCCCTGCACACCTGGCGCGTGGGCCCGCCTCCTCCTTCTCCCTCTGCGGCGTATAAAGAACCGGCCCACGGCCACCGCCACGGCCTCGCCGGAATATCTTACGAAAACCCTCGCGGCGAGGAGCGCTCTCCCTCCCACACACGCGCGCGCCGCAGCCTCCGCAGTCCGCACCTGCCTCCTCGACTTGTCGTGCTCGTGCGCTACTCTCTCTCGAGCGCGGCGCGGAGCACGGGGACATCAAATGGCGGCCGCGGCGGAGATCGGTGGTTTCACGGCGGCGGCGCTCAGGCCGGCTGCGCATCCAGCCCCGGCGGCGGCGGTGGCGCCACCGCAGCCCAGGAGGGCGGTGGCGGCGCAGTCGCTGCGGACGACCGCCACCGAGACGCTGACGGCGGATCTCGCCGGCACGACCAACGGCGCGGTGCATGCTCAGGTGAGTGGCATCCTTTAGCACTTCTGCCTTCGGGAATCGGGACTCTGCCTTCTCCTTGCACGCTTTGGTTGCTTGGCAGTATAGTGTACAGACACTTTCTATTTCTGAGTGCATGGTGCTTGATTTGGTTCGCGGAGGAAATTAGTATCAGTCTCAGGTTTGCTTCGGCCTTGCATCGGATTAGTCCCATGTTATGTGTTTGGCGATTGGATCCCAAGCGTTGTAATTGGCAGTTGGTGATCGTAATGTAGTTGTTGCTGCGGGCTCGTTAGTGAACAGAGATTGGTCGTCTGATCCCGAGCTCCAGGCTCAGAGAGATTTTCTTTTTTTTGAGCATGAGGCTCAGAGATTTGATGATTGTCATTTCAGTGGTGAATAGAGCTACAGAAATATCATTACATTTATAGTGTTTGCCCATTTCCAGGTCATTTTATATAGATAGCATTTCGCTCCTTTTGCTTGATCTGATTTAGTGCCCGTTCTGGCTTCATGATGCTGAAGTACCTAATGTTATTTCTACCACCATCTGAAGTTTGTAACCAATATTTATCTTATTTTAGACTTTTTAGTAGCAACTCACTTTTGAGTATGAACTATGAACGATAGGTAGTTGATCACTTGAGTGGTTGCTTCATGTGGTGACAAGGTACTTTATGTGGTGACGATTTTATCATTTCTGATGCAGATGAATATTGAGGCTACTAGTGAAATCACTTCACAGGCAGTTATTTCTAGGAGGAAAACAAAGATAGTCTGCACCATAGGTCCCTCAACCAACACTCGTGAGATGATTTGGAAGCTTGCAGAGACTGGAATGAATGTAGCACGCCTTAATATGTCCCATGGTGACCACCAGTCACACCAGAAGGTTATTGATTTGGTCAAGGAGTACAACACACAGAACACTGATGGCAATGTTATTGCTATCATGCTGGACACTAAGGTATATCCCCTCTGAATACATTAAAACAAATGCCATAGCAACTTAAGTTCTTATGACTGAATTTGATGGATGCAGGGTCCTGAAGTTAGAAGTGGGGATGTTCCAGAGCCAATCATGCTCAAGGAAGGGCAAGAGTTCAATTTCACGATTAAAAGAGGGGTGAACACTGAAGACACTGTCAGCGTGAACTATGATGACTTCATAAATGATGTTGAAATCGGTGACATACTGTTAGTGGATGGTGAGCTAAACTCTCAATTGTCATATCTAGTTACTTGTTGAAGCAAGTTCTTGTTCATGCTGTGTCAGCTGATGTGTATTCAAGTTATCCCTACAATCATTTTTCTTGTGCAATCTAACTTATTTCATTCGATTAAGTATTGATTATGTTGATTTTGTATTACTATGATCCTGTAATGGATATTGTCAGATTCTTTTGTTGTCTCCTTCCATAAACTGATTCACTTGTTTGCAATTAAACATTATAAATGCTATTATATTTCATACACCGATCCTTCATTGTACTGTTGTGTGCTACAGGAGGAATGATGTCGCTTGCTGTGAAGTCTAAAACAGCTGATACAGTCAAGTGTGAAGTGGTTGATGGTGGGGAATTGAAATCAAGGCGCCACCTAAATGTCCGTGGAAAGAGTGCTACTTTGCCATCTATCACTGGTTAGTTAATCTGCTGACTGGTCTAGCTGCCATTTAGTTGCATCCAACATGCTAACATGCTTCGGTCCAACAGAGAAGGATTGGGAAGACATAAAATTTGGTGTCGAAAACGGTGTTGATTTCTATGCAGTTTCCTTTGTGAAGGATGCCAAAGTTATTCATGAATTAAAGGACTACCTTAAAGGTAATGTGCGCTTCATTTATAAATCATGGTTATCTATGCTGGGAAACAAGAACCCAATTGATGTTTTGTGCTCTTTTCATACCCAGGTGCTAATGCGGACATACATGTCATTCCAAAAATTGAAAGTGCAGATTCAATACCAAATCTGCAGTCCATTATTGCTGCCTCAGATGGGGTAAGACCATGCTGGCCGTGCAATCCTTTGATATCAAAAGATGTAAATTCACAGAAAGGGAAAGGACTTGTAATGGTATAATGAACATATACTTTTGGGTAGTTGCCATGCATGATGAACACATGAAGGAAGCTGTGTTGAGGAACTTTGTTAGATCCACATGGTTCTTGTCTCCCTTTCTTTTTTTCCTTGAGAGGTGCTTCTATGTGATGCATGCTGGCTTTATATACAGGTCTATGTGATAAACAAAAAGGAAAATAACACCGTCATGTACTTCTTAGTTATAATTCTAGTCTGCTAGACACTGAACTTCTTGAAATCTTCAGGCAATGGTAGCACGTGGAGACCTTGGTGCTGAACTTCCGATAGAGGACGTTCCTTTGCTACAGGTGAGATCACATTGCATGTACAGCTTTAGGTGCACCAAGTCATTTCTTCCTGTATCTAGTAAAGAATGCTGTGTAAAATGCAACCAAGCAGCAGCATAATATAAATTGTGACTGTTTTACTTTTCTTTTTTCAGGCAGAGATTGTTCAAACATGTCGAAGCATGGAGAAACCAGTCATTGTCGCTACAAATATGTTGGAAAGCATGATTGACCATCCTACTCCAACTAGGGCAGAGGTTTCTGACATAGCTATTGCAGTCCGGGAAGGTGCTGATGCCATCATGTTATCTGGCGAAACTGCTCATGGAAAGTAAGGATCCACACTTGTTGCTGTTTAAATGCCCTTCTAGTTATATTTCAAATTTTCATAGTGCCACATGGGTAGTTCATTTCTTTAACCCATTTAGAGGACCAAGAATTTTCAGCCTCCATTAGCATGTTTGTGTATATTGCGACTCAGATGGTTTGTGCGTATTTCTGTGTTTAGGTACCCACTAAAGGCAGTCAAGGTGATGCACACTGTGGCACTCAGAACAGAATCGAGCATTTATAACCCAAGTACTTCCCCTAGTCTTGTTGCATCTGCACAGGTATGGTATGGTCAGGTCCTTTTGGATCCCGGTTCCTTCTCTCTCCATATTTGCCGCATGGTGGTTTCAGCATTGTTCAATGTTCACTGCTCAGTCACGGCTAGCTGGCTTCTTTGAGGCAAAGACACCATCTGCTGCTGTTAGCATTTTGTTTTCGAAAATTTTATCCATTTATTTTTATATCTTGTTTTCTTATGCTTTATTTATTCTTTTGGCAGGGTCTACAAAATGAGGAGTTTTCCCCAAGCCAGCTAAGTAAAATGTTTGGATCTCATGCAACGATGATGGCCAACACCCTTCGCACACCAATCATTGTATTTACACAGACAGGCTCCATGGCTGTCCTCCTGAGCCACTACCGTCCCTCGTCTACACTATTTGCATTTACAAACGAGTGAGTTCCTTTGTGGTTCGCCTTCATGACAATAACATAATCTTTAATGCGATATTGCGATCATCTATGAAACATCCTCTGCATCGGGGTAGTTCATAGCCTTCATGAATCAAATGATCGAAATAGGCAAAGATGCTTTGGAGTACACTGACATTTAGGGGAACTATTGTTGCAGGGAACGAGTAAAGCAACGGCTGGCACTCTACCAGGGGGTCATCCCTATTCACATGCAGTTCTCTGACGACGCAGAAGAAACTTTCTCCAGAGCAATTAGCAGCTTGCTGGTAAGGCCATGTGCTGTGAAGTTTCATTGCTGATCTTTTGCAGTCAGTTCATCAGATAAACACATCTCTGTGTGACTTGAATTTTTTGTGCTTTCGTTTTTTATTTTTACTGATTAACCATGGATTGAACGTTGAACAGAAAGCACAATATGTGAAGAAGGGAGACTACGTCACTCTTGTTCAGAGTGGAGTGACTTCAATCTGGAGAGAGGAATCCACTCACCACATCCAAGTGAGGAAAGTTCAGGTCTGATGTGCCGGTGGGATTTGGTCGTCGGAGAAATTTTGATAGCGCCGCCAAGAAGTGTTATCATCATCATATGCGAGTAATTTTAATGTTTTACCAGGAGAATTGCTACGTCGAGTTATATGTTGTGTCGAATTCACGTGTAGACTCTGAATCTTAACTCTGTATTCGTTCATTTTCACTACTTGTTTCACGCTGGAGTGTTATAAGTTCACCTTTACTGCTCTTGCTTCCTTGTGAAACTTTATTTTAGTTTCTTGTTACGAAAGGAGCTAGGACTAACAGGGTGGTAGGCCTTCTTATACGAGAACTGTTGAGTTAAAACTGTTGTAAGAATGATATCGTACTCGTACGTGCAAGACGACACATGCATGGCCTGAAGGCCAAAGTCTGAACTCTTTTCTGCCGAGACAGGAGGTCATGGTCATTGTTGTGGTGTCATCATGCTTTTGCTCTGCGCATCATGACATCATGTCAAGGTGATAATCATGGCAGCGGATGTGGTGCCCCAGCTGATTGGGCACGGGACCCACTTGCTCTAGCTCGTATCATCACCTACTGGGTTCGCATTATCACCTAGGATCCCCTGCAAGGCTGCACACTCGAGCCTCGGTTTTGTTAGAGCAGGTACAATAAGGCACGTCAGTTTGGTTTATAGCCAAGACAGCTCAGCAAAATATTATGTGGAAGAGAGAGAAAAGAGGAGAGAAAACGAACTTGGCGTCACGGCGGCGCCGGGCTCCAGCACGAGAAACAATGCGCCAGAGCCGATGTAGCGCCGAACCGGTCGACTACGGAGATGGTATGTGGTCCCCCTTCTTCCTTTCTCGATCCCGTGTGCATCGCCTCCTTTCTCCCTCCCGCCGCAATTTTCCCCGTGCGCTCTCTCTCCCGTGGCGATTTCCCCTTCACGCCAAATCCTCTCCACCAGGCGCCAAATCCTATCCTCCTGAAGCCGAATCGTCTTCTTCCAAAGTCGATTTAAGTTCTCCTCACAGTTTGTTACATGATTTTCCATCTGTGATAACCCTAGCCTTGGATAAATCAGATGACTCGCCGGTCGAAGAGAGAGCTGGCGCCACCGCCTCACCCCTTTCCGACTTCCTCTCCGTCTGGCGGCATGTCGCCCACGGCGCCACCAGGTTCCTCCGGGCCTAGGTGTTTCCCTACGCCACCAGCTTTGATGAAATCCACGCCGACGTCTACAGCTCCCGGTCCTTGGTGGTGCGGGCCGCCGGTGTCCCCGCAAGGCATGCCAGCCGCTGCCTGCACCTGGTGGCCTGCGCCTAGCTATGGTGGTGGCGCCGCTGCATCATCTTCCAAACCAGTCCAGAAAGATGACATCGACTCTGATCCAAACGAATGGCAAGTACCTCCTGCAGCGTACATCTTTGCATCTTTTTTATATCAAATATATTAGTGAAAAGTTGGTTGATCCTCTCGTTACTAGTCTTTAGATTCTACTAGAGCTTGTTAGTATGTAGCAATATTTTTCCTAAATTTCTATGCACATCTGAAAGGAATCCTGTTTTTTACTGTATGAGTATTCTAGTTTCAGTTGACTTCATTTCTTTTTAAGTTGTTATAGTCATATAGATTTATTTATCTAGCTGCAGGGGTGGGGATAATCACCCACCTGGTGGTTTCCTCAGTTTTTTCAATAATCCATGGACTCCGCCACTTCCCCAAACGATCCCACCTCATTTAGTTTCTAGAAGTAGAGGGAAAAGAGTCAAGGAATGTCAGTTTCTGAATCTCATCAGCGACCCCAGCCCGTGATCAATTTAGACAATGATGAGGATGATGGAAATGGTGCTAGGCTTGACAGACGGCTACAATGGACGAAGCCGGAGGAAGTGCGTTTGGTGAGTTGCATTATTATATATTTATTTTGCGCTTTCATGTACGTCTTGCATGGCTCACAACACTAAATTTGCTTGCACTGTAGGTGGTTGCATGGTTGAACAATTCAAATGATCCAATCAATGGCAATGGCAAGAAGACTGATCGATATTGGGGACACGTTACTGATGAGTATAATAGTACCACCCCTAAAAATAGAAGAAGAACATCAAAGCAATTGAAGGACCACTTTAAGAAAATTAAGAAAAAAGTCACTTGGTTTTGTAGCTCATGGAAAGAGGCTGTATCAATTTGTTCTAGTGGTCATTCTGATGACCAGATACAAGAGAAGGCCGAAGCTATCTATGAGGAATACAAAGATGGGCCATTCACGTTCAAGCATTGTTGGAAGATTCTACGTGATCCACCAAAGTGGCAAGTGCTACTAGAGGAGGGGGAGCAGTCAAATAAAAGGAATTTGGATACTGAGGGGGAGTGTAACAGAGCTCATGACCTCTTTGGCACAACCTGAAGATCGTCCAATAGGCAACAAGAAGGCAAAGAAAGAGGCCAAGAAATATCCTTCACAGATGGATGATGTCCTACAGCAGCTTACAAAACTTCAGGGCACAAATGAAAGTCGAGAAAAGATGTTGGAAACCCAGAAACACGTTTCAGGCGAGAAGCTTGAATCGGCTAGACTTAACCATCTTGCAGCCAAAGAAAATGCTAAGTCGGCTATGCTGGAGACGTACAGAGCACTCAGTATGAAAGATACAAGTGGAATGCCTGATGATGTCAAAGCCAAGCACTTAGAGTTTATGAGATGTGTGAGGGAGAGTATATTTGGCAAAACTGGATCAGGTATTAGTTCTAAAAACTGCTATGTTTGTAATATTTTTTTGTTGTACATTGCTGATGTCATTTTTTCCTTTTACAGATGCAAGTGGTAGCTCGTAAAAAGAACCTGGTACTAATTCTGTGAACTGCTATTTCTGACATAATTCTATGAACTACTATCACTGCACCTGTATGAGCATGCAGTCAGTGTGCAATTAGTATTCCTTGTAATCATGGAGTTAGTACTGCTGATATCATGCAGTCAACAGTAATAAGTGCATACAAATTAGTACTGCTGATAATCATGCAATTAGTACTGCTGATAATCATGCAGTCAATAGTAATAAATCATCTTCCTATTCAAGTTTGTATTTTCATGCACGTCTTCCATTTATATATATTGCTCTCTCCTCTCCTCTCATCTGAAACTTCACAATATGATAGTCGAAGATGAGAAAGAGATGGTGAAATTTCCTATTGACTTGAATGAGCAAGGTGGATCATCAATTGCTCTACCTCCAGAAGTACAAAAGGGTGGTGGTCCAATTTTCTCAGAAATTTTACGTAGAAGAGCAGATATCCATCATCAACCAACACATAAGCAACTGAAAAAAGACTTAATTGAGCATATTTGGCAAAAGTTTGCCGATAAGAAAAATAATTAGTTGTGCCTACAATATCCTCTTTCTTTTACATGTAAGATATAATAGTTCATTAAGTTTATTTTTGTTTGTCATACCGTTTACTAATATACTTATCAATTTCTTACAGATTCCTGTTGGAGGTTCTTTCTGAAGATCTAAGTATCATCGACGGCCGCTGGTCATCAAGAGAGATGGCTAAATAAATGGATAAACTAGGGATGCTAGATTTATTTCAAAGTCATAAGTGTAATAGCTGCTCATGATAGTAGCCTTCTTTTGTGGATCAAGTTTTAGTTGCATTGCAGACCATGTTTTATTCCTTAAGTTTTTAAGTTTGTGTGTCCTTAATCTATCTGATGCTGTGAACTTGGTTGTAAGAGTCATTATATTTTACCAGTGAACTATTTTATTGCTTATTTGCTTCAATCGACACCTTATTTGATTTATTTGTGAACATGTTCATAGACCTGAATGTGTCAGCAACACAAGTAGCTACAGAGATGTGTTTAGTGTTGATCACCAGGTCCAGGAGTACTTCAGTGATTTAAATGCATGAGTATTTTTTTTGTACAGCCAAGCTAACAACCAAACTATTGTATTACTTGTCTCTTGTGTTGTCTCAAGATGACTTGGACTTGGCTAATAGCCAAGCTTATTGACCATGCTCTTATCTGGTTGCCCTCATCAATTTTACTGAGTTGGCAACCAGTTAACCACGGCCCTCAGCTTCTCGTATGCGGACGAACTTGCTTTTAGACACTAATTTTAACATCATATGTTGTAAAATTGGCTAATTATGTTGATATCTTTTTTTCGCAATACTAAGACATGTGGCACTATCTGGTTGCACTCAGAGCAACTTCAAAAGTCTCTTTATATCCTTTAGGATCAATAGAAAATAAAGATTTTTATGAAAAATGTCCTTCATTAACTTCTTCAATTAGATTATTTCTAGTTTCTCGCTAGCTAAACATGAAGAGCAAAATTATCTCTCTAAGAGCAACTCCAAGAGCCCCTATAAATTTCATCTCTATATTCTATGTTCAGAGAATCATTTAACGAATATTCTCTTTGTATATCTCTCGTGTCTCAAATAGTCGCTTCAATTTTTATTCTCTATAATCCAATAGCTTATCATATTTTTTCTTGAGTGGAAAAAATCATGAAAAACTACCACAGGTTGCATTTAGATAGCCATATAACCTTTCCAAAAATGAAGATCAAGAAGGGTTGTTTTGAAGAATGAAAAATATAAAGTGATTTAGAGAGTCTACTAGAGCATTTTTTGTTTGTTTTCTAAATTTTGCAATAAAGAGGTCATATGGAGTCTCTTTAAGGTGCTCTAAGGTACGCACAAGTTACAGAAAAATTATTGGAGGGTGAAGAGTTATATAGAGAGTAATTTTTATTTAAATGGCTCTCAAAATAAGGATGTGCCCAAGAGACTTTCTTAAACTTACCCTCTAAATCATCATTTGGACAGACACTTGAATAAAAATCGCACTCTATATCTTTCCACCCTCCATCAATTGTTCTATATCTTGTACGCACTCAGGGAGCTAGCTCCGCTCTCTATATTTGGTTAGTGAGAAATTCGAAATAGAGAATGGTTATATTTGAAGATCTAATTAAAGATACCGATGGAGGGCACTTTTTTCAATAAAATCTATATTCATATCAATTAAGAAGGATATAAATATTGAAGTTGCTCTAAATCATACATATTTGGCGAAACCTAATGTTACCAATATGTTTGGAGCCTAGAATTTTTTTAAAAAAGATTTACTTTGTGGAGCTTAGAAATCTAAAAGGAAATACTAAAATAATTGTCATTTTAGTGTTTATAAAAAATGTTTTTGTCGCATTGGTACATAGTGGGACCCACGTGAGCCGTCAGCCCACCCTCAGGGCACGCTCACAATGCAAAAACTATTATAGTTTCTACTATGACCATTAATTATCTTGTCACCTAAGCATTTTGCTGATCTAGCAAGTCAATTATCGAAGAAAGAAAGGAAGAATCATAAAAACCGTTTCTAAATAAGAAACTGGGTCTTCACGGGTATCAAGGACAAAGAAACTACTCGGTGATGTGCATCTCCCTTGCATTCGCCAGAATTAATATTGGCCGCAGCAAATCAACGTCCATGCATGTATGAACTGGTTAGTTACCCGCATGCATTACTCTTCCTGCTAAACAGCGAAACACAACCCACACGTTCATGTCATGCACTCATCTACAAATGCACGCATACAAACTTTCTGTTTTATAACATCTCTAAAAGTCTAAGCTAACAAATCTTAAAATTGATGAAATAAACATAGACGTCTCTCAGTCAACGATCACACTAATTACCGTTGAAAGATTCGCATTGTCAATGCCTAGAATAAATAAATCTAAAAAAATCTGAGCACCCACTTAAATAAAAAAACCTTATGAATAGGTCCTACCGCAAAAACCTTTACCTACTGAGTGTAGCCCGTAGCCACATGCATTACTTAAGTCCTGTTTGGATCCAAGGTGTTAATAGTTAGCTGCTAATAATTAGCTCTTTAAATCTAAACAGATCTAGCTAATTGTTAGCTAAATGTTCAACTAGCAATTGTTTCACTAGTTGGACCAAACTAGCTAATAGCAGCAAATGTTAGGTGTAACCTACTAGTTAGCTGACTAACAGCTAATAGACCTGGCCTTTAATTAAGGGTTTCAAACGATGTGTACCTAAGAAAACAATAGGAGCTCATTAATAGAGGGCAAACGAGATCATTTCACATCTTCCTTAATATATGTGAAAATTCTTATTATCCCAAGTATTTTCAGACTAAGGTAGTACACCTAATTTCCAGAGGATTTTAAATAAAACAATTCTAGCTTTTCTATAAATTTGGTCCAAGTTTAAAATCATTTGAATTAGTATAATTCTAGAAATTGATTTATTTTAGAACGGAAGAAATATGTGAAACTACTATGATGCCAGATGCCTAGTATTTTAAGATAAACATATATACTACATAATTTCCGGAGGATTTTAAATAAAATAATTCCAGTCTTTGCCCCTCTTGTTGGGAATCAAAGCAGGGCCCCCAATCTTGACCAAATGATATACTTGTACAACCCGGAGGTACAATTATTGGATGAATTTGATTTATTAAATACTCCAAAGCAGCAGTACCCCGTGTTAGGTAAAGATAATCCTTTGAAAGACCTGGAACCTTCGTAGGTAAGGATAATCAAATTGAAGCATAGTGAATTGAGAGCATATTTGGATCATTGAGACTAAAAATTAGCTAACTGTTAATTTTTAGCAGGGGCTGTTTGGATCCACCTACTGATAGAGGTTAGGCAGTGAGTTGAAGGTGTATATGAATTATTAACACATATTTGTAATTTCTATCTTGCTAATGGAACTAATAGTTAGCATCTCTTCATCAATTAATAATTAGCAGATTTATTTGGATCTACTTATACTAATTTTAGCCGTTAAGTTTTTAAGTAATCCTAGCAAGCAAGCACTGAGTCTACGTAGTAACGGTATTTGGGTTGTGTTTAGTTGAGAAAATTTAGGTGAAAAGTTACTGTAGCACTTTTCGTTGTTATTTGGTAAAATTTGTCCAACCATGGATTAATTAGACTCAAAAGATTCGTCTCGAACTTTACAGACAAACTATGCAATTAGTTATTTTTTTACCTACATTTAATACTTCATGCATGCGTCTAAAGATTGGATGTGATGGGTGGAAGAGGAAATATTTTGGGTATGCATGGCAAGTGAACGCGGCCTTGGTGCCCTGTGATTGGGAATCGTTAGGAAGGCGCTCGCTAGCTAAGCTACCGATGGGACCAGGGATGAAAACGGAAGGGATGAATTCCGTTTCGTCCGCAACCGTATACCGTTTTTTTTCCGTCCGTTTTCGTTTTTTTCGGGATAAACGGAAACGGGACCAAAAACAGGACGGAGTAAACGGAAACGGGACCGAAAATGGTAGAGCATTTGTCCGTCCGTATTTGCGGTATCCCGTTTTTAACCGGGATATCCCGTTTTTCATTCTGTTTTTCTTCAATACGGGATGGGCTTGTTGGGCCTGTTTTTTTAGAAGATGTTGGGCCTGTTGGGCCATAAAAGCACATGTTTGAGTTGCTTTTATTTTTCTTTTCATCTGTGTGGACATGTCACATACATATTAAAGTCATCATCTTTTTGTTTTGGTAGAGTGCACAGCAGTGTGCTAGTGTCCGCCCTTTCATCATCTGATAATTCATTCATCTATGAGCGTATTTATGTGTGGGCACTGGGTAGTATATATTTTTATGCGGCATACATGTTCCGGCTTAAGTTTCCGCTTACCGTTCGTTTCCGTCTATTTTCCGACCGTATTTACCCGTTTTCGTATTACCGTTTATCCCGCTACCGTTTTCGTTCGCGGCTGTCCGGCTTCCGCTCCTGTTTCCATTTAAAAATATGAAAATGAAAACGGTAAAACGATTTTCCGTTCGTTTCCGTCCGTTTCCATCACTAGATGGGACCCAGCGCTGCTAGTGTGGACGCCGAGTTGACTTGAATGTAGCGCGGCAGCCACAGGGTGTGGGGCCCGCCCGTAGTGGCGTCGCGTCACCCCTGACGGGTGGGCCTCTGCCGGAGCTAGAGCAAAGGCGGAGGCAACGGTGGGGCCGCGCGGAACAGAGAACAGCGCGGCGCTGCAGGAAGCCCACGTGTCGAGCCTGCGACAGCGACGTTTGCGACTCGTGTGGTCCCTCATGGCAGCGATTGATCGATGGCTCGTGGCTGGCTGGCTGGCGAACCCGGACGCGGGCAGTCATGGAGGCGATCACCATTCTGGCTGCATGCTGCTGCGCCCCAGCTACCCCTGCCCCTGCCGCTGCCGGCTCGCTCGTGTGCTGTGTGCGCTGTTGCAGGCCTTGCGAGTTTTGCTTGCTGCCGATTACTGTACTCCACGTAGAGTACTCTCTCCGTCCAGGCCATCCTCAGTGGCAGCTTTATAGAGTTTTATGGGCATTAAATATGCTGACATGATACTGTATTGATAATGAGAGAAATAATGAAAGTTTCATGAAAGTATAGAGAGTTTCACATGGATGAAACTCGTCTGCACTGTTTCCAAAATACGAGTGGGTTGGAAACTGAGCCATAAAACCCCATTGAGACTGGCCTAAAAGAATATAATTCTCGTTTTTTGTGAAGTCAAACAATTTAAATTTTGACCAAAATTATATAAAAAAGTACTAGCATTCATGATACAAAATTAGTATTATTAGATTAGTCATAGAATATATTTTCATAATAAATTTATTTGGAGACATAAATATTAATACTATTTACTATAAATTTGGTCACACTTAAGGTAGCTCGACCGACACGCATCATATAATTGCATTCTTTCGTGAACGGAGGGAGTACTCGTTGACGCAGCTTTGCATCATCTCCAGCAGTAAAAAGAAGGCAGCAGTCAGGACTCAGGATCGGAACTTTGGTACTCCTCCTATACTGTGGCCATAGATTGATACTCCTAGTAGATCGGTTATGCTTCTCGAAACGATTACGGAGGCTGTGTTTATGTTTAGTTGGTGAGAGAAAATTTTTAGGTGTCACATCGGATGTGTGAAAGAATGTTGGAAAGAGTTTTCGGATATTAATAAAAAAATAAATTACAGAACTCGTCAAAAAATTACGAGACGAATCTAATGATACTAATTAGTTTGACATTAGCGCATGCGAGTTACTGTAGCATTTAAGGCTTTTTATGGACTAATTAGGCTTAAAAGATTCGTCTCGTGATTTCCTCGAGAACTGTACAATTAGTTTTTTTTCGTCTACATTTAGTACTCCATACATGCGTTAAATATGCTTTTTTTTAGTGTAGAAGAAAAAAAATTTAAGGACCAAACAAGGCCGGAGTATATGGGCAAACATCCGAATAGGAAATATGCAGTTGTCAAATTACTTTTGACTCTTCAATTCGTACTACCAAACTCGTTGTATCTCGGAACATGAGCCCAAAAGCTGCATGCCAATGCCATGCGTCCCCTTGGTCTCCTTGCCCATTGCTCTCCGCTCTCCGATTCTGTGATCTGAAGACGATAACAGAAACCCTGCTCCCTCCGTCCATTTTTAACTTTTTAGCTGTTTGTTTTATTTAAAAATGTTATATAAATATTATTTATTTTGTTATGATTTATTTTATCATTACAGATACTTTAGTAATGACTTATTTATTTTATTATTTGTATAAAAAATTTAAATAAAACGAACTATTAAATATGAAGTATAAAAGTTAAAAAACGATACTTTTAATTGAACGGAGGGAGTACACCCTCTAATTTTCCATGGGAAATCATCAGACGAAAAGACACACCATCTTAAACTATACGTTTTTTTTTAAAATAATAGTACTAGGACGAGATTTGGGGGGTTTTATTTATTTTTAATTTTATATAAAAAGAAAGAAAGCCGGAGGTGGGCATGCTTGGTGTTGCGGGCGCACCTACCGGATCCCCCACCACCCCTGTGTGCTGCTGCCGCGCTTCTCTCGGAGCCTGCCGCCTCCCCACCTTCACGAGCTCACTTCTGCTGCTCCATTCCACGCTCCCCCGCGCTGGACTGGAGCAGAGCTGAGCGCACGCTCTCGCACTCCCATTCCCACCGACCACATCGCTCTTGCTTCGCTAAGCATCCTAGATCTCCATTCCCGCCCATGGGGTGCTTCCAGTCCAAGGTGGCGGGGCCCCTGCCGCCCAAGGACGCCGCCGCGCTCCCCGCCGACAAGCCTGCAGATCCCGGTAAGCGTCCCTCCCCCGCCGCCGCCGCCGCTTAAACCCTAACCCCGCCGAATCCATCTAATCCGCGGCGCTTGCTTGCTTGCGTCTCGTTTGCTGTGTCCAATCGAATGGCAGAGGCGGCGAACGGCGGTGCCGACGAGGGAGGCGACGGCGACGACAAGGAGGCGGTGAAGCGCGCGGTGCCGGTGTTCAAGGAGTTCGCGCTGGCCGAGCTGCGCGCCGCCACCAAGGGGTTCAGCGCCGACCTCATCGTCTCCGAGAGCGGCGAGAAGGCGCCCAACGCCGTCTACCGCGGCCGCCTCGACGGCGGCCGGCTCATCGCCGTCAAGCGCTTCTCGCGCCTCTCCTGGCCTGACCCGCAGCAGTTCCTCGTATGGATTCGCGTTGCTTGCTACGTGTGATTTCCTCCCGGCCCGGATCTCGCAATGTGATGCAGTGTTGCTGCTGCTGCTGCTGCAGGCGGAGGCGGCGGGCGTGGGGAAGGTGCGGCACAAGCGCCTCGTCAACCTCATTGGCTGCTGCGCAGAGGGTGACGAGAGGCTGCTCGTCGCCGAGTACATGCCCAACGACACCCTGTCCAAGCATCTCTTCCACTGTACGTGTTCTCCGGGTCTCCCCCAATCCCTCCCTATCCCTATCCACTTGCTAGGGGTACTCCAGCCTTTTTCTGTTATATACGGGCCTTGCGGGCTGGAGTTGTGTCGTCTATGGTGACGTACTTGATGATGATCCTCGTGGGGCGGATCACACCAACCGTGAATCTCAATCTCCTCTGCATTAACACAATGACTTAATGCACCTTATGTCCTTCACCATTGCTGCATTTGACCTATGCAGATCATGCAAAACTATGGTTTGCCCGGACTAGGCGGGTGTGTCCTGTTCACCTTGTCTCCCTTGACTAACTTTGCTGTGCACTGCCTTTTTGTTCAGGGGATAAGCAGCCGTTACCATGGGAAATGAGGCTGAGGGTTGCATATTTCATTGCGCAAGCTCTCGACCATTGCAATGCCGAGAACAGGAAAATCTATCATGATTTGAATGCTTATAGAGTACTTTTTGATGAGGTACACAACAAGTTTGCTGACAGCTTCTAGTTTTTACTACATATTTTTTTCTGCTGGCTCTTTTATTGTTACTACATTTTCTTCATCTGTGAAAACCATTTTTTTGATCTGTAAGGTTTACTTTGGAAAGTTTTACTGTCATCTGTAGTTGCCTATGTGTTTTTTCACTTGTTGTAATTGATTATTGTAGCTGCCTAAAGAATACCTCACCTGTTGTAATTGATTTCTATTCCCTATCAGGAAGGTGATCCCCGATTGTCAAGTTTTGGATTAATGAAGAACAGCCGTGATGGAAAAAGTTATAGTACTAACCTGGCTTACACTCCACCAGAGTTTCTGCGAACCGGTAAGATCCCCTTGGTGGTTACTGGTTACTAATTTACTATTACATTCTTGATTTGCCAATGCCCTTGTTGGCTCCCTGGTGTAGATCATTTGAGCTAATTATAAGCCCAATCAGTAAAAGTTAGATGAAGTTAAAAGCTGTTGTGAGCTAGTATGCCTCTTGAGAGTACAATTGTAAAACTTCCTGTTTCCTGATTGTTGTTGAATACATACTTTTGGGTCACGGTAAATTCTTTGCAGGTTTATCATCTATTGTTTCGTTCAAGTTTACAAATACACTATTCACAGTAGTACTGTTTACAATATGCTATTTTGGACTGCACTGAATAATTTGTGTTTGAATGACAGGCAGAGTAATTCCCGAGAGTGTGATATATAGCTATGGAACTGTCCTGTTGGATCTTTTGAGCGGAAAACACATTCCTCCTAGTCATGTATGCTTCATTTGCTTTTTCTCAAGAAGAATACATTTCTGGATTATCTCTTAGCAATTCCCTTGCATCACATTGCCTTTTGGTACAATGTTTACGATGGTGGACTGCTGTGTGCCTTGAACCATGAACTTGAACTGACAGCTGTTGCTAGGTGCTTCATTTTTCTGTAACATAATGACCACAGCATCATTAAACAGCTCTAGGTGTTTATTGCTATATGTCAGTATTTATTATGACAATGAGTTACCATCTCTTTTTTTGTGTGGAATTCTAGGCCCTAGATTTGATAAGGGGAAAGAATATACTGTTGCTGATGGATTCCTCCTTAGAAGGGCAGTATGCTAATGAAGATGCTTCGAAATTGGTTGATCTTGCATCAAAGTGTCTGCAATTTGAATCTAGGGATAGACCAAACATAAAGTATCTTTTGTCTTCTGTTGGTCCTCTTCAGAAGCAAAAGGAGGTGAGTAGCTAGAGTACCTTTTTCCTGCCGTTCATCCCCCTTCATTACTTCTAGTAACAGCGTCTATTCCTGTGATGAATTTTAATGCAGGTTGCATCACATGTGTTCATGGGTATTACAAAAGCCACATCAGTAATGCCAACCATTTATTCTCCACTTGGGAAGGCCTGCGCTGGTATGGATCTTTCGGCGGTGCATGATATTTTGCTCAAAACAGGTTATAAAGATGACGAGGGTGCAGAAAACGAGGTAACTAACAATCAAATTTATTCTGCATCTGACTTGTGACATCAATTTGTGATGAACTTTCCTCACTTTTCTCTTCCACTTTGCTTTATTTTTCTGCTTGACTCAATTGATTACTTGTTCATAAAGGTTTATTTGTTGAATTGTTCTTGTGGTAACTCCCTGTTCTTTCCACTCAGAGCCTTGCATCATTGGTTAGAAGAAAGAAGAAACGCTGTGGCTCATCATTTGCATTTAGAATGTGAAATGTGTATATGTGGCTATGCAGAGAAGTGGACTTATCTTATATAAATTGCATCATGGTTTGTTTTAGTCTGAAAGGCAAATAATTTTGCATGGATAACCACACATTTTATCAGTATTTAATTCAGGAGATCGTAATGCTGACTAGACTTTGGACTTCACATTTCATTGTGTGTGCAAAATCTGATGTATACTTTCAAATATTTTATTTGTGTCTGCACTTGCTCAAGTGTTTTGAAATTATGGAGTCCTACTTGTTTGTTTTTTAAGATAAGTCTATTTCGTCTGGTGCATGTTTAAAAACTGAAGTTATCCTTTCAAGAATGGACCCAGCAAGTGCAAGAGATGCTGAACACAAAGAAGTTTGGTGACATTGCGTTTAGAGATAAGGATTTTAAGACTGCAATTGACTACTACTCCAAGGTATCAACATCCCTGTTCTTCTCCATTTCTGCGTGATTATGGTAGGAGACTATCACAGAAAGAGTCATCTGATGTAACTGTCAAACTAGTCACAAGTCAATGTTCCTAAGTGGTTGGGCCCTTGTCCTGTTAGTTCAAGTATTTTTACTTCCTTACTCTTGATCAAAGCCCCCGAAACATTGTATTTATAGCTTATATGACAGCCAGTTTGTTCTAATGCAGCTAGTTGCAATGATGTCGACGCCTTCAGCTACAGTTTTTGCTAGGCGCAGTTTTTCCTACTTGATGAATGGGCAAGCAGAGCTTGCTCTTCGGGATGCAATGCAGGCCCAGGTGTGCATGCCCGAGTGGCCTACAGCCTTCTACCTCCAAGCCCTTGCTCTTTCAAAGCTCGGCATGGAAACCGATGCGCAGGACATGCTGAACGATGGAGCTACATTTGAGGCCAAAAAGCAAAACGGCTGGCGTAGTTAGGAAACAAAGTCTCCCAACTACTCCGTGTCGATGCCCTTTGAAAAAAAAGGTACAATGGCAAGAATCCTCCAAATCAGATCACTGGGACGTCTGTTGCACTACTAGGAGTGGGATTGAAATGCACTGTTTTATCGTGCAATCTCTGCCCGAATGTTGATAACGAGTGGCGGTGTTATGATCAGGAGTGGAAGAATAGTTCAGGGGGCTTTGAATGCATAGCATACTCTTCCGTGAGCTGCGCTTTGTTTTGCGAGTGATGGTAGCAGGATCTGCTGATTATTGCAACTGCAGTTGTAATTAAAGGGATGCTTTCTAACGATTTCTCCTTTTGGTTTACGTGGAATCTTTAGGCCCCAGAGGACATGAGTGGTGTGCAAAAAGCCGGGTTCATTGTGATTAGCCACGGAGAATAAACTAGAGCAATCGCAATTCCATTCGATTCTACCAAATTTGTATGCGGTGTTATTTTTTTTCCTTTTTATGAACAATTCTATTTCTTGACGGATCGAATCGATTCAGATAGCCAGTAGCGCATCCACCGATTTTCGGTTTCAAAGCAGAAGATACGTGCCTTTGTATATGATCTGGTCAGGCTAAGTTTACTGCGATTGCCGTAAAGAACTTGCACAACTGTCTGTTGGGAGCATACGTGGCGCGTAATTTTATTTTGAAGTAAAGTACACGAGCAACTTATCACTGGGCGTTGTTTGTGTTCTGAACTTTTAAAATAATTTTTTAATCCTTAAACTTGTCCCTGCAAGAAGGGTAGACTTGGTGTAGTTGGTGAGTGCTAGCTCGCCGAGTCATCAGGTCCTGGGTTCGAAGCCGTCTTTCTGCAGAATTTCTGTGGGGGTAAGACTTCGCTTCGGTTATTCCCTTCCTCAGACCCCACTCGCTGGCATTGGGTCTACCCTTTTAAACTTGTCCCCGCACTTTTAAAATCCATTTTTTAATCTTTAAACTTATTCTAGAGTGTCATCCAAGTTCTTAAAACTCTCAAAATGTCATCTCAAGTCCACACACTTATCCTTATACATCATTTGGATCCTTAAACTTGATATAGGGTGTTATTTGAAATTTTGAATCCAAGGGGTCTCTATGCCCGGACATCACATGCCATGGTAGATCTATGGCTTTTTTCTCTTGACTAGTGAGTCCCAAACAAGGATCGGGCACATGTCGGCCTTTTAACACTCCATCTCCGTGCTACCAAGACCACACTAGTCCACCTCTCTATATCCTCCTGTTCCGTTGAGTTGTCATGGGAGGCCGCCGAAGCAGAGCACACATAACTGTTCCATTGAGTCATTGTGAGAGGACCACGGGGCAGAGCATGTGCGGTGACAAGACCCCGTTCATAGCGACAGAGCAAGACATTACCGGAAGTTTCTTAGCCGCGAGTCTGCTTGGTTGTGGTCGGATACTGTAACACCTTGGGTGTTATGGTTGCTAATTAACCTGCTATGTCATCATATTGCATCGCAAAGCATCCATGATTAGGTCAACCCTGTTATGCATTAACTAAAATGAGTTTACCTTTCTAGGTTGGATGTGCTTCTCAGTGGTGTGATTCGAACCGAAAACCCTAATTTCGAATATCACCGCAAATACTTAGTCCATGCCCTGCGTAATTTGAGGTGTGTGATAGTGTTACACACTAGTGTCAAGTGTAGGGTATGAACTCAAGTACAACATGTAAAATGAAGCTCCAATTTTGAGTTTGAATTGGAATCCAAAAACTTGTCGCGAGTTTTCTGATTCGAATTTGAATTCAAATTTGGGGAAACATTAAAAGATTTTTAAAAGTTAAATTGGTCAACCAAGAGTGACATTTGGTCAACTATGTGATAATTGACTCAATGGTGCCCTTGGATGATGGTTTGATCATTAAGTAATCACCAATTAAGGTAGCAACAAATTTCAATTGAAAATCCCTCCGAAAACCCTAAAATCCAAAACCCTGGTTTTACCCCTTTTGAAATAATTTAAAATCTAAGCAAAATTTGGGAAAAAGTTTAAAACCAAGTTTGTAGAACTTTTCAAGGGCTACAACTTTGGTGTATTGAGTTTTCAAAGTTTTAGTGTAAAATGTGGAGCAATTTTGAAAAGAAGCAAATTTCAAATTTGACCCCTTTTTATCCCCGAACTCAAATTTCAAAATAGAGGCAGAATTTGAAATGGTTTGAATAGCAAAGTTGTAGGTCTTGGCTAGATGTACAACTTTGGTGTTTGAAGTTTTTGAAGTTTCAATACAAAATCCAAAGTAATTTCTAAATTACCAAATTTCCGAAAAGTGTCCCCTTTTGAATTTAAACTCAAATTTCAAAATCCAGTTCGAATTTGGAAAAATGTTCAATACAAAACTTGTAGAGCTTGAAATTATGAAGATTTCATATCTTGGGAATTTTTCGAGTTGTTACATGAATTTGAGAGTAATTTGAGAAAACAGTTTGTATTTGAAAGTTTGGGGGGAGAGCTACAGTAGCACGACCAATGGCGGCCGGCCACCGGCTGGTATGGGCGCCGGCGCGCCGCCGTGGCCATCCAGGTCCTTCTCGCGCGCACCAGGACCGCCAGCGCGACGTCGCGCGTCTTCCAGTGACCATCACCGTGGTCGTGCCCTATATAAACACGAGATCACCGTGGAGCACTTTTCCTCTCTGTTTTGCCACCGCCGCCGCCGCTTATCTCCGCCGCTCGCCGCTACCGCCGTTGAGCCACCACCAGCCACGCAAACCGCACTGTCACATTCACCTCGCCCTCGCGCACCTCGTGGTCCAACTGTTCTAGCCCTTTTCTCGCCCAAAATCGCTGCACCACCGTTTCCCGTGCCCAACTCCGGCGACCGAGCCGCCTCACGTGGTCAGCATCCTCCACCGCCTCCCAGCGCCTCCTTGTGGCTTCACTGCGACCGCTGTAAGCTCCTATTGCTCCCCGTGCTTTCGTTGTAGATGCTACCGTAGTGGATCGCCGGGACACCGGTCACCGTGACCGCCGGTCCGCCATGGCCGTCGGGAAGGTCTTCTCGGAGCTGTAGCATAGCCGTTAGGTGTTAAAATGGATTCACGGTGAAGTGTAGATGCCGTTGAGCAGCTTGGTTGGGCGACCGACACCGAGATCGCCGGCCGGCCGCCGTGCGGACATTGCCGAGCGCGCGGGAGAGCGAGAGAGTGGAGGAAGGGGATGACAGGCGGGGCCGGGATGTCAGCGAGAGAGGGAGAGAGAGCGCGCAGGCGTGGGCGCGGGTGGGCCGCGATGCTAGGCCGCGCAGGCGCGAGCGCGCGGGAGCGATGCGAACAGGCCGTTCAGCTGGGCCGAACCGGGGGAAGGAAGGGAAGGCGGCCCGAGTTGAATTTTGTTTTTCTTTTTTCCAAAATATGAATAGTGTTGGTATTTATTTATTTCATTAGAAATTCTGTAGAGCTCCAAAAATAGTAAAAATTTTTGTGTAAGCTTTTCAAGATATAAACTACTTAGAAAAAATATTAAATGCTAAATTTGATTAATTTTTGCAAGTTATTTAATTAGTTCAATTAAATATTAAATGCAACTTCCAGGAATTTTAGTAATTAAAATATTAATCCAAAAATCATGAAATTTATTCTGACACTATTTTAGGCCATGATTAATCTATAGAAAAAGTTTAAGCTCATTTAGATGAAGTTTGATTTATTATTAATTATGCCCTAATTAATTAAATGTTTAAATAATTGTTAAATTGATAACTTTAAGTGTTGTGTGCCCTTTTGATTGAGTGATGACCTTGGGTCACCAATTCTTGGTGATCCTTGGCACCTTAATTTCATGATTGAGCTCGTTAGTAACAGGTTTGGTAAGAAACGCTAGTATCGCTTAAGTTATCGCTATTAGTTAGTATGTTTTACTGTTTTGCGACTGTACCGCGAAGGAAAGTTGTACTCAAGTCGTAAACCGTGGCATATCATCATCAAGCATCATGTTTATCACCGCATCATGTTGAAACATGTTATATGCTCGTGTAGTTCCCACTTTCGAAGAAGTTGAAGTTGGCGAGCAAGTCTCCGGAGAAGAGTTATCGTCGGTGGGTTCCGGACCGGAGGTCAGAGTCTTTGAGCCTGAGTCAGTCGTCGCGTCAAAGCAAGGCAAGCCCCGGTGCATTTAAACCCTACCTTGAGTTTTACAAATATTTATTATTTATACTATGGTTTACTGCATTAAGTACTTCGGAGTTGAGTGATAACCCAATTGCTGCATTGTCATCTTTGATTATTGCGATATCACCCTTGATACCTGTTTTACTGAAAACACGTAGTATGCTTCGCTATGCTTATGAGTTAAGCTTTTTAAATGAATGTTTACATGGCCATGACGGCTTACTTAATGAATATTGAAATATGAGATTGAACTTGTAAGATCGGGCGGGTGGTTTGGCCACTGCTAACTTGCATTGGGAAAGGAGTCTCAATGTAGTGTTTCCGTCTTATCAGTTAAGGACCGTACGTTGTTGGCCCTCGCGTCATGGAGTTTTTATTAGTACTGACCATATACCCATGTCGGGTAAGCCTTACTTCGACTATTCCATTACGAGAACGTCTAACCTCGCACTAGGAGTGGAGAGATGGCGAGAGTAGCGTGTACCCTCGGGGCTAGAATTGGGCTGGGTTCGAGGAGTACTGTGCTCTCGGGTGGCGATGGACACGTTCTGGTTTTGGGTTACTCGGGTAAGAGTTGATATATGCAAGATTCGGTTCTACATATGTCGTGTGGTTAGGAATCCCCAGCTGGGTAAATGAAGCGGTTCTAATCGTCGTTGCTCCACGAGAAAGGAGTCTTGGCCTTGCACCAACATCATAGTTAAGAACTAGAATTGAAAGAGAATGAGAAAGATCTTGATGAGAATTACTTTGATCTAGATTAGGATCACTTAGAATTGGTTAATGAACCATCAATGGTAAAAGTAAAATATTGAAGGTAAGGACTTACTTTAGTAAGCTTTTCTGCAAAAGAAATTTTAATTCTTGAATACCCGTACCTTGATTCCCTAAAGCTAGCATGCCCTTGGAGTCTTTTTCTTAGTCGGGTAAGTCTTGTTGAGTACTCTCGTACTCAGGGTTTGTTAAACCCCTTGTTGCAGGTGCGGTTCATGAACAAGTCTGCTTTGAGCCTTGTTGCATGACCGTTGTGGCTGAAGAAAGAGACGACGAGTAGACTGTGTGGCCTCTGGGCAAAGCACTTCGTTTGTATGATTGTAATAAAGTTACTACTGATACTTCCCTACTACCGGTTTGTAATAATGCTACAAGTGGTTTGAAGTTTGGAAACTGTGGTTTGTATACTTAAGTTATTGTAAGACTTCCGCTACTTTACTCTGATGGTATTTTGAATAAACTGTTGTAATATTGCAATACTCCTGTGATTGGATCCTGTTCAGAGAAAAGCAGACCTTTTAAGTTATGAGGAACATAAGTATGGCTGTCAGAGGTCATTATGACGATGACAGGTACATGTGGGCCATCATAATTAGGAGGTTCTGTGACAGATACCTGCATCATTCTTTATTTGACTTGAAACTCATGGGCAAAGCAATTGTCTGTCTTCCTCTACCACTTAGGGGACACAAGTTTTCGGCATACCGCCTCCACCGCTGGGATGTCATGAGTGTCAAGGTGGAGGAGGATAGCAAAAATGGTACTTGGTAGGAATGTGATGATGGCTTCATCCTGGAATCGGGATCCTTGCCTTCTTTTGACCAACGGGTCCTTGAACCTTTACAAGATCTTGTTGGTGGTGTGAAGGAGAGAGGAGCACTGAGACGAAGAGACAGAGATTGACATGTAGGACCCCCTCATGTGGGACTCACTGGTCAAGACCTAACCTATAAGGGATCCACTGTGACTTGCCACACATTGAGGTGTGGAGTAGATTAGGGCCTGTTTGGACCTAGAGGACACCTCATGTAATGCTCATGTATCTAAAAATGACATTTTGAAAGTCTAGGACCTACACGACACACTAGGACAAGTTCACGACTTGGAAAAATCATTTTGAGAGTTTAGGGACATAAAGGATACCTCAGTATAAGTTAAGGACCTCAGAAAACATAAGTCATGTCGAATTGGTAAGTTTCTTTTGCAATTTTCTCAAACTAGCAAATGTACCCATGTGTTGTAACATGACAATCCAGCTTGTTTCATGATCCTATGGATGCAAGGCCCATAATGCCGCGCCCCTTGCGCCCGCGGCAGCTTCAGGATCTTTGTAACGGTCAAGTGATACAAAACACCCCATGTGGCAAACCAACACACGACAACCAACATCATGACTAACTATCCAGATTATAATACTTATAGAAAAATACATAATTTGTAGAATTTGTACAATTTCAATTTTTCTCCCTTCTAGGCTCAACTCTTCGATGTTGCACTCAAACTTTTATCGGAGTTAACTCATAGGTCATCTTGGATTCGCCCGATCCAAGGTCTACTATGCAGCGGTGAATAGAGCACGACCTCGCATCCACCGGGACAACAACAACTGCAAAATAATTTAACGGCAATGCCGTGAGTACATTTTGTACTCGCAGGACTTAATTCCAACATATAGACTTTTGGTGGATGCTGAGGGCATTTAATAGGTATTTGTACACTTGTAGAAAAGCGATGACATTCATTAAGAGTATGACATACTCATGATTCATTTTAAGGTATTATCATTAAAGAGATATGTTATTCAAAAGAGTGATTAACAAATATACGTCACATTATCATCACATTCCATCAATTACACTACCATGGGTATAGAAAGTAGGAACAATCGAATGGTCCATCCCGAGGGACTTTAGGCTTTCAAACTCTGCAGAGGTGTACAATTGTACCCACATGAAAGAACAGGACTAACCTCCATACCTTGTGCACAAGATAAGGGTTGACTCACGTCTTCCAACCTTTCCCTAATCTGGCATGAATGTCTGACGAAAGGTTCGACTAGTGCCCGGTCAATGTCCCAGATATTCCTGACCGACGCCACCCCTTGCCAGTTTCATGGATAAACCGGTTGCAATTAGTTACTTGGCTTGTCGACCCCATCTGCGATATGTTGTGTGTATGGGTGGTTACTCGGACTCACGTATCCAATAAACGGTCCTTAGCTGCTCCACGAGCTATGTCGTGGGAGACCCCACACTCACAATGACCTACCCCTTGCATGAGCAAAGTTACCAAAGTGGCATCCAAGTTTATGACCTTTGGTGTTATTGTGCCTTAGCCAGATTAGTGAAGTAAGTCAACTTGTACCCTCATTGCTTTTAGTGATTAATTATCCTTGTAGCATTCTACACGCGTGAGAATGAGTTCCCTTCTCATGCTCGACTTCTACCGTTGCTAAGCAATAAGCAATTAAGTGTTCTCATTCCCATTGTTTAGATGAGAGGCTTCTAATAGATTAATGAGTGACTCTAAGTGTAGAGTGAACAAGATTAATAACCAAAACTACATGCAATGCATAACTCATAATGAAACTAGATAAGTATCCAAAATAAGGTTTATAGTAGTGGGGTGTCTGCCTGATCTTGCCAACAACTCCGAGATTGTAGACGACAACTCACACGCATTCCTTATGCTACTTGGGTCCTAAAAGAGAATAAAGGTCGAGCTTGAAGGTAACTGAGGGAGGCTTAGGAACAAGACTTGGCTTAGGACTTAGGTAGAGGCTTCTACCTATGACTCTCCTGTTGCCTTTCTTGTAACTATGCTTAGTCTAGTATTGTTGACCTCTTGGGTAAGTTCACTAGGTAACTTCATTCTTATTGTTAACTTGATGGACACTCCAACCTAGGTGGTGGACTCTCCGTTGAGTTAGGGTTTTGAGGTGACTTGGCTCTGGTTGGACTCTGCTTGGGTTGACGGATACTCCATCAGCGGTGATGGACACTCTGGTAGGAACTAGGAGGTCTCGGGTTGCTGGGTTGCTGTCCTCTATAAATCATCAAACGCTCAGCCATAAGTGACGGCCGCTCCGGTGTAGGCTTGGTGTTCTTGGGTTCACTGGCTATAAGTCCTTATAATTCAACAGACACTCCACGGGATATTACGGACACTCCGATGGTCCATATCGACAGGAGATAAGGTTCCGGTGGCTAGTTTTCCTCGGTTGTCGGGCACTTCGTCGATTCGACAGACACTCAGTCAAGCTATCAACAGAACCTTTGCTCTTAGGTGATCTTGGGTTCCAAACTTAGATGTGCCCAGTTGCGATCTATGCATGTGCAAGACATTTCTAGGATGGCTTAGGTGACTCATTAGGCTCAAGGTAGCTAGGCTTTAAGATTGTTTTACTAAGTGTGACTATAGGCTAGGATCAAACTTAGAGATACAAGAACTTGAGGATGAACCATGAGATGAAGATAATAACCTTAGCTCTGAGATCTGAGAGCTTCCATAGCAAAAAGATTGAAGATCCAAACATTCTCTACTCTTGCTTCTTATCCACGAGTTGGCTTGGCTCCATATGAACTCTCTCTTGCCACATACCAAAAAGATGGTTCAAAGGACTATCCATGAACTCATTAGATGATTGAACTAGGTAAGAACTTCTTGAGCTTACTTACACATGATGGAACTACCACCAGCAAGGAGTCTTCCATCTTGCATAAACATCCATGGATTAGATCATTGGGTGAAGAATCCAAGAAAAGAGGATGGTTCTTCTTGAGCTCACCATGAAGAGGTTGAGGGGTGAAGGGTGTCCATGGGCTGCTGCTGGTGCTTCCCTTCTTTCTCTCCTCTATCTTCTTCAATCCTTCCTGCAATCTCTCCTCTCTCTAGCCTCTAGGGTTCTTGCTTGTTCTTGAGTGAGTTAGAGAGAGAATGAATGTTGCAAATGAGAGGATGAGTGAGAGAGAGTGTCTTCAGCTGAGAAATATCCCTTCCCATTCATGCTGACATGTGGGTCCCACCCATTTAAGTGGCAAACAACTCATTTCCCACTTACTGCTGCTGCATGGTGATCTATCGGATGGTTCGTGGTATTGTCGGACGGTCTGGCAGTCTCTGTCTTTGCTGAATTGACTAAGTCATTGGATGGTTGGTTGTTGGTGACCATTGCATTGTTCTTGAGTAGCTTCTTGGGACTGAGTTGGTGTTGATGATGTCAATAGGATAAACTCTAATCCAATCAAGTTTCCTTCCATTGCTCTGGGTGTGAGCCTGACCATGGTTATCCGGGGTTCGCATAGGGTGCTTGATGTCTTATCTTGCACATTTCATTAGAAATCTTCGGAGTGACTCGGTAGGTGATTTTCCTTTGATAGTCAAAATGACTGCCCAGTGTGTAACGGGTTTCGGTCGTTACACATAATAAATGTTCGGTGATTGGGGATTGACTCATATTAACTAGATGGCTTTGTGCATCTGTTGTGAGGTTGAGAAAGGTGAAAGGCAAGCCACACTTGTGTGCTAAGCTGTGCTGAGTTGTGATGCACACAGGCTCAGGTGCCAACCCATGACATGAGTGGCGTGGTGCTAGCAAAATAAAGGATTAATCCCGTTCCACATGGGAAATTTACCAGAGCTTGCCTCAGCTTAAATGGGTGGCTTTTATGTGCATCTGTTGTGAGGTTAAAAAGTTGGAAGACATCACATGCATGCCAAGCCTTAACGAGCAATGACGCGCACATTGTTGGTATTTCTTAATGAATGCAGAAGAATCCGTAAGCGTACGAAATTACCATTGTAGTCTTCACTTGGAAGTATTAAGGATATTGTATTTTCCACAGGGAACGGAGGTACTTCTTCTAGCTTAATTCATCCAAGGACAACACAAGGGTAGAGTTGGTAGAAGGTAGAGAAGGATTTCAATGGCTTTTGGGTCTAAGGATAGCTAAACTCCACCTATACTTGCTTACTTCGGGCACTGGAGATCACCTGGTCTGCCAAGCGATGCCAGTCTGTAGCTCTACGCCGTATCCGAATGTGGGGGATTACAAGGGATGGACATGGCTGTCACCACCTGCCACCTACCCCTGAACC
This sequence comes from Saccharum hybrid cultivar R570, assembly GCA_038087645.1. NCBI lineage: Eukaryota > Viridiplantae > Streptophyta > Magnoliopsida > Poales > Poaceae > Saccharum > Saccharum hybrid cultivar. Next base: position 30,435,953 of record JAQSUU010000066.1, on the reverse strand, counting down.
ATGGAGTACGAGGCAAATGAAGGTAGCCTCTAGCCTAGACACCACGTCTACGCTATCGACTACTACTCTAGCGTGATATCAGGGTGATCCCGTTTTTATCAGGAGCCCTCTACTAGAGCATTTGCCACAAGGACGAACGATAAACCCGTAAACAAATATGGGCAAAGCTTAACTAAACAAAGACTTAATACCACAAGAATCACGAACACTCACTTAGTGAATGAAGGAGTCAAAGTGTAGGTGTTCGTCGAGGTACAAGTCCGGGGAGACACCGACAAGTCCGGTACTTCCCCGATCTCTCCCTCACATCTCTCCCTACTACACAACTCTAAGTAGCTATGGCCTAAGCCTTGGAGTGAAGCTCAAGGTGGAGTGCTCTTGCTCTTGTGTGCTATGTGGAGTGAGGGAATGAGGCCCTCTACTTATAGGAGGAGGGGGAAGGGAATGTCCAAGGAATATTCCCCCTTTACTCCCTCAAACTAGCCTCAATACCACCCTTCTACGCATTGAATGTACCGACGCATCTCAGAACCGACGTGAGATTGTCGGCACGGGCCATCCAGAGGTGGTTGTGCCTGAGGGGAGGCACCCTTGGCACGACCGTGCCATGGGCTCGCCCGCTCACGTGCTGGCCCAGCTTGAGTCTAGTTTCATCATGTGGTTTTCTTCAATCTTGTAGAGTGGGCTTGTGTGGTGGATGCTAATTGGTGGTGCTTGGGTTTGGGTCTTTGGCCCTTTTTCTCCACATGGCAGGGCCCTAATTCACTTGGTAGTTGGGCCTTCTCCTTTGGACTCATGTCGGGTGTTGTTTATATAGTATTCTTTGTATACTTTTTGGTACATTTCTTGTGCTATCCCGATATGTCCTCCTATGAATGGACAATCACCAAAACTCATGGAATTGGTTAGTTATAAGCCCTATATCTAAGCTTTGGTATTTGTTTTCATGTAAAGTTGGCGGTTAAAAGTATGAGTTAAGGACCGCCAACAAGTACCCCCACACTTACTTCTTTTGCTCGTCCTTGAGCAAAGCTTAGAGATAAAAGTAGTCATGAACATCACATCATAAGATATATAGCTTTACATGAAAATTATTCCAACACATTCTTTACACAAGTGGGGTATGTGGTTGGCTAATATGTTTCCTTGGGTTGTTGAAAAGTGGAACAGTCCTTGAAACAAAGTCATCTTTCCAATTTCACATCTTAGCTACTTGGAGTTTTGAAAGTTTTGACAAACAAAAGCATAGTTCACTTTATACTCCTCAAATGGCACTCTCGAATCGCTTAGTGGTGTATGAATCCTTACCAAGGCATAGCAATGTTTTGCCTTCTTTTGTTTTCTCCTACTTCTTAAAAGGTTTATGTGGAGCTTTATGTAGGAATAAACAAAGTAGCGTACTTGTATTGCATATATTGTAAAGTCAAATCTAGGATCTAAGGAGAGAAGTGGCATACTCTTAGATCAAGATGTGCATGTATGTGGAAAAAGGTGAACTAAAACTATACTCCTTTTTATAGATACAATCTCTCTTTAACTTTTAATTTTGAGACATGGCTATTATCATTTTTCTTCTTATATATATATATGAGCCTTCATGTGCTCATCTCTTTTTTTCTTTCAATACCTTAGGACTTTCATGTGTCCCTATATATTTTTTTCCTTGGACCTTCATGTGTCCATATATTTTTTTTACACTTTTGCATTGCCCATATCTCTAAAACTACTTATTTAGATAGATCATTATTTGTTTAGAACATGGAGTATTTTTCTAACACACAATTTTTTCCTACTCTCAGTGTAGGAGCATAATTTTTGGTGGACGGAAACATGTTTTTACGTACTCCTAGTGTAGGAGCAGCATGTATTTGTGGGTGTACATGATCTTCATCTTAAGAGCATGATAAATCTCTCAAGAAGGGTCAATAAGACTTGACAAACTCAACGCAATAACAAGCAACATATGTGGAAAGTTTAAAACTCGCTAGATGTTATATTTGGCTTTGGTAGGAATTTCTCACTAAATGAGGAGTATTTTATACTATGATTTTTATAACATTTTTATCAAAATAAATTCTTCAAGTGTTTTGAATAGAAACGGTAGGATTTCTAAGTCAAAACTATATCACACCTCACAACAACTTAGTCAACATAATTGTTCTATTAGAATATTTTCCCATAAGCATAAATACATGTATGTGGAACAAAATTCATGCAAGCTTCTATCTTAAAAATGTTATGATCATGTCACTTTTAAGATTTTGAATAAAGTGTGGTTCAAAGATATTTCATAGAGATATAGTTGGTTCATTGAGTTTATTTTTAATGATCAGAATTATGCTTATTAAACTCTAGATTATAGGAAGATTGAGGGAGAGAATTGCACAAACCACGGTCGAACATGAAGGAGCTAATGGAAGTCATTCGTCTTGTCCTTCTGCATGATCGATCGCTCGATATTATGCAACGTGTTGGAGAGATCTCAAGTGTTTGTTAGTTATTGCATATTTGGACTTGTAAACCATCTCAAATAAAAAAGTTACCAACTAGCATTATATTTAAAATTATTTTCATAAACACATGCTGTCTCAAGGAATATTTGCTAGTTGTCTCCGTGTCCTCCACATATATACTCCCTCTATCTTTTTTTAGCTGCCATTCTCTCTTCCAAAAATACTCAATTTTGACCGAATATATAAAAAATACTAATATTTATAAAACATAATGTTGGTGTTTTTTACCGGCAGATATTATGTTCTTGGAGTGAAAGGATCAAGATACCCAAGAGGGGGGGTGAATTGGGCTTTTCTAAAAATTAATTGCAAGAATTAAATCCTACAAGCCAAAGTTCACCCCTAGTGCCTACAAGTGTTCCTTGTGATTCTACCGGTAAAAGTTTTGTACCCTAAGTTCCAATCCTAGTCTAGCATGGCAATTCTAGGAAGGTAAACCAAGCAATGAAAGTAATACGAGAAAGTAAATGCTTGAAAGTAAGGGCAAGGAACACGGTGATGTTTTCCCGAGGTATCGGAGAGTCGCTACTCCCCACTAGTCCTCGTTGGAGCACCCGCGCAAGGGTGTAGCTCCCCCTTGATCAGCGCAAGGATCAAGTGCTCTCTACGGGCTGATTCTTCGACACTCCGTCGCGGTGAATCGCCCAAAACCGCTCACAAGATGAGTTGGGTCATACACAAGCTCCGCCGGATGATCACCAAACTCCCAATCACCACCAAGCCTTCTAGGTGATGGCGATCACCAAGAGTAACAAGCTAGAACTCTCACTTGACCACAATGAGCCTAATGAGAAGAAGGATGCACACTTGCTACTCCCTAGTCACTAGTGAGGGACTCTCAAGCTTTGATTCTCAAATCACTACCCTCACTAGAGCTCTTGCACTCCCTTGCACTTCAAAGGTGTTTCTCAACTGAACAAATGAGCAAGAGACCTCTAAAAGAGGTGGAGGGGATGTATTTATACACCCCACAGTGAAATCCAACTGTTACCTGCCAACTCAGCAAAACACGCGATGACCGGACGCGCCGGTCGACGTGACCGGACGCGCTGGTCGATCGTAACGGTCGAAAAACTGAAAAACTGGCTGAGTGACCGGACGCACCGATCAGGGGTGACCGGACGCGTCCGGTCGTGCAGGGAGCTTACTGTACTTTGACCTGACGCGTGACCGCGTCCGATCAGTGATGACCGGACGCGTCCAATCGTCAGAGTACCTTACTGGAACGTGACCGGACGCGCCGATCACTTCTCAGTCGCGTCCGATTAGGTGAATTCCCTCCTGTGACACGTGTCAGCCTGAACACCGCGTCCGGTCCTCGCAAGGACCGCGTCCGGTCAATAGCGCTGAAACACAGTAACTATTTAGTACTAACCAGACTCGTCCGGTCAAGCCAGAGACCGCGTCCGGTCAAGAGAAAATGTCTCTAAAAACTCCGAAACGCGACGCGACTTGAACGAAGTTGCTTCCAACTAAACTTTGAGCTATTCTTGAGCTACCTAGTGCTAAGTTTGACAAGTGTGCACCACACCTAAACAAAAGACTCACCTAGGTCAAGCTACTCGCTCATGCCCCCTTTATAGTACGACCAAAGGAAAAAGCAAAGATCCTAACGACTATTCCGAATGTAACTCAACACCTTAACATCCGGAACTAACCATCCTTAATCTTGACGTCAATCCTTTGAAAACTGAAATGATTTCCATCAAGGGGCATGAATACCATAGTGCCCAAAGTAGTTATCAACCCCATGACCTAACTTACCAAAGTTTCTGCAAAACACACATTAGTCATGGTAATAATGCGTTGTTATCAATTGCCGAAACCAACTCTCGGGGCCTAGATGCTTTCAATCTCCCCCTTTTTGGTGATTGATGACAACACTTAGATTCAGAAAATAAGAGTTGAGGTTTTCGAACATGCTTGGTTCACATAAGCAAAAAGCAATAAGCACAAGGGGTTAGGAATTGCTTATGTGCCCCAAGCCAACAGGGTGTACTCAAGAGATAGAACATGAAGCGTTAGTACACAAAAAACATAGCTCATAGGAAATCGGAGTAAGGCACGGAAGCACAACCTTATAAGCTAGAACCAAAATAAGTGACATGCTATAAAAACGAGACAAGATAGACCACATAGACTCAAAGTATCTCACAAGCACACATGTCACAAAATGCAAGTACGGAAAAGTAAACATGATGCATGAATGTAACATACAAATAAAAATGAAACCCCTCTATCAAAACTCCCCCTGAATCTACTCTCTCTCTCCCCCTTTGGCATCAACCGCCAAAAACTAATCTAAGGATCCGACGGGGGAACAGATGGAGTCGTGTCGGGTGCCGAGGAGCGTGGAGTGATCACAAACTGAGAAGTATCCTCCTCGGACTCTGAGCTGTTAGGTTGACCCTCTGAAGAAGCACGTGGCTGTGAAGCGGTCTGGGTCTGAACAACAGGAGCAGGTACTGACGAAGAAGTAGCAACTAGCGGAGCAGTCTTTGTGACCTGAGCCTGAAGCGAGCCAAGAGCTGGAGGATCTATCGAGACAACTGACGAAGGTACAGTCTCTGTAGTGCCAGTCCCTTTCACTGGAGGAGCCACTGCCTCTGAAGCGAACAACCCTGAAGAAGTCACTAGAGTGGTGTGCGAGGGCGTCGGCTGACCAGTCAACTCGCTGTAGGAGGCACTCAAGTCAGCAAAGGAAGTGCCTGTCAGAAGGTGAGGGCGAGGCTAGTCTGAAGGAGTGAACCCCGTCTGTATAGGAGTGTAGCTCGGGGACTGGAAGGTCTGGGGAACCTGCTGCTGTGGAGAGGTGAACTAGAAGCTCGGCTGTCCCTGACTCTGAGGTCCACTGGAATGTAATGCTGGAGTCAGGACAGATGCAGGAGGAGGAACCCCAACTATAACCAAGTGACGCAGGAGCTCAAGGTACTGCTGCTGGTTTGCTGCCTGCTGTCGCTGCATCTCAAACTGCTGTCGCTATAGCTCAAGCTGCTGCCTCTAGAACTCGTCCTGACGAGCCTGTATCTGAGCAAATGCAGCTGCTGTGTCCTGAGCCTGACGCTGCATCTGTATCTCCTGCCTCTCCTAGGCCTGGGTCAGCCTCTCAAGTATAGCCACCATGGCTGGGTCTGAGCGGGAGGCTGAGCCTGAACCACCGGTCTCATGGTTGTGAGACCGAGGAGAGCGGTACCGGGGATGGGCTGGTAGTCCTCATCAGTGCTGTCGGAGGCCTCATCCTCAACTGGATCAGTAGGCTGAGCATCTAAATCAGCAAGCTCTGCCTCGGCAAGACCCTAAACAGTTGTGTCCTGCTCAGCTGCTGTCTCAGGCACCTCTGGTCTCTCCCGCTGTCCTAGCACGGGTGCCTGCTCTCTGGTAACTGAAGCCCACAGCTGACGGATATCATACTCTAGAAAAGCAGTGGTGGTATCTGATATCTCAGCTCTAATCTCAGGAGGTAGCTCACATGCAGATCTGATGATAAAGCATATCCAATGTGCATAGGACAGCTGACGGTGTCCCTTGAAACCCTCTGCCAAGGTATCCTCCATCTCACATAGCATAAGATCCCAGATGTCAAACGGTGTCTGTGAGAGAAGGTGATGCACTACCCATAACTGCATACGGGTCAATCCCTCTCTGTACCCCAGCCTCGGAAGGAGTGTGCGTCTGACAATAGCATCCAAGACTCTGGCGAGGGGTGTCAAGTTGGCTGGTGTGCGTCTGGACCCTTCGCCAAAAGGCTCATGAAAGCAGGATCGGATTATATCAGTAGGGGGCACAGTACGGCCGTGAGGGCGTCTCGGTGGAGCAGTCTGACCAAAACACAGCTGGTGTATCTTTGTATCTGAAGCTGGGAGTCTGAGAATCTCCTGTACCCTGGTGCTGTAAAGTCTGCGGTCACGGCCTCGCAATGCAAAGTGAATGAACTCATGTGCCGGGTCAATCCACAGTGAAGAGTAGAACTCCCTGACCCAAGTGCCGCAGTATGTTCCTGTCCGTCCAAAAAAATCTGACAAGCCCGGAAGAAAAGACAGGTGCGGACGAAGCTGCTCACCAACTACCTCAACTAGAGCCTCAAGATGACAGACCCTCTGAGGTCTAAAAGCAATCCCACTGTCGACGTACGCTCTGTAGAAGTCCTCGTGCAGAGGTGTGTAGAATCCCTCTGACGCTCGGGGGTCCCGCACAGGTGGGAACCACCGACCAACCATAACAAACCTCAGGGCCTGCACCTGGCGTGCTGTAGCCCCCCTCAAGTCAAAGTGCTCGACTGGGGGGTGTCCTCGAGCCCTGGGAGGTGGACGTCCTCCATGACGCTGGCCCTCTGGCTAGGAGTCACCTGAGCTCGTGTACGTCCTGAGCGACGACGCGGTGGAGTCTGAACTAGCTGCTCCTCTGTCTCCTCTGGATCCTCTGTGGGTGGATCAACTGACATATCCTCTGTCCCCTCGGTGGCCTCAGTACCGAGCTGTTGACCTTCAAGATGAAAGCGACACTCGCCAATGTGAATCCCACTACTCCTGCCACCCCTCTCTGCTAGCTCTGCTGCGTCAGCAACTGCCTGAGCAATCTCTGCATCTGTAAGTGTTTTCTTCTTCTTCCTGGCCATGGTCTTCTTGCGCTTACCACGCGTAACCTCTGTCAGTCTAGGAGGACTCTCATCCCTGTCACTAGGAGCACCCCCAGGGTTCTTGCAGCGAACCATACTGACCAACTGCTGAGAAACCCTGAAAGATGATGAACTGTCACTCAAGAGGCTTGGCCTCAATCCGTATCCGCAGGCTTGGCCTCGGATTCAAACACTGACCAACTGTCACCCAACACATCGACAGAACTCGCTGAAAAGATGGAATAGATGGATCTACTATAAGCAACATATATTTTCTAATAGATAAGAAACCCTAAAGGTAGCAAGCATATGAGATAAGATATGAATCGAATAGCGATGGCTACCTCGGATCGACGAGAACTCGGTGAAGGGATGAGATGACCTTGACTCACGAGAGTGCCCCGAAAATGTCGGATGAGCGCTGATTTGTCGAGACAAGTGATAGTTAGAATTTCAATGAAAAGATTACGACAAACCCTAAGGAGGAGATTAAGGTAACGCGAAACAACCTCGCGGAGAAGACGTCACGCGGAGAGACCTTGACGACGAACGACCGAAACGAAACCCCGCGAGACCTAGGGTTAGGGTAGGGCAAAACTGTGAGATGGTCTCGGTGGCCGAAGGTGGAGGGTTGCAGCGAGGAAAGCACGGTGAGGCAAGGGCGCAGGCGAGCAGCGGCTGCGCGAGGGCTGGTGAGGAAGGCACGGCGGTGAGCGGCGCAGGCGGCGCACGACGGTGATGCGGGCGAGGGCAGCGCGGTGGTGCGGTCCGGTGACGCGGACGAAGGCGGCAAGGGCAGCGCGCGCACGGCAGAGGAGGCGCAGGCGGCGGCGCGGCGATTCGGCGAGATGGCTAGGGCACGGGCGCAGCGGCGTACGACGGTCGATTGAAAAAATAGATCGAAGACAAAAAAGTTATATGAGGACTCAGATCCGCTCACTGCGCACTGACCGGACGTGGTGGTCGCATGACCGGATGCAGTGGGGCAGCGTCCGGTCACAGACCAGTAAGCTCCTGGAGCGACCGGACGCGTCCGGTTAGTGCTGACCGGATGCGGACAGAGTTCGGTCGACGGTCAACAGGGAAACTCATCGCGCATGACCGGACGCGGTGGTGGATACCGAGACCGGACGCGGTGGTCAACAACGACGCGTCCAGTCGAGCGTCCAGTCATAGGTCAAAGAGAAAGTCTTTGGGATGACCGGACACGCTGGTGGTCGCCGGGACCGGACGCGGTGGTGGAGCATCACTGCGTCCGGTTCAGCGTCCGGTCACTGTTAAACGCCTTTCTTCAATCCGTTCTCCGACGCGACTTCTCCCAATCAAGTTCCAATTCAAAGAGACTCAAATAAACACCAATTGGAACCTGATATGAGTGACCTCACTCAAACCCTCAAGTTTTTCAAAATAATTTACCTTAGGCTAGTATTGTTTTTAGGAAAAATAAGCAATAAACACCCGAGGAGCAACGTATGGCCATGCAATAGAGTTTATGAACCCTTAGGAGCGTCAAATGCTCTCTCTATTCATGGACGAACACAGAGGTTGCTCAAAGCCATACCGAAAAGAAACGACAAAGCAACAACCATGCATATGCAATGCAAAAATAAGTAAGAAAGACTAGGTTGCTTGTCAAGTTTGATCCACGGTTAGGCTTCTTCACTCCTCCAAAGGAGGGTTATCGTAACTGTGTTAGACAAGTCCTAGATGCATTGCGGAGAATTAAACATGACATATAATACAATGCAATGCAAGGGGCAACACAAGCTCATTTTTTAAAGTTACTAGAGTCAAGCACATTAAGTTCACTTCTCAACCTACAAAAGGTAGCATCATCCAAAGGTTTAGGAAGATATCCGCTAATTGATTTTCACTTCTTACACCTTCTAGTGATATATCATTTTTAGCAACATGATCTCTTAGAAAGTGGTGACGGATATCAATGTGCTTGGTGCGAGAGTGTTGTACCGGATTATTAGCAATTTTAACGGCACTTTCATTGTCACATAAAAGTGGCACCTTTTTAAGAACAACTCCATAGTCTAGGAGGGTTTATTTCATGTATAAGATTTGTGCACAACAAGCCCCCGCGGCAATGTATTCCGCCTCGGCGGTGGACAAAGCCACACTATTTTGCTTCTTAGATGACCAAGATACTAAAGACCTCCCAAGGAAATGGCACCCTCCGGATGTGCTTTTTCTATCAATTTTGCAACCGGCATAATCTGAATCAGAATAGCCAACTAGTTGGAATCTAGCTCCCTTGGGATACCAAAGACCAATGCTTGGGGTGTGCTTAAGATATCTTAAAATTCTTTTTACGGCACTTAAGTGAGGTTCTTTAGGGCACGCTTGAAAGCGAGCACACATGCACACACTAAACATGATATCGGGCCTAGATGCGGTAAGGTACAACAAGCTACCAATCATAGAACGGTAGAGAGTTTGATCAACCGATTTACCTCCCTCATCTAGGTCGAGATGTCCATTAGATGGCATTGGAGTCTTGATTGGCTTACATTCTTCCATCTTGAATCTCTTGAGAAGATCCTTGGCATACTTTTCTTGAGAGATGAAAATCCCTTCTCTCATTTGCTTGACTTGAAACCCAAGGAAGAATGTGAGCTCACCAATCATAGACATCTCGAACTCCTTCGACATCAATTCACCAAATTCCTTGCAATAATCTTCATTTGTTGATCCGAAGATGATATCATCAACATAGACTTGACAAATGAAGATCTCCCCATTAAGCTTCTTGGTGAATAGTGTGGTGTCAACCTTCCCAATGGTGAAGCCCTTCTCAATGAGGAAGTCCCGGAGGCGTTCATACCATGCTCTAGGGGCTTGCTTGAGCCCATATAGCGCCTTGGACAACCTATAAACATGATTAGGATATCTAGGGTCTTCAAACCCGGGAGGTTGATCAACATAGACTAGTTCATTTATGAAGCCATTTAAGAATGCACTTTTCACATCTATTTGATATAGTTTCCTATCATGATGTGATGCATATGCAAGAAGGGTACGAATGGCTTCAAGTCTTGCAACGAGCGCAAAAGTCTTGCCTTGTTCCTCATAACTATGCCTTGGTCATCTTGCTTGTTGCGGAACACTCACTTGGTTCCAATGACTCTTGCACCTTTTGGATGCTCTTCAAGTGTCCAAACTTGATTGCGGGTGAAGCTGTTCAATTCTTCGTGCATAACATTCACCCAATCCGAATCTTGAAGAGCTTCTTCAACATTCTTAGGTTCAACACAAGAGACAAAAGAGTGATGTTCAACAAAAGAAGCAAGCTTTTGAGATCGAGTCATTACTCCCTTTATAGGACTCCCTATGATGAGATCTTGTGGATGTGCTTGAAGTAGAGGTGAGTTTCTTCTATCAACCACTTGAGGAGAGGGTTGGGGAGCATCAACATCTTGAGCTTGTGCCTCGGCTTGTTCATGAGAGACATGAGTATCTTCATTTTCAACTCTCTCATTCTTGTCATCATCTTGAGGCACATTTGATGAAGATGGTGGATCGACAATTTGTACATCGTCTTCATCATCTTTTGGCTTGATGTCTCCCACCGGCTTGTTCTTCATTGCCTCCCTCAATGGTTCGTCACCTACATCATCACAATTCTCAATTGCTCCTTGGGAGCCATTAGATTCATCAAATTCCACATCATATGTTTCTTCAACTAAACCGGTGGCATGGTTAAATACTCTATATGCTTTGGACTTTGATGAGTAACCAATAAGAAAACCAATATCACAACATCTTTGAAACTTCCCTAGGTGTTGATATTTCTTGTAGATGTAGCATTTGCAACCAAATACCCGGAAGAATTAGACGTCCGGCTTCTTCCCATTTAGCAACTCATAGGGGGTATTGCCAAGAAACTTTTGTAGAAAGAGGCGATTTGAAGCATAGCATGCGGTGTTGATTGCCTCGGCCCATAACTTTTCTAGAGTGTTGTACTCATCTAACATTGTTCTTACAAGGGTGATCAAGGTCCAGTTCTTTCTCTCAACTACACCGTTTTGTTGAGGAGTGTAGGTTGATGAAACTTCATGCTTGATTCCAATCTCATCACAATAAGCTTCAATGTTTGTGTTGTCAAACTCTTTCCCATTGTCACTTCTAATCTTCTTTATCTTGACTTCAAATTCATTTTGAGCTCTCTTTGCAAACTTCTTGAAGCAATTTGCCACTTCGGATTTATCATGAAGGAAGAAAGTCCAAGTATATCTTGAGTAATCATCCACTATCACAAGACAATAGAGATTTCCACCCAAACTCTTGTAAGTTGTAGGACCAAACAAATCCATGTGTAGAAGTTCTAGCACTCTTGAAGTTGACATATAAGCTTTGGTTGGATGAGTGTTTGCAACTTGTTTGCCGGCTTGACATGCACTACAAGGCTTGTCCTTTTCAAACTTTACATCCTTCAAGCCTCTCACTAATTCTTTCTTCAATAGCTTGTTGAGAGTGTTCATTCCAACATGAGCAAGCCTCCTATGCCAAAGCCATCCAAGTGAGGTCTTGGTGAACAAGCATGTCATCAAGTTTGCATCTTCGGAGGTGAAGTCAACAAGATAAAGATTATTGTATCTAAAGCCTTTGAATATCATTTGCTTGTCATCTATCTTTGAAACTACCACTTCATTTGGTGTGAACAAGCATTGGTAGCCAAGGTCACAAAGTTGCCCAACGGATAACAAGTTGAAACTCAATGAAGCAACATAGAGCACATTTGAGAGTGAGTGATCATTTGATATTGCAATCTTGCCTATACCCTTGACTTTGCTCTTTGAATTATCTCCAAATGTGATCTTCTCTTGACATACCCCATTCTCTTCAAGTGAGGTGAACATATGAGGATCACCGGTCATATGTTGAGTGCAACCACTATCAATAACCCAATGAGATCCACCGGTCTTGTAGTTCACCTACACACAAGAGATCAAGCTTTTTGTTTAGGGACCCAAACTTGAGAGGGACCCTTGACTTTCTCTACTAGTGACTTGGCAACCCATATTTTCTTAGGCCTATTCTTGTTTGGGGGACCCAAGAACATGACTTTCATCTTTCCACTTGAATCTTTTCTAAGCATGTAATGAGCATTGAAGGCAAAGGGTCTAGCATGCTTGGGCAAGGGTTGTGGTGGTGGAGTTTTGCACTCATGAGCAAAATGGCCTTCTTGTCCACACTCAACACATCTCTTTGGCTTGGGCTTTGACTTGCTTTGTTGTTGTTGAGCTTTAGCCTTCTTCTCTTGATTTGACAAGTAACCAATGCCACTCCTATCCATCTTCATGACGGTGTTCATGAGTAGCTCACTTTGCAAATATTGGCCTCTAGTGAACTTGCTTAGGCCGGTCTTGAGATGCTCTTTCTCTTGCTTGAGCTTTTTGTTCTCTTCAATAAGTGACTCATTTGAAGTTTGCTTCTCAAGAGCCATAAACCCTTTTAGCTTCTTGTTCTCATTTGTGAGCATCTCATTCTCATTCTTGATCTTGGCATAATCATCATAGTTATTGGACTCAACCACACTCTTGCCTTTGCCACTAGAGCCTTGCTCAATGCTTTCAGTGATCAAATCATCACATGATGTAGCTATATCAATCTTAACAACTTGGTTAGTAGCATCATGTGTCTCAAGAGAAAGCTCATTAGCAACAACAAGACTATCATAGTCGATTTTCAATGTAGTATATTTGTCTTTTAGAGAGATGTGCCTAGTGTTGAGCTCATCATGCTTCTTCTCAAGTTTATCATGTTGATCTCTGAGCTCATCACTAGCCTTTTGTGCAATTTCAAGCTTAGATGAGAGTGATTTATTTTCATTTTGGAGCTCATCATTTTCATTTCTAGTTCTTCTTATGACTTTAGAGTATTTGTTCAACAATTTTACAAGTTCATCATAAGAAGGTGCATCATATTCATCATCACTATCACTATCATCATCATCATCACTATCATGGTTTTGTACTTTTCGTTCACCTTTGGCCATAAGGCATAGGTGAGTTGTGGACGATGATGGTGAAGGTGGCGGTGAAGGTGGTGATGAAGATGTCGGTGAAGATGATGGCCCAATCACAAATGCGGCAACCTTCTCTTTCTCATCATCGCTCTCATCACCGGAGGACTCACATGATGATTCAATGTCGGTGAGCCAATCACCAACAATGTAGGCTTTGCCTCCCTTCTTCTTCTTGTAGAACTCTTTTCTCTTGCCATCCTTCTTCTTGTATGGCTTGTTCTTCTTCTTCTCATCTTCTTCATCACTTGAGTCATTTTTCTTGCCCTTGTTCTTGTTCTTGTACTTGTCTTTTGGAGGCCTAGGGCATTGATGAGCTAGATGGCCAAGTTCTCCATAATTATAGCAATCCATCTCGGATATTGGCTTCCTTTTGCTACTTGTGAAGAATTTTTTCTTCTTGCCATCGAACTTGATGCCGCTCTTGTTGAGCTTCTTTAGCATCTTGGTGGTCTTCCTCACCATGAGTGCAAGTGATGCATCATCAATATCACTTTCACTTGAGCTTTCTTGCACCATCATGGCTTGGCCCTTCTTCTTCTTCTTCTTGTCATGACTAGCTTTGAAGGCCAAGTCCTTCTTCTTGGAGGAGGATGAGCTCTCTTCCGGAGTAATGTGCATGTACATCTCATGTGCATTGATCTTCCCCAATACTTGTGTCGGTGTTGCGGTGGAGAGATCACTTTGATGAAGCACGGTGACAATGTGACCATACTTCTCAATGGGAAGAACGCTCAAGATCCTCCTTGCAACATCCGATTGACTCATTTGAGTGAGCCCAAGAGCATTGAGATCTTCTACAATAACATTCAATCGAGTGTACATGTCATTAGCACTTTCTTTGGGAAGCATCTCAAAAGAATTGATTTTCTTTAAAGCAATATGATAGCGTTCCTCACGCTCACTCTTGGTTCCCTCATGGAGAGCACAAAGATTTTCCCACAATTCATGAGTATTTTTTTGCATTACGCACATGATTGAAGATATCCTTGCCTAAGCCCCGGTAGAGTGCATTTTTGGCCTTTGCATTCCACCGGTCGTACTTCTCGTCACCACTTGGGTTGGTAGGATCCTTGATAGCGGGAAGTCCTTGGGTTGCGGCTCTAAGACACCCAACATCTATTGCTTCGAGGTACGCCTCCATTCGGATTTTCCAGTATGGAAAATCATCCCCCTCAAAGGTGGAAGGTGGTCCTTCCCCGTTAGACATCTTGCTCTAGGTGGTGAAGCCTAAATTAGGAGCAACTCGGCTCCGATACCAATTGAAAGGATCAAGATGCCTAAGAGGGGGGTGAATTGGGCTTTTCTAAAAATTAATTGCAAGAATTAAATCCTACAAGCCAAAGTTCACCCCTAGTGCCTACAAGTGTTCCTTGTGATTCTACCGGTAAAAGTTTTGCACCATAAGTTCCAATCCTAGTCTAGCATGACAATTCTAGAAAAGTAAATCAAGCAATGAAAGTAATACGAGAAAGTAAATGCTTGAAAGTAAGGGCAAGGAACACGGCGATGTTTTCCCGAGGTATCGGAGAGTCGTCACTCCCCACTAGTCCTCGTTGGAGCACTCATGCAAGGGTGTAGCTCCCCCTTGATCCGCGCAAGGATCAAGTGCTCTCTACGGGCTGATTCTTCGACACTCCGTCACGGTGAATCGCCCAAAACCGCTCACAAGATGAGTTGGGTCATCCACAAGCTCCGCCGGATGATCACCAAACTCCCAATCACCACCAAGCCGTCTAGGTGATGGCGATCACCAAGAGTAACAAGCTAGAACTCTCACTTGACCACAACGAGCCTAATGAGAAGAAGGATGCACACTTGCTACTCCCTAGTCACTAGTGAGGGACTCTCAAGCTTTGATTCTCAAATCACTACCCTCACTAGAGCTCTTGCACTCCCTTGCACTTCAAAGGTGTTTCTCAGCTGAACAAATGAGCAAGAGACCTCTAAAAGAGGTGGAGGGGATGTATTTATACACCCCACAGTCAAATCCAACCATTACCTGCCAACTCAGCAAAACACGCGATGACCGGACGCGCCGGTCGACGTGACCGGACGCGCCGGTCGATCGTAACGGTCAAAAAACTGAAACACTGGCTGAGTGACCAGACGCACCGATCAGGGATGACCGGACGCGTCCGATCGTGCAGGGAGCTTACTGTACTTCGACCTGACGCGCGACCGCATCCGATCAGTGATGACCGGACGCGTCCGATCGTCAGAGTACCTTACTGGAACGTGACCGGACGCGCCGATCACTTCTCAGTCGCGTCCGATTAGGTGAATTCCCTCTTGTGACACGTGTCAGCCTGAACACCGCGTCCGGTCCTCGCAAGGACCGCGTCCGGTCAACAGCGCTGAAACACGGTAACTATTTAGTACTGACCGGACGCGTCCGGTCAAGCCTATACGTCGTTTCCTACTAAGGTTTTCCTGAATAGTGCCACCTTGTTAGTACAAACATGGAGCTGATTGAATAAACCTAGGAAAATTAAAAATCGCCTAACTCTAATATGTATGGAAGAAAAGGGTGAGTCATGACCATGATGAAGCATGTCAACTGCGATTAGCGTGGAATAATCAAAGTTGAAAGCAGGTGCAATAGTACATTGATTGAAGCATCATGAATCATTACCACTCAGTTTATTGAGCTTGTCAAATGGATCCATTTAGTGGAGCATCATGTTATGTAGTCCCAAATTAATTTGGCAGCCTAAAAAATCTAATACATACCAAGAAAATTAATGAGGAAACCATGGAAAATATAGAAGAGCTTATTCCACACTGACACAATGAAAGTTTGGCTGCGCAGGTAATGTAATCTAGGCACCCGATGGTTGGAAGAAGCAACATATGCATGCCTGGAAGCAGTGAGTGCGAGAGCAAAGTAATGTTCCGGTGGAAATCAAGTAGATCGTTCTGGTTATGAAAGATTACCATTGAAGACTTAGCTATAAATAAGAAATAAATGTAGATAAAATCTTTCTACCTATGATAAATAATCACAAAGACATAGTTCTTAATAAATGAAGAAAATGTAACTGCCATCAATTCCAAGATTATAAGAATATGTGATAGCAAAGATTACTCAATCATTAAGACGCATCTGGTACCATATGGCCTAATATTGTAGAAACAATTAACATGGAATAGTATAGTGGATTCGTAATTGCAACTTAGAGGGGATGTGAGGTCGATAGAAGCTCTCTATGAAGACAGAACCACAATATCATTTAGAACTAAAATGCAAGGAAGTCAATAGCTAGACCATGGAACCCAATATTGCAGACAATTGAGTAGTTAAAGGTCATGAATTATGGATGCAAATATTTTGTAGCTGCAACATGGAAACCAAAATTGGAGGGCCACCATACGGAATACACAGGTATATTGTCGGCACTATATGTCGAAAACTGAACCTCGAACTCATACAAAGAAATATTCTGAATTGAGTCAGTAAACGAACAGAATTTTGTCATCTCTTACTATATATATCGAAACGACAGGAAAATATGGAGCTTAAATTTCAATAGTCCACAAAGAGCACTATACATAGAAGTAATACTCTGTGCTGTGTGAATGATATTTTTTGCACAGGACATATTTAGTACCGATCGCCATGGCGGATGCATAGTCAGGATCAATGCAATGTGAATAACCTTTGCAAATATATGTCTGTTGTGCTTCTACAATGTAAAAAATAAGGATACCTGAAGTGAGATGGAGATGGTGTTGAGTACCAGAAGTTTATTGGGAAGGATGAGCAGACCGATCACCATGATGGATGCAAGGTTAGGATCAATGCAATGCGAACAACCTTCGCAAATATATGTCTGGTGTGCTTCTACGATTTTAAAAATATGACGGTGATTCAAGATGATCTCAATTTTAATACCATGATTCTAGGATTCCCAAGCTGGTGAAAACAAATTATGGAACACATCCTAAGGACACTAACAGTAAGCATCACATACATGTTAAGATAGGAGACTTAAAAACAGAGAACAATTACATATACAATGGTTAATAGATGGGTTTGTCTGTTGGTCTATTAAGGCGACAAAACTTGAGAAATGTTAATGACATAATTGTTGGCTTTTCATAGCATCCTTTGCAAAAAGATGATTGCAGTAATCTATAAGGACAGGGAATTTTTTCATTAATCTACTATTAGAAAAGATGTACCTAATCCGAAATAGGTAAGTCAGGACTCATTATTTGATCTTATCACTGCTATAACCTGATCCATGGAAGAACTGTTGGCTGTCCCTTTTAACCAATCAATCGATACCTAATCAGTAGAGCAGCAGTACCAAATCAGTAGAGGAGAGTATAAGACGAAGTGAATCAATAATGCTGGATTGAAGGGGAATGAGGTGGGGAGGCAGGGATCACCTGACTGACGGCATGGATGGAGCTGAGGGGCTGCGGCCGTGCCAGAGACTGTTTGCGCCACTGCGTCTGTGTGCAAATGCAGGCGCCGTCGGCAAGGCGGGAAGGGGAGGGAACGCGGGTGTCGGCTGGCAGCAGCCGGACCGGCCGCCCGAGACACCGGAGCCATCGACGCCAACCGGCGACTGGCAGTGGTACGACATGCGTTGGAGGGAGAGGAAGCACCGGGGAGCTCCTGGAGGCGAGGTCGTGGTGATCTCCCCCATCTGTATCAGGGATGCTCCCTATGCCTGCATTGCTGCACGGCGGCGGCCCGCGCCTAGGCTGCCACGCCTGGGTGGGCGCGTCGCTGTTCGGCGGCGGGGGCCGGCCATGCCGATGTGCTGTCACGCCATGGCGGGGCAGCGCAGGAGAAGGCGCGGCGGCACGAGGAGGACGGGCAGGGCGGGGGGCAGGGGTGGTGAGGGAGCGAGGGGAGGGGAGGTTGCAGAGGACGGCGTGGGGAGGGAGGGCACAATGCGAGCGGCGGCGCGGTGGTGCTGGAAGCTTAGAGGATTGCCAGTGGAAGCAAGAAGGTTCGGGAGAGAGTGACGGTAGCGACGTGGACGGCAGCCGATGGCCGGGTGCTGATCCGACGGTGCTCGTTGGAGAACAGTGGTCTACAGTATTATGTGAGAGGGGCCTGGTATATAGGATTAAGAGTATAGGATAGATGTCTGACTAGGATTCACATGCATTTTCATGTCCTGAGATGCATTTTCATGTCCTGATACGCGCAATGGCCTGTCAAGAATGACACGTAATCACCTTTTTTCATATTCTCTAACTTAAAGTGAAGTGCAGCTGCATCCCTATTTGGAACTATTTGTTTTTTATGAGTTTATTTGATAAGCCAGTTTTTCTCCAACTGGCCACACAAAACTGCTTGTTGGAATAGCTCATGGCAGATGTTTAGCACCCTTTTCATAGTCGCTGACACTGACATAGGGCCCTGATAGCAGTGGCTGTAACAGAGGAGACCTGTGCCTGCATTTCGTATCCCCCTGCACACCTGCATCCCGCGCCCGCCTATGCAGGGCCCGCGCCACTCGACCTACCTGACTGCACATAAGGGAGTCCCTGCTCGTGCCTCCTTCACACGCGCATGCACGTGGCCAGCAACTGCAGTATGTGACTACAACAGGTGGCTACACCAGCATCCAAAAGAGGGGGAGGGGGCGGTGGATGCCCAGTCGGCGCCGGAAGGAGGAGGAGACACCGAGGCGAAGGTGAGGCAGCAGAAAAGCAAAGGCAGAGATGCAACACCCGATCTATTTTTGAAATATCCAGATGCAACACTTGCAACGTACGTCTAAAGGCATCTGAAACACATGAAACATACATATGAAACACATGAAACATGCATTTGAAACACTAGCTGCAATGTCAGATTTACTTTTGAAACATCCAGATGAAACACGTGCAACACACGTATGAAACAGTTGAAACACTTGAAACATGCGTATGAAACACTTGCAAAAAACACCTGAAAACATTTCATATGTGTGAAAACATATGCAACATCCAGATGAAACACTTGCAAACATACAGCTGGAAAACGAGATGAAACATTTGGTGCATACACTTGAAACATACGTGTATAGCCACTGCAACATGTGCAACATTTCGATCAACTTTGCAACATTAAGTAAAGCACATTAGAGACACAAAATTTATACTGGTTCGGGCCACCGGAAAGCGAGTAAAAGCCGTAGGTCCCGTTGCTACTTATTTGTATTACGATCTCGTCGAATAGCGAGATGGCGATTACAAGATGGCTATGCCTATGAGAGTTTCGATGATTACAACAGGGAAGATAGCTAGCTATTTATACCCGTGGCCTACTTGCCCTATAAGTTACATAGTTATGTCCTAGTCGGAGTCTTGGCGTGATCTTCAGATATCCTTACTTGAATAGGTGAGTCATGAACCTTCAGACCTTTTTCGGTATGGATTCGATAGCCAGCATATCCGGTAGTCAGGAATCCTAGGAGAATGGCACCATCACATAATTAGTATTATAAGATAGATCATTGAATCTATTTTTATAATAAACTTATTTGGAGATACAATTATTGCTAATATCTTTTATAAATCTAGTTAAACTAAAGAAAAAGTTAGAAAACGCTTTTGTATAGTGTCATAGTGATGATGGGCAGCTGCCTTGACGCCCACATGTCGTTGTCGATGAGGACGTACGGGTGGATGCGCCACTGCTCGCCGCGACTTGCCAGCGCGTTCTATCTTGCTGGCGCGCCTTCTCCGTTCGCCACTTCGCCTCCCGTCACAGCGGCCGCGCTCGCTCGCGCGTCGTTGTACAACTTGTGCTGTTGTCGGTCCTTATTGCGTAACACACACAGAAACATGTACATGTACACCCTCTTGGCGCACTACTCCCATGCACACTACTACTACAACGAGTGTATAACCGTTCAACGAAAAGTGAGTATCGCCGTATCGGAGGCCGACCCAAAGCATCGAAAATGACCAGGACTACAGAGATAGCATGATTTACTTAGTTTGGAAGCACAGAGATAGCAT
Organism: Saccharum hybrid cultivar R570; assembly: GCA_038087645.1. Lineage (NCBI taxonomy): Eukaryota > Viridiplantae > Streptophyta > Magnoliopsida > Poales > Poaceae > Saccharum > Saccharum hybrid cultivar. The sequence goes on along the minus strand of JAQSUU010000066.1, from coordinate 30,415,819 downwards.
GACCAGGACTACAGAGGATCGGAGGTTGCTGGTTTACTTAGCTTAGAAGCACACCGTCACACGGGGCCAGGTGGGGTGACTGTACATGCATTGCTGGTAATAATGACTAATGAGGACGACATGCATGTCGTGGACGTACGACAACACAGCTTCGTCGGACGATGCCTCCCTCAACGGGTGGAACGAGGAACGGCGATCCCATTCTGCTCTGCCCCGCGCTCGACAGATCGCCATCCGCCGGCGCGCGACGACTTATTAGCCACCGGACACCCAATCTCTTGCCGACCATGTCCCACGTACGAATCCAAAACCCTACCTGTTGCCGTCTGCCGTCTACGACAGGGACACGCCGCACCACACGCGTGACATCCAGGGCATCAAACACGCACCTCGCTGACTTACAGCTCGTCATGAATATTTTGTGCTTATTAGTGTCATGCGAAGTGGAGTGTGATGTTTGCTACTCCTACCATATGTATCTGACACTTGATAAAACATCTGTTACTAAATACGAGTATATATATGTGAGTGTTTTTCATTTGTCCAAACAAGAATATCTCATAAAATCATTGGCAATAATAAGTAAACAAGCAAGCAAATGCTCCAAATTGACTCGAGCTAGTGCGCGCGCTCTTTCCCGCGATTATTATTCCTTTCCTGAGTGGCCCCTGCTAAGTTATGAATCTCTTTTATTTGGTCTCACAAGCTTTGAATTTCTTCCCTGATTGCCCAGTTATACCATGCGCATGCATGACCCAACATTCGCCTTTTGTTTTAGTTAGAAGGTTCCCCACTCATTGCTTTAATTTCTTTTAGTTTATTCTCTACATTTTTCACAAAGCGTTTGCTTTGCTGATTAGGTTGAACCTCTAGTTAAATTGTTCTTGTTCTAGGCTTCTAGCCCTTCTTTCTAGCTATACAGTTCTCTATACATTAGATCGCTGGGCACCGGCCTGTTGAACCATGGAAGCTACCTCAAAGAGAACACACTGCTCTCTGGCCTTTTGAACCATGGAAGCTACCTCAAAGAGAACACACTGCTCTCTATACATTTCCCCTTGTCAGGAAGAATGAAGCGAGACACCTATTAAGGCTGTGTTTAGTTGTGTTTAGTTCCCCATGGAGCAAAATGCAAAATGCCAACTACTTTGGAATGATGAAATGCAAAATGCCAAAATTTTTATGGATGTATTTAGTTCCATTCAAAATGCCAAATTTTTTATGGGGTGGGTGAGGGTTTTTTAACATTTTTTTTTGGCCTCTTGAGGTCAAAATCCAAAATGGAGAATAGATACTTTTTTGCCAAAAATTTTGCATGATGTTTAATTCCATTCTACAAAATGATGGACCAAAACCCAAAATTTTTTAGGTGAAATGGGGAACTAAACACACCCTAAATTGCTATGCTTTTCGTCACTGTGCAGAATCTTCAGACCAGAAGAGGACGGACCGCGGACGGGCACTCTTGGTGTGTGCTCAACTAGCAGCAGAATCATCGTGAGATCAATCAAAGAGTGAGTACTAGCAGTACTGTTTGGTCTTTGTGGACTGTGGGTGGGTGCACATGAGCCTACCATGTTGTAGTCGTAGTCTCGTTAGACCAGCGATGAGTGCAAACCATGGAACGGTCTTTGTGCTAATGGTTCACTTGTGGTTTTGGATGAATTTGGATCAATAGAGTTAATAGTTAGCTGCTAATAATTAGCTTATTTGGATCTTAACATATCCAGCTAATAGTCTAGCTAATTGTTAGCTAAATATCCAACTAACAATTATCTACTAGTTGATCCAAACTAACTAATAGCAGTTAATAGTTAGCTAGCTAATATTAGTTATGAACTATTAAATAGCTGACTAATAGCAACTAATGGAACCAAACAGGACCTCACTGGTTAAGTAGAGGTTTTTATTTACTAATATAACATTTATTTCTCATAACTTCGTATGAAAAATATCTACCATGTATGCAAATAAAGATATACTCATATGATATAACAGATGGGGTAACATGGCAACATTGTGATAGTTTATTATTCAGAGTTTCCAACTAATGTCCGAACATCAAATTAGTTCGTCACAAATTGAAGTTGGATCAATTTCGTGGCCAATCGACCTTTTAGCTGAATCGAGCCAGTAAGGCTTTCGGTCATAGTTTTTCCAGTCCAACCAGTGAACTGTTTTTCTTTATTGTACTACTTTGGTGCAATCTGCAAACAGAAGATCCATGGATGTTGAATGGAACAGTAAAAGACCTTTCAGAGACTCGGAGTCAAGATAAGATGACGCCTATGCCACCTTTAAAAAAACCTCTTGAACCCCTGTCCGAATCATGCAAGCTCACTTGCTTGTGCTAGGGTATAGTAGTAGGGTCACAGGGACCAGCACTAGCATTATTTCCCAATGCTAGCTGATGCTGTCCTGTATCATTCCATCTTGTTATTTCGTTTGTTTAGTAATATAACAGGCACTTGGAATTTCCAATGCTGATGTCCAATCAGAGTCAGAGATAATTCAAAGTAGGGTTTCATACCTTATCATTTTTCTAGCTAGCTTTGAACAACTGAACTGGATTAAACAATGGCAGGATAATTTGGGATGAGAAAAGCAGTAGGCTTAGCTGCACTGCATAGATATGATCAAAAGGAGGCAGCCGGCCCGCGTCAGTGCCATGCTGATGGGGATCCGATGGTGCAGATGCCACGCGCGCTCCCAAAGTGCTCCGATCCATCTGGGTGGGTCATGCACTCGACCGAGAGCCTGCCCAAGTCAAGCACTTCTAGTCTTCGATAGGGTGCCACCGTTCATACCTGGAAATGGCCACGAAACTAGCTAGAGTGGGCTCCTCGCCTGCGTCATCTGCTCTAAACCATTATTTGTGTGGCCTTGACACGGGTGCTAAGCTGAGAAAGCCCTTGCTTTATTGTTTGATAATACTGGTGTGTCGAGTCATCCGCGCATGCACTCATTGGTAGGAGTATATGGTATAAAGGCAGCAATTGTTTCTTTGTGCTTCCAGTGTCCCTTGGAAGACAACACACGTCTGACTGGGACCAGGGTGTGGTGTGTGGGTGACCAGCCATGATTCTGAAGAATACCGGAAACCAGCAAAAACTTCTGAAAGTTTCGAACGAAACCTGCTCAATTAATAAAAATTTACCTTCTTTTCATCTTTCAGTCATGGACCAAAGAGAACTAAGCGTCAATAGATTCTGTTTTTGCAACAATTTGTCAGACCCATAATGTACTATAGCCTCGGCAGTTAGTTTTCAACCCCTTTGTTACCCTCCTTTAGTATTTTTGCACTGACCGAGAGCTTAATCTGCTCTGTTGGCCTCATCTAGTATTTTTGCACACAGCGCTCAGTGCACACAACACTGTTTTCTGTAACACTAACGATGATCCTCGTAGTGTGCTTAATAAGCCTTGTTAGAAAGCTATAAGTAACCATGTGAGCCTTTTTTTTCCTCCTCCTGTTTCATGTTTGAATCTAAACTACCACCGCGGTAAAGCATCACTAGCATTTGGTCAAGACTCAAGAGAGATGGTTGAGCACCAACTACTATCCTGACAGTGACAAAGCAGTGATGATAAGATGGAGACAGTTTTTCTGTTTTTTGACTGAATCACCCAGGCATGCCCTCGGGTTGAGACTTCGCAATTTGCATTGGGAGATTTGGCGTCTGGTGGAGAATGGCGCAGCCGACAAGTACGCACATCGGGGCCCCATATGGGCCAGGACGCCAGGGTGTGCTCTTGTTAAAGTGCATGCTAGCTAGGAAGAAAGTGATGCATCACAACTCGTTCGCAAAAGGACAAGGCAGGGCCAGGTGCATCACTGGAGAGTTTGGAAGGGTTCGTTGAATTCAAAAGGTATATATAACATGGCCACAAAAGATGTTTTCGTCAAAAGAGTAGTCGTCACATCACTGTCCGATAGAAGCACTTGATGTCACTTGCTTGTTTGTGCATGAGCAACCAACTAATATAATGCTCACTTAACTGTGTTAATCTCGAGCAAAAGGCATTGCTCAGTTTAACAGGAACTTCACTTGTGAACAAAAGTTGCCGCTAACTGTCTCTACTGGCTAGCTAATTAATGATCAGTTCAGTAAAGACTGACTTAACTTGAAGTGGCAGTGGTTTCAGAGAATACGCCGATCGAATCAATTGGTTTGCAGGTGCAACCAACTTCAAAGCTTTTTATCTAGACTAGATGCACGCATGGATTGCTGGTTACACTCCTGCGCTTCTTTCAAGTTTCAACTTGGCTGTCGGCACGACAAGTTTCATGCAAAGATTCAGCTCATACGGTTGAGTAGGACAGAAATGTATATCTTTGCACGCCTGAGTTAAAAGGCTGTTTGAAAGCTGACGTGCGTACGGCTACCCTTTGTGTACATGTAAGTAGTTTTGAAATATTTTTATTCATTTCTGTTGGACTTGTGTGTAGTTAATAGTGGTTTAAGAATCAAATGTCTGACTAGGATTCATATGCATTTTCATGTCCTGATACGCGCAATGGCTTGTCAAGAATGACACGTGATCACCTTTTTCATATTCTCTAACTTCAAGTGAAGTGCATCTGCATCCCTATTTGGAACTATTTGTTTTTTATGAGTTTATTTGATAAGCCAGTTTTTCTCCGACTGGCCACACAAAACTGCTTGTTGGAATAGCTCATGGCAGATGTTTAGCACCCTTTTCATAGTCGCTAACACTGACATACGGGCCCTGATAGCAGTGGCTGTAACAGAGGTGACGGCCATTTGGTGCACTGGCGGAACCGGAGGAATGGGACCTCAATGAACTTGGAGGGCCACCATACTGAGCCAAATTGAGGCTGAGTACAATCTCGATCGCCGATGCCATGCCAATTCTTTCTTTTTTTCTCTTGAAACGGGTGTCATGCCAAATTGTGGAGGTTTAGTACAACGGCAGTGCTAGGACCCAGACGTCCGGACGAACACCTGTGCCTACACTTCGTATCCCTCTGCGCACCTGCATCCCGCGCCCGCCTACGCGGGGCCCGCGCCACCCGACCTGCCCGACTACACGTAGGGGAGTCCCCCACTCGCGCCCCTCCACTCCTCACGCGCATACACGCGGCCAGCAGCTGCAGCATATGACTATAGCAGGTGGCTACACCAGCATCCAAAAGAGGGGGAGGGGGCGACGGATGCCCAGTCGGCGTCGGGAGAACGAGGAGACACCGAGGCGAAGGTGAGGCATCTGAAAAGCAAAAACAGAGATGCATCACCCGGTCTACTTTTGAAACATACAGATTGTGGCAGAATCGCCTAATCTAATGCCCTTCCAAGAGTACTCGTCTTCCATTAGACACTAAGTACCTGGGGAGACACTAAACTACGCGATTCCGTCGAGCACACCGCAAGGGAGAACTCGAAGATCCACATTTTTACATCAGGATCACAAATAAGAGAGTAAAGCTTACAACATTTCTACCATTTCTTACATCACTTTTAGTACAACATCAGAGCAAATCATTATGTAATTATAACAGCGGAATATAAAACTTTATCAGAGTTCAGCGGAAATGAAACCATTTAATGATAAGTTAAACATTAACATGGGAACATTTAAATGCATGAAACGATAATAGATTAATAGTATTTTCCTTGTAAAACTTTTAGTGAGAGTTTTAATAAATAACTCTACTCCGCATCGCAAAGGAAATCCTTGCTGAGCCCACCAGGAGGTTTCCACACACAAGTGTCAGTTTATCAGCACCTGCCACCTGCAACAGGGTAGAACAAACCATGAGTACTCAATTGTACTCCGCAAGACTTACCCGTCAGGAGGAAGTAAAAAGACTCCAAGGATTATGCAAGACTTTTTGGCTTGTGAGTTTCTGTTTGCGAGAAGCAGCACTAAGAGTGTGTCCTTAATTTCTTACTTTTGATAGCCGCATTTTATTTCTTATCCAACCTTCTATGTAAGCACCTAGTCTCTAATCAAGCAGGGTTGAGCAAACAGAAACCATTTCTTTCTCTTTCAACTGCTAGTTCTTACTACGATGCCAGAGCGTAGTCAAGCCGTACCGTCACGCAGAAACGGCGATTCGCGAATCAATATGCCCAGCTGGGTGCCCTGAAAACACACGCCTTACTTGTACCCCAGGCACAAGCAAGACCAACCCGTTCCCCTCCTGTCACGGGTTTTCAGGTCCCCGTCCAAACTTGGACTCCTAGCTCCCGTACTTGAGGCCCGGCCTCAATACGGTGCTAAGACCTCCACCTATCTCCGCCTCCAATCAGTCGGTCCGGAAAGAGCCGGAGCCCATGACAAGAGAGTAACAAGTCTTCCCGCTCCCATAAGCAAGTATATGCTCGGGACAATAGATCTGTGACTTGACCAGGGTCCATGCAACGAACGGTCCTTAATTGACACAGGCAGAACAAATGCAACCAGAGCCCCGCTCTGTTGCCCAACCAGGTCCAAGTCCATCCAACCCGTTCCGCCCGGTCTCCAATTATCCATATACATTTATATTCCATGTGATAGTAACATGATAATAGTAACAATATTATAATTCCTATCTCTCGCGAGTGACAGGAAATCACTCGACTTCTACCGGAGTCCTGCAGCATAGCAATCTACACGATCCTGACATACTAGTAAGACTCATGGGATCATGATATTTATATGCAAGTGGGTTTCATTCAACTCCTTTAAACTTAATGCACAAGCATAAATTAAAGTGCAGAATAATATGGGTTATGCACCGGGACTTGCCTGGGTAGAATCAAAGTTAGTATTTCAACACGAAGACACGATCATTAAGGCGCCATCTTTTTGCTGCCTCCGGTGACTCCACGATCCATCATCGGTGTTCCTATACGATATACGTGGATGCAATGGAAACGTAAATAAACACGACCTTCGCAACTCAAAAAAAGATTTCGTCTCTCTAGCTAACGGGCTAGCGTAGAGACTAACGTACTAAGCCCCGTATCCCTGCTACCAGCAACGCGCTATTTTCCGACAAGTATTTTAGCTATACAAACCCAAGGTTTCTTTATCCATTTCATTGATTTGATATATATATATATATATATGAACTAAGGCTTAATAACTTTGTTAGCAATGATTATTTAGGGAGCTACAAAATTTACGTCGAGTAGATAACAATATTATAAAGCTACTGCGAAATTTTTAAAGCCCGCGTTATCACCATGTTTCCACAAAAATTCCTACAAGTTTGTACTTAGCAGTATCAAGAAATTTTGAATTAATTAGCGAACTCCTAAAACATTCTGCAACTATGTGGTTAAAACATACTAACAGGTAGAGCATGATTTTGGCAACCTAACAAATTTGGTTTCACAATTTTTGGACCTCTACACCCTCTCATTTTGAATTTACAAGTTCATAGCATTATTAGAAAAAGGAAAACCAATTTGATATGCTGGAAAACAGGAAGGGCCGACGGCGACCCTACTGGCCCGCACAAACTACGGCCTACGCGGCAGGCCGGCCCAGAGCGGCCCATGGCTAGGGAGCCCGCGCTCTCAGGCGCTATTTGCTAAAAACCCCCCGAGCTTTCGGCTAATGCCCCTACCACCGCGCGCGCTATTCCTAAAGACCGCTGTTATGCAAGTAAACCCCCGAACTTCCCTGTCTTTGCCACGGGTTGGTCCTCGGCATGCCGGTGCGCGACGGCGCGGCTCAGGCCAACACTGTCCGACCACGCCGGCCCGCCGAGAGTCATAGCGACGCGCCCATCGGGCCGACGAGCATCGCGGGTCAACCGCGACGCCCAGAGCAGCGACCAGAAGCTCACTCGCGGCTCCTAACGCGCGGTCCACGTTGACAGACTACCCTCCATGGCGGCAAGGCCGTTCCGGTGAGATAGGACCCTAACGGGGTGATAACGGTACTGGGGAAGCATCGACAGCTCACCGAGGCCCACGCCACAAGGATGGTTGAGGCGGAGGAGTGCTGGGGTGATCCGGCCACGGGTGGCCGCATCGCGCAGCGGCGCGCCAAGCGGATACCGAGGCGTCAGCTCCTCACCGGCTGCATCCCGAGCGAAGCTAAGGCGAGCACCGCACAGGGGGATCTGAAGTGAGTGCACGGTTACAAGCAATTGAAAATTGGATAACGCTACGGCCTTACCCCCAAGATTGCCCTGTTCCGGCGGTGAGCAGACCGGCGGCAGGGAAAAACAGAATTGGTCGGCAACACCGCTCGCCAGAGACTTGGAGCGAGTCAGAAGCTAGCTAGGTTCCTATGCTATGCGCTGGCGCGAGCAATTTGGGCTAAGCAGCCCCGAACCGGCAACTGGAGGCGGCGGCCGCGGTGGTCTAGTGCAGGCGAGGCTGTGGAGGGGGGGAGGAAAAAGGATGCGCCCGAGCGAGTTAAGGTTGGCAGCTCCGGATGGTGGACCATGCGGCACGCAGTGCTGATGATGCGACGGGAAGGGCTGGCGCGACGCACACCACACGGTGGGCCGACCGAGCGGGAGTACCAGCGCCAACCAGAGACAGAGCAGGGCAGGGGGGAAAGAAACCGGATGGACGGCCCGGCTCTGGCATGACGCAACCTTCAGCAGGCGCGCGCGGGGCTAGCCACAGGAGGACGCGATGGCAGCACGACTGGGGAGCAGAGAAGTAACGCGGCGCACAGGGCGCGTCCATGCGAGGTGACCGCGTACTCTGGCCGAGCCGGCACAAACGTGACGCGCACAGATCTTAAAGCGTGCCCAAACTCGGTTACAGCTTGGTAACTGCTCCACCGACCTGAGGGGCTCAAGATGGCACATCCGGCTATGGTTAAGGGCAACAAGCACCGACCAACGTTCACTGGGCAGGCAAAAAGAGGTACGCCAACTAGGGTTCGTCACTGATGTAGACGGTTCACGAACACAGTCCTAACTCAAGAGTTACATCGCGTTCTAACGACGTTCGGAAATTTTTGAGCGAGAAAAGTGACGTTCACATAACCGCAACCTATACCATGCTCGAGTACACACTTTGACGCAACCCATTATGCGATAACGCGGTGTTAGTACTCAATCATTTTGTTAGGATTAATTGCCAACATGGCATTGCCGATACTTTGCTCTGCCGAGATCTAAAGTTTGGGTCGAGTTGAAATTCGAATTCGATCTTAAAGCTCGCAAATACTCTTTAACAAGTTTTGTTTCCCCAACAAAAGTTGTATTGCCATCTGCTCGACTTGCACTTCAAAATTTTATTAAGTACTACATACGGTGGTATTTTATTTTTGTTTCTAAAAATCGCTTCTCACGACAACTAATTAAAACAACATATTGTTCTATTTTTCCAATTAGAGTCTCATTAGCATGTTTTCGCACAAACCAATTTACCCGACATTATCTGATTATCATTTATGCGAGGTAAAATTTTTTTTAAAACCCGAGAACTTGCATACCTAATTTCCTTTTAGCTTTTAAGTGAGGTGTTAAGTGGCTCGTAACACCAGGGGTATTACACAGATGCAACACCTGCAACATACGTCTCAAGGCATCTGAAACACATGAAACATACATATGAAACACACGAAACATGCATTTGAAACACTAGCTGCAATACTAGATTTCTTTTGAAACATCTAGATGAAACACTTGCAACATACATATGAAACAGTTGAAAACACTCGAAACATGAGTATGGAACACTTGCAAGAAAACACCTGAAAACACTTCATATGTGTGAAAATATATGCAACATCAATATGAAACACTTGCAAACATACATCTGGAAAACGAGATGAAACATTTGGTGCATACACCTGAAACATACATGTATAGCCATTGCAACATGTGCAACATTCCGATCTACTTTGCAACATTAAGATAAAACACTTGCAACATTCAGATGAAACATTTGAAATACTTGAAAATACTCCTGCAACATGAGCTTTGCTTGGATGAATGGAGGCACGCCGGCGCGGCGGTCGGCGACGGCGCATGGACCTCGATGTGCGGCGGTGACACGGGCAACTCGTCGGCGGGCACGGCATCACACGAATCTCGTTCGCCTCGCTTGCTTGCTAGAGCATCCGTCGAGGCTCGCTAACTCGGTGGAGGCGGTCGTGGCGAGCGAGCCGCCTACGGTGAGGTGAAAGTCCTATGTTTGGTGTTGGCAATTAGTGACAATGCCTAAGAACTAACCACATATGCATAAGAATGTGTGTAGCTATGATGTGGTTGGTGCAATGACATAGTGAAGCCAAGTAATGTGATGATGAAGTGCTTACCATGATGTGGAGTTGCAACAAGGTGCAACAAGTGATGATCAAGGCAAAGGTATCATGTAGGGTTTTTCTTTTTGCATCCAAGACACCATAGAGGGCGTGGATGGCTTAAGATCGATAGCCGTACTATAAAGAGAGGAATTTCCAGGGCTATTGATCACCTAAGTGCCACTAGATGAAGATTCATTTGCATTTGCATTTAGATCTAGTGGAGAGCTAATTTAACGCCTCGAAAATGATTGTGAAAATGCTAACACACATGCACATGGTGATGTACACTTGGTGATGTTAGCACATTTGCGAAGGCGGTGGAGTTTGAGCGGTAGAGAGAGGTTTGGGTTCCTCTCTCCCTCCCGCTGAGCTTGCGAGGCGGGATTCAGCGCTTTTCGGGAAATGAAACGCCTATTTTCCACTGTGCTGGACGCGAAGAAACGGAGACGAACGGAGGTCACAGAAGTGACCGGACGCTGGACCGGACGCGGTCTCTGTTTGACCAGACGCGTCCGGTCAGTGCTCAGCGTTTGCACGTGTCTCGGTATTCTGATCGGACGCGGTGGCGCGTCTGGTCACGATCGACCAGACGCGTCTGGTCGTGGTGGGTGGCTACTGGACTCTAACCAGATGCTGGGTGTAACGCGTCCGGTCAGTTCTACAACGCGTCCAGTCACACGTGGAGGCTTACTGGAAATGACCGGACACTGTCTCTGTGGCGTCCGGTTTGTCTAGCGTGTGCGTCCAGTCACTGACTCGCTGGAGCGCTGCTCGGCTTGACCAGCGCGTCCGGTCAGTTACGGGACCAGCGCGTCCGGTCGAACTTCGCGCGTCCGGTCTGGGCGACCAGCGCGTCCGGTCAGCGTGACTGCAGCAGAATCGAGTGCCTAACGGCTCTATTCGAAGGGGTACGTCTATAAATACTTGTTGGCCAGGTCAAGGCTCATACTCTTGCACTCTTTGACATACTTGTGAGCACTTTGAGCTAAGCAACTCCCCTCCCACTCATCTCTCTTGCTTCTTTGCATATTCGAAGTGAGATTGAGTGATCCAAGTGCATTTGCATTGTAAGATTGCATCTAGTTGGCACTTGGTGGTTGATTTGCTACGGGATTCTTGTTTCTCTTGGTGGTTGCTGCCACCTAGATGGCTTGGAGCAGCGGTGGAGGTCCGGCACGTGTTGGTGATTGTTTGTGGCCGGCTCCGGTGAGCTTGTTGTGAGGGGTTGTTGTGGTTCCCCGGCGGAGCGCCGAATTCCAACTCTAGTGGATTGCTTGTGTCGGAACTTCTCGCCATTTGGTAGGTTCTTGTGGCACCTTTTGAGAGGCTCGGTGTGTGATACCGATTAGCCACTGAACCACGTGGTGTAGGGGGACACAACGGGGACTAGCGTGCCGGCAAGCACGTGAACCTCGAGATAAATCATCGTGTCTTCACTTCATTGATTGTAATTGATTTGTCTCGGTGGATTGGTTATCTTGAATATCATCACTTGGAATTATTGATTGATTGGCTCAATTCATCGCCCCTCGGTGAAATATTTCTTGCCCTACTCTTGTATTACATTTCAAGTACTTATTTGTTTTCTCTGGTGCTTAGTACCTTGAGTAGAGTAGCCTTCTAGTTTTTCCTCTTGCGATTTGACTTGTGCGGTTGAGTGAAATATATTAGAATTGTCTTTTGGATAGGTGGCTTGCAACACTCCATAGGCTAGGCAAAACTCGTTTCTTGCTATTTGTTATTGCTAATTAAATTGTCTAGCACTTTTTGTAGAAAGTTTTATTAGGCTATTCACCCCCCCTCTAGCCATCAAGACCTTTCATGAGGAGGCAATGTGGTGGAGGCGGGCGAGGGAGACTGGGCCCGGTGGGGAATGTGGCGTGGAGGAGGCAGCGTGTAGGAGTCCGCAAGGGATGGGGCGTAGCGCTACAAGGGACCGACAGCGGCAAGGCGGAGTGGGGTGGGCGGATGGGCACGGCGACGCAGGGAGGGAGCAGTGCAACGAGCATCGGGGCGCGCGAACGGGACGAGCGGATAGGGTCGCTGGGCAAGCGACGTGTGTAGGAGTAGTGGGAGGCGTTCGTCCGTCCAGACGTCTTTTAATTATATCGTTATCGTTAGTACAATCTCATCACCGGTGTAGCGGAGGTAGGCAGAGAGCGTGGGGAGAGCGGAGGGAGGCAGTCAGGACTCAGGCGAGAAGCCAATATGGAGATTGTTCCACGGCTTATCGATTATTTATAGAGTTTGCACGTTATTTTGGAGAAGCATTGATGGAAAAAGCCCGCAATGAGTATGTTTGGTTCAGCTTCTACTTTTTTCCCAGGGGAAGAAATCCTATAATGAGAACTTTAGGGGCTTATATACTCCATCAATCCTAAAATATGACAGACTTTTAGTTGTCTTAAATCAAACTGTCATGAATTTGACCAAGTTTATAGAAAAAACAAAAATACTTACGATATTAAATTAGCATTATTTGATACATTATAGAATGTAGTTTCATAATTCACCTCTTTGATGCTGTAGGTCTTAATACCCTTATCTATATAAAACTTACCTATAAATTTGGTCAAATTTAGAATAATTTGACTTAACACAACTCAAATAAACAAAATTCATAAAATGTTGCCATGTTTGTGTTTTATGTCCTACAAATAAATGGAATTTGTAAAATGGTGCCATGTGCCTTTCTTTTCTCCTTTTTTCTTTTTGCCTCTAGTACCCCATATTTTCTTTCCATCCCTTCCTTCTTGCTGAATACTAGCATCCATTGCAGGAAAGAAATCAAAATTGGAGTGTCTTTAACACGTGTAGCCCCAGATTCTTTTTATTCATAATTCTAGCTACTGAGTTATAGTAAAGTTGAATAAGACTTTATTTTACTAGAGTCGAGTTAATTAAATTATGAGTTGAAGTGTGTTTTTTTAGTTTTTAAGCAGAGATAGCGTAACTAAAAATTCTAAGTGTTCAACTCCTCAAATGTACTAGAATTGTGCAACACCTTAATCTAAGTATTAAACACCTATAGGACCCAAGAATTTTTATTACACCCTCCACATTCCAAATTGTAAGATGTTTTTGTCTTCTCTAGATACATACATTTGCTATGCATCATATAAACACCATGTCTACAAAGCATCTTATAATTTAAAACAGTGAGAGCCTCGAGCTGGAAAAAGAAAGATTATCCCAAAAACAAATGTCAAAAGACATAAACATAAATCAACAATGCATTAAACTCTAACCATTATCGACAATTATCCTCCTCAGTCGTCAAGAGAAATTGTATTAAGCAAACCTCTAAATTCATGTATAAATTTTCAAGCCCTGACAATTTGAAAATAACTTAAGGTTGTATGCATCTTAAAAAAGTTTGGTGCCCAGAAGAAAAAAATCCGATTGCTGAGTAGAAACCCCCCAAAATACTTGTTTTTGATGAAAGTTTTTTTAGAAAAAAGGTTAGTGTTTGCCAAGAGGTGTGAAACTATGTAATCTAAAACATTTTGCATAATGGTATTGATCAATCAATAATGGTATTCAGGTGGGGATCCCCTCCCCACCCCCCCCCCCCCCCCCCCCGCCCCCCGTGACCTTGGTGACCTTCCAAAAAAAAAGAGTTTTTTTACACAAAAAAAATATTGTTACCTACTCCTGTATATATGGTTCTTTTTTCCTACGGGCAAAGAGGGTATTTCATTTCTAGCTTAAACTGGGATTACAATCATTTTGAATGAGTTGCAAGTTCGCAACTGTGGTGTGGAAACAACTGGGCAATCGAATGGATAATGGAAGAACGTACTGTACATACGATGCATGATATGCTGTTCAGTGGCTCCATGCACGGAGGTGGTGTGTGTGGAGTGAAGTCAATATGAAATGATCGAAGAGGCTGCGACCTCTGGTTTAATGGAAAGTGAAAAGAACCGAACCGAGTTCCTGATGATTAGTGGTCGGTCGACACGATGCGATCTGCACCCGCAACTTGGAATTATTGCGTCAGCATTCACGCTGCACGTTGGCACCAAGTTCCGTACAAGATGTGGGGCTAGTGAGTCCACCGTGCAGTGCAATGTAAAACCGAATGACCTAGCTAGGTTTCCTTATTCAGAAAAGGAAATGTAGTATACCCAAGGACCTGGAGGCCCAAGTACATATTATGCATGTAAAAGTTGTAAAACACAGTGCCATAATCCGGCTGGAAGTTAGTTAATTTAATCAGTCACGAGTCTGAACCTGAGCTGTAAAAACCAAGAGGCAAAGTAAGGCCTTGTTTAGTTGCCGATTTGGGAGCCCAAATTCGGCATTGCGCGCTACAGTGTTCCTGTCGGAACACTGTAGCGCGTTTTGTTTTTTAGTGCAAAAAATTGTCCAAAAATTGATTAATTAGACTCAAAATGTTCGTCTCGTAAAGTACAACAAAACTGTACAATTAGTTTTTAATTTCATCTACATTTAGTACTCCATGCATTTACCGACATTTTGATGTGATGGGGAATCTCCTTTTGCATAGTGAAATTTGGAAGGAGGAATTGGGAACTAAACAAGGGCTAAGAATAAAAACTGGGCGGTCGGTCACGCGAAACTTACCCCATCCCGGACGTGCATGCAGTGTGTGTGTGGTGTCTACCGACCTCGCTCATCCCCAAAACCAGCGACGGCGGATTAAGCTAAGCTATGCACGGATCCACCACATTGACAAATTAACCAAAAGTTTACTCGTATCCTATATGAACTGACAAATTTGCGCTTTTGGGCGAGGCGGCGGCAGCCGGCTGCAGTTATTAGCAAACAGAACTGTCAAAGTGAATAAGGGACGCAGAGCCCCGATCTAAAGCCGATCCCGGAACGGTAAACGGGCGCCACAAGATTAGTATTCATCGCATCATCACACACAAGACACGGTACGTATATAGAAACTACTACGACAAAGGTGCAGGAGCAGGACACACCACACGTCCACAACACGCATGCTTTGCTTTCTGTGGCCTCCTCCAGTCGTCCTCCTAATGGATTCAGAACACTTGCCTGAACTGAATGAAACACAAGGCAGTACGCATCCGCTGCCGCGTGTGTAGTCACTGATGAATTGGGCTGAATGCACGTACGGCACGAGCGCTTGACACGTTGCGTGCGTTGGCTATTAGTTAACCGAATCCAGCCAGCCAGCGGTTTTGGTGAGCTTCCTCCTAGTTGTGCTCTGCTGCCGCCATAAACGTGTGAAACTGAAACAGTTACGCGGCTCCCGGCGGCTGCTTGGGGGCGCGGGAGAGGAGAGGGGGACGTTTGGAATTGCTTCGCTCGGACGACCGCCGCGCCGACCTTGCCCTCGCTTTCCCTTTCCAGTTTCCAGCCTCCCTGTCCATTGTCTATATAAACGGCATCGCCCAGCGGCTTCCCACACCCTCTCCTCCTCCTGATCTCACTCTCTCCCTCGATCGCCTCCTCTTCATTCCTGATCGGCAAGGCAAGGCAACTTGAAGCTGCAGCCTGATAATGATCTTGGACTCCAGCAGCTGCTTCTTCATCATCGCCCGCGCGCTGGTTCTCCACACTAGGAAGAGCTTCTATTTCTGGATTTTCCACATCTTCAACAGATATCCCCTCCTCCTCCTCCTCCTCCATTGCCACTAATAATCTAATCGCCGCTCTAATACAGTCTACAAACATCTGCTCATCTGCCTGAAATATTTACTTTGGCAGTTGAGATTACATTTCAGTTAGTGTTGGATCGGCAGCATTTGCTGCTGCTGCTGCTGCTTCTTCTTGTTCCTGTCCTTGATTGCGTCTTACCCATCTTCCGGCTCTTTCTTTCTTACGTGCCTGTGAATACCTTGCAAGTTGCAAGTGTGTGCATTGACATCATCGCTGCCATGGGAACCATGACTCTGCCGCCCGGGTTCCGGTTCCACCCGACGGACGACGAGCTGGTGGGCTATTACCTCAAGAGGAAGGTGGACAACCTCAAGATCGAGCTCGAGGTCATCCCCGTCATTGATCTCTACAAATCCGAGCCATGGGAACTACCAGGTGTGTACATATTCATACATAAAAAGAAAAGGCAAACCCTTTGACTTACCACTTGATGTTTTCTCCTGTCCTATTGTGATATTGACACAAAGGAAAATGGTTTAAATTAACACAAAGGCAAATGTTCGACGAATATCACTTGGTATTGCTAGAGATCATCAGTAGAATAGAAAGTAGAAAGGCCACCTTTGTCCCGGGCATCTGCCCTTTTTCTCCCTAGGCCGGTTGCAGATAAGTCCTTGTATAGCCTTTTTCAAAAGAAGAAATTAACATGTTGCTCAGAACAGAAAAATAACACTCCTATGCAATGTTCTCATTCTCATCAGAGAACAATTATATTAGCAGAGATACAAGCACAAATTGATTTACTTACAGAATCAGTTTTTTTTCTCAAAGTTTGCACAGCAGCAACTGATTCCTGTTCCATGGATTAATTGTGCCTCGCAGAGAAGTCTTTCCTGCCGAAAAGAGACCTGGAATGGTTCTTCTTCTGCCCCCGCGACCGCAAGTACCCCAACGGTTCCCGCACCAACCGCGCCACGACCACGGGGTACTGGAAGGCCACGGGCAAGGACCGCCGCATTGCCTGCGACGGCGGCGTCTACGGCCTCCGCAAGACGCTCGTCTTCTACCGCGGCCGCGCCCCCGGCGGCGAGCGCACCGACTGGGTCATGCACGAGTACCGCCTCTGCCAGGACATCGCCCACGGCGCATGCAACTTCATCGTGCGTCCCTTTCGTGTTTCATTTTGTTTTGCATCGATACATCAGTGCTGCTCAACTGAATCAAAATGAAACTGTCGTTTTCTTTTTCTCCTGTAGGGTGCTTACGCGCTGTGCCGCGTGATCAAGCGGCACGAGGCCGGGCTGCTGCAGGGAGAGCCGGCGGCGGGCAGGGCGAAAGCAGCCGCCGGCAGCAGCGCGAGAGGGCAGATGAGCAAGGTCTCCAGCAGCTCGTCCCTCGTCAGCAGCGAGCAGCTCAGCGCGTCGTTCACGCCCACCAACTCCACCAGTCCACCTCCTACTCTGGACGTGGGCAGCAGGGGAATAATGTGCACCATGGCTGAATCCAGCAACGCGTTCCAGGTACACAACACAACACAAGCAGTTGGGTACGGCGTGACGGCGACGGCCACCACCGGCACCGGCAGGCTGCCGTCGAGCCCATTGCCCCCGCCCCTGCTCCTGCCGTCTCCCCACGACACGTTTTTCATCGGCGACGACTTTCCCGCCGCGGCCGCAGACGAATCGCGTTCGCACGCGCACTTGTTCGGCGGCGACATCATGAGGATGGGCGGCGGCGTCTCGGAGCACGAGCTGAAATGGGACAGCTTCCTCTCCTGCCCAAACACGTTCTCGAGTGGTAGGTGTATACTCCTCCTAATTGCGGCTCTCCGGTCACTTGATCGTGACCTCCGCCTATGAATGTGAATGACACCGGCCTGTGTGTGTCTGAACGTCTGCAGGTGCCGACACGTGGAACGCCGCGGCGCCGGCGAGCCCGACGATGCTGTGCCGGCAGGCCAGCGACGGCATCGAGGACCTGGCGGCCATCTTTTTCTCGGACGACAACAGGATCGTCTTCTGATGATCCCAAGGCATAGCACAGGGATAAGTGCACCTGATTTCAGTTGCATGCTCCTCAATCAAGATGAGTGGCATGTGCGACCGTGGGAAATAATCAAGGCTCTCAGTGACCCGCTCCAAGAAATGGCGATTATATTTTTCAGCCAACGAAGGGGAGATACTATTAGCATATACTCAAAACATGTATGCGCTGGTATGGATCTTCGGCGGTGCATGATATTTTGCTCAAAACAGGTTATAAAGATGATGAGGGTGCAGAAAACGAGGTAACTAACAATCATCAATTTGTGATGAACTTTCCTCACTTTCCTCTTCCACTTTGCTTTATTTTTCTGCTTTACTCAATTGACAACTTGTTCATAAAGGTTTATTTGTTGAATTGTTTTCTTGTGGTTACTCCCTGTTCCTTCCACTCAGACCCTTGCATCATTGCATGGTTAGAAGAAAGAAGAAACGCTGTGGCTCATCATTTGCATTTAGAGTGTGAAATGTGTATATGTGACGTTTTCTCTTGGCTATGCAGAGAAGTGGACTTATGTTAATTGCATCATGGTTTGTTTTAGTCTGAAAGGCAAATAATTTTGCATGGATAACCACACACTGTATCAGTATTTAATTCAGGAGATTGTAAAGCTGACTAGACTTTGGACTTGTCTTCACATTTCTTTGTGTGTGCAAAATCTGATGTATACTTTCAAATATATTTTTTTTGTGTCTGCACTTGCTCAAGTATTTTGAAATTATGAAGTCCTACTTGTTTGTTTTTTAAGATAAGTCTATTTCGTCTGGTGCATGTTTAAAAACTGAAGTTATCCTTTCAAGAATGGACCCAGCAAGTGCAAGAGATGCTGAACACAAAGAAGTTTGGTGACATTGCATTTAGAGATAAGGATTTTAAGACTGCAATTGACTACTACTCCAAGGTATCAACATCCCTGTTCTTCTCCATTTCTGTGTAATTATTGTACGAGACTATAACAGAAAGAGTCATCTGATGTAACTGTCAAACTGATCACAAGTCAATCTTCCTAAGTGGTTGGGCCCTTGTCCTGTTAGCTCAAGTACTTAGCAATACATACAGCACACTTTTACTTCCTTGCTCTTGATCAAACCCCCCCAAAACATATTGTATTTATAGCTTATATGACAAAGCCTGTTTGCTGGGCATCTGCAGTGTGGCATCGAACCATACTGACATGTTCTGATAAAACTTGGGCACGTAAAATAAAGTTCGCAGAGCTCTAGTGTGGCATCCGGTCGTTGCTTCAGAGAAACGATAAAATATTTAAAGTGGCCGCTCATGTATACGTGCACTGTCTAACACATTGATTGCAATATTTTAATAGGCTAAACATAGCACGGTTCGCACCTTCTGCAGCATCTGATTTTAGGAGCGTTCAATGTCTCTAGTGTGCACAGTTCGTTTAATCGAACGTTCCTTTTCCTCGGTTCGATTCGAGGAGTACACTAGAGCTGCTCTGCAGCCAGTAGCAATGATGTCGACGCCTTCAGCTACAGTTTTTGCTAGGCGCAGTTTTTCCTACTTGATGAATGGACAAGCAGAGCTTGCTCTACGGGACGCTATCCAGGCCCAGGTCTGCATGCCTGAGTGGCCTCCAAGCCCTTGCTCTTTCAAAGCTCGGCATGGAAACCGATGCGCAGGACATGCTTAACGATGGGGCCACGTTTGAGGCCAAGAAGCAAAACGGCTGGCGTAGTTAAGTCTCCCAACTACTCCGTGTCAGTTGCCCTTTGAGAAAAAGGTACAATGGCTGAGTGTCCTCCAAATCAGTCCACTGGGACGTTTGTTGCACTACTACGACTGGCCCCTTTTAGTTTCCCTAATTCTCCCCCAAATTCCACTATGAAAAAGAAGATTTCCCGTCACATCAAAATATCGGCAAATGCATGGAGTACTAAATGTTGATGAAATCAAAAACTAATTGCATAGTTTTGTTGTACTTTGCGAGACGAACATTTTAAGCCTAGTTAATCAAAATTTGGATAATTTTTACCAAATACAAACGAAATGCTACAGGAATTCTGATACAGTATTTTTCTCCCCTATTCTCTGAACTAAACGAGGCCTGGGATTGAAATGCACTGTTTTATCGTGCAATCTCCCCCCGAATGTCGATAACGAGTGGTGGTGTTATGATCAGGAGTGGAAGAATAGGTCAGGGGCTTTGAATGCATAGCATACTCTTCCGAGAGCTGCGCTTTCTTTTGCGAGTGATACGATGGTGGCAGGATCTGCTGACTGTGAAGGATCGGAAACGGCGATTAGACGAGGTGAGTGAGAGCCGTAAATTTTTTTGAAAATTTTCCACCATTGTACTATACTCATCGTCAAACACGCAAACCAAACACCGTGATGCTCACGACCTAAATAATTGGATGGATGCACCCTAAAAACGTAGCGGGATACCACAAAGCCAACGCAACATACGAAAAACGAATCGGAGCTCAAACAAACAAACCGCGGAAGAAACAGTATGCTAGCAACTCACATCGAACCTGTCTGGGAACTGCACCAAACACGTCCGGTAAGCACAACCTCAGAAAACCTGCTGAACTGAGCATAGTCAGCAAATACTGGACACGTCCGGTATGCTGAACAGCACAGAGCGGCTTTAGAAGTAAAATCAAAAACCCTATCAAATGGTGTCCAAAAATTATGAAATTTTAACCACAGCTTCTAGACACTTTGAGGTAGGTCTTCACCAAATTTTAGCTTCAAACTCGAAAGTTTAAAATACCGGACACGTCCAACATTCATACCGGACGTGTCTGGTATTTACGAGCAGTTCTCGGGAAAAATTGATTCAACACCCAAAACTCGATCAAATCAACTCGGAATAACTTAAAACTTTGCAGAGAGGATTACCATAGAATTGATAGGCTAATCCTAGAAGATCATCGCCTAAGACAAAGTTAATCAATGGGAAATCAAGAAATTGCAACGAACCCTAGTTTTTCAACCCTAAAACTTGATTCGCCCCGATATATGAACTCATGAGGAATTAAATGAAATCCTTCAGTGGAAGGGATCAACTCACGTCCTAGTCCATCTCACATAAAAAAGAATGAGTCAAAACGCTCTCAAAATGACGGATCGAGCCAAGAAAGAAAGGGGGGAAAACAAGAATGCGAAGAACACAAACGTGATTCACAAAAGCACCTCACAAATCAAATTTCGGAGGACACGAGGAGGTTAGGGCCTCCATTCCCAACCAAGATCGCAGGTTCAATTACACCGGGACACTATTTCATCGGTGGATCTCTTGAGAAGAACCTAAAGAGAGGGAAAACCTATGGAGATAAAATGAAGTGGCAAGAGGTAAGGGAGATTGGGGCTCCCTCATCATTATTTAACAAGGCAGTTACACAATCCCAAACATGTCTCTAGATATTTTGAGTCGAACCACTTAACCCAAGGGCGTTATGGTCCAACCCGAGGTAGTCTTTATCCGACGGCCACCGCACCCTTCATGAGATAGCTTCGCCTCGACGCGAAGTCCTCGATGCTGCCACGTGCCGTCCGTTCCTCCTTCGAACCTCCGCCCGGGTTTTAAGGCCCAAACCCAGAAACCGTCTACCCGATGGTTTTGAAGCCCAAACCACCAAACCGTCACGAGTAGCGTACTCCGTATGCGTCACCCGCAACTCGACATGTGTCACCTCCGTCCTCGACCGCCCGGCCGTCAAGTCTTCTAGAGCCTCCGCTCAACTTGCACATCCACCGTCTTGACTCGGCCAACATGGTCACTTCCATGTACACTTGCGCTTGTCGATGTCCCCAGATGTCAGCCATCGCGGCTGGTCACTCAGCCTCCTAGTCCCTCGGTCAAAGCCTCATGTCCGTCCTTCACCGCTACCAGTCCATCAGCACGGCGTCCCTACTTGACATTCACCTCGCCGTCGACCACCGTCTCCAAGCTCCACAGCTGCGCACCACAAGACAAGAGACATGTTGCACAACTCAACTCACGCCATGGTTAGTTCACAGACTTAACCCAAGACGCGAATCACGTTGACATTCACTCATCACAAATCCGAACCACAAGGGCACATATCAACCTTGTGTTCGCAATCTCCCCTTGATGAGTGCATTATCAACACCAACACACAACAGTTGAGAGAAAGAAATAGAAGAAGAAGAGAAAAAAGGAACTCACCCAAATGACCAAAAGCCAAAGAAAAGCCAAAACCAGGTCATTTGAAATGAGCAAAGAGCAAAGCTTGGTCCCCAAAGACATGTGCAATGGCTCGACGCAACCAAGCAAAACACAGCTAGCCCTCAAGAAGAGGCAACGGGATCAATACCACTAGCAAAGCTCAAAACGCCTAAAAACAGCTAGACCCTCTAGAAGAGGCAAAGGCTCAACACATCTAGCAAAAGCAATTCGAATGCAACTCCCCTTGAATTGATGCAATCTCACAGTTGAATGCATGCACTCAACAAGATTAGTGTATAAACTCTCCCCTCAGAGTTGTGTGATCTATCTCTCCTCCTTGTTGACACATGCACACATCAAGCCCTAAAAAACTGTCACTCCCCCTCAAAATATGCTATGAATGAAAGGAATACAGAAATGCAGTAGCTTCAGGAGTATAGCAATTAGATTGAAAAGATGCTCTAACTGGTGCTATTATATGTGTGTATCAACAAATACAAGTGCTAGCAAATGCTCAAACTGATCAAGTGAGATGAAATATGACACTTAAGCAATTTTGATCAAGTTTAAGCAATTCAAGAAGGGGTTCACCACTAAAAGTTGCAATAGCAGGTATAAGCAGGAAATCAACCTAGTGCTAACAAGTGTATACAAGGTGAACTACCCCAAGCAGCGGTCACACATCATGTCAAAGACGAACCTAAGGCTTGTGTTTTCATCAAATTTTAATTTCATCGGAGTTTGCAGCTTAACACAAGAGTTAGTCAAAACATGTGTGTGCGAGAGGTTATCTGTACCGTCAGGCCTAACTTAGCAACAATGCCAAGCCTATGTCATAGATGATCGAAAGCTTAAGACAATGGTTTCGACATCCACTACAAGGCTCAAGTTCATCCAAATGTGCAATCGAAAGCCGTCTCGATACCTTGACGTAGGACAACACATACCCATCTCGATCTTTTCTCATCACTTAGCTTGTTTTCCAAATTTTAGCACAAGAATCTCCAAGTTGTCCAAGCACGTGAGTAACTCAAAGCATGAGACGTAGCAACCTAGCATATAAGTAATAGCATCAGGGATCTCAACAAGTCCTACATATGCTAGTGCCAATCCTAGCGGTGAACACATTTCAAGTTTTAGTAGCTATTAATCATGTTCACAATTTTAAAACAGCTTAACTCATAACATGCATCAATTGATAAAAAGAGCCTAAGCCATAAGCACCATCATATACAAACAAAACATCCCAGATAGAGCATAATTTCAAACTAACCATTATAATCATAAAGCTCAAAATGCTCTAATATACATGATGAAATGCAATGCAATATGATATAGAAAACCTGAAAACAGAAGCTAAGATACAAAGAAAAACAAAATTACTATACAACACAAATGTTTCCCTCCTCTAAAAAAGAAACAAACCCCAAGCTCCCCTCGCAAGCGTGCAAACTGGGCTTGGTCAAGGGGTTTGGTAAAGATATTTGCAAGCTGGTTTTGGGTGTCAATGTGGCGCAGGTCTGTATCACCCTTCTCATAGTGATCACGCAGGAAATGAAAGTGCACCTCTATATGTTTGGTTTTTGAGTGGAGAATGGGATTCTTAGCTACACTTATGGCACTAGTGCTGTCACAAAGT
This sequence comes from Saccharum hybrid cultivar R570, assembly GCA_038087645.1. NCBI lineage: Eukaryota > Viridiplantae > Streptophyta > Magnoliopsida > Poales > Poaceae > Saccharum > Saccharum hybrid cultivar. The sequence goes on along the minus strand of JAQSUU010000066.1, from coordinate 30,392,156 downwards.
AAAGGCACTCGCCTAAACTCTAAGTCATAGTCTCACAGAGTAGCTATCATCCAAAGCAGTTGGGAGCAGTAGGCAACAACAGCAGCGATATATTCAGCTTATGTGGTGGATTGGGCAACTCTGGGCTGCTTGCGAGAGGACCAAGACAAAAGAGAGGACCTAATAAATTGACAAGTCTCTGACGTGGACTTTCTCTCAATACGACAATTAGCATAATTCGGATCAGAATACCCGCATAGAGAAAGAGAGGAGACCGAAAACCAAAGTCCAAACTTAGGTGTGAAACGAAGGTACCTCATGATCCGCTTGATGGCTTGACAATGAGATGTGCGCGGCGAAGACTAAAAGCGCGCACATAGGCAGACCGCGAACTGGATGTTCGGTCTCGTCACCGTCAGGTACAGTAAGGATCCGATCATGCTTTGGTACTCCTTCTACTCCATGGCTTCTTCCTCATCAGCGTCCAGGGTCATCATGGTCGACATAGGCGTCGAAAGAGGCTTGGCCTTGCCCATATCAAACTTCTTCAGCCGGTCCTTGGTGTACTTGCCTTAGTGCATAAATGTTCCTTCTCGAGTTTGCTCGATTTGTAACCCGAGAAAGAAAGTCAATTCTTCCATCATGCTCATCTCAAATTCCCTGCTCATCGTATCTAAAAACTTGGCAACAAGAGCATAAGAAGAGCCACTGAAGATTATATCATCCATGTATATCTAAAAACTTAGAACTTGATTGCTTGCACTTGCTTGATCATTGAGTTGAGATAATGTACTAGCCACTTATTGACCTTGCACATTGTCATGGGAGCCACTTGTACTTGCTTGATTAGTGTCAACTTGCACATTTGAGTTAGAGAGCACTTACACTTGATCATCTTTTTCATCATTCACTTGCCTAGACCTTAATTTACCAACATCCATGTTCTTCATGGCATTTGAAAGTTGAATGCCTCTGACATCATCAAGATTCTCATTCTCATCTTGGAAACCCTTGGTTTCATCAAATTCAACATTATGTACCTCCTCAAGAGTACCACTTGTCAAATTCCAAACTCTATATGCTTTGCTTGTAGCTGAGTATCCAAGTAAGAATTCTTCATCACACTTCTTCTCAAACTTGCCCAATCTAGTGCCTTTCTTCAGGTATAGCATTTGCAACCAAAGACCCAAAAATATGCAATGTTAGGCTTTCTACCATTCAAGAGCTCATATGATGTCTTCTCTTTCAATGGGTGACAATAGAGGCGGTTGCTACAATAGCAAGCCATGTTGATAGCTTTGGCCCAAAAAGATTGAATCACATTGTACTCACTAAGCATAGACCTTACCATATCAATGAGTGTTCTATTCTTCCTCTCAATAAGGCCATTTGATTATGGAGTGTACTTGACCGAGAATTGATGTCTAATTCTAAAGTTATCACACAACTTATCAATTTTTATGTTCTTGAACTCACTACCATTGTCACTTCTAACTCTCTTGATGGTTATTTCAAACTCATTGTGAATGCCATTGATAAATGTTTTGAATGTTACAAACACATAACTTTTGTCCACTAGAAAGAATACCCAAGTGTATCTAGTATAGTCATCCACTATCACAAGCCATATTTGTTTCCACCGATGCTAGTGTATTGTGTTGGCCCAAATAAATCCATGTGCAATAATTCAAAAGCTTTACTAGTGCTCATCATGCTTTTCTTAGGATGGGTGTTTCCAACTTGTTTGCCGGCTTAACAAGAGCTACAAAGTTTATCCTTCTTAAACACAACATCTTTTAAGCCTCTAATCAAGTCATGCTTAACTAATTTATTCAATTGTTTTATTCCAACATGACCAAGCCTTCTACGCTATAGCCTACCCATACTAGACTTAGTGAACAAGCTTGTTGACAATTGAGCATCACTAGCATTAAAATCAACCAAATATAGATTCTCATATCTAAAGCCTTTAAAGATCAAGTTAGAGCCATCTACACTTATGATCTCTACATCATCTACTCCAAATATGCATTTGAATCCAAGATCACATAATTGAGCTACGGATAACAAGTTAAAGTTCAAGCTCTTACTAGCAACACATTGGATATGCTCAAGTCATTGGATATTGCAATCTTACCAAGCCCTTTGACCTTGCCTTTGCCATTGTCACCAAAAATACAATCATAGCCATTACTATCATTGGTGTTGATAGAGTTGAACATTCTTGCATCACCGGTCATGTGTTGAGTGCACCAACTATGAAGAACTCAATGCCTTGCTCTAGCTTTGTAATTGACCTACAAAAGAAGATCAATTCTTTTTAGATACCCCACACTTGCTTGGGTCCTTGGAGGTTAGTATGTCCTTCTTCTTGCTCTTCTTATTATCATCATTATTGTCGCTATTGTATGGACATTGAGCAACAAGATGATTCTTACTTCCACACTTGAAGCACCTTCTTGACACTTCCTTGTCCTTGGATGAAGATTTCTTCCTACTAGCACGGTAGCCCTTCTTCACCATGAACTTGCCAAACCTCTTTACAAAGAGAGCCATCTTCTCATTATCCACATCATCAAAGCTCGAGTCATCATCTTCACTAGATGTATGTTGCATGGCTTTGCTATTTGATGATGATGTGGCTTTGAATGCCACACTCTTCTTCTTCTCATCCTTCTTCTTATCTTTCTTCTCCTTCTTTTCTTCTTTCTCATCATCATCTCTATAGGCATTATCAGTCATGATATCTCCCAATATTTGGTTTGGTGTCATTGTGTCCAAACCGGTCCTCACTAGCAAGGTGACCAACATGCCAAATCTTGCGGGTAAGCATCTCAAGAACTTATGGGAAAAGTCCTTGTCCTCCACCTTCTCACCAAGTGCTTTGAGATCATTGACAAGCACCTCCATCCGATAAAACATGCCCGGCACGCTCATCTTCCTTCATCTTGAAGCTAGCAAATTTCTCTTTGAGAATGTATGCCTTTGCACCCTTTTTATTGCCTTGGTGCCCTCAAATGATTCTTCCAGCTTCTTTCATGCCTCATGAGCCATCTTAATGTTCTTGATTTGCTCAAATGTGCTCTCATCATAGCATCATGAATGGCACTGAGAGCAATGTCATTGTTTTAGAGAAGCACTTCTTCGGCTGCGGTGGGATTCGGATCCTCTATTTCAATTTTGGTCTCCACCACCTTTCACACCTTTCTATTGATTGACTTAATGTGTGTGGTCATCTTTCACTTCCAATATGGATAATTTGTGCCATCAAATTGGGGTGGCTTTTTGGTGTTGTTGATTTGAGCCATTTTGACACCGAAGGTTGTTAAGCCTCAAATCATGGTGACCACGGCTCTGGTACCACTTGAAAGCTCCTAATGGCAAGAGGGGGGATAAATAGCCTATTGAAAATTTCTACAACAACACTTAGCCAAGATGTTGGACAATTAAATGGTGAAGCGAGTATTGTGCTAGTGTTGGTATTTCTAACATCACTTCGCACTAAGCTATCATCCCTAGCATGATACTAAAAACACTGGTAAAATAATCTACACTTGACTCTCTAAAAATATTAAAAAGAATATATATGCAAACACACAGATAATTCACCCATTGTAGCATTTCACCCAGTGATATCCCGAGTATCGTTATTTATTTTTAGCTAAAAGATAAAAGCTTTCAATTTCACAGGGTTAAAAGATGCTATGGCTTAGAACTATAAATGTGCAGACCTACGATAAACCAACCACTCTAATACTTTAGCAGGGGTAAGTCAAGATGATGATAATAAAATGAATAGAACATAATAATAATGGTATTCTAGAGATAGAAAGTAGAGACTCGACAAATGTAATCTGACATAATCAAGAAATTCAATTAAGCTAAAAGACTCTTAAGTTACTCCTATAGATGAAATTTTTTTGGTGTTCTCTCCTAGTGTAGGAGAAAAAATATTTTTGGGCATAAAATGATGAATATGAAATATATGGGTGCGTACTCTCAGTGTAAGAGCAGTAATAATATGTGGTGTGTGCGTGATCTTGATTTTAAGAGTATGACAAACCTCTCATAAGGCTACAACAAAGCTTGATTAAACTCAATGAAATACAAATAGCAAATGAGTGCTAGTTTTTTTCCTATACTAAATATATTCAATTTGGCTTCGGTAGGAATTTAAGCTTTGTCATGTAGAATCTCATCATGTGAATTTTTAGATTTTCATATGATAAATTTCCGGATTTCAAGTATCACTTAGAATAAGATAATAGCAGCTCAAACTTTCTCATATCATATCCATCAATTGCCAAGATTTAGATCAAGCATGTGCTACCCACAGATATCAAGTTTTAGAGCAAATCTTCATTTCAAATTAACTTCATGCAACTCGTGGGAGAATTTAGATTTAAATACTAGGCACTTGAAAGAAAATTATAACTTAAGCATTTTTATCCTTCTTTTGAGAGAGACTATCTTCAAATTCTACTTATTTATTCTACTCTTAAAAATAAGGAAGCACACTTAAACAAACTAAGTAAATTTAAAGCAAACTTATTTACACACTCTATTTTTGGGTTTTCATTTTTATCATGCGAGAACTTAAATGCCAAAGTAAAAGTAAAAATTTTTATTTGATTTTCTAGTTTTATAGTTTTTTTTAAGTCGCATACTAAGCAAAAATAAAGTGCTAAAAAAATATGTACAAACGTCTAGAGAAACTTACCTGCATGCGGAGGTCCTCCCCCAAGCTAATCGTGGCACTAGTAGTCGGGTGGTGGCAGTGGGTAGTCAAATCCATTGCGCGAATTAGGTACTGAAGGTCGTTGTGCTACTACTGCTATCCCTGCTGGATGTTGTCAAAGCGCTGGTCCATGTGGCGAAGTGTGTTCATCATCTCATCTTGACCTCGCTCTAGGTTGGTGATGCGGTAGCCGAAATCATGGGCGCCTGGCTCATGAGGCTGCTGAAAGTGCTGCTGCGGGTGCGGGTAGTAGTCGTCCTGTGGAGGGGTATGAAAAGGAAATGGCCCTCCCGTATTGTACTCATTGGTCTCCCGGGCAGAAAAGGATGTGCGTGCCCTCTGGAATTCTCCTGTTGCAGCTAGTTCCTATGGATAAGAGTGATAAGCACTAAAATTACCAGGCCTCCACGGAGCGCATGATGAAGACTCTCCATGCTCATGCATGGGCTGCTCCTCTCATCCTAAATGGTGCGACCATGGTTGTGCTGGTGGCTGTGACGGACCTGCCTGCTCAAAACCAACAAAGTGAGTAAAAGCCGGCCCTGTCGGTGCAGCATCCGCTTGACGGTACTATGGCTACTGGTTCCTGGTGATACATCTAGAAAGGCTCCTCTCTAATATTAATCCTTCTTTCTGTGGCTTGAAGAAGATTGTTGTCGAAGTTCGACGTGTGCGAGAATTCATTGTTCTTTAGCTGCTCATAAATGTCTCTCTCCTGGTTATCCTTGAATTTAATGTGGGAGTCTCTAGTGAGGGTGAGAACCTCCGGCTCGCGGTACTGTGATGAAGAACCATGCACAACTAGGGGCGGTGGATCAACTTCCATCTCAGAGGTGGCTCTAGATGAAGCTGCCTGCGATGATGTTCTACTCCTGGTGGAGCGGAACGACGGTGCCCGTCCAAGGCTCTTCGCGGCATTCTTAAGTTTCTTGCTCATCCTTGCTGCATAAAGTAAACTCCAACAAAAACAAAGCTAGTGGAAAATATGAGGGGTTAGAGAAATAAATAGAAGAGAGTTGGTAATCCGGAAATCAACGATGCGAGAATTCATGATCCATCTTGAATGATTTATATAATCTCTCTCCCTAAGTGGACAGCACCTAACTCATCTTCTACCTAATTTCTAACAAATCAAGAGCAATTGTACTAAACTTTTCTCAAAAGAACTTGCACTACTACTCACTCAACTCATAACTCAACTTCTTTTCTTCCAAACTCTACTCAAATCTTGGAAAAATGAAACTCAAAATTTGGAATTGCTTACACGAGGTGGCTCTATGTTCTTTGGCTTGGTGAGTGAGTGAGGAGTGAAAGGAGAGGATGGAGTTTTAAAGAAGAGGAGGGGGGTGGCCGGTCGGCCATGGGTAGGGCTGGGCGGCCCCTCACCTTGTCTTTTGTCCTCCAATTTTTCCTGACATGTCTCTTGCTTTGCATACATTCAAATGCATGTGAATTGAGGTTGGTGGAAAAGATGGCAGGTGTGTTGGATGGTTGTGAGTGAAAGTATGAAAATAATGGAGGTGAAAATGGATGGTAGTGGATGGTGGTGGTGTGGGCCCCATATGTCTCCCGTATTTATACCATATAATCACACAAAGATGCAAAACAAAATTACTTTTATGAATCTACGAAAAATAAGAATTCTAACGATGAATTTTTCATATTTTTCTGGCACCACAGTAAATATCACTTACGGGGGTTTTACGCTCCGTAAATATTATTTACATGGGGCTTAACTTTTTATATACTATGATGATAATTTTTATTTTTATTTTTTATTTTATGCAACAATAGAGAGTTTAATGTGAGAAATAAATTACTGATTACTACCTAGTTACCTCCCAGCGAAGATTCAAGATTTTAAAGTCCACCGAACTGGACTTCTCCAATTGATTTTATTCTTTATGATTGATCTCTGGTCCCGGAGATGATGACCTTACTTCTTGCTTCACATGACACTCTAAAATTGAGCATTGTTCCAGTTGTGGCTTGAATGCGAACCGCTCTTCTTGTCCATTTATAGTAAATTTGATTTCTCTTTTCCCGACATCAATGTGTGCATTGGCGGTGCTCAAAAAGGGTCTTCCGAGGATGAGTGACACTTTTGAATCTGGATGCATGTCTAGTACCACAAAATCTATTGGCACAAAGAACTCTCTTATTTTGACTGGGATGTTCGCAACAATTCCCAACGGGTATCGAACTGATTGATCTACTAGTTGTAAGCACATTGGTGTTGGCTCAAGCGCTGAGTAGTTAAGTTTATGGTAGACCGTTGCAGGCATCACACTAACACTTGCTCCAATGTCATAGAGTGCATTACTGAAATGTTAGTCTCCAATTGAGCAATCAATAGTGGGACATCTTGGATCTTTCTTCTTCTCTGGTGATTTGTTGAGGATGGCCGCACTACATTCTTCTGTCAGCTTGATCACCTCAGTGGTGGGCGGTGGTCTTTTGTTGTTGAGGATGCCTCGAATGTAATTTGCATATGTAGGTACTTGCATGGCATCTAGCAACGGAATATTGATATATAATTTTTGAATTACCTCTACAAACTTACCATATTGTTCATCCATTTTAGCCTTTATTTTTCTGCGAGGAAATGGTAGAAGAGTTGTGTCATGAAAATCTTGATTTAATTCTTGCTCTTGTGGAGTGACTTCTTCTTCTGCGTCATTCTTCTCTTCTTCTTCTACCTGCATTAACACTGGTGTCCTTTGTGTCCCCTTTGGATAAGGTGGATCACAAGTAGACTTACCTCCTCTAGTGGATATTCCTTTAACCTGCTCATGGTTAGTGGCAAAAGACAAAGTAGAAGCCAATTGTGCTATTTGTAATTCTATCTTTTTATTAAACTTTATTTGTTCTTTAACAGCAGAAGAAAAATTATTCAACTTAGCCTTTATTCCTTCTACATTTTATCATTAAAAGCAAGCTTCCTAGAAATATTTTCATTAATTTTGGCTTGTTCTAATATTAATTCTCTTAAAGGTGGTTGTTTATAATTAGAAGAATTATTATAATTACCTTGGTACTTACCTTGACTGGGTGACCGAGGTTGATTCCACTGTTGTTGTGAAGCGGAGTTGTTGATGATGGTATTGATATCGTTAGGTGAATCAGCAAATTCAACTCTCAAATATTCTCCACATTTATTCTGAGCATTGAATGCATCTTGAATGGCTTGACGATCTCTCTTGTAACTAGCACGTTGTTCTAGCCAATTCAATAGCATACTCATATCTCTCTTGTAACTAGCACGTTGTTCTAGCCAATTCAATAGCATACTCATATCAGTTGACAATGCATATACTTCTTCTGGAATTTCTTCACTCTGCTTGCAAGCTTGAACGTTGTATGTCCAACTCTGATTTGTTACTATCTTCTCCATAAGACATTCAACTTTTCCAAGAGTGAGTGACATAAATGATCCTTTAGCAGAGGCATCAAGTTGTTCACGTGATTTCTGAGTTAATCCATGATAAAATGTTTGCATGAGCAACCATCCTTCCATTCCATGATGAGGACAATCTGAGATGTATTCTTGAAAACACTCCCATGCTTCTAGAATAGGTTCACCTTTCTGCTGATGAAATTCTGATATCCTTCCTCGTAAGGCATTGGTTTTGCTTACTAGGAAAAACTTTTCTAGGAAAGCTTTTGAACATTCTTCCCATGTCTTGATCTGATCTTTACTTACATAGAACCACTGCTTCGCTCTTCCATCCAATGAGAACAGAAATAAACGAAGTAGCACAACCTCTTGAGAAATGTTCTTGATGACGACGGTGCTGCAAATCTCCAGAAAATTCTACAAATGAGCACTTGCATCTTCATTCTTCTTTCCACTAAATGTAATAGCTTGCACCATATTGATGAGGCTTGGCTTGAGCTCATAGTCATGATCTTCAGTGTCTAGTTCTGGTCCAACGCGAATGTTCTCGGTGCTTGGAGTAGAGAATTCACACAGAGTCTTCTCAGCCATGTCTTCACAAACTGATGTTGAGCTTCTTTTGGTTGATTCTGAAAGTTGAAATTGAAGGTTCACAACCAATCCTGCACTTACCCTGTATAGGATTCATAAACAAAGACAAAACAAGGGTAAGCCTGCTAAAATAAAAGGTTATGGTTTATCTATAAGTATTTATGTCTATAACCATATTATTATTCCCTCTAAAAATTGTTCTATGATTACTATAAAACATCTTATGATAAATGATTCCTCTATGAAATTTAAAATGTTCCTGTGAAATATGAAAGATTTATCCCCGTGAAATATGAAAGATTTATTCCCATGAAATATGAAAGATTTATTCCCCGGTAACGGTGCTAGAAATGCTTGTTGGTATTTCTAACATCACTTCGCACTAAGTTGACATCCCTTGCATGATATTAAAAACATTGGTGAAATAATCTACACTTGACTCTCTAAAAATATTAAAAATAATATATCTATAAGCACACAGATAATTCACCCATTGTAGCATTTCACCCAGTGATATCCCGAGTATCGTTATTTATTTTTAGCCAAAAGGTAAAACTTTCAATTTCACAGGGTTAAAAGATGCTATGGCTTAGAACTATAAATGTGCAGACCTATGATAAACCAACCACTCTAATACTTTAGCAAGGGTAAGTCAAAATGATGATAATAAAATAAATAGAACATAATAATAATGGTATTCCAAAGATAGAAAGTAGAGACTCGACAAATGTAATCCGACATAATCAAGAAATTCAATTAAGCTAAAAGACTCTTAAGTTACTCCTAAATAATAGTCTATAATTTACATCAAGACACATACTCTCATCTACAATAATGACTAGTTAGAAAGAACAATCATAGGAGCATGTGGATTGCACAAGGACTCAATAGGCCTACACACTTGCGATTTACCACACGTTCCCGCACATTAGGAAGCATCCGTAGGTAAATATAATATCTAAGCACCACGCTTACATAAAATCTACCACCTAATCCACTCGAGTATTGAACTAGGCGTTTTATGAACATATGAAAGTCATCGTTACTAATCAGAACTATATCAAATATGCAACTAGAGCAAAGTAAAGACATACTAAATAGAAATATATTGAAATAGAACAATGTCACAAAGATACAACGTATCATACCAATCTAGATGAACAAATTTGGAATCCCGGACTTCTACGCCCAACTCTACTCGAACTCAACTCGACGCGCCCAGACTTGAAGAACTTGAACAACTAGAGCTCTCTCTCTAATCTCTAAAAACCCTAATTTCTGGACTAATCTTGACTAATGAATACCGGTCCTCTCAGGGGGGTCTACCTCTTTATTTATACCCCGGTGGGAGAAGCGACGTCCGTTGGATCAAACCGACTTCACGTAGGGCTAAGATGAATCCTTGGAGGTGGTGTGGGAATACTCCAGAAGCTCATGGAATATGGTGGAAGGGGGAGGCCAGACGGCTAGGGGTGTGGCCGGCCTGCCCCACCTAGCGGCCTCTGGCTGCCCCGCTCGGTCTGGTGTCTTCTGGTGTCTTCTACACCCTTCTAGTGTATGTTTCGTCACGAATAATTCTTGTAATTATTGATACATTAATCCTCTTTTTACTCTTTTCTGGAATAAACCCTACAAATTTATAAATCACCAAAACTCGTGGAAATTATCAGATAAAACCCCTAATTTTCTATTTCATGACCAATTGCATGCTTTAAGTTGACGGGTTGTGATGGACATTAACTACCGTCAACAGCTAGCCTACAAAAATGCAAGCCACCTACCACAATTCTAGTTACTATAGTCACTAAGCACACAAAGGCTATGGCACTACACTAAGTTAGTGAGCTCTCAAAGACTAAGGAGCCTTACTAAACACTAAACACGACTTTTGCTTGCCCTCAAAACTAGGCTACATTAAAGGGCCAAGCTACACTAAAAAGTGTAAATACACGGGAAAGATGGAGTGTTATACCGCCATATAGAGGAATGAGCCAATAACCAATGGAGCCAATCAATCACAAAGAATGAATGCCAATGAAGACCAATCACCTTGGAATCAAATGATGACACAATGATTTTTTACCGAGGTTCACTTGCTTGCCGGCAAGCTAGTCCTCGTTGTGGCGATTCACTCACTTAGAGGTTCACGTGCTAATTGGAATCACATGTTAAACCCTCAATAGGATGCCGCACAACCAACATAAGATTAGGATCACACAAGCCACGAGCAATCTACTAGAGTAACTTTTGGCTCTCCGCCAGGGAAAGGTCAAGAACCCATCACAATCACCACGATCGGAGCCAGAGACAATCACCAACCTTAGCCCGAGGATCCTCGCTGCACCAAGCATTCTAGGTGGTGGCAACCACCAAGAGTAACAAGCCAAACCCATAGTGAAACATGAACACCAAGTGCCTCTAGATGCAAACACTCAAGCAATGCACTTGGATTCACTCCCAATCTCACAAAGATGATGTATCAATGATGGAGACGAGTGGGAGGGCTTTGGCTAAGCTCACAAGGTTGCTATGTCAATGCAAATGGCCAAGAGAGTGAGCTTGAGCCAGCCATGGGGCTTAAATAGAGCCCCCCTCGAAATAGAGCCATTGGGCTCCTCACTGCACTTTTCTCGAGATGACCGGACATGTCGACCAAATGTGATCGGATGCACACCTCAGTGTCCGGTCATCCTGTGTCGTCCACATGTCATCAGCTTTGAACACTGACCACCCGATTCTAATGGCTAGGAGCCACCCTTGCATGTGGCTAAGTGGTGACCTGACGCACCGAAGGGTGATCGAACGTGCTGCACCAGCGGTAGGTCCACGCACCCTGCGCGCCAACCGCCAAGGACCAGAGGCGCTCCTTTACTGACCTGACTCGAGACAACGCAGCATCAGGTCACTTCCAAAGAGTTCCCTGAGCAACAAAACAATGACCTAACGCGTCCGTTTTCATGTGATCGGATGCATTAAACGTCCTAATGGCTAGAGAGGATGAATAGCCTATAAAAATTTCTACAACAGCACTAAACAAACCGATTAGACAAATATACGACGAAGCGAATGTTGCGCTAGCCTACAAAAAATACAAGCCACATACCATAATTCTAGTTTCTATTGTCTTTATCCACACAATGGCTATGTCACTACACTAAGTTAGTGAGCTGTCAAAAACTAACTAAAGAGCCTCACTAACCACTAGACTCAATGGAAGCTAGCTCTCAAAACTAATTACAATAAAGAGCTTAGCTTGCACACTAGGAATGTAATACAAGAGAGGATGGCGATGATTATACCGACATGTCAAGGTATGAGTCAATCACAAGTCGAAGCCAATTAATGACAATGAATACCAATAATACCAATCACCTCAAAATTAAATGATGACACAATGATTTTTTACCGAGGTTCACTTGCTTGCCGGCAAGTTAGTCCTCGTTGTGGTGATTCACTCACTTCGAGGTTCATGCGCTAATTGGCATCACATGCCAAACCCGCAATTGGGTGCCACACAACCAACACAAGATGAGGTTCACACAAGCCACGAGCAATCCACTAGAGTTTCTGTCAGTACCAACAGTATGGGGGTACCCATAATCAACGGCTAAGACGAACGAAACACTAACGCGCAAACACAACAAAGCCAAAAAACAGCAGACGATGCACCTCGACTACGTTCTGACTCGCACGAGGCCGGCTCGACGGGACGCCTCGACCACGCTCCGACTTCGACTCGTATGAGGCACCCTCGACGGGGTGCCTCGACCGCGCCCCGGCTCGTACGAGGCCCGTTCGACAAGGCATCTCGACTATCGGCAACCTCTGACTCACACGACCCCGGGTCGATTCGCTCGACCTGTCTTACTCACCTACTCTGAGGCAAAAGTCAGAGTATTTAATGTGACTACCTACCACCTTCTGCCGTCATGGCTACAGCCATGACCGACGTGGGAGCAATACCGGTATCAGTTCTCAATTTTTACTGCGCATCCCGGGATGGGAGGTGAAAACCTGTTACTATACACACCTTACCACGCACTGTTTTGCCACCGATCACCCTCGAGGGAGGATACGACAAGGTTCGTATCCCACGATCTCGGGGATTCGGCCTTATCCGCCCATCCTCGACCCGGCCTCGACCCAGCCTCGACCCACCACTGGTCAGCAGGGAAGAAAGGCTGACGTGGCACAGGACTCAGGGTCTTTTCACCGTCTCATCCCCGATGTCACTACGGTGTCCGGGGATGGCCAGCCATTCCTGAGGCACATCACTACAGCCATCTCCACAGGGATCGACAAAACCTCACCTCAAGGCACCCGGTGTCCTGGTCTCCTCTTACCCTATAAAAGGGCAGGCCAGGGCTCTACAAGGGAACATGAAGCAAGACATGGGCCAGAAGCCAAGTGTTAGCAAGCAAAGGCACACAACCCACAGATCAACATCTCAAGCAATCACCCTTGTACTCTTTCGTTTCCTTTGAGACTTGGACTCGGTTCCCTCTCTCACAGCTTGTAACCCCTACGCAAGCACCTCGGTGCAAGGAAATACAATACTCTCCCCTCCCCGCTGGATGTAGGGCCTTCTTTTGCCCGAACCAGGATAAACCCCCGCGTATTCCCCTTGCATCACCATCTAGGTTAGGGACACGCAGCACTCACTCATTGGCTTAGGACCCCCACGGGACCGAACGCCGACAATTGGCGCGCCAGGTAGGGGACGCTGCGTGCCAACATCGTTTTCCCGCCACTTTCCTGGATGGCTGACCCTGAACGCCCTCTCCCGTTGGCCACGGGATCTGGTTTGGGAGTTTGGAGTTCATGTCGCTTGGCCACGGCTACGACATGGTCCTCCTCCCGCCCAGGCACCCGACCGATGAGGACCACAAGCTCTCCCAGCCTGGGGGAGCACTGCGCCGGTACCGTCGCTCTCGTCAGGCACGAGCCGCCAGATGACGACGAGCCCGGCGCAACCGCCGTCATCACCTTGCGGAGGACGGTGGGATTCTCCGATCCGGCGCCTCTCAGCCAGACGCCAACACAGATTTCCTCACTAAGGATCTGTGTAGGATGAGCTTGGCTGAGGGTAAGATGCCGATAGGGAGTTCCACCGCTCTGCTGCCCGGTGTGACGCCACCACCACCCGGTCCGACTACACCAGCACAAGGAATGATGCCTCCATCAGTATTTCCATTTGGGCTAGACTCGGTTGCTCGGGTGTAGGCCTCCTCCATGAGCACCAGCATGAGCGCTTATGAGGAACTCCCGGGCACCATCTACGCTCCACTCTGGACGTTGTCGCGTCCACGCCGGCTTCTGAGTACCTGGACTCTACGAAGACCCCAGAAACAGAGCCCCGTGCGACTGCTGCTCAACGTTATGACCCCAGAGACAGTTGGTGACGACCTCACATGCACCCATCATACTACTACTTTGGCGCTCCTGACTCTGACTTTGCCGATGACACCTACGATCCGACCCGTGAGTGCTTCAACATCGATGGGGTAAGTACATCGGATTCGAAGGACAAGGCACCCGTCAAAGGAAGGAACACGCCACCTCATGTCAAACTCCCTGTCGAGCGGAACGAGGCTCAATTCCTTGCAGATCAAGGAATGCAGCTCGAGCAAATCCGCGAGTTGCAGGACAGGCTCGACGAGGAACGAGAAAACCTGCATCTACTACAGCGAACCCTTGAGCAAGAGCACGCGACACACGCACATGGCAGTGGAGCTCAAGAAAGAGCCCGCGACGTCAATCGTCCCATCGCCGAGGATCGGGTGGTTGACCCCCCGGTTTTCGATCGAGCCAGCCAGAACGTGGTCGCCGCCGCCATGCTCCTTCGTAACATGCCCGAGCCATCGAACCCCGATGCCCGACGAGCCCGAGATGAAATCCGAGGACTCCTCGAGACCGCTGCCATGCAGCAGGCCAAGAGTTCTGCCTCGAGGCGACGCGGGCCTGCCTCAGAGCAGCCTGCCGAGCCCTCCCGACAGGAGAGAGAGGCCTCGGTTCATCCCGAGCACGCCCAACGGAACCGGGTGACCCCCGTCCCTGAGCACATCATCGACAATCTTGAACCTCGAGATACCTGAGGCAACATCATCAAGCGCCGGACGCGCAAACACGGTGACGGTGTGGCTCGAGGCTACCACGTGCACAGGGGTAGACGCTACAACAGCTCAGAAGATCGAAGCCCTTCACCCGAGCCACCGGGTCCTCGGGTCTTTAGCAAGGCCATTCGTGAAACGATACTCCCGGCTCGGTTTCGCCCTCCCACGACTCTCACCAAGTACAACGGTGAGACCAAACCCAAACTTTGGCTCGCTGATTTCTGCTTGGCGTGTCAATTGGGTGGGGCCACCGATGACCGGGTCATCATCCGGCAACTCCCCCTGTTCCTGTCAGACACTGCTTGAGCCTGGCTCGAGGATCTTCCACCTCGATAGATCCACGACTGGGATGACCTCGTAAGGGTGTTCGAGGAAAACTTCAAGGGGACCTACATGCGCCCCAGCAACTCGTGGGACCTCCGGAGCTGCAAGCAGAAGCCAGGTGAATCCCTTCGGGATTACATCCGGTGTTTCTCCAGGCAACGTACTGAGCTCCCCAACATCACCCACTCCGATGTGATTATGGCCTTCCTCTCTGGCACCACCTGCAAAGAGTTGGTCTGAGAGCTAGGCCGTAATACCCCCATCACTGCCAACGGTTTGATGGACATCGTCACCAACTACGCCGCCGGCGAGGAGGCGGTTGGTGCCATCTTTGGCGGCGATCAAGACAAGGGGAAGCTCAAGGTCGACGATCCCGTGAGCCTTAGCCGGGGCTCCAAGAGGAACAAGAAGAAGAAGAAGAAGAACCAGCAGGGCAAGCTCGAGGCCCCGACTGATGAGTTCGTCGCTACCACTGAACGCAAGAAACCTCGAGGGCCCCCCAGCGGGGGCGTCTTCGACAAAATGCTCAAAGAGACGTGTCCCTACCACAAGGGGCCCACAAACCACAACCTCGAGGACTGCCACATGCTCCGAAGGTACTTTGAGGGCATAGGCATCAAGAAGGACGACAAGAAGGAAGATCCCAAGGGCGACGACAAGGACGGGGGGTTCCCCGAAATCCATGACTGCTTCATGATCTATGGAGGGCCCTCGACCCGCCTCTCGACGCGCCAGCGCAAGCGAGAACGGAGAGAGGTCTTCTCCGTGCAGCCAGCGACCCCCTCTTCCTTGACTGGACCGTGATGACCATCCAGACTACGTCCCCAATCTTGGGGTCTACCCGCTTGTTGTCGATCCTATCATCGCCAACACACGCCTCACTAAGGTGCTCATGGATGGTGGCAGCAGCCTCAACATCATATATGCCCAGACCCTCGACCTCCTGGAGATCGAGAGGACGCGCCTCCAACCCAGTGTCGGGGGCTTCCATGGAATCGTGCCAGGAAAGCGGGCAGAACCTGTCGGCCGGGTCGACCTGCCTGTCTGTTTTGGCACTCCCACCAACTTCAGAAAAGAGACCCTCACTTTTGAAGTGGTCGAATTCCATGGAACATACCACGCTATCCTTGGGCGCCCATGCTATGCCTGATTCATGGCGGTCCCGAACTACACCTATCTCAAGCTCAAGATGCCAGGCCCCAATGGCGTCATAACTGTCGGGCCCTCATATGAGCACGCCTACGAGTGCGACGTCGAGTGCGTCGAGCACGCAGAAGCTGTCTTGGAGTTGGCAACCTTGGCGGCAGACCTCGACGGTCTGGCCAACGAGATCCCCGACCCCAAGCGCCACGCCGGCAGCTTCGAGCCCATGGAAGACGTCAAGCTCGTACCCCTCGACCTCGCCGACCTAAAGGGAAAGGCGCTGAGCGTCAGCACCACCCTTGATCCCAAATAGGAAACAGTGCTCGTCGACTTTCTCCGCGCAAACATCGACATCTTTGCATGGAGTCCCTCGGATTTACCGGGCATACCCAGGGAAGTCACCGAGCATGCCTTGGAGATCCGAGCCGGCTCCAAACCGGTGAAGCAACGCTTGCGCCGCTTCGACGAGGAGAAGCGCAAGGTCATCGGGGAGGAGATACACAAACTGTTGGAGGCTGAATTCATCAAGGAGGTTCATCATCCTGAGTGGCTAGCTAATCCTGTATTAGTTAAGAAAAAGAGTGGGAAGTGGAGGATGTGTGTAGACTACACTAGTTTAAATAAAGCATGTCTGAAAGTTCCTTTTCCTTTGCCACGCATTGATCAAATCATTGATTCCACTGCGGGATGTGAAACTCTTTCGTTCTTAGATGCATATTCCGGCTACCACCAGATCAAAATGAAGGAGTCCGACCAGCTCACGACTTCGTTCATCACCCCATTCGGCATGTATTGCTATGTTACTATGCCCTTCGGTCTCTGAAACGCAGGGGCTATGTACCAGCAATGCATGCAACACATTTTTGGGGAACACATCGGACCAACCGTTGAGGCTTACGTCGATGATATCGTTGTCAAAACCAAAAAGGCCGATAATTTAATAAACGACCTCGACATTGCGTTCAAGTGCCTCCGAGCAAAGAACATCAAGCTCAACCCTGAGAAATGCGTTTTCGGCGTTCCTCGAGACATGCTTCTAGGGTTCATCATTTCCGAGCGTGGCATCGAGGCCAACCCGAAAAAGATCACCGCAATAACCAAGATGGGCCCTATCCGAGATCTAAAGGGCGTGCAGAGGGTCACGGGCTGCCTGGCAGCCCTCAGTCGCTTCATTTCATGCCTCGGCGAAAAAGCGCTCCCGCTGTATCGTCTCCTGAAGAAATCGGAACACTTCTCATGGACCCTCGAGGCCGAGGAAGCTCTTGCAAAACTCAAAGCTACAATCTCCAACTCACCGAGCCTCGTCCCTCCAACCCCAGGGGAACCCCTCCTACTTTATGTCGCCGCAACGACACAAGTGGTCAGCGCAGTCTTAATTGTCGAGAGGGCAGAGGAAGGACATGCCTTGCTCGTCCAGAGACCAGTCTACTTCATTAGCGAGGTACTCTCGGAGACCAAGGTTTGCTACCCGTAGATCCAGAAGCTGCTGTATGCCATCATCTTAACATGGTGCAAACTCCGTCACTATTTCGAGGGCCACCCGGTGACTGTGGTTTCTTCTTTCCCCCTGGGAGAGATAGCCCAGAACCAGGAAGTCTCGGGTAGGATAGCCAAGTGGGCGATTGAGCTCATGGGCGAGACCCTCTCTTATGCACCGCGCAAGGCCATTAAATCCCAAGTACTAGCAGATTTCCTGGCGGAGTGGACCGACACACAACTTCCCCCGATTCAGCTCCAGGCTGAGCTTTGGACCATGTACTTCGATGGGTCGCTGATGAAAACGGGAGCACGCGTGGGTTTGCTCTTCATCTCACCCCTCGAAGTCCACATACGCTACATTATCTGACTTCATTTTCCTGCCTCCAACAACGTGCCTAGATTCGGCTCACAGGCTCTCGTCGTCGGCAGGCGGAACCACCTTGACCTCGAAGAGTTTGGCCAGGCGACTTCTAGGCTCCTCAGCGGCTTCAATCAGGCCCAGGCAGGCGGTTTCATTCTCCTCGTCCGTCCGATCCGGATCCGTGATGAAGCCATCAGCGACGAGCTCCATGTCATACACAAATCTAGATCGAACAACAGCCAGCGCCCTCTTCACGCCATGATGAAGGCCACCTCGTATCCTCTCTCGGACAAGGCGGCCCAGCGCCACCATCCGGCGGACGAAGGAGTTCCCCGGGAGGTTAGTGTCGGCATCGGGCTCAACCCCCAGGCCGTCGCACACGGAGGAGATGGCGCCCTGAAGCAACTGAGTCCGCTGGGCCTCGGCATCAAAGAGATTCTAGAATGAGGTGGCCGCCGCCTGAGTCGCCTGCTGCTCCTTCTCCAACTCTGGAACACAAGCATTAAGTTAGCGCAAGCCCGGGACCTCGACACCAGGGCCACTGCGTAGTAAGAAGCTTACCCTCGGAGTGGGTCTGCCAACCTACGGCCTTATCGCGTAGTCCCCCGCACGTCTTCTCAAGCGCCTGAAGAGCCTCATCCTTGTCACGGATGGTCGCCCTCAACACCTCGATCTCTCGGCTGGCGTTCGAGAGAGCCTCGTCCCTCTCCCGGACGACTCCGCTCAGCATCGCGACCTCGTCTTTCAAGGCCCCAAAGTGAGCGGACACCTACCCGATCTAGACGTTGAGGGCGTCACGGTGCCTGCTAACAAGGGCGACGTCCTCCTCGAGCTCTTTCACGCGTGTTGATAACGGCGCAAGGTCTTCGCGGGCTTTGGCAGCCTCCTCCCGGGCCCTCACCGTGTCTTCACGCGCCGAGGCCTCGGCCGCCCGGGCCTCTGCCACCTCCTCCTTGACCGCCGCATAAGCGACGCGAAGCTCAGCCGTCTCGGCACTCTGTTGGGAGAGCCGCTGGTTAGCCTTCTCGACCAGAGCCCGTTGATGGGAGAGCACCGCCCACACACCGCTCTCATTACGAATGAAGAACAACTTGCGGTGGGAACGCTCTTTGAGCTCCTGACCATGGTTAAAACCTAAAAGTCAGAACTAGGGAAACGAACAAACCGCAAACGAAAAAACAAAAAACTACCGAATCCAACTTACCTCGAAGGCATCTGACATACCCCGTGCCAGGGTATCCGAAACCACACGCAGGGATCGCATCGTGTGCTTCCAGAGACCCTCGAGGTACTCCCAGTGGTGCACCTCATCCTTGTCATTGAGCGCGAAGATGGGCTCTGCGCTAGGGTTGGACGCGTCCCTAAACTCGAGGGTCGACCTCCCCCAGTGCGGCAGCTCCTCCTCCGCCCGCATGAGGGCCAGCCCGGCGAGGTCCGACCACGCGGCCAATGCCTCAGCCTGGTCGCCCTCCGGCGCTGCAGAGGGACTGGCCTGATCCGCGGCCTCGGCCCCCTCGACACCCACCACTTGCTTCCCCTTGTCGACGGGGGAGTCATCGAGGGTGAGGTCGATCAGGGCTGGGGTCGACCCTTGCGGCGGGGCTGGCACCTCGACCACCGGCGCCACCACCGGGACGACGGGCGGTGGCGCGTCCGCCCCACTCTCCACCTCGACTGCAGGCTCCGCCGGCTGGTCCTGTTGCGGCTGCAGCTCCTCCGGCTGCGCCGCCTCCTGTCCCGCCTCCGGCGGGACCGCCACCACCTCATGTTCTACATTCGCCCGCCCCGCATCGTGAGCAGATGCCTCGGCCTCAGCGGCCTCAACAAAAGACTGGGCGGTTGCTGTCGACCTAGGCTCCGGCCCATCAGTGCTGGGCGCCACCACTTCCGATGGCTCCAACCCTGCGCGGCAGGGTCGGAACCGGTAGCTTCCTGGGCACCCATCCCCGCCTGGGAAGCCACCTCCCGCTGCTTCAAACACTCGGTTGCGGCCTAGAGTCTCACAAACCAGGCGGCGTTGTCAGCCGCCGTCCGCATTATGACGGCGGTGCTCGATCGGAGCGCCTTCACGGGGGTCGGACCCGCGAGCTCCGCCTTGCGCTTATGCCTGAGGAACAAGTAAACACGTCAAAAAAATGGGATCACCGATCACAAAAAAATGGGGCAGAACAACTTACCCAGAAAGGGGAGCCAAGGGCCTAGGCCCCGGCAGGCCAGAGACCCCCGACGGCGCCTGCAACAGCCCTACCGTCGGGCCTCCAGCTAGCCGGGCGCTCCTTGGGGCCCTAGTCGGCAGAGGACCCTGGGCCCTCTGCGCCGCCGAGGCTAGCTGACCCCGGGTCCTCACACCGGTCGACAGTGCCCCAGAGGTCGACGCTGGCGTCGCTGCCCCGACCGCCGCCTGAGCCCGTGGAGCTTGGGCTCGTGGGGGCGGCGCCATCGACCCCTCTTGAGGGGCCCCTGACGAGGCGGCCCCTCCCGTTGAGGGGCCTGCTCCGGCCCCCACCTGTTCCGGCTCCTCCTCCACCTCGACGGACACTGAGGCCAGCCTCGATGCCTGCGAGGTCGACCCCCCAGTGGGCTCCAAGAAGGGGCACACATCGGGGAGGTCCGCCAGACCAGTCGTGGCATCGTACCGCGACAAGGCATCGCCGTCGTCATCATTCTCCCCCGAGACCGTCTCAGAGGGAGACTCCTCAAGGGGAAGCCCGTCGAGGCTCTACTGGCATCGACGCTTCTTCAGCGCCTCCTGTTCCTGGGCCTTGCGGATTTGGCGCTTCTTGGCGGCGTCCATCGCCTCTTTCTGTTGGGCCGCCAAGAGGCGTCGAGCCTCCCGAGCAACCTGGTTTTCTGAAAGCGGCGGTCGCGTTTCCTTCCTTGCCGACAAGTCTTGTACACAGGCCTTGACTAAGTCAGTGGAAGGAATCCGGAAACAAAAAAACTCAAAAACACTAACAACAACGCTTACCAGGGGCTCAAATCCCTGAGTAGGCCTCATCGGGACCCTGTCGACGTCCTCCGGCTTGAAGCTCCCCACCATCCGACGTGCGCGCCGAGCGACCTCATCAAGGGGGAGGGACTCGTGGGACATCCTGCTCTCCTCCAACGGTGCCTCAGGCGTCATTTGGTCAAGCCGGAGTCGACGCTGCGTCACCGGCATCACTCTCCGGCGGTGGAACGCCGCGGCCACTATCCCTGCCGTTAGTCCGCGCTGGCGGAGCCTCCACAACGCGTCGAGCAGCGGGTCCAGCTTCGGCTTCTCGTCCTCCACGACACCGTAGGACCAGTTCTCCTTTTGGGCGACCAGCACCCGGCCAGAGTACCTCGGTAGCTGGTCACCATCATTGCGAAGGTAGAACCAGCCGTCGTGCCAGCCGCTGTTCGAAGAGATCAGCTGCGCCGGGATGTACTGTTCGCTTCGACCAGACCGGACTTGGAGCACGCAACTCCCCACGTGCACCACACGCCGCGCCCCCCACTCTCCCACCTTCTTGGCAAAAAACTTCGCCCTGAAGAGATGGAGCCACAGATTCCACTGCGGCTCCATCCCCAGGTACCCCTCGCAAACCGCCGCAAAGATAGCGGCCTGTGAGATGGCGTTGGGGGCGAGGTGGTGTAGCTCCACCTTGTAGTAGTGGAGGAGCACACGCATGAAGGGGCTGGCCGGCATGCCAAACACCCTCTCGTGGAAGCATATGAAGCTCACCACGTAGCCTTCCGGGGGCGCCGGTTCCCGGTGGTCAGACGGCAGAGCTCTCCACTCCGGCTGAGTCCAGCTCGTCTTTGGCCGTAGAAGCCCGTCGCGGACCAGCTCTTCCAACCTCTTCTCCATCACCGAGGAGGCGGCCCAGGCATCGGCGGGGAGGAGCTGGCTCTTGCTTGCCATTGTCGCCGAGAAACTACGCGGGCGAGCGACGGTGGCGGCACTGGATGGAGGCTGAAGGGCACAAGGAAAGCGATCTAGGGCAGAGAGGGCGAGAATGCAAAGGGCCTGTGGGGGGAAAACGGACCCCCGGGTCTTGCTCTTATATCCCGATGGAAGCCCAACGGGCGCGCAAAAAGGTAGGAGCAATTTTTGGATTCAATAACCTTACCTAACCATTTCCTCAAAACTCACAGATATGGGCACGTGGCCGCCATTCACGCCGTAACCATCACACCACGCCGCCCACTACCGCGCCGATCTCACTTCCCCTCCTGAAAAAGCGCGCCCAAAAACGGGCAGTGGAAGGATCCGCGGAAGGATATTCCCAGACGCCTGGGTAACGGGCTCCGAGCCCGGTATAAATCTTGAGGGAGCGAAAGCTGGCCCTCGACCAGGGTTCGACAGCTGCCCTCGAGTAACAGAGTCAGGGACGACTAGGGATGCGCCCATACAAGGCCAGGGCTCGAGCCGTGCTCTCGAGGCACCCCAAGACATATTCGAGGCTTAAAGAGAAGGTCGACGTAGGAATCCCCTCGGAGGGAGGCATCGAGCCCTCGAATCCCATCGCAAGGAATCGAGATCCACATGACTACTCTTTGGCATTCTTGAGAGCGCCTCCAGGCCGCTAGCCAACTCCTATCGAATGGAGCACGGGCTCACACTCGAATTCCCCCATTAGCAGCTCACCAGAGGCCATTGGAACTCGCCCAAGAGAGGGTAGTACGATGTCCCCCACCCCTCCTCCTTTTTTCTAAAAGAGGAGCGTGAGTGTCGAATGATAGAAGACGGCCAAGACTCTGATCGACCTCACGCGTACGAGGCTCGGGGGCTCGACCGCAAAAAAAACCAAAGCTCAAATGGAAAAACACAGAACACGCCACGATACGAGACCGTTCCTCAATAGAGTGTGTAAAAGACCTTGGAGGAGTCCAAATAATCCACCGAGGCCTCGGGGGCTACACCCGGCGGGTGCGCTCGCGCGCCCCCACCGGAAAAGTTACGACGCTATGACTCCAGTTCATTAACCGCTGAGCCTCTGAGAGAGTGACCCACACTCACCCAAAGGCTCGGGGGCTACTGTCGGTACCAACAGTATGGGGGTACCCACAATCAACGGCTAAGACGAACGAAACACTAATGCGCAAACACAGCAAAGCCAAAAAACAACAGATGATGCACCTCGACTACATTCCGACTCACACGAGGCCGGCTCGACAGGACGCCTCGACCACGCTCCAACTCCGACTCGTACGAGGCACCCTCGACGGGGCGCCTCGACCGCGCCCCGGCTCATACGAGGCCCGTTCGACAAGGCATCTCGACTATCGGCAACCTCCGACTCGCACGACCCCGGGTCGATTCGCTCGACCTGTCTTACTCACCTACTCTGAGGCAAAAGTCAGAGTATTTAATGCGACTACCTACCACCTTCTGCCATCATGGCTACAACGGTGACCGACATGGGAGCAATACAGGTGTCAGTTCTCAATTTTTATTGCCCATCCCGGGATGGGAGGTGAAAACCTGTCACTATACACACCTTACCGCGTACTGTTTTGCCACCGATCACCCTCGAGGGAGGATACGACAAGGTCTGTATCCCACGATCTCGGGGATTCGGCCTTATCCACCCATCCTCGACCCGGCCTCGACCCAGCCTCGACCCACCACCGGTCAGCAGGGAAGAAAGGCCGACATGGCACAGGACTCAGGGTCTTTTCACCGTCTCATCCCCGATGTCACCATGGTGTCTGGGGATGGCCAGCCATTCCTGAGGCACGTCACTACAGCCATCTCCACAGGGATCGATAAAACCTCACCTCAAGGCACCCGGCGTCCTGGTCTCCTCTTACCCTATAAAAGGGCAGGCCAGGGCTCTACAAGGGAACACGAAGCAAGACTCGGGCCAGAAGCCAAGTGTTAGCAAGCAAAGGCACACAACCCACAGATCAACATCTCAAGCAATCACCCTTGTACTCTTTCCTTTCCTTTGAGACTTGGGCTCAGTTCCCTCTCTCACAGCTTGTAACCCCTACGCAAGCACCTCGGTGCAAGGAAATACAATACTCTCCCCTCCCCGCTGGACGTAGGGTCTTCTTTTGCCTGAACTAGGATAAACCCCCGTGTATTCCCCTTGCATCACCATCCAGGTTAGGGACACGCAGCACTCACTCGTTGGCTTAGGACCCCCACGGGACCGAACACCGACAGTTCCCTTTCATGCTCTCCCACGGGGAAGGCACAAGGACCTCCCACAATGTCGATGATCAGAGTCGGCAACATTCACTAATTGCCGCTCAACGATCCACCAACCACTAGGCTATCTAGGTACCAACAAACACCAAGAGTAACAAAAACTCCACGAGCCCAAAACGCCCAACTAGTGCCACAAGATGCTAGACCACTAAGCAATGCACCAGAGGCTCTCAAATCAAGTGTGTAAGTGAGTGGAGTGGTGTGCTAAGCTCTCAAAGGGTGTATGCAACTGTTAGAACTGCCAAGAGAGTGGCCAAGGCTGGCCACTAGCTTTATTTATAAGCCCACAAGCAAATAGAGTCATTACCCCTTTAGAGCAGCTTTCTACGAGGTCACCAGACATGGCAGTGCCTGGCACCGGACATGGCAGTGTCCCTCCCAACATTCACTTCCCAATAGCTAAAAACTAGCTGTTGGGGCACCGGATAGGGTGGTGGTGGCACCACACTTAGGGTGGCGGTGACCACCCGGCCATCTACCCGAATACCCCTCTCTCTGTACTTTTATGGCGATGCACCGCCCTTAGGGCGGCGGTGCTCGCAGCGGTGCCCAGCAGCCCTTTCCCTGCTCTCTAGATTAAAGTGGTGGTGTGAAAGGTCCTTGTTTGGTTTTGGTAATTGAGTAACAACTTAGGTGGACTAATATGTGGTTATGTGAGATACACAGGAGATTAGTCCATAGGTGATGGTGTCATGAAGGAGCCTATTGCACATGAGACATGACATGGAGTCAAGTGACCAAGGTGGAGAAGATCAAGATGAGGCTTGGCTTGATGGACCGGTTGCTAGGGTGAAGGGAAAGTTGTGTGATGGCTTGGCGCCGAAGGACCGAGGCAACGGTGAAGAGCAAGTGAGGTCAAGATCGATGAACCAATACGGTCACGTGATGATATGAAGTGGATCATATTATTTGGTGATTGGTTGGTGCATGTGTTGCATCAACATCGGAGGAGTTGGAATGGAATGCGCAAGGCAAAGGTATAACCATAGGACATTTCCATTTCACCGGTCATAGGTGTGTAGAGAAGTTGATGACCGGGTTTAGGATAGATGGTCATACTATCAAGAGGGGCAAACTTGTTTGCATATCGGTCATCAAGTGCCACTTGAGCGCTCTAACTTTGCATACGTGTTAGGATCGAGTGGCGAGGCAAGTTGAGTGCCTAATTCCTTCGAAGAAAATGTTTGTGAAAATGCTAACACACTTGCACATGTTGTTGAACACTTGGTGGTGTTAGCACCTTTGCGAAGGCGGTGGAGTTTGAGCGGTAGAGAGGGTTTGGGGTCCTCTCTCCCTCCCACTGAGCTTGCGAGGCGGGATTCAGGCGTTTTCAAGGAGTTGAAACGACTATTTTTCTTTACGCCAATGTCAAGATTTGGAGGTGTTGTCATGTGGTGTTTTCATGAGCTAAAACATATGCTTTAGTGATACACATACTTAGTCTAGCTCATAAGTGAAAGGGCAAATCAAGCGGAACGAGAAAATGATGAAAATTCGCTTAGTTATGAGCGACAGACACTGGCACCACGAGCTACAGACGCAGGCACGCATGATGTGAACTAGGGTTCCCGATCTTCCGAAAGGTTTTGATAACTCTCGATTTGGTGGAGTCACGACACAATTCGATCCGGCTTCTGAACAACTCGGCTCTGAACTCCGCAATCGCAGCACCACGACTCCTCTGGTTATCGACCGGTGTTGCACGGTCGACCTCGCCACAAGAAGGCTAAGTCCTTGCCTGCGAATTGAGAACACACGCAAGAACACAAAGGAATGCAACCAAATTGCAGATGAATGATTAATCTCACAAAGTTGGGGTCTCACAAACCGATGGCGGCAGCGAAAATGTTATCAATAGAATAATCTAAGCAAAACCCAACCTTAATGTAGGCGGCGACTACTTATTATATAGCCTAAGGGACATCCAAGGACCCCCTATTCGCGTCCCTGGGGAGTGCCGACACGTTACAAGGCCCAAACGGCCCAAAAGACGGCGACACAGCGCCCTGACAGATTCTGGATGATGACTTGTTTCGACGATTCCTATTGATTCCGAAAATCTTTTGACGTGGGACCACTTGGGTTGGCTTCCTTATCAAATAATATTTCCATCCATATATGGATCATCAAAAACGGAGTCCGAACACGTCCTGGGTGACCAATTCAAGGCAGACTGGTCCTGAACTACGAGGCAGACTCGAACTCAACTTGGTTTGGTCCTCCATCTTTATCCGGGCGCCCTCGCTGGTCCTCCATGCCTCCAAGCCCTCCTCCATGTGTCTCCTGGACCTCTCCTTCATACCTAAGCACAATATAATCATTAGGTAGCAATCTATTCTCAGAATCATATAAAGAGTTACTTAGGAACGAGCTCACCTCTAAATTTAATTGACGTGCGCGAGCTCTAGTGATTGGACCTTGAATGTCCAGCAGTGGATCATTGTGTGTATGTGAAGGAGTGATGTCCTCATCAACGCAGTGTCTGACACTAAACCCTAGTAGAGGGGGTTGGCGTGAGCGTGACAGACGCGCGGATGCTCACGCGACAGACGCTGGCGTCAGTGTTTGTCCGCGGTGGCATCAATGGATGTGCAAGTGAGTGTGGGCAACAGACGTGGTGGCGTGTCCATCGGACGTGTCTGTCGGCTCAGAGCGTCAACACGCTCGCTGGACCGTGTCTGTCGCTGGTGACAGACGCTGGGTTGCGAGCGTCGGACGCGTCTGACGCAGTGGGCGCGAACGCGATAAATTCAAACGGTCGGACACGTGGCTTGCGTAGGAGCGACGGATGCTACTATGCAGCGTCTGTTGCCCCCGAAAATTGCCCAGTGAGGTTTCCAATGGATCTATTCGGTTGTGGGCTTATAAATAAAGTTGTGGCCGGCCTTGGCTACGAGCTGAGCACACTATAGTCTTTGTGGCTTGTGTGGTAGTGCTTGGGAGCCCTCTAACTCACTCATGCTTGATAGTGTTCATCGGATCGAGTGAGAGAGCGATTCTAGTGCGTTGCTTTGAGAGATTGCATCGTGTGGCACTAGGTGATCGTGTTGCAAGCCGGTGGTGCTTGTTACTCTTGGAGGTTGCCACCTCCTAGACGACTTGGTGGCTTGTGGCTCCGTCGAAGCTCGCAAGAAGATTGTGCGAGGCTCCGGAGAAGCTTTGTGAGGGGGATTGTGCTCACCCTGCGGGGATCGCGAAGAGCAACTCTAGTTGAGCATGTCATTGAGCTACCACACTTGATGGTGGGTTCTTGCGGCGCCTTTTGAGAGGCTCGGTGTGTGACCGATTGGCCACCGAACCACGAAGTGTTGGTCGACACAACGGGGACGTAGCTTGGTGGCAACCAAGTGAACCTCGGGAGAAAATCACCATGTCAATATTCTCTACTCTTCTCGGTGGTTTGCCTTCGTGCAACACAAGCTTGTATTTACTTTCATATATATCTTGCTTATGTAGTTGCTCTTGTTCTAGTTGTGCTTGTGTAGCTAGCTAGATATCTTCTTGCTTGTGTAGCTAGAAGTATCCCCTTTGCGTGGCTAATTTGGTTTATGTAACCTTGTTAGTCACATTACTTAGTGTGTGTAGCTAAGTAATTTGTGCTCTCTAATTTGGCATTGGTTGCCTTGTTATTGAGCTTTGCTAGCGAGCTTAGGCTTTGTGCTTTTGCTTCACTAGTTGTGTAGGAGCTCCCTCGGTTGGCAAAGTACTAGTGCATAGGTTTGTGTGACCTTGCTCTAGAATTGATTAG
Source organism: Saccharum hybrid cultivar R570 (assembly GCA_038087645.1). Classification (NCBI taxonomy): domain Eukaryota; kingdom Viridiplantae; phylum Streptophyta; class Magnoliopsida; order Poales; family Poaceae; genus Saccharum; species Saccharum hybrid cultivar. The sequence goes on along the minus strand of JAQSUU010000066.1, from coordinate 30,364,102 downwards.
TTTAGCTCTTGCTTAGCTTAGCATCTTTGTTGACTATTTAGAATCTTTTCTAAGGTGCTTAAGAACTTAGTTAGAGGGGTGAAGTCTTGGCTAGACCGATAAGTTTAATTCCGCATTTGTTTCGGTTAGCCAACATGTTTAATTTTTTAGAAAGGACTATTCACCCCCCCTCTAGTCCACCATCTCGACCCTTCACGGTGCCACCACCCCCATCAGCGATGGTGACCAAGCGGTGCACCACCCTCACCATGGTGGTGAACACCGGTCACTCCGGTGACACCTTCACTTCTACTGCTTCTCGTGCATGTCTAGGTGGGCACCGCCCTAGTGGTTGCATTGCCACCGGACACAGTGGTGGTGCCCCTCAGGGCTACTCGCTGCTCTTGGCCTCCCAGCCGGTCACCGCCACAGGGGTGGCAGTGCACCAAACATGGGGTGACGGTGCCCCCGTGGCAGCACCCCAAAATCGAGTTTCACCTCCTTTTCTTCACCTTTCTCGCCACCTTTGCAAATGTGCTAACACTCTAAGTGTTTCACCATCATGTGTAAGTGTGTTAGCATTTTCACAATCATTTTTCAAAGGTTAATCACTTCTCACCGATTGTGCACTAGGCCTAAATGCATATGCATGTATTCCAACACCTAGTCGCACTATCGAGTTGTCCGATAAGAGCTCCCCCCTTAATAGTACGACCATTTATCCTAAATGTGATCACACTCTCTATAGTGTCTCAATCACCGAAAACAAAAATGGCCCTATGGCTATCACTTTTACTTTGAGCTCATTTTGTTTTTCTCTTTCTTCTTTTCCAAGTCCCAGAGCTTAATCATCACATGTGTTCACACCATCATCATGGTCTTCATTTCATGTGGCCATCTCCACCCATGAGTGCCACCTAGCTCCTTCACATGGATTGGACCATCCTATCTAGTTACACACTTAGATGCAAGGATTAGTCCAAATAGGTTTCATCAATTAGTCAAAACCAAACTAGGGCTTTCAACGCACTTCAGCGTTAGGTCTTCATCGCGCGCGCAACGTCGCCTACATCACCCTGCGTCAGACATGACCGGATGCACCCACTGCGTGTCTGGTCGCAATAGCGCGCCTGCATCTGGTCACTCGGCAGACAGAGACCGAGAGCGCCACCTTGTTTTATAAATGACCGGACTCTGCACCTCTAAGTCAAGTCATTATGTGACCTATGTCCGGTCACTGTTTTACACTAAAAAAACAACTCCTCCACTTCACCAACTTCTCCACCCTTGCTCAGATGTGTCAACTACCAAGTGTATCACCTTGTGTATGTGTGATAATATATTTTCACAATTATTTTCAAGGGTGTTAACACTCCACTAGATCCTAATGCATATGCAATGAGTTAGAGCATCCAGTGACACTTTGATAACCACATTTTGATACGAGTTTCACCTCTCTTAATAGTATGGCTATCAATCCTAAATGTGATCACACTCACTAAGTGTCTTGATCACCAAAATAAAAAGCTCCTATCAAGATTTCACCTTTGCCTTGAGCTTTTTGTCTTTCTCTTTCTTCTTTTCCAAGCCGAGCACTTGATCACCATGGACACACCATCATCATGATCTTAATCATTGCTCCACCACTTGGAATAGTGCTACCTATCTCATGATCACTTTAATAAACTAGGTTAGCACTAAGGGTTTCATCAATTCACTAAAACCAAACTAGAGCTTTCAAAAGGTTTCAAGCGCTCATACCAGGCTCTTGGGGCTTGTTTCAAACCATACAAGGCTTTGTGAAGTTTAAAAACATGGTTAGAAAACTTAGGATTTTCAAAGCCAGGGGGTTGTCTAACATAAACCTCTTCCTCTATGTACCCATTCAAGAAAGCACTCTTCACATACATCTGATACAGCTTGAGCCCTTTTGAAGCTGCAAAGGCTAAATGGATCCTGATAGCTTCTAAATGAGCAATAGGAGCAAAGGTTTCTTCGTAGTCTATCCCCTCTTTCTAGCAAAACCCTTGAGCTACTAATCTAGCCTTATTTCTCACTACCACCCCATCCTCACTCTGTTTGTTCTTAAAACCCACTTTGTACCTATGGGGTGGCAATCTAGTAGAGGTGGTACTAAAATCCACATTTGGTTTTGCTCAAAGTTCTCTAACTCCTCGTGCATAGCATTAACCCAATCAGAATTAGATAGTGCGTGTCCAACATCTCGGGGCTCAAACGAAGCAACAAAAGCAGAGTGAGCGATGTGTGAGATGTGATATGACCTGGACCGTGTGACTCGCTGGTCGATGTCGCTGATCATGGTTTGGGTGGGTGACGACGCTGAATGTGTCATGGTGCCTCCCTTGAAGAACTCACCTCCCCATCAACAATAGCTGGGGCCTCCTCAGGTGCAGCCAGCGCAGGCTGAGGAGGCTCCTTGAATGGACCTATAGTAGAAGAAGAGGGATCGAGGCCGTGAGCTGAAGTAGACGTCACAGGCTCGAGAGGGGCAGCTGGTGGAGTCAGCTCGGGATCACCCCATTCTGCATCTTCCTGCTCCTCCTCCACAAAGATGCTCTCACCAATCTCCTATCACCTGCACAATCAATGACAGGAGTGGAACAAGGCATGGTTTCATCGAATGTGACCTCACAGGTCTCCACAACTTGGTTAGTTTCAAGGTTAAGAACACGATATGCATGAGAGTGAGAAGCATAACCAAGAAAAATACTGTCAAAAGACCTAGACTCAAATTTGTCCAAATTACATTGTTTCAGGATGAAGCATTTGCATCCAAACATCCTAAAGTAACTTACCTTGGGTGGTCGCCGAATCGCAACTCATAGAAAGTCTTCTTCATGAAAGCTCGAAGAAAAATACGGTTGATAGCCTCGGCCCAATATTTCCTAGGAGTCCTGTGCTCATCGAGCATCATCCTAGCCATCTCAACAAGGGTCCAATTCTTGCGCTCAACAACACCATTTTATTGGGGGATATAAGGAAAGAAAAACTGATACTCGAGGCCCAAACAAGCACAAAAGGTTTTAAAATGAGTATTCTTGAATTCTGTGCCATTGTCACTGTGAATCGCTCTCATGGCATTCTTAGGGAACTCATTTTGCAACCAAAGAATCAAATCCCGACCATGTGAAAAAGCCTCATCCTTACTATCCATGAAAAACACCTAAGAGTAGTGAGAAAAATCGTCCACGATCACTAGAACGTACCACTTCCCACCATCTGATCAAACCCGAGCTGGACCAACTATGTTCATATGAAGTAGCTCGCCAGGTTCCTTGGTCATGACTTGGTTTATAGGTGGGTGAGAAGCGGCAACCATCTTCCCATAGCGACAAGGGTGGCAAACCAAATCCTTCTCAAATTTTGTCTTGGGCAATCCTCGGATTAGATCAAGTGAGCTCAACCTAGCTAGTAAGTCAAAGCTCAAGTGACCCAGTCTCCTATGCCACTTCCAAAGCACAGAGGAGGATCCGGCCACCAAACATCAAGAAGAGCCAAAGGAGTGAGAAAAATTAGCTCAAAAGACACGGCCAAAAGGGATAATCTGACAAACAAGATTTCCCTGAGAATCAAGAACTCGAGACAAGCCGGTCTTAAAGCACACTTCAAAGCCATCCTTAAGGAGTTGCAAAACTAAAAGCAGATTGAAATACAAATTCGAAACCAAAGCAACATCTTTCAGAACAAAACTCTCATTGACCTGAATGGTCCCACAAGAAAGGATCTTATCTTTGCTATTGTCCTCGAGTGTTATGTACTCCTTACATTGCACAGGGTCAAGGCTGGAGAACCATTTTAAACTTTTGGTCATGTGGCGTGAACAGCCAAAATCAATGAGCCACATGTTCTCTATGCCTCCATCCTGCATCAATAGAAAGGCATGGGATGAGCAAATGGCGCAACACTGGAGTTAGTAAATTGTGAAGGATACCAGTGTTGGCTCATTTGCCCTGAAAAGTGTTAGAAAAAACACCAAACATACCACATCCCATTTGAGGAAAGCGGTCACCACGTGGGGAAAAACATGGTCCGCTAAAACTGTAGGACTGAAAGCCACTGCCACGAGGTCCAATGTCATATTGATCACGATCTGAACCACGCCGGGCACGACCATCGCATGGTCTCGCAACCTGAGGCCTAGCACCTTGAGGAATTGCACCTCTAGGCCTAGCACTGTGTCTCTGAACAGGTAGCACATGTACGCCATGGGGCGGGCAGTACATGTTCTGGTTGTTCAACTCATATTCTCACCGCTCATCTCTCTTCCTCCTAAAGCAAAACTCAGCAAGGTGACCATCCTATGGCAGTAGTTACAGTGATACCTCACCTCTCTCTTGGGTGGTTGTTGGCTCACTCTCTTGTGGGTATAGTTCACTCTTGGTGGCTTTTTTACTTTAGGAAGGGGATCCTCAGAGATGTTTGGTAGAGTATCAAGTGGGTTCTTGAGATGGTTAGGTTTTGGAACCCAAACTTATTTCTAGGGTGGAGCTTTTGGAGGTTCTTCAAACACTCCATCTTTGGCAATAGGCTCTGTGGGCTTAGGTGGAGTGGTTTTGATCAACTTGGGAGTAGTGGAAAGTTTCTCACTTGGGTTCAAACCACTGCACCACCAACCTTGCCATATATTTTTTCACCATTTCCACCTAAAGCAAAGCCTACACCCGATGCACTAGTTCCCTGCCTAAACTGGCTCATCATCATGCCTAATAGCGGCTCACTGCAGGACACCTAGCTCAAGATGGACCAAAGGTTTGTGTTGTCTTCCTCAATTCTCATCTTATCGTGTCTGCAGGACTCAATCTCCAACTCCAAACCCTCACAGCGTGCACACCTAGCGGCAGTGCTATCTGAACTGGTCTTCTCAAGTAAAGAGATCCTAGCAACCTTCTCTTCCAGCTCAGATTGCAAACCCAAGAAGCCAGACCTAGACTTCAACTCATCATTCTCATCAAGCAAAGCAACATACTTGATTGCAAATTGATAAGGTTGAACATGGGAACAGTACACTCATTGCACTCAACCTCGTCAGACACTACCACAGCGTGCTTCTTAGCTTCCTCAAGCTCCTTCAGCTCAATTTCTAGTTTGTCCTTAAGCTCTTTTCTCTCACGAGCAACATGCTTCAACAGCTTATCTTGGCTAAACAAGGTGTCATTCATGGTTTTAAGCTCAGCAACAACATAGTCGACGGAAGGTGTTACCTCAGTAGTGTCGTCATCGACGGGAACCACGTCCTTGCTAGCCTTGACCTTAGCATCGACTGCCATGATGCAAAACCCTCCGTGGGTGGAACCAGCTACGAAGCAGAGCCCAGTCAGCTTGTCCTCGCACTTCCTCTCAAGCTCATCGTCGCTCGAGGGAGAAGAAGAGCGGTCGTCATCAGTGTCGTTGTCGAGGTCACTGAGGGAGGCAAGAAAGGCGCGCTCCTGGGCCTTGGCCTTCTTGAGATACATCTTTTTGAGCGCCTCCTTGTCAAATTCTTCCTTCGACTTGTGCTTGTCGGAGGTGTACTTGCGCTTGTCCTTGCACTTGCTGGAGTCGTACTTGTCGGAGGAGTGTTGGTTCTTCTTGGGGTAGTGGGCGACGAAGTCATTGGGGTCTTCACAGCCATAGCATCCTTCCTTTGGACCACTACCGCGCTAGCGATTCAAACGATTGTTGTGAAACCGTGAGAACCGACTGATGACCAGTGCCAGCTCGTCGTCTCTAAGGGCCTCCAACTACTCCTCTATGACAGACACCAAAGAAGATAAGGCAAACGACATATGTGAAAAGTTAGCTAAAGAACTTTAGCCGTTACCTGAGACCAAAGCCATGGTAGGTGCAAATGGATTCCTGATCTTGGCTTGGGTCTGGTAATCGATCTCGGTGGACTTGAGCTTGCTGAAAAGCTCATCCATGGTGAGGGTGTCACAGTTCGCAGACTCAATCATAGCGGACACCTTTATATCCCAAACCTTCCGATCTAGGGCATATGGTAACTTAAGTGCCCTCTCATAATCATCATAAGGTAACTATGGCTTGTTTGCTCGTATCTTGTTCACAATCGTCTGAAAGCGAGAGAACATGGCATCGATAGACTCTCCATCCAACTGAGAGAAGTTCTCATCCTCTCGCTTGTACATCTCAAAGAGTCTGGTTTTGATCTGTGCGGTTCTCTCGTGATAGCTCTGAAGCCTCATCCAGATCCCTCGGACAATCGTACATTTGGAGACTCTCTCAAACTCAGAAAGCGAAAGACTCAAAAAGAGAACACTACGAGTCTTGCTATTTGCATTGTGTTGATCAATTTGATCCTACATGTTGCGGGCATCAAGCATAATGTAATTAGCATTCTCACAAATCTTCCAAACTTTCCAATCAATCCCCTGAAGATGCGCCTACATGCGAATCTTCCAATAGGGGTAGTTTGTTCCATCGAAGAACGGCGGTTTGCCAAAACCGTGCTCTATGCCGCCTTCGTGGATCACAGACTGATTAAGGTGGAATCATCCTTAACCAGCTCTGATACCAATTGAAGGATCGAAAACGGCGACCAGAGGGAATTGAATGGGAGCCATAAATTTCTTTTGAAACTTTTCGACCACTGTCCCAAACTCACCACAAAACATGCAAATCAAACACCATGATGCCCACGACCCAAATGATTGGGTGGATGCTCCCTAAGAACACAGCGGGACACCACAAAGCCAACGCAACAGACGAAAAACGAATCGGAGCTCAAATGAACAAACCATGGAAGAAAAAGCACGCTAGCAACTCACATCAGACCTATCCGGGAACTGCACCGGACACGTCTGGTAAGAACAACCTTAGAAAACCTGCTGAACTGAGCACAGTCACAAATACCGGACATGTACGATATGCTGAACAACACAGAGCGACTTTAGGAGAAAAATCAAAAACCCTAGCAAATGATGTCCAAAAATTATGAAATTTCAACTGCAGCTTCTAGACACCATGTGGTAGGTCTCCACCATATTTTAGCTCCAAACTCAAAATTTTAAAATACCGGACACGTCTGACATTCACATCGGACGTGTCTAGTATTTATGAGCAGTTCTCGGGAAAATTCGATTCAACACCCAAAGCTCGATCAAATTAATTTGGAATGACTTAAAACTTTGTAGAGAGGATTACCACAGAGTTGATAGGCTACTCCTAAAAGATCATCACCCAAGACAAAGCCAATCAACGGGAAATCAAGAAATTACAACGAACCCTAGTTTTTCAATCCTATAACTTGATTTGCCCCTATCTATGAACTCGTGAGGAATTAGATGAAATCCTTTGGTGGAAGGGATCAACTCACGTCCTAGTCCATCTCAGATAAAAAGAACGAGTCAAAACACTCTCAAAATGACGAATCGAGCCAAGAAAGAAAGGGAAAAAAACAAAAACGCAAAGAACACAAACGTGATTCACAAAAGCACCTCACAAATCCAATCTCGGAGGACACGAGGAGGTTAGGGCCTCCATTCCCAACCAAGATCACAGGTTCAATTACACCAGGACACTAGTTCATCGGTGGACCTCTTGAGAAGAACATAGAGAGGGGAAAACCTAAGGAGATGAAATGAAGTGGCAAGAGGTAAGGGAGATTGGGGCTCCCTCATCCTTATTTAATAGGGCTTATACAATCCAAACATGCCCCTAGATATTTTGAGTCGAACCACTTAACCCAAGGGAGTTATGATCCAACATAAGGTAGTCTTCATCCGACGGCCACCGCACCCTTCATGAGATAGTTTCGCCTCAACGCAAACTCCTCGATGCCACCATGTGTCGTTCGTTCCTTCTCGGAACCTCCGCCTGGGTTTTAAGGTCCAAACCCGAAAACCGTCCACCTAATGGTTTTGAGGCCCAAACCACAAAACCGTCCGCGAGTAGCATACTCGATACGCGTCCCCCGCAACTTGACGTGTGTCACCTCCGTCCTCGACCGCCCGGCAGCCAAGTCTTCCAGAGCCTCTGCTCGACTTGCATATCCGCTGTCGTGACTCGGTCAACACGGTCACTCTCATGTACACTTGCGCTTGTCAGTGTCCCCAGATGTTAGCCACCGTGGCTAGTCACCCGGCCTCCTGTTCCCTCGGTCCAAGCCTCACGTCCGTCCTTCACCACTCTCAGTCCATCGGCATGACACGTCTTACTTGACATTCCCCTCATCGTCGACCACCGCCTCCGAGCTCCACATCTGCGCACCACAAGTCAAGAGACATGTTGCACAACCCAACTCCCGCTATGGTTAGTTCACACACTCAACCCAATACGCGAATCACGTTGACAATCACTCATCACAAATCCGAACCACAAGGACACATATCAACCTTGTGTTCACAGATTATTTGTAACTGTAGTTGTAATTAAAAGAATGCTTTCTAACAATTTCTCCCTTTTGGTTTACGTGGAATCTTTAGGCCCCAGAGGACACGAGTGGTGTGCAAAAAGCCGGGTTCACTGTGATTACCTACGGAGAATAAACTAGAGTCATCGGAATTCCATTCGATTCTACCATATTTGTATGCGGTGTTATTTTTTTTCTTTTTAAGAACAATTCTGTTTGTTTCTTGATCGATCGAATCGATTCAGATAGTCAGTTGCGCATCCACCGATTTCGTTTCAAAGCAGCAGATACGTGCTTTCTATATGATCTAGTCAAGCTAAGTTTGCTGTGCTATAACCGTCTTTTTTTTCTGTGTAAATGCACAACTGTCTGTTCTCTGTTGGGAGCATATGTGGCGCATAATATTTTACTTTGAGTAAAGTACACGAGCAGCTTATCACTGGGAGTTATTTGTGTTCCGAACTTTTTTTAAAAAAAAATTGATCCTTAAACTTGTCTCTGCACTTTTAAAATTCATTTTTAATCTTTAAACTTATTCTTAGAGTGTCATACAAGTTCCTAAAACTCTAAAAAATGTCATATCAAGTCCACACACTTATCCCTATACGTCATTTAGATCCTTAAATTTGAAATAGGGTGTTATTTGAAATTTTGAATCCAAGGGGTCTCCATACCCGGACATCACATGCCATGGTGGATCTCCTATGGCTTCTCTCTTGACTAGTGAGCCCCCAAACAAGGATAGGGCACATGTCGGCCTTTGCCACTCCATCTCCATGCTACCGAGACCACACTCGTCCATCTCCATCCCATAATACTGATGTTCTAGCATTGTTAAAAAACCATAATGCATGGCCCAATATTCTATTCAATGCAGCAAATCTGCATGGTTGCATACGGCGCGTTGTAATTGTGGTGCGAAACATCTATATTAATTTATAATGTCTATCAGCATTTTTTCCCTATAGACTAGTCTATCTTAAAAAGTTTATAACGTCAAAATGGAAAGAATATTTTATATAGATATAGATACATATGATTGTTAACCTTTCATCCTGATGCGAAAATAGGTCAGAAATTGCAATGAACCACTTCGATTTTTCTGAATCACTACTCTAGAAATGAATATGAAACTTCATATAGCGCGCAGCTTCCGCGCGTCCTCAGCGCACCAAGGAACTGTTTGCATACGATGTCCCTACCGATCCTTGCGCGTGTCTGCTTAGTGGTTGCGTTTAGGGGCCGCACACCCTACACTCCTACAGTACAAGAAGACTATTTGTCGTCACTTATAGCCTCGAAACGTCCAAAAAAGGGATCAGAAACGTAAAGTGATTGAGAGATGCATGGGTCCCCATCCCCTCGCAATTCACCCTCGGTTATTCCTGCACAGCTGCACTGCAAGACTAATTTTGTTTGTTTTTGGTGCACTACATCGGCATCGAAACAACAAAGAACATCTCAGAAAGGTCTGTTTGCCGAAAGTGTAGCACCAGAAAGCGACCTACTCCATTTCAAAACTGCTAAAAAAATTCATTGCCGTTTGGCTACTAATTCCAGTTGGTCTATTCTACCGGGATATCAAACTTTTGCAGACTTCCCACCGACCACTGGTGGCCTAACACAACGATTCTAGCTTATGTTTGCAATCACGCTTCTTGCGTTGAAGTATATTTGTATGACGAGAGTATCAATATCTCCTATAAAGATAAACCCCACTAGCCTAATCCTCTGGCACCTCCTTGAGCCACGTCATCATCCACTTCTCCTCCTACCACATACAATTAAGTGCCCACTCACAAATGGTTACAGTAGTGGATGCAGTTACCTTCACATGACCATGCACGTATATTGTTAGCATTATTCTCTCATGTGACTTCCTCTCTTCCTCTTCGAAAACTGACTACTAATAATCAAGCTATATATATAGATAACTCGATAGACTACAGTGAGGCCATATTTATATTCCTCCTTCATACCCGCCGCAACGCGCGGAGAATCCTCCTAGTTATATGAAATGTTCAATCCCTGCACAGAACATAAATAGTAGTGTACAACTCTTTTTTTAAGATCATGTTGAAAACATCTAGGTCTCTAATTTGGTTTTGACGATTAATGACGACATAGTCATTATGACCAACGTGTATTTTATAGAGTCATTCTAAGTTCTTGAAACAGTAATGTCTAGTTCTTGGCGTAGGGTGTATTTATACTCCACCATCTCGGCTATGGCACCTCTCTTGCCATTCACATCAGTGTGCTAGACATATTGGAGAGCAAGGGAGAGTTCAAGCTTAGTGAAGTGATTGTGATTTGCTAATTACAAAATTAAGGACACCATTAGTGCTAAGGGAGTAGCAAGTGTGCATCCACCTTCCTCATTAGGCTTGTTTAGATCAAGTGACAGTTTATGCTTATTACTCTTGGTGATCGGCATCACCTAGACGACTTGGTGGTGCTGAGTAGGTTGGTGATCTCTCGGTGGCGATTGTGAGAGGCTCAAGCCATGGTGTAAACGGTTGTAGGTGATTCACCATGCCAGAGTGTCAAATAATCAACCCGTAGAGAGCACTTGGTCCTTGTGTGGATCAAGGGAGAGAAATACCTTGCGAACATCGCCGTATTCCTAACCCTCTCTTTACTTTGAGTATTTATAGTTGTGCAATTACTTACATGTCTTTACATTACTAGAATTGATATGCTAGTGTAGGGTTGGAACTATGTTGTAAAACTTTGTGCGGTAGGCTAGAAACACTTTTTTATACAACACAATAGTTTGTGCCCATTTCACCCCTTGTACCCATTTCACCCCTTATGCCTAATAGTGCCGGTTAGAGCTACGAAGCGACTGTGATAGTCCAGCTATCACACAAAAGGACAGTGATACACTTATCACTGTCGGCTCCATCTTAACTGTAAGTGATAGTCCGACAGTGATTGCGTGTTTTAACATAGTGCATGAATCTAAAGTAGTATATTATGAATTGACATATCAAGAATTCAAATCTAACATTACATTTAAAAATATTTGATAAACACCTGTGTGTCTCAAGGAATATTTGCTAGTTACCATGAGTCCACCATATATATACTCACTCCGTCTTTTTCTCGAGAAGTCAAACATACCCAATTTAAACCAAATATATAAAATACTAAAATTTATAAAATATAATTAGTATTATTAGATAGATCATTAAATCTATTTTTATAATAAACTTATTTTGATATACAATTGTGCTAATATTTTTTATAAATCTAGTTAGTATTTGGTGACGATGGGCACTGCCTTCACGCCGACATGTCGATGTCGATATGGACGGGTGGATTCGTCACTGCTCGTCGCGACTTGCCAGCGCGTTCTATCTAGCCGACGTGCCTTCGCCTCCCGTCGCAGCGGCCGCGCTTGCGCGCGCGTCGTCATCGTTGTACAACTCGTGCTATCATCGGTCCTTGTTGCGCAACACACACAGAAACATGTACACCCTCTTGGCGCACTACTCCCATGCACACTGCTACAACGAGTGTATAACCGTTGAACAAAAAGTGAGTATCGCCGTATCGGAGGCCGACCCAAAGCATCGAAAATGACCAGGACTACATAGACGGCACAGGGAAGAGATTGCTGGTTTACTTAGTTTGGAAGCACACCGTCACACGGGGCGGGGTGGGTTGACTGTAGATGGCTGGTAATGATGACTAATGAGGACGACATGCATGTCGTGGACGTACGACAACACAAGCTTCGTCGGACGATGCCTCCCTCAACGGCTGAACGAGGAACGGCAATCCCATTCTGCTCTGCTCCGCGCTCGACAGATCGCCATCCGCCGGCGCGCCGCGCGCGACGACTTATTAGCCACCGGACACCCAATCTCTTGCCGACCATGTCCCACGAGGAATCCAAAACCCTACCTGTTGCCGTCAGCATGCGACAGGGACACGTACGCCGCAGCACATGCGTGACTGTCCAGGGCATCCAACACGCACCTCGCTGACTTACAGCTCGTCATGAATATTTTGTGCTTAGTGTCATGCCAAGTGGAGTGTGATGTTTACTACTCCTACCATATGTACGTAAAAGCCAATGTCGATTGCATCTGAAACATCAGTCATCACTAAATACAATTATGTGTGAGTGTTTTTCATTTGTCCAAATAAGAATATCTCATAAAATCATTGGCAATAATTAAGTAAACAAGCAAGCAAATGCCCCAAATTGACTCTAGCTAGCGTGCGCGCTCTTTCCTGCTATTATTCCTTTCCTGAGTAGCCCCTGCTAAGTTATGAATCTCTTTTATTTGGTCTCACAAGCTTTGAATCTCTTCCCTGATTGCCCAGTTATACCATGCGCATGAGCCAACATTCCCCTTCGTTTCAATATGCAATGCAATACACTCTTATGAGTGTTGGAAAACGAGGGTTTCCAGCAAAGGGGACACGATGTAGCCTTCGCCCAATCGAGTGCCTTGAGCGAAGGTAAGAAGTGTGGAAGGTGGGCCCAGACACTATTGGGGTTTCATAAATGTGTTCACCAACCTCCCTTGTACAGAGTTTGAGCCCCCCTTTTATAGGGCACTGTTTGCTATGGCTACTCTTTACAATTCTAACCCCTGTCGGTTATGGTACATCCTCGGAATATTCCTATGCCAAAATAAGCCGCCAAGGGCAGTTTGAGTGTCTTCTTCTTCAACCGCCTTTGCTTGTTGGGCCACCGTCGACGGCCCGTCATTGGCCCATGGCCCAGTGCTGCCGCCGAGCGGGAGCTCTCCTAGGTTCCGGGGCCTCCGCCGGGGATGCCTTCGCCGGGGCCTTCGCTACCGTCGCCCGGACCGTGGCCTCCGCCCATGCTGCAAGAGCTTTCGCCTTCGACCGCGTTCTGGTGCCTTCGTCGCAGCCTCCAGGCCTTCGCCTCGAGCGGTCGGCCGAGCATAGGCCTCTGTCTTCTTTCCCTGCACATTGCTCATAAAACTCGTTAACCGTCAGTTCTTATTGCTGCTGCGAACTTTGTTCTCCGTGACTCATAACCGTGTCCCAACAGTTCCCCCCTTGAGGGCATGGTCTGATGCTGGCGGACCTTGCCCTCAAAACCTAGTCCTCAGGTTCTGAGGCGCGGAGGCTCTTGCGCATGCGGAGGCTTCCCCCCTTTCCCTCCTGGGTCACCTGGATCAGACCGATGCGTTGGTGACGTGTCGCTACTTGATTCGCCGCGGTGGCTTTGGAACCATCGTGTTTTTGAACGGATGCGACCGTTGGCCCCGAAAGTTGAAGCAGCGGGACGGATGTTGTATAAGGGTCGGTAGGTGAAGGCTCCCCCTATCCCCATCTAAGCCATTTCTTTCGCTGCTGTTGCTTTCTACACTGTTCCTTTGTGCTTAGTTTTCGCTTAGTTGGCGCTTGCCTTCGCTCCCTTTTTGCTGTCGCCAAGTCTTGGAAGTGGCTTCACCTATTAGTCCTCCTCCACGTCGGGCTTCTATCTTCGGTCCGTACCATCGCCTTCTCGGTGTTAGGGTGAGTGGGTGGTCTGCACTGTTTGACGAGTGTATGGTCGCTAGTGTGGAGGCGCAGGAGTTTGCGGAGGATCTCAGAAGCGTCGAAGCCTCCATCGCCGACCTCATTACTGCCGAGGAAGCAGAGGATATGGCTGGCTCGAGCAGGACATGGGATTTTGGGCCTTCGCTCATGATGAAGGATATGATAGAAGATCAGCAGAAGTTGGGTGTTTTTGGCGAAGCTAAAGTGAAACCTCCGCAAGGGGAAACTATTCCCAAGCCGCAGGCTGCTGACGCCATGGTGTTTACGGATTTTTTCCTTTGCGGCCTTCGCTTCCTTGCCGCCCATTTCCTTCGCCATGTTTTGGAAGCGTTTGAGGTACAACTACATCATCTCACCCCAATGGTATTGTTACTTTGAGCAAGTTCAGTTGGGCGTATTTGTCTTATGGAGCGGAGCCCAACGTTGGCACCTTTTGCGAGTATTACGAGCTCTAGCGTCAGCCTAAACGGGTTGGCAAAGGCCAATTGGTAGCCCAGTATGGAAGCTGCGCTTTTATGCCACGAAGGAATCAGAAGGGCGAGAAGTTGGAGATTTCTTTCGCTCAGAAGAACAAGTAGTCAAAGGATTGGATGCAGTACTGGTTCTACGTGAGGACTGGCGGCTTGACATCTACTGGTCTAGATGAAAAGAAGAACACCCGCTATCTGTTGGCTTCGGTGATGACTTCGATGAAGCCTTCGACTCAAGGGACTTCGGGTCCGGAGGCTGCTGAGGGGCGCGAAGCCTACGACAGGGCTTTTGCTTTGGCCTGCCGGTACTTTGGAGGTCAGGATCTGGTGGAGGAGATGGTGGCGGCTCACTGCTGGCCCCTTGGTAGGAATAGGCCTGCCATGACCATTGAGATGGTCAACCTTCCTCTTTTTGGGAAAGGTGTTGGGGTTTTGTTTCCCCGATTCGGTCTGCAGCTGAAGGGGGGTAGGGCCGCCGAAAAGTTTGTGAAGTCCACGGAGGCGGGGGCTCATGAGATACTCGATGAGATGTCCGACAAAGAGTATCTGGCGCGTAGGGCCATTGCCGGTATGATGCCCTGTCTCAATCAGGTGTTCAAGGAGCTTAGGATCCATCATGAAGACACATGATGTGCCTGCGAAGGTACATAAATCTCTTAAAGACAAGGCGAAGAAGGCTGCCGCCAAGAATGTGACTGCTGCAGCGGAGGCGAAGAAGAGAAATGGGTCTGGTGCATCCAAGGTCGTCAGCAAGAGACAGAAGACCGTAGCAGCTTCTGCTGCCGCATCTGCCGATGCCTCCGCCGCTGCCTCCGCTGATGATGGTGAGGAGGTTGCGAAAAACGTTGGCGGAGGCATTGGTTCCATGGCTACCAAGATGGGAGGCGAGCGTTCTGCCGCCTCTTTAGATCTTGGTGGCAACGACTTTATTGACACCGCCCTTCAAGGAATGGGTGGTGGCCCCACTGCCGAACCCTCCATCGTGGCGCCTATACCCGGCGTTTTGGGTGACGACTCTTCCGGCTCTGAGGGCGAAGATACCGGTAGTGGCGATGCTTCCCCACCGAGAGAGAAGGAGGCCGCTAGCGTGGACCATCGCCATCCTGTGGCTACTCTTGTGGAGGTGTCTGAGGACGAGGCAGAGGCGTGTTCTCCAGCTGCTTCGTTCCAGAGCATGGCGTTTTAGGCCACAACTCACCACACTGAGGAGGCTGGAGCCTCAGATGTTGTTCCAAGCCCTTTGCATCTGGGTGAGTTGCCCTTTGACTTTACTTTGCATGGTTGTTTATCTTTTAAATTTTATCAGGATTTGACCTATTTTGATTGTTTCAGCAAGCTTGACAAAGGCCCTTGGGAACCCTGACGAGAAGCCCAATGATCCTTTGGGTGTGGACCTCGCCTGAATTTGCTTGGGAGCACCTCCGAGGCCTCCGCTTGTGGGTGCAACTCCTCACCCATCTGGCCCGGTCCTGGCTGGCGACGAAGGTTGCTTTTGCTTCTTATTTTCTGTTTCTACGCCGTCTCTATTTTATTTGAGTTTTGCTGATGTTTGGTTATTGTTGCAAGTGCCTCCGATAGCACAATAAGTGGGTGGGCGGATGTCCTTGAAGCTATTTACATTGATATAGGAGGTTGCCTTTTCTATATTTTTTGTTTTCTTGCTTTTGGTCTTACGTTTCTTACGCTTGATTTGCTATTAGGCCGCCTCTGCCACCACTTGAAGAATGTTGATTACTTCAAGTGCTATGGATAAACTTGGAGCAGCAATGCGTGGTACGTTTCTTTTTCATTTTCTCTATCATTGCTCTATTGTGCTGTGGCTGACCTTCGTTTTGATAGAGCCACTATCTTTCAAAGGCCATCGAGGAGCGTGGCACGCAGGAGGTGGTCGACCGTAACCTGGCCATCGAGGCCCTAAAGAAAGAGGTGGAAACTATTGAGGCTGAGAAGACTCAGCTTGCAGGGGAGGTTGGTGGTCTCTGCATCGCCCATGCTGAGTTGGAGGAGCTGCAGAAGAAGGTTGATTTGCTAAACAAGGAGGTAGAGGGCGCGAAGGTTGCCGAGGAATTGGCTACAGAACACGCCCTAAAAGTTATTGAGATGGCCGATAACCTTCGCAAGGAGGTGGATGCCGAGAGGGAGTCTAGTGCTGCCTTGAAGGCGCAAGTGGACATGCTGACTAAGCACCTTGAGGACGCCAAAGCTATTGGACTGGCCGCAGCTAAACTTTATGTGGGTGCCCTCGAACATTTCGGGGGCTCCACGTCTTCACTGCCCTCCGAGCCTTCGGCGTTCAACATCTTTTCCTGGATGAAGGCCAACTTCGTGAAGCTCCCTGACTTTGTTGGCGGCACTGTTGACTTTGGAGCCCTTGCCTCCACCACCAACCTTTCCAAGATGCTGAAGCATGATGGCTGCCCGCACGTCGAAGGCGTGGAGGAAAAGGACCTTGAGGGCCCAGCCGAGCTCGGAGTGACTTCCCGCTGCGTGAGAAGATCTGTTCGCCACTTCATGAAGTCATTCTGGGTGAAGTTTGGCCGGGCAGAGGCTCGCTCGATGGCAGAGGCACGCCGAGCTGAGGTTGGTTTTTTGCAGCTTATTGTTTTTCACTTAGGTTTTCTGTCATTTGTTTGTTGTGTTCATAGCTTTGTATTGTTCTGCAAGAGTTACAAAAGGCGGAGGCTGTGCGAGGTACTGCTGGGGTGCAGTCTTCCCGGGCTACAGAGGCACCGGCTCCAAAGGCTCCTTCCCCTGCCGCTGAGGCCCCGAAGTCCAGGGAGCCTACGCCTACCCGTGCTGATCCGGAGGTGTAATGTCTAGGTTTTAGCTAGTTTTTAGGCTTGGTCGAAGGCGATGTGCTGCAAACGCCCACCCTTTTGTATATATTTAGGTCTAAATTGTGAACTTGTCCTGCGCAGGTCTCCTTCTCTAGGCCTGTGCAGGACATACCCCTATCACTATGTATCAAGATGGGATTTATGTTAGTGGTGAACTATGGTAATATTGGCGCGCAGCTTTCCCCCGTCGTTCTGTTTGTGACATGTTAGCTTTCGTGAAGTGCGATATTGATAATGAACGTGCGGAGTTTGCTAGGTCGCTAGCCTGGCGAGGGCCTTGACCTTAGTTTTATGTTGATTTATTTGACTGGCCTTCGCGCCTTTGTAGATGTTTTGGAAGGCTTAATGCTTTCTGTGTTTTACTCTGTTATTGCCTTCGGGCTTTTGTATCGTTGCGCTTTTACTGCGCTGTTGTTGTAATCATATCCACTTTTGTTCAAATGAATTTTTCTTGAAATGCTCAGTTGTGCACTTGTTTCATTGAAGATTCTGGTTATAGTTGCTACTTAGGCCGAAGGGTTCTAGCACATGGCACTTATTTTCTTGCTCTTGCCTCCGCTCTTCTCTTCTCCTGTCGATGCTGAGTATGAGTCTACGCGTCCACATGGAAAAGCTAAGGCGCTAGTCTTCGACCTTGTATGGCTTGCGGAGGCTCCGGTGCTTACTTTCTTGCTCTTGCCTCCGCTGCTCTTTTCTCTGGCTCCCGTTGAGGATGAGCTTGCGCGTCACAGTGGAGAGGCTGAGGTGCTCGTGTTTGATCTTGCCAATGTTGCGAAGGCTTTGGCACACCTTCGGCCTTCTTGGTGCATGCTAGTATTCGATCTTGCTGCTTCTCCAGAGGCCACAGAGCAATTTGAGCAAACAACAGAGGTTGGTGAAGCATTTCTTGAGCGTTGTCTTCACTTGCACCTAGATTGGTTTGTTGTTGCCTTCGGCCATGTTGGAGCAGTTGCACTCCCGTTGAACATGGTTGATGCTAGGTTGTACCAAACGGTGTCTTCGGTTGCGGGGGATGTTACGAGTCTTCATACGATACCCTCCCACAACCTTTGACACTGACTGCTTGCCACCGGACTGTGGTCATACAATGCCCATGGAGGCTGTACGACACTACGTGGAGGATGTGTACAACCTTAACGTGGCCTTCGCTGGGCTGCATGAGCTACTATATTTACGAGTCTTCGCATGGTATCTGTTGCTCTCTCATTTCTAAGGAAACTCTGGCTTCCATGGTTCTCTTGCTTTGCTCTATAGTACACTGATTTTTGGTTGGTTTGGTTTCCCCCTAGCGCTCTTCTAGAGGTAGGGATGTGAGAATGCACTAACTGAGGCTAGTGCTGGGGTAAGGCGCTGGGTTTTATAGTCTACTACTTATACGATTTAATAAATCTTGGTGGTTGGCCAATGTTTACTGCTTAGATATGTTTTTGAAGTCATAATAAGACTGACGGATTTCTTTGTACCTGGCGTATCTTTGGCCTTTATTCCTGTTGTACTTTAGTCATTAATTCCTGATATTCCCCTAGTGCCTAATAAAGATAGGTCTTTGCTAGGTATTTTCCTGCCTGATGCCTACAGCAAAGGTAGGTCTTTGTCGGTTTTGTGGCCTTTTGGCCGTTTTGATAAATCTTTGATGCCTGATTGTGGACAAGGCTTTGTCAAAGTTGCAGGCTAATTTAGCCGCAGAGGTCATTCTGCGCCTTAGAGCCTTCGGCTAAGGCAGTGAAAGGTCCTCTTTGTCATGATGTCATTGTCGAATGTTGTGGCTTCATTGCTAGCCACTTTCGACCTTCACTTTTGGTGGTATTCTTGATGGAATTCCTCTTTATATTTTAGAGGGTTTTACATGGGTCCTGCCTCGTTAAAAACCTCACCTCTGCTAGGAGCCCCCTTTGTGAGGAAAAGAGTACATGCCCTTTTGCATGAAGTGTAAAAGGAAAAATGCGAAAACTAAGAGAGGTGAGGTGACCTTCGCTTATAGTTCCACCGAGGCCAGCCCTTTACAATTATATGTAGAACCTACGCAAACTATCGATGTTCCAGGTATGAGTGGTTGTTTTACCTTCGCTGTTTGTCAAGAAGAATGACCCTGGTCTCCCGCCTCTCAAAGCTTTGAAGAATGGGAGGCTGCGCTCTGCTGATTTTGATATGAATATGTTCAATGCTGCTATTCTTCCAGTGAGTTTTTACACTTCCTTTTTGGTTGATGGCTCCACCATTGAGATTATAGCCTTCGTCTTCTCTGGGTTAGCCTGAATACCTTTGGGTCCTATGATGTACCTGAGCATCTTTCCTCGGCTGACACCGAAAACACACTTGTCTGGGTTTAGCTTTAGGCCTGCTTCCCTGAGGTTGGCGAAGGTTTCCTTTAGATCTGTTATATGATCTTCCTCATTCTTGCTGATTACCACAATATCATCAACATAAGCTATGATGTTTTTCTGTAGTTGTGGGCCTTGGACTGCCTTCGTCATTCTAGCAAAGATCGAGCCGGCACTCTTTAGTCCTTCGGGCATTCTGGTGTAACAATAAGTTCTGAAGGGAGTGGTAAAACTTGTCTTCTTCTCATCTTCTTTGTTGAGCCAGATTTGATGATATCCTGAAAAGCAATCCAGTAGGGAGAAGCGCTTGCATCTTGTTGCCTTATCGACGGAGGTATCTATCCTTGGTAGCGGAAATGGGTCTTTCTTGCATGCTTTGTTCAGATCTGTGAAGTCTATGCACATTCTCATCTTTCCATTCTTCTTCGGTACTAACACTACATTTGCCAACCATTCTGAGTACTTGACTTCTCTGATGATGTTTGCATCTAACAACCTCTGCACTTCGGCCTTCGCTGCTAAGATTCTATCTTCTGACATTTTCCTTTGTCGTTGCTTTCTTGGCTTCATTTTGGGGTTGATGTCAAGGGAGTGTTGTATGATATCCCTGCTGACTCCCTTCAGGTCAGAGGCTGACCAGGCGAAGACGTCTTTGTTCTTGGCTAAGGTTTCTATGAGTTCTGTTTCTTCTGTCTTCGACAGGTTGCCTCCGATGGAGACCTTTTCATCTAGGACTGCATCTTCCAATGGGACTGACTTTGTTTCTTCTTGGTCTTTGAGATCTGTTTTGTCCTTCGTCATGTCCGGAGGCTTCGGTGAGTTGCTTCTGGCCGCCTCGATAGAATTGATGTTGCGTTGCGATTTGTAGATGGCTCTTTCTATGTTTCTCGCCTCCTTCTGACTTCCATGCACTGTGATGGTGCCGTGCAAAGCTAACATTTTCATACATAAATAGCCCATATGAATGGCTATGTTGAACTTGTTTGCAAACCCCCTGCCGAAGATGGCATTGTATGGGTAGTAAAGGTCTACTACGTCGAAGGTCACGTATTTTGTCCTGGCATTTTCCTGGCCTCCGAAAGAAACTGGCAGGGATATTTTCCCCAATGCGTTGATTCTCTTTCCTTCAAAACCTATCAATGATGAATCCGAAGGCTGCAGTTGGCTTCTGCTTAGTTTCATCTGATCAAAGGCATTAACAAAGATGATGTCTGTAGAGCTTCCGGAGTCTATGAGAACCCTGCTGATTTTCTAGCCTGCTATAGTGGCTTTGATTACCATAGCGTCAGCATGGGGGTAGCTCTCTAACTAGAGGTCTTGTTCTAAAAATGTGATGGGTGTCTTTGACCAATCTGTATAACGTACTAGACCCTGCACTGCTATGTTGTTAACGAGCCTAAGATGATCTTTCTTCTACTTCTTTGTCTGGAACTCCATTAAAGAGCCTCCGGCTATTGGTAGTATCATGCTAATGGTGGGTAGTAGTGTATGTGGATTGAGCTGGTTCTCTGGGTTGGGTTCATTTTTGGGGGTGGCTAGCTATGGTGGCAGTGGTGGTGGAGGTGCTTCGAGCTGTCTATTGTGCACTTGAGCTGGCTAACTTGTTTCGATGAATGTTATGTGCGGAGGCCTTGGGTTTATGTAGGTAAGGTTGGCTTCTGCTCGCTAAATACTTGGCTGCCCTTGCTGCTGGGTGCTTGGTCGCAATGCGGGTAGAAAGTTTAGGTAGTATGTAGCTGCTAACATGGATGGGTGAATTTGATTGGAGTTAAGACTTGGGTAGATTGGGCAATATGGTTGCTTTGAAGGTGCAGCGAAGGTGTGGTTGACCTCCCTGGCGGGTTGTTGTGGCGGAGGTTGGGGATTTGGCCTGCTTTTTATCATCTCCTGAGTTTCTTTCGCATTTGGGCAATCTCTGGTGATGTGCCCTTTGTTTTCTCCGTGAAAGAAACAATATTGCCTTCACTGCCTTGGTTCTTGGTTTTTGTTCCAGTTTTCTATTCATTGTATTTCTTGCCTTCGTACTGCTTTTGTGGTGCTTTACTTGGGGCTGCCTCCAGCATCTGCTGCCCTTGCTGGCTATTCACTTGCTGCTCAATATTGAAAACTTGTTGGTCTGATGGTTGCTGTGGCTGTGACTGGCCTTGGCTTCTGTTACCCCTTTGTGTATTCCTACTATTCCCTTAGTACTGTTTGCTCTGATTTTGCTCTTCTAGTCTTCTGCAAAGGTCGTCGTCTGACCTGCAATACTTCTCAAACTCTCTATACAGTTCTTCTATGGTACTTGGCTTCTCCCGAGCTAGATGAGCTGCGAACGCTCCAATGCGGAGACCTTTGATTGTGGCCTCGATTGCCACATCCTCCGGGACATTTGGTGCCTTTGCTTTAAGCTGCACGAATCTCTAAAAATAATCCCTCAGTGCTTCACCTTGATTTTGTTTGCACTGAAATAAGTCCATTGACGTTAGAGATTCGATGGTAAATCCTTTGAAATTAGCGATGATCTTATCGCGGAGATCCTCCCATGAATATACTGAACTTGGCCTCAACATTGAGTACCATGCCAATGCATCCCCTTTGGCTGCAATAACAAATGACTTGGCCAAGACTGTGTCATTCCCTCCTGTAGAGGCTACGGCTGCCTCAAAACTCATGATAAACTGGCGCGCGTCTAACCTTCCATTGAATTTGGGTAGGGTAATGGCCTTGTAATATGTTGGCTAGGGTGAGGTTTGGATTCCCTCAGACAGTGGGGATCTTGAATCTATGGTTCTTTGAGCTGGCGGTGAGTTGAAAGGTGTGTCGAAGGTTGGTTGGGCGGCCATACCTGGCAAAGGGTTAGGTTGGTCTTGATTTGCTGAGTGGAGCTAATTAGATGTGTTGGATTGGAGCTGGCTTTGCTGCATGCTTTGAATCTCCACCTGTAGGATGGCTAACTGTTATCTAATTTCTGCTGCCTGCAATGAAGTCTGGGCTGCCCTCTGGTTGGCGGCGAAGGTTGCAGCTAGCCTATCTCTTTCTTGTTGTGTCTCTGCAACTGGGCTTGCAATTGTTGGAGCACTTGCTCTGGAGTGGGATCTGGGGCTTGCTGATCTTCGGCCGCTGGAAGCTGATCTTCGACAGCGGGCTCTTCTACAACTTGGTCTTCTAGGGTGCTAGCATAAGTGTTGCGGGCATTACGCCTGGGTCGTCCCCTCATCGAGGGCTCCGCGGGTGTCCTGGCGGAGGCTGCTCTTTTTCTTGCCATCATGAGTTTTGCTTGGCCAACACGCGGTGGGCGCCAATGTTGGAAAACGAGGGTTTCCAGCAAAGGGGACACGATGTAGCCTTCGCCCAATCGAGTGCCTTGAGTGAAGGTAAGAAGTGTAGAAGGTGGGCCTAGATACTATTAGGGTTTCATAAATGTGTTCACCAACCTCTCTTGTACAGAGTTTGAGCCCCCTTTTATAGAGCACTGTTTGCTATGGCTACTCTTTACAATTCTACCCCCTGTCGGTTATGGTACATCCTCGGAATATTCCTATGCTGAAACAAGCCGCCAGGGGCAGTTTGGGTGTCTTCTTCTTTAACCGCCTTTGCTTGTTGGGCCACCGTCGACGGCCCGTCATCGGCCCATGGCCCAGTGCTGCTGCCGAGCGGGAGCTCTCCTAGGTTTCGGGGCCTCCGCCCGGGATGCCTTCGTTGGGGCCTTCGCTACCGTCACCCGGATCGTGGCCTCCGCCCGTGCCACAAGAGCCTTCGCCTTCGACCGCGTTCTGGTGCCTTCGCCTCGAGCGGAGGCCTCCGTCTTCTTTCCCTGCACATTGCTCGTAAAACTCATTAACCGTCAGTTCTTATTGCTACTGCGAACTTTGTTCTCCGTGACTCATAACCGTGTCCCAACAATGAGGGATCGGTCAGGAAAGGTATATCTTGTAACTACATGCTTCACTCCCCGTCCCGTTATGGCAATTCCCTTCATAACTTGCAATAGATTTGCTTTTTGTGCTGACTGTTGCCATCAGTATGTTTTAATAAATTTATTAGCACTAGGAGAAGGTTCCCCACTCATTGCATTTAATTTATTCTCTGTATTTTTCACAAAGTGTTTGCTTTGCTGATTAGGCTGGACCTCTAAATTGTTCTTGTTCTAGGCTGCTTCTATCCTTCTTTCTAGCTACACAGTTCTCTATACATTACATCGCTGGGAACCGGCCTTTTGTATGCACCATGGAAGCTACCTTCAAAAGAAAACACACTGCTCTCTATACTTTTCCTTGTCAGGAAGAATGAAGCGAGCCGCTTATTAAATTGCTATGCTTTTCATCACTGTGCCGAATCTTCAGACCAGAAGAGGACGGACACTCTTGGTGCATGTGTGCCCAACTAGCAGCAGAATCATGGTGAGATCAACCAAGAGTGAGTACTATGTTGTCAAAAAAAAAAACCAAGAGTGAGTACTAGTTGTACTGTTTGGTCTTTGTGAACTGTAGGTGGGTGCACATGACCCTACCATGTTGCAGTTGTAGTCTCGTTAGACCAGCGCTGAGTGCAAACCATGGAACGGTTTTTGTGCTACTGGTTCACTTGTGGTTTAGGATGTATTTGGATCAATAGAGTTAATAGTTAGTTGCTAATAATTAGCTTATTTGGATCTAAGCATGTTTAGCTAATAGTCTAGCTAATTGTTAGCTGAATATCCAACTAACAATTATCTTATTAGTTGATGTAAACTAGCTACTAGCAGTTAATAGTTAGCTAGCTAATATTAGCTATGAACTATTAAATAGCTGGCTATTAGCAGCTAATGGATCCAAATAGGATCTCACCGGTGAACCATAGGTTTTTATCCACTAATATAACATTTATTTCTCATAATTTTGCATAAAAAATATATATACCATGTATGCAAACTTGCAAAGATATATCAAACATATCATATATGATATAACAGATGAGGTAACATAGCAACATTGTGATAGTTTATTATTCAGAGTTTGCAAACTAACGTCCCAACATCAAATTAGTTCGTCACAAATTAAAATTGGATCAATTTCGTGGCCAATCGACCTTTTAGTTGAATCGAGGCGGTAAGACTTTTGGTCATAGTTTTTCCGGTCCAACCAGTGAACTGATTTTCTTTATTGTACTACTTTGGTCCTGCAAACAGAAGATCCATGGATGGAACAGTAAAAGACCTTTCAGAGACTCGGAGTCAAGTTAAGATGACGGACGCCTATGCCACCTCTAAACCTCTTGAACCCCGGTCCGAATCATGCAAGCTCACTTGCTTTGTTTCCCAATGCTAGCTGATGCTGTCCTGTATCATTCCATCCTGTTATTTCATTTGTTTACACCATAGTAGCAGTAATCTAGCAGGACGATAAAAGTGGGTTTTCATACCTGATCTATAGACTAATAACAGGCACTTGGAATTTCCAGTGCTGATGTCCTATCAGAGTCAGAGATAATTCAAAGTGGGGTTCATACCTGATGATTTTCTAGCTAGCTTTGAACAACTGAACTGAATTAACAAATGGCAGGATAATTTGGGATGAGAAAAGCAGTAGGCTTAGCTGCACTGCATAGATATGATCAAAAGGAGGCAGCCGGCCCGCGTCAGTGCCATGCTGATGGGGATCCGATGGTGCAGATGCCTCGCTCCCAAAGTGCTCCATCGTCTGGGTGGGTCATGCACCCGAGACCGAGAGCCTGCCCAAGTCAAGCACTTCTGGTCTTCGATAGGGTGCCACCGTTCATACCTGGAAGTAGCTACGAAACTAGCTAGAGTGGGCTCCTCGCCTGCGTCATCTGCCCAAAACCATTATTTGTGGCCTTAACACGGGTGCTAAGCTGAGAAAGCCCTTGCTTGATAATACTGGTGTGTCGAGTCAGCCGCGCATGCACTCATTGGTAGGAGTATATGGTATACATAAAGGCAGCAGTTGTTTCTTTGTGCTTCCAGTGTCCCTTGGAAGACAACACGTCTGACTGGGACCAGCCATGATTCTGAAGAATACCGGAAACCAGCAAAAACTTCTGAATTTTTCGAACGAAATCTGCTCAAGTAAAGATTTACCTTCCTTTTTATCGTCATGGACCAAAGAGAAGCGTCAACAGATTCTGTTATTGCAACAATTTGTCAGACCCATCAACTTCTAGATGAGGTAATGCATTATAAGTTCATTCCTTAATGTAATGAAATAATCTCATTCCTCGTACTAGTACTAACTATTAGCTTGTGAAAATAAGATGATGATGGATCAACTTATTCTGACGGGCGTTCAACACACTGTGTGCCGGGGAGAGGCCTCTTTGTTAACCTCCTCTAGTATTTTTTGCACACAGCGTCAGTACACACAACACTGTTTTCTGGAATACTAATGATGATCCTCGTAGTGTGCTTAATAAGCCTGGTTAGAAAGCTATAAGTAACCATGTGAGCCTTTTTTTCCTCCTCCTGTTTCATGTTTGAATCTAAACTACCACCGCGGTAAAGCATCAGTAGCATTTGGTCAAGACTCAAGAGACAGGTGGTATAGATAGTTGAGCACCAACTACTATCCTGACAGTGACAAAGCAGTGATGATAAGATGGAGACAGTTTTTTTGACTGAATCAGGGCATGTCCTCGGGTTGGGACTTTGCATTTTGCATTGGGAGATTTGGCGTCTGGTGGAGAATGGCGCAGCCGAGAAGTACGCACATCGGGGCCCCATATGGGCCAGGCCGCCAGGGTGTGCTCTTGCATTGCTGCAGCAAGTGAGGGGTGGTTTAGTTGAGTGAAAAAGGGTGAAAAATGTACTGTAGCATGTTTTAGTTTTATTTGGCAAATAATGTCCCATCACAGACTACTTTGGTTCAAAAGTTTCGTCTCGCGACTTTCCACCTAACTGTGCAATTAGTTTTTTTTTCATCTACATTTAATGCTTTATGCATGTGCCGCAAGATTCGTTACTGTAGTTTTTTGGAAAAACTTTTTGGGAACTAAACCAGGCCTGAAAAAAAAAAGAAGCGGCAGCTCTTGCTAAAGTGCATGCTAGCTAGGAAGAAAGTGATGCATCACAATTTGTTCGCAAAAGGACAAAGGCATGGGCAGGTACATCACTGTGATTGGTGTCGCTGGAGAGTTTGGAAGGGTTCGTTGAATTCAAAAGGTATATAGCATGGCCACAAAAGATGTTTTCGTCAAAAGACTAGTCGTCACATCACTGTCCGATACAAGCCCTTGATGTCACTTGCTTGTTTCTGCATGAACAACTCATCTAATGCTCACTTAACTATGTTAATCAAAAGGCATTGCTCAGGTAACAGGAACTTCACTTGTGAACAAAAGTTGCCGCTAACTGTCTCTACTGGCTAGCTAATTAATGATCAGTTCAGTAAAGACTGACTTAACTTGAAGTGGCAGTGGTTTCAGAGAATACGCTGATCGAATTAGTTGGTTTGCAAGTGCAACCAACTTCAAAGCTTTTTATCTAGATGCACGCATGGATTGCTGGTTACACTCCTGCGCTTCTTTCAAGTTTCAACTAGGCTGTCGGCACGACAAGTTTCATGCAAAGATTCAGCTCATACGGTTGAGTAGGACAGAAATGATGTATATCTTGGCACGCCTGAGTTAAAAGGCTGTTTGAAAGCTGACGTGCGTACGGCTACCCTTTGTGTACATGTAAGGCCTCGTTTAGTTACTTTAAAACTCCTGAAAAATATACTATGTAAAAAGAAGATTTCCCATCACATCAAACTTGCGATACATGCATGGAGTACTAAATGTAGATGAAATCAAAAACAAATTGCACAGTTTAGTTGTACTTTGTGAGACGAACGTTTTGAGCCTAATTAGTCAACGGTGGGACAATTATAACAAATACAAACGAAATAATACAGTATCGCTACAGTGAATTTGACAACCAAATTCGGTGAACTAAGCCAGGCCTAAGTAGTTTTAAAATATTTTATTCATTTCTGTTGGACTTGTGTGTAGTTAATAGCGGTTTAAGAATCAAATGTCTGACTAGGATTGATATGCATTTTCATGTCCTGATACGCGCAATGGCTTGTCAAGAATGACACGTGATCACCTTTTTCATATTCTCTAACTTAAAGTGAAGTGCAGCTGCATCCCTATTTGGAACTATTTGATTTTTATGAGTTTATTTGATAAGCCAGTTTTTCTCCAACTGGCCACACAAAACTGCTTGTTGGAATAGCTCATGGCAGATGTTTAGCACCCTTTTCATAGTCGCTGACACTGACATACGGACCCTGATAGCCGTGGCTGTAACAGAGGAGACGACCATTTGGTGCACTGGTGGAACCGGAGGAATGGGACCTCAATGAACTTGGAGGGCCACCGCTGAGCCAAATTGAGGCTGAGTACAATCTCGATCGCCGGTGCCATGCCAATTCTTTCTCTTTTTTTTTCTTGAAACGGGTGCCGTGCCAAATTGTGGAGGTTTAGTACAACGGCAGTGCTAGTACCTACGTCCAGACGGACACCCGCACATGCACTCTGTATCCCCCTACGCACCTGCATCCCGCGCCCGCCTACACGGGGCCGTGCCACCCGACCTGCCCGACTACACGTAGGGGAGTCCCCACTCGCGCCCCCTCCACTTCTCACGCGCATGCACGCGGCCAGCAGCTACAGCATGTGACTATAGCAGGTGGCTACGCCAGCATCCAAAAGAGGGGGAGGGGATAGCAGATGCCCAGTCGGCGCCGGGAGGAGAAGAAGACACCGAGGCAAAGGTGAGGCAGCAGAAAAAGCAAAGACAGAGATGCATCACCCGATCTATTTTTGAAACATCCAGATACAACACTTGCAACATACGTCTAAAGGCATCTGAAACACATGAAACATGCATATGAAACACGTGAAACATGCATTTGAAACACTAGCTGCAATACCAGATCAACTTTTGAAACATCCAGATGAAACACTTGCAACATACGTATGAAACAGTTGAAACACTCGAAACATGCGTATGAAACACTTGCAAACAAAACACCTGAAAACACTTTATATGTGAAAACATATGCAACATCCAGATGAAACACTTGCAAACATACATCTAGAAAATAAGATGAAACATTTGGTGCATACACTTGAAACATACGTGTATGGCACTGCAACATGTGCAACATTCCGATCTACTTTGCAACGTTAAGATGAAACACTTGCAATATCCAGATGAAACATTTGAAACACTTGAAAATACTCTTGCAACATGGGCTTTGCTTGGACGAATGGAGGCATGCCGGCGCGGAGGTCGACGGCAGCGCACGGACCTCTCTGTGCGGCGGTGGCACGGGCAACTCGCCGGTGGGCGCGGCGTCACACGAATCTCGTCCACCTCGCCTGCTTGCTAGAGCATCCATTGAGGCTCGCCGACTTGGTGGAGGTGGCCGTGGCTCGCCAGCTTAGTGGAGGCGGTCGCGGCGAGCGAGCCGCCTGCGGTGAGGAGGCAGTGCGGTGGAGGCGGGCGAGGCAGACTGGGCCCGGTGGGGAATGTGGCACGGAGGAGGTAGCGCAGAGGAGGCCGCAGGGGATGGGGCGCAGCGCTGTGGGGGACCGACAGCGGTGAGGCGGAGTGGGGTGGGCGGATGGGCACGGCGACGCAGGGAGGAAACGGTGCAACGAGCATCGGGGCGCGCGAACGGAACAAGCGGATAGGGTCGTTGGGCGAGTGACACGTGTAGGTGTGATGGGAGGCGTCCGTCCGTCCGGACGTCTTTTAATTATATCGTTATCGTTAGTACAATCTCATCACCGGTGTAGCGGAGGTAGGCGGAGAGCGTGGGGAGAGCGGAGGGAGGCAGTCAGGACTCAGGCGAGAAGCCAATATGGAGATTGTTCCACAGCTTATAGATTATTTATACAGTTTGCACGTTATTTTGGAGAAGCGTTGATGGGAAAAAAAAACCCGCAACGAGTATGTTTGGTTTAGCTTCTACTTTTTTCCCAGGGAAGAAATCCTATAATGAGAACTTTAAGGGCTTATATACTCCATCAATCCTGAAATATGAGAGACTTTTAGTTGTCTTAAATCAAACTGTCATGAATTTGACCAAGTTTATAGGAAAAAATAAAAATACTTACGATATTAAATTAGCATTATTTGATACATTATAGAATGTAGTTTCATAATTCACCTCTTTGATGTTGTAGGTCTTAATACCCTTATCTATATAAAACTTATCTATAAATTTGGTCAAATTTAGAATAATTTGACTTAACACAACTCAAATAAACGAAATTCATAAAATGGTGCCATGTTTGTGCTTTATGTCCTACAAATAAATGGAATTTGTAAAATGGTGCCATGTGCCTTTCTTTTCTCCTTTTTTCTTTTTGCCTCTAGTACCCCATATTTTTTGCCATCCCTTCCTTCTTGCTGAATACTAGCATCCATTGCAGGAAAGAAATCAAAATTGGAGTGTCTTTAACACGTGTAGCCCCAGATTCTTTTTATTCATAATTCTAGCTACTGAGTTATAGTAAAGTTGAATGAGACTTTATTTTAATGGAGTCGAGTTAATTAAATTATGAGTTCAAGTGTGTTTTTTTAGTTTTTAAGCAGAGATGGCGTAACTAAAAATTCTAAGTGTTCAACTCCTCAAACGTACTAGAATTGTACAACCCCTTAATCTAAGTATTAAACACCTATAGGACCCAAGAATTTTTATTACACCCTCCACATTCCAAATTGCAAGATGTTTTTGTCTTCTCTAGATACATACATTTGCTATGCATCATATAAACACCATGTCTACAAGGCGTCTTATAATTTAAAACAGTGAGAGCCTTGAGCTGGAAAAAGAAAGATTATCCCAAAAACAAATGTCAAAAGACATAAACACAAATCAACAATGCATTAAACTCTAACCATTATTGACAATTATCCTCCTCAGTCGTCAAGAGAAATTGTATTAAGCAAACCTCTAAATTCATGTATAAATTTTCAAGCCCTGACAATTTGAAAATAACTTAAGGTTGTATGCATCTTAAAAAAGTTTGGTGCCGAGAAGAAAAAAAATCCGATTGCTGAGTAGAAACCCCCCAAAATACTTGTTTTTGATGAAAGTTTTTTTTTAAAAAAGGTTAGTGTTTGCCAAGAGGTGTGAAACTATGTAATCTAAAACATTTTGCATAATGGTACTGATCAATCAATAATGGTATTCAGGTGGGGATCCCCCCCTCCCGGTGACCTTGGTGACCTTAAAAAAAAGAGTTTTTTTACAAAAAAAATATTGTTACCTACTCCTGTATATATGGTTCTTTTTTCCTACGGGCAAAGAGGGTATTTCATTTCTAGCTTAAACTGGGATTACAATCATTTTGAATGAGTTGCAAGTTTGCAACTGTGGTGTGGAAACAGCTGGGCAATCGAATGAATAATGGAAGAACGTACTGTACATACGATGCATGATATGCTGTTCAGTGGCTCCATGCACGGAGGTGGTGTGTGTGGAGTGAAGTCAATATGAAATGATCGAAGAGGCTGCGACCTCTGGTTTAGGCAACGTTTAGTGGGCCGAACTTGGCGGCTGCCAAATTCACTGTGCAACACTGTAGCATTTCGTTTGTATTTGGTAATAATTGTTCAGCTATTGACTAATTAGGCTTAAAACGTCTGTCTCAAAAAGTACAACCAAACTATGCAATTAGTTTTTGATTTCATCTACATTTAATAATTCATGCATGTACCGCAAGTTTGATGTGACGGAGAATCTTCTTTTTGCATAGTATCAAATTTAGGAGTTTAGATAACTAAACAAGAGAGTGAAAAGAACCGAACCGAGTTCCTGATGATTAGTGGTCGGTCGACCCGATGCGATCTGCACCCGCAACTTGCTGTCTTGCTCTGCTTCTCCATCTCCACGACCATGATGCCGTATTTCAGTAATCAGTACCAACATACTAGTACGAACAAAATATGTCATCATTCTTTAATAGTGACTGCTCGGAATTATTGCGTCAGCATTCACGCCGCACGTTCGCAGTCCCATAATAATGTTAGAACTCATGTTAGAAATGGGAAGAGCCAAACGTGCGTGCGTGTATCATGCAGTGGCAGCCGGGAGGGGTCAATTTCAATTCAGTACGAAACAAGCATGTGAGGTCAAGCAAGCAGAGTAGCCATAGCCAAGTACAAGATGGGGGCCAGTTGTGCAGTGCTAAGCTAAGCACGGATCCACCCCATTGACAAATTAACCAAAAGTTTACTCGTATCCTATATGAACTGACAAATTTGCGCTTTTGGGCAAGGCGGCGGCAGTTAGCAAACAGAACAGGCAAAGCGATAAGCGATGCAAAGCCCCGAGCTGAAGCCGATCCCGGAACGGTAAATGATCGCCACAAGATAAGTATTCATCGCATCATCACACACAGACACAGTACGTATATAGAAACTACGACAAAGGTGCAGGAGCAGGACATCCCACACCACACGCATTCTTTCTGAATTCTGTGGCCTCCTCCAGTCCTCCTAGTCGATTCAGAACACTGCCTGAAATGAATGAAACACGAGCCAGTACGCATCCGCTGCCGCGTGTGCCGCCACTGATGAATTGAGCTGAATGCACGGACGACACGAGCGCTTGACACGTTGCGTGCGTTGGCTATTAGTTAACCGAATCCAGCCAGCCAGCGGTTTTGGTGAGCTTCCTCCTAGTTGTGCTCTGCTGCCGCCATAAACTTGTGAAACTGAAACAGTTACGCGGCTCCCGGCGGCTGCTTGGGGGCGCGGGAGAGGAGAGGGGGACGTTTGGAATTGCTTCGCTCGGACGACCGCCGCGCCGCGCGCGCCGACCTTTGCCCTCGCTTGCTTTCCCTTTCCAGTTTCCAGCCTCCCTGTCCATTGTCTATATAAACGGCATCGCCCCGCGGCTTCTCACACCCTCTCCTCCTCCTGATCTCGATCGCCTCCTCTTCATTCCTGATCGGCAAGGCAAGGCAAGGCAACTTGAAGCTGCAGCCTGATAATGATCTTGGACTCCAGCAGCTGCTTCTTCATCATCGCCCGCGCGCTGGTTCTCCACACTAGGAAGAGCTTCTATTTCTGGATTTTCCACATCTTCAACAGATATCCCCTCCTCCTCCTCCATTGCCACTAATAATCTAATCGCCGCTCTAATACAGTCTACATACATCTGCTCATCTGCCTGAAATATTTACTTTGGCAGTTGACATTACATTTCAGTTAGTGTTGGATCGGCAGCATTTGCTGCTGCTGCTTCTTCTTGTTCCTGTCCTTGATTGCGTCTTCCGGCTCTTTCTTTCTTACGTGCCTGTGAATACCTTGCAAGTTGCAAGTGTGTGCATTGACATCATCGCTGCCATGGGAACCATGACTCTGCCGCCCGGTTTCCGCTTCCACCCGACGGACGACGAGCTGGTGGGCTACTACCTCAAGAGGAAGGTGGACAACCTCAAGGTCGAGCTCGAGGTCATCCCCGTCATTGATCTCTACAAATCCGAGCCATGGGAACTACCAGGTGTGTACATATTCATACATAAAAAGAAAAGGCAAACCCTTTGACTTACCACTAGATGTTTTCTCCTGTCCTATTGTGATATTGACACAAAGGAAAATGGTTGAAATTAACACAAAGGCAAATGTTAGACGAATATCACTTGGTATTGCTAGAGATCATCAGTAGAATAGAAAGTAGAAAGGCCACCTTTGTCCCGGGCATCTGTCCTTTTTCTCCCTAGGCCGGTTGCAGATAAAGTCCTTGTATAGCCTTTTTCAAAAGAAGAAATTAACATGTTGCTCAGAACAGAAAAATAACATTCCTATGCAATGTTCTCATTCTCATCAGAGAACAATTATATTAGCAGAGATACAAGCACAAATTGATTTACTTACAGAATCTTTTTTTTCTCAAAGTGCAGCAACTGATTCCTGTTCCATGGATTAATTGTGCCTCGCAGAGAAGTCTTTCCTGCCGAAACGAGACCTGGAATGGTTCTTCTTCTGCCCCCGCGACCGCAAGTACCCCAACGGGTCCCGCACCAACCGCGCCACGACCACGGGGTACTGGAAGGCCACGGGCAAGGACCGCCGCATTGCCTGCGACGGCGGCGTCTACGGCCTCCGCAAGACGCTCGTCTTCTACCGCGGTCGCGCCCCCGGCGGCGAGCGCACCGACTGGGTCATGCACGAGTACCGCCTCTGCCAGGACATCGCCCACGGTGCATGCAACTTCATCGTGCGTCCCTTTCTTGTTTCATTTTGTTTTGCATCGATACATCAGTGCTGCTCAACTGAATCAAAATGAAACTGTCGTTTTCTTTTTCTCCTGTAGGGTGCTTACGCGCTGTGCCGCGTGATCAAGCGGCACGAGGCCGGGCTGCTGCAGGGCGAGCCGGCGGCGGGCAGGGCGAAAGCAGCCGCCAGCAGCAGCGCGAGAGGGCAGATGAGCAAGGTCTCCAGCAGCTCGTCCCTCGTCAGCAGCGAGCAGCTCAGCGCGTCGTTCACGCCCACCAACTCCACCAGTCCACCTCCTACTCTGGACGTGGGCAGCAGGGGAATAATGTGCACCGTGTCTGAATCCGGCAACCCGTTCCAGGTACACAACACAAGCAGAACATTTCCTCCCCGGTAGGTATTGCTTTGTAGTAGTAGTAGTATGTGGGACACGGTCTGATGAAACGAAATTGGTGCACTGATTCTGCAGAGCCCCGTTGGATACGGCGTGACGGCGACGGCCACCACCAGCACCGGGGGGCTGCCGTCGAGCCCACTGCCCCCGCCCCTGCTCCTGTCGTCTCCCCACGACACGTTTTTCATCGGCGACGACTTCCCCGCCGCGGCCGCGGAGGAGTCGCGTTCGCACGCGCACTTGTTCGGCGGCGACATCATGGGGATGGGGATGGGGATGGGCGGCGTCTCGGATCAGGAGCTGAAATGGGACAGCTTCGCCTGCCCAACCACATTCTCGAGTGGTAGGTGTATACGTACTTCCTCCTGATTGCGGCTCTCCGGGCACCTGATCGTGACCTCCGCCTATGAATGTGAATGACGCCGGCTTGTGTGTGTCTGAACGTCTGCAGGTGCCGACACGTGGAACGCGGCGGCAGCTGTGGCGAGCGCGACGATGCTGTGCCGGCAGGCCAGCGACGGCATCGAGGACCTGGCGGCCATCTTCTTCTCGGACGACAACAGGATCGTCTTCTGACGTCAACGGAATGCTCTGCACCTGATTTCAATTGCATGCGCCTCAAGATGCGTGGCATGTGTGCGACTGTGGGAAATAAGGCTCTCAGTGACCTGCTCCCGAACTGGCGGTATATTTTTCAGCCTAGGAAGGGGAGATACTAGCATCTAGTATACATATGTCTACATTCTGAGTTTTACAAGCTGGTAAGGTTAAGATAAAAAGGATATTGGTGGGAATTACTTACTAGTGTTGGCTACGGAGTGATGGCATCTTTTATTACAGTCTTCTCTGTAGCACTCGAGCTGTGTACCTTCACTTTCTAATGCGTGTGTCCTTTCCACCTAGTAGTACTTCTGTGCTTGACCTGTGTCCTGTGCTGTGTACGACAATGCAATATTGCACTGCTTTGTAGCCTTAATTATTAACCATTCTTAATTCCATGCCATTTCGTATTCAGTACATGTTGTTTGTGCTGCGTTCACAATTGGGATGTATTATGCCTCCAAAAAAAACACATGGGATGCGTCAGGACTTCATCGTCCTGAAAAGATAGATCTGGACAACCAACGCGAAATAAGCCGCTAATTGCCACATGAACTGATCTCTCCAATACACTGAAAAATTGAAAATGACAGCAAGCTCTGGCTCTGCAAAGTGCTTGGGAAAAGAAGGTATAGAAAATAGACACAGTATAACGTTTGAGGTGGTAGCCAGCTGAATAGCTTCTTGAGCCGGTGAAAAGGAAGGAATGACTTCGCAGCCAAGGAGTCAATGACCAACCAATTGCGTGACCATTCACCTGGTGCAAACAATGGAAACTGAATATTCTCATGAACTTGGACGACGACACGTAATTCAGTACGTAGCAACGATTCCCCAAGCACAAGCAGTGTGGTGTGCTTCGCCGTCGCCGGCCGGCCAGGAAAGCTGCGAGCTGCTTCTTATAATCGAAATACTAGCATGGAGAAAAGGAACAAACACAAGACGGGGGGCTGAGAAGAGAAGCACTATTTTATTCAGTATTCACGGCAGAAAGGGGATGGATGGGACAATCTGAACAAGAAAATAAGGTCACCGTCATTCCACGAATCTGACGGCGAAAGGAGACGAGGCCGGCGAGCAGCCCTCGTCAGCAAGTGATTGACAATCGCGAGTGCGCTCCCTTTTTCAGCCTCCGCACTTGTTGCACTTGCACGCACCAACTCGCGAATGTTTGCGCTGGAGACTGAGAGAAGGGAGAAGGAATCCCTGTTTCTGTGCTCTTGTTTTGGCCCCTGTCTCGGTCTGTCTGTATTCTATCGATCGAAGCGTGATGTCCAGTAATTGGTGAAAACTAGGCAGTATGTGTGTGTGTGTTTTTTCTTTTCCACGGGCGTCTGTCCCGGACATGGCTCCAGTTCGCAGCGAACCGACCTCTAAAAAAAAAATCCCCACCACGCGGCTTGGCTACCCATCCGGCCGCCCTGCTGTGGCCCCTTCTCCAACTGCGCCCCCATCCGCATTCACGTCGTGTCCTTCCCCCCATCGCGTCGTACCCCATGGCCGGCCGCGCCGCATCCCTGCAAGCGGACAGCGCTGGACGACTACAACCGAGCGAGCAGCGGCGCTGGAGTAGCAGCAACAGGGCCGCCACCCATGGACGCAAGCCTAGGCCACGAGCAACGTTGGGGAATCCAAGGAGGGCCGCACCGCTGCTGCACCGGCGAGCTCCATGCGCCACCTCCAATCTCCGCGCCGACATCGAGCTCCGCAACAACGAGCGTCCATTCGTCCAAGCAACAAGTGACATTGTGCTAAAAGCGCATGTTTCAAGTGTTTCAGATGTGTCATTCAGATGTTGCAAGCGTTTCATCTAGATGTTGCAAAAGTAGATCAGGATGTTGCAAGTGTTTCAAAGGTATGTTGCAAGCGTTTGTTCCCAACATTTCATGATGTTGCATATGTTGCGAGTGTCTTATCTGTATGTTGCGTATGTTTTGCAAATGGTTTTAAAGTGTTTTCAGGTGTTTTTGCAGGTGTTTCAGACGCATGTTTCAAGTGTTTCATTTGTCTTCTTTCGTATGTCGCAAATGTTGCATCTGAATGTTTCAAAAGTAAATCAGAATATTGGATATGTGTGCACGACATCAGGGACACGTCAGAGATGGGGCGTGGCAAAGATGGGCATGGAGGTGAACGGGGTGCAACAGGAGACGGAGCGTGGTGGGGGATGGTGGCGCGGCAGGGACGGGCCGCCGTGAGTGACGCGCGCCCTTCGTTTCATTACGCAAGGACAGACACGCTCGCTCGAATCGTTGTTCTGTTGCCGGTTGGTTTCATCGGATGGGTGAATCATAGTCTAGGAGCTGCGTCCGGACGCGTCCTGGTGCTGGATGTTCGGCGCTAGCTGTTCTCCCTCTCTCTCTTGAAACGTGCATGCATTTTTTTTTTGAGGGAAGAGGAAATAATAGTCGCAGCAAACGTCCCAAACCGAAACCATCCATGGGCCGGCAGCCTTCCTGTTAGTCCCAGGCCAAGTTACGTGCTGCATCCTGGGCTCCTGGCCCATCATCACCCTCAGTCTAGGCCAGCAGGCTGGCGAGCACGGGCCGGCCGGGCCATGCCAACACCTGCCCTCATCCCGCGGTCCCGCCCTCCTCCATCGTCGTCGTCTCCAATGACGGCAGCGGCGGCGGCGGAGGCCGTGTCGCGCCGCCTGGGCGCGGCTGTGCGTGACCTCTCCGGCGCATGGTACGGGCGCCACATGGCCGCAGCCGAGCGCGCCATCCGCGCGCGCCTGCCCCTCGTCGACCTCGTCCTCGAGGTCTGCGACGCTCGCGTGCCGGCCTCCTCGTCGTTCGAGCCTCTCCGCCGCCGCGGGCCCCTGGAGACGGACCGCCGCCGGGTCGTCATTCTTAACAAGGCAGACCTGGCAGACCCGTCCGAGACAGAGGTAATCAGGCCCCCTAACCCTGCGCTGTCTGTGCGCTGCACATTGGGGAGAGTTGACGGCTGCTTCTGAATTCCGATGCCCGAGGTTGCTCGTGCTGGTGCAGGAGTGGGTGGCGTACATCAAGAAGCAGACGAGCTGCCCTTGCATCGCGGTAAATTCACACAGCAGGGAAAGCATCAAGCAGGTAGGCCACGGCCAGCAGCGCTATTTGTAGTACATGGATTTAGCAATTGGGTAGGTGATTCTGGGATTTGCTACTTGGTGCTGCATGTCTAATACGTGGGTTCTGTGAAATATATCTTGTAGCTATTGAATGTTGTGCAAACAAGAATCAAGGAGATCAAGCATGGCGAGAACAATTGCACGGGAACTGCCCTCCTGGTCGGAATTCCAAACGTTGGGAAATCGGCCATTGTTAATGCGATGCATCAAATTGGGAGGATTGCAGCAGCAGGTGATATATGCAGATCATTTGGCTGCTCTGTTATTTGTGTTACATCTGTTTTGGTTCGCTTCTTAATGTTATATCCCAATGCTTGTTGTCTGTCCAGAGAAGGGAAAGCTGAAGCATGCGATTGTGAGCAGCCATCCTGGAGAAACTAGAGACATAAGTGGATACAAGGTAAGTTCGTATGTTCTTGGATGCATGAAATGAAAGTGCTGCTTTTCCAGATCACCTGGTAATAGATAGCACTATTACAAGTCAGTATTTATGCTGCAGTGCTGTCTGCATCAACCAAAAGTTCAATTTATTATTTAGAGGACAACAAAACTGAAGAGTGATTCTTATAGAAATGGCAGTAGTGCATGCGTTTTTTGTTTTCATTTTCTAGTGTACGCTCCTAGCAGCTAGTTCAACATGTTTTGGCTCAGCGACTGTCTATCTGATTCTCAAATGTCATGTACATATTCAAGTCTTATTGATCTACAGGTTGCTAGTCATCCAAATATATACGTGTTGGACACTCCTGGTGTGCTGTTGCCGAGATTTGCAAATGATGGTTCTGGCCCCAGACTAGCCTTGACAGGTACCAGTTACTTCAAAGTTTATGGCTTCAATTTAACTACTCCCTCCGTCCCACAAATAAATGTACGTCTCATTTTTCGAGGAGTCAAATTTTTTGAAGTTTGACTAAAAATATATCAAATAATATCAATATTTGTATCTGCAAATAAGTATATTATGAAAGTATATTTCATGCTCAACCTAATGATATATATTACATATGATAAATATTAATATATTTTTGTATATATTTGGTCAAATTTAAAAATATTTGACTCCTCGGAAAACGAGACGTACAAATATTTGTGGGACGGAGGGAGTACATATTATTATCTGATGCATACACATGCTTTTGCAGGAGCTATCAAGGACTCCTTGTTAGAGGAGTATGATATCGTACAGTTTCTTCTTGCAATTGTGAACTCAGGAAAGGAATATAGGAAGTGGGAGAACTTGAATAAAGCAGGGGATAACTTTTCTTGTGGCAACACAATTTGGTCCATATGGCAAAACAATAAGAGGCGATCTGCTTCAGATCACACTCAGGTGAGTGCAGCAAGGCGTTCAGTTCGCTAGTGGTTTCAACCTAGTTCCACTCTCATGCAATTCTCACTGCTGATACAATAAAATAATAAAATTGCTATGTTTGTTTTATCTAGTTTTTTTCAGAGAAAGATTTATGTTTTTATTAGGAGTTTGTATTTTTTTTAGATCAAATGTATGCAGTGCTAGCTGCTTTGTTGCATCTGTGCAGGATTTCATGGTGAAAGCAGTCCGCCAAGTGCTTTTTGAGACTCTATCGTCTTTTAACGGGGATCTAGGAGAGGTGGATGAGTTTAAAAGATTGATAGGCTACCAACTTGGAAACTTGCAGGAGGTTTTCAGAGTCTCCACTGAATCAAGTGAGGATATGTGTAAACCTATAGCTATGAAACTACTCAATCTGTATCGGACAGGAAGGCTTGGCCATTATACCTTAGAACATGTCCCTGATGTCAGACATGAAGTTGTTGCATAATTATGTAGTTCCTAAAACATGTCCCTCTTGGCTCAAGGTTGCCTAGGGAGGATGAGGAGCCGGCAGTAGTGTTCCAGTAAAGGCTAAAAAAAATCAACTATAGTGTATTGCCCCCTATTGTTATCGCTCCTGCGCACTTTATTATATACCACCTTTGTCCATTCACCTCACCTATATTGACTGTCTTTCCTACAATATCCACACAAACATAGGATAGGATGCAAAAAGGAAAAAAAACCATTAATTTGTGAGTGATGACCAGAGGTGCCACAACACAACTATCTGTCGCAAAGTTTCATCACGTCCGACGACAGACAAATTGCACTTAGGGCCTGTTTTGTTGCCCGCAATCCCGCATGGGTCTAGCCTGGTCTGCATCCATGGGCCTGGCTCACCCCTACAGGCTCTCTTGTTTGGTTCCTTGCACGCAGCTAGCCTTGTTCAGAAGAAACGCTGTTTGGTTGCCTGTATGAGTATAAATCATGTTACTGGTTACCCGCATGAGTATAAATCATGTAACACGAATGTGTCAAAATAAATACTAAAATATTAATTATTTACGATATTGTCATAATAAAATTCACTAATTTTGTGCTAATGACGTCATTAGTTGTGCTAATCCTGCACGGGGTGAGCCTGGCTCGCCAGATACGCCCGATTCTGGTGTTCCCCTTGGGCCTAGCTCGCCGGTCTCTTTTGCATGAGCTCGGCCTGTCTCGGCAGCAAATCCAGGCAACCAAACGCGCTCCACCTGCATCAGACGGGCCTGGCCGGGGGGCATGTGGGC
The DNA here is from genome assembly GCA_038087645.1 of Saccharum hybrid cultivar R570. NCBI lineage: Eukaryota > Viridiplantae > Streptophyta > Magnoliopsida > Poales > Poaceae > Saccharum > Saccharum hybrid cultivar. The sequence goes on along the minus strand of JAQSUU010000066.1, from coordinate 30,323,703 downwards.
AACCAAACGCCCCCTTAGCTACTTAAGCATGATTAGGGGATGAGAGGTGTCTGGAAGGCTGCTATTTTGTCAAGAAGACCTCGGCGATGGCAATCACTTCCTGGAACCTAGCCATGGCTCCAATCCTCATGATCTGTTCCCACGTGGGTGACGGGCTTCATTTGGGGAGGCTGCTGTTCAGCGGTGGCAAGAGCCTGTTCAATTTTGGGAAGAACCAAGTGCCCAAACAATGTGGATCTTTCTTGCAAGTTTCTTCTCTTACTTCAAAGCCCAATCTCTGAAGGAATCACTCAAGAAATCAAAGGGGCAGAGCAGAGTTGTGGAGCCTTCATTGCAAGGGAGAGAGCTTGTCTCGAGTTTAGTCTCAAGGAGAGCACGGCATAAGCCAAATTTCAGCATATGACTTATGCTGATTCTTATGCTAAAACGTCATGGGAGGAAAATATTGTTTCATGGCTGAAAAGTAGCTCAAGCGAACAGGAAATTGATCAGGCTATCTAACCCCCACTGAACTGTCTCAAGGTTTGCTGGATCAATTGAGCAGTTGTCCAAACTCCAAAGCAAACACCTCAAATTTGTATTCCTCTTTACTATAGTATATCATAAACTCAATTCAAAAAGAAAACACGATGTCTAATTGCACTCTGGAAAGTTTGATAAAATCGACTGCCTTCACTTCTCTCTTCATCTGCCTGGGTTAACGACGGTGCTCTCCACAAAGCATTAACCGGAGAGTACTTACTTTCCCCTCCTTACTCTGCTGGTCTAGGGAGGCAAATTTCACGATTCATGAATCGATCAAGTAAAGGATATTGCATGGATGCTAATCCGGTGTCGAGATCCAGTTGCTAGGCTTCTCCGCTTGCCTAAATGTCACTGCTGCTGTAATCCTTGCTTGGATCCTGCTCAATTTGAGTTGGCAGAGTGCATTTTTGCTATTATCTCCATTACTACGCTAGGAGTTCAATGTTTGGGCCTACAGAAGTTGTATTTTCCCTGATCTCAAGAAAGGTGAGAGCAAATTCCCAGTGATTGTTTATCCATGTACTTGTTTGCAAGATTGGTTCTGAGTGGATCTCAAATAACAAAGGTTGCTACTATTCTTCGAGAAGCAAAGCACATTCTCCATTTGTTTCCGTTATTGTTACATACATATCTTATTAACATGTTGCATATTCCAAGTTTTTTCATTTTAATGCATGTAATATTTCCATTTCTTTTTACTTGCAGATAGTTCCTACTGTTTTCAAGGTGTATTACGAGGACGCACACATAATATTGTGGATTTCATATTTATCCTACAACAATTTCCAAAAACAATTTGAATCTTCTCCGTTTTCCTATCTTGGATAGCATTAACGTATTAGCTGAACTTTTGTTTCCCTAAGTAATGGTGAGTGCAGTCACGCGCAACTCCTGAACCAAACAGAGCCAAAGTTCTAGGCCTTGAACCAAATGATATCATCAACAAATCAAGATCCGGTAGACAGGACAATATCAGATTCAATCATAATCAACTCACAGGCATGTCAAATGGTCAGGCAACTCATCCATGGTTGCATCAAAAGAGGCCAGTAGTCTTGCATCGGCGAGACTATCGCCTGCTTGTTTCTGCTTGCCTAGCCTGCTTGGGTCAGGCAACCACACTTAACCCGTAGACCTCCAAAATATAATCCAAAAGTCTATGATTGTTGTATGTCTAGACAGGTTTGCTAGGTCAGCAACCAAACAAGCTTGACTCGCTTATAATCGTTATTTCACGAAAAAAAATTATTCTTGATTTTACTAGTTCAAAATTCTGAAACGCTAGTGAGAAGAAATAGAAATAATAGGATTCTCGTTCTTTTCACCGATAATCTGATTATAAGTAGATAGAAAGAAACATGATCTACGACGGCTAGGTACACCACGGAGAGCAGTAAAAAACGCTAAGAAAAATTAGGAAGCTCAGCCTCCATCCGTGCATCACGCTAAGTTGACGGGATTGATTAGTACGCTACAAAACACAACGCTCCTCTTACAATCCTTGTCGAGGGCTTGTTTGAAGACATATATGCCTTTCGACCCTTCCACCCCGACTCAATGCGCGTGGATTAAGCAGCCAAATAAGACATCAATCTATGCATGATGGAGGAGAGATTTTGATGTGAAAATTTAGTTTATTTTTATGTCAAGTTTATCCAAACATGGGCAGCATGGATGATCTACTGATCTAGTAGTAATTTGCCAATCATGCACGTAGCCCCAATTATGAGTGTCATCTCTACCTCTGCCCTGTATTACGTCGCGTCTAGAGGATTGGCTCCAACGTGGCACTGGCGCCTGCATTGTGAGTTGTGACTAGAGGCGTCACGAGGATGGAAGATAGGTTTAATACTTGCGGTCTTGGTGCACCATGTATGATTATTAATAGCAACAGCATGTTGGTCTAACTAGGGTTAATTACGAGTCACTGCTTTGGACTAAACCGAACTGACGTAGGTCCCGTTTCCTTCTGAGAGTCGGTGCCGGTCCTAGGATTTTGAGGGGCCTCTAGTGAACTTGTCGCGACGCCCCTCTAGACTATATATAAATCTTATAATATATATAAGCGCTAATTTTTCCTGCAAAGTGAAAATAAATCCAGTGATATATTTTAAATTTAACATGTTTCGTAATTATCGAGGAACAATATAGACTAAAACAAATATGATTACTTTAAGGAAGAATAGAACTCCATAATATCCATTGTTTCTCATAAAAAGATACTTCTTCGGGCATTTCTTGATGCAAAATCATCAAGGACGGTATTGAGATCAATAGCGTCCAAGATATCCCTCTCGATGGTGCACATAGCCAATCCATTTAACCTTTCTTGTAACATAGTTGATCTCAAATAGTTCTTCAATAACTTCAATTTTGATAAACTTCTTTCAGCTGAAGCTACAGTCACATAGCCATAATGAACTCCAGAATCTCAAGTGCTGACATCAAAGAATCTGGCAAAGTCACTTGTAGCACCTTTAATTCCAAAAAAAAATCATTGATCTCAACATCAGATGAGTTATCATGAGAAAATGTTTCCACAAAATTCTTGCAGCACGGCCAAAGATCATTTGCATCCAAAGATTTCAAATTTTCTGAGTTGAACAAGAACCCAAAAACGTTATCAAATTTTTTCATCTGCTTAAATCTACTAGTCAATGAAGCAATTGCAGCATCAATCATAACATTGAAGTACTCTACTCTAAATGAGTCCACAGCAGACCATTGTATTTCCTCGTCTTGGTCATCAAAATGTTTCTTTCTGTTTCATTGACATTTGTAGGAAATATTGGCTCTATATCTAGTTCAGATGTAATGTTTTTTTTTCTGTATCCATACTACAAGTGAAACCTTCATCTCTATACTTCTTAAAATATGATATGACACCTTCAATGTGTTTGAGAGTAGCATCTATACTCACAATTTTAGATTGCAACTTCTTGCTCACCTTATTTATAGAGAATAAAATGTCGTGCCAAATAACCAAACCAACTAAAAATTGAAAAATCTCTAGCGCACTAAGATTGACATTCACTGACTGCCATTGGGTCATCAGTTGAAGCCTTCTCTAACGCTATTAAAGCTGATCTTATTTGAGGAGTTTGGAATCTGATAGCTGAACACTTTTTATTCGGCTTTCCCAGCGTGTATTAGACCATGACTTAACTGTCAATCCTAGGACATTGTCAACCAAAATCTTCCACCTTTTGATAGATTTTGCAAACAGTGTGTACATACGTTGGATAATACCATAAAAAGAAATAGCTTGCCTGCAAGATTTAACAAATAGTAAGTTTCAAACTTTTCCCAAATCATGGCATATTATATGAAAACAATGTATAATAATAGAAATAATAGTTTACTTGAAAGATTTTTTCATATCACAAAGAGTAAGATTCAGTGAGAGTTTTGATAAAAAAATGAGGAATCATTGAAGCATTAGCACTTTATGATCTCTACCGTAACGGACTGTTATACAGGTTGTTTAGACATCTGTAGAAAAAGAAATCGACAAGGGGATGTAGCTCAAATGGTAGAGCGCTCGCTTTGCATGCGAGAGGCACGGGGTTCGATCCCCCGCATCTCCAATTCTTTTTTCCTTTTGTCAATATCAGTTATTTCCCCGTTTTTGCTCGTCGGTCATCCAGCAGAATCTTCTCCCTCCAGCAGATTTTCGAGATTTCGATCACGTACGTGCGTGCGTACGTGTCCTTTCACGCCCTTAAAAGTCATGCACGTTGAACCGAAGTAAAGAAACTGTAATTAGCTGAGAGCAAACAATTCACACCCTTAAAAGTCATGCGCGTTGAACCGAAGTAAATAAACTGTAATTAGCTGAGAGCAAACAATAGCAATACGTTTAGGACATGTTTGGATGGAGATGGAGATGGAGATGGGGATGGGGACGGGAACGAGGATAGGGATAGGAGATATTCAATCCTAGCCATCCGTTCTTTTACCTCATAGGTTCGTGCCCATGCGTTGCTACGGGATAGCTAAACTATTATACTAAAAACACAGAGATTGCATGATAAAATAACAATACTGTGAAATTAAATACCGACGTTAAAGTAACATTTAATCGAAAAAGCAAAGTTCATGATATTAACAGTCACATAGAGCGAAGCATCGTAGGCGCACAAATTCTACTGTATAGATCTTTCCGTGATACGGCTAAGATAATGTTTTATATCAGCAGGAAGAAATCTCCGATATCCATTTCTTTCGTGCGCCAATAAATCCACGAATAAGTTTCGCCACATCTACATTGTCAATGCTAACGCTACGAGATATTTTGTAATGCAAATCAAACAAGCAAAAGGCGATTCATATCTTGGTATTCAAGCATAGAATGAGATATATTAAGGTACATGTAAAGAGAGAGAGAGCTATTATATTTAAGTCCCCCCAAAAAAAGTATAGAAGTCCCTTCAAATATCATGAAAGCTAGCAGGCCATTGATCTGACCAATTTCATGAACAATCACTGGTCACGACTCATATGGCCAAGATGGGGGACAAACTGGTTGTCGGCTTCAGATTTCATGGAATGCATGTTACTCCAATGCTCTGTAGTATTTTTCCAAAAGTAAAACAGTGCTAAACACAGAAGAAACCAGCAAATAGGTTGAGGTATTCAACTGTAGAATCTGTTTTCTTTTCTCCAAGTCCAGCACCACGCCGTCCACCGCCAGCCTCCATCCTCTCAAAGGTGCCATGTTGGTAGCATCCCCTTCCATAAATTCAAAATTTGAATTTAGCACAATACAAGAATGGAAACACTATTATAAAAATTGATGAATCTGCAGTATCATGATTTTTTGAAGACATGGCAAACAATCATGAAGGAACCTAAGCCAGCAAACAAAAGAAATTAGCGCATGTGATGAGGGGTTATCACAGACGCGGATTGTCTAAACGCGTCTGTGATGATGAACTGAAAAATTAAAAAAATATCAATGCCAGGTCGCACATGACACTATACAATTTATTTCATCGTCATCATACAGGCAAAATGCCAGGAATGTACTTTAGTAAATATTGTCTAATACTGGCAATGCAAAGATCAAAACTTCATGCATGTGTTTATGTACTATCCTAACAAGTGTGAATTCAGGGAGAACAAGGCACAAATTGGTGAAGGGCTCCAGTGCCTCCCTGGGCTGCTTTCTGAGTTCACTTGCTTTCTGCAGGGCACATATTAACCTCAAGAACACGGTATATATTTAACCCAATGATTACTTAAATTGTTTACAGTCAACAACCTCACAGCCTCACAGTATACTTGATAGGACAACTACTTAACAAGGTTTTTAAAGGAGACTTCCATAAACATTATGATGAAAATCAAAGCATACTACAAGATAATACTACAACATCTAGTTCTGCTATTTGCTCTGAATTTAAGTTATGTGCATGCCAGGAAGCTAGGAGCTGCATAAACCGTGGCTAAAATTGAACTGCACACTTTATACAGAGAAAGAAATAATTGACATTTGACCAATAGATTTAAGTACTTCCATGGAGTGTCCAGGCAAACAAATTATCACAAATATGGCTAAATACAGTTCATACTTCATACTTCATACTTCATACTTCATACAGAGAAAGAAATAATATGGCTAAGCAGAACAGGCTCTGTTGTTAGCAGTCCCAACATCAACCACGATGGCTGTAAACTCAGTGCCACCTTCAAGGAAAACCACTGCGATAACCTTACCATCAATTCCCTGTCAACCAGTAGAGGGTTTCAGGTCTCAAAATTACTACTGTGTTTAACCTGAATGATTCCAGAAATACAGTAGAAAGAATTTTGCACCTCAAAATTAATTTGGATTTAAAATAAGGGCAGAAGAAACAAAATAAACTGTGCACAAGTTTCACTTAGTAGTTCATCCATTGCCACTATTATCATAAATATTAGTTCCCAAGTCCCAGTATCAAACAAGTCATTGCATACAAAGAATTAGGAGGGCTGAGCTGAAATGCAGGCCTGTAGTAGAAGTCGGCAAGAAGGGATATCTAGGAAGTTTCTTTCAGGTGAGATCCCATCATTTTGAAAGCCAGTAAATAATCAAAAAGATGGTGCATGCCGCGATCACTGCTGAAAGAATTATAGTGTCCTTCGATTTCTTCCACTTAATGGCGCCTGCAAGGATGGATAGGCATAATTATATGAATGTAGTAACACAGTGGCTGCAGGAAGTCCATTGGGAAAGTAATATTACACAGCAGCGAGTAACACAATTGCATCATAGCATAACAAAAAAATCAGTGCTGCAATGTGCAAAGGGATCAAAATATTACCAAGAATACCCTTGATTATCGGGAACTTTTCACCCAACTGCTTGACTTTTCCTTGAATATCTACAAACAAGGCTGTCTGATTGGAAAGGACCACCAGAAACCACAGAAAACTCCAGGGAGAGATCCTGCTTCCAGCGAAGATCCCAGGCCGGAATTAGCTCGTAGGCCACATCACCATAGAAGCTCTCCCTTGAATCTCCGCCACTTTCTCCTTCAAAATTGGTTGATACTCTATCTTGCATAAGATAGTCCAACTCTGCGCCATGGCAGCCACTTTGTGCAAGAGTATCTCCATAATCTGCTACCCAAGTTTCTGAAAACATAAGTCATTTCTAAGTTTCCACAGAGACCAGCAAGCTGCTGAGGTAATAACATTAAGCACACAGTTCTTATTTATAAGCCAAAACTGTCAAATGGAATCTAAGGAATTACCCAACTGTATATTGAAAAGATCAGAGATGATGCACCACAGCTGTTGGGCCACTACATAGCCAAAGAACAGATGACTAACAGACTCATTTTCACAGCATAAAAGGCAAGTCAGATCTTCTACTGTTCTCCTTTTACAAAGATTGTCTCTAGTCAAAAGCTTCTTCTTGGTTAACAACCATAAAAATATTGCACTCTAGGGGCCAATTTACAGGGTGCAGCACAGCTTTGCGCCGATCGATGCCAGGTCCCAGCATAGGCACAGAGCCATACCAAAGCGATGCAAATCGGTGAAGCGCCTAATCAAGAACAACATGCATAACAAAATTCCTAGACCACGAGGATCGTGTTCCGAAATGGAAGGGTGGACTTTTGAAGTTGGCTGGGAGAGCCACGTTCACCCAAGCCACGCTTCTGGCCTTTCCAGTGCATGTCACAAAAGACAATGATGAAACATGCATGATAGATCACGTATAGAATTAAGCCATCAAATTTTAGCTATCAGGCACCAGGTAAAGCTACCATGCTTGCATGCAAAACACAGATATCTGAAATCAACTACAAGGTCACAGGGCCTTGATATTTACTCAGATGACTAAGATGCTTGTGTGGATCCAGGTATTGTAACTATAGAACTCGCTTGCCTCTTCCAGCAATACATATGAGAAAAATGCACTGCTCCCTCTTACTAATCAGTAAAAAGTCAAAGATAAAAAAACATGCCAGATTTGTACAATAAACCGAGAATTACCTAGCATGCCACACAAAACTGAAACAACCAAGAATTACCTAGCATGTCATACAAAACTGAAACAGAGCCAAGTCCCAATCCCAGACAAAACATGTCTACAGATATGGAAGCAATTTACTCTTATCTAGCAGAAATCTAAACACTATTCTTGATTTGCGTAGAGAGTAAGATCTTTGTACCACGAATAAGAAACTTCTCCAAAAAAAATCTACCAATTTTTACATCACTCTGCAGTCTACATCCATGAAACCAGTTTTAGAGGAATGATAAACACAACATTACTTGACTCGGACATCCATGAAACCAGTTTCATTAGCATATATATTTCAAACTTCAAAGCCCCTTAAATCCAATAAGCACCACTTGTAGTGATATGTACCGATGGGGATTAAGCACTAACTATGTGATAAAAAAGTACAATAACAAGATATTACCGAAGGTGAGAGGACACTCAAGTTGTATACCTGTACGTACCAAACTGTCATCAATACATAAAGAACCTGAAAGATCTGTTACTTATGTGCTATTTTTCCATATTGTCTTAGCATCCAACCTCAAAGAAAAAACCCACTAAAGACCGAATGTTGACACACAATCTTAATCATTTATAGCCCACAGAGATCCTTCATCACATCTCGCCAACCTAAACATTCATCTCATCACTGCCATGGCATCAATCAGTACTATCTGTTAACAGAGTCTAGTAATAAGAAAAATGGTATAGGAAAATCAGTGATTATACTAATAAAATTGTGAAGTTGTATAGAGAATTAGTATGGGAATCAAATTAATTTGTGATACGGATGTTGCCACAGGATGCCTGATTCCCCTCTGTCAGAAAGGATGAGCACTTCACCTTCTCGATCCAGTACCGGCAGCAGAGAGAAAAACCTGCACACGGCGTGGCCGTCCTCGACTCTCTTGAAGCAGCACTGCACACGGTACGATCCGGATGGCCGATGAGGGTAAAGCGAGGAAATGCAGGCGGCGCCGTGGAGCCACGTGAGGGGAGCGCGCTAGCGGGTCGCCGGGTTGAAGATCTGGAGGCCACCGCTGGCAAGGAGGATGATGAGCGAGTGAAAGGTCCTTGTTTGGTTTTGGTAATTGAGTGACAACCTTAGGTGGACTAATTATGTTTAATGTGAGATACACAGGGATTAGTCCACAGGTGATGGTGTCATAAAGGAGCTCATTGCATATGAGACATGACATGAAGTCATGTGACCAAGGTGGAGAAGATCAAGATGAGGTTTGGCTTGATGGACTGGTTGCTAGGGTGAAGGACAAGTTGTGTGATGGCTTGGCACCGAAGGACCAAGGCAACGGTGAAGAGCAAGTGAGGTCAAGATCGATGAACCAATATGGTCACGTGATGATATGAAGTGGATCATATCATTTGGTGAATGGTTGGTGTATGTGTTGCATCAACGTCGGAGGAGATGGAGTGGAATGCGCAAGGCAAAGGTATAACCAAGGGCATTTCTATTTCACCGGTCATAGGTGTGTAGAGAAGTTGATGACCGGATTTAGGATAGATGGCCGTACTATCAAGAGGGGCAAACTTGTTTGCATATTGGTCATCTAGTGCCACTTGAGCGATCTAACTTTGCATACGTGTTAGGATCGAGTGACGAGGCAAGTTGAGTGCCTAACTTCTTCAAGAAAATGATTGTGAAAATGCTAACACACATGCACATGGTGTTTTACACATTGTGGTGTTGGCACATTTGCAAAGGAGAAGGTGTTGAAGTTGGTGTTGATCATCTTGGAGAAGAGAGAAAGTTTTTTCAGTGTTCTCCGGACACTAGGATGGCTCTTGGAGTGGAATACTACTTTGATCTATTGTGAATTGGATCAAGTGCTTTAGTGGGTTGTGTAGCCCTCTGAGTAAGCTTTCTAAAATATCCAAGATCATCGAAATCAGAGTTCAGAGCTAAGAGTTATCGCCGTTTTACCGAAGAGTGGTCTGTGACCGGACTCGTGACCGGACGCGTCCGGTCAGCACCTGCGCGTCCGGTCAGCGCGTTAAGAGGATGATGGCTTATGGGCTAGATAATTGTGTGGAACACATTTTTGATGGCACTCACTATGCACGGTGAAAAAATCACATGCTTGATCATTTTCGTGCTCTTGGCCCTAAGTTTTGGTGGATCATAGTTGTTGGCTTTTCTCATGACTTGGATGGGTGTGGTAACCGTACCCAAGCTCAAAAGGATTGCCGAACACTTGATGCACAAGCTAAGTTTTATCTAATCAAAGCTTTGAATGATGAGATTTTTGACAAGATGAGGGGTCTCTCAAGTGCACATAGCATGTGGACGGCGCTCAAGCATCACTATTGTGGCTCCTTAATTTGGGATGATGGAAAATTCAAGAAGGATGATCACATAGTGATGGAGGTACATGAAGATGTTGAGCATGACCACAACGAGGTGGTTGTGGAGGATTGCTCCACCTCAATGTCAAGTGATGATGATGATGATCATGCCACAAGATCACTTGACAAGAATGATGATAATGCCACAAGTGATGCAAGCAATGATTCTACTCCATGCACACTTGATGGTGATGATGATGGCTATGAGAGTGACGCTTCAACAAGCTCTTCAACATTACCACATTGTTCCATGTCACATGGTGACACTAAGGTATCTATTGGTGGTTTTGTTGTTGATTGTGATGGTCTAAATTTTGAGCTTCTATATAAACTCTCAAAGGCCCTAAGAAATGATATGGCAAAAACAGGTAAATTGAAAAATGAAAACTTATTTCTAAAAACCACATGTGAACAACAAAAGCATCTACTTTATGTTACTACTTGTTCACATGAGGAGCTAAAATTGGCTCATGAGGAACTTAGTGTTGCTCATGATAATTTGGCACAAGAACATGCTTTACTCACTAAGAAGCCTTCTAATGAAGAAACCAAATCTAGTGAGAACTCATCATTTGGGTCAAATGATCAATCACATATTACTAACCCTTGTGATGTAGGCAAGAAGCATGTATCCACCTCTTGTGATGATTTATTAGATATGTCATGTTCTTCACAATTAGATACTTGTTCTACCTCTATGTCTTGTGAGACTAACCTTTTGAAGGGGAACAATGAGCTTAAAAGTAAAGTGAAGAATTTGAGCAACAAATTAGAGAGGTGCTACAACTCAAAAGTCACCTTTGAGCACATGATGAAGACTCAAAGAAACTTTGGTGATAAAAGTGGCCTTGGCTTCAAGAAGAAAATGACAAAGGGCGAAAGAAAGCAAGAAAAGAGGATAAAGAGGCTACTCCAAAAGAAGCTCTCGCATTCCATGTGCTATCAATGCCATGAAGCGGGACATCTTGCTAATGGTTGTCCAAACATTGAGAAGCTAAAGAAGATGAGGGAAGAAGAGAGGCTCAAGCATGTCAAGTGCTTCAAGTGCCGCACTTGGGGTCATCTCACCTCAATGTGCCCAACCAAGCAATTGGTGAAGCAACAAGTAAAGCCTCAACCGAAGCCACTAGTTGAGCAAGAGAAGACACCCCAAGAGCAAATCAAGATCAACCTTGGAGATGATGGTGACTTGATGATGAAGAAGAAGAAAACAAGAAGGGGTGGTAGAGCAAGGCATCCAATGCAAATTCAAGATGCCAAGATGATGAGCAAGAATCAAAATGAGAAAAGAAATTTGGCTCACATCAAGTGCTTCAAGTGTGGAGATATGGGACACTTCGCCTCGGGGTGTCCTACCAAGCTTGAGAAGAAGGCTCAAGCAACTCATGAGAGGCAAGGCAATGAAAAGCATCACATGAGCAATGAAGAAAAGGCTCAATTAAAGAGAAGATGCTATTCATGCCGAGAAAGGGGACACATGGCACATTCATGTCCCCTAGGTAACAATTCCAAGCCTATTTCAATTGATAATACTAATATGCTTAGAAAGGATGGAAATGGTACCTTCATGGTTGCTATTGCAAAACATCCCGCTACCCATACTAAGGCAATGCCTAAGTATGTTGCACCTAACTTGAGAGGACCCAAACTTGTTTGGGTACCATCAAAGAGTGGATGATTGTTTGTAGGTACCATCGGCATTGGAGGCTTGATTCAATTGGTTTCATTTTGTTCATCATATATTGAGTCAAGTTATGAAGCTCAATGCATATCCAATCCCAATGCCAAGTCAAAATAAGTGAAGTCCAAGTGCTACAACATACAAGTGCAATGTTAAAGATTGTGGTGATTTATTGGATATATTTGATGGCTTGCAAATATTCAAGTTGAAAGCTTGCTATTGGATGATCATGAGCTAACCAAGGTATATTTCTTGTTGATCATTTCATTTGGGTGCATATGAGTTGATTGAATTGGATATATATGCAATGTTGTTTGCTATGAGATGATTGAATGGATTAAATGCTTAGCAATCAAGTTTGATTTGATTTGTGCTGGATAAATTCATGAGATGACATTTAGTAAGTGGATTGAATGGATATATGTCTTGTGAGAGTGTTCAAACAAGTTAATCTCAAGTTTGATTCACATTTGATGAAGAATAGCTCATGTATTGAAATCTATCCAAAGTTGAAAATCTGAGCTAGCTGTGATCTTAGCCATGTTTGAGTGATCAAATCTATTTGGATTGGCTTGAAATTTGGTATAAGTGCTCTAGGCTTATGATATGATATGCTGTACAAATTTCATAAGAATTGGATAAGAGATGCTTCGATTTTAGAGTGGATCTTGTCAGTTATAGTGTAGCAGTTTTCAACATGTAGCAGTGGTGAAAGATTTGAAATCTGGTAGCAATCTAGATGTCAAATGAATCTCAAATTTTTACAGCTGCTAGATGACTTAGTTAAGCACATCTCCACCAAATTTTATGGCATTTGGATCTGTACATTGGGAGATATGAATTATTCTTTAAAGGGTACAGAATCTGCCAGAAAAGTGACAATCATTGGATTAATCTAGAGTCACTTTGATTGAAAGGTCCTCAAGTTGGAAACATGTTTATAAGTGGTTGAGGTACCTAAGTTTGGTTTTGTATTGATCTAGAAGCATGAAGAGGAATGAGTACAAGAACATTTGATTGTGGAATGTATTTGGTGTACATGTTCAGTACTCAAATTTAAAGATCAAGATCAAACTTATGATGAAGATGAAGTTTAAGTTCTAGTGATGATTAGAGATCATTTGGTAGAAAGAAAAGGACTTAAACATGTAGGAAGAGTTGGACTCAAATGTAGATTCAAGGATTATTCATCAAGATTGAGTTCATCATTTGGATCAATCAAACTATATCATTTTAAGTGAGTATCAAGAGTGGTTCTGTGGAGGAAGGTCACTTCTCCCTAGTGAGGGGCTTGCCGCCGTGTATAGGTGAAACCAAGTTTGGGACTTGGAAGGCTAACATGGAAGTGGTGATCCGAGGAACTTGTGATGCTTAGTTGAAGCAATCAAAAGGGTTGATCAAGAAAAGCAAGCAACACCCAAAAGAGAGCTAGTCATGTATTTCAAGTGTTATTCTAAGTAGTTCTCTCATGCAAGCATTGATCAAAAAGATGAAGCAAGCCAACCACAACTCAAGAGATAGTGCACTTGATCATAAGTGGTTTTCATTTCATATGGGTGAAGAATGGATTTATCTACGATGATTGGTCTTCACCAAGCTTATAAATTGGACTTCACATTGCTATTAGAGTAATAAATTAGAATCTATGTGACTATCCTCTACTCTAACATAGCAAAGGTATCATTATAATGTGCATGATCATTTCATCTGTAACACCCCTGGGTGTTAAGCATGCATTATCATTTGAAAGCATAAGCATTCAACATCATTGCATGATTAGCATTGTTTTAATTGTAGCCCTTTTCAAATTAAACTTGAAAAACAAATAAATGGGAACCCTAAGTTTAATATAAATGTTAAAAAGTTGGTGTACTTTTTAGAAGTAGCAATTTTAAATAATCTAGAATAAATCAACTTGATTATTGGAGCAAATTTTGGATTTAAGTTTTCCTCAAATTCTGTTTTAAAAATATTCAAAATAAATGAGTTTTTGATTTCTAAATTAGCTTTAAATCTCAAATTCAAAACCTATTGGGAATTTTGAAAAGTGCTCTATATGAAAGTTGTAGAGAATAAAATTCTGAACAACTTTTGTTTTGGGCCAAATTTCTGAAAACCCCTTTTTCATCTCCAAATTTGAATTTCAAACCGAGATTTAAATCTGGAAAATAATTTGCAAAAAGAAAAACCAGATTTTCGCTTAGTGGGCTTCGGCTTCCCATTCGGCCCGTCTTCGCTGGTGGCCCGGCCCGCGTCCGCGTCATCCCCTCCCGCTCCCGCGCGCGCGCCCGCGCATGGCGTCGTGGCGCCGCGGCAGCGTTCGGCCGCCGCGTGGCCGTACGCCGTCGAGCCGAGCGACACGCGCTCTGTGGCCCCCGCAGCGTCCGCGCCCGCCTACTCCCCCTCCGCGCGCTCGTCCGCCTCGTTGCTCCCTCCATTCTCGCTCACCCGCCCGCAGCAGCAGCAGCAGAGCTCCGCCTCGCCATTGCCGGCTCCCAAGCTCCACAACCGCCCTAGCCACCGCTCCGGCTCACCGCCTCCGCCTCCGTCTTCACCCTCGCTGCGCCTCGTCATTGCGCATCCGGTGCTCGCCTCGGCCCGCACGGATTCGGCCTCCACCCGCGGTAATGGCTCGCCGGAGTTCCGGCCGAGCTCACCGGAGTGACCCGCTCCGTGGGCCGCACCCCTCCACGCCACTTCTCGCCCATTTCTCGAGCGCACGAGCACCGCACTTGCACCGCGAGTCTCACCGACCTCACCGCGCGGCCTTTCTCGGTCGGAGCTGGCCGGCCGACGGCGTCCCGCGCCGCCGAGCCGCCATGCTCGCCGGCGAGCTCGATGCCGAGCTCGTCTGGCCACCCACTAGGCACCACTAGGTCCGCGTCGATGAGAGGATCACGATGGTGCCCTCCCCGTCGTCGGAGGACTCGCCGGCGGCGAGATCCCCGCCATCCGCGCCGCCTCTGGCCGGCACCGGCTGACAAGTGGGCCCGTCTGACCCGTGGGTCCCGCCTGTCTGTCTCAGCGTTTCGGTTTCGGGTGTCACAGCGGGGTGCACGTAGCGTTTAAGGCCGGTTTTGATTTTCGGTTTTAAAGAAATTGATTTCCAGAAAATCTGAAATAACTTTGAAAAATTGTATCTCAAGATTTATAGCTCCAAAAATTATGAAATAAATTTTGAAATGTCCCTTGTGAATAGATCTACAGTTTAAAAATATCTCATGTTATTTTTGTGACATTTTACTGTGCAATTTTATTTAATTATTATATATGCTGTTATCTTAGAAAAAGTGTAGTAAATAAAATAATAAAGGGAAAAATGTGATTCTTGTTACATTAGTCTTTATTAGTAATGTACTTTCTAGGAAAAATGTTAGTGAAGCATGTTCTATGGGAAATTTTTGAAGTGTAGTTCAAATGCCTTTAATTGATAATAATTGTTATTTTTAGTAGAGAGCAAAATTTGTATACAACATACATGTGATAATTTTTGTAGCATGTTAGTTTACTGTTAGTAACCTAGGAAAAATGTGAAATCTGTTGTTTGATACTTTTTCTAGTATAAAACAATTTCATGCTCACATTTAGGCTATAATTTGTTTATTTTGTACAGGCAGTTTTGCATATCCTTTTCTCATGAAAATTTAGTGGTAGGTTAGTTAGAGCAAGGGTACTCTACTGTAATTTTTGTAGATTTTTACCTACACCAGAGATAGGTGTTGCTGTACAACCCTAGTTAAATAAGGAATAAATGATTATTCTTTATGAGAAAGTAAGAATAATAAAATACGTTTGGTGTATCTTTGAAGCATCACTAGGTCTTGCTGATGTTATGAATGAGTTAGGTTGGTAAGGTTTGGTCATTTAGGGCCACTTGCTGGTGTAAGGTGTATGATAATTAGTAGAATCACAAGATGCATGTTTTAGGGTACATGTTCTTGGATGACGTGGACTACCTTATAGAAGATGAAGTTTTATCTTAACTGCTCATTCCATGTGCTCGTCTGCATCGCATGTCATTCCATCACTCCATCATAATCCGATGCATCATTTGCATGCACTTATGCACTTGCATCATACAGGATCGCAGGAGGAGTCGCAGGTAGCAGTACCGGAGGAGCAGGCTTGGACCGACCAGCCGGAGCCCCAGGCACAGGAGGTGCCCGAGGAGGAAGAGCCAGGCGAGGAACTGCCAGAGTGCGTCGACCACCATCCTAGCTCGTTCGAAAGAGGCAAGCCCCGGAGCATTATAAGTCTCCTATTTTATAAAAGCTATTCCTTATTACCTGAATTATAATTATATATTGTGCATTAAGTTATAGGAGTTGAGTGAAACCGTTGTTGCATTATTATCCTTGTCCACCGGATTACCTTTTACCCTGTTAGGTCAGGATCGAGTACATTGCTTAGCCATGCTTAGATCGGTAGAAGTCGGGTGATTTCCTGTCACCTGCGAGCTATAGGTGAATACCTGGCTATGGTTAGCAGTATTTGTGAATCTTGAAAAGTAACCAAGTGTTAATGGATAAGCGGAGACCGGGCGGAGTCTTATAGGGTTTTGGACTATAGTGATTCCGTCTGTGTCGATTAAGGACCGATCGTTGCTCGTCCCTCTTGTCATGTTGAACGCATGCCTCACATTTAGCTGGCCGAATAAAGTACCTTTCGACCGCGAAGCTAGTGACACTTTTCGAGCCAGGATAAACTCGGGTTGGCAGACTGGTGTTGAAGGGGGTGTACGGGGACGCGAAGAGTGAGCCCAAGATGCGTCCTGGCAGTCGGGCGGTCCCTGGGTAGTACGATCCATGATTGTTATCCCGCGGCTTCTTGGAAAGTGTCATTGGTGATCTACGCGACCCTGACGGGGGAAGCATGGTTTGTGTGAGGAATAAATCTCCAGCTGGATAGGAATTCGATTCGAATCGCCGTCGCTCCCGGTTAGTGAGCACTTGACTCGAGCTACGGCATCGTAGTGTTAATGATGGAACACGGATGGTTATGTGGTTAATGTTGGAAATGCTAAACCTGAGATGGTAACTTTGATGTTAATGGTTAATCAAGTGATTGTTTTAGTAATAGGTGCTTACCTAGCATGAATAGGTTATCCTAAAAATGATGCTAAAAGTACTTATTTTAGTTATTCATAATAACTTATGCTTTTCGCAAATGAGTCAAGCCAGTCCACTATATAAAGCCTTGCATGCTCCTTGGTGTCATGTTATTTCTGGTTTTTGACGGGTAAGTCTAGCTGAGTACATTCTCGTACTCAGGGCGTTGTTCCCATTGTTGTTGCAGATGGTCAGATGTACTACGGGTACTGCTCCAATTGTCTGTATCCGGCGATGGGTGACAACTAGGACCTTGGGCAAAGGTCGTTCTGCTTGTCTTATCTACTGCTTTTGTGGAACATGACTATCTACTGGCACTGTAACTGAACTAAGTGTGTGTGCGTAAAACTATTTGCTTCCGCTACTTTATGTTAAACTATGTTGTAATAACTTTTATTTCCGAACTCCGATGTATCTTACTTTTATGGTCAACTTTATGTATCGTGTGAACTGTGGCTGCTAAATCAGTACGATCTTGGTTGTATGTTGGTTGGTTTGAAATCCTTCGTGATTTCACGGAATCTCGAGTTATACGGGCTTAAGTTTGTTAAATTAACCGCCTCGGTGGAAGATTTTCTTACTTAATCTCGTATAATTACGTTGATCCGTTACAGCTGGTATCGGAGCATGTTTTAGCATGTTACTGTTCACATGAGTATTTAAAAACAAAACTGTATTTTCAAATAAGCTTTTGAACTTAAAAGTGTGCCAGTGGTCATATCCTTTATGCCCGATAAGGACTCTAGGTGGCTTATTTAAGTACTAACTTGGGGGTTTGCATCATATTTTAAATTTCGTCGCTCATACGGCGTGCTATTGTATGAGTGCCATTCACTTGAGTGGTAATGTATGGATCAATCACCTCTACGCCTTGGTAAGTGAGAGTTGTGAGTGCATGGTCGGATACACTGCCGATCTAGGGGAGTGCTTATGTGATTCCAAAGTACTCGCGTGCCATGCGCATGTTTGTATGAGGGTATCCAATTGGTGGGGAATTCCGTCATGCAGTGACGATGCCGTCAATAGGACGACGATTCGGGTAGTTGTTACCGTTATACTCGTATCAGGGGATGCGTGTAGAGCGAGTAACTTAATTTACTGCTTTCTTGCATGTTTTCATACTGTGAGGTTTGGGCTGAAGTGATTTTCTGCAGGTACATAACAGCGCTTTCGAGTAGTACGTATTAGTTACGTTACAAGAGATCGTGTATGCCACCGATTATTCCGATAGTAGTGATTGATTTCCTAAGTTTGTGAGGACGTACGGAACGTGCATGCATCATGTTATGCATTTCATTCATGGCATTGTTCCTCCCCTTATAAGTTGCTTATCTCATTTCGATAAAAATGCCAACTTAAAAATTTGTTCTCACCCCTGTAATAAAAATTTTGCTACAGATGGCACGTACCAAGCAAACAGCCCGCAAGTCCACCGGCAGAGCTCCCCGTCATCAGCTTGCTCCGCGCACTCGCCAGCGCCACACTTTTCTTGGAGAGTTTGGGATGCCTACACTCTTGTGGAGAGTGCTCAACTATGTAGGCTATCCTGATGGGATGGAGCCCCGCTACTTTTGGTCGAATGAGCGGTTGGGTGAAGGACTTTTGGTGACTATGGAGGCAGTAGTTCGTCCCCGAGGTGATGGTTCTGAGTGGACCGGTTGGCGTTTTGAGTCAACTGGCAGGACCCCTGAAGAAGCCGCTGAGAGGGCAGCCTTTGGGATCCTGAGGGATATCATGGATCGCTTTCCTCAGGAGTTGGCAACAGCTATAGTTGGAGTCTTTCCGAGGGGCAACCCCTCCACTGACTCGTGGCAGCAGGCAAGAGGAAGATCTCTGGAGATTAGCGCAGCAGAGGCACAAAACAGTGACAACCCCGCTATGAGTGCCATGTTCGCAGTGATGAGGGCCTTCGATGGAGTGGAAGGTAGTCTGAGACGTGTTTCTAGTGCTCTTGGTCAGGCTCGTGATGACCGCCGTCAGCTTCAGAGAGACCACGACGCCGAGATTGAGAGGCTCACCGCAGAGATGGCTCAGTTGACTCGTCAGAGAGATCAGGCTACCCAGAGGACTGTGGTTTTTGAGGGAGATGTACGTGCCCTGAGAGAGCAGCTTGGGCGACTGACCACCACCCACAGGAATGCTGAGGGCATGTTGGCTCATGTACTTCATCAGAGGAATGAAGCCTGGTCCGCAGAGAATGTGTTGAGAGCTAGACAGTTTGAGCTCGAGCAGTGGCTGGCTGATGCAGAAGAGTACAATGATAACTTGCATGAGGAGGTCCATCGGCTGAACAATCAGCTTAACCCTTATGACCTTCCTGGCGCAGCAGAGATGGATTTGGATGCAGATGAAGATCCTGAAGAGCCCGTGGCGCCAGCTGAGGAGCACGACGACGCTGCAGTTGGCGACGACGCCAACGTCTCTGACCTAGACAGCGACCACGATGAGTAGGCCAGTAGTTGTTGCGCTAGCTACTAGGTTCCGCTTGCATGATCTTTTGCTTTGTTGGCACTTTGGGCATGTAATAATGAGTAGAAAGACTAAAGCTTGATGTAATGTTGGAAAACTTGGATGTGTTTGTGGCGATATCCGAACGTCTAAAGTCCAGTGTATGTATGCTGACAACTTGGTTGTAATGGACGCGATGTGTGTGCTTTAAGTAATATAATTAGTGATGTTGTGTTAATTGGAATGACTTATTGTGCCCCTGTTTTATTGTATGAATTTATTCTCTCCAGTGAATTCAGTTCGGCATAATTTTTCATTCGGTTGCAATTTCTACAACATCACCTAATAATTACTATTGCTGAAACATGCAGATGCCGAACACTCGCCGTACCGTGTATGGTGCCGCTGAGGCTGGTGGCAGTGCAGCTACTAATGATGACCGCGATCCACCACCGCCTCCTCCACCCTACACTGCAGAGCAGTTTTTCGCCCAATTCCTAGGAAGCCAACGTAACATGGAGAGCATGCAACAGAATATGGAAGCTGCGCTGCGCAGTATCGCAGATAACACCCGTCGGGGGATAAACCAGGGTGGGCACGAAGCAAACCAGTACAGCAGTTTTAAGGACTTCATGGATACTCGTCCGCCGATCTTCAAGGAAGCCGCAGAACCTTTAGATGCAGAGGAATGGATTAATACGATGGAAGATAAGTTCCGTGTCTTGAGGATGACTGAAGTGTTGAAGACTGAGTATGCAGCTCATCAGCTTCAAGGTCCGGCAGGAATGTGGTGGAAACATCACCGCACCACTTTTCCTCCCCACGCCCATATCTCTTGGAGGGAGTTCACTGACGCCTTCCGTGGAACATACATTCCACCTGGTCTGACCGAGATGAAGCTTGGGGAATTCCTGGCTTTAAATCAAGGCACGAAGATTGTGACTCAATATCTGCATGCATTCAATAACCTGAGCCGTTATGCTCCTGACATGGTGAATACTGATGCCAAGAAGATCGCTAGCTTCAAGAGAGGCCTGAGTCCCAAGATGATGAAACATGTGGGTACAAACATGAGGACTAGTTTCAATGACTTCGTTAGTGACTGTCTGAAGCAAGAGAAGAACAACAATGTTTATGCCGCTTCCAAGATTCGTAAGAGGGCTTTCGAGTCGGGTTCGTCCCAGTCCAGAGCCCCAGTGGCCAACCGCCCCGCTTATCGATCGCCTGCCCCAGGTGCAAGGTTTAGGCCACCGCAAAGGAAGAATCAGAATGTTCATCCACCCCAGAGGAACCAGAAGCCGTTCAAGATGGCATTGCCTCAAGCAAAGACAGGACAAGGCAGTTCATCTGGAACTGTGGCTCAAGTGAAGGGACCGTGCTTCAACTGCAACCAACCTGGACACTTTGCGAAGTATTGTCCCTACCCTAAGAAACAGCAAACGCAGTATCAAGCTCGTGTGCACCACACCACTGTGGATGACATCCCTGAAGGAGAACCGGTGACAGCTGGTATGTTTTCTATCAACAATCGTCCTGCAGTAGTATTGTTTGATTCCGGATCATCTCATTCCTTTGTAAGTCAAGCATTTGTTAAGAGGCATGAGCAAAAGATAGTTGAATTGGAATGTGCATATAAAATTAGTTCAGCTGGGGCTGATCTGTTGACTAATCAGATAGTTCAGGGAGTAACCCTAAACATAGCAAACCGGCAATATAAGCTTAATCTGATAGTCATGCCAGGGTTAGTTTTGGATGTGATCATGGGTATGAACTGGATGAATCAAATGGGAGTTGTAATTGATGTTGGAGGAAGGAGTATCTCTCTTAAGGAACCCAGTGGGGAAGGCACCTTTCGGGTGGTCCTACCTCGGAAAATAGACCTAGCTAGCACGACCTGTGCGGTCCGAACTACTCTGCTAGCCCAGATCCCAGTGGTCTGTGAGTTTCCGGATGTGTTTCCAGAGGAGTTACCTGGACTTCCACCAGACCGAGATGTTGAGTTTGCCATTGAGTTAATTCCAGGAACAGCACCGATCTCAAGAAGGCCTTATCGGATGCCTCCCAATGAGTTAGCAGAATTGAAGAAACAACTTCAGGACTTGCTAAAGAAAGGCTTGATTCGTCCCAACTCGTCTGAATGGGGATGCCCCGCTCTGTTTGTGAAAAAGAAGAAGGATAACTCCTTACGTATGTGTGTGGATTATCGGCCACTGAATGCAGTGACAATTAAAAACAAGTATCCTCTTCCTCGGATTGATATCTTGTTTGATCAATTGTCCAAAGCTAAAGTGTTCTCTAAAATAGATTTGAGGTCAGGGTACCATCAAATAAAGATTAGGCCGCAAGACGTGCCTAAGACTGCGTTCTCTACCAGATATGGTTTGTACGAGTATCTTGTCATGTCTTTCGGATTGACAAATGCTCCTGCATACTTTATGTACCTGATGAATTCGGTTTTCATGCCCGAATTGGACAAGTTTGTGATCGTGTTCATTGACGACATTCTAATATACTCAGAAAATGAAGAAGATCACGCAGAACACCTCAGGATTATCTTGACTAGACTCAGAGAACATCGACTGTATGCTAAGTTCAGCAAGTGTGAGTTCTGGCTTAGGACAGTTCCTTTTCTCGGTCACGTGTTGTCTGAGAATGGCATTTCTGTAGACCCTAGTAAGGTACAAGAGGTTATGAACTGGAAGTCACCAACTTCAGTTAACGAAGTTCGCAGTTTCCTTGGTTTAGCCGGTTACTACCGTCGCTTCATACCGGATTTCTCGAAGATTGCCAAACCAATGACAAGCCTGTTACAGAAGGATCATAAGTTTGTATGGACAGAGGAGTGCGAAGTAGCTTTCTGTACTTTGCGGAAGTTGTTGACCACTGCTCCTGTTCTGGCCCAACCAGACATAGAAAAGCCGTTTGATGTTTTCTGTGACGCATCCAAGAATGGGTTAGGATGTGTGCTGATGCAAAATGGAAGAGTCATTGCTTACGCCTCACGACAGTTGAGGAAGCATGAAGTTAACTATCCTACACATGATTTAGAGCTTGCAGCAGTGGTGCATGCTCTAAAGATTTGGAGGCACTACCTGTTGGGTAATGTGTGTAATATCTTCACAGATCATAAGAGTCTCAAATACATCTTTACCCAATCTGAGTTGAACATGCGACAGAGGAGATGGTTAGAGTTGATAAAGGACTATAATTTGAACGTGCACTATCACCCTGGAAAGGCTAATGTAGTAGCAGATGCACTGAGCAGAAAATCTCATGCTATTGATGTGCAACCGTTGTTTGAAGAAGGGTTCAATTTGTTACATCCGGCTGTGTTGCATAATATTCAGATCAGTTGCACTCTAGAAAGCCAGATCATTGATGGTCAGAAAACAGATAAGGGAATCTTTCATATCAAAGAAAAGATGAAGAGAGAACCCACCAAACACTTTCGCTTGGATGACCAAGGAGTGTTATGGTTCAAGGATCGCCTGGTAGTACCTAAGGATAGAGAGCTTAAAAACAAGTTGATGGATGAGGCCCATCGTTCTAAGCTATCTATTCACCCCGGAAGTAGTAAGATGTACCAAGATTTGCGACCCCGTTTTTGGTGGACTAAGATGAAAAAGGAGATTGCAGCATACGTTGCTCGTTGCGACATGTGTTGTAGAGTTAAAGCTCTTCACATGAGACCTGCAGGACTTCTGCAACCTTTGTCGGTACCCGTTTGGAAGTGGGATGATATAAGTATGGACTTTATCACTGGTCTCCCCACCACACAGAAGGGCCATGATTCCATTTGGGTAATAGTCGATCGCCTTACCAAGTCGGCTCACTTTCTGCCAGTCAAAACAAGTTTTCGACCACCTCAATATGCAGAAAAGTACATTGCTGAGATTGTCCGATTGCACGGGATACCAAAAACGATCGTGTCCGATCGCGGTTCGCAGTTTACCTCTCACTTTTGGGAACATCTGCATCAAGGCTTGGGTACTAGTTTGATTCGTAGCACTGCTTACCATCCACAAACAGATGGGCAGACAGAAAGAGTGAATACAGTACTAGAAGATATGCTTAGAGCTTGTGTGTTGTCATCCAGAGGCTCATGGGAATCCTGGTTACCATTGGCAGAATTTGCTTACAACAACAGTTACCAAGAGAGTATCAAGATGGCACCTTTTGAAGCTTTGTATGGACGGAAGTGCAGAACACCGTTAAATTGGGTAGAGCCCGGAGAAAGAAGGTTTTACGGAATTGATTTTGTAGATGAGGCAGAGAAGAAGGTTCGTGTTATTCAACAAAACATGCAAGCAGCACAGTCTCGTCAGAAGAGTTATGCAGATAAGAGAAGGAGACCATTGGATTTCTAAGTAGGTGACTATGTTTATTTGAAGGTTACCCCAATGAAGAAGAAACGGTTTGGAATCAAGAAGAAGCTGTCCGCTAGATATATAGGGCCATACCAGATCATAGAGAAAAAGGGTCCCGTGGCGTATAAGTTACAGTTGCCAGAAGAGATGAGTTCGATCTTTCCCGTCTTCCACGTATCCCAATTGAAGAAGTGTCTACGTGTTCCAGAAGAGAGAATAGAACCTCAGGGTATTCGGATCAAGGCAGATTTGGAATATCGTGAGCAACCAGTTCGAATCCTGGATACCAAGGACCGAGTCACTCGAAATAAAGTGATCACAACCTACAAGGTTCAGTGGAGTCATCATGACGAGAGCGATGCTTCTTGGGAAACAGGAGAATACCTTCAAACCGCTTATAAAGATTTTTACGATAAATGGTTCGTAACTCAAAATCTCGGGACGAGATTCTTATAAGGGGGGAGGGCTGTAACACCCCTGGGTGTTAAGCATGCATTATCATTTGAAAGCATAAGCATTCAATATCATTGCATGATTAGCATTGTTTTAATTGTAGCCCTTTTCAAATTAAACTTGAAAAACAAATAAATGGGAACCCTAAGTTTAATATAAATGTTAAAAAGTTGGTGTACTTTTTAGAAGTAGCAATTTTAAATAATCTAGAATAAATCAACTTGATTATTGGAGCAAATTTTGGATTTAAGTTTTCCTCAAATTCTGTTTTAAAAATATTCAAAATAAATGAGTTTTTGATTTCTAAATTAGCTTTAAATCTCAAATTCAAAACCTATTGGGAATTTTGAAAAGTGCTCTATATGAAAGTTGTAGAGAATAAAATTCTGAACAACTTTTGTTTTGGGCCAAATTTCTGAAAACCCCTTTTTCATCTCCAAATTTGAATTTCAAACCGAGATTTAAATCTGGAAAATAATTTGCAAAAAGAAAAAACCAGATTTTCGCTTAGTGGGCTTCGGCTTCCCATTCGGCCCGTCTTCACTGGTGGCCCGGCCCGCGTCCGCGTCATCCCCTCCCGCTCCCCGCGCGCGCGCGCCCGCGCATGGCGTCGTGGCGCCGCGGCAGCGTTCGGCCGCCGCGTGGCCGTACGCCGTCGAGCCGAGCGACACGCGCTCTGTGGCCCCCGCAGCGTCCGCGCCCGCCTACTCCCCCTCCGCGCGCTCGTCCGCCTCGTTGCTCCCTCCATTCTCGCTCGCCCGCCCGCAGCAGCAGCAGCAGAGCTCCGCCTCGCCATTGCCGGCTCCCGAGCTCCGCAACCGCCCTAGCCACCGCTCCGGCTCACCGCCTCCGCCTCCGTCTTCACCCTTGCTGCGCCTCGTCATTGCGCATCCGGTGCTCGCCTCGGCCCGCACGGATTCGGCCTCCACCCGCGGTAATGGCTCGCCGGAGTTCCGGCCGAGCTCACCGGAGTGACCCGCTCCGTGGGCCGCACCCCTCCACGCCACTTCTCGCCCATTTCTCGAGCGCACGAGCACCGCACTTGCACCGCGAGTCTCACCGACCTCACCGCGCGGCCTTTCTCGGTCGGAGCTGGCCGGCCGACGGCGTCCCGCGCCACCGAACCGCCATGCTCGCCGGCGAGCTCGATGCCGAGCTCGTCTGGCCACCCACTAGGCACCACTAGGTCCGCGTCGATGAGAGGATCACGATGGTGCCCTCCCCGTCGTCGGAGGACTCGCCGGCGGCGAGATCCCCGCCATCCGCGCCCCCTCTGGCCGGCACCGGCTGACAAGTGGGCCCGTCTGACCCGTGGGTCCCGCCTGTCTGTCTCAGCGTTTCGGTTTCGGGTGTCACAGCGGGGTGCACGTAGCGTTTAAGGCCGGTTTTGATTTTCGGTTTTAAAGAAATTGATTTCCAGAAAATCTGAAATAACTTTGAAAAATTGTATCTCAAGATTTATAGCTCCAAAAATTATGAAATAAATTTTGAAATGTCCCTTGTGAATAGATCTACAGTTTAAAAATATCTCATGTTATTTTTGTGACATTTTACTGTGCAATTTTATTTAATTATTATATATGCTGTTATCTTAGAAAAAGTGTAGTAAATAAAATAATAAAGGGAAAAATGTGATTATTGTTACATTAGTCTTTATTAGTAATGTACTTTCTAGGAAAAATGTTAGTGAAGCATGTTCTATGGGAAATTTTTGAAGTGTAGTTCAAATGCCTTTAATTGATAATAATTGTTATTTTTAGTAGAGAGCAAAATTTGTATACAACATACATGTGATAATTTTTGTAGCATGTTAGTTTACTGTTAGTAACCTAGGAAAAATGTGAAATCTGTTGTTTGATACTTTTTCTAGTATAAAACAATTTCATGCTCACATTTAGGCTATAATTTGTTTATTTTGTACAGGCAGTTTTACATATCCTTTTCTTATGAAAATTTAGTGGTAGGTTAGTTAGAGCAAGGGTACTCTACTGTAATTTTTGTAGATTTTTACCTACACCAGAGATAGGTGTTGCTGTACAACCCTAGTTAAATAAGGAATAAATGATTATTCTTTATGAGAAAGTAAGAATAATAAAATACGTTTGGTGTATCTTTGAAGCATCACTAGGTCTTGCTGATGTTGTGAATGAGTTAGGTTGGTAAGGTTTGGTCATTTAGGGCCACTTGCTGGTGTAAGGTGTATGATAATTAGTAGAATCACAAGATGCATGTTTTAGGGTACATGTTCTTGGATGACGTGGACTACCTTATAGAAGATGAAGTTTTATCTTAACTGCTCATTCCATGTGCTCGTCTGCATCGCATGTCATTCCATCACTCCATCATAATCCGATGCATCATTTGCATGCACTTATGCACTTGCATCATACAGGATCGCAGGAGGAGTCGCAGGTAGCAGTACCGGAGGAGCAGGCTTGGACCGACCAGCCGGAGCCCCAGGCACAGGAGGTGCCCGAGGAGGAAGAGCCAGGCGAGGAACTGCCAGAGTGCGTCGACCACCATCCTAGCTCGTTCGAAAGAGGCAAGCCCCGGAGCATTATAAGTCTCCTATTTTATAAAAGCTATTCCTTATTACCTGAATTATAATTATATATTGTGCATTAAGTTATAGGAGTTGAGTGAAACCGTTGTTGCATTATTATCCTTGTCCACCGGATTACCTTTTATCCTGTTAGGTCAGGATCGAGTACATTGCTTAGCCATGCTTAGATCGGTAGAAGTCGGGTGATTTCCTGTCACCTGCGAGCTATAGGTGAATACCTGGCTATGGTTAGCAGTATTTGTGAATCTTGAAAAGTAACCAAGTGTTAATGGATAAGCGGAGACCGGGCGGAGTCTTATAGGGTTTTGGACTATAGTGATTCCGTCTGTGTCGATTAAGGACCGATCGTTGCTCGTCCCTCTTCTCATGTTGAACGCATGCCTCACATTTAGCTGGCCGAATAAAGTACCTTTCGACCGCGAAGCTAGTGACACTTTTCGAGCCGGGATAAACTCGGGTTGGCAGACTGGTGTTGAAGGGGGTGTACGGGGACGCGAAGAGTGAGCCCAAGGTGCGTCCTGGCAGTCGGGCGGTCCCTGGGTAGTGCGATCCATGATTGTTATCCCGCGGCTTCTTGGAAAGTGTCATTGGTGATCTACGCGACCCTGACGGGGGAAGCATGGTTTGTGTGAGGAATAAATCTCCAGCTGAATAGGAATTCGATTCGAATCGCCGTCGCTCCCGGTTAGTGAGCACTTGACTCGAGCTACGGCATCGTAGTGTTAATGATGGAACACGGATGGTTATGTGGTTAATGTTGGAAATGCTAAACATGAGATGGTAACTTTGATGTTAATGGTTAATCAAGTGATTGTTTTAGTAATAGGTGCTTACCTAGCATGAATAGGTTATCCTAAAAATGATGCTAAAAGTACTTATTTTAGTTATTCATAATAACTTATGCTTTTCGCAAATGAGTCAAGCCAGTCCACTATATAAAGCCTTGCATGCTCCTTGGTGTCATGTTATTTCTGGTTTTTGACGGGTAAGTCTAGCTGAGTACATTCTCGTACTCAGGGCGTTGTTCCCATTGTTGTTGCAGATGGTCAGATGTACTACGGGTACTGCTCCAATTGTCTGTATCCGGCGATGGGTGACAACTAGGACCTTGGGCAAAGGTCGTTCTGCTTGTCTTATCTACTGCTTTTGTGGAACATGACTATCTACTGGCACTGTAACTGAACTAAGTGTGTGTGCGTAAAACTATTTGCTTCTGCTACTTTATGTTGAACTATGTTGTAATAACTTTTATTTCTGAACTCCGATGTATCTTACTTTTATGGTCAACTTTATGTATCGTGTGAACTGTGGCTGCTAAATCAGTACGATCTTGGTTGTATGTTGGTTGGTTTGAAATCCTTCGTGATTTCACGGAATCTCGAGTTATACGGGCTTAAGTTTGTTAAATTAACCGCCTCGGTGGAAGATTTTCTTACTTAATCTCGTATAATTACGTTGATCCGTTACATCATCCCTTACTAGTATGCGATTAGTGCATATAGTACATGCTTACTAGGATCATGCATAACAAATGAAATGTTTAAATTCATAGCCTACCACTATTGTTTGAATTGTTTAAATGATCTAGTGGTATGTGTATGAATTTGTTCATGAGCTAGTGAACCCAAGTACTTGATCTAGTTTGGATTGCTTACAAGTGACAAGTACAACATTGACAAGATAACCCTTAGCATGAGGTGTGAAGAAGCTTGTCATTGGATCAAACCGGACTTGGGATCTTAGGCAAATCAACTTAGTTCAAGTCATACTAGAAGCTCATGATGATGATAAGAGTACAAGAAAAAAAACAACAATGCAATCAGATATCTAGTTTTTCAAGTGTTATCTAGACTCATTTGATTTCTCACATGGTATTCACAAGTGGCGTCTAGATCAACTTACAAGTGATATCTTACAAATGGTACTCATGAAGATAGCAAATGTTCAAGAAGTGAATATTATTGCCAAATCCTTCAAAGTGGATCCATACTAGAAAATTCTTTCAAATGGTATCACATTCCTACTCATGATATCTTCACGTGGTATCATTCATGCAAGACGATGGTTTCACAAGTGATCCTCAACTTTAAGTGATCAAATCAAGAAATGCTATCCTCATCTTCAAGTGGTATCTCAAGTGAATGACACATGCTATGACATAAGGGGAGGAGCCCCACCGATTGGTATCAAGGTCAAAGATCCTATGTGGTATCTCAAGAGCAACCATAAAGTTTGTTATTTTAACATATGTGGTAATGTCCATCAAAAATGCAAGATTCAAGTCTCAACCATCTACCCCAATGCTAGTCTTTGCATCAATGAGAAGCACACTCTTTATGGAAATTGATGACAAAAGGAGAGAAGTTGGAACAAAGATATGTCAATGCACCAAGAGAGATTGATTTGGGGAGAGATAGATGATATTGGACATGGATATGGACAAAGAGAGAGCAATCAAAATTCTTGGACAAAGAAAGCACACAAGTAGGGGGAGCAAGCTCATGAACTTTGATTGATTACATTTGATATGTGCATAATTCATGTGCTTGCTTGCATTGCATAAAGTTCTTAAATTCAATATGCATGCTTGTGTGGTGTATGCTAGTTATAGAACTTGAATGATGATTTGATAACTAGCATGCATACGATGTTAGCTAGACTTGTGATTATCTTGCAAAAACTAGAACCATGCTTATAATGTTGATCTCACGGGGTTTCTAGTGTTTTTGATGTCTAGCTACTCATGATGCTAAGGATGATGGCAAACTTGTGATTTTTAAATGGTATCAAGCTATCAAATGGTATCGAACTACAAATGTTTATTCTATATACTTTAGCATCACTTAGTAGTGCTAACCCTCCCATAGTTTTCATATTCATGCATATGTGTGAGCTTGAAACCAAACCATTTGAGCACATAAGTAGGGGGAGTTATCACTACCAAGTCAGATTTTATGGTGCTTATCCAAATCCTAACATAGAGCTTAAATGTTGGATAAGTGGCATAAAGTCCAAAAGAACTTAATTTCCATATCTTTGTAGAGTTGTCATCAATTACCAAAAAGGGAGAGATTGAAAGGTCCTTGTTTGGTTTTGGTACTTGAGTGACAACCTTAGGTGGACTAATTATGTTTAATGTGAGATACACAGGGATTAGTCCACAGGTGATGGTGTCATGAAGGAGCTCATTGCATATGAGACATGACATGAAGTCATGTGACCAAGGTGGAGAAGATCAAGATGAGGCTTGGCTTGATGGACCGGTTGCTAGGGTGAAAGGCAAGTTGTGTGATGGCTTGGCACCGAAGGACCAAGGCAACGGTGAAGAGCAAGTGAGGTCAAGATCGATGAACCAATATGGTCACGTGATGATATGAAGTGGATCATATCATTTGGTGAATGGTTGGTGTATGTGTTGCATCAACGTCGGAGGAGATGGAGTGGAATGCGCAAGGCAAAGGTATAACCAAGGGCATTTCTATTTCACCGGTCATAGGTGTGTAGAGAAGTTGATGACCGGATTTAGGATAGATGGCCGTACTATCAAGAGGGGCAAACTTGTTTGCATATTGGTCATCTAGTGCCACTTGAGCGATCTAACTTTGCATACGTGTTAGGATCGAGTGGCGAGGCAAGTTGAGTGCCTAACTTCTTCAAGAAAATAATTGTGAAAATGCTAACACACATGCACATGGTGTTTTACACATTTGTGGTGTTGGCACATTTGCAAAGGAGAAGGTGTTGGAGTTGGTGTTGATCAACTTGGAGAAGAGAGAAAGTTTTTTCGGTGTTCTCCGGACACTAGGATGACTCTTGGAGTGGAATACTGCTTTGATCCATTGTGAATTGGATCAAGTGCTTTAGTGGGTTGTGTAGCCCTCTGAGTAAGCTTTCCAAAATGTCCAAGATCATCGAAATCAGAGTTTAGAGCTAAGAGTTATCGCCGTTTTACCGAAGAGTGGTCTGTGACCGGACTCGTGACCGGACGCGTCCGGTCAGCACCTGCGCGTCCGGTCAGCGTCCGGTTTTACCCGAAATACCCGATATATCCGGTCAGCACCTGCGCGTCCGGTTTTACCCGATATATCCGAAATTGACAAAACCAACCATTTTAGAAGAATTCAAATACCATTTTAAAGCAATAAACAATAGTTATATAAATCACATCATATCTTCATATCAATTACCAACAAATCAATTATCAAGTTAGCATAAATCTACATTAATTCATACCAAATAATATATTTATGGCATTGAAATACTTCATGTCTTCGTATTAGGAATAGAAGAGCAAATATTTGAGATATTTTGGGTAGTTCGGGTACTGAGAAACATTACCCGAATTACCCAAACTAATTTCGGGTTTTTACAATCACTATCCGAAATTGTGATCGGGTATTTCAGGTTCGGGTACTTCGGGTCTGGGTTCGGGTAATTCGGGTTCAGGAATTGGGTATGAGGTATTTTGCCCACCCTTAGGTATCGCACGTCGTAGGTAGACAGGCGACCCGAAAGAATGTCGCACGTTGTAGGAGATTTAATCCTAACCATTCGTTCATTTCTCTATCTCTATCCTACCTCCTATATCCCAATATCCAAACGCCACCTTAGGCCATGTTTAGATACCAAAGTTTGGCCACCAAATTCACTATGTAGAATTCATATTCCTCGTCACATCAAAATGTCGGCACATATATGGAGTACTAAATATAGATAAAATAAAAACCTAATTGCACAGTTTTGTTGTACTTTGCGAGACGAACATTTTAAACCTAATTAATCAATGTTTAGATAATTATTATAAAATAAAAACAAAATTACTACAGTGTAACGCGATATTTACTATGCAAATTTTGCCTCTAAAATTTGGCATCTAAACGAGGCCTTAGAGTTCAAGAACATCACGCGTTGAATCCGATAAGCACGTCTAGGCAGCCGTTGACGAAGGAAAAGAGGGGGAGAGCTCAGTTTATTTTTATTTATTCCAAGACAACCAACATTGCGTTCATCTCGATCTGACGAAACCGAAGAAGAAACACTAGAGTTGAGTCATGACCGCAGCATTCCATACAGGAGAAGAATACGTCCATGCAATTTTTTTCCTTGGATAGGGCCATTGGCACGTTCTCCCCTGCTGCAAGCCCGAGTAGTACTACTCCCTATATACACGGATGGATACAGTGGATATTACATTTTTTATATTTTTATTCGAATTAAGATTCGAATACGGATAATATTATTAGATATATCAGATATGTTACAAATGGATATCGACATCTTAAATATGTGATTTGAGTATTTGGATAAAGATAGTCGGATACAATATCGGATATTGAATATCCAGACTCAGATACAGACAGATCTGAACTCATCTAAACGAATCTGGTCTCAGATACGGTCAGAAAATATCCGTACCATTTGCACCCCTTCAATACGTCCATCTAATTTTCTCGTCCTCGAATAGGGCCACTGGCATGTTCCCCCTGCTGCGAGTCCAAGTAGTACTGCTCCCTATCCCAGTGATCTAATTTTAGACTAGTGTTAAATCAAACGATATAAACACAATTTTATAATAGTATTAAGTCAAGTCATATAAAATTTGATTAATTATATTAATATTTATCACACTAAATAAGTATCATTAAATCTGTTATCAAATATATTTTTATTTTCATAGTATACTTGATTAGGTTTCAAACTCATAAACTGATACACTATTTATATAAATTAATTAAATTTAGGATAGTTGAATTTGAACAAAGACATGGAAACATGGAAATATGGAACAAACTCATAATTTATATAAAAGTATTAATATCTATCATACTAAATAAGTATCATTAAATTTAAGATATAAAAATATTAATATAGCTTAGTTTGACCCGTGGGTCTGATATATCATCGGCCGTCCGGTACGCACGAGGGCGTTGGGGTTGGCCAGCCCCGGGTACGTCCAAAACCGGGGCGGCGCCCTCCCGTTTTGTCCGTTGAAAATTGTTGTTATCGTCTGTCATCAACTGCACTGCACTGCACCGATGGGAACGAAATATAGGGGCTGTTTAGATGGTGTAAAAGGTTGCGTAAAGTTTCTGTAGCAATTTTCGTTGTTATTTGGTAAAATTTATTTAATCATGGACTAACTAGGCTCAAAAGATTCGTCTCGACATTTACAGACAAATTGTGTAATTAGTTATTTTTTTACCTATATTTAATGTTCCATATATGTATCAAAGATTCGATGTGACGGAGAATCTTGTAAAATTTTTGGAATTTTAAAGGAACTAAACACTGCCATAGTCTATAGTCGCAGTATTAGCAGGCCTTACCTGTCGCTCATCGTAGCCTAAAGCTGTAGCACATGTTGGTCTGGTTCCCCCTCAACTCAAAACAAGTGCAACAACATGCAGCAGGTTTGCGAGCAGAAGACGCTCGATCGGCTCTAATCCAGTTATCAAGTACGTATAATAAAGTGGAGATAATTGTCAAATCTTTGTGACAGTAGCGAATGAAGGACTACTGAGGCTGTCCGCACTGCCTACGGTATACCACTCAGCCAATATAGCGGACACAAATCTGCAACAGATAGATCGCAGACGCTACGCGCAAGCCATCCGCCAAATCTGGCGGCTTCCCGAAGCGTACGCTAACCATCCTATGGGAGAGAGAGGAGAGAGGTGACAGTGGACTCCACTTTTTATCCTAACAAAAAAATGTTATAACTCACAAACCAAAAACTCAAATTAAATTCTGATTATACTATTAAATTCGTTTCAATAAATCTATCAAAACAAGATCTCACATGAATATGTTTAGATAAAACTTTTAGAGGATAACAAGTGGGGCCGTTGTTAATAGTTGGTATAGAGTATGAGATATAGAGGATGATGGGTGCGGAAGAAACATGTATAGAGGAGAGAATCTTGATGACCAGATGTATAGATGATGAAAATAGAGTACGATGAGTGTGAATAGGGCCTTGTTTAGATGGTTTTCAAATTCCAAGTTTTTTCACTCTCTCTCCATCACATTAATTTTTGGACGTATGTATGGAGTATTAAATGTTGGTAAAAAAACTAATTGCACAGTTCGATAGCAAATCACGAGACGAATCTTTTAAACCTAGTTACTCCACGATTGAACAATAATTATCAAATACAAACGAAAGTGCTACAGTAACTCGAGTCGAAAAAATTTGTGATCTAGCCCTTGTTTAGTTCCCGAAATTTTTTGGAAAATGTAACTGTAGCGCTACTGTAGCACTTTCGTTATTGTTTGTCAATTATTGTCCGATCATGACCTAACTAGGCTTAAAAAATTCGTCTCGTCCATTTTGTCTAAACTGTGTAATTAGTTTTATTTTTTATCTATATTTAATGCTTCATGTATGTGTCTAAAGATTTGATGTGACGAAAATCTAAAATATTTTGAAAAATATTTTGGGAACTAAACGATGGCCTAAACGAGGCCTAGGCTAAAGGTGGAACAATCGCACAAATGGCAGTTGCGTCTGGTCCGGCGCGGCGCCGGCGAGCCATCAGCCCCCGGCCCCAGGCCCCAGCGCAGTTCCAGTCTTCCAGATCCTACTGGACACGCCAGGTCCTCTGACAGCTAAGCGCTGGCCCCACGTACCCTGCCGGCCGGAGCCGCCACTCCCTTTTTTGCGTTGAGCCCCCTCGCATTAATTTTAATCCAGACCCCGCCCTTCTCCGTCGCGTTTCTAGACATTTGGCTTGGCAGTTAGGCCCCCCCATTTCCACCTTTTTATAGACGCGCACCCTTCGCTGCCGCGTCATTATTACCAGCCGCTCCACTCTTTCGCTCTCATCTAGGCTCGGTCCCCCTCCCTCGTGCCGCGACCGCGAAGCTTGCGGGGTACGGCCGGAGATGGCGGCGGCCGGGGGGATGACCCCGGCCACGGCGGACGCTGTGGAGGAGCTCACGCGGCTGTACCGGGAGCTGCCGCTGCGCCCGGCCGTGGAGGAGGTGGAGGCGGCGGCGGCGGTGCTGGCCTCGGCGGACGCGGAGGAGGAGGCGCGCCTCGCCGAGATCGCCAGGGAGGAGGCGGCGGCGCGGGCGCGGCCCCCGGCGCAGGGCGTGCCGGCCGAGCTCTTGGACGTGCTGTGGGAGGCCAGGCGCAACTCCGTGCGCCTCCGCGCGCTGCAGCAGCGGAAGGAGGCCGCGCACGTCATCGAGCTCGAGAGGCGCTTCAAGCTCTTCGACGACCTCATCCAGAGGGCGTCGCGGGCGGTGTCCCCTGGTGGTGGTGGTGCCAGGGGTGGCGGGGGTGTTGCCGTGGTCGACCACGAGGTCGTCGAGGTCGAGGCGAGGCGGAATCCGGCGCTGGCCGCCGCGGCAACAGAGATAGACCGTGGAAGCAGGGGCGCCTTGGGATTGGAACCCACGTCCATCTCGTCGCTGCGTCGTGCTGCTTCAGCAAGTATTATTACGCCTTCTTAATTCATCTCAGTATTTCTATTTCCCCTGCAAATCTAGGTGAACTTCCGCTCCGCAGGTGCTATGTTATTCCATTCGATTTCGTTTTCCAAAATTTCTTCTTGAGAAAAAATACTTTAGTAGCTGTTAGAAACCAAGTTAATCGTTTGATTACTTGCCGTTTTTCAATAAAGCGCAGTAGGGGGCTCTCCCCTCCTGTTTTCATCAAAAAAAAAGTTAATCGTTTGATTGGTGTAGTTTATGTTGACTTGTCCTTGTTTTGTTTTGTAAAATTTTCTTGTCACCCAAATTTATTTCCTCTACCATATCTTCAGTCCATAGTTCCATTACACTAAGACTTTAAGAAACACTTGACTAGGACTTGTTAGTTGAATCAA
Organism: Saccharum hybrid cultivar R570; assembly: GCA_038087645.1. Classification (NCBI taxonomy): domain Eukaryota; kingdom Viridiplantae; phylum Streptophyta; class Magnoliopsida; order Poales; family Poaceae; genus Saccharum; species Saccharum hybrid cultivar. The sequence goes on along the minus strand of JAQSUU010000066.1, from coordinate 30,287,865 downwards.
TGTAAGATTTTTTTTCCCCCTACAACTATGGTAACATATTATTTTGCCCCAAGATAATCTGTTTATAATTGACTTGTTCATAGGATGCCATCATAATGGTAGTTCTGCTATAATAATGGACACATTTCTTATCACTACTTCACTAGTGCTGGTAATTGGACATGACTAGATTGGCTGTGGACTTTGTGATGTTTCTGTGTTTTAATTGTCGACTGTTCTGTTATGGAACATTGTACCAGAATCAAATAGCTAATTTGATTTTACAGCCAATCACAAATTTGTTTCTGCTGACATTTTTTCCCACCCACCCACACACACCAAAAAAAAAGTTATTTCCTTATTTGGTTGCTTTGAAATGAATGAATTGTTTATTCATTAGCACAGACCCCTACGATTGTGATAATCTATGTTACATGGATACGCCAAGGCACAGGCGTATCGCGTATCGGATACGTATCCGATACGGATACGCGTTCGATACGGCACGGATACGTATCGGCGGAGTATCGGATTTTTATTAATTTTGCGAAAATACGATACGCGGGCCTGATACGTATCAATGTGGGGGATACGCGTATCAGCCTTACTGGATACGGCCCGGCCCAATTACACCGCATATCCCGTCGCCCTAAGCCAGTCGCTGCGTCGCACTTCTCCCGCATCGCGCCGCATCCCGCGATTCCTCCCCCCGCGCGCCGCGATTCCTCCCCCCGCGAGCGCTGCTCGCCGTCCGCCGGCCACCGGCGACGACCCTCCGCTCGCCGGCGACGAGCATCCGTCCCTGCCCGCCGGCGACGAACTCCGCCCCTGCTCACCACTTCGCCCAGCGGCCAGTGCTCCGCCCCTGCTCGCCACTTCGCCCAGGCTGCGACGGTGACGGTGAGTTCCTGGTTGATTTGTTCGATCTCCTCTTTTTTAAGTTCATACTTCATAGCTGCTTGATTTGTTGGATCCCTACCTCATCTTCCTCTCCCCATTCTCGATCTATGCAGTAGATGTCGTCTCCCTCTCCCAATTTGAGCGCTGCTAGTGGAAGTGCAAGTGCAAGTGCATTTAAGTAGTTATTTAAGACCTTCAGACCTATGGCATGATTTGCATTATTATTATTATTATTTTATTTTTTTAAAATATTAAACGTATCCACGTATCGGGTTTTTTGAGAAATTGGCGTATCCGTATCCGTATCCGTATCCGATACCGATACACGTATCCGTATCCGTGTAACTTAGGTGATAATTCTGTGTGTAGTGTATTAGCTATACGCATTCTGCAATTCAAATTTTCTGGACATAAATGACAGCTCACCTATTAATTACTTATATCAATATTCTGCGTAGTTCTACTTTTTTGCTGTGTGTTTTTGCTTGTTACGTGCATTTATTTATGGTCTGCGAATGTGGTCGTGATGGTTCTGCTACACTAATGTTTTTTCAGGAAACTCAACAAATAGTTGCATTGAAGTAATTCTAAGTCAACTCCATTGTTGCTGATTATTTATTTTTACTCAATGTCTATGGTAACATAAGATTTTGTCTGACAATAGTTTTGTATAGATGATCTGTCCATAGGCTGCCATGGTATTAGTAACTCAGTTGTAATAGCTACACTTTCCTTCTCATTAGTTCACTATGAGTAGTAATAGGAGTAGAGGACATGGGGAGATTCGTGATGATTCTGTGAGGTAGTTTTATACATTCGAGGATTCTCTGCTTCATACATCTGAGGGATATCTCAACTGAACTATTGGATATCGGCCAGTAATTCTTTCAAATAGAAGTCTTCAGCGTGTTGTGAAAACTGTAAATTACTTACACTTTACTGATTGGAGTAGATAAGAGATGGTAACGAACAATGAACAGTTAGCCACATTTTCTCTAGGCCTAGCATGAGACCATCTTCTTGTACGGTAACATAAAAAAAAATCTGTGTCTGTATTCTCCTAATAAGTAATAAAGTCTAATATGTCAATTTTTGCAGGTACTGACACAGAAAAGCTGGGCCTTATCCAAGTGGCAAGCCTTATGGAGTCATCGGCGAAGAAGGGGACTACAGAGCTCAATCTCCGGGGTAAGCTGGTGGACCAAGTTGAGTGGCTCCCTGTCTCGCTTGGAAAGTTACAGGATGTCACTGAGCTTGATCTATCTGAGAATAGGATCATGGCACTCCCATCAACAATTGGTAGCCTTAGATACTTGACAAAGCTTGATCTCCACTCAAACCAGCTGATCAATCTGCCTGATACATTCGGGGAACTTTCCAGCCTGATTGATCTTGACTTGCATGCAAACCAGCTAAAGTCTCTTCCTACATCATTTGGAAATCTCACGAGCCTTGCCAATCTTGACCTGAGCTCGAATCTATTGAAGGTCCTTCCTGATTGTTTAGGAAAGTTAAAAAACTTGAGAAGGTTAATTGCTGAGACGAATGAGCTTGAGGAGCTACCCTATACTATTGGATCGTGCACCTCTCTTGTGGAGCTTAGATTAGATTTTAATCAGCTCAAAGCCCTTCCAGAAGCCATTGGGAAGTTGGAAAACCTGGAAATCCTGACGTTACACTACAACAGAATCAAAGGCCTGCCTACAACAATTGGCCATCTTACCAGGTTGAGGGAGCTGGATGTCAGTTTCAATGAAGTTGAGACTATACCTGAGAACATTTGCTTTGCAGCCAGCCTTGTGAAGCTGAATGTCAGCAGAAACTTTGCCGACTTAAGAGCCCTGCCAAAATCAATAGGCGAACTTGAGATGCTAGAGGAGCTGGACATCAGTAGTAACCAGATACGAGTACTTCCAGACTCTTTCAGGCATCTCTCAAAGCTACGTGTGTTTCTTGCTGATGAAACTCCACTGGAAGTACCGCCTAAAGAAGTTGTAAAATTGGGGGCTCAGGTATGCATTGAGGTGTTATTTTCCCATATTTACTGACTTTTTTTTGCCTTCACTGACTGAAATGATGTTTCTTCTGCATGTCAGGAGGTGGTTAATTATCTGAAGAATATGGTTGCTGCAAGGGAAGTGAGCCAGAAGGAAACTGATAAGAGGAACTTCTGGACCTGGCTCGGCTCACTGTTTGGTTGTTGCAAAAAGAATCAAGGATTGGGACCAGTTCCAGTTTAGCTGAACCATTTCATCTGCATGTATTGTCATGAAATTGTTCAGTTTTGGTCAATCTCTCAAGTCAGCGATGAAATGAGGCATGGCTATTATTGTTATTTTCCACTTTATGTTTGTGTATACAATGGATATATGTAGCGCTTTCTTGTACATAAGGTTCATTTATGTGTAATTCATCTGTATGAAACAATCATGTTACTCCATGAAACTCGAGCTGCCCAACATTTCTATTAAATGCTACCTCCATAAAAGAATGCAATTCTAACATGCTACAAAGTTAAAGTATCTTGACTTACTATATATGAAAAGAATTAAGGATATCAAATAAATATCATTAGATTGGTCATGAGATGTATTTTCATAATATACTTATTTAACATCATAAACATAAGTATTTTAACTATGTATTTGATTAAACTTTAGGCACTTTAAAAAAAAGCGCACTTAGAATTTATTCTCTTTGGACGGAGGTAGTATGTAACTCCGCCTATGTTGACTGGAAGACTTTCTTAAAGTCGTCTCAACATAGCCGGTCCTAAGCCCGGGTAAAGGAGGAGGGTGTGTTAAGGTCTGGCGAACCAACAGTAAAAAAATAGCCACTCTCATGGATTTGAAACCCACAAGAGATTCGTTGGGGCGTAACTCTCTTAGCGACGTGCTATATCGGAACCCGGGTGTGGTGTTAAATGGGGAAGGGCCGGGTCGTTATCCCCTTAGTGGCGCGTCGTATCGTGACCCGGGTACGATGAAAAATGAGTAAGGGTCGGGCCGTCGCAACCTTAGTGGCGCGCTACATCTATGCCCGGGTGTAGTAAAAAAATGAGTAAGGGTCTTTGCACTTCTCTCGACGGGTGCGAAGGGTAAGGAAGCTAGCCGAGCCAACTAGGATTCGTCTAGGTAGCTGAAACGTAGGGTCTCTAACAGGTAAGCTAAGAGAGTTAGTCGATGCGGCAATTAGAAGGCGTGTAAATATTCTATGCGTTCAGGAGACTAAATGGAAGGACCAGAAGGCGAAGGAGGTGGAGGATACTGGCTTCAAACTTTAGTACACGGGGACAATATCGGGTAGGAATGGTGTAGTCATCTTAATCGATAGGAGCCTTAAGGATGGAGTCGTTGATGTTAGGAGGCAAGGCGACCGGATTATCTTGGTCAAGCTGGTAGTTGGAGATTCGGCTCTGAATGTGATCAGTGCCTATGCCCCTCAGGTAGGTCTTAGCGAGGACACCAAGAGGCAGTTTTGGGAAGATCTTGATAGCATGGTTAGTACCATGCCTATCAGCGAGAAACTCTTTATAGGAGATCTCAACGGCCATGTTGGTGCGACTAATGTAGGTTTCGAGCGTGTGCACGGGGGGTTCGGGTATGGTAGTAGGAATCAAGAGGGGGAGGATGTTTTGAACTTCGCGCTGGTCTATGACTTGTTGATAGTGAACACCCTCTTTAGGAAGAGGAAATCTCATCTAGTAACCTTTCGTAGTGGACAACACTCGAGCCAGATCGACTTTATCCTTGCAAGGAGGGAGGATAGACGTGCTTGCTTTGATTGTAAGGTGTTACCTGGGGAGTGTGTTATCCCTCAACATAAGCTTGTGGTGACGGACTTTCGCTTTCGGATACGTGTCCACCGGAACAAACGGGCCAAGATTGCGAGAACGAAGTGGTGGAAGCTTAGAGGGGAAGCAGCGCAAACGTTTAAGGAGAGGATGCTAGACGAGGGGCCTTGGGAAGGAGAAGATGTCGACGACATGTGGCTAATGATGGCAACATGTGTCCGGAAGGTGGCTTCGGAAGTGTTTGGCGTGAGTAGGGGAGGCAAACGGGGAGCGAAAGACACATGGTGGTGGAATGACGAGGTGCAAAAGGCTATTAGAGAGAAGGAGTGTTTCAAGCGTCTCCACCATGACAAGAGTGCAGCCAACATCGAGGGCTAGCGAAGAGGGTTGCAAAGCGAGTTGAGTGTAGCAAAAGGTCAGGCGTATGATGGCCTTTATCAGCGGCTAGGCACGAAGGAAGGGGAGAAGGACATTTATAGGATGGCTAGAATCCGCGAGAGGAAGACAAGGGACATCAACCAAATAAAATTCATCAAGGATGGGATAGATTGACTTCTGGTGAAGGATGAGGAGATCAAGGACAGATAGAGAGAGTACTTCGACAAGCTGTTTAATAGGGAGAATGAGGGTCCTACCCTTGAGTTGGACGACTCATTTGACGATACCAACAGACGCTTTGTGAGGAGAATTCAAGAGGCAGAGATCGGAGAGGCTTTGAAGAGGATGAAGGGAGGTAAAGCGATGGGCCTTGATGGTATCCCCATTGAGGTGTGGAGATACCTAGGCGCCAGAGCGATAGTATGGTTAACTAAGCTTTTTAACCTTATTTTTTGGTCTAACAAGATGCCTGAAGAATGGAAGAGAAGTATATTAGTACCTATCTTCAAGAACAAGGGAGATGTTCAAAGTTGTACTAACTACCGTGGGATTAAGTTGATGAGCCATACGATGAAGCTCTAGGAGAGGGTTATCGAGCATCGCCTAAGGAGAGTGACACGTGACCCAAAATTAGTTTGGGTTCATGCCTGGTAGGTCGACCATGGAGGCGATTTTCTTATTACGACAATTGATGGAGAGATATAGGGAGCAGAAGAAGGACTTGCACATAGTCTTTATTGACCTCGAGAAGGCATATGACAAAGTACCGAGAAATGTCATGTGGTGGGCTTTGGAAAAGCACAAAGTCCCAACTAAGTACGTTACCCTCATCAAGGATATGTACAGGGATGTGGTGACGTTTGTCCGAACATGTGATGGCGACACCAGTGACTTTCCAATTAAAATAGGACTGCATCAGGGGTCAGCTTTGAGCCCTTATTTATTTGCTTTGGTGATGGATGAGGTCACAAGGGACATACAAGGTGATATCCCTTGGTGTATGCTCTTTGCTGATGATGTGGTGCTAGTTGACGACAGTAGGGCAGGGGTTAATAGAAAGTTAGAACTATGGAGGCACACGTTAAAGTCAAAAGGGTTCAGACTTAGTAGGATTAAGACCGAGTACATGAGGTGCGATTTCAGCGTGACTAGGCATGAGGAGGGAGACGTTAGCCTCGATGGGCAAGTGGTGGCCAAGAAGGATACTTTTCAGTATTTAGGGTTAAAAGGTCTAGATGGCTAGAGGGGGGGGGTGAATAGCCTTTTAAAACTTTCTACAAAGACAAGCTAAACAAGTTTATCAATATAACAAATAGCGAGATGCGAGTTTTGCTTAGCCTACGGGGTGTTTGCAAGCCACCTATCCAAATCACAATTCTAGTAAATTAGCACTCAACCGCACAAGTCAAACCGAGAAGGTAACTACAACTATAACTAGTAAGCTACACAAAAGAGCTACTCTAGCAAAGCTAACTAGCTAGCAAAGATAACTAAGAAAGTAATGTGGAGTTGAGTTAGGAGGGTTTCACCGTGGGGCGAAGTATTGAGCCAACCAATGTGATCAACAATGAATACCAATACAATCGAACACCGGGATCAATCAATCACAATATGAAAGTGATGACACAAGATTTATCCCGAGGTTCACGTGCTTGCCGGCACGCTAGTCCCCGTTGTGTCCCTCTTCACCACGTGGTTCGGTGGCTAATCGGTCTCACACCGAGCCTCTCAAAAGGCACCACAAGAACCTACCAAATGGCAAAAGGTTGCAATGACACGAGCAATTTACTAATGTTGCCTTTGGCGCTTCGCCGAGGTAGGCACAAACCCCTCACAATCACCGGAGGTGGCCAAGAACAATCACCAACTCTTGCCAACGCCTCCAAGCTGCTCCAAGCCGTCTAGGTGGCGGCAACCACCAAGAGAAACAAGAATCCCGCAGCAAATCAACCACCAAGTGCCAACTAGATGCTATCTCACAATGCAAATGCACTTGGATCACTCAATCTCACTTCGAATATGCAAAGAAGCAAGAGAGATGAGTGGGAGGGGAGTTGCTTAGCTCAAAGTGCTCACAAGTATGTCAAAATGTCCAAGAGAGAGAGCCTTGAGCCGGCCAACGAGTATTTATAGACGTACCCCTTCGAATATAGCCGTTAGAAACTGAAATCAGCAGCAGTCGCGCTCACCGGACGCGCTGGTGCAACAGACCGGACGCGCCGGTGCTGCAACGGCTAATTTTTGAAACACTGACCGGACGCGCTGGTGGTAACGACCGGACGCGCTGGTCACCACCGGACGCGCCGGTCCCGTGACTCACCGGACGCGCCGGTCAACACCGAGTCGCGCAAAACAAACCAACCACCGGACGCGCTGGAGAACCGACCGGACGCCACAGTGACCGCGTCCGGTGGGAGTCCAGTAAGCTCCCTGGACCACCGGACGCGTCCGGTGGCCTGTGACCGGACGCGCCTCGCGTCCGGTGCAGCAACTGAAAAACGCGCAGTTACTGGACACTGACCGGACGCGCCGGACGCACAGTGACCGCGTCCGGTGCAGCGTCCGGTGACGTCTGTGACCTCCGTTCGCTTCCGTTTCTTTTTCGTTTGATTTCCGACTTCCGGCGTAGTAGAAAATAGGCATTTCATTTCCCCGAAATCGCCTGAATCCCGCGCTCGCACGCTCGGCGGGAGGGAGAGAGGACCCCAAACCCTCTCTACCGCTTAAACTCCAACGCCATCGCAAACGTGCTAACACCACCAAGTGATCATCACCATGTGCATGTGTGTTAGCATTTTCACAATCAATTTTCGAGGCGTTATTAGTTCTATCCAAATGCATATGACATGAAATGCACACCTAGAGGCACTTAGGAGTTCAATAGCCACGTCATTCCCCTCTTTATAGTACGGCTATCTATCCTATAATGTAACCACACCCACTAGGTGTCTTGGTTACTAAAACACAACCCTTAAGCATATACCTTTGCCTTGATCACATAGAGTTGCATCCAAATCCAAGTGTGGCCATCATGATCACCATGTCCATCTTGCCACCAACCTTGGAATGTACTAATCCTCATATGCTACATACAACTTAGGCATAGGATTAGTACTTAGGCATTGTCACTAATTACCAACACCAAACATAGGACTTTCAATCTCCCCCTTGTTGGTAATTGGTGACAACCCTTTCACAAAGATATTATGATAAAATTTTGATTGAACCCATGTCACATTGTCCAAGTATATTACCATGTGTAAGAAGTATGGACAAGTGATCATGAATTCAAATTGATAGCAATGGCTCCCCCTACATGTATGCTATATATTTGGATTTTGGAAGCATACATGTTAGATAGGAAAGATTAGGAGCATTGACTATCAATAGGTGCTAAGTGTTTTAGATTATAGACCTTTGAAGCGTGATACCATCGGAGTAGCAATAAACACCATCTTAGCACCTTGTGTAGTTAGATCCACTTGAAAAGCACAAACAAAACTAGAAACCTCGTGAGATCAACATTATAAGCAAGGTTCTAGTACCACTTTGAAAGATATGAAGCAAGTAAGATCTAACTACTTCCTATTCATGCTAGTACTTCAATTCATCATTCAAATTACACTAGCAAGTCACCACACAAGCAAAGTATCGGAGAAAAAGAAATGCATAACAATGCATCATACATATGAAGTGCACATGGAAATGCAACATTCATGTTTAAGAGCTTGCTCCCCCTACTTGTGTGCTCAAAATTTTAGTTGATCCCCTTCTTTTATCAATTTCTCCTCTTTTAGATTTTCTCTTTGTGAACAACATTTTTTCTCCCCCTTTGTGTTTCTCCCCCTTTGAGTTCTATCTTTGTGAACTATATTTTCTCCCCCTTTGGCACCAATGACCACAAGGGACCAAAATTAGATAGATTACCATGTTGAATTATGGGGTGATGATCAAGTTTGTGATTCAACCTAGATTGCTTGCATAAAAATAATGCTTCGGTTTGATCCAAGGGCAAGCTTCTTCACACCTCACTAGAAGGGTTATCATGCACCATGTTGAAGCAAATATTTAGACAAGTTTTCTAGATTAAACACTTAGGGTCACAAGCAACTTAAACAAGTTATATGCTACCACTAGATCATACGAGTCATGGAAACAATAGTGGCACCATATAAACTTCAAATTCATTTGATTTTCATGAATGAGCCTAGAACATGTAAAATTTGACTAGATGCACTAAACAAGTCCTTAGCATAGAATGTATGACATGTCAACCAATTTGTACCTTGGGGCTCGAAGGAGAGGCATGTCATAACATTGAGTGCATCAACTCATGTTGGAGAAGTCAAGTATGTTCAACTCATTCTTTAGCTTGTGAAATCTCTTCTCATCAAGTGGCTTGGTGAATAGATCGGCTAGTTGATCTTCGGTGCCCACACTCTCAATAGCAATGTCACCCTTTTGTTGATGATCTCTAATAAAATGATGACGAACATCAATATGCTTTGTTCTTTGATGTTGAACCGGATTGTTGGTTAGCTTCACGGCACTTTCATTGTCACATAGCAATGGCACATTCTTGAAGTTGATTCCAAAATCTTTCAATGTTGCCTTCATCCACAAGATTTGTGCACAACAACTACCCGCGGCGATGTATTCGGCTTCGGCGGTAGATAGTGCAATACTATTTTGCTTCTTGGATGACCATGAGACAAGTGATCTTCCCAACAATTGACAAGTCCCGGAAGTGCTCTTTCTCTCCACTTTGTCACCGGCATAGTCGGAATCCGAATATCCAACTAGCTCAAAGCTTGCACCTTTGGGATACCATAATCCAACATCTTGTGTATGCTTCAAATACCTCAATATTCTCTTTGTTGCCTTCAAATGACTTTCTCTTGGTGAGGCTTGAAATCTTGCACACATGCATACACTAAACATCACATCGGGTCTTGATGCCGTCACATAGAGTAGGCTACCAATCATTGATCTATAAAGCTTTTGATCCACCATGTTGCCACTCTTGTCACTATCCAAACTTCCACTAGTGCCCATTGGGGTTGTAATGCCCTTTGCATCTTCCATGCCAAACTTCTTGAGCATATCTTTGATGTACTTGGTTTGGCTCACAAATGTTCCTTCCTTCATTTGTTTGATTTGAAGTCCAAGAAAGAAACTAAGTTCACCGATCATTGACATTTCAAATTCCTTTGCCATCATTTTCCCAAACTCATCACAATAATCTTGATTGGTTGAACCAAAGATGATATCATCAACATATATTTGCAACACAAACAAGTCTTTCCCAATCTTCTTGGTGAAGAGAGTAGTATCCACTTTGCCCATAACAAATCCTTTGGATAGCAAGAAGTCCCTCAATCTTTCATACCATGCTCTTGGTGCTTGTTTCAATCCATACAAAGCTTTCCTTAACTTGTATACATGGTTGGGTTTCTTGTCATCTTCAAAACCGGGAGGTTGCTCCACATACACCTCCTCTTGAATGTACCCATTGAGAAATGCACTCTTCACATCCATTTGATATAGCTTGATATTGTGAGCACAAGCATAGGCAAGTAAGATTCTAATTGCTTCCAGTCTTGCAACCGGGGCATAAGTTTCACCAAAGTCAAGACCCTCTATTTGTGTGTAACCTTGAGCCACTAGTCTTGCTTTGTTCCTTACTACTATCCCATCTTGATCTTGCTTGTTGCGAAAGACCCATCTTGTTCCAATGACATTGTGATCCTTAGGCCTCTCAACTAGTTCCCATACTTCATTTCTCTTAAAGTTGTTGAGCTCTTCATGCATTGCATTTACCCAATCCGGATCTCTTAATGCTTTATCAATGTCCTTGGGTTCTTCCATTGATACAAAAGAAGAGTGAGCACAAAATGATGCCAATCTTGATCTAGTTTGAACTCCCCTTTGTATGTCACCAATGATGGAATCCAATGGATGGTCTCTTGCAATGTTAGTTGGTTGAAGCACTTGGACTTGATTGCTTGGATGTTGATGTTGATCATGAGTTGGAGATGATGAACTAGCCACTTGTTGATCTTGTTGCACTTGAGATGATGTACTAGCTTGATTTTGCATTAGAGACCCACTAGCTTGTGTAATTGGACTTTGGAGCACTTGATCTTTGTTGTCATCCACATCAATCACTTGCTTTGGCCTAATATCACCAATATCCATTTCTTTCATAGCATTGGTCAATTGAGTTCCTCTCACATCATCCAAGTTATTTTCCTCATCTTGAGAGCCATTTGTTTCATCAAACTCAACATCATGAACTTCCTCAAGTAAACCACTAGCCAAATTCCAAACTCTATAAGCTTTGCTAGTAGTGGAGTAACCAAGTAAGAATCCTTCATCACATTTCTTCTCAAACTTGCTCAATCTAGTGCCCTTCTTCAAGATGTAGCATTTGCAACCAAATACCCGAAAGTATGCAATGTTGGGCTTTCTTCCATTTAAGATCTCATATGGTGTTTTCTCTAAGAACTTGTGGCAATAGAGGCGGTTGCTATAGAAGCAAGCCGTGTTGATTGCTTCGGCCCAAAATGAATGACTCACATTATACTCATTCAACATTGATCTTGCCATATCAATCAAAGTTCTATTCTTTCTCTCAACTAGGCCATTAGATTGAGGTGTATACTTGGCCGAGAATTGATGCTTGATTCCAAGCTCCTCACATAGCTCATCAACTCTTGTGTTTCTAAACTCACTTCCATTGTCACTTCTCACTTTCTTGATTGTGGTCTCAAACTCATTTTGCACTCTCTTGATGAACTTCTTGAATATGTCAAATACATCACTCTTGTCCACAAGAAAGAATACCCATGTGTATCTAGTGAAATCATCCACAATCACAAAGCCATACTTGTTGCCACTTATACTTGTGTATGTAGTTGGTCCAAATAGATCCATGTGCAACAACTCAAATGCCTTGGAGGTACTCATGATGCTTTTCAATGGATGAGTGTTGCCTACTTGCTTTCCGGCTTGACATGCACTACATAGCTTATCCTTCTCAAATGTGACATCCTTCAAGCCTCTAACTAAGTCATGCTTCACTAACTTGTTCAATTGTTTCATACCAACATGACCAAGTCTTCTATGCCATAACCAACCCATACTTGATTTGGTGAGCAAGCATGTTGAAAGTTGAGTGTCACTAGCACTGAAATCAACCAAGTATAGATTCTCATATCTAAAGCCTTTGAAGATCAAATTAGAGCCATCAACACTAATTATCTCCACATCATCAACACCAAATATGCACTTGAAACCGAGATCACATAATTGAGCAACCGAGAGGAGATTGAAGTTCAACTTTTCAACTAAGAGCACATTGGAAATGCTATGATCATTTGAGATTGCAATCCTTCCAAGAGCCTTCACATCACCCTTGCTATTGTCACCAAATGTGATACTATCAATGCCACTATCATTTGATTTGAGAGAGTTGAACATTCTTGAATCACCGGTCATATGTTGAGAGCACCCACTATCAAGCACCCAATGCCTTCCTCCGGCCTTGTAATTTACCTACAAAACAATTTAATGTCTTTTAGGTACCCATACTTGCTTGGGTCCTTGGAGGTTAGTAACTAAGCTCTTTGGTACCCAAATGGCCTTCTTCTTTGGACCCACAATTGGTGTACCAACAAACTTAGCATGCACACCTTTCTCACCCTTGGTAAGCACATAACAAGAATCAAAAGGAATGTAATCCATTTTAGCATGAAACTTGTTGTTGTTCTTGTTCATTTTATTACAATTAATCTCTAGATGCCCAACTTGCTTGCATCTATTGCAATAACGACCATTGCTCTTCACAAAGCAAGACTTTGGAGTAGTAAAGGCCGCCTTGCCCTTCTTGGGAGTATAGCCCAAACCCTCTTTGTTAAGAGAGAACCTTTGGCTACCCAAGCATTTTAGCAAGCGAGCATCCCCACCATAGGCATTGCCTAATGCGCGGGTGAGATCATCCACCTCTCTCTTGAGAGTCTCATTCTCAACCACAAGTGATGAATCACTAGTAGTAGAGGTAGAGTTGGTTGTGGTGGATGATGATGAGCTACATGAAGCATTAGTAGGACCAACAAATAAAGAATCATCAATAATATCACATGTTAGTCCAATATCACAAGTGACAATCACTTGCTCCTCCTTAGCTTCCTTCATGAGCTTCTCCAACTTGAGGTCCTTCTCCTTGATGAGCTCAAGTAGAGAGGAGTGGGCTTCCTTAAGCCTAGTGTGAGCAACTTCAAGGTCCTCGTGGTCTTCCTTTAGACACTCACGAGAGGCCTCTAACTCATCAAAGGATTTCCTAAGAGCTTTGAGCTCTTGTTCAATTCCTTTGCACTCCTTACTCTTTTTGAGAGCAACAAGCTCCTCCATCAAGGCATCATTTTCATTGCTCTTGGCAATGAGCTCTTGTTCCAAGATTTTGTATTTCTTGGTGGTCCTCTTGTAGCCTTTGCTCATTTGATCTATTATGCCCAATAGATCATCCTTGGAGTAGTCCTCATCCTCCTCATCATCACTCCTACAATCATCACTAGCACAAGAATCATCATCACTATCATCATATTTTACCTTGGTAGGCTTGGCCATAAGGCATGTCGATGTAGTGTCGAAGATGGATGACTTGTTGGAGAGGGCGATGCTTGCAATGGCTCGCCGAGTGGTCCTCTCATCATCACTAGAGCTTTCATCATCATCACTATCGGAGTTGTCACTATCCCAAGTGACCACATAACCACCGCCCTTCTTCTTCTTGTTGATAGTGAAGCTCTTCTTCAACTTCAACTCCCCATCATGATATCTTTTATCTTCATAGGGACACTTTGCCACTACATGATCGGGGCTATTGCAATTGTAGCAAAGCACCTCCTTTGCCTTCATGAAATCCCTTCTCTTCCTTGCCCCATATCCTTTCTTCTTCATGAACCTCCCCATCTTGTGCACTAGGAGGGCCATGGTCTCATCATCGAATGGATCATCATCATCACTCTCCACCTTGCTCTTGCCCTTAGAAGATGAAGCCTTGAAAGCAATGGGCTTCTCTTGCTTGACCTTGGTCTCCTTCTTCTCATCTTCATCTTCATCATCATTGTATTGGGCATCGGTCATTATATCTCCAAGCACATTGGTTGGTTTGACCTTGTCCAATCCCTCTCTAAAGATCATTCTTCTCAAGGTGGCAAACTTCTTGGGTAAGCACATCAAGAACTTGTGTGAGAAGTCCTTGTCCTCAACCTTCTCTCCAAGCCCCTTGAGATCATTGACAATGACTTGGAGCCTATAGAACATCTCCGGGATGGATTCATCATCCTTCATCTTGAAAGTGGAGAACTTGTCCTTGAGCATATATAGCTTGGCACTTTTTACCGTTGAAGTGCCTTCATATGTTTCTTCAAGCCTTATCCAAAGCTCATTTGCCTTTTCAAGATCTTTGATTTGCTCAAATACTTTATCATCAATGGCACGGTAAATTGTGTCAAGTGCCGCCGTGTTGCATTGTTTGTTGATGCGGTCATTTGGAGTGAGATTTTCTTCATCAAGAATGATGTATCCTTCATTGGTCACATCCCAAACCTTCTCATGTATATTGCCAAGATATTGCTTCATCTTCCTTTTCCAATGATCAAAGGAAGAGACGCCATCAAAGAATGGAGGCTTGCCATTAACATGGTTGAACATAACTTGAGCCATCTTGCACCGAGGTTGTTAAGCCTTGCAAACGGTGACCACGGCTCCGATACCACTTAAAAGGTCTAGATGGCTAGAGGGGGGGGGTGAATAGCCTTTTAAAACTTTCTACAAAGACAAGCTAAACAAGTTTATCAATATAACAAATAGCGAGATGCGAGTTTTGCTTAGCCTACGGGGTGTTTGCAAGCCACCTATCCAAATCACAATTCTAGTAAATTAGCACTCAACCGCACAAGTCAAACCGAGAAGGTAACTACAACTATAACTAGTAAGCTACACAAAAGAGCTACTCTAGCAAAGCTAACTAGCTAGCAAAGATAACTAAGAAAGTAATGTGGAGTTGAGTTAGGAGGGTTTCACCGTGGGGCGAAGTATTGAGCCAACCAATGTGATCAACAATGAATACCAATACAATCGAACACCGGGATCAATCAATCACAATATGAAAGTGATGACACAAGATTTATCCCGAGGTTCACGTGCTTGCCGGCACGCTAGTCCCCGTTGTGTCCCTCTTCACCACGTGGTTCGGTGGCTAATCGGTCTCACACCGAGCCTCTCAAAAGGCACCACAAGAACCTACCAAATGGCAAAAGGTTGCAATGACACGAGCAATTTACTAATGTTGCCTTTGGCGCTTCGCCGAGGTAGGCACAAACCCCTCACAATCACCGGAGGTGGCCAAGAACAATCACCAACTCTTGCCAACGCCTCCAAGCTGCTCCAAGCCGTCTAGGTGGCGGCAACCACCAAGAGAAACAAGAATCCCGCAGCAAATCAACCACCAAGTGCCAACTAGATGCTATCTCACAATGCAAATGCACTTGGATCACTCAATCTCACTTCGAATATGCAAAGAAGCAAGAGAGATGAGTGGGAGGGGAGTTGCTTAGCTCAAAGTGCTCACAAGTATGTCAAAATGTCCAAGAGAGAGAGCCTTGAGCCGGCCAACGAGTATTTATAGACGTACCCCTTCGAATATAGCCGTTAGAAACTGAAATCAGCAGCAGTCGCGCTCACCGGACGCGCTGGTGCAACAGACCGGACGCGCCGGTGCTGCAACGGCTAATTTTTGAAACACTGACCGGACGCGCTGGTGGTAACGACCGGACGCGCTGGTCACCACCGGACGCGCCGGTCCCGTGACTCACCGGACGCGCCGGTCAACACCGAGTCGCGCAAAACAAACCAACCACCGGACGCGCTGGAGAACCGACCGGACGCCACAGTGACCGCGTCCGGTGGGAGTCCAGTAAGCTCCCTGGACCACCGGACGCGTCCGGTGGCCTGTGACCGGACGCGCCTCGCGTCCGGTGCAGCAACTGAAAAACGCGCAGTTACTGGACACTGACCGGACGCGCCGGACGCACAGTGACCGCGTCCGGTGCAGCGTCCGGTGACGTCTGTGACCTCCGTTCGCTTCCGTTTCTTTTTCGTTTGATTTCCGACTTCCGGCGTAGTAGAAAATAGGCATTTCATTTCCCCGAAATCGCCTGAATCCCGCGCTCGCACGCTCGGCGGGAGGGAGAGAGGACCCCAAACCCTCTCTACCGCTTAAACTCCAACGCCATCGCAAACGTGCTAACACCACCAAGTGATCATCACCATGTGCATGTGTGTTAGCATTTTCACAATCAATTTTCGAGGCGTTATTAGTTCTATCCAAATGCATATGACATGAAATGCACACCTAGAGGCACTTAGGAGTTCAATAGCCACGTCATTCCCCTCTTTATAGTACGGCTATCTATCCTATAATGTAACCACACCCACTAGGTGTCTTGGTTACTAAAACACAACCCTTAAGCATATACCTTTGCCTTGATCACATAGAGTTGCATCCAAATCCAAGTGTGGCCATCATGATCACCATGTCCATCTTGCCACCAACCTTGGAATGTACTAATCCTCATATGCTACATACAACTTAGGCATAGGATTAGTACTTAGGCATTGTCACTAATTACCAACACCAAACATAGGACTTTCAAGGGTCGATGCTACAAAAGGATGGAGACATTGATGAAGATGTTAGGCATAGAATTTCAGCCGGCTGGTTGAAATGGCGTCAAGTTTCTGGGGTCCTCTGTGACAAAAGGGTGCCTCAGA
Source organism: Saccharum hybrid cultivar R570 (assembly GCA_038087645.1). NCBI lineage: Eukaryota > Viridiplantae > Streptophyta > Magnoliopsida > Poales > Poaceae > Saccharum > Saccharum hybrid cultivar. The sequence continues at coordinate 30,270,977 of JAQSUU010000066.1, read as the reverse complement.
AGCTAAAAGATAAGTTCTATAGGACGGCGATTCGTCCGACGATGTTATACGGTGCTGAGTGTTGGCCTACAAAAAGGCGACATGTCCAGCAATTGAGTGTAGTAGAGATGCGTATGTTGCGTTGGTGTTGTGGGCACACAAGGAGGAATAGAGTCCGGAACGACGATATTCGGGATAGGGTTGGGGTGGCACCAATTGAGGAGAAATTGATTCAACATCGGTTGAGATGGTTTGAACATGTCCAACGGAGGCCTCCTGAGGCGCCGGTGCGTAGTGGTGTTCTAAAGCGAGCCGATAATGTAAAGAGCAGTAGAGGTCGACCTAAACTAACTTAGGACGAGTCCGTTAAGAGAGATCTTAAGGAGTGGAATATCTCTAAGGATTTAACTATGGACAGGAGCGCTTAGAGATTGACAATCAACGTGCCTGAATCGTGACCTATTTTTGTCTTGTGCCCTTTATGTCTCTTTATGTGTCTTCCCGTTTCTCGTCTCTTTTGGGTTTTATCTCTCCTCAGCTTGCTTGAGACAAAAGACTATGTTGTTGTTGTTGTTGTTGGACGGAGGTAGTATGTCAAATTTAAGCTGAGACAAACTGTTGACTTCCATATAGGAATTGCTATACTTCCACTGCCCTAGAATTAGTATTGAAGGGTCATTTCGGCTGTCGTATACAAGCTGTTGGTTGATCGCTGTCTTTGAATTGGCAGATGACGATGCACATGTACCATTGTAATACTGACCATCAATACCTGTTTTGCCAAACGTGAAGATCCATTTGTCTCGGTCAGACTCGTATACTCTGCAGTACCCTGGCCCTATCTGCCATCTCTTTATAATGCCTCTTCAGTACAGTCTCCACTAGTCAGCGAGAAAGGGCGCAGGGCCCGTGCGGCAGAGAGAGGGAGCGGGAAGTGAGCGCAGCTGGCTGCTGGGCCGCTTGCCCTTGGGCCTGCGCGTGCGAGAATGGGAGGGCGTGGCCGGCTAGGCCTGCAGAGCGAGCTGGGCTGCGGCGCAAGCTTCTGGGAGACACGAGGGCCAGCTGGGCTGCTTCTCAGGTCGGGCCAGAAAGAGAAAGAGAGGAAGAGGGTTTAAAAGAAGAGGTTTTTCCTTTTTATTCAAGGACAACACAAACCAATTCAAAGCAAACTTTTTTTTGACGGAAAAAAGCTGTGGGGGAGATCCCCACAGCGGTTTTTAAATTAAATTAAATTCAAAGCAAACTTTTGATTTTCAAAACAAACATAGGCATCACAAAATTATATGCAACAGCGTGAATGCACAACCATGTTTCTAATTCCTTATATTTTATTTTATTCTAAAAGAATTGTTTCCCCTATATTTAATGCACACAAAATTGCATGATTAGATCAAATTGAAACTATTTTCAGAAATCAAAATTTTAAGGTGTTACAAATAAGAGCTTTTTTGGAGCAAGGCTTGCCAAATGGTCATCTAAAAATGGCTCCACTAAGGAAGTTCGGAGGAGCCAAAGCCATTTTTCTATTGAGAAGTCGACTCATAAAAAATGTGACTTTTCTCAGATCCTCCTCACAAACATAGCACAAACTATAACAAAATTGCCACAAAAAGCCGTTTTTGTCAAATATTTTCTAAACTAGGGGCCTGTTTGGCAGAGCTTCACCACTAAAAAAGTAAATCTAGATCTGTGATTCATCATGAAGCAGCTCCACTAGTGGATCTGAGATCCGCCGTGGATCTATAGGGAACTGTTTGGCTACACAATAGCTCTAAATCCACGAAACTAAGGTTTTGGTGAGAATGGCATCTTCTACCCTTGGGCACGACCATGGCGAAGCTCCGATTTGATCCCCTAGCAGCGCCGGCCCTGGCCAATCCCCTAGCAACACGGCGGCTCCTTGGGCACGGTGAGGGCGGCCACACTCCTCCCACAGCACTCGCAACATCTCCTTGAACCTGGAGGCCCCCTGCCTTTTCTCGACAATGAGGACAAAGACGAGGTAGACCTCCGCCGTTGCGGTCGCACTAGGGTGGAGCGAGGTGGGCCATGGCCGGGCGGAGCCATGGCGGTGGTGGGGTGTGGCTGCCAGTGGCGGCGCATGCCCTGCCTCCCGTCGCGACGAATTATGCAAAATAAAGCGGGGAAAACCTGTTCTCTAAAAAAAATTATGCGTAATAAAGCGGGGGAAACCTGTTCTCTAAAAAATCATCCTCCTTCGACGAAATAAAGTTGCCAACGCCTCATTCTCTAGCACAACAACGCAGCGAAATAGGAACAGGATCAGTACCAACAAATATTTCTCTGGCAACAATTGCTAGGTGACCTTGCTGTGGAAACTGTTTCACTGAGCAGTGAGCAGACGAATTTGCTACCACCTTTTTTTTACCTGACATCACCATTAAAAACATAGACTAATTAAAAACAGATTAGTCTTGAGCCAGGCGCAATGGCACATTGTCCAGGCCCTGACTCAAAACCGTTGTGACAAGAATACAAGATTGCAGGATTGAAATGATAAAAACCAATCAATTAAGAATTTTAAGATAACGTGCATATTTGTTTGATTAATCAAGAATGGCTGTAAAAAATAACATTAGCCACAAAAAAGGTACCGCATATGAGTGAATATGTCCAGGAAGGATATCATTTCATTGCCTAGGCTGATGTAAGTAATCCAAACCAATGAAATCTACCACAAGTTGGTCTCTACATGTAGAACAATATATGATCCTATGATGTTAAAACTTAAAAGCTCCATTCTAAACAGTGTAGCTCGTGTATATGTAGAATACCGACCTAATCTGATGAAAAAGGAAAGCTGGCCTAATTCAAGTAATTTGAATCGGTGCAATGTGTAAAATGGAAAGGGAGAAAGAGAAAGGGGAAGGGAAAGAAAACCACGGTTATTTGAGCATGCTTTAACTTCACCAGGGAGAGCATCTCCTAGAGTTTCTAATAAAGTCTCTCAATCTAAGATTTTTAGCTATTGAAAAAAAATCATCTCCAACAATTTCCAATGTCATCTCCCAATCTTTTAGCGCTTAGCCAAAAAAAAACGCGCCTAAAGATCCGCGCTCCTTGGTCGCGCGTTTCCCTCCCCGTCGCGCGCCGAGGAAGGCTCCCGCGATTTTTTTCCCGTCGCGATGATCATGACGTGTACGGCACCGTGGACTTCGGCAACGCCGCCGTCGTGTTCTAGTTCTAGGGCTGCAGCTTCTACTCCCGGCTGCCCATTCTGGGGCAGTGCAACACCGCCAACACGCGCAGGGCCGCAGCGACCCCAACCAGAACACGGGCACCTTCATCCAGGGCAGCTCCCTAGTCACGTCGCCCGAGCTCGCCGCCAACACCGCCTTCACGGCTGCTGCTGGCCGGCTCGTGCCTACTGCTGGCCGGCGAGGGCTGCGTGGGCGAGCTCTAGAGCAGCACCAGCAGCACCGTCGAGTCCTTCAGCGGCGACGTGCAGGCGGCCACGAAAGCCATGCCACTTCCACCGTCGCTAGAGCTCGACCTCTTCTTAAGAAGTAGACGATCGTATTTACGAAATTACCATTGAATGATTGGCATATGCTTTTGGAATAAGTTTTTAGGAGTTAATTAATGGAAACTCTTGGAGTTGGTCTTATTTATTTCCCCTAATAGTTTTTGAGGAGTTCGAAAACACCAAGGTCTTAGGAACAAATTATTAGGTACTATTGGAAATGCTCTAAGCACACTGTACAAGGTACTACAGCCTTATGCCAGAATACTTTATGAGCATTGGTAAAGCAGTATGATTTTATTAGAGCACACCCATATTGCAATGTATCGAAATGATGGCCTCCTAAAAAAATCTCTTAGAATATTGTTGAACTTCTTGTAGGAACTGTACTGAACATATAATTGGATTAAAACAGCACAAAGATAGGGAGCACCACAGGTTTGCTATGAAGTTGCCACATAATTCAAGATAAATTGATATCTGGAGGAATAGCTTCTGGTGCATCATGTTCAAATTTGATTGAGCGATCAATACAAAAATTGAACCAAATGACTGGAGCCTCAATTAATACCAATATTGTGCTGGGAGGAAGAATTTTAGCGTTTTTGGGGGGACATGTAGGAGTGGAGGTGAAATTAGTAAAATTTTAAGAGATTAAAATGATGAAGCTGGAAGAGACGACAGCAACAAAGCCTTTTAGTCTCAAACAGGTTAGGGTAGGCTAGAGTTGAAACCCAACGTGAGCCTCTAGTCACGGTTCAGGCACGAAGCTGGAAGAGACAAAAGCTGCAAATTATGAATGCGAGCAACTGACTGGAGAGATGCAGACTTGCGGAGCAATTTGATAATGGATAAGAACCATCAACATAAAAGTAAGCATATGAAGCATTAGTTAAGCTGCAAGAAAGCATAAGCTTTCAATTTAAGGATTGCATAGAGTGCAAGCTACCTTGTTGCATTAGTTAAGCAATGAACATAACTTGGGCTCTTAGACCAAAAACAAACAGCAATATGCGCAACTAGGACCTGTTTAGGGCCTGTCAAAATTTGTCCATGTTCTAGTTCTCCACCACTAACAACGTATTTAGGGCCTGTCAAAACCACTTCGTCATCCTATACATTAAAATGGTTCTCACAGGTCCAATATACAGCCTATAGTTCTGAACTAGAATATGGAGAAATTTATCTCACAGGTCCTACTTGCACATTAGGAAAAAAAAGAGAGTTTGCCTTCCAGAAAGGACCATGCAGCTTGCCATACCCATTACCTTCAACATTTAAAAAAAAACACTTGAAAAATGAGATCCTTCGGTACCTTATCCAAATGCTCTGTTCCTCTGTTAAAACTTCCAAATATAGAAACAGTGAATAAGGTCAATAAATTACCAGCCTCAAACAAACATTATAAGAGGTGAAAAATACGTACCATACAGTAGCATGAACATAATCTTCAGCCCTGATGGAAAGTAAGTAATTGATACTTCCCACATGGAAAAACAAAATGCAGAATACACAAAATAATAAAAGCTGTCATATTGTAATAATTGGCAAAGGCGACTTGCACATAACTACACTTGTCATCATGACAGACGACACATGAAAATTGGGATGCACCTAAGAATTGCCTCGGGGTAGAAAATGTGAGTTAAGCCATGGCAAATAGAATTCATAAACATTAACATTTTGATCTATCCTTTTATGTCATACCAATAGTGTCTCGATAAACTAACACCATATATCACATAAATACGGCAGACGATAACATCATCAGACCAGTATCACTAACAACAACAGCAGATGCATATAACATTGAGAGAAAAGAGGAAAAATATTCATAATTTAACAGCTATACCATACTTCTACCCTGTCTATAAACTCCATACAGCTAAACATAGCACAAAACTGTACACTCACAAACCTAAAGGGCATTAAGTGTTTATGCCTGGCTTCTCCGGCAGAAATTGCTTCATCTCCTGATCCTCACTCCCGTCGACAATACTGGGGAGCCCAAGGGATAGAGACAGCGGTTCATCATCTACAATATCTGAACCAGAAAGATTACGCTTCGTTGCAACCATGGATAGGGAAAGTGACAATAAAGCGGAGGAGCCCTCATCTGCCTTCAGTGATGCCTTATTTAAGCTAGTACTAGGTTCTGGGGAATCTTCATCGTCAGATGAAAGAACATGGATGATATGATCAGGTACAGGTTTTTTAAGAGAGACAGGATCTGAAGGACCCCTGTGACAATGCTGTAAAACATCAAATGGATTATCCTGTCCAGCCGGTAAGGGATGTATCTTGGACAAGCATTTAATAGGTGGCATTTCATCTCCAAAAATGCAAGCAGAGTGTTTGCCATAAGAAGTCTTCTGCCTTTTGTTGGTGAGGTCAGAATCCAAAGAACCCATATCTGAACTTGGAGTTGATTTGGTTTGATTATCACATATCTTTGATCCACTAAAATGACAATGCGAGGGCAGAAGACCATGTTTCTTAAATTTTGTCTCATGTAAGATTGATCTAATTGCACCTGGTTGCTGTGAAAAACAGAAGAGAGATTCATTCTGATCTGCTTTCTCCATTTTGTTTCCACCTGCTGTTCCTGTGCTACCTGAAATGAAATAATATAAGGATTAAACAACAAGCAAGGATAAATCCAGAATTGATCTGTAGCTTTATCACATGAAAAGATGTCACCACCTTTTGCAGCAGCTGTGGGAAGATTAGTTCCATAGAGAGCTGCAGAAGGATGCCCCAGTATAATTTGTCTTGTGCCTGCAGTTTCTTCATGATGTATTTCACTTGCATTCAGATTTCTATCCTCGTGTTTGGACTCTAATAAAATATTATGATCTACAGATGCACCAGACTTCTCACTGTCTGATCCAAGTGAAAGAGCCGGATCAGATATATCATCATTAGGGCACTCATTCAAATCTATACCCAAAGGCTGAAGTGCCTTAGGGGAACCCATATCATGCTGGATAACAGGTCCATTGATTTGTTCTAATGGACAATTATTTGTAGGAAGCTCTAGTGGACTACTTTCTTTCCGGGCATAAAAAACGCCCCAAAAGAAAAGTAAACCATTCCAACCTGTAAAATGTCATAAAGAATCCATTAAAAGGAGGCAATGAGCAATCCTGCCAAGAGACAGCAACATTAGCAAAGAAAAACTCACGTTGAATCCTCTCTGGCAATTTATCAGATGGAAAAATGAGAAGTTCAGTGCCACCAATATTTGCTTTGAGGGACAAATCACCAAGAAGCATGTTATCCAAGAGTTTACCATATGCCCTTTCATAACTGTTCAAGGAGACAGGAGACCTCAGCTAGTATACAGAGGATTGAAACTCATGAAACAGTGAAATGGTGAGAAAAGTGATACCTTTCAACATCTTTAGCAAAGAAAAAAAGAGCAATATTATCTTCAGTTGGATTTACTTCATTAAATTGCAGCGGCCATGAGGAATGCCGTGGGACTTCTGCTAGCTGAATTTTGTCAGGTAACTGTTCACATACTTCACGTACTTTGGACGAGGCACAAGTAGACAAGTAAGCTTGAAACCCATCGAACATTTCAGGGGAGCTTCCATCTCCTGAAACCTCAAAGCTACCCCTGAAATAAAAGAAATTCACTGTTAAAACTCTTAACTAGTAAACGGAAGTAAAGGGAGAAGAGGGTCATACTGCCAGATGTAAGACTGCTCTGGAATAACAAAATCTTTTAAAGGATTCCCAAGAGCTGAAGATTGATCAGCAAAAGCTTCCTTCTTCAAATCCGATTTATCCAATTTATTTTCAGGGGGGTACAGATTGTGTGCCATCTGAAGACCACGTGGAGTCACAGACAATATATCTCCTGAATCTTGAACCACCTCTACAATTTTACAGGAATCATCTCCTGTGTTTTCCAAAAGCTTTTGTTCGCAACATACCACTTTCGGAGCTGAATCATCAGAGGTGCTTTCTCTTGGAACATCTTGCAAATCTGCTTCACATGTCATGGCAGTAAATGTTGTGGGAACCACCTCGGCATGCTCATTTGGCGCTATGTTAACATTATTCACTGAAATGAGTAAGTCGTCATCCTCAACATCATTTGATCTATCCTTTTTAGCACATTGGGATTGAACTGGTGGATCAGATATCTTTACTCCATAAGCATCTTTACCAGAAACTTCCATTGGTTTTGGATGCACGGTAACATCTTGCTTGCCATTGTCACTTCTGGACAAATCATAGCTCTGCTTCTTTTCAGCATATCCTGATTCAAGCAAACCGTAAAGAAAGCACATTAGGGGAGGGGGGACAACTAAGATTTTCCATTTCTCTTCCTCTTGAGAAATAATTAAGTAAATGAAGAGCTTGTTAGTCGCTGGATTCGCACTCTTGGTAGCAGTAGAATCCTTACTCTCATCGAGAGAGGATGACACTAGGAGTTGGGGCAATTTTCTGGTTTATTTCTCACACAAACTCACACAATGTCATGCCAACCTGAGGGGTTGGGGATACATATTTATAGGGCTGCTAGCCAGCCAAGCATATGCTAAGATGCTAGTCTAAGATGCTGTCCTAGATGTTAGTCAAGATGTTGTCCTAAGATGACGATGCTGTCATAAGATGTCTGTCCTAAGATGTTGTCCTAAGATGCTAACTGCTGTCCTAAAAACAGTCAAGGATGCTGTTACAAGGACACAAGGACCATGTGTTGCAGTCCCACAAAGACCAGCCACACACACTTATTTCTGTCATTCTCCCCCTAAGTCTTGTGTGGCGCTGTCTAGGGAACTCGGACCATCCCAATCCTGGGCCAAAGCTCCTAGAACTTCACTCGCCCAAGGGACTTGGTGAGAAGGTCTGCCAGCTGGTCCTGGGTGTTGATGTAGCCGGCCTTGATGCTCCCCTCGTCCAAGCAACTCCGAATGAAGTGGTACTTGATGCGGATGTGCTTGCTGCGCTCATGGAAGACGGGGTTCTTTGCTAAGGCCAAGGCGGACTTGCTGTCCACCCTGAGCTCCACCGCTTCAGTGTCTCTGCCGAGGAGATCACCAAGCAGTCGAGCGAGCCAGAGCGCCTGAGTCGAAGCGGTGGAAGCCGCTATGTACTCGGCCTCGCAGCTGGACAGGGCCACCACCTGCTGCTTGACCGACTGCCAGCTAACGAGGCACTTGCCGAGGAAGAAGAGGACCCCGCTTGTGCTCTTGTTGGTGTCGATGTCGCCTGCGTGGTCACTGTCGTTGTACCCGACGAAGTGTGTCGCGCCAGGACACCTCGGGTAGTAGAGACCGTGGTCGAGAGTCCCCGCAACGTAGCGGATGATCCTCTTCACAGCCTGCTGGCGCTCCGTCGTCGGTCATTGCATGAACCGACTAACGTAGCCGACGGAGAATGCCAAGTCCGGACGTGTGTGGGCGAGGTAGCGAAGGCTCCCCACAAGACGCCGGTACTGCGTAGCGTCCACCTCCTCCGTCGTGCTGTCGCGGCTCAGCTTCAGCCTCTCCTCCATCGGAGTGAGGGCTGGGTTGCAGTCGGTGAGCCCAGCTAGCTCAACGATGCGCTTGGCGTAGGCGGTCTGTCGAAGCGTGATCCCGGAGTCATCCTGGTGCACCTCGATTCCCAGGTAGGAGAGAGACCCCAGATCACTCATCTGGAAGGTGGCCTTCATCTCTTCCTTGAATGCCGCCACCTCCGCATCCTTGGTGCCGGTGATCACCAAGTCGTCGACGTAGACACCCACCAGCAGGGCCTTTCCTCCGCTGCCCCGCCGGTAGATGGCCGCCTCGTGCGGGCTTTGCTCGAAGCCCATCCCCTTTAGTGTGGAATCCAGTTTGGCATTCCACGCCCTCGGTGCCTGCCGCAAGCCATAGAGGGCCTTGCGCAGGCGGAGCACCTTGCCCTCCTTGCTGGGAATCGCAAATCCCGGCAGCTGATGCACGTAGACCTCCTTCAAGTCGCCGTTAAGGAACGCCGACTTGACATCCATGTGATGGACACGCCAGCCCTCCTGGGCAGCTAGCGCAAGGAGTCGCACGGACTCCATCCGTGCAACGGGCGCGAAGGCGTCGTCAAAGTCGATTCCTTCTTGCTAGACGAAGTCGCGCGCCACCAGACGCGCCTTGTGCTTGATCATCTCTCCGGTCTCGTCCTTCTTGAGCTTGAAGACCCAATTGAGAGAGATGGCATGGTGGCCGGCTGGAAGATCGGCCAGCTCCCGTCTTGTTCCGCTCGACGGCGTCCATCTCCATCTGCATCGCGGCACGCCATGCCGCGTCCCTCTCCGCCTCGGCGAAGGAACGAGGCTCGCCATCGTCCTGTGCGAGGTGCAGCTCCGCCTCAAAGTCGTGCTGCGCCAGTCCAGGGACCGGCTGCTCGCCGAGGAGGTTGTCCACGGTACAGTAGCGCAGAGGCTCGTCGCCGTGATAGGCGTCGATGCGATCCTCGTCGTTGGACAGCGGAGTGGCGAACTCCACTGTGCGCTGCTCGTCGTGGGCCGAAGCTGCCGGTGCCGAGCCTGAAGGGGTAGGGTCCGGTGTAGGAGAGCGAGGCGTGGCCGGCGGTGCTGGTGGTGGACTCGCCGGAGCTGGTGGTGGTGGTGGTGAAGGACTCGCCGGAGGTGGTGGCGAACGAGGTGGTGGGGTAGGCGAGCTCGGTGAGGACGAGCTGCTAGCTCCCCCCGCCTCCTTGAAGTGGACGTAGTCGACGACGAAATCGCTGGTCGTCGGAGTCGAGCCGTCATCCACCATCTTGCCCCACGTCCAACTTCGCCCCTCGTCAAACACGACGTCACGCGTGATGCGCACGCGCCGTGTCGCAGGGTCGAGGACGCGGAAGGCCTTGGCGCCCTCCGCGTAGCCGATGAAGACCCCTGGCGTGCTCCGATCGTCGAGCTTGCCGATGTGGTTGAGCTCCTTGACGAAGGCCAGGCAGCCGAAGACGCGAAGGTGGCTCACCGCAGGCTTGCGCCCGTGCCAGGCCTCGTATGGCGTCTTGCCGTCGAGGGCCTTGGTGGGGGAGCGGTTGAGCAAGTGGACGGCAGTCATCACCGCCTCACCCCAGTAGATCGCCGGCATCCCTCTCTACTTGAGGAGGGCACGGGCGGTGGCCACCACCGTCTGGTTGCGGCGCTCGACGACACCGTTCTGCTGCGGAGTGTACGGCGCAGAGAAGTGGCGGTGGATCCCCTCATCGGCGCAGTACGCCGCGAACTCGGCCGCCGTGAATTCGCCGCCGTTGTCCGTGCGTAGGACCCGAAGCTTGCGGCCGCACTCCGCCTCCGCAGCAGCTTGAAGGCGCTTGATGGCGTCCGCTGCGGCTGCCTTGGCGTCGAGCAGGACAGCCCACATGTAGCGGGACACGTCGTCGACGAGGAGGAAGTAGCGCCGGCCTCCAGGTGTAGCCGGTGTCACGGGGCCACATAGGTCACCGTGTACGAGCTCCAGCTTCTCCTTGGCGCGGAAGCTCGCCTGGCGAGGGAAAGGGAGCCGCCGCAGCTTGGTGAGGACGCAGGTGTCGCAGAACTGCTCCACGTGGTCGACGTGCGGCATGCCCCGCACCATCTCCTTGCTGCCGAGCTGCCTCAGGGCCTCAAAGTTGAAGTGCCCAAAGCGCTCGTGCCACCTCCAAGCGTCGTCGTCGCGGCGGGCTGCAAGACAGAGAGGTTGCGCCACCTGCGCGTGAAGGACGTAGAGGCGGTTGCTCCTGTTGACCTTGACCAGGAGCCGGTGTCGATGATCCCAGATGCGCAGCACCCCGTGCTCGATCTCCACGCGCGATCCGCTCTCATCCAGCTGTCCCAAGCTGATGATGGAGTTCCTCAACGCGGGGATGTAGTAGACACCGGTGAGCAGCCTGTGCTCGCCAGTCTTGGCGACGAAGACGACAGAGCCGACGCCCTTGATCTCCACAGCGGAGGCATCGCCGAACTTGACGATGCCTTGAACGCTTGAGTCGAGCTCGGTGAAGAACTCCCGCCGCCCGGTCATGTGGTGGGTGGCGCTAGTGTCAAGGCACCACCCGTCGGTCTTGTCGTTGCTGGAGTTGTCGTCGAGGAGGGCGTGTGCTTTTGGCTCGTCAAGGTGGAGGAGAGCCGTTGCGGCCGGTGCCGCTAGAGGTAGTTCGATGCTCGCATGAGCAATGAACAGAGCCGGCTGCTCCTCCGCCTGCGCGACGTGGGCCTGGCCGCGTCGTGGCTGTTGACAATCCTTGGTCCAATGACCAAGCTTGCCGCAGTTGTAGCAAAGGTCGTCTCGTGCCGGCTTTTGCTTGCCGGCGGCGCCGCCCTGGGGGCCTCCACGATCATCACCCTCGGCACGTCCTCGCGCCCCTGCCTGGGTGTCTTTGCGCGGCTTGCCACGCTTGCGGCCGCCTGTCGTGGAAGAAGGCTCCCCCTTCTTCCTGTCACCTTGGCCGGCAGCCCACTGCTCCCGAGTGAGGAGCTTCCCGCCAATGGTGACGGGTCCCGAGAGACGCTGTGGCTCATCGCTGTCAACGACCTTGAGACGGCCCAACGCCTCCTCGATCGTCATCGTGGAGAGGTCCAGCAGAGACTCGATTGAGCGAGCCATCTGCTTGTACTTCTCGGGGTCGCAGCGGAAGAGCTTCTCAACAGCTCTCTCCTCGTCGTAGGTGTCGTCGCCGAACTGCACCAACTTCTGCAACAGAGTGTTGAGACGGAGAGCAAAGTCATCAACGTCCTCTCCTGACTTGAAGGCCAGGTTCTCCCACTCCTTGCGAAGTGCCTGCAGTGTGGACTTGCGGGCACGGTCGCTGCCGATGCGTGCCGCAGCGATGGCATCCCAGGCCTCCTTGGCAGTCCGCTTGCTGGTAAGCGAAAACTGCATCTCGGGCGGGACTGCAGCAATGAGAGCATCCAGCGCCCGTCGATCTTGGTCGTAGTCGACGTCGCCGTACCGGACTACATCCCACATATGCCGCACATGGAGCCTTACCCTCATCACCGCCGCCCACTCAACGTAGTTGGTCTTGGTGAGGGTAGGCCACCCGCCACCGGGGCTGACGTCCCTGACGACAGCTTGGTGCTCGTGGTGACCACGGTACCGAACCGGGGAGAGAGAGCCGCGCTGCCTGTGAAGGCCGCGCTCTCCGTCGACCCGTCCGCCGCCGCCATGCGCGCCTCCTTCAGGAGCACCGCTGGCGTGTCTGCGCCTGTCTGGGCTGCCGCCGCGCTCATGGGCGTGCGCGGCTGCCCACTGCGCCCTCGCGATGCCTCCCTCTCCAGCAGCTCAAGGTCCGCGTCGGCGCTGTCATCAGCAGCGATGGAGCTGCTGTTGCTGCCGCGTAGAACCTCGACCTCCGCTGCTGCTGCACGCGCTGCATCCGCCGTCGCTGCTGCTTCCACCTCCGCTCTAGCTGCTGCCAGCCTCGATGCCCTTGCCGCTGCTGCTGCGGCGTCTGCCGCCGCTCGCTCGCGCTTCTCTGCCGCGGCGAGGTCGGCCTCCTGCCGACGCCGCGTGCTCGAGGCGACCGAGCCCTGAGACTGTCCTGCGGACATGGCGCGCTATCGAGGGGGCTGTTGTGTGGAGCAGGGGCAGCCAGAGCTGCTGCTGCTACCGGCTGGGGCTGCTGCGAGGCCGGAGAAGGAGATGAGCAGGAGATGCTCAGGCTACAGGATAGTACGGCTCGGATACCACTTGTTAGTCGCTGGATTCGCACTCTTGGTAGCAGTAGAATCCTTACTCTCATCGAGAGAGGATGACACTAGGAGTTGGGGCAATTTTCTGGTTTATTTCTCACACAAACTCACACAATGCCATGCCAACCTGAGGGGTTGGGGATACATATTTATAGGGCTGCTAGCCAGCCAAGCATATGCTAAGATGCTAGTCTAAGATGCTGTCCTAGATGCTAGTCAAGATGTTGTCCTAAGATGCCGATGCTGTCCTAAGATGCATGTCCTAAGATGCTGTCCTAAGATGCTAACTGCTGTCCTAAAAGCAGTCAAGGATGCTGTTACAAGGACACAAGGACCATGTGTTGCAGTCCCACAAAGACCAGCCACACACAGACTTATTTCTGTCAGAGCTTACCAGGTCTTTTGCTACTTTTAAGTATGCTTGTTCCAGGCCTTGAAATATCCTGATCAATTTTTCTTTCCCCTGACTTCATACAGCTGTCAGGCCTTGGAGATGAAGGAATGTTTGGTTTTTTCAAACTAAAGGAAGCCCTTCTTTCTGTTACATTATTTTCCTTTATTGGCTTCAGTACTCCTGGTTTTTCATCTTGAGACAAATGAAATGTTTGCTTTTGTTTTGATGGTCCAGCATCTATGAAATCTGAACCCTCACGTTTGAAAGATCCTGATTGTACAATCTTTTTGATGGGTTCCTTATCTCTAGGATCTCTTGGGGAATGTTCTGCAGGTCTTAACTTGCTAGACATCCCATCAACCAACTGCTTGACCTTTGGTCCGTTGTTGGTGCTGTTGAAGGATAGCTGCTTGGATAAAAGGCCTGTCGAAGAAAAGCTAGAAGGTTAGCATACAAATCCAGACTAAAAGTAACAATAAATAAAACAAAGATTACTTGTGAATAGAATACCAAAAGAATTTAGCCAAACCTCTTGGTGAAGGAACTGGAGCTTTAGCATTCACCATGTTCCCCAAGGAATATGACCTTGACAAGGTCTGAGAACTTTTGACCACCTGGGTAGTTCTCACCGGAACATTATCAACTGAAGTTAAACCTCCCTTGCTAGATTTCTTAAATGAGTTCTCACGAGAGATGGCATCTTGCTTTCCAAGGCTACCTGTCTTGAAGAGCCTAGGCTTAGGGGACAACGTACTCTCTGCATGTCTCTTACATGATACCGGTGAACTCCGTGGGCCTTCACTTGAGAGTGGCGACTCCATATCAGTAGAAACTCGCAACTTTTTGCGGTTTAACAGAAATTCTGAACTTTGACTCTTGTTATAGACTCCAGATGTTGGTGTTCCATGACTGTGTGGTCTTGTGTCCAAATCAGATGTAAGAACTTGCAGTTTGTTACGGTTTGCAACACTTAATGATTTTTTGTTCTTCACAACCAATCTTTCAGCAGCTGGGGTGGTATCCTTTACTTGGCGTGTTTGTGTATCAGCTGAAGCTAAATGCAACCTTTTACTCTTACCATCACACCGATCAGCTGTCAGTGCGCTGTGTGTGACTTGCGGAGAATCCAAATCAGGCACAACAATTTGCAAGGCCTTGGGCTTGTTTTGACTTTCTGTCCTTTGGTTCTTTCCTTCTGTCACATTCACTGCCACGGTACCAGAGTTACTTCTTGTATTTTTCTGATCTTCCTTAAGCTGGCATTCTTCACAAAACCATTCACCAACTGGAACTTTTTCCAACTTCACTCGCATGCAGTAACTAGTAAAAATAAATTAACAGTTAACACTCATGTCCATGTGAAATATGGATGTTGCATATGCATTGTACCTTACAAATAATGCACCTAAAAAGTTATGATACAAGTACTAGACAAATCTGAATAACCAAACAATGTTTTTGTTTCCTTCGACACATAAACCCTGATGGACCTAAAAATATTATGTAACACCACCATAGAAGGAAATTAACTTCTGCACAAGATCAATGGTTTGCCGGACTGGTAGGTTACTACCTGAGCAGATTATTAGTGTAGGTAAAAGTCCAGATTAAATTATTAAAGTGCCTTGTCTGTACTCCCTCCAATCCCAAATAGAAGTCCATTTGGAGTATTGGACTCAGGCAGAAAAATTAAGGTGAGGGGTACAATGAAGATATTGTCCATTAATCATTGTTAGAATTGAGTGACAAGTGTATTGCATTGATTAGTGTAAATCTAATTAGGGTTAGACATGGAAGAATGAACCAAAAATGTGTTGGGAGTTATCATGAACTTATATTTGGTGCACTTGGGAGAGAGCTAGCTGGACTCATATTTTGGATCGGAGGAAGTATGAACTATAAAATTTGCTGGTAGGTGTGGTCAATATCACTTCCACTGCTAAATGAATGACTTCTTAGTCAAACAAAATACTGGACACAACCTATGATAGTTCCAACTTCCGACAAATACTAGAAAAAAAAAACTATCACAGAATGTAACTTACGTATGCTCTGCTCCCTCAAGGCATTTGGTGCATGTAGCTAGAAGATACTCCCTACCAACATCTCCACAAATATCACAAACATTAACCTGGGATTGATGCAAACCAGACATAAATGTTAAAAACGAATCTAGCATACAAGTACGTTAAAATATGATGATTACAAATAGTAAAAATAAAGTGCTTAGATATGCAAACAAGATACAGACATTGACAACAAAAGTGCCATAAAGGAAGATAGAAAGAAAAAAAAAACTCATGTATATTCAGATACCAAGCTAGTTGCATATAAAGTTTTTTTGGGTTAGGAGCAGGATGCACCTTGATTAAAGAAAACAAGAAAATAATGATTATGACCAAGCATCCTGATTACAAAGAATAAGAAAATGCTTGATCATATACTCGGAGTCATCACAGGTGAAGTTTTCCATGTATTTTTCAAACATGAGCAAAAATGTCATGCAGCACATTTCATAGAGAACTCCTTAAGAACATAATTGCACCAAATGCAGCAGAACCATGCAAAATAGAGTCATGTTATTAACTTATTATATCTACATGTCAAGGGCGGTATGCGGCAGGGGCGCCGGGCCTCGACTACGGAGCTCGTACCCGCGCTCCGTGGTAAACACGACGGGGTTATGCCCCCACGTCGCTCAACACTTGCCGGGTTTTGCCCCCAGGCTCGTGGCTTAGAGAAGAGGTAGGAGATTAGACTGAATGATTCTTGCCTAATCTCTCAATGTGCGGTTACAGGAATATATGGCCTCCGGCCCAACCACTCTTCCTAAACTTAAGGACTGCCAAAAGAAAGTAACAAAAAAGGAAACAACCAATTACTCTCTTCCTTCTAATCTTAGCCACTTGACGTGATCACCGGCTGACTCAGGCGTGCTGCTCGATCAGCAGCGCGGCGCACATCGCGTGCCCTGCAATGCCGCGTGTACGTGTGCCCGTACATTACATCTCTCCCCTCCTCGAGAGGCAGCTCGTCCTCGAGCTGAAATTGGGGATATCGGGTGCGGAGCGAGTCGACATCCTCCCAGGTTGCTGAAGCTGGTGACGCCCCCTTCCACTGAACGAGGACCTGGCGCACTCCGCGCGCCAAGCGTGACTTGACAGCCCGCTCCGGCTCTGGAACGATCGCGCCATGGCGAACAGGAGGGAGGGCTGGTGGTTCTTGCGGTGGGTTGCCATGGAATTTCTTGAGCAGCCCAACGTGGAAGACATCGTGGAGGCGAGCTTGAGGAGGCAGGGCCAGGCGGACTGCGACGTCGTTGATGAGCTCGACGACGCGGTATGGCCCGTAGAAGCGAGGCTTGAGCTTTCCAGCCGATGCTTGGGGCATGGATGCAGTAGGCCGCTGACGAAGTCGAAGCAGGACCCAGTTGCCTGCCTGGTAGGTGACCTCGCGGTGGAGACGGTCGTAGTGGCGCTTCTGTATGGCCTGGGCCTGCTCGAGCCGGTGCCGAATGTCCTCCAGGAACTCCGTGCGTTCCTCCAGTGTGCGGGCCACCGCCGGCACCCAGGAGTCACCATGCGCATAGGTGCGCAGGGATGGTGGATCGCGACCGTAGACGACGCGGAACGGCGTGTCGCGCAACGACGACTGGAAGGCGGTGTTGAAGACGTACTCCGCCCATGGAAGCCAGCGTAGCCAGTCGCGTGGACGATCACCTGTCAAGCATCGAAGGTACATGATGATGACTTTGTTAGCGGACTCCGATTGCCCGTCCGACTGTGGGTGGAAAGCCGTCATCATCCGCAGCTTGGTGCCACTCAAGCGCATCAGCTCGTCCCAGAAATTGGAGGTGAACACGGAGTCGCGGTCGGAGACGATGGACTGCGGAATGCCGTGCAGCCGAACGATTTCGGAGAAGGACTGGGCCACAGTCTCCGCCGAGTACGGGTGCGCCAGGGGTATAAAGTGCGCGTACTTGCTGAAACGGTCCACCACCGTCAAGATGACTGACTTGCCCCGGACGCGCGGCAGCGCCTCGACGAAGTCCATGGCGATGTCCGACCAAACACCCTGTGGCACCGGTAGTGGCAGCAGCAGTCCGGCTGGGTGGAGATGTTCCGGCTTGTTGCGCTGGCACACTGTACACGCACGAACAAGGTCCTGCACCACACGTTTCATGTTAGGGAAGTGGAAATCGCGGCGGAGTCGGTGCAGCGTGCGCTGGACGCCCTCATGGCCCTCCTCATGGACCGCCCGCAGCACCTCCTGCAGCAGCGGTGAGTCAGGCGGCAGGTACAGCCGTCCGCCGTAGTGAACCAGCCCGTCGGTGAAGGCCCAGGGCTGCGACTTGGAGCCGCGGCTGATGGCGTCCTGTAGGGCAACCAGCTCCGGGTCGGAGGCATGAGCTTGGCGAAGGCGGTCGAGGAAGTCGAAGCGCGGTCCGGACAGCAGCATCACCGAGCCCTCCTCCGGAGTATCGCGGCGCGACAGGGCGTCTGCCACGGCATTTGTATGCCCCGGCTTGTACTCAACAGTGAAGTCGAAGCCGAGGAGTTTCCCGACCCAATGGTGTTGCGGGATCGTGGACAGCCTCTGATCCAACAAGTACTTGAGGCTGTAATGATCTGTCTTGACCTCGAAGCGCCGCCCCCAAAGGTAGGGCCTCCAGTGGCGCACGGCCTGGACGAGGCCAATCAGTTCGCGCTCGTACGCCGCGAGAGCTCGGTGCCGGGGGGCCACAGGCCGGCTGAAGAAGGCCACCGGGTGGCTGTCCTGGACCAGCACCGCCCCGAAGCCATGCGAGGACGCGTCGCACTCGACGACGAATGTCTTGGAGAAGTCCGGCATGGCGAGCACCGGGGCCGAGGTGACCGCCGCCTTTAGCGCGGTGAACGCAGCAGCCGCGTCGGGCGACCAAGCGAACCCGTCCTTCTTGAGCAGGGCGATGAGAGGCGCGGCGATGGTGCCGTAGTTGTGCACGAACTTCCGGTAGTAACCGGCAAGTCCCAGGAAGCCGCGCACGGCGCGCGCGGATCATGGCTGCTGCCAGTCCCGCACAGCCTGCACCTTTGTCGGATCCATGGCGACGCCCGCGGCCGACACCACGTGGCCGAGGTACGCGACGGAAGACGCCGCGAACGCGCATTTGGAGCGCTTCACGAAGAGCTGGTGCTGCTGGAGCGCCCCGAAGACGGCGCGCAGGTGGCGTAGGTGATCCGCCCATGTACGACTGTAAATCAGAATGTCATCAAAAAACACAAGCACAAAGCGGCGTAGGAAGGGCCGAAGGACGTCATTCATCAAAGCTTGGAACGTGGCGGGGGCGTTGCACAGCCCGAACGCCATGACCAAGAACTCGTACAGGCCGTCATGAGTCCTGAACGCCGTCTTGTGTATGTCAGCCGGACGCATGCGGACTTGTGATACCCCGAACGCAGATCGAGCTTGATGAAGAAGCACGCCCCATGGAGCTCGTCCAGCAGCTCGTCGACGACGGGGATGGGGAACGCGTCCTTGACGGTGAGCGCGTTGAGCGCCCGGTAGTCGACGCAGAAACGCCACGACCCATCCGGTTTCTTGACGAGGAGGACCGGGGACGAGAACGCGGAATCGCTGCGCCGCACAATGCCCTGCTCGATCATCGCGGCGCATTGCCGCTCCAATTCATCCTTGTGGGCCGCTGGGTACCTGTACGGCCGGACGGCCGCCGGCAGCGCGCCCGTCTTGAGGACGATGCTGTGGTCACGTGCATGTGGCGGTGGCAGCCCGGTGGGCTCGGCGAAGAGGCCGCCGAACGCGGTCAGCAGCTCCTCCAGCAAGGATGCCGGCGCCGTGATGTTGGAGAGGCGCGGTGCTCGCTGTGCGGCCACGTCCTCCCAGCAGATAGTGCGGCCATGGCGCGTAAAGGCCACGGTGCGCGTGGTCAAATCCCACACCATCTTGCCCAGCGTGACCATCCACTGGGTGCCGAGGACGACGTCGTAGCCGGCGAGCGGCATCACGTAGAGGTCGACGCAGAAGTTCTCGCCAGCAATGGCGATCGGGGCCTGACGGAGGATGCCCGGGCATGCGATGCGTTCGCCATTGGCCACGGTGGCGGTGAGGCGCGGGCTGGACTGGACGGCGAGCCCTGTGCGCGCTGCAGCCGCCTCTGCGATGAAGTTGTGCGTGGAGCCGGTGTCCAGCAGGGCAGTAAGCGTCACCGCGCCCACTGTCACGCGCACCTGCATGGAGTCACAAATGGGCATACCAGCCACTGCTCGAAGGGAGAACAGCGGTGCAGCGAGGTCGGCATCGGCGGCCGCCGGAGCCGCGTCCTCCAACTCGATGCCGTCAATGTAGAAGATGCGGCGGCACACCATATTGTGCCCTCGTGAGTATGGCTCGTTACAGTTGTAACACAGGCCAAGGCGACGTCGCTCCGCTTGTTCCTCCGTCGAGAGCTGCTTGGATGGCCCAGCCGCGCCGCGGGGTGGGGGCGCCGGAAGGGCCAGCTGCTACTACGGCGCTGGGAGGGCCGGCACCGGGAGCACCTGCGGAGGGGGCGCGGCGCCCGCTGGCAGCACTGGTCGTGGAGGCGAGGCTGGCAGGATCGCCCGCGGAGCCGCCCGAGGAGGCAGTTGGCTGAGCCGGTCCAGTTCGATCAGCTCCAACGTCCTGGCCAGACTCATGGCCGCGGCCAAGGTTTCCGGCGCGTGGACGCGCACCTGATGGCTCAGCGGAGGCAGCAAACCTCCGGTGTACAGCTGTACACGCTGGCTTTCCTCCAGTCGACCAGCCCGCGGAAGAAGAGCCTGGAAACGGTTGGAGTATTCCTCCACCGATCCGGTGCGTCGGCACTCCGTGAGCTCGAACAGCGGCGCGGATCGCAGCGCCGGGCCGAACCGAAGATTGAAGAGCTCCTTGAAGCGACCCCACGGCGGCGTGCCTTCATCCTCCTGGAGTTGGAGGAACCACAATTGGGCCACATCCTCCAGGTTGTACGACGCCATCCACACCTTCTCCTCCGGCATGGTGCGCTGCTGATGGAAATAAGACTCACACCGATTTAGGAAGATCAGTGGGTCGGACTTGCCGTCGAATCGCGGGAAGTCCATCTTCTGGAATCGCGGAGGGCGATCCGGTGGGTGCTGGCCGTGGGAGTGGACGCTGGAGTCGGCGGAAGAGCCGATCTTCTCCTGCATGGTCGCCATGTCGTTTTGCATCTTGGACATATCGGTGGTGAGTGTCTGGAGCAGCTTCATCACGTCGGCAATGGAGGGCTGATCGCCCATGGCTGGCGATGAAGAGGTGGCTGTGGACGGGGAAGGAGGAGATGGTGGCGGCTGGTGGGCTGGTTGCGCGGCAGCTGTGGAGGATTGGTTGGATGTGGTGGGAGAGGATCGACGAGACTGAGATACCAGGTTGTCAAGGGCGGTATGCGGTAGGGACGCCGGGCCTCGACTACGGAGCTCGTACCCGCGCTCCGTGGTAAACACGACGGGGTTATGCCCCCACGTCGCTCAACACTCGCCGGGTTTTGCCCCCAGGCTCGTGGCTTAGAGAAGAGGTAGGAGATTAGACTGAATGATTCTTGCCTAATCTCTCAATGTGCGGTTACAGGAATATATGGCCTCCGACCCAACCACTCTTCCTAAACTTAAGGACTGCCAAAGGAAAGTAACAAAAAAGGAAACAACCAATTACTCTCTTCCTTCTAATCTTAGCCACTTGACGTGATCACCGGCTGACTCAGGCGTGCTGCTCGATCAGCAGCGCGGCGCACATCGCGTGCCCTGCGATGCCGCGTGTACGTGTGCCCATACATTACACTACAGGAAACAGCAACAATTAAGGAGATTGTTCAATTGGTTTGCTTGATAGTTGCAAGATTATAAAGTCGATGAAAGAACTCATTGTTTGATGCTAAGAACTTTGAACTGGTCAGAGAGAAGTAGACATATTAGTTCATTAAAATTCCCTCGTCCTAAAGAAATAATCTGAAAAACATACACCCAAAAAGTATATTGAAGTAGTTTATACCAGTCAAAGGCCACAATACAATTTTCTTAATGTGTGACTGAGAGTAATCAACTGGTTATCACTCAGCTGAACAGCAATAAGGTTAACAAAAATGATTGTACACATATTTCCAGGATAAAAATACAGTGAAGTGCAGCAAACTCCAATATTTGAGTGCCAAGAAGGATGTTAGAATCCCACAGTTATCTAAAGCAAGAACAGTCTATATACCAAATTGTTTGCATTGGTCTTACCAAGGCTATCAAGTCGCTAGTCGGGCTTATAGGTGCCATGGCGATCAGTTATGCACAACAATTATTTATGATTAGTCGTGATTAGTCAGGTTGATCAGTGCCATGGCGACTAGGGTTGATTAGACGATTTGAAAACACTCTTATAACTATTGGTATTGGTAATGACTTAATAGAGCGTGCAATTAAAAGCATGATAGTGGAAATTTGTTATTATCAAGTTTAACATAGGTAGATTCCATGCAAAAAATCAGCACCAACAGGTAGTGCTAGATGGTATTCCAGAATTGCAGATATCATGCAGAAGACTATTTGAGTTCAAACTTTGGCATAAATCTTTTTTTGTTCAAATACGCAGGAGAGCTGTGCACCATTATAGAAGAAAAAAAAATGGTACAGGACCAGTTCAAACCATCAGCATAGAACTTAACCAGTGCAAGCTATCTTCCACAAAAAAAAAGGAGCAGCGCACGCTATAATTCTAACTTCTACACAAATGCCATATGGCCAATAAACAGGCAATGAAACGAAGGTTAATTTCACATTCCAACCGAATACTACATAGAATGACATTAACAAGCAATAGATTCCTTTTTTTTTGTATCCAGACATCAAGCCCAGTGTCAATTAAGCCTAGTTCCAATACTGTTAGAGTAAATAGGAATAGTACCACATTGTGTACCCACGTGAGGTGTTAGTCCTATGTACCCTATATAATCAGCCCATGAGGCCCAATGCAATACATCTAATATTCCACCAATTATATTCTCCTTCATGGTATCATTCGCCTAGGTTTAGATCCTAACCCTAGCCGCCACCGCTTCTGCTCCGCGCGCCCCCGGGGAGAGGTCGATCTCCGCCGGGGGCAGCGCCCCCGTTTAGGCGCCCGATCCTAATTGATCCGGCTGCCATCGTCATCGTCGCGCATCAGATCGAGACCTCCCCTGCGTCATCGCCGGGCCGCCGCCGCCTCGTCCCCAGGCTCGTCGCTGGCTGTCGCCGTCAACACCTTCCTGATCTTCGTCGCATGGAGGTAGATGGATCTCGCCCCGTCCCGTGCCGCCGTGGTGGCGGCCAGGCCCGGCCACACGCCCCGACCTTGCGCTGCCATGGAGGCAGCCGAATCTGGCGTGTCGCTGCTGTTGGGTGGATCTGCCCATCTTCACCACGTCGATCCGCGTCGGCGCCTTCGACCCCGCGCGTCACCCGATCGGGTCGCACCGCCGCTGTCATGCCATCTCGCTGGGTACATCCGATCTCCTGCTGCTGTATCTTTTTGGTTTGCCCGATCACTGATCGGGATTGAGTTGCCCATCGCCCGTCGACCTCGCGCGTACTACTCCGGCATCGGCATCGAATGGGCCATCGGCTGCCCCGGCACGCCATCGGTTGTGCATCTGCCGTCCCCGCACGGCTGTACGCCCCATTGGCTCGTCATCAACACCATTGCCGGGTACTACGTGCATCTTCTCCGAGCAACAAGGCTGCAGCTGTGTCGCCTCATCGGGCCGCAGCACCGCCGCCCGTGTGTCCGCTTCGCCGTTGCATCTATATCGCCGTCACCTGTGCATCGACGACTGTGTTGCGCAATCCCCGTTGCGCTATCCGTCTGCACAAGGTCTTCGTCTTGCTAATTGGGTCTTCGTCATCGAGTTGCCCCTACCCGCACCGTCGTTGAGCCCTGCTCGCCGGTCCGGTCGCCGCATCGCGTCGTCGCTGAGTCCTACTCGCTGATGCGTCCTCTCCCGCATTGCTTCTTCTTCGTCCAGCGCAACCTCACGGTTGGGGCCCTCTCCCTTGTACGCCTGGTATTGGCAACACCGTCGCGTGCTTTCGTCCCCGACGCGTTGCTGGATCTGGCAAATCCAGCCTCGCCTCGGCGCTCAGGCGGCTTGACTGCATCGACTTCGGCATCGACCCTCCCGTTCCCACCCCGTCTGCCTCGATTGCATCGTCGCCTTTCTTCTACGTCCACGACGGCCCTGACTGCGTCGACTTCGGCATCGCCTCCTCCCATGACGATTGCCTCAACGCGTCTCCGTCATCACCATGGCGCCCCTTGTGTGCCTGCAGCTCCATCGACATGGCAACTTGACCACAACTACGTCGACCTCGGCCATCTTCAGCACGGCTTCTTCGACCACAGCTACTGCACCCTCACACTCGGCTACCTCGACATTGGCATAAAGGGCTACCGCCTTGCATGAGGAGTCATCGGCTTCTTCTCCAGCCACAGCATGCGCGACGCATCGACTGTTATGACTGCGGGGGGATGTTAGCTTTGTCAGCTTCTTCTCCAGTCTCACCGTCTGCAGCGCTCCCGCTGTGACTGCGGGGGGATGTTAGAGTAAATAGGAATAGTACCACATTGTGTACCCACGTGAGGTGTTAGTCCTATGTACCCTATATAATCAGCCCATGAGGCCCAATGCAATACATCTAATATTCCACCAATTATATTCTCCTTCAAATACCAACTACTAAAACAGTTGCAAAGCATTGTGTTCAAAGGGGAACCAGTAAGAAGGGATAAAGGAGTTACTTACATCTATCAAACCTTCCGAATTCCCACAGTCTGTCATCACATCATGTTGTATATTCAACTTTCTGTCGCTGGATATATCCATTGAACAATCTTGATCTGAATCTTGTTTGCCACCCACATTCTTCTTAACATCATCATTGGAATGGATGTCACCATGTTCCTGGATTTCATCTGTTGAGCACAAGGTGCCATTGTCTAGATCCTTCAATGAGAAACCATCTTTGTTCGCATGCCTATTACTGTAGCCTGCCAGCGTGCCATGGTTGTTATCACCAGCTATACAAGGGTTCAATTGCCCACCTCGTGGTTGTTCATTATTCTTCAAAAGAGAAGTCTTCTCACAAGGCTGATGAGATAAATTATCCAGTGCTTTCCCAAATTCATGAGCTTGCCTGTTAGGAGATAATCTGCTCAATGCACTGATAGAAGACTGGGTTCGCAGCAACTTTTTTGTCATAACAGAAGAATCTACAGGAGAAAATCTACCAGATGAGCTAGGATGCATATCACGACCATCAGATCCTTTCTTTGATTCATCAACACATTGATTTATTAGTTTGCTGTGGTTAGCCATGGCTTTATAATCTTTAGCATTCAAATCTCGACTGGATGCAGAAGTTGATAGTTTTTTCTTATCCACATGAAGTTTGCCTTCTCCTGAAGTAACACATGAGTTGCTGTCATCAAGGTATTCTGCTCTAGATAGTCTTGTGTCTTGATTTAACAGCCTCCTTCGTTTTGATGGCATGTCAACCTCTGATGAATCATCTGCAATGGATGATCTTGCAACCACTTTGTTTCCACCAGTTACAGAGTAGGAAACATGACCCGAGGTTGCACTAAACTCATCATCGTTTTCTCCTTTACTACAGAGCCCTTTCTCACTACGAACGAGTGAATTGTTTTTTACTTCCGACCTTGTGGAGCATGTTTGAGAGGATGCACATTCAACATTCGAATCCTCAACTCGAATACGTGGGTGTAAACAAGAGGAGCAAGGGGCAGAACAGACATTACAGGTGCCAGACTCTGCCTTGACACGAGTGTTGTTGCTTGATACCACTCTTTTCCTTACCACAGTCTTGTCCTACAAATATAAAACAATATATCAGTCTTAAAATCATTACTCATGCACAACAAAAATAAGCATGAAGGCTGAAAGGCACAACCACACAAGTAGCACTCTTAGCTAACATTACATGTCTGTCAAGAACTCAAGATATGGATACAACAGGAAGAAAGGATGGTTTAACTGCATAGATAATAGAACGACACTTAAACCAACAAAACACAAATGTTACCATAAGCGTTTCTAGGGTTTGACCATTACAGTACTTCCTTCTAATTGCTGTGCTGTCCTAAAACTATATAAGCTATATTACATAAGATATATCAAGATAAACAATAATCAGTTCAGATTTAGATAATGGTAGATTGTTCCACCAAATCTATACATGACGACAAGAATGGTCTCGTGAACAATTTAAAACGTATTACATTTACTTGAAAAACATCAATGTGTCATAATATCGTAACAAATAAACATATAATGAATGACCATCAAAGCAGCTTCCATTTTCACAGTGATAATAACTCATACAAAAAGCAGGAAATGCAGAAATCGTGGTAACATATTCTTTTTCTACAGCATTATGGGATCGGAATCACACTCCACCACCACTGAACTGGAGGCGTCTGAGTATACAAGCGAAGAGGAAGAATCTATAAGGAACTCGCTTCTGAGCATCAGATGACCAAAGAGCAACAAGTATTCTAATCTAATGAAATTCAAGGACCAAAATATTTCCATGCATATGCAGGGAAATACTCATATGCCTCCAATGCTCACCTCCATCTTAGAGGCCAGTTCTCGTTGCTCCGATCCCTCCGCGCGCCCTCCGGCGCACCCTTCCGCTGATTCCTACACAGCAGAAACAATACGCATCAATCACCAAACCAAACTGCAGCATCGGCCGTGAAATCACATTAAAAACACATGAAATCTTTTCGATTGAAGACTGAAATTCGATTCAGCGGAATTGATATATTCAAAAGAGAAACCTAAATCAAACTAAAACTGATGTACATATTCGATCAAATTCGATTCGTCTCCTTGTAAAATCGTGTCACCTTAGAAAGCATGAGCGATGTGGAAACGAGCAATAAGAAAACCTGAATCATAAGCACGCGCACCATGCGCCGTTTGCAAAACTTGGAATCCACGAACTCCTAGCACATCGAGTACAATCGAAAACAATCACATCTTCTCATCTCATCCTATTGGGGAAACTAACAACCACCCCCAACAGCAACGCGTACGCCACAGCACCGTGCTGGATGCCGCACTACGCACCTCTGGAACCGGGAGATCTTTGTGGCGCGTGCGATCGTACAGATCCCTCATGGTACGCTCCTGCTGCCCCCTCATTACCCTCCCTCCGCCCCCCGCCGATCGGCCGCGCCTCCGCCCCTAACCCCCGGCGCGGGCAGCGAGCAGCCTCGGCTCCTCTTCCATCCTAGGGGCGACAGACAGAGTCCGGCGAGGAGAAACCAAGACGAGGGGGATTGGATTGGGTGGGGTTCGCTCAGCTCTGGCGTGGCGAGGAAGCAGCAGCGCCGCGGAGGAGCAGGGGAGGAAGAGAGGAGAGAGGCGAGGCGAGGAGAGGAGAGAGACCAGTACTGGTAGTGCTTTAGAAATTTGGACTAGGAGGGCGTGACGGTGACGCGACGGGAGACGGGCGAGATGGGAACGGAATGGAACGGAAGCGCGCGACCCTCTAAATCGCTGACTGTCGGGGCCCACTCGTTTCCCCTAGTGGGGGCGTAGCCACAGGCCAGTCTTGGTTCTCCAGCTGTGTGCTTTACCCGGGTTCTGGTATGTACTCACTCCGTCCACAAAAATATGCAATTGTCACTTTTCGAGAAATCAGACAGTTTAAACTTTAACTAAATTTATATAAAAAATACTAATATTTATAATACAAAATAAGTATCATTAGATTAGTTATAGAATATATTTTTATAATAAATTTATTTAGAGACATAAATGTTAACACTATTTACTATAAATTTTGTTAAACTTGAGTCAGTTTGACTAGCACGCTTCCCATAATTACAAGTTTTCTTGACGGAGGGAGTACTTAAAAAGGCTGGCCGGTGGTAATTGTGGACAGCTGGTGCAGACTGCAGAGGGTAAACTAGTGGTCATGCTTGGAGATACGTACTCCGCAGGGCCGGCCCTGGGGCGGGCGGACGGGGCAGTGGCCCCGGGCCCCCATCCCAGGTATATACGTACTACTATAGTATTCAGTAGTACATCCGTTGCTTGATTAAGGCCCAGCAGTGTAGTTTGCGTCGTTTGCTAGCCTGCCCCCCAGAAGGCCTTCGGCAACTCGCGACTCCTACTATCTGACTGACTCCCGATTGACAAATTGACGATCGTTGGGTCGCTCCACACCTCGACACGCAGAGACGTGACTTGTCGAGACGTGAGTAACGCAACGCTGTGACGCCGACGTGGGCACGTGGTCAACCGATCACCCAACGGGCAACGGCGGCGGGTGGCCATCTCGGCGCCTAGTATCGTTTTAGAAAGGAGAGACTCTCCTTTCTAAAACGATACTAGGCGTAGCTCTGGCTGCTTCGTATGAACCAAGACACCAGGTATGCCGTATGCCATATGCAGCATGTCCGTATAGTCCCAAAAGCCAAAAATCACCCCAACGGGAAAATAAGCTTCCAACAGTGCGAAGAAAAAAGCAAGCACGAGTAGATGAATTAATTTGATAGCAGAGATGGTCTATACATGTTTTTTTAAGAATAATTCAAGCGCTTCAAGAGATCCAAACAAGTTGGTGATGGTTATTGTCCAGGAACCAAAACATACCATCAATATTGGCTTCGCATTGAGGAACGCTAAAAAAAATTTAAATATGTATGAATTGTTTCTTATAAATATTGCTTTTGTATATGTAGTTAAGTGTCTACCATTAACACTTCATATATATATATATATATAAGTATATCTATATATATAAGTGTTTAGTTCATATGTAAGGGCCCCTAAATTTAGGTTTGGCCCCGGGCCCCTAAAAACTCAGGGCCGGCCCTGGTACTCCGTATACATGCATGTATATACTACTAGTGGTATACTAGTACTACGGAGTACTAATGTATCTGTAAGAATTTTTTTACTGTATTTATTTTGCGCCTGTAAGAATAAGACCTAAATAGTACCATGAGGGATCGCACGTAGATTTCATTCTTTGGCATCGATTTTATGTGTTGTACGTAGAGTATGCGTGTAATAAATAATGTTAATCTTATTCCTGATTTCATTCTTTGGCATCGATTTATGTGTTGCTAATGTATTTTGCCTATTTGGTACTAATAAATAAATATATCTCTCTTGTGATCAGCTTCGTTTTCTTTGGCACATCTTTATAGTCCCTCATCCCACCCCAAAAAAGAACTGTCTTTATTATAGTTTATAGATATTATTAACCTGATAAATAAATGAAATTGGTTTTTGTTGATTTGGGCATGCATGTAGGGTACGTTACATGGCTATCTCGACAAGCCTCCGCCTCTTGCGCTTCAACGACAATCCAAGCACACCAACATCGGAAAAATTTGACAGCAAACAATAACACCATTTTGTATGTGTCTTTTTTTCTCTAATATAAGGAAATGTGTTTTAGGGTCGCACGTAGAATGAGTCATACAGATACTTTTCATGTGCTTGCAAGAATCAATAGCACAGCAACTAGGACGCCATTTGGTTGCAAAAAATCGGCCAAAGCGTTGGGTTTTTTTTTTGGTAAAGTGGTTCTTCGTGGAATGCTCATAAACATTTTTATGTTTTGAACTAGAAAGGAGAATCACCTAAATAGGTGTTTTACAATGTTTCAAGGAGATTTGGATTGATAAAAGCCAAATGGCACCAATTATAGCTAAGAAATTTTGTTTACGCAAATAAAAATCTCTGCGGAAAATCTGGAGTTGAAACATTTATGAGATAATCTGGATCCCTACTAAAACATGCCCTAGTTGTCCTATTGATTCTAAATATTGCTCCTCGGTGTTCCTAGGGCTACATATACAATGTACGTGTTGTTAGAGCCTGTTTGGTTGCCTACCACGGCTCGCCACGCCGTAGTAGGTTCGGCGGCGCCACAGTTGTGGCATAAAAAATGGTCAGCACACACCACGCCACAGAGTAAAATGACAAGCAGCAGAAGCAAAACGACAACTGTGGCGGCCAATGGTTACACGACAACCAAGCAGCGGTCAAAGTCGCCTAGCTTTTGGCGTGGCTAGTTGCGGCGTCCAACCAAACACACCCTTAGCTTCCTAGGGCATGTTTGGAACGCGGAAAAATTTTCCTATTCTTGCGTT
The DNA here is from genome assembly GCA_038087645.1 of Saccharum hybrid cultivar R570. Lineage (NCBI taxonomy): Eukaryota > Viridiplantae > Streptophyta > Magnoliopsida > Poales > Poaceae > Saccharum > Saccharum hybrid cultivar. The sequence goes on along the minus strand of JAQSUU010000066.1, from coordinate 30,241,265 downwards.
TTTCCTGTGAAATTGAACTGATTCCTGTAAAATTCCTGCGCTATTCCTACGAAATTCCTGCATTCCAAACATGCCCCTAGAGTTCATAGGTGGACACCTATAGCTAGTAGACCTAAGAAATGGTTTCATTAATAGCACAACTTTGTTAGTTTGCAAAGATATATGCCAGTGGAGATTTTTTTTTTTTTGCGATACAAAAACTTTATTAAAAATCAAGTAATATCATTACAGACTCGAGACAAAACAAACTCAGGAAAAAAAGCAAAAAAGACTTCACTACGACCTGACCTAATTGCTAAATGAGCTAGCTCATGTGCTACATAATTCTGACTCCTACTAATCTTAACAATATCCAAACTAAACAGCTCCTCCATATACATCCGCACTTCTCGAACAATGGACCAGCCCACCGATCTGTCCATCACACTGCTTTTCAGCTTCGCAGCCACCACCGCGGAATCAGTCTCTAGTACCATGGGAACATCTGGCCACCGTGCAGCAGGAGCAATCCCTTCACAACAGGCAACAACTTCAGCCTCCTCAGCGTCCCTGCAGTAACGGAGCAAGCGCCACGATGCCAATTTTACCTGACCATTATGATCCCTGATCACCACGCCCACAGCAGCGGTACCAGAACTAGAGATGAAAGCTCCATCAACATTAATCTTCAACATGCCCGGTGGAGGTGGAACCCATTTTTGCTGGGCTTGCCGAGCCACTTCTGCTGGCCGTTTGCTTCCCACCAACTCACATCTTTTCCCTTTGCTATCAGTCTGCAAAGTTATATGTCGGCGCTGCAAAAGAGAGTCCATATATCGTGTCAAAAAAACAACGGAACCCTCCACTGAGATCTTCTTCCCGGCACGCAAGACACTATTACGCTCACTCCAAATTCGCCAAAGAAGCATAAGTAAATTTGCATTCACCTCTGCTGAAAATTTACTCATGAGCACTAACAACCAGTCCGGACCAGTGTACATTAGATCTTTCTCAGGTGGCAGTACCCAATGATCCCTCATAGCATGGCGCAAGGCAACTGCATGGGGGCACTGTATGCAGGCATGGAAACAGTTCTCAGTCCAGTGACCACACATCTCACAAGTTGCCTGAGAAGCAATATGACGATAGCACTTGTTAGCTTGAGTCGGGATTCCATTGTTGGCAACTTTCCACGCAAAAACTTTGACCTTTTCAGGAACTTTCACAGACCACAGGGCCTTCCAAACTTTCCTCCCATCAGCTGCAGTAGTACTACTACCAATCTCTCCTTCACCGTGCTCACTTCTCATAGCCAGCCGATATGCACTTCTAACAGAAAAAATACCTGACTTCTCAAAATTCCAGGCCACAAGATCCGGGCATGAATTACGAGGAATTTTTATCTTCAGGATTTCCTCAACATCACAGGCATAGAAGTACCGTCTCACAAGCGTTTCATCCCAAACTCTGGACTGAGAATCAATCAAATGAGAGACCCACCTTAATCTGCAGTGACGGACACTCCCAACTGGTTTCAAACCATGTGGTCTTGGAAGCCAATTATCGCGCCAAATACGAATGCTCTTCCCATCACCCACTCGATATATCATTCCCTGCTTTAGTAGGGCCAAGCCGTGCTCGACTCCCCGCCACGATGGTGAGGCATCTCCTGCAGTAACCGTGTCCAATAAATTTCCCCTTGGGTAATACTTGGCCTTCAGAACCCTCGCACACAAGCTGTCAGGATAAAACACCAAACGCCAGGCCTGCCGCGCTAACAGAGCTTGATTCACCAGCCGAAGATCCCTAAAACCCATTCCCCCAAATCCTTTTGGCATGATCATTCTTTCCCATGGCACCCATTGGACCTTCCTGCGGCCATTTTCTGAGCCCCACCAGTAAGCTCTTATATGCTTCATCAAGTCATCACAGAAGGTTACAGGCAGCTTGAACACGCTCATCACATAGTTGGGTAGCGCCTGCGCCACAGCCTTTATGAGGACTTCTTTTCCAGCCACAGATAGCTCCTTCTCCTTCCAAGCTGTCATCCGTTTCTGAAATCTTTCTACTAATGGTTGGAACACGCCCCTTTTCAGTCTACCTGTAGGTGTCGGCAGCCCCAAATATTTAGCCTCAAAGTCAACCCTTTGTACTCCCAATATATCTCTGATCTGATTGCTAACAAACTGCTGACAATTTTCACTCATGAACAAAGAACACTTGCTAGGACTCAACTGCTGGCCTGTACACTTTTCAAAAATATTGAGAACATTCTTGACTGCAGTGGCCTGACCTTGATTAGCTCGGAAGAATAGAAGACTATCGTCTGCAAATAAAAGATGTGTGATGCTTGGAGCATGCCTGCAAACCTTTAGGCCTTCAATCTGTCCCAAACTCTCATAATGCCGCAACAGAGAAGATAAACCATCAGCCACTAGGAGGAATAAGTATGGAGATAGTGGATCACCTTGCCGTAGACCACGAGACGGGGAAAAGGAGTGCGAGGGCACCCCATTGAAGCGAACTGAGTAGCAAACAGTGGAGACACAAGTCATGACCCACCGCACCCACTTACTTTGAAAGCCTAGCTTCTCCATCAACCTTTTTAAAAATCCCCAATCAACACGATCGTACGCCTTCGATAAATCCAACTTATAAGCACAAAATTCCTCCCCATTGGTTCTCTGTATAGCATGAATGCACTCAAAAGCAATCAAGGCATTGTCCGTAATCATCCGACCCGGGACAAAGGCGCTCTGCTCATTTGAAATAATCTGGTCCAGGAAAGGTCGGAGACGATTGACCAGACACTTCGAAATTATCTTATAAATCACATTACATAGACTTATAGGCCGAAAATCCTTCAACTCTTCTGGATTGGACCCTTTCGGTATGAGCACAATAGTTGTATCATTAATTCCACTTGGGAGAATACCATCTTCGAAAAATTTTTGCACTGCTGCCACCACATCATTTTTCAGGACCTCCCAATGGCGCTGATAGAAGCGAGCAGGAAACCCATCCGGGCCAGGCGCCTTCAGAGGTCCCATCTGGAAGAGAGCATCTGAAATTTCCTCCGCTGAAAAACTCCTGCACAGAGCTTCATTCATGTCATCAGTAATTTTCATATTCATTAAATCAATAAGTTCAGAGGGATCGACATTAGTATCTGCAGAATAGAGGTCGCGATAGAAATCTACCGCCATGTTCTGCAGAACCTTCGGGTCTTCACACCATTCATTGTCATGATTTTTCAGCTTGGTAATCTTATTCTTTCGAGCTCTCCACATTGCCTGCCTATGGAAATACCGGGTGTTACGATCACCCTCCCGAAGCCAAGCAATACGTGAGCGTTGCAACCACATCATCAGTGAGCTTCCTGATGTCTGATCTGCTTGATTGTAAATCCTCTCGCATGGACTCTAACCTGATGCGCAGCCCCTCCAACTCCTTTGTAACTGCCCCAAAATTCTCCTTGCTCCAGGAGCGTAAAGCACGCTGAACATGCCTCAGTGCATTAGCGATACCACCTAAGCCCTCTCTGTTAGGAGCCATGCACCAAGCCTCTTTAATTTCCAGGGCCAAAGATTCTAAGCGTTCCCACATTATTTCATAACGGAAGATTCTTGGTTTATGCCGCTCCCAGCTCTCCTTCTTAATTTCTAACAGCAACGGACAATGATCTGATCTAGATGAAACCAGATGGTGTAGGGTAGCCGCACTAAACATGTCACGCCAATTAGAATCAGCAACTGCCCTGTCCAACCGAACCTTTACGTTGGCATTGCCATCCCTGCCATTATCATACGTGAAAGGCAAGCCCACAAAGCCAAGGTCTGTCAGTTCACAATCAGCAAGCACATCCCGGAATGCAGCCATCTGTCTTTCTGGACGCTGACAAGCTGAAAAATGTTCATAGCTCCACATAGCTTCATTAAAATCACCAATCAGCAGCCAAGGCTCAATTGACACCCCACGCAACCTTCTCATCAATTCCCACATAAGGTGTCTATCTTCAGTCCTGGGTTCACCATAAACAAAAGTGATTCGAAACCGAGGCGAAGTACCTGATTCACGAACATGCACATCAATGAACCGTCTGTGTTTTTCAATCAATTGAACATCCACCGACTCATGCCAAAATAAAGCCAAACCACCACCTGTATTAGTACTATCAACAGCAACAGCATGTTTTAGCCCCAATCTCCACCTCAAATTCATAGCACGATCGCCTGACATTCTTGTTTCAGATAAGAAAACCAGGCGGAGACTTTTTGCTCCAACTAGAGCAACAAGTTCTTGAACTGTCCGAGAGAGTCCCAGCCCTCGGCAGTTCCAGCTTAATAGATTCATTGCTCCTGACGGGCCTCGCCATGAGGACCCGTCAGGTTGAGGGATGGCTGTTCACCAACTCCCTTTCTCCTCCACTTGCTAACACCTTGCTGAACCTGAGAACTAGCACTGAGATCTTGGGTATCCACATTGATACTGAACTCCATTTCACGGTGGTTACCAAGATCACCCAGCTCCTTTTTCAGTGCCATGGCATTTTGTTGAACAATAGCATGAAGGCCAGGCTCTAGGTTGTCCCCTCTGCAAACAGCGACCAACATAGCAGCTTCCCCCGCTGGCATATCAGTGAAGGTCACCCTGATGAAATCATCAGCTGCATATTCCTTTTCCTCACTAACCAACTCAGGAATTATAATGTGTAATTTCAAGTGCACATATTGTATAAATTTTACCATCGGGTCGGTTATCCCCCCACATTCAACGAACTGTGACAGATTTCTCTTATCCAACATGATCATGTAGACCCGGTATAGATGGCCAAGAAAGCAAACAGGCACAGACCACAGAGACACAAAGCTGAAGGGACAAGAAACTCCATAAACAACAACTAGGAAAGCGTCGCCTTTGTACTGCCAAGGTCCGCCCAGGATGGCATGCCTCCAGTCACCTTCCTGTGAGAGCTCCAGGACGAACTTCCTGCCCGTCTCCGCCTCTAGTGGACTGTCATCCATCTCCCCACGGATTTTCCATACCTTCTTCATGTGGTCGATCAGCTGTCTTGAGTTCACCAGCAGAACAGAGAGGAAGAAGCCGACCGCTAAGAGGCGCTGGGATGACTTGCGTGCCCCGGTCATGTCAATGACCAGGACGCGCTTCTCCGCCGCCTTGCTGGACTCCCCCGCCTCCTTAGTCAAGCCTATTAGGATAGGGGAAGCACCACCCATCCCAACTCCTTCAAGCGCCATGAGTTGTTCAGGGCGATCTTCACTCCCCGCCATTGAGCAAATCAGCGAACACCTTGAGGGCAGAGAGGGCTGGTTCTGGACTTGAAGAAAATTTTCTGGACAAATATTCAAGCTGTTCTTGGAACTTATAATGGGGAATTCATCGAACTCATAACTGGCCTTTCCATGCCTCAATTTACTGCCTCTAATTACCTGTAATTCCCCTTTCTTCTGCAATGTGGGAGGTGGGAGGCATTTCCGGTCTTCATGACCTTCAATATCAATAATGGGATGAGTTGATGCTGGAACTGCAGGCCCCGGATCTGGTGGAATCTTGAAGACATCATCAAGGATTTTGGCTACTTTGGTCTTCAGAACACCCAGCCGTAACCTTAGGATCCGAAGACGGCTTTCTAAGTTTTTTGAGTTTTCTGTGGCTACCCTAGTTCTTGTTTGGAAATCAATCTGATTTTGGGATTTTTGGTGGTTGCTGGAGAGTCTATCAGCAACAGGATTGATAGCGTAAAGGTTTCGGGTTTCAAAGATTGGTTTGCATCGATCTATGGATTGGTTTCTGGTTTCTTCGCCGAAGAGCGGCGGGAGCGAAACAGTCGCAGGCATCCTAAGCGTCGCTCGTAGTAGTGATCCTTGCCAGTGGAGATTAGTGGTCAACTAACTAAGCATAACCCAATTAGCAAGGCAAGTTAAATCGAAAAAACTTCTGAAAGACCTTTCATGATGTTAAACCATGTTAGTTTCGAAAAAAGTCACAATTAGCAAGGTGAGTTAAATGGAACAATAGAATGGAAATACGCAATCGAGTTACATATCCAAGGCTCCGTACATTATATTCGTGGTTACTCATTGGATATCCATTATTTTGCCATAGGATTATGTATACACAATATATATACTATGTACATGTACTAGAAACAGAAAATAATAACACAAAATGATAGGTTATTTAAACATTCAATCCAAAATAAAAACTGCCTCATCCTAGCTAGTTCTCTCCCTCCCAACATCAATACTAGCGTGTGCTATATATGTGATGCTGCAATCAATTATACATGCAAATGACTAGAATTTTAGGCTATCAAAATGTTTTTTTGTTTACCCTTTGAAATTTAGAATACACTGTCATCCTGAGCCCCGCCCCAATGTGTGACTTCTTGTGTGCGAAATGCGCACACGTACGCACCGTCGCATGTGTAAAGCATGAAATGCAAACAATTGACACTTTGCATACATCGATCAGCTAGAGTTCTTACTGGTTATTGAGACGTGGAGTGTACGATATTTCCAAAACATGATGTATTCGTGATGTGGCGCCTTTTGAAAGTTGACGAGAGGGAACATTGCAGTTGCAGTGCAGCAAATCAAAGGCAAACGCGTCATCGATCGAAAAGGCTTCCTGCATATTTTCATTCTTCTCCTTCGTCCAAAGGACGAAATAGGCATATGCATTATATTATTGTTCATGCAATGGACACGGCTCACATTAAATATAATCATATTATATTATAATTGGTCGGTCGCGGTCGTCGATGGATATTGTAGTCTTTGCATGCGCATTAACGCATGCACGAAGGAAACATTATTCCAACAACTATATACGATCGAAACCATGAAATGATTAAAGCTGCCTCTAATTCCATTTTACACACACTTCGATTAAAAAAATTAGTAAATACGGAGTACAAAACACAAGCAAATTAAAAGTAGATCCACCTAGGCAAGGATCGATGCACGTAGCTATATATAACTAGGCGTCGTCTCAGCATGGTCGATCTTAGGCGTCCACAGTGGCGTCACCAAATCGCTAGCACAGTTGAGAGCTGAAAGAAATAAAAAACAGAATAGTGGAGAGAGCAGGTACGAGAATTAGCATAGCTGAGAGAGAGCTTTTTCTCACGAGACCAGTTAGGAGGCACTATGCCAGAAAAGCTTATCAGTGACGCCTCGATTAGTGACTCAGAAACGAAACGCGTCACTAATAAGCATATCAGTGACGCGGGTTAACGATACGCGTCACTGATTAGCTGTTACCCATGCCCAGGAACAAGACGCGTCACTAATAGCAAGATATCAGTGACTCTTGCAAAGAAAACGCGTCACTGATAAAACATGTGACGCATATTGTCTAGACGCGTCACAGATATATGGCCGTATTGGTGACGCGGGTGAACAAGACGCGTCACTGATAAGGAAAGTGACGCGTTTTGCCTGGACGCGTCACTGATACAAGGAAATATCAGTGACTCTTCTCGACAAAACGTGTCACTGATAAGAAAAGCAACGCACCAATCTTAATGCATCTTTTGCTTTCCCCTTTTGTCTCTCTCCTCTACACGTGAAGTCAAGTCCGAACACCGCTCCCCTCAAAAAAAAAAGTCCGAACTCGCTCACGCGCGGTCCTTCCTCTGCCGACTTGCTCTTTCCTCTCCTTCCCTCTCCTCTCCTGTGCTAGGGTTAGCCGCCGCCGCCGGTCATCTGCTCCTCACCGACGCCGCCTCCCTCTTCCAGATCCGGTAAGGATCGACGGCCCCTCCCTCATCCACGGAGGTGTCCCGAGTCACAGCAGCCGAGCCACTCTCATCTTCCCCATCTCTCTCGACTCTCGTCGCCGCTGGCGGCGGCCGCCGCTCCCCTCCTGTCTCCTCTCCCTTTCTCCTCGCTCTATGTCTTCCTCTTCTTTGCTCTTGTTTCCTTCCTCTTCTCAAATCCATAACCACAAGCGATGGTGGAGGGCGTAGGGCGGCGGGATCCCGGTGTGGGTGACGGCGGGATCCAGCGTGGGTGATGGCAGTGGCGGCGGCCGGATCCCAGTGGTGGCTGCTTCTGGATCCCTCGCGCCATCCGCCTGCTGCACACGCCTCCTCTACTCAGGTCTGCCATCTCCCTTCTCTCTCCCTCTCTGATTTCTCCTAAATTGATATGGTTCTAGATCTAGGATTTGGGCAATGATGGTTGCTGCTCTACAGCCTGGCTTCTCAATAGATACTCGACACCAATGATGGTTGCTGCTCTACTGCTGCTTTTGGAATTCAACAAGCCTTATGGTGCTAATTTGTAGCAATCTAGTTTAGAGAAGATAGCTAGCTGATTTGATTTTTTATATGCTCTGTTTTATATGCTCTGTTTTAATATTTATCACATCATCTACCTTTATTACATCCTGCCATGGCCAGTACTTAAGAGTTTCTAGTGTTCATGGGACCTGTTCCTCATTTTCAGGCAAGTATGGCCAATGTGCACAGGCTGCATTTGGTCAGCCAGATCATGACAATTACTTCTGATTCTTACATTTATGAATGTTACTGACATGTCCACAATATATAAATGGGTAGATGGAAAGGACCTGCACATAGATAAAATGTCTAGTAATGTTTATAGGTTGCCAATTTCTCATAGGAAAATGTCACTGACATGTCTAGTAATGTTTATCCTTGTGTACAATATTTTCTCATAGGAGAATGTTTATCCCTACTCTAATTCTATGAATTTGGCTATGATTGCCTAACTCTTTCTGTTTTCTATAGATAAGTGTATTTGGTGCTAATCGTGCTTGGTAACATAGTGCATCCAGTTCAACTTATTTTTCCAGTACTGAGATCTCTTATTTATGGAGTAGTTGCTGATTTTTTTTCCTCAAATGAGGTCGAGCAACAGAGAATGCTGGTGATAATTATCTGTGTTGGAGACAAGTAGGATGAGGCTCCGACAGTCATAGACAAGTAGGATGAGGCTCCGACAGTCATAGACAAGTAGGATGAGGCTCCAACAGTCATTTGGATATCTCACAGTACAAGCTTTTTAGTCGCTCCATTCATGTACGTGCTGTTTGTCTTTCATATATTATTATCATTATCATTTCCTCCCAAGCTAGTTTGTTTATTTGCTAATACTTGGACAGGTAGCTGTATTGAAAAGAAAACAACTGTATCATGGCAAATAGTACATCTCTTTGTTAAATTACTGCTTCTCTAAACGTTTTGTCGAATTGATCTCTTTGTTAAATTACTGCTACACTGTATGTGCTGTTTCTTTTCACTGAAAAGGATTCACTGTATGTGCTGGTTCTATTACTGCTATCTCTAGTTGGCATTAAGCTATATAGGTCTTGCTTTCCTAGTTATTGTCAAACAGGGAAACAAACTGCCCAACTGATATGGAACATTGGTATACTGCCAATGTATCATATATACCTGCCAATGTATATCTGCTAGTAACAATGTTAAAAAAAATATATCTGCTAGTAGCAACCTACCAGCATGTATTTTTACAGGATGTACTTCTGCTAGTAAATGTACAGATTATTTCAGAGTTCAAGAAAGTGTACTGCTGTTATTTTTACGGCATGTTCAGATTATTTTTTAGCTGAATAGCTGGATGCTGGGGGCACTTTGCTAAGTTTATAATGCTGTTCTGACAAAAATGATCCCATAAGGCAACAATGTATAGGAGCCATGTCACTTTATATGATCTGCACCTAATAATCAATCTTCAGCTAGGTCGCCAGATGTTAGTAGGATCATTTCACCTTGATCTGCGCCTTGCATATACAAAGTACACCAGAGATGTTAGTTTGTCGGAATCACCTGATTGCCAGAAGTGCATCAGGTTGATACTGAATCTCTGCTTATCTGAAGGATTTGATACTTTTCCAACTCTGCTTGCTTGGCAATAAAGTTTTTATTGGAAGACAGCATATTTCAGGTATGCGCAAGACACCTTAGTTGCTTTCTATGCTGCCATGTGTTAGATGTTCTGCTTTCTTCACGATTTTTTAGTTTATTTGAAATGGAATTGACTGTTTCCTTGCATTTCAGTCCGAAGTACAGTGTCATTTTCCTTTACTTTCCTCTTTAGCCAGTGCCAAACCTCTGTTGGGTTCATTTTCAAAAGGAAAGTAAATGTACCTCATGGTACCTTACAGTTTGCAGCCAAAGCTTTCCTGTACCATTTCAAGCAGAGTGATCTGCAGTCGGCGCTTGCCTCTATCATGTATTGGTGGGTACAGTATTGGCCCGCTAAAATTTATACCTGCGACCAAATATACATATGAAAAATACTGTGGCCACGGTTCACCCATCGACATTTTAATCACCACTCTTTCATCCATCCATTCATCTTAATCTGGAACCCACATTACAGAGATTATCAGGCTGTACACTTACTCATTACAGAGATTAGCACTTAGCAGGCTGTATAGGCTTCTATACAAAACCACCTTACCTCATGTGTCCAACATCCTCTGTTTTCTTGTGGAATTATCCAACATTGTTATTGCCCTATCTAGCATACCTCGTGATCCAAGAATTAGCAGGATGTATGGTTCCTCATTTAGCATCAGTACCACTATATCAGTAGAAGCTTCAGATGTTCCATCGGACACATGAGTTCTTGCAGTACCCTGTGAGGCGACGAAATGTTTTTGTTTCCAAGCATTAAAGCATTGCCATTTATTCACGTTTCCATTTTGCAAATACTATATGTTTGCGCTCTTTGGTCTGTTTCCACAATGTATCACTGTTCGGGTAAAGAATCAGTGCCATTATTTGGTTAGGGAGCTTTAAAAATGTTTTGTGTCGACTTTCTAAGATATAGATCATTTGTTGGATCGTACTAGACTTTAGTTGACGATCGCTAATTTTCAACGACCCTGTTGGTTCCTTTGTAGCTTCATCGGAATTTACAATTAGTCGATCAAAGTATCTATTTTATCCTTTTTTCCTGATTCCATAACTGCCTGTTTGCCTGTTTGTTTTTAGATTGCCTCTTGAGGGTTTCAAGCACAAACTATTGGAGGTAAATAAGCATTGACTGTATAATTACCGACAATGGTAAAACAAAGGCTACATAAATATTTCGTCAGGTGCAATCATGTGTATATTTGTGAAATAACTTACAGTAATGTCATTGCCTAATCTGAGATTTTTGCAGGTTGATCTGCTATTTGTTAAGCTCACTATGGATTGTTCATATCCCTTTTCATTGCCCCTTCGCATCCATTGCTACCAAGATTTGATGATGTATACACCATTTTGAAGACATCCTTTGGTAAGTGCGCTCACTTTCTCTGCATTTGAGAAATATAATACGCGACAAAATAGCATCTTCAAACTATACACTGAGAAATCAATGACAAATGATCATGCCAAACTAATAGCAATCCTGCCATACACGTGCAGTTTCAGGTTGTACAATCCTTTGGCTTCAAAAACAAAGGGGAACAAAAGGAAAATGCGTCGCGGTAAAAGATAGGGTCTGTTTCAGGACTTTCATGTTTGGATCTACAACACATTCAGAACATGTAGTCTACCCACAGGTCAATGGGGGCCATCTACTTATCTGTACATTCAAGCTTGACCTTTGAATTTTATCTGTACAGTGACGACTTTGCCTTCAATACAAAAACTATGGCTTAGCCTGCCCGCGGCGAAGCGCGGGGTACCACCTAGTTTCCTCATACAGGCCCTGTCCAACTGAATATGAGTTTCCATGGAAAAAAAATCTGAGTAGTATGAATAGGCCAGGCCACATGCTGTAATACAAAATGAATTAGCTATTCATGTACACCTGTACAGCAAGGCATAAGTCAGAACCTCTTAGGTTTGAGCCAAGTGATATATGTCCCAAATATTTTCTAGTTGCTTATCTATTACATTTTTCTAGATATATGTTGTGTATTTCTTAACTCGATCTTGGCCTGTAGCAGGTTAGTGCATAAGTTGACCAACCTGTGAATCCAATGTCTTGTGCTAGTTTGGTTGTCAAGCTCAATGAATCCTAGTTATATGCTCAGGTTAGTTCTTATAGTTGTGTTTTGGGTTTTCATTTTTTTTTATTTCTAGTGCGCTGATCAATGAATCCCAGTTTATATTGTCTGAGACCTGTTTCTTCTTGTTTTAGGGGGAAATACCAGTATGTTGACAGTGACAGAATCAACAAAGGTGTCATACAATTTGTGTTTTGGTTCGTCTTTTGGGGATTCGAAGCAAAGCATATGTAATTAAGTAGCTAGTGTGATTAGAATTGACTCGTTGAATGATTAGAATGTTCTGTGGGGTTGTTATTCTGTTACTAAACACATTTTGTAGTATAACTTGTATCGAAAAAGCTTGTAAAGAATTGATTGTTGAAATGGTGGAACATGTCTAATGCGCGTGTGTGTGTATATATATATATATATATACACACATATATATCATTTTTTTTGTTTTTCTGAAATTGTTATCAGTGACGCGTATTGGCTGGACACGTCACTGATAGAGGGTTATCAGTGACGCGTATTGGCTGGACGCGTCGCTGATAGAGGGTTATCAGTGACGTGTATTGGCTGGACGCGTCGCTGATAGAGGGTTATCAGTGACGCGTATTGGCTGGACGCGTCGCTGATAGAGTGTTATCAGTGACGCGTATTGGCTGGACGCGTCACTGATAGAGGGTTATTAGTGACGCGTATTGGCTAGACGCGTCACTGATAGAGGGTTATCAGTGACGCGTTTTTACGCGTCACTGATTTGCCCTTATCACAGACGCAAAAACAGTGACGCGTCTTTTACGCGTCACTGATAAGCCTCTAAACGCGTCACTGATAAGGTTTTCTGGCATAGTGAGGTAAGCGCTAGCTCGCTCTTCTCCTCCCTGTGCAGCCAATAGGATTTGGCCAGAGCTGGCGATTTGCGCTCCATTGGGGACGCCCTTATGGTATACTCGTCGACGAGCTAGCTAGAAGAGGCGTGAAAGTGATTCCATGTCACATGCAAGGTTACACGTGACACGAAGTTACACGTTGGGAGTCATTTTCCCCTCCAACGCAAGGAGGCATCTTTCATCGCCATCCTGTCGATCCTTGTGTAAAAGAAAAAGCAGAACATCACCCGTGTACCTCTTTTTCTCTTCGTAAGTACGAGAACAAAATTTGCGTCAAAAAGGGCTCAAATTCGATGCTTTCTGGCTCGGGCACGACATTCTCAATTTAGCAAGTTGGTCTTTTGTCCGAGCATTAATTAGTGGCTAACATGTTGGCTCCACATGGTGCAGGGGCCCACCTGTCAGTGACGGGTACCCCAGGACCTGGTCTAGCCGGTCTCCTTGTCAGCGGGCTTTTGTAGCGCGAGAAAATTATTTTAGGGGATAACAAGCTGAGGGCTCATACGTGTTTCACAAGGTATTCCGTGGCAGATCACATATCTAGCTGATGCCGTGTGACACGGTAGTCGGTTGAGAATTGCACAGCCTTTGCTAGGAGTAGGGGCTTGTTTAGTTCCTGAAATATTTTATGAAATATTACTGTAGCACTTTTCGTTGTTATTTGGTAATTAGTGTCAAATCATGGCTTAATTAGGTTTAAAAGATTCGTCTCGTCCATTTCGTCTAAACTGTGTAATTAGTTTTATTTTTTATCTATATTTAATGCTCCATGCATATGTTCAAAGATTCGATGTGACGGAGAATCTACTGTTTTTTCACGAAATATTTTAGAACTAAACAAGGCCTAGATATATTTGCGGGCAGGGGCGGTGGGGTAGACGTACTGGAGCAAGTCCGGGTAGGTTAAAAGCTTGGTGCATGCGGACAGTGCACCACAAACGGCATCATATATAGTCTAGTATGCATAATGAATTAATGACGTGGGTAGACTTCGTGGCGGACCTACTTCCTAGCTAAATATTTTTGCGGAAAGAGAACGAGCGCGTAGCTCGGTGGTTAGCATCTCCGGTGTGAGAGCTGCCCGCTAGAGTTCGATCTCTGGGATCGCAACTCCGGTGTCTCACTTGGGCATGCCCCTAAATAAATTTCGTTGCCTCCTCATGTGGTGCCACAGTGGTCATAACGATGTACCCGTCGTCTATGGAGCTCTCGGTGACTCTGTCGATCTCACTATGGACGTGATCTTAATGTTGTGTGTAATTGTAAGTTTAAATATGTGCGTTGGGTGTGAGTGCGTGCGTATGGGGGGTTTTGCGTGTGTTCGCACATGTTCATATACTATAGCGGTACCCAGTTAAGAGGTCTAAAAAATATTTTTATGGAATGAGGATCGCGTGCTCCTAAAAAATTTACTACTATTAAAAGAAGCGACATAGACGGTCAAAAATGGTTAACAGATATGTGCAGGCAGTTCGCCTCCACAGCCACGTCGTTGTATTGTTTAAAAAAAACAAACATGTCTCTGTGAAGAAACATTTATAGAGACGACACAATGCCTACCTCTATTAATAATTTAAAAAAAAAACAACGAGCCTGTAAATGGGGCCTGCCGAGCCCATCCAGCCACCGAGCCTATCGACACGCCCGCCCTTGCCTACCAATGCTCCTACCTTAACCGACATTTTGTTTTATAGCTGTTAAACTATTTACAAGTACTGTTTTTGTGCACGATTAACAATACTACTCCCTTCGTTTCAAATTATAAGTCGTTTTGACTTTTTTATATATCTATTTTACTATGCATCTAAATATAATAATATATCTGATACATACTCCTAGCAAAATTGATAAACAAAAAAAAATCAAAGTAACTTATAATTTGGAACGGAGGGAGTATTAGGTACCAATGCAACAGATGTTTTACTAAGAAAGCTACGTGTCTATTATGCCGACGAAGTAGCCGATGGAAGAGAGTTCGATTCAAAGGCGTGAAGCATTATTCACCAACTCCAGTGTCGGTCGCTCGGTGCACCACCATCCACTTTAGGCTATGCACACCGCGCAACGCCAAAACGCTCGTTACGCCACATTTGGCGTTTGCACGCCTGCACCGCGCAACGCCAAGCGAGCTGGCAACCTTGCGTTCGCTACAGTAACACGCCACAGGCAGCGTTCGTGCGTGAGCGCCTGTAAAAGGGAAGGAGGAGAGAGAAAGAGAGAGGAGAGAGGAGGGAGGAGAGAGAAAGAGAAAATAGAGAGAGGTTATGAGATGGTTGTTGATATAGAGTATGATATAGAGTAAATATGAGTGCGGGAGGAGTTGATATAGAGGTGAGAATTCTAGATGACAGGGACGGAATATTCCTTCAGAGGTGTATTTAGAGAGTGGTGCGGTGCAGATAGCCTTATTCAGGAGTGCACGTAGCAGTTGGTAGGAGTAGCTATTAATATAGGGCCTCTTTGGCACGGCTTCAGCCAGCTCCGGCTCCTCCTCATGTGACACTGTAGCAATACTGTTGAACACTGTAGCAAGGAGCCGCACGGAAATCAAGGCGAAAAATGAACTGAGAAGAGCCGAAGCCGGAGAAGCTACGTTTTGGAGCTCCTCCGGCTCCGAGCTACAGTGACACTACAGTACCGGAGCCGGAGCCCCTCCGAGCCCTGCCAAACACTCCCATAGTATTGGTGTCGCACGTCACGGCCGGCCCCCTGCCCTGGCAGGCCCCCACTACAAGCTACGAGGTTCCCGGAATGACACGTGTGCGCTGGGCCAGCACGTACGTACGGCGTGCCACTTGCAGCTTGTTTAGTTCCCCGATTCTCTCCCAAATTTCACTATACAAAAAAGAAGATTCTCCGTCACATCAAAATGTCAGCAAATGCATGGAGTACTAAATGTTGATGAAATCAAAAACTAATTATACAGTTTTGTTATACTTTGCGAGACGAATATTTTAAGCCTAGTTAGTCAAAATTTAGATAATTTTTACCAAATACAAACGAAATGCTACAGAAATTCTGATACAGTATTTTTCTCCTCAATTCACTGAACTAAACGAGTCCTTGGGAGGGTCGCTCACCACCACCACGCACACGCAGGCCTCGTTTAGTTTGAAGAATAGGGCCACGTTTAGTTCCCCAAATTCCACTATACAAAAAGAAGATTCCCCGTCACATCAAAATGTCGGCAAATGCATGGAGTACTAAATGTTGATGAAATCAAAAACTAATTGCACAGTTTTATTGTACTTTGCGAGACGAACATTTTAAGCCTAGTTAATCAAAATTTGGATAATTTTTACCAAATACAAACGAAATGCTACAGGAATTCTGATACAGTGTTTTTCTCCCCTGTTAGGAATGGGGACCACGCGGCCTGCGGGCTGCAGCCGGGGAAGACCGGGACTCGGGGGGGCAGGATGATGCATGCACGGCACGCACGCGCGAACGAACGGGTGGGAACTGGAAATGGCGCGCGCATGCTGATGCATGCACGGGCGTCCTCGACGGACGACCCTAGCCATCGCATCGCATGGAGCCATATCCAATGTACCTACCAGCCTCTACCGTTCCAATGTTCCATCATTTCGGCAGCCGACGACGACGACACAGTGGCCTCGTTTGGATACCTAAATTCACTCCTAAATTCCACTATGCAAAAAGAAGATTCCCCGTCACATCAAAATATCGGCACATATAGAGTACTAAATATAGATGAAATCAAAAACTAATTGCACAGTTTTGTTCTACTTTGCGAGACGAATATTTTAAGCCTAATTAATCAATGTTTGGACAATTATTACCAAATAAAAACAAAATTGCTACAGTGTGACGAGACATTTACTATGCAAATTTGGTCTCCCAAATTTGGCATCTAAACATGGCCAGTATATGAATGGATAGTTGCATCCAGCAGCGTATACTACAGTCTGCGATGACCTTATCGACCAGGACACTGCTTTTGATCGAGGAGACCTAGACGGCGTGTGGCGGTAGCTGGAAGGCTGCATCGATCCAGCGTGTACTACAGTCTGCGATGACCTTATCGACCAGGATACTGCTTTTGATCGAGGAGACCTGGACGAGGTTCTGTGTGCTAGGACGGTACAGCCTACTGTACGACCTCCTATAGGGAGGGCGCTTCCGCGCTTGTTAGTAGCGCGGTGTCTGTTTGGTTGAACTCTTCTTCTTAATTACAATGATACGTAAATCTTTTGTGTATTCGAGAAAAAAAAACCTAGACGAGGTGTGGCCAAGGTTGTTTTATCGGCCAAAATTCACGAAAATTTTCAAAATTTCCGTTCTATCCATAGGGTCTGATAAAATTTAATATCGGCCAATTTTTCCCTTCTTTCCTGCTCCCACATAGACAACCCAAATTTAGTCGCACGACGGTCCCACACTTATAATGTTTTATTCTTGTTTTTATCTGTGAACAAGTGATGTTTAATAGCCTAGGAATAGTTTTAAGTTAAATTCTACGAAATTTTTTCGAAACAATTTGAATTTTTTTTGAATTTGATCCGATATATCCTGCTTGTCCTATATATCTATAACCTCCAATAAATTTTTATTTCCGATAATGAAAATCTTGGGTGTGGCAGTAGCTGCCTAGCTGGAAGGCTGGCTAGGGGACTTGCCCTCATCGATGAGGCATGCATGATAAGACGAGCGACGTGCCTGCTTAGCTGTGAGAGTTCGGATCCGCTGTGGATCCAGGTTTTAGCTGTGAGAGTTCAGAACTATCGATCAATAAGCTAATATAAGCCCTTAATATATCCGTCCACGAAAGAATTCAATTTTCACATATTAAGAAATCAAACAATTTCAACTTTGATTAAAATTATTTTAAAAAGTATTAGCACTCTTGAGACAAAATAAGTACCATTAGATTAGTTATAGAATATATTTTTATAATAAAATTATTTGAAGACATAAATACTAATACTATTTACTATAAACTCGGTCAAAGTTAAACCAGTTTGACTTACACGTTTCATATAATTGCATTTTTATGTGGACAGAGGGGTATATAGTACTCGTAGTATTAGTGATATAGTATGACCTTCAAAACAGCACCTATATATACCAAACAAACGTCCATCTGTACCAGCATTGCAACGATGCCGATCGATGCCGTCGTATAGGCTTTTTCTGCGATTCAATGGATGGTCTGTTCATCCGGTTTATAATCCGTACTTTTCAGCTTATTTTTTCAGTCGGAACAGTGTTTTTCTCTCACAACAAATCAGTTAACAATGTTTTTCAGGCTAAACGGGGCCAATACTTCGCTTTCTCGTGCTACCTTTTCTATATATATAGTTACAGTAGTGCTGGCTCTTTATCTCTTATTACACAAATCTTATCAACACGTGCGTCGCGTGCATTTAGCTTAGGTGTTTTCTGCGTAACAATTCAACGAAATGAAAATTCACATCACACACATGTACACAGGACTGGTAAGTGGTATGTCTTCCTTTTCTTTCTGAATTGTTCATATCATTATCATCCACGGCTTTTATGTGGTCTGATACGCCAGGTGAGGTTGTGGATCTAACAAATACTCTTGGTGCGTGCAAAGCTGTAGAGAATTGTACTCCTCGTAATCGTCTAAAATGTACTCATTCACTCCACAAAAGAATACAATTACGATATTTGTGCCAGTCAAATTAGTTGAAGTTTGACCGAGTTTATAATGAATAATATTAATATTTATGTCTTCGATAAAATTTACTATGATAATATATTCTTATAATTAATCTTCAAGTTGACATGATTTGATTTGCAATTATTGTTAAAATATATACCATTTTAAGGCCCTTTCGGCTATGGGAAATTATTTTATTTCATACGTTTTCTTATGAAAATAAAGTGATTAATGTGAAATTTATGTACGGTTCCTGTAAATTCATGTGTGTTCTAAATGAGCCCTAAATATTGAAAGTAGGTCGTATTTCCTATAATATATATGGTACATAACATCAACCACGTACTGTGGATTTATGTTTTTTTCTAAGATATAGTACAAATGCAAACACTATTCACCCATATGAACACATGAACAAACTATACCTCTATGAGCACCTCCTAAATATTATAATAAATCGAGAAAAAATAATTAAGTAACATCGTCAAGTCCAGGATTTAAACCTGGTGAGCAGATTCCACCATAAAGAATCTCAACCAACTGAGCTATACGTTCACTTCGCAATGTTGTGAATCTATGTAACTTTTCATATGTGATAATTCAACTGATTGGGATAGAATCCCAAAATCTATACATTTGGCAATCGGTGGTAATATCTACATATATATTAAATGTAGCAAAAGTATACTCTATGAAACTATTTTTTTGAGATAAATCTAATCATGTTATTTTCAAACATCCAAACTTCACACAAGAAAAGTAGTTAGGCAAAACTTGAAATAGAGTCGCTGATTGCACGTTTCTATACCTAAAAAGACTGTAACATTATCATCTACCTAGTGATACAAAGTCTTGATCCTGCTCATGCGTTCACATCCTATACAAATCATTTTCCACTCGGAGCTCATACATCCGCGTCTTATTACCCAGTTCTGGTATGAAGACCAGATCCATGTATCTGTGTCCGATGAGAAGTCCTTAGAGCTCACGCGTCCACGTCCAATTAATGAGGTTCAGGCAAAAAAATTGTGACCCTAAGCATATATCTAGTAAAAAATTACTCATTTGTGACCGGAGCCTGATGAAACTCTACTTTCGAAATATGGGTAGCTGTATGGCGCGCTTTGTGAGACATTGGAATTACATAGCTAGAAAATAATACAGTAGCTGGATTTTGTGCAATAGTAGTAGCTTGTTTTTTATTTGTTGGCATGGACTGCACTATCAGATTTTTAAATAATATCTTTTAATGATTAATTGTGAATCTAGATGATGTTTAAAATGAATTACAGATTAGCACCCTGTCGGCTGCCAAAGAGACGATAGGGGCTCTATCGGCAATTGGAGGGTCAATGGGGCATTGTCGGCATTCTAGTTATTGTTAGGTTAGGATTAGAGTTATTTCTTGGTTAGGTTAGGTTAGGTTAGGTTAGGGTTATTGTTAGGTTAGGATTATTTTTGTTTTGTGTTGTTAACTATGCTTAGGTTAGTGTTAGGGTTACGGTTAGTTTCTTTATTTTGTTTTGTAAACTATAACATCATCTAGATTCACAATTAATCATTAAATATATTATTTAAAAATTTTCATCTATCACTCAATATTTTTCATTTTGGACGTCGCACACAATCTCTTTGAGCATTAATAATTATTTCTCCTTGTAATATTCTATATAGAAACATGATATAATTGCTAATGTTTGTTATTGAGATCTAATAATGGAAGGTTAAAAGTTTTTCCCCACATGCGACCCGATTTATATTTAAAAGATCAGGCCCGTCTCAATAATTTTAAGGGCCCTTGGGCAAGTAAGACAATCAGGTCCGGTAATATAATATTTTAATATGACAATTAATAAAGTATATAGTACTATTAATAAGAAATAACTTGCAACATATATTTAGTTCATAAAAAATGACTGTACATAAAAAAAGCTAGAAGAATGGTAAAGTAATAAGTAATAACTATTGTGGTTACCTCAAATAAATCTATAGAGCTTTAATGCTTTTAAAAAGCGCCTTTAGTATTTCTTGATGCAAAATCTTCAAGAACAGTGTCGAGATCAATTTTATCTAAAATATCCTTCTCAATGTTGCACATAGCAAAGCCATTCAATCTTTCTTGCAGCATATTTCACCAATCAATTTTTCAATGAACTGATCTTCTTGTTTTCTTTTTTCCTTTTCTAAACACTAGAGAAATGTTTTTTTGGCAGCATCTAACATGTTCAAAAAAAATATATTGAATTAGAATTTAGAAATTTAGTTAATTAGATCAAATAGTCTGCAACTCTGCAAGTGCAGACCATCACGGCCACGCCAAGCCCTATCCTTATAACTGATAAACTGAACTAATGAACTCTGGACTGCAGTTACTTACCGCTGTCCGCTGGCCAGTCCAGAGATACAATGGATCACAGAGGCCGCGGAGAAAGGATTCACGCCCGCTGCCCGCAGAGGTCGCGGCCGTTGCCTGCAGCAGCACGCCGTCACCGGCCAGCGGCCGCGAAGCCAAGCCCCGACTCGCGATCGCGAATTGGAAGGGTCGTGACTCGCCGACTCCCTGCACGACTCACGCAGTCACGCACGCCACGTGAATAGAAGCGACTAGCGAGCACCTAAGCTATCAAATGGACCTAAAGAGCGACCGTATGAGCCATTGGGCCGGAATACATGTACTATACAGGGGTATACTCATGGCCCCCAAGCACCATGGGCCCCCGGCCGTCGCACTTGCTGCCCTCCCCATGAGACGGGCTTTTAAAAAGATAGATCTACAGCTACTACTGGTAGAGATAGATTAGCAAATGGGAAATGAAATAAACGACGACAAGGTAGCCAATCCATGTCACGATGGTATTGTTTAACTTAAAGAAATCGATCAAGTGTTAATTTACTATAAACAAAGGGCTGTGAAAGGGACAGCTAGGTCTCCTACTAATTAAGACCGGCACTGATCGACAAAGAACATAAACTGACAGGTCAGCGAAAGCAGTGGCTGCTATATAGAATACTCTGCATGTGGATACTCGTATGTAAGACTTTCGCTGATTTCTTCAGCTTTTGGATTGCCTGGACTTGACATGTTATTACTACACCTTCCGTTCTAAGATGCCGAGAGGAAAGTTTGAAATTTAGGACGTGTTGGCAGGGTTTTAGATATTTATAGAAATGTTTCGGATCAAGAGATTTCCTTAGAAATGTTTCTTTAGTGATTCAGAATTATTTCGCAAAAGTGTTTGGTTAGCTTGCTGGATTCTTAAAGCTAGGGGCCTGTTTGGGTCACACCTAGATTATTATAATTTGAATTATGCATAGGGTTTTTATAATCAATGCTATGGATTATAATAATCCAAGTGTTTGTGTCAATGGATTATGGTGATTAATTATGTTGGTTAAAGTGAGAAATTCCTATTTTATCCTTTATAGTTTGGCAAGTTGGACAATAGGTTAGGGGTAAGTTGGACTTTCAGTCTTTCAGCAACTATAATCTCCTATAACATAGTCTAACCTAGATTATGGGATTATGGTAATCAAATAACAATCCATCATATAATCAATCATGTTTAGATCAAAATCTAATTATATAGTTTGGTAATTATAATTGGAGGGGTATCAAAACAACTGGAATCAGGAGAAACCATATATTTTGGCATTTTTCTGCGCTACTACAAAAATGACAATCAGTTCCAAGTGATTCTCCCTGAAACATTTCTCTCTTTGCAGTGTTGGGCAACGATTCTAGGATTCTACTAAGAAACTAAAATGTTTCTCGCTACCAAATGCACAATCTCGGCTCATTTGGTTGGGGTAATTGAAAGCAAAGAATGAGAGTTTAGAAATCTTTTGTTTGTTTTGTGGGAGTGAGAGTTTTGAGGGAAAGGAGAATGGGAGTTTAGAGGAGAATGGGAGTATAAAATATCGAATTTGGAGTTCGGACGAGAAAATTGTGCTACAGGGATGATTCAGCCCTTGAAAACTAACCAAATCAGTTTTGGCTACCAAGACCAAGTTGGAAATGTATTTTGCATGGAATGCAAGGGATTTTGGCCCATATTGGATAAGACTACAACCTCTCTATATAAGAGGATCACAGTCAATATGCTATTTACCTTCTCCAAAGCCTATCTAATCCAACCCTAGTATCTGTTGTTCGACACCTTCTCGGTGAAGTTTGTGGATGTTCTATGTTGCCTTACCAACCCCGTAAAATCCTAGCTGCACCTTCAATCCCCAACTGGCTCATTCCTAGGTGGTGTTCCGAGGTTTTTCTCCAAGGCAGATCGCCTAAGCTGGTTTTTCTTGCCTCGTCTGCACGATTCGATTTTTGAGTGGTCCGAGTGTTCCTCTTGCAATTTGGGTGTGCTAGCCTTTTTTTTTTGGCAGACAATAACCAAGTTTGTTTGCACGTAAGTAATAAGCCATGCATGCTTTCACACTCGATATCTCCCTTCTATACCATATATAATACTACATGAACGAGGCTCAAATATACACGCGGGCGTCGTTTCGTTCAGGTGGTCGGGTCGAGAGCCGCCACCTGATTACCTGAAAGGGATTCCTTTTTTGCGTCCATAAACACATAATATTGGCACGTAATTTTCACATGACGAACACGAACACAAGAAAAATACGGATCGGAGCTCACCAACCGTGCAGGGACAGTGGCCATAATTGCAGAGGAATAATAACAACTGAAAAGAAAGGACCTGATGCTGAAATGAAAGGGAAGTATCAGAGCAGTTCTTGGTGCGACAGGGCTAGGGGAACGCGAAGCACTGCTTAGGGCCTGTTTAGTCCCAAAATTTTTCGAGATTCCCCGTCACATCGAATCTTTAAATGCATGCATGAAGCATTAAATATAGATAAAAAATAAAACTAATTACACAGTTTAGATGAAATTCATGAGACGAATCTTTTAAGCCTAATTAGACCATGATTGGACACTAATTGCTAAATAATAACGAAAGTGCTACAATACTATTTTCCAAAAAATTTCGTGAACTAAAGGAGGCCTTAACTGAAGCAAGGAGTTGGTGCTGGGTGGTCCAGCTAGTGGTTGGGACCGGCGGCCCAAGATTTAAATTGATCCCATCGTTGAGATGTATCATCCAGAGTTATTGTTCGCAGTTAGTAGATAGGTGGGGTTAATAATTTTTATATATACTTTGAATTAAACCATAGTGATCGGACGCGGACGCGCGAGCTCCAAGGACTTCATATAAGATGCAGACACGTGGATCTAGTCTTCGCATCTAAACCGGGTAGGACGCCGACATGTGAGCGCTGAGTAGAGTATGATTCATATTGGACACAGATGCCTGTGCAGGGATCGAGATTTGGAATCACTAGGTAGATGACTTTAGAGTCTTTTTAGGTGTAGAGATATATTTGCACCAACGGAAAATGCTAAGGTCAGGGTGTCCGATCGTCCGGACGTTCCACCCACCCACTGCGCCACTGCAGCAGCAGCACCCACCTGCCCCCTGCCCACCGCCGCCCGTGCCACCCCCACCCGCCCTCTGTGCGCCGCCTCCCAGCTCCGTGTTGTCGGCGAGCGCACTGGTGACCTCCACACGGCACCCACCCGCCCTCTGCGCCATCGCTGCCCGTGCCGCCCCACCTCACTCTCTGTGCGCCGTCATCCAGCTCCACGTTGTTGGCGAGCTCCATGCCGCCAGCGAGCACAACAGTGACCTCCACGCTGTAAGGTCCAAATAGGCTAGAGGGGGGGTGAATAGCCTAATTAAAAACTTCTACAATAATTACTTAACCACAAGTTAGTACAAAAGGTGGCGGAGCAAAATGCACTAGCTCTAACTAATTAAGCAAGCCACCTACACAAGTCTAATACAAGGCTATCCACTAAACACAACAACAACTACAAGCTAGATATAAGAAGTAATACGAGAGAAGAGCTTCGAGTGAATATACCGCCGTGTAGAGATAAGAAGTACCAATCAATCAATCACACAAGAGAAATCCTCGGGAAGGGAATGACACAAGAATTTATCCCGAGGTTCACTTGCTTCCCGGCAAGCTACTCCTCGTTGTGGCGATACATCCACTTGTCGGTTCGCGAGCTAATCGACTATCAAGAGTCGAGCCCTCGGCGGGCGCCGCACAACCGCACACAAGATGGGGATCCTCCAAGCCACGAGCTTCACTAGAGTATCCAATTCGCGAACTCCCGCGGGGAAGGATCAAGAACCCCTTACAACACTTGGTGAAGGCTCCAACAATCTCCAATTGCGAGCTCAATCACCTCCGCTGCTCCAAGCCGTCTACCGTGTCGGGAAACACGGAAGAGTAACAAGAAATACGCAGCAACTCGAAGATCAAGTGCCTCTAGAATGCAACTCTCAAGCAATGCACTTGAATCTCACTCAATCTCACTCAAGATGTGCAATCAATCGAAGAGATGAGTGGAGGGGTTGTTCTCTAGCTCAAAGGATGTCTCTATATCTCAAAATGTGCAAGAGTTGCCCTCAAACCCCGGACATCCTCTATTTATAACGAAGGGGTACGCAGCTAGCCGTTACCGCGCGAACCAGTAAAAAACGTACTGACCGGACGCGCCGGTCAGGGTGACCGGACGCGTCCGGTCACTACGCGACAAACGACAACCGCGCGGGTCAGAACTAGCCGTTGCAACGACCGGACGCGCTCCTTCGAACGACCGGACGCGACAGAGCCAGCGTCCGGTCGCGTTCCAGTAAGCACCCGACGCGACCGGACGCGTCCGGTCGCACGTGACCGGACGCGCCAGCCGCGTCCGAACGTGCTTCGCTGCGCTCGGTCTCTCTGGACACTTGACCGGACGCGCCGGTCCCGTGAGGCACCGGACGCGCCGGTCGCGCGCTTAACTTAAACGCCCAGTTGAACTGACCGGACGCGCTGGTCAGGCCAGACCCGCGTCCGGTGCAGCGTCCGGTGCAAACCCTAGCACCCGCACTGCGTTGAACTGACCGGACGCGCTGGTCAGGCCAGACCCGCGTCCGGTGCAGCGTAGTGACCTCCGTTCGCCTCCGTTTCTTTTCCGACTTTCGGCGCAGTAGAAAATAGGCGTTTCACTTCTCCAAAAAGCGCCGAATCCCGCCTCGCAAGCTCGGCGGGAGGGAGAGAGGACCCCAAACCCCTCTCTACCGCTTAAACTCCACCGCCTTCGCAAAAGTGCTAACACCACCAAGTGTACACCACCATGTGCATGTGTGTTAGCATTTCACAAACATTTTCCAAGGCGTTATGTTAGCTCTTTACTAGATCCTAAATGCATATGCTCAAGACATTGATCTAGTGGCACTTGATTTCCGAGCTAACCGTGATTGCCCCTCTTGATAGTCGGCTATGTATCCTAAATCCGGTCAATCACTTCTCTACTCAACTTAGACCGGCAAAAGGAAAACCCTATGGTTATACCTTTGCCTTGCGCTCTTAGATCCTTCGTTCCATGTCCATCTCCTCATGCTTGATCATCATGATCATCATTTCATGTCCATGCACCATTTCTTTGTGATCTTGTGGCCACCACTCCTTGCCACGTACACCTTCATCACATGTGTTGCTTATGCCTAACTCAAAACACTAAACACATGGCATTAGCAACTTGGTGTCATTAATTACCAAAACCAAACTTGGGCTTTCACACGCGCCACCCACCCGCCCTCTACGCCACTGCCGCACGTGCCGCCACCACCCCGTCCTCTATGTGCCGCCGGTGAGCACACCGATGACATCCACGCGTTGATGAGCCTCCATTCGCTTAACCAGCAAGGAGATGTTTGCGTTGAAAGAGCATGTTGTAAACTTATGTTTCACGTGTTTCAGATGTATGTTGCAAGTGTTTTATATTGATGTTGCAAAAGTAGATCAAGATGTTCCAAAAGTAGATCGGGTTGTTGCACATGTTACAATGCCTATACACGTATGTTTCAAGTGTATGTTCCAAATGTTTCATCTATATCACATGTACGTTGCAAGTGTTTCATCTGGATGTTGCAAAAGTAGATCTGGATGTTGCATATATATGCATGTTGCAAGCGTATGTTTCAAGTGTTTCAGGTGTTTCATACGTATGTTGCAAGTGTTTCATTCGGTTGTTGCATATGTTTGCAATGACTTTCAAGTGTTTTCCAGGTGTTTTGCAAGTGTTTCAGACATATATTGCAAATGTTTCATCTGGGTGTTGCAAAAGTAGAGCTGGTGTTGCACATGTTGTAATGGGATCCGCCTGTTGCAGCCACCTATTGCAGCTGTTGGGTGATGTCCAGGCGGCGTGGGCCTGCTGTTGGGGCGCCGACGAGCTGGCGCAGACGGGCGCGTGAGATACCGAGCGCAGGTGTGGAGGCCCACGCGGTGGGGCGCGCGAAAAACAGGAGGCACATGCTCCATTTCTCTTGTGCGCGCGACACTATCCGACGCTAGCACTTCGGGTCGCTGCTTAGATATTTCAACATGTGTTAGAAACTTACCTTTCTCAAGTTGAAATATCTAAGCAGCGATGCTTGGTCAAGCTTAATTCTATGGAGAGAAAACACAAAGTATCAAAACAAAATTAGCAAAATAGGAATAGAAAAAAATCTACCAGGGATGACGTGAAGAGAAAAGCTTAGTTGTGAGGTGGGCTACACGCCAAGGAGCAAGCAAGAGGAGACTTTTGGTTAGCTCGTGACCCTGACTGCCTTTATATAAACCAAAGAAAAAAACATACGGCGTACTAGTCTATTGGATGCAGATTTGATACGCCATGACGACTTGGAATTGCTACGTAGTAGGACTTGCTACCCCTACTTATAATGCTACTAGTGCTGGCTGGACCGCTGGAATGCCGTGAAAAAGGAGCGGTCGCTATGGCGCGGTTAAAAGCAACCGAGAAAGTGACGGCCCTGTACCGGATAGAGATTAGCTATTGGGTTCACGGTATGATTTCTCAACCTGTCCTTTTTTTTATAGGATTTCCTAGAAATGGCAGTGAAACAAATGCAAGTGTCCTGGGCCGCACATGGGCCAGCTCCACAGGCCTACACGTCCATCTGATAATGGGCCGGCCGTGTACAAAGCTCACCGAGTCACCGGTTATCACCACGCGTTTCGCAACAGAGTTAAGCCGATCAGGCAAGATCTGACTCTGACAAAAGTCTTTCCACAGTTTTTTTAGATTAATTCTAATTATTTAAAAATGGATACAACTCCACGTATAAACAGCAAAGAGTTTCTTCTGTGATAAAAGTTGACCTTTATGGCACATTCAGGTTTATTTTATCAATAGTCTGCAGACTCTCCAAACCTTTCCCCCATGACCTTCAATCAAAGCTTGGACTCAATATTTCTTCCATGGGAACGTCTGGCAGGTAGGTTCAAATCTTCCCACTCATTTCAAGTTGGAGAAGTCAAGTATGTTCAATTCATTCTTCAACTTGTAAAATCTCTTCTCATCAAGTGGCTTTGTGAATATATCGGCTAGTTGATCTTCGGTGCCAATGCTTTCAATGCTAATATCACCCTTTTGTTGATGGTCTCTTATGAAATGATGCCTAATATCAATGTGCTTCGTTCTTGAATGTTGAACCGGATTTTGTGTCATCTTGATAGCACTTTCATTGTCACAAAACAATGGTACATTCTTGAACTTAATTCCAAAATCATTCAAGGTGGCCTTCATCCAAAGTAATTGTGCACAACAACTACCGGCACTAATGTATTCGGCCTCGGCGGTAGATAGTGCAACACTATTTTGTTTCTTTGATGACCATGAAACAAGAGACCTTCCAAGCAATTGACAAGTGCCACTTGTGCTCATTCTATCAATCTTACACCCACCATAGTCGGAGTCCGAAAATCCAATCAACTCAAAGTTTGACCCCTTTGGAAACCATAATCCAACATTATGAGTGCCCTTAAGATATCTCAATATCCTCTTGGTTGCTTTCAAGTGACTTTCTCTAGGTGAAGCTTGATATCTTGCACACTTGCAAACACTAAACATCACATCCGGTCTAGAAGCGGTGACATAGAGCAAACTTCCAATCATAGACCGGTATTGCTTTTGATCTACCATATTACCACTAGCATCAACACCCAATTGATCATTTGTGCCCATAGGTGTACTCATTTGCTTAGCATCTTGCAATCCAAACTTCTTGATCATGTCCTTGATGTACTTCCCTTGACTTACAAAAGTGCCATTCTTCATTTGCTTGATTTGAAGTCCAAGGAAGTAACTAAGCTCTCCAATCATAGACATCTCAAACTCATTAGCCATCATATTTCCAAACTCTTCACAAAAGTCTTGGTTAGTTGATCCAAAGATAATGTCATCCACATAGATTTGCAACACAAATAAGTCATTGCCAATTTTCTTGGTGAAGAGAGTGGTGTCAACCTTTCCCATCTTGAACCCTTTAGAGAGAAGAAAATCCCTCAATCTCTCATACCATGCTCTAGGTGCTTGCTTCAAACCATACAATGCCTTCTTTAGCTTGAAAATATGGTCGGGCTTCTTGTCATCTTCAAAACCGGGAGGTTGCTCAACATAAACTTCTTCATTGATATAGCCATTGAGAAATGCACTCTTGACATCCATTTGATAGAGCTTGATGTTGTGTGCACAAGCATATGCTAATAAGATTCTAATTGCCTCCAATCTTGCAACCGGTGCATATGTCTCTCCAAAGTCAAGACCCTCAACTTGTGTGTAACCTTGTGCTACTAATCTTGCTTTGTTCCTCACAACCATGCCATCTTGATCTTGCTTGTTTCTAAAGACCCACTTAGTACCAATCACATTGTAGTTCTTCGGCCTTTCAACAAGTTCCCAAACTTGATTTCTAGTGAAGTTGTTTAGCTCTTCATGCATGGCATTTACCCAATCGGAATCCTTCAAAGCATCTTCTATTTTCTTAGGTTCTTCAAGTGACACAAATGAGTAGTGCTCACAAAAGGATGCTAGCCTTGATCTCGTTTGAACACCACTTTGAATTCCACCAATGATTTGATCCAATGGATGATCTCTTGCAATGCTAGTAGGTTGGAGTATTGGGAGTTGATTGCTTCCACTAGTTTGACCTTGATCTTGCACTTCATTATGAGAACCACATGAGCTTGCTTGATTTGTATCAATTTGCACACTTTGATTGATCACATGAATATCATCATCATCAACTTGCCTTGGCCTAACATCACCAATGTCCATGTTTTTCATTGCATTTGACAATTGATCTCCTCTCACATCATCAAGGTTTTGAGCTTCATTTTGAGACCCTTGGGTTTCATCAAACTCAACATCATGAACTTCTTCCAAGGTACCATTTGTGAGATTCCAAACTCTATATGCTTTGCTTGTGGTAGAATAACCAAGTAAGAACCCTTCATCACATTTTTTGTCAAACTTGCTCAATCTAGTGCCTTTCTTGAGAATATAGCATTTGCAACCAAACACTCTAAAGTATGCAATGTTGGGCTTTCTTCCATTCAATAGCTCATATGGTGTCTTTCCAAGCTTTCCATGGCAGTAGAGACGGTTGCTACAATAGCAAGCCGTGTTGATAGCTTCACTCCAAAATGAATGACTCACATTGTATTCACTAAGCATTGATCTAGCCATGTCAATCAAGGTTCTATTCTTTCTTTCAACTACACCATTGGATTGAGGAGTGTATGTTGGTGAGAATTGATGTCCAATACCGAGATCATCACATAAATCTTCAATTCTTGTGTTCTTGAACTCACTACCATTGTCACTTCTAATCTTCTTGATGGTAGTCTCAAACTCATTATGCACTCTCTTGACAAAAGACTTGAATAGATCATAAACATCACTCTTGTCATAAAGAAAGAACACCCAAGTGTATCTAGTGTAGTCATCAAGCCATACTTGTTGCCATCAATGCTAGTATATGTTGTTGGCCCAAACAAGTCCATGTGCAATAGCTCAAATGCCTTTGATGTGCTCATTTCACTCTTACTAGGATGTTTATTTCCAACTTGTTTGCCGGCTTGACAAGCACTACATGGTTTATCCTTTTCAAAAGTCACATCTTTCAAGCCTCTAACTAAGTCATGCCTCAAAAGTTTGTTCAATTGTTTCATTCCAACATGACCAAGCCTTCTATGCCACAACCATCCCATACTAGATTTGCTAAGCAAGCATGATGTTAATTGTGTCTCACTATCATTGAAGTCAACCAAGTATAAGCTACCATATCTAAATCCTTTGAATATCAAATTTGATCCATCAACACTTATGACTTCAACATCATCACTACCAAATATGCACTTGAAGCCAAGATCACAAAGTTGTGCCACCGACAAAAGATTGAAATCCAAGCTCTCAACTAGCAACACATTAGATATGCTCATGTCATTTGAGATAGCAATTTTACCAAGCCCCTTGACCTTGCCTTTCTTGTTGTTGCCGAAAGTGATAGCATTAAAACCACCATTTTGACTTGTATCAATTGATTTGAACATACAAGAATCCCCGGTCATATGTTGAGTGCACCCACTATCAAGCACCCAATGCCTTCCTCCGGCTTTGTAATTGACCTACAAGACAAGATCAATTCTTTTTAGGTACCCAAACTTGTTTGGGTCCTCCAAGGTTAGTGACCAAGCTCTTTGGTACCCAAATGGCTTTCTTCTTTGAGCCCATCCATGGTGCACCAATGAACTTAGCATGAACACCATTTGTACCCTTGGTAAGTATATAGAAAGAATCAAACTTAATTGAGGATACATTAGCATTGGATTTCTTGTTCATGCAATGTTGCTCTTTGTGACCAACTTGCTTGCACACTTTGCAATAACTACCTTTGTTCTTCACAAAACTAGTTTTGTGAGGAGCAAAAGCGGCCTTGCCTTTCTTGGGGTTATAGCCCAATCCCTCTTTGTAGAGAGAAGCTCTTTGGCTACCCAAGCACATAAGCAAGCGGTCCTCACCACCATAAGCCTTAGCTAAGGTGTGATTGAGCTCTTTTACCTCCTTCTTGAGATTTTCATTCTCAACTATAAGTGTGGAGTCACAAGTGAAACCATCACTACTAGATGAGGATGATGTAGATGCGCTACATGAGGGGTTAGTAGGAGCAACAACAATAGGCTTATGATAAGATTCATCAATTATATCACAAGATATGCCTATGTTGCAAGTTTTAGCTTTCTCAGCATTAGTTGGCATGTTTTCACATTTTTCAACTAGAGAGGAATGAGCTTCTTCAAGCTTAGTGTGAGACTTTTGAAGCTTCTTATGGTCTACCTTTAGACTCTCATAAGATGCCCTAAGCTCATCAAGTTCTTGCATAAGGTTTTTCTTTTCCTTAAGCAAGCCCTTGCACTCCTTTCTAGATTCTTTATAATGTTGAGTGCAATCTTCTAGCATAGTGATTAGTTCATCTTTAGTGAATTCTTCTTCATCACTATCACTATCACTAGCATTATCATGATCACTCTCATCATCGGATAATACCTTAGAGGCCTTAGCCATGAAGCACGATGGAGTGTCGAAGAGGGAGACCTTCTCTTGGATGGCAATGCTAGCATGTCCCTTCTTCTTGCTCTTGTAGTCATCCTCATCATCACTTGAGGAATCATCACTATCCCATGTAGCAACATGAGAATCATTCTTCTTTTTGTGAGAGCTCTCCTTCTTTTCTTGCTTCTTCTTTAGCTTCTTTCTCTCCTTCTTGATAGCATCTTTATCATCACTATCATAAGGACACTTTGCAATTAGATGGTCCTTGCTATGACATCTAAAGCATCTCATGTTATGCTCATTCTTCTTAGATGAGTTCTTCCTCCTCCTTGCACGATAGCCCTTCTTCTTCATGAATTTGCCAAATTGCTTGACAAAGAGAGCCATCTTCTCATCAATGTCATCACTATCACAAGAGCTTGAGTCTTCATCACTTGATGATTCAATCTTGGACTTGCCCTTGGATGTGGTGGCTTTGAATGCCACACTCTTCTTCTTCTCATCATCTTTCTTCTCATTCTCCTTCTTCTTCTTCTTGACCAACTCATCCTTCTCATCATCTTCTCTATATGAATCATCGGTCATCACCTCTTAAAATATTTGTTGAGGAGTTGAATCCTTCAATGTAGTCCTTACTAGTACGGTGATCAATGTATCAAACCTCTTGGGCAAGCTTCTCAAGAACTTCATAGAGAATTGGTTGTCCTTGACTTCCTCACCAAGTGCCTTGAGCTCATTGACAATGACTTGCAATCTATGAAACATCTCCGGTACACTCTCATCATCTTGCATCTTGAAGCTTGAAAATTTTTCTTGCAAGATATATGCTTTAGCGGTCTTTGTGCCTTCGGTGCCCTCAAATGTTTCTTCTAGCTTGGCCCAAGCATCATGTGCAACTTCTATATTCTTCACTTGCTCAAATGTCTTGTCATCTAATGCCTCATGAAGAGCACTAATGGCAATATCATTGCATTGGAGCTTCTTCTCTTCCACCGGTGTAGGTGCTTCCGGATTAGCTACCTCAAATTTTGTTTCGGTGACCTTCCACACTTCTCTATTGATTGACTTGAGGTGTGCGGTCATCTTAACCTTCCAATAAGCATAATTTGTGCCATCAAAGTGAGGTGCCTTCTTGGTGTTGTTGATGTGCAAGCTTAATTGAGCCATTTCTTTTTCACCGTAGGTTGTTAAGCCTCAATTAAACGGTGCCTCGGCTCCGATACCACTTGTAAGGTCCAAATAGGCTAGAGGGGGGGGGGTGAATAGCCTAATTAAAAACTTCTACAATAATTACTTAACCACAAGTTAGTACAAAAGGTGGCGGAGCAAAATGCACTAGCTCTAACTAATTAAGCAAGCCACCTACACAAGTCTAATACAAGGCTATCCACTAAACACAACAACAACTACAAGCTAGATATAAGAAGTAATACGAGAGAAGAGCTTCGAGTGAATATACCGCCGTGTAGAGATGAGAAGTACCAATCAATCAATCACACAAGAGAAATCCTCGGGAAGGGAATGACACAAGAATTTATCCCGAGGTTCACTTGCTTCCCGGCAAGCTACTCCTCGTTGTGGCGATACATCCACTTGTCGGTTCGCGAGCTAATCGACTATCAAGAGTCGAGCCCTCGGCGGGCGCCGCACAACCGCACACAAGATGGGGATCCTCCAAGCCACGAGCTTCACTAGAGTATCCAATTCGCGAACTCCCGCGGGGAAGGATCAAGAACCCCTTACAACACTTGGTGAAGGCTCCAACAATCTCCAATTGCGAGCTCAATCACCTCCGCTGCTCCAAGCCGTCTACCGTGTCGGGAAACACGGAAGAGTAACAAGAAATACGCAGCAACTCGAAGATCAAGTGCCTCTAGAATGCAACTCTCAAGCAATGCACTTGAATCTCACTCAATCTCACTCAAGATGTGCAATCAATCGAAGAGATGAGTGGAGGGGTTGTTCTCTAGCTCAAAGGATGTCTCTATATCTCAAAATGTGCAAGAGTTGCCCTCAAACCCCGGACATCCTCTATTTATAACGAAGGGGTACGCAGCTAGCCGTTACCGCGCGAACCAGTAAAAAACGTACTGACCGGACGCGCCGGTCAGGGTGACCGGACGCGTCCGGTCACTACGCGACAAACGACAACCGCGCGGGTCAGAACTAGCCGTTGCAACGACCGGACGCGCTCCTTCGAACGACCGGACGCGACAGAGCCAGCGTCCGGTCGCGTTCCAGTAAGCACCCGACGCGACCGGACGCGTCCGGTCGCACGTGACCGGACGCGCCAGCCGCGTCCGAACGTGCTTCGCTGCGCTCGGTCTCTCTGGACACTTGACCGGACGCGCCGGTCCCGTGAGGCACCGGACGCGCCGGTCGCGCGCTTAACTTAAACGCCCAGTTGAACTGACCGGACGCGCTGGTCAGGCCAGACCCGCGTCCGGTGCAGCGTCCGGTGCAAACCCTAGCACCCGCACTGCGTTGAACTGACCGGACGCGCTGGTCAGGCCAGACCCGCGTCCGGTGCAGCGTAGTGACCTCCGTTCGCCTCCGTTTCTTTTCCGACTTTCGGCGCAGTAGAAAATAGGCGTTTCACTTCTCCAAAAAGCGCCGAATCCCGCCTCGCAAGCTCGGCGGGAGGGAGAGAGGACCCCAAACCCCTCTCTACCGCTTAAACTCCACCGCCTTCGCAAAAGTGCTAACACCACCAAGTGTACACCACCATGTGCATGTGTGTTAGCATTTCACAAACATTTTCCAAGGCGTTATGTTAGCTCTTTACTAGATCCTAAATGCATATGCTCAAGACATTGATCTAGTGGCACTTGATTTCCGAGCTAACCGTGATTGCCCCTCTTGATAGTCGGCTATGTATCCTAAATCCGGTCAATCACTTCTCTACTCAACTTAGACCGGCAAAAGGAAAACCCTATGGTTATACCTTTGCCTTGCGCTCTTAGATCCTTCGTTCCATGTCCATCTCCTCATGCTTGATCATCATGATCATCATTTCATGTCCATGCACCATTTCTTTGTGATCTTGTGGCCACCACTCCTTGCCACGTACACCTTCATCACATGTGTTGCTTATGCCTAACTCAAAACACTAAACACATGGCATTAGCAACTTGGTGTCATTAATTACCAAAACCAAACTTGGGCTTTCAATCTCCCCCTTTTTGGTAATTGATGACAACCATCACAAAGATATGAAATGAAATCAATTTTCAATTTTGATAGTATTAGCTCCCCCTACATATGTGCTTCCATGAGTTTGGTTCAATTGTGCACATATGTATGGATTTGAATCTTGGGAGAGTTACTACTATCTAATTGATGCTAAGGTATATAGAATGGACCTTTGAAGCGTGATACCAATCGGAGTTGCCTTTATATACCATCCTTAGCATCAATGTAGCTAGACACCACTTGTAATTCATCACTTGTAAAGATCACAAACACTAAAGTACCCCGTGAGATCAACAATATAAGCAAAGGTGTCTAGATACCACTTAAAAAGCTACTCTCAACAAAACATCATTCAAGTTCTAATTGTAGCAATCACCATACAACCATGAATATGAATTTAAGTTTTGCAATGCAACAATTCATTATGTTAATGCACATACAAATGCAACAAATAATTCATGAGCTTGCTCCCCCTACTTGTGTGCTCAAATTTAATTGATCCCTTTCTTATGCTTTCTCTCCCCCTTAGAACTTTCTCTCCCCCTTAGTAACTTAACTTTTATCTCTTTGTGACTTTTCTCTCCCCTTACTATATCTTTGTGACTTTTCTCTCCCCCTTTGTCAACAATCACCAAAAAGGTGCCAATTTTAGTGAGAGTTAAGTCAATCAATATGAGGGAGTCCAAATTATGGTTCAATCTAGATCACTTGCCTAGAATATGTAATTCGGTTTGATCCAAGGACAAGCTTCTTCACACCTCATAAAGTATAAGGGTTATCTTGACCATGTTGAATTACACATCATGAGCTCATTTTCTAGATTCAACACTAGGTTTGCAAGCCCACAAACATGTCATATGCTACCACTAGATCAATCAAACATAGAAACAATAGTGGTACCATATATACATTAAAATCATTTGATTTTCATGAATGAGCCTATTTAACATACAAATATGTCTATATGTTCTAAACTTGTCCTTAGCAAAGTATGGATGATATGCCAAACAACTTTACCTTGCTATGTCAGAGGAGAGGCATGTCATATAAGAAAGTGGGGGTGCACTCATTTCAAGTTGGAGAAGTCAAGTATGTTCAATTCATTCTTCAACTTGTAAAATCTCTTCTCATCAAGTGGCTTTGTGAATATATCGGCTAGTTGATCTTCGGTGCCAATGCTTTCAATGCTAATATCACCCTTTTGTTGATGGTCTCTTATGAAATGATGCCTAATATCAATGTGCTTCGTTCTTGAATGTTGAACCGGATTTTGTGTCATCTTGATAGCACTTTCATTGTCACAAAACAATGGTACATTCTTGAACTTAATTCCAAAATCATTCAAGGTGGCCTTCATCCAAAGTAATTGTGCACAACAACTACCGGCACTAATGTATTCGGCCTCGGCGGTAGATAGTGCAACACTATTTTGTTTCTTTGATGACCATGAAACAAGAGACCTTCCAAGCAATTGACAAGTGCCACTTGTGCTCATTCTATCAATCTTACACCCACCATAGTCGGAGTCCGAAAATCCAATCAACTCAAAGTTTGACCCCTTTGGAAACCATAATCCAACATTATGAGTGCCCTTAAGATATCTCAATATCCTCTTGGTTGCTTTCAAGTGACTTTCTCTAGGTGAAGCTTGATATCTTGCACACTTGCAAACACTAAACATCACATCCGGTCTAGAAGCGGTGACATAGAGCAAACTTCCAATCATAGACCGGTATTGCTTTTGATCTACCATATTACCACTAGCATCAACACCCAATTGATCATTTGTGCCCATAGGTGTACTCATTTGCTTAGCATCTTGCAATCCAAACTTCTTGATCATGTCCTTGATGTACTTCCCTTGAATTACAAAAGTGCCATTCTTCATTTGCTTGATTTGAAGTCCAAGGAAGTAACTAAGCTCTCCAATCATAGACATCTCAAACTCATTAGCCATCATATTTCCAAACTCTTCACAAAAGTCTTGGTTAGTTGATCCAAAGATAATGTCATCCACATAGATTTGCAACACAAATAAGTCATTGCCAATTTTCTTGGTGAAGAGAGTGGTGTCAACCTTTCCCATCTTGAACCCTTTAGAGAGAAGAAAATCCCTCAATCTCTCATACCATGCTCTAGGTGCTTGCTTCAAACCATACAATGCCTTCTTTAGCTTGAAAACATGGTCGGGCTTCTTGTCATCTTCAAAACCGGGAGGTTGCTCAACATAAACTTCTTCATTGATATAGCCATTGAGAAATGCACTCTTGACATCCATTTGATAGAGCTTGATGTTGTGTGCACAAGCATATGCTAATAAGATTCTAATTGCCTCCAATCTTGCAACCGGTGCATATGTCTCTCCAAAGTCAAGACCCTCAACTTGTGTGTAACCTTGTGCTACTAATCTTGCTTTGTTCCTCACAACCATGCCATCTTGATCTTGCTTGTTTCTAAAGACCCACTTAGTACCAATCACATTGTAGTTCTTCGGCCTTTCAACAAGTTCCCAAACTTGATTTCTAGTGAAGTTGTTTAGCTCTTCATGCATGGCATTTACCCAATCGGAATCCTTCAAAGCATCTTCTATTTTCTTAGGTTCTTCAAGTGACACAAATGAGTAGTGCTCACAAAAGGATGCTAGCCTTGATCTCGTTTGAACACCACTTTGAATTCCACCAATGATTTGATCCAATGGATGATCTCTTGCAATGCTAGTAGGTTGGAGTATTGGGAGTTGATTGCTTCCACTAGTTTGACCTTGATCTTGCACTTCATTATGAGAACCACATGAGCTTGCTTGATTTGTATCAATTTGCACACTTTGATTGATCACATGAATATCATCATCATCAACTTGCCTTGGCCTAACATCACCAATGTCCATGTTCTTCATTGCATTTGACAATTGATCTCCTCTCACATCATCAAGGTTTTGAGCT
The DNA here is from genome assembly GCA_038087645.1 of Saccharum hybrid cultivar R570. Taxonomy (NCBI): domain Eukaryota; kingdom Viridiplantae; phylum Streptophyta; class Magnoliopsida; order Poales; family Poaceae; genus Saccharum; species Saccharum hybrid cultivar. Next base: position 30,203,144 of record JAQSUU010000066.1, on the reverse strand, counting down.
TCATTTTGAGACCCTTGGGTTTCATCAAACTCAACATCATGAACTTCTTCCAAGGTACCATTTGTGAGATTCCAAACTCTATATGCTTTGCTTGTGGTAGAATAACCAAGTAAGAACCCTTCATCACATTTTTTGTCAAACTTGCTCAATCTAGTGCCTTTCTTGAGAATATAGCATTTGCAACCAAACACTCTAAAGTATGCAATGTTGGGCTTTCTTCCATTCAATAGCTCATATGGTGTCTTTCCAAGCTTTCCATGGCAGTAGAGACGGTTGCTACAATAGCAAGCCGTGTTGATAGCTTCACTCCAAAATGAATGACTCACATTGTATTCACTAAGCATTGATCTAGCCATGTCAATCAAGGTTCTATTCTTTCTTTCAACTACACCATTGGATTGAGGAGTGTATGTTGGTGAGAATTGATGTCCAATACCGAGATCATCACATAAATCTTCAATTCTTGTGTTCTTGAACTCACTACCATTGTCACTTCTAATCTTCTTGATGGTAGTCTCAAACTCATTATGCACTCTCTTGACAAAAGACTTGAATAGATCATAAACATCACTCTTGTCATAAAGAAAGAACACCCAAGTGTATCTAGTGTAGTCATCAACTATCACAAAGCCATACTTGTTGCCATCAATGCTAGTATATGTTGTTGGCCCAAACAAGTCCATGTGCAATAGCTCAAATGCCTTTGATGTGCTCATTTCACTCTTACTAGGATGTTTATTTCCAACTTGTTTGCCGGCTTGACAAGCACTACATGGTTTATCCTTTTCAAAAGTCACATCTTTCAAGCCTCTAACTAAGTCATGCCTCAAAAGTTTGTTCAATTGTTTCATTCCAACATGACCAAGCCTTCTATGCTACAACCATCCCATACTAGATTTGCTAAGCAAGCATGATGTTAATTGTGTCTCACTATCATTGAAGTCAACCAAGTATAAGCTACCATATCTAAATCCTTTGAATATCAAATTTGATCCATCAACACTTATGACTTCAACATCATCACTACCAAATATGCACTTGAAGCCAAGATCACAAAGTTGTGCCACCGACAAAAGATTGAAATCCAAGCTCTCAACTAGCAACACATTAGATATGCTCATGTCATTTGAGATAGCAATTTTACCAAGCCCCTTGACCTTGCCTTTCTTGTTGTTGCCGAAAGTGATAGCATTAAAACCACCATTTTGACTTGTATCAATTGATTTGAACATACAAGAATCCCCGGTCATATGTTGAGTGCACCCACTATCAAGCACCCAATGCCTTCCTCCGGCTTTGTAATTGACCTACAAGACAAGATCAATTCTTTTTAGGTACCCAAACTTGTTTGGGTCCTCCAAGGTTAGTGACCAAGCTCTTTGGTACCCAAATGGCTTTCTTCTTTGAGCCCATCCATGGTGCACCAATGAACTTAGCATGAACACCATTTGTACCCTTGGTAAGTATATAGAAAGAATCAAACTTAATTGAGGATACATTAGCATTGGATTTCTTGTTCATGCAATGTTGCTCTTTGTGACCAACTTGCTTGCACACTTTGCAATAACTACCTTTGTTCTTCACAAAACTAGTTTTGTGAGGAGCAAAAGCGGCCTTGCCTTTCTTGGGGTTATAGCCCAATCCCTCTTTGTAGAGAGAAGCTCTTTGGCTACCCAAGCACATAAGCAAGCGGTCCTCACCACCATAAGCCTTAGCTAAGGTGTGATTGAGCTCTTTTACCTCCTTCTTGAGATTTTCATTCTCAACTATAAGTGTGGAGTCACAAGTGAAACCATCACTACTAGATGAGGATGATGTAGATGCGCTACATGAGGGGTTAGTAGGAGCAACAACAATAGGCTTATGATAAGATTCATCAATTATATCACAAGATATGCCTATGTTGCAAGTTTTAGCTTTCTCAGCATTAGTTGGCATGTTTTCACATTTTTCAACTAGAGAGGAATGAGCTTCTTCAAGCTTAGTGTGAGACTTTTGAAGCTTCTTATGGTCTACCTTTAGACTCTCATAAGATGCCCTAAGCTCATCAAGTTCTTGCATAAGGTTTTTCTTTTCCTTAAGCAAGCCCTTGCACTCCTTTCTAGATTCTTTATAATGTTGAGTGCAATCTTCTAGCATAGTGATTAGTTCATCTTTAGTGAATTCTTCTTCATCACTATCACTATCACTAGCATTATCATGATCACTCTCATCATCGGATAATACCTTAGAGGCCTTAGCCATGAAGCACGATGGAGTGTCGAAGAGGGAGACCTTCTCTTGGATGGCAATGCTAGCATGTCCCTTCTTCTTGCTCTTGTAGTCATCCTCATCATCACTTGAGGAATCATCACTATCCCATGTAGCAACATGAGAATCATTCTTCTTTTTGTGAGAGCTCTCCTTCTTTTCTTGCTTCTTCTTTAGCTTCTTTCTCTCCTTCTTGATAGCATCTTCATCATCACTATCATAAGGACACTTTGCAATTAGATGGTCCTTGCTATGACATCTAAAGCATCTCATGTTATGCTCATTCTTCTTAGATGAGTTCTTCCTCCTCCTTGCACGATAGCCCTTCTTCTTCATGAATTTGCCAAATTGCTTGACAAAGAGAGCCATCTTCTCATCAATGTCATCACTATCACAAGAGCTTGAGTCTTCATCACTTGATGATTCAATCTTGGACTTGCCCTTGGATGTGGTGGCTTTGAATGCCACACTCTTCTTCTTCTCATCATCTTTCTTCTCATTATCCTTCTTCTTCTTCTTGACCAACTCATCCTTCTCATCATCTTCTCTATATGAATCATCGGTCATCACCTCTTGAAATATTTGTTGAGGAGTTGAATCCTTCAATGTAGTCCTTACTAGTACGATGATCAATGTATCAAACCTCTTGGGCAAGCTTCTCAAGAACTTCATAGAGAATTGGTTGTCCTTGACTTCCTCACCAAGTGCCTTGAGCTCATTGACAATGACTTGCAATCTATGAAACATCTCCGGTACACTCTCATCATCTTGCATCTTGAAGCTTGAAAATTTTTCTTGCAAGATATATGCTTTAGCGGTCTTTGTGCCTTCGGTGCCCTCAAATGTTTCTTCTAGCTTGGCCCAAGCATCATGTGCAACTTCTATATTCTTCACTTGCTCAAATGTCTTGTCATCTAATGCCTCATGAAGAGCACTAATGGCAATATCATTGCATTGGAGCTTCTTCTCTTCCACCGGTGTAGGTGCTTCCGGATTAGCTACCTCAAATTTTGTTTCGGTGACCTTCCACACTTCTCTATTGATTGACTTGAGGTGTGCGGTCATCTTAACCTTCCAATAAGCATAATTTGTGCCATCAAAGTGAGGTGCCTTCTTGGTGTTGTTGATGTGCAAGCTTAATTGAGCCATTTCTTTTTCACCGTAGGTTGTTAAGCCTCAATTAAACGGTGCCTCGGCTCCGATACCACTTGTAAGGTCCAAATAGGCTAGAGGGGGGGGGTGAATAGCCTAATTAAAAACTTCTACAATAATTACTTAACCACAAGTTAGTACAAAAGGTGGCGGAGCAAAATGCACTAGCTCTAACTAATTAAGCAAGCCACCTACACAAGTCTAATACAAGGCTATCCACTAAACACAACAACAACTACAAGCTAGATATAAGAAGTAATACGAGAGAAGAGCTTCGAGTGAATATACCGCCGTGTAGAGATAAGAAGTACCAATCAATCAATCACACAAGAGAAATCCTCGGGAAGGGAATGACACAAGAATTTATCCCGAGGTTCACTTGCTTCCCGGCAAGCTACTCCTCGTTGTGGCGATACATCCACTTGTCGGTTCGCGAGCTAATCGACTATCAAGAGTCGAGCCCTCGGCGGGCGCCGCACAACCGCACACAAGATGGGGATCCTCCAAGCCACGAGCTTCACTAGAGTATCCAATTCGCGAACTCCCGCGGGGAAGGATCAAGAACCCCTTACAACACTTGGTGAAGGCTCCAACAATCTCCAATTGCGAGCTCAATCACCTCCGCTGCTCCAAGCCGTCTACCGTGTCGGGAAACACGGAAGAGTAACAAGAAATACGCAGCAACTCGAAGATCAAGTGCCTCTAGAATGCAACTCTCAAGCAATGCACTTGAATCTCACTCAATCTCACTCAAGATGTGCAATCAATCGAAGAGATGAGTGGAGGGGTTGTTCTCTAGCTCAAAGGATGTCTCTATATCTCAAAATGTGCAAGAGTTGCCCTCAAACCCCGGACATCCTCTATTTATAACGAAGGGGTACGCAGCTAGCCGTTACCGCGCGAACCAGTAAAAAACGTACTGACCGGACGCGCCGGTCAGGGTGACCGGACGCGTCCGGTCACTACGCGACAAACGACAACCGCGCGGGTCAGAACTAGCCGTTGCAACGACCGGACGCGCTCCTTCGAACGACCGGACGCGACAGAGCCAGCGTCCGGTCGCGTTCCAGTAAGCACCCGACGCGACCGGACGCGTCCGGTCGCACGTGACCGGACGCGCCAGCCGCGTCCGAACGTGCTTCGCTGCGCTCGGTCTCTCTGGACACTTGACCGGACGCGCCGGTCCCGTGAGGCACCGGACGCGCCGGTCGCGCGCTTAACTTAAACGCCCAGTTGAACTGACCGGACGCGCTGGTCAGGCCAGACCCGCGTCCGGTGCAGCGTCCGGTGCAAACCCTAGCACCCGCACTGCGTTGAACTGACCGGACGCGCTGGTCAGGCCAGACCCGCGTCCGGTGCAGCGTAGTGACCTCCGTTCGCCTCCGTTTCTTTTCCGACTTTCGGCGCAGTAGAAAATAGGCGTTTCACTTCTCCAAAAAGCGCCGAATCCCGCCTCGCAAGCTCGGCGGGAGGGAGAGAGGACCCCAAACCCCTCTCTACCGCTTAAACTCCACCGCCTTCGCAAAAGTGCTAACACCACCAAGTGTACACCACCATGTGCATGTGTGTTAGCATTTCACAAACATTTTCCAAGGCGTTATGTTAGCTCTTTACTAGATCCTAAATGCATATGCTCAAGACATTGATCTAGTGGCACTTGATTTCCGAGCTAACCGTGATTGCCCCTCTTGATAGTCGGCTATGTATCCTAAATCCGGTCAATCACTTCTCTACTCAACTTAGACCGGCAAAAGGAAAACCCTATGGTTATACCTTTGCCTTGCGCTCTTAGATCCTTCGTTCCATGTCCATCTCCTCATGCTTGATCATCATGATCATCATTTCATGTCCATGCACCATTTCTTTGTGATCTTGTGGCCACCACTCCTTGCCACGTACACCTTCATCACATGTGTTGCTTATGCCTAACTCAAAACACTAAACACATGGCATTAGCAACTTGGTGTCATTAATTACCAAAACCAAACTTGGGCTTTCACACGCGCCACCCACCCGCCCTCTACGCCACTGCCGCACGTGCCGCCACCACCCCGTCCTCTATGTGCCGCCGGTGAGCACACCGATGACATCCACGCGTTGATGAGCCTCCATTCGCTTAACCAGCAAGGAGATGTTTGCGTTGAAAGAGCATGTTGTAAACTTATGTTTCACGTGTTTCAGATGTATGTTGCAAGTGTTTTATATTGATGTTGCAAAAGTAGATCAAGATGTTCCAAAAGTAGATCGGGTTGTTGCACATGTTACAATGCCTATACACGTATGTTTCAAGTGTATGTTCCAAATGTTTCATCTATATCACATGTACGTTGCAAGTGTTTCATCTGGATGTTGCAAAAGTAGATCTGGATGTTGCATATATATGCATGTTGCAAGCGTATGTTTCAAGTGTTTCAGGTGTTTCATACGTATGTTGCAAGTGTTTCATTCGGTTGTTGCATATGTTTGCAATGACTTTCAAGTGTTTTCCAGGTGTTTTGCAAGTGTTTCAGACATATATTGCAAATGTTTCATCTGGGTGTTGCAAAAGTAGAGCTGGTGTTGCACATGTTGTAATGGGATCCGCCTGTTGCAGCCACCTATTGCAGCTGTTGGGTGATGTCCAGGCGGCGTGGGCCTGCTGTTGGGGCGCCGACGAGCTGGCGCAGACGGGCGCGTGAGATACCGAGCGCAGGTGTGGAGGCCCACGCGGTGGGGCGCGCGAAAAACAGGAGGCACATGCTCCATTTCTCTTGTGCGCGCGACACTATCCGACGCTAGCACTTCGGGTCGCTGCTTAGATATTTCAACATGTGTTAGAAACTTACCTTTCTCAAGTTGAAATATCTAAGCAGCGATGCTTGGTCAAGCTTAATTCTATGGAGAGAAAACACAAAGTATCAAAACAAAATTAGCAAAATAGGAATAGAAAAAAATCTACCAGGGATGACGTGAAGAGAAAAGCTTAGTTGTGAGGTGGGCTACACGCCAAGGAGCAAGCAAGAGGAGACTTTTGGTTAGCTCGTGACCCTGACTGCCTTTATATAAACCAAAGAAAAAAACATACGGCGTACTAGTCTATTGGATGCAGATTTGATACGCCATGACGACTTGGAATTGCTACGTAGTAGGACTTGCTACCCCTACTTATAATGCTACTAGTGCTGGCTGGACCGCTGGAATGCCGTGAAAAAGGAGCGGTCGCTATGGCGCGGTTAAAAGCAACCGAGAAAGTGACGGCCCTGTACCGGATAGAGATTAGCTATTGGGTTCACGGTATGATTTCTCAACCTGTCCTTTTTTTTATAGGATTTCCTAGAAATGGCAGTGAAACAAATGCAAGTGTCCTGGGCCGCACATGGGCCAGCTCCACAGGCCTACACGTCCATCTGATAATGGGCCGGCCGTGTACAAAGCTCACCGAGTCACCGGTTATCACCACGCGTTTCGCAACAGAGTTAAGCCGATCAGGCAAGATCTGACTCTGACAAAAGTCTTTCCACAGTTTTTTTAGATTAATTCTAATTATTTAAAAATGGATACAACTCCACGTATAAACAGCAAAGAGTTTCTTCTGTGATAAAAGTTGACCTTTATGGCACATTCAGGTTTATTTTATCAATAGTCTGCAGACTCTCCAAACCTTTCCCCCATGACCTTCAATCAAAGCTTGGACTCAATATTTCTTCCATGGGAACGTCTGGCAGGTAGGTTCAAATCTTCCCACTCTGGATCATCAATTCTAGAGAAATATTGCTCAACAGCTTCGTCATGCACTTGTTCTAATCTTGGAGGCATCCACTGCAAGTACTCCAAAAAAGACCACCAGAATACAAAGGTAATGTAAGACGATTAAGATGTCAGCACCAGATTCCGATCAATGTACTAAATACGAAACTACCCAAACCTTTGGGTTTCGATCCTTATCTATCAATATAGCCCTGCATCCCTGCAACAGGAATCGGATGTTAGGCATAGAGGCCTTGCCACGATGAGGTATAGAGATCTTGAATGAAAATAAACAGTGTTGAAGGTGTTGCTATTTACCTCAAAGAAGTCTCTGCTGAAGTCACCACGCATGACATGGCAAACCATTCTATATTCCCGCTGCAAGCACTCCCCAACAGTTTGTGTCCTCCCTTCTCTTATCTGAAAACCGAGTTAGAGAACAAAAAATGAAACAACTATAGTGGACACAACTGAGGCCCAGGCCGTAGACTAATAGTACAAATATGATGTGGTTTCTGAGGGATACCGATCTCAGAGAGATTTTCAGACTGGTAGGAGAAGCCTTTTTCAAGGACTGGATTGTCGTAGCAACCCATTCATCTGCCAAATTTGCGGCCTCTAGTTCCTGACATAATATATATTAGTTTTGCAGGATAGACCAGGTGAATCCATAAATGCTGCATTTAACTGTAACAAACTCACAAGAGCGGATATAATTTCTTCAACTGTCCTTTTGGAAAAGCATTTGTTGATGATTTCCAACCTGGGGAGTGCCAGAGAATGAATTAGCAAAATTATGAATCAGGCATGTTTCAGTCATCCAATCAGAAACACTCTTACCTATTCAAAGAGCTGCTTTCTTTCAGTGATGGCTGTTGAGCAAATTGATCGATGATACCACACACAGCAAAGGTGTTGGAAGTATCCACCTTTTTAAGTGATTCTTCCAACAATAGCAGCCTCTGAGGAACAGAGTATTTACTAGGAGTTATTAGACTGATATAGCACATACGCAACCTTAACAATGCAGGCCAACAAAAACTGAAAGCATGCAAATGATATATCAATATGGTCAGGATTTCTGTAGCATGTTCCAAACAGTAATAACCAAAGATGTGAAAGAAAACATCCTAACTGAAAGCAAAAGCTGACAGCTATATTGATTGGTTTTTGTTCCAAGAATGTATAGAAAAGGTTGTTTGGAGATGCACTTCGTCAAAAAAAAAATTAAGTCATATAAGTGAACCTACATTTGAATGGACAAAATGAGTTGCCAGACCACATGCAAGCATTTCCCCACCATCCAATCTGGCGCCAGCAAGAGCAACATACTCTCCTGGAGAAAAGAACATGAAAACAGTTTAGTGAACAATATCTCCTAAGATACCTTTGCCATCAATTAAAAGACTGCCCTCATGCAGTACAACTAATATAAGTTATAAGTGAGCCTACATTTGGTCACTCTTCATTTCTTTATATGATAATATCTCCAAAACCTATATGATTATATCTCCACAATCACTATTGCACATGAAGGACAATTGCTAAAAAAAAAATAGATCATTTGCACATGAAGCACTATTGCTAAAAATCAATTAAGTACACTGTATTTTAAAAACTTCAAAGGAAAAATTGAGGGTGCATAATATTTCAGGACTGTGAAGATATCCAATGACATGGCAACATGTACTTCGACTGGATATAAAGAAAAAGAAGAGACATAAGATAACCATAGAATCCAGGAAGCCGGGACAGAAAATATGAGGCCCCTATATCTGGAAAGAGACCCAGAGCTGTTTCTGGCATTGCAAAAACCTGCATGAATAGTTGAAATGTAAATGATATAGATTTTGGCACTTGAAAGTATCCTGAATTTCCAATAAAAACAAGAAAGATTCTCCATATTCCAAATGAGTTGAACTACTAGCACCAATCAAGCTCACAAAAAGGGTAGTTCGTACCATAAGTCCATAACTGAAACCTATTCTCAAAAACATTCAGGCCTAATATCCACCATAAATGGCAGCGAAAAATTGTGCTAGGTAATGACACAAATCCAGTATGAGGATGCATTATTCTTCAACCCTAAAGCAGCAATATGGGTATGTTTTGTTCAAAAGTTGTTACTTCTATCTTTTCAAGTTTTGTTTATGACTTGTTCTGACAAATATATTGAAAGGCAGTGCACCTGCCATGTTTACCCAACAAGAAAGCTAGCTTCTAGAACCATGTAACATTTTTGCACTGTCATGCAATACTAGTACATATTAAAAAAAAAGAGAGCACCTAGAATTACATCGTAAATTATATAAGAGGGTAAGCTCAAATAATATATCTCACTATCTCAGTCACAACACAATTACAGTATCTCACTTGGAAAGAACTACACTTGACACCCGAATTCTAGATTGTTACAGCATGGGACAACATTCAGCAGTACTTAAAAAAGCAGATCTCAAGCTGCATCATGACATGCAAACTTTTTTTGTGCTTCCCAACTACAGTCCATCTTCAATAGATAAGTAAAAAGTAACAGCTTTAGTAAATTGCACTTGAGTTTGGTTTGTAGCATATACCGTGTTATCAGTGGCAACTCGAAACCTTCCATGTAAAGAAACACCAGCACCTCCACCCATGACAATTCCAGTAAGAAGAGAAACCTACAGTTAAATTGTTTAGCCTTTAGGGGCAAGGAACACAGAAGTGCATAATTACAATTAACCACTATGAAGGGATGAAGCTCACCTGAGGTTTGGTATAAGTTGCAATTATGTAATTCAACAAAAATTCATTTCGGAAGAAATCAGCACCATATTTCCAGCTGTCTGATTTAAGAATTAAACACATAGCGGAGTCAGCAAACAATGAGGAACAAAACGAGGCACATATGCTACATGTAACATGGGTATTAAGTGAGGTAACAGAAGACGACGCAAAATATGTAAGAAATCAGCTTTGGATATTAGATATCGCAGACACAAGGTAAGGCTGTAAGTACCTTTATGTATAGATCGGACAACTGCAGCAACATCACCTCCAGCACAAAATGCTCTTCCATTACCCTGAAAACAAGTGATGATTGTATACATTGACAGACAATCGGATCAACAGAAGGCATCAAGGCAATGACGCGATAGTGATTATCATATCAATCAAATAGACCTAACAGAAGGAAATTAGAAACAAACTAAACTGAAGGGGGAAAAAACAGCAAGTTGAAGTAAGCTCTGTAGCAAGTTTTTTAGATAATGGAAGAGTAACATCCCAGCCTCCACATCAAGTGATGTTTTAGCAAGTGTGAAGGTATTCTATGAGGTGAACAGACTTAGATCAAACATAATACAAGCAGTTACATTGACAAATGCTGTTCCTTCCTTTTGTAAGCCTTAGGATGGCAACAAACATCATTGGCACCTGATACATGCATCGAATTGGAATAAAGTGCTTCAGAACAGAATAACCACCTCAAACTCTCTATATTATTGATTTTGAGAATAATTCTTGTAACTCATGTTCTAAATCACTGCCTCTTGGTAATTTCTACTGGAACAAACGCACACTAATAGATGGCACCCAGGGGTGACCTCAATGTGCATGATCAGAAAACAAGACAGAGACTTCTAAAATCCAAGTTAGACCACATCAATGACAATAGAAACACAGTGGTATCAGATACCTTCATAATCAACAATTTAACTCCATCGTCCTTCTCATAAGCAGTGAAACACTTCAAGAGTCCCATAATCTGCCATATGAAAGAACAATCATCCTGCAACCACTATAATAAAAGTAATTCTAGGTACTGTAGTACTAGTGTAGTCTTATATAACATACCATTACCGAGGAGAGCGCATTTAGCTGCTTTGGCCTATTCAAAATCAGTGTCCTTGTAAAGCCATTCGCTTCGACCAAAATCTGAAAAATAGAGGATATGAAAAAAATGCTTTTAGTTTTGGTTTAAACAACCATCAAATGGTTGCTATAGCAAGTCGACCTGAGCACAGTGCAATACAGAAAGCAGAAATGATACAGATCACAAGAGCGTATGTTCAACACTTCGACATGACTGTGAACTGTTATTTGAACAAAATCCTGGATCATCATCACAATCACAATTCACAAGTAACAGCTTCCAGAAACCTCATGAACTTGATTGGATCTCAGAATTGTAAGCGCAGGACCCAAAAAGAATCAATTAACGCCAGCATTACACTATGGACCACTTCCTAGCCTAAGACGATTGAAGCAACGCATGGGTCAAGTTAGCCAAGGAGCATGCATCCTCAGACCAACACAACACTCGTGTGGTAAACGCAAAGCAAGCAATCTAAATCAATTATGCTGGAACCGGCGAGAGAGCGAGCTAGAGCAACAGGGAGCAGATGGAGTAGATGGTGGTTCCTCCTCCGATCGGACGGTATATCCGACAGATATGAGGGCACAGTCCAATGACCCAGAACGCGAACTGTGAAGCGCGCATGGCGAGAAGCAGCCGAGTGCACGAATTGGGGAAGCAACCAAGTTAACGAATTGGGAACTCGCGTGTAGGGAAGGGACCTGATCAGAGTCGGCGCCCGCAGCGCTTGGGGGAGGCATCGAGGCCATCCGCTTCCGCGGACGGGCAAGCTGCTCGAGGACGGCAACGGCAATGGAGGGGGGGCTCTCGAATGGGACGGGTGCGAACTGCGAAGAGGAGGAAGACGTGAAAAGAGTGAAGACTGGTGGAGTATATCTGTACATGGGGAAGAAGGGGATCAAAGAGGGATTTTTTTGGTGCGTGGAGTATGGTGGATACTAGGCTGCACAGCCCAGACGAATGACGAATGGTTGGGCCGCTGTTTCAGGCCTTTAGCCCAATTGCCAAAGCAACAAAGCTGCTGTCAACACTCGCAGTAAGTAGAGCGAGCGGTCTTGTGTGGCGGTTTCGGACTCCTGGAGGCATGGATCGCTGGAGTGCAATTTAGCCGAGTGCGTCCGGGCGTCGGAGAGGGAGGAGCTTGCTTGTTTTATATTCTAGATAGAAACGCCGGACGCAAGAGCTTGGTTAGCAGAGGTGATGGCGGTGCTTAAGCACGAAGAGCTCACACGTGTTGTGGTCCGCCTTTGGGCCATCTGGTACGCGCGATGTTAGGCGCTGTTCGAGAGCAAATTTCAGAGTCCGTTCTTGATGAACAACTTTGTGGAACGGTTCATCAGTGAATTGGAGGGGATCAAGCCGAGTAACCAGCAGAAGGAGAAGGTGGGCAATCCAACACCGCGATGGATCAAACTGCCAAGGGGATTTACGAAGGTCAATGTGGACGCGGCGATCTCCAAGAATTCGAGCAAGGCCTCGGTAGCGGCTGTGGCCAGGGACAAATATGGTATTTTTCTAGGCGCGTCGGCATTGGTCCTGGAGTGCTGCGCCAACCCGAAAACAGCTGAGGTGGTGGCGTGCTGCGAGGGCCTGGCTTTGGCCAGTGACCTTGACCTCCAAACACTTCGGGTGGCAAGCGACTGTGTCAATGCAGCAAGAAACATCCATGGTGAGGGTTTTGGGAGGTACGGGCCAATCGTCTTGGAAATAAATCCCGGACGGGAAGCTTCACAAGAGTGGAGTTTGTTCATGAAGGCAGACGCTCCAATGTTGATGCTCATTGTCTAGTTAGGAGCTCTATAAACTTTTCGGCAGGAAGATATGTTTGGTTTGTTGCTCTTCCTGATGGAGTTTGTACCAGTTATCCTGATAAATAAAGAAGGGTGACGCTTTGCTAAAAAAAAAGTAGAGCGAGCGGTGGATGGATCGAACAGTAGTGCTATCGATTTTTTTTTACAACAGTAGTGCCATCGAAATTGTCACTATAGTGAAATTGGTAGAGACGCTGCTCTTAGGGGCCGTATCCTTAGTACTAACTCACCTCTCTTCCTAATCATTTTAATTGTGATAATGATTCATTTGAGAACCTTATTAATTTGTGAATGTTATGTGATTTGTCAGACAAAGGAAGTATTTCTACTTTTTTTTTAAAAAAAAATAGTTTTTTGTTAGGTTTCTTCAGGACATTTTTCATCAAGTAGTTTATATGAGTCATTGATCTTCCTAACATGAAACTTTGCATATTCTTGATATCATTCCTAAGCTATAGTATTCGAAAATGGTTTAAGCATAATAACTATGACCCTATTTGTTTTAACTTGTAATCAGATTCGAGAACTTTGAACTAACACAATCGAGAACCGAAAAAATTCCTATGGTACAGACAAAACTGTTCGTTGTAAATGCCTTGCACTTGGACAATATATCTAAAACAATCTAGTTTTAAGCTTTGTACAAAGAATACCATTAGCTTCTCTACACGATACAAGCTATCGTGTGGAACAAACAGTGAAACAGATGACCTGGCAGTAGCCAGTAGGCAGGGGGGCAAGGAGCCAAGGACCCAGTGCTCTAGCTTATTCCGACTCCTAGAACCTTCTAGATAATTGTATCCCGGAATTACTCCCCATTTGCTGAGCAAATTGTATCGGGTGCTAATCTTGTGGATTGATGGCCACGTAGGTTCGTAACAGAGAATTACAATTAAGGTTTGTTACCGTAGGCTAAATTTCTCTTGACCCTATCTGTACCTCTAATCCGCATCTTCCAAAAGGATAATGATAGGAACCAATCTGCGAACTGCCAGTCGAGCAATCTCCTTCAGCTGAAGTGCTATCTGCTGTCCACTTTAGGCAAACTTCTAGCTCAAACAAATCCTCATTCAGACGTAGCAGCAGCGCAAATTGCCTCGTGGCAGTCACTCGCATCACTTAAATACTTCCAGCTAGAATGCATACATGATCAGCAGCAGAACAAAATAGAACAAAACAAAACAGAATAAGATCAAATTCCTGAATTAAACCGAAGTATCCAAGTAAATTTATGATTCATAGTACTAGAGAAATGGTATTTTGACTAGCCTAGAAGGTGAAGATCTCATCAGGCAACCATCACAACTCGCGTTAGGGACTGACTGACAAGTAACTTTAGGACACCGGCTACAGCATTACAACAGCGGCTAATTCAAATTAAATTAATCTTACTCAGGGGAACAACAGCAGGTGAGACCATGAACCCTAATTCTCCTAGCTAGCTTAGCTATAGCAGACAGCCATCACTGATCAGAGCAACATGACGTCACTGATCAGAGCAGACGACCCAAGAAGACCGTTTCATAGCAGCAGTACCAACCATCAGCAGCTTCCTCTCCAGCCCAACCAACAAATGGGGTGCCGAGCACTGTTAGTTCGACATCATCTTCATGTCAGAATCATGCCTATTCTGCTGGTGCACTGAGAGGGACCAACCCCCGGATGCGTAGGCAGGCGGCATGTGCTGGTGCTGGTGAGGGTGCTGATGCTGGCTAGAGTGGTTGAACGGCATCGCACTGTGGTTGATTGGGCTGCCAGAGTCATCAGATGATGCGCTGGATGTTCCCTCTGATGGAGGGCTGATGGCCACCGGAGCTGGCACAAAGGTAGCCATCTGTGGTGGAGGGGCAGCCATCGGTTCAACCTTCCGTGCTTCAGCTGGCTTTGATTTCTTTCCCTCTGCGATAAAACTAGCCACCACGACCTGATGAACAATCAGACACAGGTAGAAATACCAAGTGATCAGTGATATAAAGCAATTGAACAGATGTCAGCTGGGGTGAGGAAGAAAATCTATGTGTTGATCGGACCTGAACAGGAGTTGCAGCCATAAGCATTCCAGCAACACACCCTCCAAGAACTCGACCATCAGATCCTGCAAGTACGACACTCAAGCCACCAGTCCTGCTGCGAGTATCACCATCCTCCGCAAGCAGGAAAGAACCAGATAGCGAGATGATCTCAAAGCGCCCCTGCCAGAAGAAAATGTACATAGTATTGTCAGGTGGAGCAATGAACATCAGGCATAACTTGTAAAGTTAATTGCTCAAAGCATATATGTTAGTTTCAAACGCTGTTGTTCGTAAGGTGGTATGTTACATGTGTCAACTAGACCAAACACTTTGCCAGATGGCATCCAAGTATTCAACCTTCGCATCAAAGTTGCAACCCAATTAAAATCCAAAGACTAGGCTAAAAAGAATTAGTGGGTGAACTGCAAGTAAATTGATGTGCTTGTGAATCCATTTCAGATGACCTAAGTCAGGAAAAAGAACTAACAACAATACACTCCTTCCTTAACTGAAAGCCAATGTTTCCCACCTACCAGGTGGCATTCTCACCAACCCAAAGTCCAAGATGATCAGTGACTTATTCTATGAAAGATTGGAGAAAATCTCATGAAATTCAGATACCATTCTCAAAAATGATACGTATACATCCACTTGCTCCAAAGCAGTAGAACACCATACCTCATAAGTAACTAGTCCACCAGATGTGGCTGGCTGCCGAAGTGTAACATTACTAATTGCACCGTTCGCAGAAAGGATGCAGACTGTGCGAGGGCCTTGCTGTGAGAATGTCATTATTTTTGAAGCAACATCCTGTCAGGCAAAGAAGCAGACATTAGAACAGAGATTCAAGTTTTTGACCCACTGGCAATAAATGAAGAAATAACTTCATAGCCATAAAGAAATAAAAAGGCACGACCAAATGCATGGCTTGGCCTTGCACCATGCTGGCTAACAGCTTGCACAGAAGAATTCTATGCAGCTTTGCTGCAAGCAAATGTTGAAGCAGAGAGATGAAAATATCCAATTCAGTTCCAGATTGGTTGATCAAGATGCACAGGCCACACAGTTAATCCAATTCAAACAACTGTTAAAAGTAAATTTTGGTTACAACTCGAGATCATCAATTTAATTGATAATAGGGTTAGCAAACACCAGTAAAGTATGTTGCATCCATGCTACCAAATTCGACCAGCCATCATGATTCACCAACACAGCAATCTTAGGAGGCAATTAACATATAATGTTTGCTACCATGGAGTAATTTGATCAGCATAAGCAATCCTTTCGCCCAGCTACCCTGCACAGTCCATGCTCCATGCCCTCTCTCAAGAGTCAAGAGTGAGGACTGCACAACCAAAAGGTGCCAGCTGCCTGGAGCCCCTCATCGTACACCGCAGGATTCAGGCTTACTGGCAGCAGCACCAGACTAAAATCCGGAATGACACCGAGTGCATCACCCACTAGTACTCCAGCTTGCTACCACTGACAGTGGGCCCGGTCAACTGGCAGCCGTGCCGGGAATCTGACGAACACCCACGCCACGCGAGCTCACAACCTGCCGGGCTTCCCAACGGCATGGCAGAACAGAGCACAAAGGTCACAGCAAGCACTTGTGGCAAGAAGCCACCACATGACATGCGCACTCAGAGGAGACGCGCGGACTCGCAGATCTACGCCATTTACGACCAGCAACCGCAAGGATGCAGCAAAACGTTTGAAAGTTGAACCAAGATCTGTGAATCTTACCTCGCCGGCCTTGACGGTGAGGATGTGAGGGGTGAAGGCGATGCCCCAAGAACCTGCACGAGCCAAGAAACGAGCACAGCACTGGTGAGATAAGACGCGGGCAAGAAGCATGTACCCAGCCAGGGCTTTAGTACGGGAGAAAAACATGTACCCAGGGCTTCGAACTGCTTCTTCTTGCCGGAGCCGGGGGGCCGGCCGCGGCGCTTGGCGTTGGGGTCGGACGGGGGGCTGCTGATGGAGAACCCGCCGTGCTGCTGCTGTCCGGGGGCTGCGGCGCCGCCGGCCGAGGCGGAGGAGATGGGGGCCAGCGCCAGAGCCATACTCCCGTCGGGCGCGTACTTGCGCGGCCGCCCGCGCTTCTTGCGCATCAGTTCGCCCATGCCCAGCACATTGGCCCCCGGTGCGCCCGCCGCGCCCGCGCCCGCGGCGGACTGCGGTGACGCCGCGTACAGCATGGGCGCGGAGTGGTGGTGCTGCTCCCCGGGCGCCTTCCCGGACATCTGGTCAAACGAGAGCCGCATGCCGCCGGGCATGGACGCGGCAGGCGACGAAGCCGGGGCCGCCTGCTGCGCGAACGGCGGCGGCTGCTGGTGCTGGTGCTGGTGCTGCGGCGGCGGCGGCGGCGCCATAGGAGAAGGGGCCGCCGGCGGCGGCGGCGGCTGAGAGGCCGGTGCAGGCACGGGTGCCGCGGCAGCGGCGGCGGCGGCGGTGGTGGCGGGGAGCGGCGACACGTCTTTGGTCTCCATTTGCGTAGATCTATTCGCTTGGCAGCTTCCGCCTCTCGTCTTGTCGCCGCTGCCGCTGTGCTTCACAGTGGCAGTGGTCCTGTCGAGCTTGGACTCGCAGCACAACCGGACTCTCAGCTTTGACCAGACAAGCTCAGCTGATCAGAGACCTTGTCCTTCTCCTCCCAGCACTGCAAGGGGCACAGCAAGGCTAGCTAAAGACTAGCAGAGCACTAGCGGTAACATGGAGATTAAGCGAGAAAGCACACCCTTAGTCTCAGCTACAAGTACTACTCCGTCTCAGAAAGAAAGACGTTTTGAGTTTTCGTGCCACAAGTTTGACTCGATTTGTATAAAATGCGTGCAACATTTATATCTTTAAATAAATTTATTAAAAAACTAGACTTAAAAATCTTTCCGATGATACTAATTACTTAGCATAAATATTTATATATTTTAATATATAATTACGGGCAGTTATTTCTCGGGAAGCGAAAACGTCTTTCTTTCTGGGACGGAGGGAGTAGTTAGCTAGTATAAGTTGCTCACACACAAGAGATAATTTTTAAAATCCGGAGCTAGGAGACGGATAAAAAATCAAGAAAGCAGCTAGGAGAGAGAGAGAGCAGGGCAGGGAGGGAGATTTGGTGGGAGTTAGGAGGGGGAGGTGACTGATGCCTGCGCGCACGCCTGTACGGTACCTAGGGGCAAAGTGATTAGGGCCTTATTTAGATTCCAGAATTCACCCTAAATTCCACTACGTAAAAAGAAGATTTCCCATCACATTAAAATGTCGGCACATATATGGAGTACTAAATGTAGATGAAATAAAAAACTAATTACACAGTTTTGTTATACTTTGCGAGACGAACATTTTGAGCCTAATTAATCAAGATTTGGATAATTATTACCATAAAAAACAAAAATTGCTACAGTGCTCGGGGTGGCACTGTGCAGAATCGGCCACCCCGAGTTGGCGATCTAAACAAGGCCTAGATCGGCAGGGAGGGGGAGCAGCAGGTCCATCACCATGCCATGACCCGCTTCGTCCTCCTCCTTCCTCCTCCAAGTCCTCACTTCACACCAAACGCCACTCAACTCACTCACTGCTCGTCTTGACCTCTTGCTTGCTTGTTTCGCGTGCAATGGGATGAGATGAGATGGGTGGGAGCCTCGAGCCTAGCCTTGCTGCTGCGTGCTGCCTAGGTGCATGTGAGAGAGAGCAAAGCGAGGGCAGGAAGCGAGGTCGGAAAAGGAGGAGGAAATTACGGGAAATGGAAATTAATAAAGGCTGTGTTTAGATCCATCGAAAAGTGCACTATGCAAAATAAGATTCCCCGTCACATCAAACTTGCGATATATATATGGAGTACTAAATGTGGATAAAATCAAAAACTAATTGCACAGTTTGGTTGTACTTTGCGAAACGAACGTTTTGAGCCTAATTAGTCAATATTTGGACAATTTTTACCAAATACAAACAAAATGCTACAGTGTATTTTGGCACTCCAAAATTCGGATCTAAACACAGCCAAAGGCGAAGCAAGTAAAGAAAGGGAGAGAGCAAGCAAGAAAGAGATTTGCTACGCGCACAAGCCCAAGCACGGGTGTGGCGAGGGAGAGAGAGAGAGCGGACCAGTTTTGTGCACTGCATCACCCTACTGCTAGTAACAGCTAGGGTAGCGATAAAGACGGAGTTGAGGGGTGTGGGGACGCTTTTTGGCTCGGAGTTCGTGAGAAAGAGAGACAAGTCGTAACTACGCTTTCCCACCTTTTTACTCCTCCATCCACCACCATTCCATTTTCCACCGCAAAACACACGAACAAAAAGCCGCTACCAGCTCCTACTCAGGACGGGTTTAGATGCCTTCCAAATTCTAAAAATTTTTATTCTTGTTACATTAAATCTTTAAAACATGCATAGAGCATTAAATATAAATAAAAAAATAACTAATTATATGATTTGGTTATAAATCATGAGACAAATCTTTTAAGTCTAATTAGTCTATGATTAGACACTAATTGTCAAATACAAACGAAAGTACTACAATAGCCAAATTCTAAAATTTTTTGCATCTAAACACCCCAAATTCAAAACATCAATAAATAAAAAGGATTGAAAACACCAAGTTGATTAACATGATGCTTCTGCCAAACAACAACGCGCTTACCATGTGTGAACAGCTCTCATCAAACACTAGACTCATCAAAAGGGACCGTTGAAGGCTCTGAAACACCGAACATTTTGAAGTATACGCGGACAACGAAGAAAAAAAAAGACAGGCTTATCAAGATTGGCAAAGCCTTTTGATTCATGATGTAAAAGATGGCATGCCTGGATTACTAGAGAATGAGATTGTCAGCTGCTAGATCCATTACGTGCTATGCGTATAACTTTGGACGATTAGGACGTTCATATATCACATTTGACTGCTCGTAACAGCATTCTCAACCAACTACGTCATTGTCTGACCTAGAGCAACTGAACAGGGGCCCAATTACTAAAAGAATTAGGCTTCTTTGATTTTTTGGGTCAAGCCCGTCAAACGCTAACTCGTGAAACAACTGTGTGAGAAAAGCATTTTTTACTAATAAAGTGAAGCCACCTACTGAGTTCTTTGTCTTGTTAGGTGAAACCGTTGGTAAAGAAAACCTTGTCAAACAAGGTCTAAAGCAATGGTATAAGGTCACATCACACGCCTCCAAGCTAGCAATGGGCCAACCGCTAGCGATTTATTTTCTTCTAATTCTCTCCCCTCCATATCAATCCCAAGCCTAGTCATCTAGCAACGTTGTCCTTGTTGGAGGCACCCTTAGGGCATGGACAAGGACAATATTGGCAAAGTGGTTTTTATAGATGGGTCCCATGTCAGTGGTCCACAATGTTTTTCTTGCCTACATAATGTTGAGCCTAGATGCACTATAATACGTGCCTAATCAACAAATAAAGTATCCATCCACCATACGACCATTCTCACCTCTCATGTGCCCTTTCTCGCACGAAGCTCTTCTTCCGCACCACAGCCTCACCCGTCCCTCGTTTGTCCGGATCAGCCTACCTCCACCCTGAATCGGGCTTCCTAGCCTTGGACCGGCTTGTCTCCACTTAGATTGAAGAGGACCATGAAACATGGGCCTATTGTCCAAGGCGGTCGTCGATGAGTCATTCCTCACTAATGTCCTAATGGCAACCATCATTGTCGTCTTTGGTGCCCTAAGCCTCCGACGCTCCATTTGGTGGCGTTTGTAAGATCTATGGAACTGGCTGGAGGGGGTGAATATACGGTAAAAACAAAGACACTAGACAAATTTAATTAGCTACACAAGAGAGCCCCAATATACCACTTCCTAACTAGTGGGGCTTGCAACCTAGAGTGACAAGTAAGCAATTCAAAATTAGGAAAGTAAGCAACATTGAAAGGATCTAGCAAATGACTACAGGGGGTGAAGAGACGGTGACCACCAAAAACCAAAGACACTGGTGGAAATTTATTTAGTAATACAAGAGAACCTAATGATACTACTTCTAGCTATAGATGGTGACAAGTGCAAGTAATTCAATTCTAAGAATGTAAGTAAGTCAAAGTAAGTACAAGAATTGAAATGAGCACAAGAGATACCACAAGATGTATTCTCGTGGTATTAGTGACTTGTCGGTCACCCCTAGTCCACAATTCCTTTATCAAGCTTCCAACCGCATAAGGTTGATGTAACAGAACCGACCAAATTATAAGAGCACAAGTACAAAAATAAGCGCCGAAACGCTCAAATTTTCAAACTTGAGCCCCATATAATTCCGGTAGTCAATCGAAACCACGAAGGATTTCAAACCAGCTCGTTTACAACCAAGATCGCATCATTCAATATAACATATCACACGTTACATTTCACAAGTAGTTCGAAAATTTACTTACAACACACGGAGTCGCAAATTATTACAAACCGAGTTTATAAAGTAGCGGAAGCATAACACACTCACACTTAGTTTAAATACCACTGCCAGTCTTACAGATCAACATCCCACAAAAGCATTCAGGAAAGTAGTCTAACAGACGATCACGCCCGAGTGATCTAGTCCTCATCACCCGCGGGGTGGAGCCAGTTCTTGCAGAAGCCCTGATAAAGCATGTCATCTGCAACAGGAGGGAATAAACCCTGAGTACTGGAATGTACTCAGCTAGACTTACCCGTCAAAACGAAAAATAAGAGACACCAAGGATCATGTAAGGCTTTCTTAAGTGGAGCTGGCTGACATCACATTTGCGGAAAAGCATAACTAATTGAAACTCTTTTAACCTGTACTAACAGTTATTTTTAGCACTAACCTGTCATCTATCTTAGCACCTGTACTAAACATTCACTTGATTATAATCAAACAATAATAACCATAGCAGGTATAAATTGTGACATTATTATATCATTCGCTTAACCATCTGTTCAATTTAATGAGATCTACGTTGCCGCTGCTCAAGTCAAGTGCTCACTAACCAGGAGCGACGGCGATTCGAATCGAATTCCTATCCAGCTGGAGGGGTATTTCTAACACTCACTGCGCAGGCCCCTGCCAGGGTCGCACAAGCCACCTTTCGTACAATTCAGGAGTCACGGGTTCGACTGATGCCGCATCCCTAAGGCAACACTCTGTCAGGTGATATGGACTCTAACCCCCCTTGGTCTCACGCCAATGTCCCCAAGCACATCCTTACTACCTCCAAGATGCGACCTACCACTCGATTTCTGGCCTGAACTGTATTACTCAGCTTCGCGGTCGGAACGACTTATCCGGCCAACTAAGTGTTAGACTGAGTTCAACATGACTCAAGGACGTACAGCGAATCGGTCCTTAAACGACTCAGACGGGCATAGCTCCGCACCCAAGACGTGAAGTGTCTTGCGGCTACACTATCGAACTCCTGCCCGGTCTCAAATTCATTTTAAGGCATGGTTCCATCCACGATAGCCAACATAGTCACTCGTGACCCGTTTCCTACATCTCGCGGATGACCGGAAATCACCCAACTTCTACCGGACTAAGCAGGGCTAAGCATTGACACGTGCCTAAACTTAATTTAGGATTCAAGTACGATATCTGGACAAGGATAGGTATAATGCAACAAGTGTTTTCACTCAACTCCTACAACCTAATGCAGTAAACAAGTAAAAGTACTCAAGATTGATATATAAAAAGATTAGGTCAGCATGCACCGGGCTTGCCTTTCAAGAACGAGGAATGGCGATGGTCCGGGCACTCACGTAGCTCGTATGCGGGAACTCCTTTGCCGGCTGGTTCCTCGGGCTCCCTCGGCTGCTCCTGATCCTCCTCCGGAATGGCTCCCTCGAACTCTAGGAGTGTCACTCCCTCCGGTACACCTATTGTATGAATGCACAATAAATCTCATGGATGCATAAGAAGGAATGCAACATGCTCGGAATGAAATGCACTACAGCAATCCTAGTGCTCTATTTAAATTACTTCACAATAAGTGCAAATCTCTTCTCCGGTAGAGAAGTACTTACCTAATATACACAACTTAATGTATAAGTGTTCCTCCTCAGTTAAGGTCCTAATACCTAACAATCAACAAGAACAATATTACTTAAGGTTACCACCAACCCAAGCACAAAATAGCACAACAACACATTCTGGACAGCAGCTAAGTATTTCCATCACAACTGTAGATTCAAAAATCCAAATGGCATGGTACAAGACAATCTGGAAAGCTTATAAAATGCTCTACAATTCACTTTCAGACCTCAACACTTAATTCCAAAGTTTACCTAGTCGAAATTCTAAAATTCCAGAAATCTGTCCTCTCCAAACAGAGAGCAGCCATTTCTGGACAGCCATTTTAAACAGCCAAAACTCATAAACTACTAGGCCAAATGCCACCAAATTTTGACACAAGCTAGTTTAACAAGTTTACTACCACTTTGGTATTCACAAGTTTCCCAGCAAACACCTTCATCAAGGTTAAAACCCAAAAATGCTACCAGCTGTCCAGAGAACCTAGAAATATGAAAATTAAATATTTATTCACGTGTCAAACTACCCTTATGGCCAAACTAATGATACTACTAGTTCACACATGAGCCAAAACCACCAGAAAGTAAGGTGTGCCAACCCAAGTCATTTATTTTAACCCCTTTCTTAATTTACTTAATTAATTAAGTGAGAAATTAAACTTATATGAAAGCTGCTCAGAAAATTCTACACAAATTACAGGAGACTCTCTACCCTACTAGGACACTACTGTAAAAATTTGAACTAAATTTATTCACAAAAACTCCCTACACAAAATTCACAAGCCAAAAAGGCTGATTTTTCATAATTAATAAATCACATTGAAAAGTATTAAACAACAGAAACCATATTTTTCTTAGCAACCGTAGGGTACCAAGATACTCTCCATAAAATTTCATGAGCATTGCACATACAGAAAAATTATTAAAATTCGTTCAAGTATCTTCTAATATAACATGACAATATCATAACTTGAAAAGTACTCAAGCATTAGTACCCAACTTTTTACCAGAGCTAGTATATACATGAAATAACATACCCACCAAATTTCATAATTTTTGGAACACTACAACTCAAGTTATCTATTTATTAAGTTTGCCTTCATTTTAAAGCACATTTCAAAGGCCTATTTAAACCTTCTTGAAACTAAACAGCACATGTGCATTTGATATTTTTCCTAAATACTACACTTTATCTAGGACTAAACACAATTGGAATCACCTCATTTGGATCTATATTGCATGAGATATGGATTTTATAATGTAGCAAGAAAATCTGTGAAATAAATAAAGAAAAACCAAAATTTCAAAACCCTAAAGAGCTACCGGGCCGGCTCAACCACGCGCGGCCCGTTTACCCCGCGCGTGGCTTCACTCGGGCGACACGGCCCACAAGCGCGCGCGGCCTGCGACGGCCTCCCGCCCACGCCCGTGCTCTGACGAGAAGGGCCCACCGGCCAGAGAGACCGTGAGCAGGGGAGGCAAAGACGACGGCGGAGCTCGTCGCCGGTGGCGATTCCGGCGAGGTCGAGTGCACCGATGCATTCACCTCAATAGTGCGAACCTAAGGGTACAACCTAAGGGGGCTATGGTGGCAGCTAAGGTGGCTGGTGACGGCAATGGCGGCCCACGGCCGTGGCTTGCCGGCTCTGGTGAGCTAGGCGGCGGCGTGACCCTATTGGCCGGTCCCATGAGCATCAGCGGCTCAAGGCAGACTCGAAACACTAGAGAAGGGAGGTGGTGAGATGCTAGAGGAGTACGGCCATGACACGGTGGTGCTCTAGCAAGAAACGTCCGAGGCGGACGGTGGCGGATGCGGCAATGCGCCCTTACCTCCACGCGATTGGCCCAACTAAGAGGTGGAGGAGGTAGAGGGGTCCAAGGCGGAGCGGTGGGTGAGATTTGGTGGATGGTGGTGTGGTGGTGAGCGCGCGCGAGCTCGTCAGAGTAAGGGTGGCAATGGCGGCTCGGTTTCTCCGCTTTGACAAGGACTGAGAAAGGAAGAAGGGATGGAATGGAGCGAGGGGCGAGCGTCGGCTTCGTGGCGTCCTTGAGGACCTCGCGGCCTGACCGGTGGGACCACGGCCGGTGTACAGACGCCACGGCACATCCACGCGGCGGCAAGGGCCTGAGGCCGGTCGGCCATGGTCGACTGAAGAAACTGAATGGAAGCCCAAAAATGATGACTGACAGAGCAATTTCGTCGTTGATTTTCTCCTAAACTGACCCGATTTAGCAAGAGGTGATAACAGCAAAGTTGTAGATCTATATGAGGACTACAACTTTGTCAATTGGAGCTAGGACTGGTTCGGCCTGGTTTTTGAGTTACATGGCATCGAAGTGGGGTACTTTGAAACTAAAATTCCAAATTTCAGACTTAGAATTTTTCTATGTGTTGGGCTGCCCCTCAAGCTGAATTGTGGGCCATTTTTTAGCATGTTCTGGTCATTTTCATGATATGGCCATATTAGAACTTTTGTTCCTTATGAAATTCTCTACAACTTTGATTAAGGTTGCTTCCCCATGCAAGATTCCTATGCTAGACTTTTTAAACGGTCAAACAAAAGTACTCTAGGGGTCAAAACCTAGTCAACAACACTTAGAAGGGCAAGTTGGTCATTTTGGTCAACATGAACATTGCTCCACTAATTACCCTAAATGTAATTAAGGTGT
The DNA here is from genome assembly GCA_038087645.1 of Saccharum hybrid cultivar R570. Classification (NCBI taxonomy): domain Eukaryota; kingdom Viridiplantae; phylum Streptophyta; class Magnoliopsida; order Poales; family Poaceae; genus Saccharum; species Saccharum hybrid cultivar. Next base: position 30,177,673 of record JAQSUU010000066.1, on the reverse strand, counting down.
TATAGGACATAATTAGCCACTCTAAACCTTGGTTACACACAATTCCAAGTGTCACATAAGTTGAAACAAGCAAAACAAATATTTCCACCAAAATGTTGCACTACATGTTGCATATGTTTCAAGACCTTGTTGCAACAATTAAGCTTATCATGGTATACTAACAACATTGCCATGTTTCCAAGTATGAGACACCCATGTTGCATCTAAATGTTGCACCACTCACATTTCATAAGTAAATCAATTATGAAACAAGCATATTAGAGTATGTTGCATACTCATGTTGCAAGCAAAACAAAGACATGAATGAGATGAATGATGCTCATGCTTATGAAATGCAAATGCAATTATGGAAGCCAAACACCTGAGGTGTTATAGTTGTCATAGTACCATAAGCGCTTGATCTCGAGCTAGATAGAACAACAAGGCACTCTCGATACCTCAATTCCACTAGAGTTGTCCTTTGCCTCTTCTTACGGGGATGAGCTTAATATGCCCTCACAAGTCTTCTCTGGAGCACGAACATAATCTTTGTTGTTGCATTTCAACGAATTCCCCAAGCTCCAATACCATCTAAGTGAGGACAACCTCCAAGAGTAACAATCAAACTTGCTTGCAATATGATCTTCTAGTGCCACTCAAAAATATCTTAATACAATGCATTAGAATCTTGATCTCACACTCCAAAGATACAATCCATGTAAGTGTATGAGTGGAGAGGCTCTAAGTATGCACAAGTATGTGTATGAGGATTATGAAGTGTTCAAGATAATGCCCATGGCTAGGCAACCCAAGTATATATGGCCCCAGACACACAACTAGTTGTTATGCCCTTACTAGGCACTTTTCATGTGCACCAGATAGCTCCGGTGTGCACCACTATTGGTATTTCTTATGCTCAAATAGAATATTCCACAAGCACAAATAATACCATTATAGCACTTCACCAAGGTGTATTCCAAGGTATCATTATTTATTTAATCTATAGGGAAAGCAGTGCTTAGGAATAATAATAAATGAGAGATCTTATGAGTAGATCTATAGTATAAAATTATTGCGTGTTAGTTTTGAGATACTTTTGTATAGAGCTTTAATTAATTCTTAAAAATGTTGTTATCTTAGGAAATACATAGTAAATTGTATATGTGTCAGAAAAATGTGGTTCCAGTTGTGTTGATCTATTCATGTGATGTACTTTCTGTGAAAAATATATGACATGCATGAACCACCCGGAGTGCCCGAGGCCAAGGAGCCAGACGAGGAACTCCCGGAGTGCATGAACCACCAGCCTAGCTCATTTTAAAGAGGCAAGCTCCGGAGCATTCTAATTCTCCTACTTTATAATACAATTAACTATATATAAGTTATATGTATATTGTTGCATTACGTTATAGGAGTTGAGTGAAATCGTTGATGCATATATTATATCCTTGTCTACTTTAATATATCTTACCCTGCTAGGTCTAGGACCGAGTTAAATGCTTAGCCCTGCTTAGACCGGTAGCAGTCGGTGATTTCCTGTCACTGGCAATTGTAGGTGGTTACCTGGATACTTAGCTATGGATGCTATCATGGAAATAACCAAGTATTGATGGATAAATGGAGATCGGACGAATAAGTAGTAGGCAACCAAACAGGGTTCTGGGGTGCTTATAGTTTCTGTTTGAGTCGGTTATGCACCGATCGTTGCTCGTCCCTCTTATCATGTTGAACGCATGCCTCACGTTTAGCTGGCCGAATAAGTCATTTTGATCGCGAAGCCATTGGCACTATTTAGGTCGGGATCTACACGAGTGCGCGTATTGGTGTTGATAGGGTTGAAAACGGACAGAATTTTTTCCGTTCCGAACCGTCCGTTTTCCACATTTGACCCGCTCGTTTCTGTATTTTCGGAAAAATCCAGAAACGGTACGGAATGCGGGACGGAGGTTTTCAAAATCGGAACGGAAACGGGGATGATGTTTTTCCGACTGTATTTTCGGAATTCCGTATTTGGCCAGAATTTTACCGGATTTCTTCCGGATTTTTACTGCATTTCTGCTAGGCCCATAAACCTTGTATCTTGTTCGCAAGGCCCAACCGCCCAACGCTTGTACACTATAATCCAATCCACAAGCGTGATGGCGCGTGACAAGCTTACTTCTATAATCATCCATGTTACTTGTTTGCATAATACGTATTGAATAAGGACCCTGAATCCTAATTATCCACGTTACTTATGTAATCACTCTACTCAAGTTCATGGCTCAAGTATAATATTGAAGAACCTAAATCCTAATCATTTATGAACTATTTTGTGTGTGATTGTAATTTGTGAGTATAAAGATGTGTGGTATTCCGGCTTAAGCTCCGACTTCCGACCGTTTCCGTTGAATTTCCGACCGTATTGGTTCGTTTCCGTACACCCGCATATTCCGGTTTCGTTTCCAAACCCGCATTTTCCGAACCCGATCCCGTTTCCGCCAAAAAAATATAGAAACGGAAGTAGAAATGGGGTTTTCCGTCCGTTTCCGTCCGTTTTCATCGCTAGGTGTTGATGGGGGTATGATAGGGGCGCGAAGAGTGAGCCCAAGGGCAGGCGAGGCCTAATTCCTTTCAGTCGAGCGGTCCCTGGGTATTGCGGCTCCAGTTTGTCCTGCGATGTTTACCAGAATAGTGTCATTGGTGACCTATAGCTCACTTGATCGGTGAGTGTGGTTTATGTGAGGAATAAATCACTAGCTGGTTAGGAATCGATTCAAATCACCATCGCTCCTGGATAGTGAGCACTTGACTCGAGCTACGACATCGTAGTAATGATGATGGAACACAGATGGTTATGTGGATGATGTTGGAAAGGCTAAACCTGAGATGGTAACTTTGGTGTTAATGGTTAATCAAGTGATTGCTTTAGCATAGATGCTTACCTAGATTAACAGGTTATAACAAAGATGATGCAAAAGTACTTGAAATGGTTTATTCATGATAACTTATGCTTTTCGCAAATGAGTCAAGCTAACCCATTAAAAGAAAGATTTGCATACTTCTTGGTGTCATTTTATTTCTATTTAAGGCAGGTAAGTCTAGCTGAGTACATTCTCGTACTCAGGGCTTTGTTTCCATTGTTGTTGCAGATGGTCAGATATACTATGGTTACCACATCAACTGTATCTACCCAGTGATGGGTGACAACTAGGACCAAGGGCGTGGTCATTCCATATGTCTCATCTACTGCTTTTATGGGACTTGATCATTGTCTGGCACTGTATCTGAACTAAGTGTGCGTGTGTGGTTTCAAAACTATTTGCTTCCTCTACTTTATTATGAACTTGGGTTGTAATAAATTTTTGTTCTAAACTCTGATGTGTTCGAAATGATGTTGTGAACTTTATGTAATATGTGACTGTGGCTGCTAAACTTGTACGATCTTAGCTTATATATTGGTTGGTTTGAAATCCTTCATGATTTCATGGACTACCGGGTTTGTACGGACTCTAATACGTTAAATTATCTGCTTCGGCAGGTGATTTTCTTACTTAAGCCCGTATAAATTGGCCGATTATGTTACATCATTCACTTGGAGGCCATCAACCGACCTTGCAACCGCCATATGGACCAATTCCACACACGGATGGAAAGGCAACTGATTTTGGGAGCAAACCATGACCCTGCGATGCAATGCCGGTGCATTGGAGGCCGGCCGGCGCCCCCACTAGACCACCCGGTGCCCAAGGCACCTCCACCGCCTCTCCACTGCCTACAAATACCCCCTAGCTCCTTGTGCTATAAATAGAGGTGTTCTCCGCAGCTATAAAGTGTCCCAAGTAGAATCATTCTCTCTACTCCTAAGTTTAGGTTAGTGGTGAGAGTGAGAGTGAAGAAGTGAAGAGCTAGAAGCTTGGAGAAGTTCTTTGGAGTCTCTCCGTAAGCTCTTGTAAGCTACTTTTGCTTTCTATTTATATTTCCTTTAGTACTTGTCTTTATTTTTAGCATTTACTTTCTTACAATTAGAGTAAAGTAGTGTTGTAAATATTCTGATCATTTCTTGTTTAGTTAGTAAGTCTCCGATATACAGGATCCTCGTCACTAGTTGGTGCTCTAATCTTAGTGCAAGGTTAGAGTAGTATCACTTAGTGTTAGCGTGGTGCTTAGACTATAGGGTACCTTGGGTTGTGGCTAGTTCTTTGGATAGATTGTGGCAGGTGGCAGGTGGTGACAGCCTTGTCCATCCTTTGTATTCCACCACATTGGAATTAGTTATTAAATCATAGGGCTTGTGGTGCTTTGTGCCTAATCAACCTTAGGGTGAGTTTGGGGTAGGTACGCCCCGAAGTATATTCATTGCTTATCTTGCTAGACAATTGATAGGTTGAATTCATTAAGACAATACTTAATTTAGCTTCACCTACTCTGTGACCATAGTAGTAGCAGTTTCTCTTGTTTTATTTAGTTAGTGTAGTTTACTTTCATTTACTTCATCACATTCGTACCTAGGTAATTCACTAAAATTTAGTTAATCATTTATCTGAGTCATACTACGCTTCTCTATGGAAATAAATACGATATTTGGTTTACTCCCTAGTGAAGTGCTACATCGGTATATTCTGTGCGCTTGCGGAATTAATCCAATAGTCATAAGAAATATCAACAATGGCCATCGGTGTAGGGAGAGTTTTTAAGGATTGTCTCAAGGATAGCTCTCCCATCACTATAGGAAGATATAAGAAGGCTCCTCCTGAAGCGATGTCAAGGAATTGTGCAGATTTCTCACTAAGATGCAAATAGAAGTGTTGCAAAAGTATAGGTTCGGGTATAGCAAGATCAGGGCCAGATGAATAAAGATCCATCAAACAGGCCCATGAAGCACCTTGGGATTCTTTCTCCCTTTGCTTGAAACTTAGGACCTCTCTTCGAAGATGAACCACTCGGGCGATGGGAAAGAACGTTAAGCAAAACTTGGCTTGAAGAATTTCCCACTGTCCTTGTGCACTCCCTGCGGTTTGAGTATACCACTATTTGGCTAATCCCGTCAAAGAGAAAGGAAATAGCTTCCTCTTAATGGTTTCAAGTGACATGCCCAAAATGTAAACACATGAACACACCTGCTCGAACTCTCACAGATGGGCATATGGGTTGTCATCTTTTTCCCTAAAAAAAGATTGTTCCTAAACTTTATTTATGATACAAGGGTGAATTTCATAACTATTGGGGAGGATAGGTTTTGATGATGGAGGTGGCTCCAAACTAGCACCCTTTGGAGTGGCAAATTCAATGATAGGAATGTGATCCATGGTATGAAACATAAAGGATAAAAGATACTTGGATGGCTCCGTTCTAAACTAGAATAGCTATCGTTCCCCAGCAACGGCGCCAGAAAGCTTGTTGACACTAGATATGGCAAACAGATAAATCTGCAAGCACACGGATGTCAATGTAGCTTTCACCTGGGAGTACTCCAAGGTATCATATTTCCACGGGAAACACAAAGTGAACTAGAGTAAGAACTAAGTTTATCCAAGGATGGAGCAAGGGTAAAATAATAGGTAGAGAGGATATCTATGGTTTTTATGAACTAAGGCAAGACTAAAGAAGATTATATCACGATTGTTTACTTCGGGGCACAGCCCGCCTAGCAACCTAGGAGAGATAATTAGACAAGGTCTGCCATGAGCTCTATGATTTAATAACTAGACCTATCATGATGGAATACAAAGGATGGACAGAGCTGTCATCACCTGCCACCTGCCACAATCTATCCGGAGGCCTAGTCACAAACACAGGTAAGTTATAGCCTAAGCACCATGCTTAATCTATGAATTCACTACTCTAATCCTAGCTAACAGATCAGAGCACCCTAACCAAGTGGTGAAACTAGTAAACACAATAATATAAATAATACTTAAGTAATGCAAAAGAGCAAAGTTACCACAGAGAAGACGACGGACTTCACTCAAAGAAGAGCTTCATCCGCCGAAGCACAAGTAGGAGAGGATGCCGATAGCCTCGGCCCTTCTCCAAGCTTCTCCTCACTCTCTCCCTATCTTCTACTTCTAAGTAGTAGAGCTACAGAGCTGTCCTAGCTACTACTCATCACTTGGAGTGATGGAATGAGATGGTGCATTTACAAATGAGGGAGAGAGATCCTATTTATAGCTTGAGGTGGAGTAGTGGTTACTCCATCACCATGTCATCAATCCATGTGCTCTCCATCCTCCTCCATTAGATCAAACCATCATATAATCAAGGGTGGAGAATAATTGAGCATGTGCTTCTTTGCATGGAGGCATGCAAATGGAGGTGGAGAGAGGGAGACACCCCTAAGCCACCTATGGAGTGCCGGCCGGCCCCCCTATGACAGGTGGGGCCTCCCTCCTTCTTCTAGAAGCTTAGGCCACATGTCATGAGTGGGTGTAGGTGGTTGGAGAAGTTTGTCACGTTGGTTTGTGTTGCCATGACACGTCAGTGATCCGTGTGATGCTACATCATTCGAGCCTTTGATGTTGAACCGACTTGAGATCAATGGTGGAGAAGGCTTGGGAGTGTGTTTCTTGCATTTGGTGTGGATTAGTGATGTGGCAGGGAGGCACCGGGCAATGCCAGGTGGGGTCGGCCAGCCCCACCAAGTGGGACCAGACCCCACTACCACATCCACTTGCCTTCTAGTGCTTGATATTTGACAATTTTTGTATAGTTTTCCTGTATACATATAATTCTCCATGTACAGGTGGAACTAGGTAAATTATGAAGCAAATTCAACACTTGTGATGATGATTTTCCTCACTTTATCTTGCTTTTGGGTGAAATGTTGATGGTCAAAACAGGTGTTAGTGACCGTCAACAAACACCACCAATTTGTAGATCGGGACCAATACCTAAAAATGGTTGAGGGGAAGCAGACAACCAAAGGCAAGTAATTCCAAACAATCACAACAACAATAAGCACACGTCACACAGTGATTTATCTCAAGGTTCGGCCACCCTACTAAGGAGTGCATGCATCCTTGTTGTTAAGGTGACCACAAAGGTCAGATCTCGTCCACCTTCTTGCCTCTCCCAAGCAACCACAAAGGTCAACTTGAGTTCTTCACTAGAAAATCAAGGTTAATATAAACTTCTCAATATTCTCCCAAAGATCGAGAGCTCCTTAGTGATGCCTAGCTATCTAGGGGCAAAGCTCAAGAGTAACAAATGCAATTCCAACTAGATTGACGAAGAAATCAAGTGCTCAAGCTTTGCTTTGATGTTTTTCTCACCGAATCCCTTCTCTCAAGTCAAACTCTTGCAAGATTTGAAGCTAGGAGCAACAAGAAGAAGAAGAGAGGGCTTCAAATGCTAGGGAGGAGCTTTGTTTGAAGGTTAGCGTGGGGTCGAGACGATAGACTAGAGGGGGTGAATAGTCCTTTCTAAGAAAAATGTGTCGGCTAACCGAGATAAATACGGAATTAAAACTATTGGTCTAGCTAAGACTACACCCCTCAATCTAAATTCTCAAGCACCTTATAAAGATACTAATTAAGCAACTAAGGTGCTACCTAATCAATTCTAGTAGCAAGGTCACATAAATCTATGCAATTAGTACTTCAAGCAACGGGGGAGCTCCTACACAAACTAGTATGCAAAAGCACAAAGCCTAAGCTCACTAGCAATGCTTAATAACAAGGCTACTCAAGCCAAATTAGAGAGCTCAAATTACTTAGCTACACAAACTAAGCAATGTAACTAGCAAAGCTACTCAAACCAACTAGCCAGTTATGCAAGGGAGCTACTTCTATGCTACAAAAGCAAGGAAGGTAACTAGCATGCTACACAAGATAACTAATTACAAGAGCAACTACAACAACATAAGCACAATACATGAATGAATAAATACAAGCTTGTGTTAGGGGATTGCAAACCAACGGGATTAACAAGGTTGACACGATGATTTTTATCCCAAGGTTCACTTGTTTGCCAACAAGTTAGTCCTTATTAAGACAAGCTCCAAGGTTGTTGTCGGTCCTCTTGTTAGTGGTGACCCTCAAATCACACTCTCCTATGTGGAGTGCTTACCACAAGCTCTAGCACTTTGACATGGTCGGACCACTTGTCGCTCTTCTTGTCTCGCTCTACTAGAGTTGCTCTTCGTGACTCCTGCGGGGTGAGCACAATACCCCTCACAAGCTTCTCTGGAGCACTGCACAAGCTTCTTTGCATGCTTCGATGGAGATCATGCCACCAAGCCATCTAGGAGGTGGCAACCTCCAAGAGTAACAAACGCCACCGACTTGCAACTCGATCACCTAGTGCTACTTGATGCAATCTATCAAGCAATCACATTAGAATCACTCACTCGCAATCGATTCGTACTCGTGCAAGCACAAGTGAGTTAGAGAGCTCCCAAGCACTCTCAAGCATGGACACTAAGTCTCCTAAGGTGTTCAACCTCAGTCATGCCTGAGTATAGCCCAAAGGCTCAAAAGAGCTGTTGCTCAAAAGCTGGCTTGGGGGGGGTCTGGACTGGACTCACTTCACACCGACCGGACCCACACTGTTCACAGGGTCTGGCCCACTAATGGATGCCATGTGTCAGCAACGTTCAAAGTCGACCGTTGGAAACCAACGGCTACTTCACCCACGTACTTCACCTCTAGACCGGACTCTTCTGGCTGGCAGCGTCCGGACCAACGTGAAGCCAGAGTCCGGTTGACTCCAGAGAGCTCCCAATAGCTCAAAAGTGCTCCGAACTCGGTCCGGTTCCACCGATCGGACCTAGCGCCTGAGACCAGTTCGCCCTCACTTGCACACTAGCGTGCCACGTCGCTCGACCAGATGCGCATACAATGTCAGCGGCGCGTTCGGACCCGCTCGGCCACAGGGTTCAGTCCAAACAACATAACCGCGCCACTCTAGGGTGATCAACTGGACTCGCCTAGGATGGTTTGGATGTTGTGCCACTCAGAGTCCGGTCTGATCCATAGGGTCACGCCATGCTAGGGTTTGCCACCGGACCCGCCAAGACAGAGTCCGGTCCAAACACCACAAGAGTTCGATCACCCTGATCACTTCCTTTTCTTCTCCAAGTCACTTCTAACTTCAACTCCTTTGTAAATGTGCCAACACCACCAAATGTACACCATCATATGCAAGTGTGTTAGCATTTTCACAAATATTTTTCAAAGGATTGGCACTCTTTTCACCACGTCACTCGATCCTAGTAAAGATGCAAATGTTAGATCACTCGAGTGCCACTAGATGGCTGATATGCAAAATAGTTTTCCTCTCTTGATAGTATGACCATCTATCCTAAACCCGGTCATAAACTTCTCTTCACACCTATGACCGGTAAAATAAAATGCCCTATATGTTATACCTTTGCCTAGCGCATTCCATTCCATCTCCTTCAATGTTGATGCAACACATGCACCAATCTTAATCACCAAATGATATGATCCACTTCATATCATCACGTGACCTTATTGGTTCATTAATCTTGACCTCACTTGCTCTTCACCATTGCCTTCGTCTATCAGCGCCAAGTCTTGCTCAAGCTTCCCCGCCACGTGGTTTATCGCTTCAAAGCCTTCGACTTGCCCTTCATGCTTGCAACCGATCCATTAAGCCAAGCCTCATCTTGATCTTCTCCACCTAATCACATGACTCTATGTCATGTCTCATGCAGTAAGCTCCTTCATCACATGTGTGAGCCTTGCAACATTTCCAAGCCATTTCCACTTCTATGGCATGTATTGCTCACACAAGTGTACTTGTGGACTAATCCCCTGTGTATCTCACATTAAACACACACTAGTCCACCTAGGTTGTCACTTAATTACCAAAACCAAACTAGGGACCTTTCAGTTGGTCATGAGGAATGGCGTGGGTAACGGCTAGAAAGGTGGGAGTTGGTATTTATACCACACGGTGAAACCAACCATTCAAAGCGACGCCGGAACATTCGACGGATATGTGTTAGAACTTTCGACGACTAGGGTTTTCGTACGGGGAACAATACGGACACAACATCTCAAGGTTGCATGAGAAGATTTGTCAGAAATTCCGGCAGATATCGAAACTTCCAAAGCAACTGCCAATGACTGGCTGTACAAGCAAAACATCGGAACTTCTGAAGATCGTCGGGACTTCCGACGTTTGGAAGTAAAGAACTTCTAGTGACGCATGAAGGGGATAGGCAACTCCTCATCGGAACTTTCGACAGATGAGACCTCTAAACTAAGCCCAAAGTGTCCGTGCTATGCTTGAGTGTCTCTCAATTGATTTTAATTAAATATTTGAGCACTCTATCTTCTTCAGACCACCTAGATTTGCATCCCTCTTAGTAGTGCGGCGATTCCTAAACTCAAATTTAAAATGGAAAATGAATTGAAGCCACTTGAGTCTGTAAGCCATTTAAACTTTGAATTGAGGGGTGCCATTTCCTAGAAACTTTCCTTTAAGTCTTTCAAGGGACTAGAACATGCAATGTCACTCGATAAACTCGTTAGTCCCTAATTTAGATGTCATCATACACCAAAACTCACAATAGGGGCAAATGTACTTTCACATGGCCTTAAGGTGAACCACCTTGAGCTATGACTTTGGATATCTCTCCAACCATTTGATCAAGACCACACCTTTTATCGAAAAGTCATCTTTCTGCATAATTCAACAATGATTTGAGCCTCCACATAAATATGACTTTGCATAGCCTTACTACTAGACCTCGACTCAATGAAAGTACTCTCTTCTTCACCTCAGTCTTGGTCCCTCGGTCTCCAAGCCGTTGCTTGCCCTTCACCTTCGCTCAATCACTCGAAGCTCTTTCCTTGCTATCTTCACTCAGTCAAGCCATCAAGTCACATATTGCTTTTAATGAACTTTAATCATTCATTGAAAACTATTTCATTGCATTGTTGTCTTCTACTTTAACTAGATCGTTTCCATTGATTTCCTTCTCCATAATTTTCATATAAAGACTATTCAAGCATTAACAACTGGACACCAATATGAAAACCATTTCCAATATCTTTGGTTTGAACTAGCAAGCTTTTTATGAGTGAGACAATACATGTGCAAACTCTCATGTCCCATCTTTAATATCAATGCACTTGCTTGCCAATTCATGAACCTTGAAACCCAGGTTTTAACCTTCCATGATATGACCAAGCTTGACATTTAGAGACCAAAGAATATCTGTCAAACCATGTCTCTTTTGTTATATTCATAATCACATGCGTGTCATTCATGCATTTCATCAATAAACGTAGATTCATTTACCAAATATGTCATTTGCACAACATGAGCCAATCACATATCAATTATACCTATGAGTAAATACATGTAAATCTCATGAAATATGTTTGGTCCTGTGATCATGTTGTCATTCAATCTACCCAAAACTCACTTAAAGCCTAGATGCACTTTCAATCTTCATAGTATATCTATTTGGTATTTGTATATTTTAACGAATGTATTCTATGTATCTTTTATTTTCTTTAAATACGTAAAACTAAAAATAACTTGCATTTTGGAAGGAAGCGAGCAGTACCTAGCAAGAGTTGTAGGCATAGCATCGCTCGGATAACTATGGTTCCTGAGAGCCCATTTCCTCGGTTGTTTTTTTTTTCTTTTCTTTTGTCAGTATATTGCTAGCGATACAGCGGCACCGAAAGCTGTCACGGTAGGCGGGAATTAGCGAAGCCAGTTGTTTACCGCTAATACAGCTGTTAGTACGTATTATCAACGGGCGATTAAAAAAAGGTTTGTCTTTTTTGGCGTGCAACGGGGGGAGGAATCAATCGGAGGGAGGGCCAAATTGTTTTTTGCGTTTTCTTTTGCTTTCCTTTGGCTTTCATTCAGCTTTCTTCTTTCCCACTCCCGCCATCTCACCTCTTTTTTCTTTGAGAGAATTCCCTCGTTGCCATCAAAACTTATAACAATTCCTTAGTTGCCATTAAAAATTATAGCATTCCTTAGCTGCCACCGATTTGTAATTTTTGATCCCTTCATTGCCATCAGCGTTACATATGTAGTGTTTGTTCCCTTAACTGCCATCTATTTAGATAACTTGCTTCCTTAACTGCCATTGAGCGGACGGAACCGTGTTCCGCGCTCGACGTCGTCCGCTGCTGCCACGATTTTGTCCGTGTGGCGACGACGGGAACGAGGTAACAGAGATCGGATGGCCGACGGACGTGTGCCGTGTGCGGCACGTGGCGCAAGTGACGTTCCACCGGTTCGACTCGCGCGAGCGCGACATCACGGCGGCAGGCGCGGCCAGCGCGGCAGCGCACATCGCGCGTGGTGCTGCTCCGCTGCGGGAACAGCTCAACACCTCTGGCGTCGTGCCGGACGGCATCGACATGCACTGCCTTGCGGCTTGCAGGCCTCATCAAGGTACGTAGACCGACCATGTGTGCAACCATTGCATTGTTGCATCTGATGTGCTGAATGCTCCCCGGTGGGCTGCTTGACGCGCGTTGCTGGTGGAGGAGGTGATGCGGTGCTAGACGACGGGAGGACTGCGTGCAGCTCTGCGACACCAGGCTGACTTTGCCTAAGGCCGCTTTCCTGTAAAGATACGGATCCCTCTCTTTCCCTGGCATTTGTCACAGGCGCGCTCGCACGGGAGACGGGACGGCAGGGAGGATGGACAAGAGCACGGCAGCAGCAGACTACGTCGAGCGTCGAACACGGTTCACGCCGTTCCCTCCGCTCAATGGCAACTAAGGAAGCAAATTATCTAAATAGATGGCATTTAAGGGAACAAAACCCATATATGTAACGGTAATGGCAATGAAGGGATCAGAAATTACAAACTGATGGCAACGAAGATACACTATAATTTTTAATGGCAACCAAGGAATTGTTATAAGTTTTGATGGCAACGAGGGAATTCTCTCTTTTTCTTTGTCGTCGTCACCAGTTTTTATTTCGCGCACGCAGGGAAGAAAAAAAAAAGGGGCGGCGTACAGTACTTTGAAGGGACATGTACCAGCGCGGCCATTCGGCGGGCGGCCGAGGTGCGCCCCACCTGGGCCCGCATGGCAGGGAGGCGGGACCTTGGGTATGGCGTGAGCGAGGTGCGCACGGCGACGAGTGCCGCTGGAGCGCACGCATCGGTGGCTGGTCAGAGTGAGAGTCAGAGTCTCAGCAGCGCGAGGGGAGCGGCGGGCTGGTCAGAGGGAGCAGGAGCACACGCAGAGAGAGAGAGGGGGAGAGGGGAGAGGTGCTGGCTGGCTGGCATGTAGGCCCCGGTGCCCGCCCGAGGCCAGTCCAGGATGCCCACGATTCCAGGGGCTGTCACGTGACCTGGGAGCTCAGCGAGGAACATGTGTGGGCCCCACTGCCGGCTCGGTTTCCGAGGATGTAGGGCGGTCTGGCCAGCCGGCCTGCCTTTTACCGCTGCGAGTGGGGGCCACCACATCCCGCCAGGGATTGATGGATGGATCGAGCTGGGATTTGCCTTGGCGCTCAAAAAGATGCGCTCGTGCTCCAGGCGGCTCCGCTCCAGCCTCCATGGGCAGGAGCCCAGGAGAGAGAGGACTTTCCGCTCTACTGCTCGTACTACACGGAGAAGGAGAGGTCGAGGACTTGGCTGCACTGCAAGGCATGCATGATCCTAAAAAGTGTCTTGGTCGGTTAAGAATGTGTGATTATCGCTGTCGTTGTCGACAGGCATGCAACGTGTGTCGTATCTTGTTGATGCGGATGGAATTTGTTTATGTACTGTACGTACGTACTCCGACCTGCTACGGGTCGTAGACAAAGCGTCTTTTTGGGTTGGGACATGTGGATAACACGGCACGTCAAGCGGAAAGCGCTACACGACGGCAGCTGCAAGGCCGTCCCGTCCCAACGGTCCCCGGGCAGGTGCAGCGCAGCCCAGACATGGGACAGGACGTGCCGTGCGGGTCGGTCTCTCCACGATGATCCGAGTGTGAACAAGACAAGGAGAGCTACTGCTACTAGTACACTCATACGGAGTACTAGCAGGGAGGCCCATCTCGCTGCACGTGGGCCCTGGTGCGTTGACCTCTACCCGAAGTCGGGTCGGACTCGGGAGGAGGGAGGTGGATGGTCTGTCGTTTCCTCGCCAGTCACGACTCAGGACACGGGACTGGACAACGACCCAACAACTCTTCCTGCGTCCTGTGTGCACTGTGCTGGCCGCGCGGCGTCTGCGAGCCTGCGACCACACGCACTCCACCGTCCACCGGATCAAACTTTTACTCTCAACTTCTCAAGCACTGGGCGCGTGCATGGTAGCCGTACAACTCCTATGTTACGTGCAACGGAGTACTTTGAGCCGCTGATGCGGGTTTTATGTGCGAGATTTGGATGGGTAAACTCCATTGATCCGCGGCCGTACTTGACTCTTACGGCGACTTGAAAATTTCAAACACCAAACGGCCAGCACAATGCACAACCACTGGCAGTACTACTAGTACAGGGTACGCGAAGCAGGCAGCGTAAATGTGCGTGCCTCCATCACGCCACATGCATGCATGCTGACCCGTCTGCCCGCGCGTAAATGCCTTGCCTTTTGTGCCGGTACAGATGTGCTGCTACTCCTACTGTCCGCATGGCATCTGGACGCACCAACTACAAGCAGCAAGGTACCGGCCGGCCGGCCACGCACGCACGCACGTCCGCCGTAGGCGTAGGATGACCCAGGCTGCTGCTCCATCAGTCCCACTCGTCGTAGTACATAGGAGTATCTGGCATTCTAAGGCCATGTTTAGGCCACGTTTAGTTTACAAATTTTTTCAACTCGATGAATAGTATTATTTTTTTGTCTTATTTCGTAAATATTGTCTAATCATAGACCAACTATGCTTAAAAGATTCATCTCGTGATTTTCAACTAAACTGTGTAATTAGTTATTTTTTTACCTACATTTAATACTCCATGCAAGTGGCTAAAAATTGATGTGATGGAGAGAGAGTGAAAAAATTCTAACTTTTGGGTGCATCTAAACAAGGCCTTAGTTTCCCAAGTTTGCCACCAAATTTCATTATGTAAAAAGAAGATTTCCATCACATCAAAATATCGACACATGCATAGAGTACTAAATGTAGATGAAATCAAAAACTAATTGCACAGTTTAGTTGTACTTTGCGAGACGAATGTTTTAAGCCTAATTAATCAATGTTTAGACAATTAATCAATTCAGAATATTTGCTTACTTAGCAAATGGTTGTACAAACTAGTTAATGAAGATGGCGTCTGGCAGGATCTTCTTAGAAAGAAATATTTAAAAAATAAAATCATTAGTGAAGTTCATTGAAAACCAAGAGATTCGCACTTTTGGTCGAGCCTTATGAAGGCGAAAGACCGCTTCCTTGATCTCTCCGCTTTTAACATTCACAATGGTAGTGGTCAAACCAGGTTTTGAGAGGACAAGTGGCTTGAAAACTTCAACCTCAAAGAGCAATACCCGTCTTTATACAATACAAGGAAAAAACATATACCAGTAGCCAATGCTTTTGCTTCCACACCCCTTAACATTTCTTTCAGAAGATTTCTAGTGTGGGAAAAGCTACTTAAATGGAATGAATTAGTGGCTAAAATTGCATTTGTGCAGTTGGATGATCAACAAGATTCTATTAAGTGGAGTCTTACAAGACAAGGATCTTTCACAGTCCAATCAATGTATAAACACTTAATTAATCAAATTGCTTGCCTTTAAACAAGTTGTTGTGGAAGTTAAAATTACCACTTAAAATCAAGATATTTATTTGGTTTTTGATAAAAGGGGTAAATTAACCAAAGACAATTTAGAAAAAAGAAAATGAAAAGGAGACAATAGATGTTGTTTTTATGACAATAAGGAAACTATCTAGCATTTGTTCTTTAATTGTCATGTGGCTAGATTTGTTTGGAGAGTCTGCCAAGTGCCTTTTAATCTCGAATCACCAAAAGATGTAACTGACTTATTTAGGCTGTGGGACATACAAACAGACCAACACTTGCGCTCACTGATTTGTATGGGGGCAAGTGCAATCTTGTGGTCTATTTGGCTATTTAGAAATGAAGGGATTTTTGATAAAAAAACGAATATACTCTTATTTGCAGGTTATTTTCAGGGCAACTTATTGGACCCGTTCTTGGAACGCCCTACAAAAGAAGAACGACAAACCTTTTCTAAAGTGGGCATGTCGAATGATGGAGACCGTGGCTATGGAATTTTTTGCCAAGCATGGATGGTCGTTGGTGAAAAGGCTTAGCGCTTAGCGTTTAATCACCCTTTGTTTGGTTTCACTTTTTTGAGAGCTTAAAAACAGCAAAAGTCTGTATTTGTAATAAGAATTGGTTGTGTGCAAAACTCTTGTAGGGACCGGAATAAAAATTCCTTTTTTCGAAAACAAGGTGTTTAGTTATGTGCATGCACAGTGCACAGATGCGGTGACCTTCTGATACCCAAGACTGACCAACAAGTCTGTAGCAGGTACAATGTAACCGCTAGACATACATGAGTGAGGAAGCTTCATTCAGATGCATCGACTGTACGACACCTCCCTCAACCTGCGACCCAATGACCCATCTGTTCACTTCCCAAACCTATCCCTGTTCTCAAACAAGTTCTGAGCTTGTTTATCAGCACAGCATAAGATGAAGGTTCCCAGTCTTGAATTTCGATTGGGAACAACCAAAGCTACACTGGCCTGGCTACCCAATGTAGATTCAACAGCACTACGGCAGTACAGGAGCACCGTCTTGTCTGTACATCCATCTTCGACTTTATTGTGGACATCACAGCCATCTCGATCTTCACCAGCATATGAATCCATTGGAGTTCATGACATTAGCTGAGGGGAACAAATTGGATTTCTGTTCATGTTCACCTTTCGAACTAAAATTAAGGCCTCGTTTAGATTGCAACTTTTTGCAATCTAGGCTACTTTAGCACTTTCATTTGTATTTGGCAATTAGTGTCCAATCATAAACTAATTAGGCTCAAAAGATTTATCTCGTAGGTTACAAACAAACTGTGTAATTAGTTATTTTTTTACCTACATTTAGTGTTTCATGCATACGTCTAAAGATTGATGTGATGGAAAGAGAGCGTAAAAATTTAGAATTTGGAAAGTAACTAAATAAGGCCAAGCAGGGTCATTTGATTGCTCATAATTAATTGTAGCTGGCTCAAGAACCTTCTATCGTTATTGAAGATGCCAGGTGCCCAGGTGACTGCGGTCATCTGAACCCACTATTGCATATTATTTGTAGCAGGCTAGCAGCGCCCATCACCTCTCGAAAATAATAATAACAAATAAAATAGCATCATGATGAAAACCAACAAATTACAACTTGCTTATCTGCTGCCCGACATCACAAGATACATGGCGTAACAACTGGACTATTCGTTGCACCAGCGTTTATATGGTCAGCTGACATTACGCTTCCCCAACAAAATACAACAAGGTCACATCTAAATTCTTATGTAAATCTGCAGCATATGCATAACAGTTTATCACCAACAAACAGAGCGGCCGGTCTAATTACAGTAGCTCCAGAGCTCAGGATCACAAAGATTCCTCCGAAGCCATACCCTGCTGAGTAAATTCGAACAAAAAAAAAGCCTAACAGCTACGAAAAATCTACAACAATTACAGAAACTTTTCATTTCCTCTTGACCCACATCATCTTCATTGAGATGAATCTCCCTATGACTATGAGTATAGTCTAGTGACAGGCACCGTCCAAGTTCTACATGCTGGTACCTCTGTAAATATAAGCACAGTTCCACAAATTTCACAAGATAAGCAACTGGAAATAATAAATTGAACAGACCTCAAAAGTTTGAATCAACTACGTACATGCTCATCACAGACCAGTCGGGTGCAAAATGATCTCCTTCAGAGCCCTCATTGCCAAGATAATTGCTTATATGTAGACCTTTCTGTGTCCCAACTGCCATCATGTTCCTTTCTCTTTGTTCCTACAACTGGCATTTGGTAAATTCTTCCTTGATCTTCTGCAAAGCCATGTGGGGGTGTGATCAAATTTTGTCTGACTGGTAAAGGTGCCCGTGCATCCTTTTCTTCTAAATCTATACTTCCAGGGCCTGAGTTAAGATCAAGGCCCTGACTTTCCCATTTATGACTACTGTCACGTCCACTGCTGCTGCTACCCTCAGCAAGATTTATAGCATACTGCCTTGAATGCTGGGCAGGTAATGATCCTGCTGGCCCAACAAGAGAGGGAGAGAGAGTTTGAAAATATGGAACTGCAGATGCAGAATTAGCAAATGTTGCTGGTCCAACTGAAAATGCAGGTGCTTGAAGGTGGACACTTGGAGGAAAAGGGAATCCTGCATATTGATATGCAGGCAAATGAAAAACCATCGCTGGAGACGTTGAAATAACTGGAGCCCTGCAGGGATCACCTCCAAATTGGCCACTGTCAGTGGTAGATGCGATAATCCTCTGGGCTCCGGATGCAGCCTCAATTTGGTACAGCTGTTCTCCTCTAGAAGGCAAAAACGATTGTATAGCTACTGAACCATAAGGGTTAGCAGAGGCAAGCCATGGTGATATATTACTCGTGGCAACATTATTCATCCTTAAACCAGAAACTTGTAGGAATTGAATACCACTTGTATTTTTAGCAGGTAGGTTCTTTGGCACAGGTTCAGTGACAGCATCATCAAGGCCTGGTCCACTATTAAGGTCAAAGTCCCTCGAGATATTCATACCAGCATTAGAGACAATTCCAGGTAACGACCTTGTTGACGACAATGGGAGTTCAACTGGGTGTGAAGCATTTGACACAAATTGGCCATTATCTGCAACTTCATCAGCTCTGTTCAGATCAAGCTCAATGCCAGCGCTTCGTGATGAGCCATCTCGACTTTTCGTATTTCCAGATTCAGAGCAGGTAGTCTGTGCAGAACTCTCTGGGATATCTTCCTGGAGAGCTTGGTCACCTGCAACATTCAAATCAAAACCAAGTGTGGGGCGAGACTGCTTCCCAGCAGTATGAGATCCTGGAATGTCACGTGTGGTGCCAGGCATCTCCAGAATCTTCCTCGGTTCAGCTGGGCGGAATGCACTCGTAGCTGCTGAACCTTTCCACCTGATCTCAGGCTTTGCTCTTAGTAGGTTCTCAGGAGGAATGAAGGGTCCTTTAGCTGGAGCAGCTACTGTTATCGGAGCTGACTGCAGCCCACATGTAATAGGCAAAACAAATGGCGAAAGCCCAGTTAAATGGACCGTTGAGGAACATATAACAGGTGAGATAGTTGGTTCAGACTGATGCCCATCATCCCCAGGTATTCCTTCATTCAAGTCGAAGTCAAGCTTTGCTGTAGCATTTGACTTGGTATGGGCAGCTAGAGAACAACCTTCATCTGATGAGACAAGGTCATCTTTTCCGTCCTCCTTTTCACTCACACCATCACTGGATTTTTTTGAGCTCTGCTTTGCACTATGCTCACTTTGCTGAGAATTGACACCTTCAGATTTTACATGACTATTGGATTCACTTGAAGTGTCTTTTGATTCTTTCATCTCCTTAATCCCATTTGTTGGGGTCGCTGCAGCTACAACTAGTTTTGGAACATCAGCCGAAGGGAAAGAAGCATTTTCCTTCTTTTCCTCCTCGTTCCGCAGTATGCTACTGTCGCCCACAGCATCAGCTTTTTTCACCTCTGCAGCCATCAAATCTAATTTGCCAGCCATACTGTCACGGCTATCAAAGGCTCCTGAGTGGCCTGATACACCCAGAGGCTGCTTATGATTAGTTGATGACTTCAACAAACCCTGGGCTTGTTTATCAGCAGCAGACAATGAAGATTCTCCAGCAAGAACCAATCTTGAATTCCTACTGGAAACAACCACTTTACACTGACTGCCCAATGTAGAATCCACAGCACCACCCTTGTCTGTACAGCCACCTTCAACTTTCCCATGTCTACATGCATCCCGATTTTCACCTGCAGATGAATCCATATTAGGCACATTGACAATTCTAGAATTAGCTGAGTGGCACAAATTGGAGTTCGGATCATGTTCACCTTTGGAATCAACCGGATCAGGTTGAGAGTTGCATTTGTTTGCAGGCCCTTCATGGATTTCAATTTTGACTGAAGATCCAACTGCTTTTGAATCTGCTAGCCCAGGAGATGGCACAGTTTGGCGTTGTTCCTCCTTTGCAGCCAAACAAGAATCTCTTTTCACTTCCTTCCCGCCGACAACTTTCTTAGCATCTGCTGGCCTTGGATCCTGTGATGGGCCCACATCACTTTCTACTTTAACCTTCCCAGCATTGTCACGCTCACAGCCCAATTTCTTTGCAGATAAATTTCTGGGTGAGGAAGATGGGGAAACCAATTCAGATTTTGATATTTCTCCTGCTACACTAGCAAGAAGATCCATTGCTGTGTCGTCTTCAGCACGCAAGGAATGACTAGCTTCAGAGTACTTGATTTCAATCAGAGCATTCATTGGGCTGAATGAGTTTCCCACCTTGGTTTCACTTGAACAGACGCCTTTTTCATTCATATATGATGAGGCTGAGCATACAACTCGTGATACATGTGTATCCTTAACAGAATCATCAGGTGTCCTGCTGTTGTCATCATCTAACATAGCACATGGTGATTTGTCACCTTCCTCCAAACCAGCAATTCCTTTAATCTCATTGCTGTGCCATGACTCTGCATTAACATCAGAAGTTAAATGAGGCCGAGAATTTTCAGCTTTCATTTTCACTCTGCGATCAGTCTGTTCATGTCTATCTGCAACCACAGGAGATGAAGCTCTACCACCAGTAACAGATGGGTCCTCAAGAGATCCTCCACTTGTACTTCTAGCAGGACTACAACCAGGATTTGGAAACCGAACAATCAATCTATGATTATTTCCATGGTCAGATGGCATGTCAACTTCTTTTTCAGAAGCTGATCCAGTTGGAGATGATTTATCTGGCAGCAAAGATCGATCAAGGGAGACACATCTTCCCACAGAAGCTTCGTTCAGGTTCCCTGAAACAAGCCCATTGGTTGCCTTTCGATGGCCCCATGAAGCACTTCCAGAAGTTTTACTAGCACCACCAGAAACAGCAGTTGAACTTCTCGCATCCTTCGATAGCTCACTAGAGCATGAATGGCTATTGTTCGGTGACTGGCTCGAGTTGCTACTTTTCTCCTCTTTCACAGTAGGCAGCTCAGAACCACCAGTTGATTTGCAGGGCTGGTCCTTCAAGTTGGCGGCAACATTTCCTGGTTGCATATGTTGTACTTTTGAAGTGACATAAGGTACATGATTCAACTTTGCAACAGCATCTGTGCCCCCAGGTTTATCAGTCAAAACCTTTGGTGATGAAACAGTGGATGCTGGATTCTTTGGGCTGTGCTCACTTGAGCCACCTCGTTTGCTTCCAGCATTTGAAATTTCTTGGAAACCTGCTTTACCAGGCCAGGAAGCAGATTGGCCAGTTAAAGGTTTCAAATCATTCGACTTCATTTCAGCATCAACACGTTTCTTCCAGTTCTCAACAAGACACTTAGCTTTCTTCTGTATCTCCAAATTTTTGTGGCTGCGGAGATGATTGACAGATTTTCCAATGCTACAACTTTGCAGTGCACTGAGATTAATAGGCAATTTAGCTAGTGCACGAAGTAGCGCCAAGAGAAGGTCATCAATAGGCTTATCTGCTTCTTTAGAACTACCGTCACCAGACTTCCCTTTGTGAGCCTCTTGAAGCCAACTATCCAACACGGGAAGGCCCCTTGATTGCACAAATCTGCCAAGACAATCAGGGCTCTCTGTAGCTGCAATAACATCAGCAAGCATAACCCGACCAGCAAGGTCTACCCTCTGCTCAGTCTGATCAAGTTGCATAAGATGCACAAGCTTTTCAACTGCTTCTGTGTTTGGAAGTCCACCTTTTTCAACCTTTGCTATTTCAGACTTTATATCGTCCAACTTGCTTCCAGGCTCACTGTCATCAGCATGCAGACGATCTCGATCCCGCTTAGCTGGATCATTTCCTTGCTCACCTCTCTCCCTCTTCTTTCCCTTGGATAAACCACAATTCTGTGTACCATCTGTAGAAGTCTTCAGTTGCTGGGATGCTGATGAACCATTTAGCTGCTTTGGAGACCGTCCACCTGACTGCACTGCAGCATGCATTTCTAGCCTTGTTCTGTATAGAAGCCGATTTACTTCTTCCTGCCGTTCCTGGTAAAAAGTTTCATGCAAGAAACATCATTATAAATACATATGAGTAAGAGAGAAAAACATGAAATAAATAATGAACCTACATTAATATAATCTCGGTCAGTAAGCCACCATAAACACTTGTTGTCAATATCGTATACACGCCAACATACAAATGAAGAAATTCCAACCGGCAGCTCAACACCTTTACGTAAAAAGGCAACTTTGCAAGGGTGCAGCAGGGAAACAGCAGATGCCTCGTCCTGGTGGAAAGAGTAGAAGATCTCGTTTGGTGCAGCGTTCAGTTGAATGCCCTTGTTAAGCTTAATGTCGGCAGGTCTATAAAGCCAACTAACGCGTAGTTTGGGATAGCCTTCTTCCTTTTTCTCAATCCAACGTATCAATCCAATGAATGGAGGAACATCAACAGCCCGGAAAAGAGCACAATCGCCAACTTGAATCTCACGCCCGTCCTGAAAATTAAACAGTACTTATCATCTGTTCAAGGAGCACAAAACATCCTTCATGTTAGTATGTTACAATGTGATCTTGTTATTTTGGTGTAGGAGTTGAACAATTGCAACCTCCCTGCGCAAATTATATTTGTAATCAAACAAGGAATGAAAAAACAATAGTAAAGCATGTAATTTCAAGCACGGGCATGGTATAAGTTTGGCAGAGCTCCACTTCACTAGTGAAGTCATTATTTTTTTACTTGAGCTCTACAAGCAGCTCTACCAGAGGAACTGAAGCTGCTTTGGTTAACTGTTTGGCAAAACAGCTCTACATGGCTCTACATGTGGAGCTCCTTAAAACATGCTCTCACGGAATCCCATGCAAGGCCCACCAGAGCGAGTGGGACCTGGCAGAAGCTACTATTTTCAGCTCCATCTCCGATGCACCCTTTGTGAGAGCACGTTTTAAGGAGCTCCTCAGGTGGAGCTGTATTATTTTATTCTGTTTGGCACAAAACAGCTCCAAACAGCTTCTGAAGCTGGTGGAGGAGCTGTGCCAAATGGGTCCTAAGTAATCTGTTACAACAAACATATTGACTGGACGGTACTTGCCCATGATCCTTAAGCAAAATTCCATAAAGATGCTTTAACACTCCTTGTGAAACTAAAAGGTGAAATTTTCAAGCTGAGGGTGAGATGGCCATAGAATTCAATCCAATCCAATCCAATGATACAAAATAAAGTCTGTTTACATATTAGCATGCTAACAACTGCTACTAGAATAACTCAAGATGAGAATGGGCCGGGTCGACCCACTGGGTTGTTGACCCGACCCACGGGAGTATGGCCATTGGGCCATTCAGGTCGGCCTCAAAGTAAAAACAGGCCAAGAGGGCCGGTCCCTGTTGACCCATCGGGTAACACGGGTCGACCCGCATGCCTCCGTCTCTCCGTCCGCAGTCCACGCGAAGGTGGAGCCGGCGATTCGTTAGGGTTTGGGGCCACCGGGGGCGGCGCCAGCGGTGCCTACCTCGATCGACGACGCCCTGGCCCTCCACCCGACGCCGCCGCACTCCCCACCGTGAGTCCGCAGATCCTGCCTGTTCTCCGTTCCCCTCGCCCCGTTAATTTGATCGAGTGTCTTGGATGCTTCTTTGCGAATGGTGCGCCTCGATCGATGATTCCCCATGCAGTATGGTGTGCCTTGCCGTCGCCAGCCGGCCAGGTAAGCTGCGAGCTGCTTCTTTGCGAATGTTTGCGCTGGAGCAGCGAAGACTGAAAGAAGGGAGAAGGAATCTCTGTTTCTGTTTGTTTTGGCCCCTGTCTCTGTCTCTATTCTATCTAAGCCTGATGTTGGGAGTAGTAAATTAGTGAAAACATGGTTGTATGTATTGCTAGTACACGCGTATCACGTAGTAGTACAGCATATCTATCTCCTTTTTTTTAACTTGGGATATGTGGTATATAAAATATAGTACTGCTTGCCGTGGTGCTCTGTAGAAGTACTAATCCGATCCCTCCATGCATCCATGTATATAAAAATAATCTGTTTAGTATTATTCTAGTATATATGGCCGGCCATTTTCTGAGAAGTGCATGCCAGCATTGTGTTGGTTGTGCCCATACAGGCTTGTAGACTGAACGACAGGTCAACGCATAGTAGACATGTTCTCTGAATTTCTCACTAATGCTTCAAGTATACAAAATCATGAAATTAATTAAAACCAGCACCTCTCTTGTTTTATGCAGCTAGTACTGAGCGCAACATGGAATCAGTTCATGACATCATCTTGTCATTGAAAGGTATTTGCACTCTTCAAATATGTGATTATCTTTCTGTTGTTTGTTGAAACACGAACTCAAATACATTGTGATTACCTTGCTGTTTTAGTTGCTGAAACACAAGCTTAAATGTGTGATTAGCTTGCTAAATGCGTTAACTTGATGTTCAGACCAGACTGATTGTTAATATCATTCTTCTACCTTAAAGAAAACAAAAGATAAGAACTGGTAAAACTTGATTCCAGCTTCAGATGGTTTGCATTTTACTGAGCTATGGTTTCTAGTGTTTTACTGAGCTATGATTGTGGTTTAATTTTCAAACCTACCACTACCATGTGTTCTCTTGATTTCTTTGCGTGGTCGTGCAATATTTCATTCTTCTAGTTGCAAAATGACCTCTCTTTTTAGCGTTACTTATACATTACACTTGCAGTCAGGTGCAAAAGTTACCTAATGCAGCTCTTGCCTGCTTATATTCTCACTTTTTGTAACCTTCTTTTGGTTACATTTTAACTGATGCTATTGGAACAAGGCATTACCTATCTGCTGTATTATTATAGGTATACTTTGGTTACTGTTGGAATAAAGCATTAGCCCTATACACAATTTGTTAGTGTAGTATGGGATCAGATTCCAGTATATATATATGTTGATGTATCACTTGTAGTCAGTTCAGTTACTGTTTTCTGAAAACAATTTTCTATTTTCTTGGATGAGCTATTGATCATAGTATAGGCACTGGTTTAACAAATGATAAACTTAGGATGATGTATCGCTTCTCAAGTAGCTTCGATTTGAATGCAAGAAAGTACAAGCTTAGCTTGCAGAGGGTACAATCCAGAGAACAGGAAAAAGAAATCCTGTATTGTGGCGTACAATCCATTTGGACAGATGCTGTGCTAGACAAATACTCAAATAGGAAGTTTCTCCTACTGTACTTGTAGCTGCATGCTGTTGTCTTCTACTGAAAGTATCTGTTTATTTATGCAGATGAAGACTCAGAATCTCACTGAAGGGAGACCATGCAGATGAAGACTCAGATGACTGAAGGGAGTCTTGCGAAGAGTTGAGACATCTTTGGTGCCTGTGTTGCATCTGTTCATTAAGTTATTATAGTCATTAGATTAGATTCTTAGATGATGTTATCATAATTGCTTCTTTGGTCGTCATTCAAACACGGTTTCATCTTTGCTGGCTTGCTATATGCTAATAGTTCATAGCCTAGGCTGTTTGTTTGGCTCTAGTATTTTAGTAATGTCACAGTTTTCTATGGCCCTGGTATTTCTGCAATTGCCGTGATATGATCAGTCAGCTTCGGGTATTTGCTGTGATATGAAGCCAGTTTACTGTCTTGCTGATGGAACCTTAAAACGTGAATCAGTAACTATGATGGGTAAACAAAAGTGATGTGTTTTTGCTGTACTCCAAAAATATTGTAGAAGTGCAAACAAAGTATGTCCGGTTACTTGTTTAAGGTATGATTACAAACAAGGTGATAATATTTTTGGGTCGGCCCCAGGGTACCCATTGGGCCAGCGAGGCCAAAGGCTTTGGGAAATTTGGGTCGGCCCGTGGCCTTGCAAATTGGCCTTGAGGCCACGAGGCCAGGTCCAAGGCCAGGTCCGGGCCGGCCCATTCCCATCTTGAAGAATAACCAACTCAACAACACATTTCATGGCACTTCTCATGCTAGTCTTTAAATTGCCAACTAGGCAGTGAAATCTAGTATAGTCATACTTAACATCATAATCATCACCATCAGGTCGACGGAATTCTCATAAAGGTGAGCAAGGAAGTTGAATTGCAATACCCAACTAAGACGAACCTTTATAAAGGAGCCAGGGGACAATGGGCGGGGAGAATCGACGCACTCCTGCTCCCGCGCCGCCACCGCCGCTAGCTGATAAGAAGTCGTCCGAGGCGGGAGAACAGAAAAACGGGAAGGAGAAGTAGCTGTTGCCGGCGATGGTGGAGCTTCTGCCTCTACGCGTGCCGCTGGCCACATGAGCCGAACGAGACGCCGCCTCCTGCCGTCGCACCCCTCAGTGCCGCGCCACCCATGCATATCCGGCTCGTTGCATCTTCTCCAACGTCGCCGCCGAAACCTCCTCCTCGCCGAGCTCCGGCACCGCGCCGCAACACCATCACCAGAACGCCGGCAGACCCTAGGCCCTCCGAAACCCTAGATCCGCGGGTCTCTGCTCTGCCCGCATCCGGAACACCCGAATTCGAGTCCAATCGGCCGATTAAGACGAACCGTCTCACCGGTGGGAGCTCGAATCCGGCGGAATCGACGGGCCGGTCGGGCTCGATTGGGGATTTCGGGACTTCAGGGCTAGGTCAGCGGAGTGGGCTGGGCGCGGTAGCTTGGACTCGATCCGAGGTGGGGCGGAGGAGGAGAGAGAATTTCGGCGATTCGTGGGAAGAGAGATCGCGTCTGGGGGAGCAGAGCAGGGCAGGGGGCCAGGGGCAGAGACGGCGAGCGAGTTCGGGTCGAGAGATGGGGATAGAGGAGATGATGTCTCGTCTCGTCCTTTGCGGTTCAAGAGAGGAGAGGACAGCGGAGAGGCAAATTCGACCATGCACGGTTAAAGATGACAACGGGTACAAACCTACAGGGTTTCGCGGGTACAATTTTATGCCCAACCCATTAAGAATGCCTAACCCATTAAGAAACCCATGTGCCTAGACCCCTAGACCCATGCGGGTTTTGGATACCCAATGGTTGTCCATGAAAATAACTTTTCATGGACTGAAGGGTCTCAAATTTATGAATAGTAGATATGTATCATTGCATCCAACTAGTATACAAATTAATTAATATAACTTATTTATATTGTTTATTTTTCGGAGGGCACAAATCCCTTATCCCTTATATATTAATTAATCCTCTTAGCCGAAAGGAAGAGAACGTGGAATGTTGAAGGTGTATCCTTGGTCCCATTAAATAGCTCTGCCTCCTCTACTCTCTTCCCTAGCTTGGTGATACGGGACTAAGTGAGCCTGCTCTGTGCGACAAATGGAATGGAAGCAAATGTTACTTGGGCCTATTTCCTTGTCAAGGCCCAGCCAGAGAATAGGTGAAGGAGCATAGTGCTGTTATAATAACCAGGTTTTAAGAACCCATGGGTCCACGGGTTTGGGTACTACATCCCCTAGACCCACGCCCGCAACCCGCTGGGTCTGGCTTTTTACCTATTAGCAAACCCATGGGTAGAGAAATTGACTCATATCTTAACCCTAATAGGGTAAAAACCCATTGGATTTCGAGTTTCGGGTACCCGTTGCCATCTTTATGCACAGTGATCGCAGCCCGTAATCTAAAAAAACAAAAGTGATTGCAGCACGTGTTTTTTAATTAACTGTTGTGACTTCATTACTCATGGGCTAACAAATCATTAGTAATGATTACACAACGGCAGGGCTAGCGCCCAGACGTCTGGCCCCAAGCCTGCGTCCACACACAGCTCCGGTGCCTGCAACCGCGCTCCATCAGATCCCACGCCAGCAAATCACGTCCGGCCACCTGCGACCGATCCCGCGCCGGTAACCACGTCTGACCATCTACGACTCGATCCCCTTCCCAGTTACGCACCCGGCGTCAAGCCCGTCGTGCTCCTTCCCCCGCCAAGCCGCACTCCTCTCTCGTCGCGCCGCGCTCTTCCCTCGTCGTTGGGCCATGCCACTATCCCCGTCGTGCCCCTGTCCTCCCCGCTGAAAGGTCCTAATGACTAGAGGGGGTGGATAGCCTATTAAAAATTTCTACAACAACATTTAGCAAATATGTTAGACAATTAAATGGTGAAGTGAGTGTTGCGCTAGACTACTAAAAGAACAAGCCACTTACCACAATTCTAATGACTATGATCACTAAGCACACATTCGCTAAGTCACTACACTAAGTGAGCTCTCAAAGACTAACTAAAGAGCCTCACTAACCACTAGACTCGACGAAAGCTAGCTCTCAAAACTAATTACACTAAAGAGCTTAGTTTACACACTAGGAATGTAATACAAGAGAGGATGGCGATGATTATACCGATGTGTCGAGGTATGAGCCAATCACAAGAATGAATACCAATGAAGACCAATCACCTCGGAATCAAATGAGTGACACAATAATTTTTACCGAGGTTCACTTGCTTGCCGGCAAGATAGTCCTCGTTGTAGCGATTCACACACTTGGAGGTTCACGCGCTAATTGGCATCACACACTAAACCCGCAACCGGGTGCCGCACAACCAACACAAGATGGGGACCACACAAGCCACAAGCAATCCACTAGAGTATCTTTTGGCTCACCGTTAGGGAAAGGTCAAGAACCCCCTCACAACACCGTAATCAGAGCTAGAGACAATCACCTTCCTCCGCTCGACGATCCTCGCTGCTCCAAGCCATCTAGGTGGTGACAACCACCAAGAGTAACAAGCGAATCCCGCAGCGAAACAGGATCACCAAGTGCCTCTAGATGCAAATACTCAAGCAATGCACTTGGATTTTTTTCCAATCTCACAAAGATGATGAATCAATGATGGAGATGAGTGGGAGGGCTTTGGCTAAGCTCACAAGGTTGCTATGTCAATGCAAATGGCCAAGAGAGTGAGCTAGAACTGGCCATGGGGCTTAAATAGAAGCCCCACGAAATAGAGCCGTTGGGCACACTGCTGCCTGCATTCCTAACGTGACCAGACACACCCAGTCACAACGACCTGACGCACAGCCTCTTGCGTCCGGTCGTGGATCAAGCACCATGTGTCCCTGTGATTTAACTACGTACGTCGATCGCCAACGGTCAAACGAACCCCCGTGATCGATCAAGTGATGATCGGATGCATGTCCACGACGACCTGACGCACCAGTGCCGCGTCAGGTACTCATTGCGCCACGTGTCTCCAACTGATGACCGGACACGCTGATCGGCTCGGCCTCCCAACGTTAGGTCAACTCCAGAGAGTTCCCCGAGCAGCAAAACAGCGACCTGACGCGTCAGGTCCACCACGACCGGACGCGCCGCTACGCCTGCTCCTCTCTACTTCATGAAGATGCTTATGTCAGCGTATGTCATCTACTACCGGATGCACGAGCATCGAGTCAGGTCACCACTTACGCCTGCGTCCAGTCAGTGACAGACGCCATGCCCCACTCTGGAAACCGAGACCGGACGCGTAGGTCAGCCTAAGGCCAGCGTTCGATCACTCCTAGTGACCTCCTTTCGCCTCTGTTTCTTCACCACCCTTACTCAAATGTGCCAACCACCAAGTGTAACAGCTTGTGCACGTATGTTAGGATATTTTCACAAACATTTTCAAGGGTGTTAGCACTCCACTAGATCCTAAATGCATATGCAATGAGTTAGAGCATCTAATGGCACTTTGATAACCGTATTTTGATACGAGTTTTACCCCTCTTAATAGTACGACTATCGATTCTAAATATGATCACACTCGCTAAGTGTCTCGACCACCAAACCAAAAAGCTCTTACCATTTATACCTTTGCCTTGAGCTTTTTGTTTTTCTCTTTCTTCTTTTCTAAGCCGAGCAGTTGATCACTATAGCCATCACCACCATGATCTTTATCCATTTGCTCCACCACTTAGAATGTCTACCAACCTATCTCACATATACTTAGAGCATATAGGTTAGTTGCTAGGGTTTCATCAATTCACCAAAACCAAACTAGGGCTTTCACCTGCGCTTTGACTCGGCTGCGCCCCTTCCCCTGTCCTAGCGTCTCATCTCCTCTGCAACATTCGTCCGACCATTGCAACATACGTAGTATATATACTATTAAAACATACTTGTATAGTCATTGCAACATCTAGAGAAACACATGAAACATACATCTGAAACAACTGAAACATTTGGAACATATATTTACAACATATGTCTAAGATAGATGAAACATGTAGAACATACACTTGAAACATACGTGTGTAGCCATTGTAACATATGCAACATCAGATTCTTTTGTAACATCAAGATGAAACACATGTAACATCAAGATGAAACACATGAAACATACAGATGAAGCACATGAAACATACAGATGAAATGCGTGAAACATATGTATGAAACAACTGAAACACTTGAAATATATACTTGCAACATACAGATGAAACACTTGGAAACAACTTCTGAAACACACCTAAAACAAAACATGGTGCCGTCGGTAGCCATGGCCTACTGGCGGGGAACTGCAGTAGCCAGCAAGCGGCGCCCGGGTGCAGCGGAGAGGGAGGATGGAGGCAGGCAAGCGGCTGGGCGTGGTCAAGAACTCCGCGTGTGGAGCAGTCGCCGTGGACCACGCCACGTCGGCTCCAAGAACTCAACGACGAGTAGTGAGTGCCGATGGGGAGACAGGAAAGCAGGCGATGGTGCTCGGGCGCGGTGCAGCACGCCGGCAACACGGTCATGGTGGAGCAAGCCACGACTATGCGGATGCGGAGAGTTGGTTCGAGTGGATGGGAAACAACGGTGATTCGAGAAGAAGGTGAGAGTGACGAATTTTTTATTTTTATTTCCGTGCGGATGACAGTGTTGCCTGTTGGGCCGTTCGGACGTCAAGGCCCACCAACGTGCGTCCGGATGAAACGGACGCCTTACTCATGACATTACACTATCATGAGTGAAGGGCGTGTACTGCTCCTCTCCTTCAGCGCAACGGGGACCCAGCACAACCAATTCATAAGCTGCCTTGTTACATTCTCTATACTAGAAGACACAATTAAAACTTATGACATTTAAGGCCGTTAAAGACTTTGAGTTCCTCGATCAGGTTCCCCACCACCATTCAAGCGTAGTTGTTGGTCTTGATCGCTTGCACCACCATCAGAGTGAAATCTATACCTAATATATTGAATCGTGACAAGTTTTTTTTTTAATTTTGGTCCTTGTTTTGCTTTTTTTCCCAAGAATGTTGAGTCCTTGTACCTCAGGAAGAAGAGTTGAGTCCTTGTCGGTCACACTTTTTTATCATGATTTCCTTTTCTATTTGAATGTTTTTTTTCATGTTTTTTCTCGAATACGCAAAAGGTTTGCGCATCTTTGTATTAAGTAGGAGAATGTTTTACACAATGCGCCATGAAGGCGCGTTAGGGAGTACAGGTGATTTTACATTTTGGCATAGCCTCTCTAGCGAGGTATTCAGAGCCGACGACTCATGTACCAAACAACCTAGGTTGCACGCCCCTGCATCAATCCATTGATTGGTGACATGCTTGATGATGGAAAGCACCTGGGGTATAGTGGAGGCGGTGTCGCGGAAGCATCTCGTGTTCCGCTCTTTCCACAGTTCCCATGCCACCAGTGCAAAAAGGGAGTTCGCTCCCTTTCTTCTTTGGCCAATCTAGCGCTGTCTCCATGCGTCCCACCAAGCTAGGATGGATTCTCCGACAATCTGGGCTGCATTGGCTCCAAGCACGGTCAGGATGTTCCACCATACCTGCCTGGAGAAGGAGCATGACGCGATGATGTGGTCGATGGTTTTCAACTCTTGGTCGCACAGGTGGCAGTGATCCGGGGCTTCCAGGCCATGGCGTCGCCTCCTGTCGGCTGTCCAGTGACATCTTCTGAGTGCTAGCTAGAGGAAGATCTTGACTTGCAGCGGTGCCCACGTTCCCCGTATCCTATCGCAACCTGGTGTTGGGTGCGATGCTGAGTGGAGGGCCCTGTAGGTTGACCGCGAGGAGTATATCCTATCTGTTGTCCATCTCCATATCATGCAGTCTTCTTCATCGTTCAGCTAGATGTCCCGCAGCTTGTCCCATATTTGTAGGTATTCGCAGATTGCTGGTACCATGAGTCCTCCTCGTCTAGGAATGGTTGTGCAGCCCCACGGCCACCGTCGTGTCGCGGATGTTCCATCGGCTGATGAAACTCGTCAGTGTCGGGGCGAGGTCTGTGATGGCCTAACCTCGCAGCCAACACCCATCCTAGAAGCTCGTGGTCCTGCCGTTCCCGATGATGGTGTAAGTGGATGCCTTGAAGAATGCCTATACATCGCCATTCACGGAGATTGGCAGGTCTGACCATGCTCACTGATCATCAGTGTGCCGAAGCCATAGCCACCTTGTTTGTAGGGCTATGCTGGTGAGACAAATGTCTGGGATGCCGAGCCCTCCCAAGTCCTTTGGTTGATGGACCGTGGGCCATGCGACCATGCATTTGCCTTGGATGGATCCCTGTAACACCCCTAGTGTTACTAGCTTACTTAGTACCCTATTAAGGTCTAAAAGAATTAACATAACGAGTTCTTGATTTTCTTTTTAATTTTAATCACACATGAAATGTTACTTTATCTTATGTAACTCACTTCTGTAGTTAGGAAGAACTAAACGAGCTATTGCATGAGCGCCTTGATGGTCGAAGTTATTTAGGTTTAGGCGTCTTAAGAATTAAGGCAAAAGCGTTAGGGTCGTTAGCTCAAGCGGAATTCTCGATGTCTCTAAGACAAAGAGGTTGATAAAACAATGCCATTTTTGCATTTAAATGTTAACAAAAAAAATACTCAAGCACTAGCATCATGTTTTTGCATAGCGGATTGCATAGAAGTGGGTACTTGGGCATGGGGTAGATTATAGTCATGTTGGGTGTCACGCAGTCCCCGTAAAAATTTGCCCAAGCTTGGCTTCAACGCGCGGCCAAGCCCGTTAGGCACTTGGTTCGTGAACTGGCGTCTAGTGTGACGAACCCATTTTGGCATCACCCCATCTCCCTCTCTGGTCATCCCTTGGTTGTGCTATTTATTTCTTTGGGAAGCTGTTAGGGTCATCTTGGGGGCAGAGGAGTTGGTTTAACCTCGATCGAGAGGAGTAAGTCTTGGTATGCGCTTTAAAATTCGTGCTTGACACTTGCCTTAGACTGCCAGGCCAAGGTACGCGGTCACCCGCGTGGTCGCCTGTGTCGCATGCCTGGACACGCCCTGTGCGTCGCATTGCCCCTCTACTTGCCGGCCGCTGCGGCCGCCGCGTCGCACCGTTGGTCCACCTGATGGCCGCACCGCTACGCTGCTGCTGCACGTTGGTCAATCGAAGCTGGCCAGCTTGCGTCCACTGCCGCTGAGTTTCTTGACCGAGCCGAGCTATGCCTGCCGTGTTGCGCCTGTTGTCCCGCTGCCCGTTCACGCCACGCTCGAGCGGCTGCCCGCACGCTACCCTCGGGTCATCGGGCCATGCATGGGATTGAGCCGTGCCTGTGACCATAGCGTGCACGCCACGCCATGGGCCGTCGTCCTGCTGCTGCCCCCTACTGTGTTGACGTGGTGCCACGGTCGTGCACTCCCTCACCGTGCAGCGCGCTAGGAGCCAACCGAGCCACGATTGGCACCCTGGGACCCCACTCGACCCCCCTGTGTCTCCACTGTCGTGCTAGCGCAGTTGAGCTGTCGTCGTCAGCATAGATGACCACCGACGAAGTGAACCCGTGGCGCAGTTAAATTCGTGTGGCCTCAATACCTTTTCTTTCCGGTTTAGTTGATCTGCAGCTTCTTTTTTTAACTAGCTAGCTGCCCAGCCCGTGCCAAGAGCCAGTAGGGCGCTGCAACCGGCCAATTTTAGGTTTTTGGCCGCCGGTCACCCCCGCCGCCATAGCAGAGCACGAGTTGGGGGTAAGGTCTCAATCATCGGTGGCAGTTCAATTACTCACGCCCCTAAACTCGCCTTGATCTTCTCCATCTGGTGCTCACATCATCTTGGCCAGGGACCTCGTCGGAGATGCGGTGGCACACCGTTGCCGCCCTTGGAGCGCCGCGGCATGGTGCGGGCGCGCGTGGCCAGGACGCCTCGACCGCCCCTCGCTTCAACCGTCTCCGCAGCGAGAACCGCGGTGAGCTACTGATGCCTCTCCGCCCCTCTACTCTCCGGAGAGCACGTAGACTCGTAGGAACGGCCGCGCCATTGCCGCGGCTCACCGCTCGCCGCTGCAGTTTTCAGTACGGCGTCCCCGAGTCCTAGCCACCGCCCAGCCATGCGCGTTTAGACATAGGTAGTGGTCGGCTTCTCACCCCCGTCCTAGCGAGCCTAGGGTGCTCGGCGTAGCTACCCTATGCCGGCGGCCGTTGCGTCGGTGAGCGCGGGCCGTCCCAGAACCTCCCCGTGGTGAAGACTAAAGTTTCCGAGGGTTTTGTTGCATAGTGGCTGGCTGTAGGAATGGTGGGTTTGGTGGTTTTGCTATTGCGTAGAAGAGCGGGGTCTCTTTTGAAAAATCGCGCGCTGGCGCGTGGCTTACCGCTCTAGGCCATTGTTGGGCCGTCTGGGCCAAGTGCAACCGCGCTCCCGGGTGGCCTGCCGCAGGTCGCTGGGCTGATTTTGTTGCCGCCGACCCTTTTCTTTTCCTAAAGCGAGTTCTAATTTAGTTTTGAGCTAAACTTGTGTAATTAATATACAATGTTTTAGGTGTCCAAAAATCGTGAAACCAATTTTGTTAGTTTCATAAAATCATGATCTATCTAAAGGTGCAATTGGTTCATGTAGGGTTATGATATTTTTAGGCTTGCTCTAATTATTTTGGGACACTTAAAATTATTAAACACGAATTTGTAGGAGTTTTTATGATTAATCCGTGATAGTGTTGATTCTAGAAATTTTGCAGTAGGTTTCTAGTATTATTATATGTTCACTGTAATTTTTGTAGGTCCAAAACAATTAGTTGCTAGGATAATTAACAAGCCCTAGTTTGAATATGTAGTAAAGTGATAAAATGAATAACGCGACATCTTTGGTTTATATAACTAAAACACTTGTTGAGAAATAACGTTTGAATCGACAACGTGGATACATGGCCTAGTGAGTTGGTGTGTGGCTAGCCCGTTAGTTTGCGAGATATAGTCGTACGACGAGAGTTGCGATTGCTGTCTTTTACTTATGTCTCTGCGTTGCATTTGCGTAAATTATAATAGGAACAATGATGGATCGATGGATCAACCGGAGGACTTGGCGTTAACCCAAAAGATGGTGCCTTGATGAACGTGCCCCGGAGATGGCATACTAATATTTGGTTATATTTTTACCCAAGCAAGCCCCGGTGCATAACCTCTATTATTCTGCACTTTATTTATGCTTGTGCATTAAGTTTTAAGAAGTTGAATGAAACCCACTTGCATATATATATCATGATCCCATGAGTCTTACTAGTATAACAGGATCGTGTAGAATGCTATGCTACAGGACTCCGGTCGAAGTCGAGTGATTGTCTGTCACTCGCGAGAGATAGGAAATATATTATTGTTACTATTATCATGTTACTATCACATGGAATACATATGGTTAATGATTGGAGACCGGACAGGACTGTACTTGAAATTGGATATGGACTTGGTTGGGTAATTCGAGCGAGGCTCTGGTTGCATTTGTCCCGCCTGTGTCGATTATGGACCGTCTGTTGCATTGGACCCTGGTCAAGTCACAGACTTATTATCCCGAGCACATACTTGCTTATGGGAGCGGGAAGACTTGTTACTCTCTTGTCATAGGCTCCGGCTCTTTCCGGACCGACTGATTGGAGGCGGGGATAGGTGGAGGTCTAAGCACCACTTTGAGGCCGGACCTTAAGTGTGGGAGTTTGGAGTCCAAGTTTGGACGGGGACTTGGACCCCGTGACAGGAGTGGAACGGGTTGGTCTCGCTCATGCCTGGGGTGTGAGCGAGGCGTGTGTTTTCGGGGTACCCAGCTGGGCACATTGATTCGCGAATCGCCATTTCTACGTGACGGTACGGTTTGACTACGATCTGACACCGTAGTAAGAACTGAAATATAAAAGATGGAAAGATGGTTCTGATGGCTCAACCTTTGCTTGAAAGTAGAACAGGCGCTTACCTAGAATGGTTGGTTAATGAACTACTGATAATTGCTAATAAAAATTGAATATAAGGATGCACCTTTAGTAATGCTTCCTGCAGTTGCAATAAACCACAAGCTAGATAGCCTTGCATATTCTTGTAGTCTTTTCCTTCGTTCTGACGGGTAAGTCTTGCGGAGTACAATTGAGTACTCATGGTTTGTTCTACCCTGTTGCAGGTGACAGGAACAACTGGAGCTGACCTTTGTGTGTGGAAACCTCCTGGTGGGCTCAGCGAGGATTTCCTTTACGTGCGGACATAGTGTTTATTTAAAACTTCCACCAAGAAATGTGTTTCAAAAGAAAAACTTATAACCTGTTAATATTGCATGTATATAAATGTTCTTCATGATAATGTTTAATTTGATCTTAAATGATTTTCATTCCGCTAAAACTCTGATAACATTTTTCATTATGCTGTTATAATCAAATAATGAATTATTCTGATGTTGTACTAAAAGTGATGTAAGAAATGGTAAAGATGTTGTAAGCTTTATCTCTCATTTATGATCCTGAGGTAAAATGTGGATTTTCGAGTTCTCCCGTTGGGTATGCTCGACGGAACTGCATAGTTTAGTGCGCTCCCTGGGGTACTTAGTGTCTAATGGAAGACAAGTACGCTTGTGAGGACATTAGATTAGGCGGTTCTGCCACAATCCCTCCTTTCCCGTCCAGAGAGAAAGCGCCGGTAGATTGATTTCTTTCTTTTTCCTCTAGTTTTCAATTATGTTTTCTTTTTCCATTATGTTTTCTTTATTTTTCACAATCAACTAAATTTGTTTCCATTCCATTAATTTTATTATTCATGTGTTAACTAAATGAGCTGGATAAATGTATCAGGCATCAGATATTGATGGGGATGAATCAAATGAGCTGGATAAATATATTGCAGATCCAAATGTGAGATGTAGTGGTCAGTTTGATATCTTGGCACGGTGGAAGAACCAGATTCAAGAATTTCCAATTCTCTCATAAATAACGTGTGATTTGATGGCTATTCAAGTCTCAACTGTTCCTTCTGAATCTGCGTTCAGTGTTGGCGGCCGGGCAATTAACCCTTTTTGCAGCCGTCTTGACCCTGAGATAGTTGAAGCTTTGATTTGCTTGAAGGATTGGGTGCATGCGTCAAGAAGAGGTAATAAAGCATCTTTTTTTGTTTCACCTACATAAAACTCATTTGCAGACACTACTACGTACGTGATTTTCAGGGGCGGCTCTGGATGGTTTGTAGGGACGGTTTTGTTAGCCGCCCCTACGGATGCTAGCCGCCCCTACAGAAGGGTTGCTACGGACGGTTTTGCTAGCCACCCCTACGGAAGGGTTGCTACAAATCGTTGATTTGTAGGGACGACTGGGC
The DNA here is from genome assembly GCA_038087645.1 of Saccharum hybrid cultivar R570. Lineage (NCBI taxonomy): Eukaryota > Viridiplantae > Streptophyta > Magnoliopsida > Poales > Poaceae > Saccharum > Saccharum hybrid cultivar. The sequence goes on along the minus strand of JAQSUU010000066.1, from coordinate 30,140,128 downwards.
AACCGTCCCTATAAATACGATTTGTAGGGGGCGGCTGAATATTGAGCCTCTATAAATCGTTTTTCAGAAATCACGATTCCGGGCAAAAAAAAGGCAAAAAATAGTAATTTTTTAATCTGGGGAGGCGCCCCCACCTGGCTGCTGCACCCAAGTAGTCATGACATTTTTTGGACACTTTGCGTCCAGTGGAATTCGAACCGTCGACTTCTCCCTCACGCCTACTCTCCTCTACCACTGCACCTCGCACTCACTTGTGTCTATAATCTATTTTGGTTCCCCACATATTATACTAAACCGAGCATAAATTGATTGTTTGAGGTCCTAAACGAATTCAAATAAAAAAATTGTCAACTATAAAGTGTTATAACTTTTATTTTGGTAGTTTCTCCATTCAAGGTCATTTACAAAATTTGAATTTCAAATTTAAGAAATTCAAACGTAGTTTTCCATGATAAGATGATTTCAAATGAAAAAGTTGACAACTATAAAGTTTCATAATTTTTCAAGATCTATAACTTTTATTTTTGCTATTTGTCCATCCAAGTTTGTTTAAAAAATTCAAATTTTAAAATTTTAAAAATTCAAACATAGTTTTTATGACAAAATGATTTCAAATAAAAAAGTGGACAGCTACAAAGTTGTATAACTTTTTGGGATCTACAACTTTCATTTTTGTTGTTTATCCATTCAATGTCGTTTGAAAATTTTGAATTTTAAATTTGAGAAATTCAAACGTAGTTTGCCTTGACAAAATGAATTCAAATAAAAAAGTTGTCAACTACAAAGTTCTATAACTTTTCGAGGTCTACAACTTTTATTTTGGTCATTTGATCATTCGATATAGTGATAGTACCATTGTTTACAAATTTTATATATCTCTCTTATAGTTTATGGAACTATAAGAGAGATGTAAATTTTGTGAAAAATATTACTACTACTTTGTTGGATAAAGAAATGACCAAAATAAAAGTTGTAGATCTTGATGAGTTCTACAACTTTTATGTTCATGATTTTTTCAGCTGAAATCATTTAATGTTTCAAAATGACGTTTGAAGTTGTCATTTTTTTAAAATATAAAATTCAAATAGCTAAAAGATGGACAAAATAATAGCTGTAAGAACACAATAAATTGATAGCGCACGATTTTTAAAATTTTGTGGAACAAAAATCATCAAATTTAAAGTTAGTACGAGGGAGAAAGACTAGTTACAAGTTTTTATCAGAGATTAAAAAGAGAAATCCGAGTTCTTCAATAATTTAAAATTAAATTTCAAACAACATTTTGAAGCATCAAATGAAGTTAAATGAAAAATTTGTAAACAACAAAGTTCTATAACTTTTCGTGATCTACAACTTTTATTTTGGTCATTTCTCCATCCAAGGCCGTTTTGAAAAATTCAAATTTTAATACTTAATTTAGAATATTCGATGTCTATCTATAGGGATGACTCAATATAGAGCCGTCCCTACAAATCGAATTTGTAGGGGCGGTTGGATACAGAGCCGTCCCTATAAATCGAGCCATTTGTAGGGGCGGTTCGTTTGGGAACCATTTGTAGGGACGGCTCTATATTGAGCCGCCCCTAAAAAAAGAAGGCGTTGCTGCAAATTATTTTTGTAGTAGTGTGATTTATATGTCTTTTTTTTGTCAGATAAGAAATTTGGTTCCATTGTTGGTGATCTGAAAGTTATTGAGACCATTGCATAAAAATTTAGAGGTATGACTTTCACAGTGCTTGTTCAACACATTTGCCATTATCTAATTCTCCCACAGCTTATTCTAATGTTTAACCAATAAATGAAAGATGAGCTGATTTAAACCTTCATTTTCTTTGTTGTGTACTACTACAAATTGCCATTTCCCTTGTTGTAGGATGATCAAGTTGCTGACAACGATGAAGAGGTGGAGGGGTGCAATGCAAGAGACCTGGCTGGACTACAGCTTTGACTAGGCTGTTAAAGTGTTGTCTTATGATGTTGTCTTCTGGCTTCACCGAGAAAGAATGAGATGGAGCAGAAGTGCTCGACTGCGGGCTATTTTGCTTATTAGCATTTGCTATCCCCAATTTGGATTAGACTTTGGTTGTTTACTTGTTTGCCTGTGCGACAAGAACAGGAACTTGTTAGTTATTTGGAACTGTTAAGTGTTATCTAATATTTTCAGTATGACCAGTAAGCTATTGTTATGTCCATCTGTAATGGACCTTTTTTTTTATTATTAACGTGATTATTGAATCTGCTGTGTCGAGCTACGCATTTAAAATGGTTACATGAGTTAATGTTCCTGATTTAATCTTTCCGATCGTTATGGACGTGAATCCGATCGCACTATCGTCCCCGACATCCTGAATATCCCGCTTTCGTTTTCATGACCGAGTATTTCCGATTCCAATTTCGTTTCAATATCTCTTCTCTACAACTAAAACATCTAAATCTATTCCGTCCACCCGGCAACCTGGTGTCGCTCGCTCCCAGCCCCGCTCGGCAATTCCACACGCGCCATCGCTCCCAGACCCCGCCCGCCACTTCCGCACGCGTCCTCGCTCTTTCGCACACGCGATCGGTGTTTGCAATCTCCTCCTCCAATCACGCTCCCTTCGAATCGCAAGATCGCCTCCTCCAATGACGCAATCGCCGTGCGGTCTCCCTTGCCCATAACTCCTCCCTGCAAAAGAAAAAAAATCACACTCAATCACGCACACGCTGTCTCCCCGCGCCGCTCGACGCCTCCACGCCGCCGAACGCGCCACCGCCTGCACGACCTGCCCTGCCGTCGCTGCCCAATCCCACCGGCAGGACGTTGTCTGCCCAATCCTGCGCACCCTTGCCACTCTGCGATCCTCTTTTCCCCTACCCGGTCTTCATCAATGAATAAAATCCTTGCCTAGATTCCATGGCCCGATGCAAGCCGCAATCAACTCCGACTCTCGTCCATGACCACGCCGACGTCGCTCCTGCCCCTCCAAGGCCTCAACTTCCGCTGCCTGCTTCCAGTTTCACGCCGACGGCGCTCCTGCTCCACGCGGACGGCGGACATCACGTCCATTACGCTCCTGGTCCACCCCGACGTCCAAGGCGATGGCCCCGGACATCATGGAACTCGGCATCAAGGTTTGAACCATCTCGACGATGATCTTTCTTCTCTTCCTAACTCCTGCCTGTTTCAGTTTCATTGCCTTCTGCAACTGCTCGGGGGACGCTCTCATGGTGTTTGATGAAATGTCTCTTAAGCCATTGCAACGTTATTGGATACCACTAGCCAGCGCAAATTTTTCCAAAGGGTCTCCCTCCAGTTTAGTTGGGAGAGATGGCCAACCATTCCTGGTGAGTCGATCCCTGATTGCACTGGCCCGTTGATGTTGGGGAAGAAATGATCCTGCCTGCACTATAATTGATAATTTGTTTGGGTCCTGATCCTTTCACTAACCCGTTGTCAGGATTTGTTCAGACCACAGCTTAAACTCTGAAGAAACGAGGTGACGAGCCCTGCAGCTGTACGTTTTCAATGTGCGCCCACTTCAAATTGCCTAGATAAGAATCCCCATCGGTAATGATTTAGCAGTCCTTATATTGACAGATTACTTTCTACTTGATGTTTTTGGGTAATATATGAAGCTGACTAACTGTTAGTATGTACAACAATTTATATATAAATCATCAGCCTTAATATATCATATTTTCTTTGTTATTGTTCTCGCTACTTCCTCCATTACAATTATAGACCATTGCTAAAGCATGGGATGCATTGTGATTGTAGAGTCCCGACAAATACTCCTACTGAATATAGGTTTAAACAAAGACATACTTAATGAAAAGTCGTTGGCATCTAAAACTATTTAAAGCCTAAAGTTTGTTTCTTCTAGGGGAAAATCACTAATTTATTTAAATCAGTTTATGTCAATTCTTCTTTCCATGAAATGAATCTCTTTGTGGCCAGTTTCAATATTACATTTTTGAGGTACTGGAGGTTTCATTACTGTTTCACTGATGAAATGGATGGAGTTCACCTTACTATGGTAATATCCATCCATCTTTCAGCTTGAATTGGTGATTTTTGTTACCATTGTATGTGTACTGATATCTTCTAGATCATTATTTGGTCATTCCGAATGCAACGTTTTTGCACCATCATTGTATGAATAAACTATTGGTCCATTCACCAGCAAGAATCAATTTCATTGTACATGCCAAGGATAACCAATATCTGGTCCAGTGATGTCGAAATTTTATTTTGCACAAGACTTGTGCTAATTTCTCTTGAATGTGATAAATTGATTTTGCAATGTTTTACTACTGAGCATTGAACATGTATGAAGCTAAAATTGTGAGATGTGATCCATATATTTGTAGAGTTTTTGGCAGTAAGATTTGCATAGCTGTTGGCTTTGAAGTTACTGGTAACTGATTTAGCTTGAGGTGCCTATCACTAATCCAAACTCACCATCCTCCATCCTATCGTAAATTTTGCAGTGTGATTCATCAGAACCTAATTCATGTGATTCGTTTTGCAATTGTGGGCTGATGATGATGGCCTTTGGTTATTTTAATAAGGCTGTGCGTTGACAGTGAGGAGTACCCTTACATTGGGACTATTGGTAAATGTTCATTTGATTCTGGCTCTGATGAATCACAGGGGCATCAGCTCAGAATTGCAATAGGGATTCAAACCACAGGAGCTAATAGCACCTTGTCTAGAACCGGTGCTCTAGAAACATGACACCGCAGAGAGGGTAGGGACAAGGTAGATGCGATAAGCGCCGCCTCAAGGCAAGGAGGGTGGAACAGGAGTGAAGGAGCGAGCATTGCATCCAAAGCCGAGTCGCGTTGTTCCAAATAGGACTGGTGGCGAGGGATCTAGAGCTTTGTGTCCAAATGCCACCACAATTTGATCATAATGCCAAAGTCAAATTTGTAATCCATTGCTGTGATTGTACCTTTATTGAAGCAAGTTTTATGTGATCTGGAGTGGTCTTACAATCCTTTCAGACCATCTATTGTTTTGCAATGATAAATTATTTTAGGGGAAAAGCAATCTGTTTCTGTTATTTAAAACTAAAAGAACAATAAGTTACAAGAAGTGGTAGAATAGATAATTGTGACAAACTAGGTTGTTTCAATTTCATGTCAAAACTTGAACTATATTTTAATTGTCCATCCTTCATGATTGCAATATCCTTTTTGGTTAATAGTATAACAAAAGCTAATACATGTTATCATGGTATATTTTCCCGTTGCAACGCACGGGCATATACCTAGTAATAATATGAAATAAATGATGGTTAGAGGATTTTCCCGACCGTCCCTACCGTTTTTATCCTGCGCTCCCAATCATCCCTTTTTAAGTAATCAAATAGTAATTTTAAATTTAACTAAAACTAAAAAACAAACTTTTATAATATCAAATATATATTATTAGATTAATCATATAATGTATTTTAATAGTTAAACTATATAAAGATATAAATATTAATACTATTTTATTAAAATTTAGTTAAATTTAAAAGTATTAATAACTAGGTTTAAATATAGAATTTTATTTTTTTATACGGAGGGGACGTAGGTGCAAATTCGACGCGGGTCCATCCCACTCGCACTCGGAGTTTTTTTTGTCCACTAGGTAGTGTACCCGTGCGTTGCTACGGGACAACTAAACTTTTGTACTAAAAATACACGGATCGCACGATAAGATAACAATACCATGAAATTAAATATCGACGTTAAAGTGACATTTAATCCAAAAAGCAAAGTTCGTGAAATGAACAGTCACGGAGAGTATGGCGTCACAGGCTCACAAACTGTACTATATAGACCTTTCCGTGATACGGCTAAAATAATATTTTATATCGGCACGTAGAAGTCTTCGATATTCATTTCTTTCATGCACCAATAAATCCACGAATAAGTTCCGTCGTATCTCCTTACCAACCTGTCGACGCGTTTTGTCATGCTAACAACGATCGTCTCTCTCCAGATGGCACACGTCGTCTACATGTTACTCGATGAGGATCCATATCAAGAGTCTGACGTCGTTTGTCTGGTCTGACGCTGTCTGGATGCAAGGTGATCCACTTACCTCACGAATAATCTAATCGCTAGGGCTAACGGGGTATGTTGAATTTGCATTAAGTGGTGCATCATTGGAGATATACTCTGGATTTTCCATGGTGTTGCACCGACAATTCCGTTCCATGCTTTTCTTATATCGCTTTGCCTGTGCTTGCTCAGCAGTCATATTGGCACCCTTCTACGTACATTTTTTTGCTTTAATCTGCTCCCGAGTTTGAGTATTGTGTCAACATGCAGTCTGTAGTTTTTGACGTGCACATCTTTCCTCCTTTGTTCAGGTGTCATATTTGCATGGCGCTCTATTCCTCACACGATGAGATTCACGCTGCTCATGTGAACTTCCTCGTACGAGAAAGCAGAATTGAAATAGACGTGAGGGAGAAGTAGAAATTAAATTCATAATATTACAGAAAATGTATCATATTCGCTTTTGAATAGTTTAAGATGATATACAGTGAACAATCATTGACGGTACCCAGCAATTGAGGAGAGGTTTTTCTTGTATTGTGCCACGTTGTATGTATCATTTATGTGCAACCAATCAGCATTCTCATCTGGAACCATATTTTCATCTCTTAAGGTGCAATATTGGTCAGCATTACTCAGGATGCCTGTAGACATAATCCAGTCAAAAGGTATCATACAATATACATACAACAATACAACCGAAAGGAAGCAAGGAGTGTCACCTGTAGCACTGAGTGGGGTTATGGGTGGCGGCTCTTCATTTGTAAGGAGGGCTTGAGCTTTCCTTCGATGATAATATTCTCAACGTTTTTTTTAGTAACTTCTCCTTTTGGTCTTGAGGCATATTCGCGTACACATCCCTTGCCCTTTGCCTCTTGCGTTCATTTGGGCGTGTGACCTCTGGCTGTAGATTGGATGACGTGGGTGCACTCGCATCTATGAATGGGGTGTGACACCCATTGTGTTCTGAAGATGCCATCAGCATGTCAGTAGTAGCAAGGTGATCAAGGAAGTAAAATGAAAGGAGTCAGAAATACATTTCCAGCAAAAGTGTAATTGTAGCTACCCACAAATCAATTTAGATTGTAGCTCACAAACAAGATAAGAGGCGACAAACATGTTTGATAGCTAAAAGTATAAATTCCTATTTTTTTATTGTTCATTCACAAATCAGCATCCAAGCTGAACCATCTAGCTAAATAGTTGGCCACCAGCCATCAGCCTTGATCTTTGATTGGATTAAACACACTTTGTCTATTTTGTTTCAGATAACAGGTCAGCTACTGTCACTGTCCGGCAACACTACAGAGCTAATATCAATATGAACCTGTTATTGGATTTGTTTTAGTTAAAAACAAGCAGTAAATGGACTGACCTTTTTGAATTATAAACATATGGTGTCTATTTGTGTCATTCATGAGCCTTATCACAGATTGTCTTGAGGATTCCAAACCCTAAAGCAAAGAACGCACAACTAAACACATACCTTGAAGTCAGTACTATTCATGTAATGAAAAAGGTCTCATGAACCCATACTACAAGAGGATAAATCTATTGAGAGCAGATGTATGTTGCTGCAAAACATGACTTAGTAAGGTAGCATTTCAGTTATAGCCTAACAGACTTGGCCCAAACAGGATAAAGGATTTAGTACCATTATGTTTTTTTTTGAACCATAAACATAGCAGGCGAAGCCCCCACTGTAGAGATTTAATTTTAAAAAAAACTGTACAGAGATTTTAAAAAGAAAGGGAAAAAAACCATAAGGTTGTACATTTGTACTGAACTCAGAGAAGGATAGAAGAGAACAGCAGGGGGGAGTCAGCCTTGGAGTCCCAAAGAGGACAGAAAGGTCACCATTTTTTGAATCACCAGTCTTTGGGCTTGCAGTCTGAATGAAACTATAAGGCACAGAAGTTACTTGCTAATGGTAGAATCTAGCCATTCACAAAAACTCAGAGAAGCAATGTCAATACAAAAGTGCAGAGAGAAATCTGTTCACTTAAAATGGTCACTGGAAATATACTTTTATTAGGCATTTTGATTTACCTGACAATGGTAGTAAACTAAAGACACTGCAATTCTCACTCTTCCCACAAATTTACAATACGAACTTGCGTCAGTCATTTAATCGAGCATGTAACAAGTAGGAATTATGCCTTATGTCGCTTACGCGGATAAGCCACCTCTGCCCTCCTATCGACCAGCAGCGCCGAATGAGAAGCACAACAGCTCTGCAGACATCAGTGGGCCCATACTGTCTGATGCTTGGAACATGTGATCGAAGGAAAAAAAGGGGTTGTTTTTATTCCTGCAATATAGGTTACTGGCAGGAAGTTTCAGTTCAGGCTCATAGTTGTTACGCTGAAAAGCCTGAAAGTAAATTTGCTTGTTGAAGGCTCCGTGATTCTTTAGGCACTCCAAATGACAATTTGGTACTGCTTACATGTAGCCATGTCGGGTTTTTAAATTCTAAGGAATTGAACAGGACACAAGCATATAATTTGGTAGCTGGGGGTGTTTATCAGTCGGCATGGGTTTCAAATTGTCAGGGAGTTTTTCGCCTAAATCATCAACCATGTTTGCTACTCTATCATAAAACCGAGGTGTTCAGACTTCAGCTTAAGCTATTGCTGATGATGAATGGCTTTCAACCTCAAGACTGAAGGTCTGTAACATCTAGTATATCCCATGTTGCAGATATCAAAGAGTGAATGGCTTTACTGCAGTCAGTGGGAGTTCATTGACACCACTCTTGCTGTGCAAGCAGCCGGAGCCATTCCCAGTTTCATAAGGTCAGAACCGCAAGGAGTTCAATGTTATTCTATCAAAAGAAAAGGAGTTTAATGTTCCCAAATTGGCAAGATATAAAAATTGATAAAAAAACGACATAGTAAATCAACACATTTTAAAGTCTGGACATCACTATACATGTCGTTGCTGATCGCTCAGCTAGCAGCACCTATGGTCGACTTAAATAAAAAATTAACTGTGATGGTGAGGACAGCGGCGATCTCCACTTGGAGATTCATGGACGTACCTTCGGCAATGCATGAAGGTTTTTTGTTCAGCAATAGTATCATGTGTTTATAATTTTATTTCAGGCTATTCAATTAACTTGAAGTGACGCATACAAGAAAAGATAGGAAGCAGTACCTGAACTTGCAATGCCTGATGAGCTGAATATCAAGATGCCTGTGTAAAGAAAATTAGTTAACTAACGCTTAGCACTGCCTATTCTCCCCCGTGACATCACCACCACGCCCAGCCTTGCCTCGTCTCTGCCCGCGACATCGCCCTGTCTTGTCTCTCGCCGCCCGCCTCGCCTGAACTGCTGCTACTGCTTCGTTATTGTTTCATAAATCAATGATGAATCATTCAAAGACCAAATAAATAAATGGGAATGCAGGGAAGGTAAATAGGCGAGGTAGCTGACTAACCTGGAACCAAGTAAACCACTGAATCAGATTCCTGTGCTCACTTTTTCTGAAGAGGAATGAAATGGGATAAAGCTCATATTAAATATGTAGCTCTGCTTGTAGATCGGAAGCCTGCTTGTGGAAGGCTCGATTGCCAAGGAAAGACAGAGAGATTGCGGATGCTTGGTGCTCTATTTTAGTTAACGCAATGTAAAAACATAAATGTAGCTCTTGAAACTATGTTTTTCAAACATTAGGCCGCTGAGGCCAATCAATCAATATAATTCCAGGTGGGGATCCTCTCCCCTCCCGTCGACTTATAAAAAAAGAGGTTAAAAGCATCTTTACAGATCATTGGCATTGAGATACAATTTATTACTTTTGACGCTAGTACTTGTAAATTCAGATATCTCATGTTCATTTTCTGAACATCTAGAAATATAACTTTTGTCGTGAATTGAAATGAGAATCTATAGGACGGCAAGAGTTACAGTCAATTAAATAACCAAAGAACTAACTATAAATTTTAAATTGGTCAAGATATTAAATTTTCAAGTCATAAGCCAAGCTCAAGAACATTATAGTGAAGTTGCTGGCATCAAAGTTCTGCCGAGGTTCGCAAATTCAGCAAAAGCAAGATTAGCAAATCAATATATGTTGAAGTAATAATATGTAAATTTACAGCCATTCGATTTCAATACTGAAGCATATAGTTCAACTTGCAAATTTGATAACACAAACCACAACCTATCAGTACTACGGTTAGTTAACACACAAGGGTAGAGCTTAGCGAAAATAATGGAAAAATAAGTTTGAACAGAGCAGTAAAATAAAGCAGGCAGCGCAAGGCCTCACATCAGTTCCTAGACATGGCATCTGCATTTTGGACAATAAATCGGGTCCCCAATATATCTATATCTAAACTCATATCAATCCAAACACAAGCTCAAAGGCTGGTATACAAGTGGAACAATCTAAAAATGTGCTAACGCGTGGGGATGAGATGGGGATGGTGGCAGCGGTCGGTAAACAACCTGGTATGTGCAGGTGGCGATGACGACGGCGAAGCTGTCGGGGGAAGTCGATGTGGGGTCACCATTAGGCTGGTGCCGCTGCTCGCGCTAGTGCCGCATCCTTCGCCATCGCCGCGGCCCGCGCTGGTGCCGCATCCTGTGCCGCCGCCGCCACCTGTGCTCACAGGACTCCCGAAACTGTAATTTGCTCATCGAAACTTTTTTCCCCAAATTTGGAGCCATAAATCCCGAACTGAGGCATAAATCGGCAGATTACTACCTGCTCCCGCATCAGTGATGCCGCGCCACCGCTGCCAGGAGGCTCCCCTCCCGCGCACGCGTCCGCGCGCCCTCGACATCCTCTTGTGCACGCGGCCGCTGCGAGACCGAGCCCGGCCAGATGCGCTCTCCTCGGAGACCGAGGGCTTGGACTACTGCAGCACCAGCGGATGCGCCTCCTCCTGCTGCGACTGGCCGGTGGCCGGAGCCCTAGCGGCTTCCCGTCCTGGCGCACGTCGCGGGAGAGGAGTCGCGCGTGCGGGGAGAGGATGTGTTGGGTGAGAGAGGGAGTCGCGTGAGAGGAGGCGTCCCGTGAGAGAGGGAGTCCTTTTTTTTAAATGGTGAGAGAGGGAGTCGCACGAGGGGCGAGAGAAAAAGGAAGGAGGCGCTGATTGCATTGATTGAGCGAGACGGAATTGGGAGGGAGGGAGCGATCGCACGGGACAAGAGGGGAGGTGAGGCGAAATTTTGTTGCACCAAAACGATGTCTTACCTTTAGTCTTTTTAGTTGTGGGAGATGTCGCTCGGCCATCCGTGCCTGTGCCTCCTTCACCGTGGAGGCCTCGACCGTGACCGAGCCAGCGCCGGCAACTATTCTCCTCCCTCCTTCCCCTCCCTCCTCCCTCCGCTGTACAGGAGCACCACCACCCTTTCCGGCCTCCATTCCTTCAGCAGGCCCGGCAGTGTAGCCGTGACGGAGGGGAGAGAAGCCGGCGGCGCCCAGCGAAGTCGCCCCCGCGTCCTCCTCTGTCGTCGGCTACTGCCCATACCCGACCCTCGTCATCGTCGGCGTCCAGATCTGGGCTTCCTTTGCTAAAGGTAGACCCTAGCAACTCTATTATTTGATTTCCCATTATCCGATATGTATGCTGTTGTTTGCATGAGATGATATTGCTTGTCAATTGGGTCACAATAGATACATTTTTGTCAAGTTTGGCATACCAACTGACTCAAATTGTTAATGTTCCTTCCTATAAAGGTAGGAATGGGATATATTTCACTTGGGATCGGGCACTGCAATAATGCAATTCTCACTGACAATAATGTTTATTTTGAGGTAGTGTTTAAATGTTGGAATTTTCTAATGTTTGGATCCATCTAAATGATCAGTAAATGAAATTTCAGCCTCAGTGCTAAACCGCAGCTTATCATTATCTTACTGCTGCACACTTCTGGAACTGAGAGAATTTTGTTGGGTTGAGGGGGGCTGAGGCGCAAGGCTGGTTGACAGGAGGAGGGGAGAGCCGTGGAAGATGATACTGCTCCAGTCTCCATCGAGGTTCCTGCTCCAGATCCTGCAAGACCGTGTTCTCAGGTATGTCACTCGTTGCCACCTTGCTTTTGCTTAAGAGAGAACAGAACCACATCTTCCTTCTGGTGGCATGGTTGTTTGCAATAATCTCATTTAATTTCATTTCATGCGATGTCGGTGTGTTGCAGCGGTGAGAAGGGCATGGACATCGACTGTCACACTGTAGAGTTCGATGATGTCCGGTATCATATCCAAGTGAGTTCTATATTGTTGCATAGATTTGCGTCCAAAGTAGTGGCCACTGTGCCAAGTCTCGGCAACAAATGGATGATATACTTATACCACCATGGTGGCAATGGTTTGATAGACTTTGGTATCGATCCTAATCAGTGTCAAATTCTTAGGGTAGCTAACTTTTGGCGAGGTTGGTTTTGGTACAAATTAAACAGTTGATCCTAAGGTGGCTATCTACTCAATGCTTCAGTCCAAAAAAATATATACAGTTTGCAGTGTTAATCCTGCAGAATATAACAACAATCAGTAGTTAATTGGTCTATTCTTCTGAGTTTGGTATGTGCCTTTGATAGCATTTCCCTTTTAACCTCTAATTAACTAGTCGCTCACAAGAACAGTAACAACAAGAGCAATGAATAAAATGCTGTCACCTTCTTACTTCTTGAGTTTTTCCATATACTGAATGTGGTTGCCATAACACTACATATTAACCATATAATTAGTCACAAGCACTTAGTGGTGCAAGTAAAGGTTTCTTCTGTCCTTCGTAATATAACAAATATGGACTTGCTAGTGTTTGAGCATTACTATTTCAGCTGAAAGTGTGTTCAAATTTATAGGTTGATATTGTTCTACTTTAATCAGGTTTTCATCTAATTTTCAAGTTCTTTAGTGTGGAAGCTGCATTTTCTTATTTTCAGAAATGAATATGGACATCACTCTGTCGTGTACACACTAGACATTAAGATTATCACATGTCTGATGCTCAATATCACAATTCTAATGAATCTGGGCTTTGGTTTCAGTTTTCTATGAGGAATCCAAAGGTAATGGTGTTGTCAGTTGCTTTGCCTCTGCCACCTCCTGAAGCGATTCTGTATGATGGGCTTCCACTTGGTGCCATTGAAGCTATAAAAGCAGCTTATGGCCCAGTTCTGCAGATTCTTGATCCTCCAAAGGATGGGTTTGATCTCACAATGAAGATAAATTTGACAAAACTTCCGCTAGATGAAGGTTCTAGAGTTCCCTTCTCAAGGTTATTAATTGTCTTGTTGTGCACTTGTGCTGCATGGTCAAATTGATTGATGCTTCCTTGTATCAGTTTCATTGATAGTAGATTTCAATGTTGTGTAACATTTCCAAGGTTATACCTGTATTGCCAAACAGCATATTCAAACTTGCTGATGGTTTGTGTATCTTTAGATGCTATTCGTCGGGCAAAATTTCATTACTAGTTAGGCCTTGTTTGGATACTCTTGTATTCATCTCAGTCCACATGCGTTGAGGTGGATTGGGGTGTAAATTAGTTTAAGTTCCACCCCAATACATCCCAACATATGTGGATTGAGGTAGATACATGCGTATCCAAACAAGGCCTAGTTGGAAACATCTTCCTCTGTATATGAGTAGATGCTTCTGATGTCATGCGAATGTTGGATGCAGTTAGTTGTCTAAGTTTGCATTGATTTAAGTATCCTTTGACTAGATTAAGTAACTGTTACCTCAAAGAAAAAAAGTTAACAAAGAGCTCCAGATAGATCTATTCAGTTTGTTCTTTACATTTTTTTACAGATGCTTGTTTTATTTAATGTTGATTGCATCTTTCGATTTTTTGCACAATGCCATCCCAATTATCTTAACATTTTTTTTCATCAATTGTTATTCTTAATTTATTATTGCAGTTAAACTAAAATAATTTTCTGTTTATTGGAATAAAACTGGCTTTCCACTGCTGAAGTGTTGTGGTGTTTTTCCAGGTCATCATAATAGGTTTATTGATATCCATTTCGTTACATTTATTTGATGATGATGTGGGAGTTTTTATATTTCTATTTTTCATCCATCACATTTACATTTAGGCGCTTGTATTTCTCTTCAGAATGTAGAATTCGGTCAGTGAGTACTTGATCTATGGTGTTTTCATTTATGATAAGCCTGCCAAAGCCATAGATATCTCCTGAAATGTGATCATTTTTCTATTTAAGTCATGTTCTCTTCTGTATTTGTAGCTTCTAACCATTTGTTTATTTACTATATTCCAGAGCAAAGGAATGCTATCTTGACACAAATTGCATCTATTAGAGAGGTTGTGCTGGGTGCACCACTGAAGCTCCTGCTGAAACATTTAGCCTCAAAGACAGTTGCGCCTAATGTTGACAAGCTTGTTGCTCTTGTTCACCGGCCTAATGAATCCTTTTTCCTTGCTCCCCAGGTATAACTTTAGGAACAACAATATCACATTATCACTTAAGTGTGTTGTACTAATTTTATCGTGTGCAACAAATGGGATTCACTGTTGTTTTTTCAGGCAGATAAAGTTACTATCGTGTACCCAATGAGATTCCAGGACTCCATTGATATTGTTTTAGCAACTTCCTTCCTGCAGGTATTTTGGATGCTTCCTTTTGTTTCTTTCATCAGCTTCCTAGCCTAGTGTTCTTCATGATCTTGTCTTTTATGGTTATCGTATCAACTACATTTGATACTAAAGTTAACCTATCATAATGCTACAATTCATACTGCAATGTATATATGCAGCAACCCATCAACTAAGGAGTTTTCCAAGCCCAAAGAGAACTCTTACTTTCTGTTGGGCACTTCTGTAGTTCTGTATCTGTTGGTTGTAGCTCCCAAAGGCCAGTCTGTTGGAGACAAATCACAGGTTTTGGCGCTGAGTTTTCTATTTCATTAGCCTTGCCAAAACATGGCAGGTTGGGGATACATATAGGACTGCTTACTTGGTTCTCAAGGAAGGTTTTCAGCATATCCTAGAGATGCTAAAGCATATAGCATAAAGTAAAGATGCTAAAGTAGATACTTATGGAGATAAGGTGGGGACATAGCCACCAACTACTCTAGATACAACAAGACTTATGCTGTCATTCTCCCCCTAAGTCTTGTGAGGCGCCTTCTGGGGAATTTGAACCATCCCAATCCTGGCGCGAAGCTCCTGGAACTTGACCCACCCAAGGGACTTGGTGAGAAGGTCAGCGAGCTGATCCTGGGTGTTGATGTAGCCGGCCTTGATGCTCCCCTCATCCAAACAGCTCCTGATGAAGTGGTACTTGATGCGTATATGCTTGCTGCGCTCATGGAAGACGGGATTTCTTGTGCTGATTCACCATCCCAGCGCTCTGGCGATCCTTCTTCCTCTGGAGTAGCAACGACGACGGCGATGCTTCTCTTCCACACCCTCCTCGCGACCATGAGACATGAGCACCACCATATCATAATCGATAAGCAAGTTACTACATAAGAAAGGTGGACAAAAAATGATTTCCTTCATTTTTTCCTACTGCTAAACTTACATGTTGACAATTAGTCATCCTATGTAGGAATGCACATGCTCGTGACCATGAGAGGTGGAGATGCTCCTCTTGCTCTCTCTATCTCTCTCTCTCGACCGTGAGAGGTGCAGCAAGGAAGGTAAAGCACCTCACTGAGATGCTCCTCTTCTTGCTGTCTCTCTCGACCGTAAGAGGTGTAGATTCTAGTAGAAGTTTTGCGAGGAGCTGCCTCGTCCTTGCTTGCACTGCCTGTCTCTAGACTCAACTATGGGATGTACTAGTACTCGACAGGTCTTTGTTATTGTACACTCAATAGTCTTTGATAGGACTTTGTTATTGTACAACTGTGGAATGTAACTGGAGTTATGAATGAAGTTGCTGTGATGATTGTTACTGTGTCGTTTATATATAGTTTTTGCCTTAAAAACAATTAATAACTGAATGGCAATGCTTGTTACTCTATTTTTAAGTGTCATAGTATTTGCCTTGGCTACACAGACGTGAGATAAAGCACATCACTGAGATGGTGCTGGGGTGGAAGTATTTGCCTTGGTTAATTTGCAAATTAGTTTGTTGTGTTTGCAAATTGTCATTATTGCAGCTCTCGTCGTCGTTTCATATGGTGATTCAGCATTAGTGTTAGATCGCAAAGTGTAGGGAATCAAATGGTCCACGTCGTCTTCCCTGCTTTGTCTCCCGTGACTTGCGTGGGTGGCTGTGGATGTCACAGACCTTGACTGTTGCCTTCCCCGCTCGTGTTTATTAGTGGAGATGACTTGAATAACTTGTATTAAGAAATTGGAAACATGTGTAAGGGAATATGAACCGCATCATACGAGAAGGAAGGTAACTATAACGAGTTTAGAAAGGAATCGCACTTGTGTATCATAGTATTAAGGAGAATGAAGAGTTTATCATATAAATCCCCATCATCCATATATATACATATCAACATTGATCTACACAGAATCTACCACATTGATATGAAGAACCTATCACACTCATTGCAGATCCTCCTCAGTGTCCTTGCTGCAGAACATAGCCTACTCCTTCAAACATTCCCATCCTGCGTGGATGTCACAGCCTCCGCCTCCGCACTGATGTCCGTCCTAGCAATGCACCGGCATGGCCAGAGGAGCAGAGGACTAGACTCACCCGGCGCCGGCCACCTAGCCAAGTCCTGCAACATGAACATGGCCTATTGGAGGTGCCATGTACATATCTCATTCTTCCACGTCACATTGAAAGGTCCAAATGGCTAGAGAGGGGGTGAATAGCCTATTTAAAATTCTACAAACTTCACTAAACAACAATTGTTAGTATAAAAGATGGCGACACTAATTCTAGCTCTAGCTCAACTATACTAAGCAAGCCATCTATACAATTCTAGTGAACAAGATTATGATCTCTAATTCACACCAACAAAGCTATGTCACTAAGCTACTTACTCCTGTGTGATACAAACTACTCTAAGCACACTAGACAAGATATAATGCAAGAATGTAAGGAGGAGTGAATTGATTCTTATACCGATGGTGTAGAGATGAGATGTATCCAAAGAATCAATCACACATAATCACAAAGAGAATCCTTGGCAAGAGATGACATAAGATTTTTTACCAAGGTTCACTTGCTTCTCGGCAAGCTACTCCTCGTTGTGGCGATGCACCCACTTGATGGATCACGAGCTAATTGACTATCAAGAGTCAAACCCTCAGCGGGTGCCGCACATCCACTCACAAGATGGGGATCCTCCAAGCCACGAGCTCCACTAGAGTAGCCAATTCACGAACTCCCATGGGGAAGGCTCAAGGACCCCTCACAATCACTTGGTGAGGCTCGAAACAATCTCCAATCACGAGCTCAACACCACCGCTGCTCCAAGCCGTCTAGGATGTAGGGAAACACCCAAGAGTAACAAGAAATCCACAACCAACTCAAGGATCAAGTGCCACTAGATGCAAATCACTAAGCAATGCACTTGAAACTCACTCAATCTCACTAGAGAATGCAACCAAGCAAGGAGATGAGTGGAGGGGAAGTTCTCTAGCTCAAAGTATGTCTCAAGTGTTCAAAGAGTCAAGAGAGCCCTCCCAAACCTGGTGAAGCAACTATTTATAAGCATCCCCAAAGAATAGAGTCGTTAGGCTCGAGATGTCTCTCTGCGCGCATTGACCGGACGCGCTGGTCTAATCAACTGAACGTGGCTAGCGTCCGATCGCACCAGCGTGACTTCGCCGATGTTCGCCATGTGTCCCTTTTTGAATCTCGCTCGTTAGATTTCCAACGGTCATGAAACGTTACACTCTCAGGTAAAGTGTGACCGGACACGCTCCACACCATGACCGGACGCGACAGTGCCAGCGTCCGGTCGCTGTCCAGAGAGGTTCTAGAGAGCAACTTTGTCGACTGGACGCGTCCGATCGTGACTGACCAGACGCGTTACACCCGATGTCCAGTTTGAGTCCGGTAAGGGTCCAGAGAGCGACTTTGTCAACCGGACGCGTCCGATCGTGACTGATCGGACGCGCACCGTGTTCGATCAAACCTTCCCTCTGTGCTACTCTCCTGGATGCGTGACCAGATGCACCAGTCCCGCGAGTGATCAGATGCTCTGATCACATACCCTCGCACTTCGCCCTGCGCGCCTGTCGGTTGAACTGACCGGACGCGCTAGCCGCGTCCGATCCAGCGTCCGGTCACGCGTCCGGTTAGGCGTCCGGTCACCCAGTGACTTCCTTTCGCCTCCTTTTCTTTGCCTCCGTCGCAGTGGAAAATAGACGTTTCACTTCCATAAAAGCATCGAATCCCGCCTCGCAAGCTCGGTGGGAGGGAGAGAGGAACCCAAAGCCCTCTCTACCCCTCAAACTCCACCTCCTTCATAAATGTGCTAACACCACCAAGTGTTCGTCATCTTGTGCTCGTGTGTTAGCGTTTTCTCAAATATTTTTCAAGGAGGTAGCATCTCACTAGATCCAAAATGCATATGCTCAAGAATATGGACCTAGTAGCACTTGATTCCTGAGATGACCGTGATTGTCCCTCTTGATAGTCGGCTATCAATCCTAAACTCGGTCAATCACTTCTCTACTCATCTTTAGATCGGCAAAAGAGAATCCTATGATTATACCTTTGCCTTGATCATCTCATTCCTTGTCCATCACCTATGTGCATGTTCACCATCATCTTTATCTTCATACACTTGTGATCTTATGGCCATCACCATCATGCTCCTTGCTCCTTCATCACATGTGTTGCTACGCCTAACTGAATTCACTTGACACAATGGCATTAGCAACTTGGTGTCATTAATTACCAAAACCAAACTTGGGCTTTCACACATTCGTTGCCGGGCCCACTTCATCACCTTCGACCTTCCTCAACCACCGCCGGGCAATGTTGTCATTGCCAGCACCGCTATTGGACCTGTGGAGCACAAGGGAGAGAACAAATGCAGCAACATCATGGCCTGCCACGACGGAGCGCTCAAGCATGTTGAGCGGTGGCATGAGCGCGCTACAGTCTTCCGCTCGCTCCTTTTGTAGCTGCAAGTGCGTCTGTTGCTCCTGGAATAGCCTAATCTCGGGATCCGGGTATCGTAAGGAGCTGCTCAAGATTCTCGTTGGATTCTTCTACTGCAGCTGGAAATGCAAACACAACTTCACCAGTGTCAACGGTGAATACCCCTCCTTGTCCTTCTTGCCCTTCCCCTTCAGGATGTCATGATCTCAAATTGCTCTCGGGGCCTCATCCTCTTCTGGTACTCTGGGTTTTACTATGTTGTTTGTAATCCGGTGACTAAGAAATGGTTGCTATTGTCGGGTAGCAACCATTCTTGTGGTTCAGCTCGCTTGGGGTTCGATCCAACAGTCTCCTCGCACTTACATGTGTTTGAATATAGGATCAATGATGATGACTGCTTAGGTGTCAACATCTACTCATCTAAAATTAGAGCATGGATCTTTAAAGAATCTAAATGAGGTGAGGGTATTATAGTATCCACGTATGGGAAAGTTATGTTTGTTAATGGTTTTATGCACATGCTGGAGTTCACCCGGATAGTTGATGTTGATATGGAGGGAAAGACATGGAGAAAATTTCATAGGCCAACTGGTGATAGAATCTCCATCCATGAAGATCAGGGTCAGTTGTGTTTATGTACTGCTGATACTTTGAATAGGTATGAGCTTTCAATCTGAATCCTTGAAGACTATGGTACTAGAAAATAGACATTGAAGCATAAGGTGACCACGCTAGATCTATTTGGAAAGAAGAATATTAAAATTGGTACTAAGGTTTATGATGCGGCCTACTGAGTGATTGCAGTTCATCCAGAATGAAAATTAATTTTCCTTGTTAGGGAGGACAAATCATTGCTTGCATATGACTTGAACTGCAGTAAAGTTCATGTCCTCCCTGCCTAGGCCATCGGCTATCCTAGAAGTACCTAGAAACTATTATGTATGAGTGGTGGACCTCACTATCTTCCTTATGTTCCCTTGTTCATGGAGTCATTAGCAAAGCAGTAAAGGTGCATATGCTGTATTTTGTTGTAATTATGTCATGCCTTTGTTCAGGTAGGTAGTTGTTTTGATTCTATATATAGGCCAATTGGGCTTTGTAACTAAAGGAATGGTGTGTTGAATATTATTAATTGTGCTGCTTTGTGCAAGTGGAGTCTGAGTGCTTTTGAACAATTTTCCTGCATTGGCTAGGAGGAAGAAGAAGAGGGTTTCCATGGTGTATTGCCTACCAATTCGAAGGATGCACTAATTATATTTATTTTTGTCTAGCAAGCAGGAGTGCCACATAGGGGGAGCAAAGCTACATCGTTTCGTTATGTAAACCTATAGAGATCAGTACCTTTAGTTTGTAATCTATGTACCGCTTGTGTTAGGACATCAGTTGAGAAAAATATTATGGTAAGCGTCCATTGTTATTGTAAGAACATGGTTTATGGATGCAATGATTATATATGTATGCTTTGTGTTTAGTAAGCTATTAAGGGTTGTTTATTGTTTTGTTATCACCACCGCCATTGGTGGTGTAAACGTCCAACACCGTCGCTATACGTATTATGTGGCAGGGATCAAAGTGTATCACCGTATAATCATTTAGTAACCCGACACCGACTAAACGATCATCAAAGGTGGATCATGATGCAAGGCGACGGTGACCATGACTTTGCACTGGCGGATCATATGTTGAAGCGACGGTGGTGTTAACTTCTACATAGGCATCTCGGCTGTCGAACCGATAGTGAACCTGCACCGCTGATAGTCAGGTCGAAGTACAAGGCGACGGTGTTGGTGACCACTACACAGGTGGTTGATGTGCCCACATGACAATTTTGATAGCCTCGACATAGTCGGATCATTTGCCAATGTGATGGTGTTAGTGTACATCCATAACCGGGTCGTGCTCCAATGTGATTGAAGTAAGGACCTAATCATGGACAAATCATAAGCTAATCGGTGGTGTTAGTGTACACCGCAGTCAATCCCAGATGCCAACGGTGAAGTCTATGACCATCACCGTCGATAGCTTATTGCCGAGGCTAAAATTGGACTGCAATGTGGGTTACGACGTAGCTGTGAAAGGTGCGAGTGTAGTGGTGCATGATCCCATCCCTATCCCCTAATGGATCAAATACCTGTCACGTATCAGGTATCGAGGCCTCGTTGCCATCCTTATGTGCGGAGCTGGGCCATACAAGTAGTTTTGGATGCAGGGTGTTACAGATGGTATCAGAGCATCAACCCTTACTGCAGGTTGTGACATTTCTTAGCGTCGATACCAGGTTTGTGTCCCCGGCAACGGCGCCAGAAATGCTTGTGGCATTTCTTAGCATCACTACTAGGATTTGTGCTTCCAGTTAATGACACCAGAAACACCGTGATGATAGTTCTTAATGGTTACAGAATAATCCATAAGTGCATGGAATTATCGTTGAAGCATTTCACCTGAAAGTATTCAGGGTATCGTTAATTTATATTTTTCCAAAGGAAGGCATGGTATAAAAGAATCTAGCAGGGACATGGACAAGATAACATGACTATATATTAGACCAACACTCAGGCCAATGATAGTTTAAGATAGTGTGACACACACACTCGGGTTAACCTCAAGGATAAAAAGAAAGAGAATGAATAAAGAATAAAAGAATGTTTCCTAACAGGAGCAGACAACCTAATACAGTTATTCAAAGAATAGTTAATGATCATATAAATACATGGTTAGACCTAGACCTAAGCATAAGATGGACAAGGAGACCTCCGAGTACTGGTCTGCTAGCAACCTCATGAGGCAATTTATGAACTCCTATACGAATATCCGAACATCAGGGATTACAAGGGATGGACAGGGCTATCACCACCTACCACCTACCCCTCAAGTGTGGAGCACCATCACATTCGAAGGTCCCCGTATATGCAAGCACCACCCCCGTGTATAGGGAAACTACACAAATCCCCCCGGGACTCTGACCCTACGGAGACAAGCATAGGACTTGGGCAATCCCGAAGGCACGATGAACCACCACCTTAACTTAGCTCTAATTCTTTCCATATACATCATATGAATGATTAAGCATAAAGCTCTATATGCTAAGTTTATAACTTAAGGACTTTGCTCTATTTCATAAGCATAACTATAATGATAATATGAGAACAAGAACATAGAAGAACTCCTTGTATTATTCATACCAAAAAATCTCCAAGTGCTCAAGCTCCCCAAGGTAGCTTAGCCTAGCTCCAAGACTACGAAAATGAGAAGAGTACAAGTGTAGACTAGGTAGCGTGAGGTGTAGCTCCAAAGTGTGGTGTGTGAGAGAGAGCTCTTCCCCATATTTATACATCTCTACAGGTCGGTTCGGGGGGAATCTTCCCCAAATCGACCTCCCACGCTTTGATGGCACCGCTTGACAAAGGTGGGCCCGAGAGGCGGCACGGGGGGTGTGGCCGCACTTGGGCCGGCCCCCTAGCCACCACCTTCGCGTGGTTGGTTGCTGGCTAGGCGTGGGGTGCACCTTCGGTAGTTTAGGTCCAAGTTGATCATGTGAGTGGGCCTTCTCTTGCTTGTTTGCTCAAATTCTAATTTATGCTTTCTGGTTTGCTCACACTTGGCCTTATTTTCCACTGTATTCTTTTATATGTTAATATAAATAACATATGTGTATAAGTTTGCTAGTTTCTCCTCTTTTGTGTCTTAATTGGTGGTCGGATTTGGTCGTTAAGGACCGCCAACACATGTTCTCACGGAGAGGTGTACCAAGGGGTGGTCCTAGACATCTTCCATGTATATGTGGTGAGCTACCGAGGGCGTCAACCCTTAAGGGGGGTGAATGTAACACCCCAGCCCATTAGTAGCCTGTACATATGGCCCAAGTGGCTCATGTGTGGTTGTGGTTGGTGGACTTAATACCACCTTGGAAGTTTAGAAGGGTGAGGGCTAGCTTATAATCTTTGTTGTTCGAAACCTAGGACCTCCGGCTTCACCCTTTTACACGAAGTGAGGACGAAAGTGTAATAGAGGTGCTACGCGTATGCAGGCCCGTTCTACGTGCGGAGTTGGGCCATATAAGCAGTTTTGGATGCGGGGTGTTACAGGTGTAGTGTTTTCAAGTGTTTCAGACGTATGTTTTAAGTGTTTTATTTATCTAGGTGTTTCAAATGTTGCAATGACTATATACGTATGTTGCAAGCGTATGTTTTAAGTGTTTTAGCCGTATGTTTCAAGCGTTTCATCTGGATGTTGCAGAAGTATATCCAGATGTTTCATAACAAGCATGTTTCAAGCGTATGTTTTCAGGTGTTTTAGGTGTTTCATATGTATGTTGCGGTATTTCATCTCGATGTTGCAAAAGTAAATTTGGATGTTGCAATGGTTGTATACGCATGTTTCAAGCGTATGTTTTAAGTGCTTCATTTATTTTTAGTTATATGTTTCAAGTGTTACATCTAGATGTTTCAAAAGAAGATCTGGAGGAGCACATGCTACAATGGAGTCGGTGGCTGGCGAACACGGCTTGCCGCAGCCGTCTGCTGCTACTGAGGCACCGTCGTGGGTCACCGTGCGGGTGCCTAAGGTCGGCAGATGCCTATGTGGCGTGCATATGTAGGCGAGGTAGGTGATTGGGATCGGTCCCCATGCATGTGCATTCGAGCGCGTGAAAGGGAGCGGGCTTCCCGTGGGCACGCGTGATGGAGGAGGTGCGGAGCTGCGTCTAGATGGAGTGGGCTCGGGTGATCCCTCGCATATGCCTGGGCGTGGGTGAGCGAACCACGTAGGCACACATGACGAAGGTGGCGCGGGAGCTGCGTCCGGACATCCGGGCACTAGCCCTTCCCATTTATCATTTGTCATAGACATATTGTTGTCATCGTTTAGATATCTAATTAGAAGCTGGGCATAAACTTAGTCATCAAGGACCCTTAATATATCAATACAGTGTGGAACCAGGTTTGTACTCCGGGGCTTCTAATGATATATCGATACTAGTCAAGGATCCTTAATATCAGTAGAAGATATTATTTACATTTACATCTCTAATTAGGTTTATTATAAAAATATATTTCATGATTAATCTAATAATACTTATTACGCACCATAAACATCAATACTTTATTATATATTGAGTCAATAAACATCAAAACTTTTATATATACTAGGAGGATTCCCCGTGCGTTGCCGCGGGTATGAAGGAGGAATCTATATTTTAGCATCTAATGTGGACAACTAAATATATCTACTACTATATTGCGTGTATGAACTTGGAAGACGAACTATTACTACTCATACATGCACATGATCAGACAATGTTAATTGAAAGTGATAAGTGGATGATGTGGCGCAAGGAGGTTCAAGATAATAGTTTAGTGGGGTTTGTGTTAATTGCAAAGGATAAGTGGATGACGTGGTGCAAGGAGGTTTAAGATAATTAGCTTAGTGAGGTTTGTCTTTATAGTATATATAGATTTGGTCAAAATTAAGGATATTTGACTTTTCAGTAAGCGAGATTTACAATTTTTTTGGAGGGAGAGAGTAACACCAATTTCATGACTCACACACAACTCAACAACCTTTCAAAAAAAATTTCCCATCCATCGTCTGATCTCATCTGGTCTAGAAGAACCTTTGTGGGGTGCACAAGGCATATGGCATTTAATGTCTTGTCTTTTCTTCTATAAAGCTTGCCAAGTTGTTCAGTTATTTCTCTCATCATCTACCATTTTCTCCCTTAATGTTATACACCAAATCTAACAACTGCTTCTTCCACATCACCTCGTAACTATGTCCGTTCGACCAAATCATCACTTTATCGTGTCCGTTCGTTCCGCTCACCATCGCCCTCCACTCGAACCTTCCAGGCTTCCACACGGCCTCCCCCACAGGAAAAAAAGGAATGACCCCTCCCAGAAACCGCATCATAGCAGAGCACGCACAGCCGCGCCACGCCGGTCCTCTCCGCCATTGCATCTTTTGTCGTTGTTCGCCGCCTTCCCCTGCCTCCGGCGCTCCTCCTGGCGAGGCTGCGCCTCTGAGGGCCGTCGGCCCCCCTCCTCTCCGTGCTTGCGAGGCAGCTGCTAGTGGCTGTGACGCTGCCAGCACCACCAAGCTGCCGCTCCGCCATCGCCGGTGTAACACCCCGGTGTTACGCAGACATTTAGCATTGCAAATCATATGCGTGATGCATCATTTGCATTTATAATCATATGTGAAGTAGGGTGCATCTTTGAGTTGAAACATTGCTATGAAACGTGAATGTTGCATACACTTGTTTAGAATTGTTTCACCTTAATTATGCTTGCTAGGCTACTAAAACATGGGTGACTATAATTGTAAATCATCTAGAATTAGTTAGCACAAATTTTGGAGCAACATTGGTATTCAAAGTTTTGTCAAATTTTGCTTTTAAAAATATTATTGAAAAATGGTCAAAAACCCTCCCTATTTAGCTTTTATTATCCAATTCAAAATCTGTTGGGAATTTGAGTTGGTCCCTTAATAAAAGTTGCAAAGAATTAAATTCTAAGCAACTTTCATTTTTGGGCCATTTTCAGAAAAAGCCATTTTCTTGCTCAAATGGGTTTTTTAAAACTGTTATTTGAAATTGTTTAAAAATTTATTGGAAATAAAATTGGAAAATCAGTTTTTCACCTGGCGGGCCGCCGCCTCCCTTTCGGCCCGCTGGCCAAAGCGGCCCAGCTCTCCACCGCGCGTGCCCACAGCCGCTCCCGCTCGCCCGCGCGTGACCACGGCCCGCCCCAGCGTGACCTCCTCCCTCTCCCTCTCATTCACGCGTGCTGCTGGCTGTCGCGGCAGACCGCGCTCGCCGCGTGGCGTCCATGCGCCGTCGAACACGCCGCGCGGCGCCTCCGACTCGCCTTAACCTCCACCCGGTCGTGCACTGCCCCGCCTCCATCTCCTTTGTCCACTGCCTCCCTTCTCGCTCGTGCGCTCGCTCTCTACGGAAGCAGCAAGCCGAGCGGGGGCGCTCGCCACCGCCCGGTCCACCGGCGTCTAGCTTCGCCACCGCAGCACCATTCCTTGATTGCGTCTACCTCCAGCTCCGCCTGGACCTCCTCCATCCCGTGCGCACGCTTTCGCCCTCATTTACACCACGGTAAGGCCAGGGCGAGTTTTTCCTTTGCACGGCGGCGCCATGGCCGCCGAGCTCGGGCCTCCATGGAGGGAGCTCTATTCCCCTCCTTCCCTCCAATTTTTCGCTAAAATGCGTCTGCCTTGACTTCGCGGACCTCGCGCGCGCTGAGCCTCCCTTCGCCATGGCCGGGAGCGCCTCACCGTCGGTGACCCGCACCGCCGCTCCGCCATGCACGGCGGCGGCTGGCTTCCGAGGTCCTTTGGTCACGCCACGGGCACCGTCGGGTTCGCGCGAGCGTGGGGATCACACCGGTCCTCTTGGCCTGGCCAGAGACCTCACCGCCGGTGAGATGTGGCCACCGGCGCCTCTCTCTCCCCCCTGTGACCGACAAGTGGGGCCGCGGGTCCACCTGTTTGTCTCAGTGTGCGCGCGCGTGTGCACAACTCTGGGTAGCTCTAGCATTTTCAGCTGGTTTTCAAAGAAAAGGGTTTCTTTATTTCTGTGAAATTGCTTTGGAAATTTATAACTTGCTCATTTTAGCTCCAAAAATTGTGAAACAAATTTTGGTATACTTCTTAGGACCAGATCTATGATGTAAAAATATTGCATGTCAAGTTTGAAATTTTGGTATATTGCAGAGTTTTTATTTAATCATTAAAATTGCTGTTTTCTTGATAAATGCTTAATAAATCATAGAAAGCTCAGAAAAATATGGTTCCAATTTTGTTATTCTTTTTGTGCAATGTACTTTCTAGGAAAAATATGTGCTATGCATGTTTTGTAGAAAAATTATGATGAGTAGTTCAAGTGCTTTTATTTGATGGTTTTTGTTATTTTTGATAGAGAGCAACAATTGTATAAAACATGTATATGATAATTTTTATATAGTGATTGTTTACTGTGTAGAATGTAGAAAAAATACTAAATCTATTGTTTGATACATTTCATAATACAAAGTATTTTCATGCTCATTTTTAGGCCCTAGCTTGTTATTTTTGTGTAGGCAATCCTAGTAATCCAAATGCAATGAAATTTTTGTGGCATGCTAGATTAGATGATAGTAAGCCACTGTATTTTTCTCAAATTTTTCTTTGCTGCCAAAAGAAGTGTTGCCATTCAAACATAGTTTAAACTAGGGTTTAATTAACCTTGTTAATACATGATTAGTTAATAAGATTTGCTTTGGTGTATCTTTGAAGCATTTTAGATTTCTATGGTGACTTGGCATGGTAGAGAGTGGTTGTAGGAGTAGTATACTAGTACATGTTCTTGGATGATGTGGACTACCTTGTAGAAGAGTTGTATTCCTACTTTATATGATAAAGTAAACCTATTCATCTACATCCCATTCATCATGATCATTCCATGTCATCTCTACAATGCACCTAGGCATGAAAACTTATACATTTGCATCATACAAGATCGCAGAAAGTAATTCCGGTAACAGTTTCTGAGGAGCCGGAAGAGCAGCCCGAGGTGCAAGAGCAGGAGGTGCCCGAAGCCGACGAGGAGGTCGGTGAGGATCTTCTAGAGTGCCCCGACCATCGCCTGAGCTCTTTCGAAAGAGGCAAGCCCCGGAGCATTTCTCTCCCGGTTTGCAAATATTTTATTAATGCTTTACCTCAATTGATGCATTACGTTTAGGAGTTGTTTGCAACTGTTGCTGCACTATACCTTATTTACCTTTGTTCTACCATATCCTTGTTACCCTGGTATTCGCAGTCAAGAAATGCTTAGATTGCTTAGACCGGTAGAAGTCGGGTGATTTTCTGTCACCTGCGAGCTATAGGTGGTTACCTGGATCTACTTGAATAAGTATATCATCTTAGGATAACTAAGTGTTAATTTGAAATTGAGACCGGACGGAGACTTACAGGGTTTCGGACTGTAGTGTTTTCCGTCTGTGTCGGTTAAGGACCGACCGTTGTTGGGCCTCAAGTCATGTTGAACGCATGCCTTACATTTAGCTGGCCGAATAATGTACCTTTCGACCGCGAAGCTGGGAGATTATTCGGGCCGAGTGGATTGCCCGCAGCGCACTGTACCGGAACAGGTGTGGTAGGACACGGGGGCGCGATGATAAGGCCAAAGAGCAGTCGGGCGGCCCCCGGGTACATATGGTTCCTGGCAAACTCGAGACTTACCTGGATAGTTGACTCGGTGACCAATATCTCACTTTAGCGGGTGAGTGAGGTTTTTGTGAGGAATAAATTACCAGCTGGTTAATAATCGATTCGAATTGTCATCGTTCACTGGATAGTGAACACTTGACTTGAGTTACTTCATCGTAATATTGACGGAACACTTGGACAGTTATATGAAATATGACATGATGGAAGTTGTTAATGATCATTGGTTATCCTTACTTGTTTAATCACATGTTTACTCTAGTACAGGTGTAAATGTAGTTGATAGGTTAATAAAGATTAACTTGATATAAAAGTTTCTGGAAAAGGTTCTTTAAATGCTAAAAATGCCTTTTTGCAAATGAGTCAGCTACCCTACTATAAAGCCTTTCATAATCCTTGATGTCATTTTGTTTTCAGTTATGTCGGGTAAGTCTAGCTGAGTACCTTCTTGTACTCAGGGCTTTGTTCCCACTTGTTGCAGATGGGCAGATGTATTACGGCTACTGTATCAACTGCCTTTATCCTACGATGGGTGAAGCTTAGGACCATGGGTAGTGGTCGTTCCCTACGTCTAGTCTAATGCTTTTGTTGGAGATGATCATCACCTGACACTTTATTTCAAACTCTGTGTGAGTGTGTGTGGATTGAACTAAATGCTTCCGCTACTTTTATTTGAACTTGATTTGTAATAACTATGTTTAAACTCTGATGTATCCGTGATGTGAACTTTTATGTAATTTGTGATGGTGACCGCTAAACTTATTACGATCTTGGCTGGTATGTAAGTTGGTTTGAAATCCGTCGTGATTTCACGGACTACCGGGTTATACGGGCTTAAGTTTGTTAAATCGTCTGCTCGGTGGATGATTTTCTTACTTAATTTCGTATAATTGGTCGGTTCTGTTACAGCCGGCTCTGATTCGCGCCGTGCTCCACACCTCCCAGCGCCGTAACCTCCACAACTCCCTCTTCCAGGCTCCGGCATCTTGACCCTTTGCCGAGCCAGCACGGGAGCCCTGGCATTGCCAAACCCTAGTGCCGCCGCCGGCGCTCCACCCTCACCACCTGGCATTCGCGATGCGCTCCGCCCCTTCCTCTTCTCGGCTCTTGCGGCCTGAGGTTGTGTTGATCCAGCACGGGAGCCCCGGCGTGTCCAGACCATAGCGGCCCGGCCCGGCTAGAGGACTTTTTAAGGTTATGTGTTTTCCCTTTCTGTTTTTCCCCTTTTAACTACTGTATAGCGCGACAGCGATTAAGTGTTTATTCATGATTCACCCAGGATTGGGATTTCAGGGGCTCCTCAACCTCGATCCACATCGAGCCTCTGGCTGCCCTCAACAGAAAAATGGTTTCCTGGGGTTTCTTCAGCTAACTCTATTCAAATATAATTCAGATTTCGATCAGTCACTGCAATCTGGTACGTTTACATATTGCTTTCATGCGCCATGTCTTCCTTCCTTTGCCAAATAAATAACCATACTTCTCAATTAATTTGTGAATAGCCTCTGCTCCAATTGATCGATCCTCATGTGCCAACAACAAATGGAGTTGATGCATCTGTATTGGGTGCTGCTAGTCACCAAAAGAAACATCAGTGCTAGGTGAGGCATCCCACTTTTGTTTCCTTCATCTACTTCATAAAATTTGTTTCCACTCTGATGCAGGCAGAGCATTGTTCCATCAGTATGTTACTTTTAGGGTTTAAAGATGCACACAATTTCAAAGGTTTAGTTTTATCCATTCTTAAGCTTAGGCTTTTGCTTAATTTTCAGAAGTATGCTTATTCAAGGTCCGGTCTCCAGTTACGGCAAAGTGTGATCATCCAAACACGTCGCAACACTCCAAGGTAAATTATCTACAATGTCCTGCATTTACTTTTGTTTTATACAGTTGAACTGCGCTGTTAGTTCTCCAGAGGTTGGCTCTCACAAAATAACAACATACTGCCAAAATGTGAATTAATATCATACATTTTTTATTGTTTATAGTCAAAGGATTTGTCACCTAACATGTCTTTCCCTTTTTGTTACACATGAGCTCCACAAATGTGTCCCTGATTTTTCATTCAGAGCCACAAAGCTCTACTGTCACTGAACACTCCAAAACACTTTGCTCCATCTTTCATTATGTGTTTGAAAACAAAAAATTGGAAGCCCTTCATGTTAGTCCGTATCCAATGATCATCATACGGATTTTCTAGCACCCTGTTACGATTATCGCCTCCCTGTTACTTCCATAGATGTATGTAATTGTGTCACTATGGTTCTTCTCATTTTTTCTTTGCTAATGGTGGCTCTTCTCTCATGAAGTAAGCTTCTCCAGTTCATCCATTTATATCAGTACACTTTTCCAATTTGACTTCAAGCACAGCAAGATCTATTGATAGTTCAAATATATTAGCTTCACCATTTTCTAGCGGTACCTATAATGTATCCATCACTTACTGTTTTTTTTTGGCATATTTATTTTCCCGTGAAATTTTACTGCACTTGGAAATAATGAGAGCCCTCGGTTTCGTTAGATCTGATGGTTTTAAAATAGGAGGAATTAAGTGAAAGGAACCAAAGTTGTGGACCAGAACCTAAAATATGTGGATCCGGATTTCTAATTAAATTTAAAGGGTGCGAAAGTATTTTTACGATCTAAGGAGCTACTCCTCGTCTCCGAAGCTACTTCTCGTCTTCTTAATTCTTATTCGTATGTTCTCTCCCAGGTAGAGGCAGCAGCAAGAGTCCTCGGCCCCTTCGCACCCAGCCACCGTCCCCACCTCCACTCTTTCTTCCTCGGAGCCGGCGGACTGCGCCTAGCTGTCCTTGCCGTGCGGAGCTTGCTCCGGCAGGTGGCCACTGCCGATGCTCCTCTGCCCTTGGTAAGCCTCGGTGAGCATTCTGCCGCCCGTGCGACCTCCCCATCTCCTGAATCATCACGTTCCATAGCTTCAAAACAGAGCATCTCAGAAATCTGGCCAAGCGCGTCCTCTCGCAGCGTACGACGCAAGCA
Source organism: Saccharum hybrid cultivar R570 (assembly GCA_038087645.1). Classification (NCBI taxonomy): domain Eukaryota; kingdom Viridiplantae; phylum Streptophyta; class Magnoliopsida; order Poales; family Poaceae; genus Saccharum; species Saccharum hybrid cultivar. Next base: position 30,108,879 of record JAQSUU010000066.1, on the reverse strand, counting down.
GCCAGCCGTGTGGCGTGCATGCTCTGTCCGTTGCAAGCATGGTGGTCATCATGCCTACGCAATATACGTCCATTTTCCTTTAGAAAAATATATATCCAAATACAAAATAAATACACATGTACTCGGAAGAAGCGTTGAGCTTCTCAGCGTCGGACGACGAGAACTTGCAAGCGCACCGCTCCCTCCTCCAAGCGTCGCGACAAGGCCCAACGGGGCTCCTGCCGCCACTCCTCCCTCGCCCCCTCCACAGCCGCCGCCGATTTGGAGCACCACCGAGAGTCCCCAAAGCCGTGCAGGATGGCCGAGCTCCTGGGCCGTGGGAAGATGGTGACCACGGAGGTCGGAGGAGCTAGGCGTAGACTGCGTGGAGAAGAAGGGCACCGCAGGGATCAGCTAGCGCAGCAGCAGCCTGGAGCGAGCCGCGACGGGAAGACGGCGAGACGAAGCAAGTGGGGCGGAGGCCAAGAGCGCGTAGGCGGAGGCCGAGGGTGGCCGCACGAGGTGTTGGATGCGAGAAAATAGGAATTTTGCCCTTATCGCACGTGGGCTTCGCTGGAACGCCATAGTTAATGGGTTTCGCTCGAATGCCGTCGCGAAAAGAGTGTCTCACGCTATAATGTTATTTTACGATTTTAGATAATTTCAAAAGCTTCTTAGCCCAACTATTCAACTTTTATGACTGTTTTGCCCCTGTCTCCTTTTTACCTTATCCCCACCTCTCTCCTCTCCTCACGGACGGAGCTCTCCAACCCCGCCCGACGGAGCTCCGCGAGGGAGCTCGCTCGACGCCGGCGGCCACTGCCCCCAAGCCCGCTCCTCCCCAAGCCACCCTGCCGCCTCCTGCTCGCGTCCAGGCTCGTCGGCTCGCTCGTCCCTGGTCCTCTTCTCGTTAGTTTGTCAAGCACTGCCTCCGCCGCGCGGCCGCGGGCACCCGGCAGCGGCGGACGCCGGCCCACCTCCACGGCCACCCGAAGCCAGCAAGCCCGACCGTAGCCAGCCAGCCGCGTGGCCACGGGCACCTGACACCCGCCCGTGCTGCGTTGCCGCGCGGCCAAGTGGATACAGAGAAAGGGCTGCTGTAGGCTGGCGTGTGCTGTGGTGGCGACCTCGCGTTTTGGCGGCCTGCACCTGGGGGAAGAGCAGCCGAACCGTGGCGGGCAGGAGCAGCGGTTCGCTAGCTGGCGGGCGCCGCGGTCTGGCGTCGGACCTGGTGCCACGGCAGACTGGCGTAGTGATGGCCTCGGCGGCGGGAGAGCGTCGGGCCGACCGCGGGGGCCGCTCGGAGTAGCGCAGGCGGAGGGCGAGCTGGCTTTCGGCCGCCGCCATCAAGATCTTGCTCTTGTTCGTGCATGAAAGAGGATGTGCTCTGCTTCCTCGGAACCCAGCACTCCCCTTCCTCGCAACCCAGCACTCGTCCTCACCGACATCGCCGTCGTGCTGCCGGCGCTCCGCCGCAACCTGCGGCGCAACTACGTCCACACCCGCCCCGCACGCCGCCCCTCGCCCAGCTCCACTGGAACTACCCCGCGCATCTCGCCACGCTAGCCACCCCGCGCTGCTTCGACCTCATCGTCGTCGCAGATGTGGTCTATGCCTAGGAGTCCATGCCACACCTCATCGCGGCCATGGATGCACTCGCCGACGCCGAGCACGGTGTGGTGCTGCTCGGCTACTAGTCGCCCGCGAACCTGGATGCGAGCAGAAGGCGGCGGGGAGGCTTAGGGACAAGTGGCCTCGGGGACGGCGGCCACCGGCGTCAGGCGGGCTCCCGTGCGGAGCCCCGTCGGGCGGGTTTGGGGAAAGACGAGCTATTGTCTGTCCGTGAGGAGATGACAGGAGGGGATAAGGTAAAAGGTAGCAGGGGTAAACCAGTCACAAAAGCTGAACAGTTGTGCTAAGAAAGTTTTATAATTATCTAAAATCACAAATGGCATTGTAGCTGAGACACTAGTTTCGTAAAGGCATTCTAGCGAAGCCCACAGAATTGATGGCATTCTAGCGAAGCCCATCGGTGATGAGGGCAAAATTCCCATTTTCTCGTTGGATGCCGGCGTCGATGACGTCGGATTTCTCACATTCGAAGCTCGCCGCTCGTGTTGGGTTGGGCTGCCTATGTGGTATTTGTGGATCCTCACCAAGGCAATATTGATGTTATGCCTTCTCTCTCTCACCCTACAACTAAGGCTTATGTGAAGCTCATAGGTATGGAGACAGCTCATACATACTTGCAAAGCATATATTATAAAGTCAAACAATGGATTTAGAAAAATGAGTCATACAATCAAATCAAGATGTGCATGTGTGTGGATATGAGGAGTGAAATGGATATATGGTGGGAGTGGTTATGAATGGTGTCAATGGTGGTAATGGTGAAAACCTAATTCTATTCTTGCTCCTTAAAAACATACCTCTCTTTTAAAATTTGGAAATAACCATGCAAGAAAACACGGGCTATCTTATTCATTTCTTCTCTTTTTTAGGTGGGCATCAAAGTACCCATTGTTTTAATATTTTGGACACTTATTGTCGGCGTTTGGTCCCGCGGGGGTCCTAGGCCAACGAGTGAATCAAATGCTGCGTGTCCCTAATCTGGATGGTGATGCAAGGAGGATACACGGAGATTTATCCTAGTTCGGGCAAAAGAAGGCCCTACGTCTAGCGGGGAGGATGGAGTATTGTATTTCCTTGCACCTAAGTGCTTGCGTAGGGGTTACAAGCTGTGAGAGAGGGGACCGAGCCCAGGTCTCAATGGAAAAGTGAGAGTACAAAGGAGATTGCTTGAGGTGTTGATCTTCTTTAGAGGGATGGAGACTGGTGTTTCGTTGTCTGTTGTTCGTTGTTCTTCTGGCTTGCCCCTTTGTAGAGCCCTGGCCTACCTTTTTATAGGGTAGGAGGAGGCAAGGACGCTGGGGTGCCTTTGAAGTGAAGTTTTGTCGATCCCTATGGAGGTGGCTGTAGCGACGTGCCCCGGGAATGGCCGGCCATCCCGGGACACCATGGTGACGTAGAGGACGAGATGGTGAAAAGACTCCGAGTCATGTGCCACGTCGGCCTTTCTTCCTTGTTGACTGGCGGTGGGTCGAGGCCAGGTCGAGGACGGGTGGATAAGGCCGAGTCCCCGAGATCGTGGGGTACAGTCCTTGTCGTATCCTCCCTCGAGGGTGATCAATGGCGCAATAGTGCACGGTATGGTGCGTATAGTGACAGGTTTTCACCTCCCATCCCGGGATGGGCGGTAAAAAGCGAGATTTGACACCGACACTGCTTCCACGCCGGTTACTATTGTAGCCATGATGGTAGAAAGTAGTGGGTAGTCGCATTAAATGTTCTGACTTGTGTCTCAGAGTTGGTGAATAAGGTGGGTTGAGTGGCCCGACCCGGGGTCGTGCGAGTCAGAGATTTCCTGATAGTCGAGGTGCCTTGTCGAGCGAGCCTCGTACGAGTCGGAACGCGGTCGAGGCGTCCCGTCGAGCGTGCCTCGTACGAGTCGGAGCGTAGTCGAGGCGTCCCGTCGAGCGTGCCTCGTACGAGTCAGAACATAGTCGAGGCGTCTATTTCGGCTTGTCTCGTTTGTGGGTAGCGGTTTTGTTTTTCTTAATCGTTGATTGTGGGTACCCCTAGTTGTAGATACCCGACAGTAGCCCCCGAGCCTTTGGGTGAGTGTGGATTCATTCTCACAGAGGCTCAGCGGTTCATGAACTGGAGTCGTAGCGTCGTAGCTTTTTCCGGGCAGTGCGCGCGAGCGCACCCGCCGGGTGTAGCCCCCGAGGCCTCGGTGGAGTGTTTTGACTCCTCCGAGGTCTTTTGCATGCTCTATTGAGGAATGCTCTCATATCATGGCGTGTTTTGTCTTCTTTCGTTCAAGGTTTGGCTTTCTGCGGTCGAGCCCTCGAGCCTCGTGCGCGTGAGGTCGATCAGAGTCTTGGCCATCTTTTATCGTTTTGACCCTCACGCTCCCTCTTTAGGAAAAAAGGAGGAGGGGTGGGAACGTCGTACTACCCTCATTAGGCAAGTTTCGACGGTCTCCGGTGAGCTGTTAACGGGGAATTCGAGTGTGAGCCCGTGCTCCATTCGGTAGGAGTCGGCTAGCGGCTACGGAGGCGCTCTCAAAAATGCCAAAGAGTAGTCGTGTGGATCTCAATTCCTTTCGACAGGATTCGAGGGCTCGATGCCTCTCTCCGAGGAGATTCCTTCGTCGACCTCTCTTTTAGCCTCGAATACGTCTGGGGGCGCCTTGAGAGCGTGGCTCGAGCCCTGGCCTTGTGTGGACGCGTCCCTAGTCATCCTTGACTCTGCTACTCGAGGGCAGCTGTCAAACCCTGGTTGAGGGCCAGCTTTCGATCCCTCGAGGTTAATATCAGGCTCAGAGCCCGTTACCCATGCGTCTGGGAATATCCGTCCACGGATCCTTCTCCTACCCATTTTGGGCACGTCTTTTTAGGAGAGGAAGCGAGATCAGCACGGTAGTGGGCGGCGTGGTGCGACGGTTACAGAGTGTATGGCGGACACGTGCCCATATCTGCGGATTTTGAGAGAGTGGTTAGGTAAGGTCATTGAATGTGAAAACTGCTCCTACCTTTTTGCCTGCCCGTTGGCCTTCCATCCGGGTATAAGAGCAAGACCCAGGGTTCCATTTACCCCTACAGGCCTTGTGCGTTTTCGCCTTCCTTGCCTTCTTCGCCTCCTTTGCCTCCTCTGCGCCCTTCAACCACCGTCCAGCGCCGTCGTCGTTCTTTCACCTACCGCGCGCCGTTTCTTCGACAACAATGGCGGGCAAGAGCCAGATCCTCCCTGCTGACGCTTGGGCCCGTTCCTCGATGACAGAAGGAAGCTAGAAGAGTTGGTCCGCGATGGGCTTCTGTGGCCAAGGGCGAGCCAGACCCAGCCGGAATGGAGAGTGCCGCCGTTCGACCACCGGGAACCGGTGCCTCTAGAAGGTTACGTGGTGAGCTTCATGGACTTCCATGAGAGGGGGTTCGGCGTGCCGGCCAGCCCCTTCATGCGGGCGCTCCTCCACTACTACAAAGTGGAGTTGCACCACCTCACCCCCAACTCCATCTCGCAAGCTGCCATTTTCGTGGCGGTCTACGAGAGATACCTGGGGATGGAGCCACAGTGGAATCTATGGCTCCACCTCTTCAGGGCGGAACACTTCGCCAAGAAGGCGGGTGAGCGAGGGGTGCGGTGCGCAGTGCATGCGGGGAGCTGCACTCTCCATGTTTGGTCAGGTCGAGTCGAACAGCGGCTGGCACGACGGCTGGTTCTACTTGCGCAACGACGGTGATCAGCTATCGAAGTTCTCCGGCCGGGTGCTGATGTCGCGTGAGGAGAACTGGACGTACGACGTTGTTGAAGATGACAAGCCGAAGCTGGAGCCGCTCCTTGACGTGTTGAGGAGACTCCGTCAGCGTGGGTTGACGGTGGGGATGGTGACCGCGGCATTCCACCGCCGGAGGGTGCTGCCGCTGACGCAGCGCCGGCTCCGGCTCGATGAGATGACGCCAGAGGCGTCGTTGGAGGGGAGCCGGATGTCGCATGAGTCCCTCACCCTCGACGAGGTCGCGCGGTGTGCGCGGTGGATGGTGGGGAGTTTTCGGTAGGAGGACATCGACAAGGTCCCGATGCGACCCACCCAAGGTTTCGAGCCCCTGGTGAGTTTTGTTTCTGATAATCTTAAGTTCTTTTGCTTCCAGATTCCCTTGACTAATTCGGTCGAGGCCCGTGTGCAGGATCTGTCGGCGGTCAAGGAATCATGGCCGCTGGTTCTAGAAGATCGGGCCGCTCGGGTGGCTCGACGCCTCTTGGCAGCCCAGAAGAAGGAGGAGAAGGATGCTGCCAAGAAGCGTCAAGTCCGGAAGTCCCTCGAGCAGGAGGCGTTGAAGAAGTGCCATCACCAACAGAGCCTCGATGGGCTCCCGCTCGAGGAGTCTCCCTCTGAGATGGTCTCGGGGGAGGACGAAGACAGCGGCAACGACGACGCCTGGTCACGGTACGATACTGCGACTTCTCTGGCGCACCTCCCCAACGTGGGCCCCTGCTAGAGCCCATTGGGGGGGTCGACCTCCCAGGCGTCGAGGGAAGCCCCGGCGCCCGTTGAGGGGGAGGGAGAGCCAGGGGAGAGAAGGGCCAGAGCGGGTCCTTCAGTGAGAGGAGCTATCTTGTCTGGGGCCCCGCAAGAGGGGTCGGTGGCGCCGCTCCCGCGAGCCCGATCGCCGCGGGCTCAACGGGTGGTTGGAGCAGCGGCGTCGGCGTCAGAAGCCAGGGTGCCATCGACGGACGTGAGGACCCGAGGCCGACTAGCCTCGGCAGTGCAAAGATCCTTGGATGCCCCGTCAGCCCGGGCTCCGAGGAGCACCCGGTCGACAGGAGGCTCGACGGTAGGGCCGTCGCAGGTGGCGCCGGGTGGTTCGGGCCTGCCAGGTCTAGACCCCTGGTTCCCCTATCCGGTAAGTTTTTCGCCTTGTTTTTCCGTCATTGGTGATCCCGTTCTTTGTTCTGACGCGTTTGTTTGTTGCTCAGCCATAAGCGTACGGCGGAGCACGCGGGTCCAACTCCCGTCAAGGCGCTCAAGTCAGGCGCCGCCCTGATGATGCGGACGGCGGCCGATGACACCGCCTGGGTTGCCAAGTACCAGGCTATGGCGGAGTGGCTCAGGCTGAGGGAGGCGGCTACCAAGGTGGGGGCGAGTGCCCAGGAGGTCACCGGCTCTGGTCCCGCCGCACAGGAGTCAGGGTCGGCTGAGGCGGTCCCGGGTGATGCCAGGCTCGAGGTGCCCGGCGCTGGTGGGTCAGAGCCTAGGTCGACCGCGACGACCCAGGCGACCGTCGAGGCCGTTGAGGCCGGTACATCTGTCCGTGACGCGGGCCAGGCGGATGTTGAAAAGTTGAAGGAGGTGGTGGAGGCCCCGTCAGAGGCGAGGCAAGAGGCGGTGCAGCCGGAGTTGCAACCGGCGCGGGAAGAGCCGCAGCCGCAGCAGGACCGGCCAGCGGAGCCGGTGGTTGAGGCGGAACAGGGGCGGTCGTGCCTCCGCCTATCGTACAGGCGGTGGTGCCGGCAGTTGAGGCGCCAGCCCTACCACAAGGGTCGACCCTGATCGACCTCACCGTCGATGGCTCTCCTTCAGACAAAGGGAAGCAGAAGGCAGATGTCGAGACGGCTGAGGCCTCAGATTGGCTTGGTACCTCTGTGGCGTTGGGGGACGACCTGGCTGAGGCGTCAGCCAGGTGGCCTGACTACGCCGGGGTGGCGCTTGTGCGGGTGGAGGAGGAGCTTCCGCGCTGGGGCCGGTCGACCCTTGAGTTTAGGGACGCATCCAACCCTAGCGCTGAGCCCTTCTTCGCGCTCGATGACAAGGACGAGGTGCAACACTGGGAGTACCTTGAGGGTCTCCGAAAGCACTCATTGCAGTCCATGCGCATTCTCTCAGATACCCTAGTGCGGGGTATGTCAAAGGCTTTCGAGGTAATCCGGGTTCGTTAGTCTTTCCCTGTGTTTTATTCTTCCCTTTTCCTTGGTTCTGATTTTTAGGTTTTAACCATGGTCAGGAGCTCAAGGAGCGTTCCCGCCACAAGTCGCTCTTCATTCTTCATGAGAGTGGCGTGTGGGCGGTGCTTGCCCGTCAACGGGCCCTGGTCGAGGAAGCCAACGAGCGGCTATCCCAGAAGAGCGCCGAGACGGACGAGCTCCACGTTGCCCACGCGGCGGTTAGGGAGGAGGCGGCACAGGCCCGGGAAGTCGAGGCCAAGGCACGTGAAGATGCGGCAAGGGCTCGGGAGGAGGCGGCTAAAGCTCGTGAGGACCTCGCACCGCTGCTGGCGCGTGTGAAGGAGGACGAGGAGGATATCGCCATAGTCGGCGGTCAGCGCGATGCCCTCAACGTCTAGGTCGGGATGGTGTCCGCTCGCGTCAGAACCTTGGAGGACGAGGTTGTGATGTTGATAGGGACGGTCTGAGAGAGGGATGAGGCTCTCTCGGGCACCGACCGGGAGGTTGAGGTGCTGAGGGCGGTGCTCCACGACAAGGACGAGTCTCTTCGAGCATCTGAGAAGACGTGTGGGGAGCTGGGCGATAAGGTCATGGGTTGGCAGACCCACTCTGAGGGTAAACCTCTTGTTATGTTCTGGCCTTGGCGTCAAGGTCCCTGGCTTATGCTAACTCAATGTTTACGTTTCAGAGTTGGAGAAGCAGCAGCATGCGGCTCAGGCGACGGCCACCTCGTTCTAGAACCTCTTCGAGGCCGAGGCCGAGTGGACTCAATTGCTCCAGGGCGCTATCACCTCGGTGTGTGACGGCCTAGGGGTCGAGCCCGATGCCGATACCGAGGAGGATGCCCCGGGAACTCCTTTGTCCGTCGGATGGTGGCGCTGGGCCGCCTCGTCTATGAGAGGATATGAGGCGGGCTGCATCATGGCGTGAAGAGGGCCATGGTGGTCATTCGGTCTGGGTTCGTGTATGACATGGAGCTTATCGCTGATGGCTTCATCATGGATCCAGACCAGACGGACGAGGAGAACGAAGTCGCCTGCCTGACCTTGATCGAGGCCGCTGAGGAGCCTGGGAGTCACCTTGCCAAGCTTTTCGAGGTCGAGGTGGTTCCACCTGCTGATGACAAGGGCCTGTGAGCCAAAACTGGGCATGAAGGCCCATGTAATAAGTTAGTATTCGTAACTTTGGTCATGATGGCCTCAGGGGCCTTAAAACATTTTAGATGTAAACTTGTACTGATCGTCAATTTTTGTTCGAGTTTTTTCTTCCCTTTATCGCTTGAATCACGTTCTCGCATGATTTACTTAGCGCACGGTTATGCCCCTTGGCGTAAGGGAGTGAGTGGAGGTACCATAGCCTCAGAGGCGTAAGTGATCTCGCAGCTTGACTGCCCTCGAGCTTTAGGGTGCGTTTGCGGCCTTGTAGATCGTATAAGAACTTGATTCAAAACGAACGGGAATGTGAGCTTTTCAAAGTCGTGAACTGTTACTAGGTCTACTTAGCGTGCGGTTGCACCCCTTGGCGTGGGGGTGAGTGGAGGTACCGTAGCCTCGGAGGCGTAAATGATCTAGCGGCTCGACGACCCTTGAGCCTTAGGGTGCTCTTGCGGCCTTGTCGACTTATGTGACAGTTCTCTTTTTTGAAGAAGCTCAAAAAAATGCGAGTTTTTTGGGGACAGGGGGTTCCCCCTTGCAGCCCCCGAGGGAGGGTCGACTCTGAGAAGCCAGGGTCGATCCTTCCTGGTTGTTATGAAAATAATGCTTTGAACACCGCTGTATTCTTTATTTATGAGATTGTGAAACAATTTACAGAGCCTCGAGGCTTTAAGGAAAAAAGCAACATAGCTGTTCAATGTTCCAAGCATTGGTGAAGATTTCGCCTTTCTCATTCGATAGTTTGTAGGTGTCAGGCTTCAATACTTCCGCGACGATGTATGGCCCTTCCCACGGCGGCGTGAGCTTGTGTCGTCCATTGCTGTTCCGGCTTCACCATAGCACCAGGTCACCAACATTGAGGTCCCGCCTGCAGACGTGTCTGTCGTGGTAGCGTCGAAGACTTTGCTGATACCTGGCGGAGTGTAACCGAGCCACATCACGGGCTTCCTTGAGCTGGTCGAGGGCGTCCTCTCTTGTGGCGTCATTGTTTTTCTCGTTGTAGGCCTTCAACCTCGGGGATCCATATTCTACATCGGTTGGGAGCATAGCCTCGGACCCGTAGACTAAGAAGAACGGAGTGAACCCCGTGGCTCGACTCGGCGTTGTTCTTAGGCTCCATAAGACCGAGGGGAGCTCGGCGGCCCATTTTTTGCCGTGTTTGTTCAGTTTGTCAAAAATTCTTGGTTTCAGGTCTTGTAGGACCATGCCGTTGGCACACTCTACTTGGCCATTTGTTTTTGGATGAGCTACGGCCGACCAGAGCACATGGATGTGATGGTTGTCACAGAAATCCAAAAACTTTTTACCAGTGAATTGGGTGCCGTTGTCCGTGATGATGCAGTTAGGAACCCCAAAGCGGTGGACAATGTCAGTAAAAAATAGCACGGCTTGCTCAGACCTGATGCTGGTTATAGGACGGGCCTCGATCCACTTGGAAAATTTGTCAATGGCGACGAGCAAGTGGGTGAAGCCACCAGTTGTCCTTTTTAGGGGTCCAACCAAGTCGAGCCCCCAAACAGCGAAAGGCCATGTGATGGGAATAGTTTGCAGGGCATGAGACGGGAGGTGGGTTTGTCTTGCATAGTACTGGCAGCCTTTGCAGGAGCGTACTAGCTTGACAGCGTCGGAGACTGCGGTCGGCCAATAGAAACCTTGCCGGAAAGCGTTTCCAACGAGGGTTCGAGGCGCCGCATGATGACCACAAGCCCCCGAGTGTAGATCATCGAGCAGGTTTCTGCCTTCCTCGTTTGTGATACAGCGTTGGAGGACGCCAGTGGGGCTACGGCGATACAGCTCCCTGCTGTCACCAAATATCACAAAGGATTTGGCCCGGTGAGCGATCCGTCGAGCCTCGGTCTTATTCGAGGGGAGGTTCCCTCGAGTGAGATGGTCGAGGTACGGAATACGCTAGTCAGGCTCGGGGTTGGTTGGCGGGGTCGAGCCTTCCGCCTGCATGGCTTCAGCCCCGTTCGAGGGGGCTTCTGCCTCAGGTGGGGGATCGAGTGACGGCCCGTCGACCCCTCCGTCTGCCCTGATGTTGACGGATGACTGATAGAGATCTTTCGTGAAAACGTCGGGCGGAACCGTAGTTCGACTGGAAGCGATTTTTGCGAGTTCATCGGTGGCCTCATTATACTTGTGTGCAATGTGGTTGAGCTCGAGGCCATGAAACTTGTCTTCAAGGCACCGTACCTCCTCACAGTAGGCCTCCATCTTGGGATCATGGCAGCTCAAGCTCTTCATGACCTGGTCGATCATGAGCTGAGAATCACCTCGAACATCGAGGTGTTGGACCCCTAGTTCGACGGCGATTCGTAGGCCCGTGACGAGCGCCTCGTATTCGGCGATGTTGTTGGAAGCAGGAAAATGAAGCCGAATGATATAGCGTATGTGGACTCCGAGGGGTGAGATGAAGAGCAAACTTGCGCCTGCTCCTGTTTTCATCAGCGACCCATCGAAATACATGGTCCAAAGCTCAGCCTGAAGTTGAACCAGAGGAAGTTGAGTGTCGGTCCACCCCGCCAGGAAATCTGCAAGTACCTGGGTTTGATGGCTTTGCGTGGCGCATAAGAGAGGGTCTCGCCCATGAGCTCGATCGCCCACTTGGCTATCCTACCTGAGGCTTCCCGATTCTGGGCTATCTCTCCCAGAGGGAAAGATGAGACCACAGTCATCGGGTGGCCCTCGAAGTAGTGACGGAGTTTGCGCCGCATTAAGACGATGGCGTACAACATCTTCTGGATCTGTGGGTAGCAAACCTTGGTTTTTGAGATCACCTCGCTGATGAAGTAGACCGCTCTCTAGATGAGCAGGGCATGTCCTTCCTCTGCCCTCTCGACAACCAAGACCGCACTGACTACTTGTGTCGTTGCGGCGACCTAAAGTAGGAGGGGTTCCCCTGCGGTTGGAGGGACGAGGATCGGTGAGTTGGAGAGCGTAGCCTTGAGATTTGCAAGGGCTTCCTCAGCCTCGAGGGTCCACGAGAAGTGTTTCGATTTCTTTAGGAGACGATACAGCGGGAGCCCTTTTTTGCCGAGGCGCGAAATGAAGCGACTGAGGGCCGCAAGGCAGCCCGCGACCCTCTGCACGCCCTTCAGATCTCGGATAGGGCCCATTTTGGTTATTGCGGTGATTTTTTCTGGGTTGGCCTCGATGCCACGTTCGCAAATGATGAACCCTAGGAGCATGCCTCGAGGAACGTCAAAAACGCATTTCTCGGGGTTAAGCTTAATGTTCTTTGCCCGGAGGCACTTGAACGCAACGTCGAGGTCGTTTATCAAATTACTGGCCTTTTTGGTTTTGACAACGATATCATCGACGTAAGCCTCGACGGTTGGTCCAATGTGTTCCCCAAAAACGTGTTGCATGCATCGCTAGTACGTAGCCCTATGTTCCGAAGACCGAAGGGCATAGTAACATAGCAATACATGCCGAATGTGGTGATGAACGAAGTCGCGAGCTGGTCGGACTCCTTCATTTTGATCTGGTGGTAGCCGGAATACGCATCTAAGAACGACAGAGTTGTTGACACCGTTTTTTGGCACGTATCAAAATGATCAGAGTGGGCTAATCGGCAGGAGGAAAGTTACTGTATACGTTGACAGCCGATAAAAATCAGCTTGTGAAGATGGTTGCCGATGAATGGTGGTGACCGATGGAAAGGTTGATTTAGACTCAGAGGCATTGCCGATAAGGTTGGAGATGTTATTGCCGATGCCGATGAAGGAAGGCTTGAAGACTGCTGCCGATGAAACAGGAAGTATGCCGATGGAAAGGAGGTCGATGAGAATTCTATCGTAATTGAGGCGGATAGGGAAATAGATAGGAGTTGATTTCCTTTTCTATGTTTGTTAGAGTCTGATTCATGTAAGAGTCACATGTTTCCTTAGGTGTGGACTTGGTGTCCTAGTCGTATTTGGTTATGTTTCCTTAGATCAGGGTATAAATATAGATTGAGGGGCAATGTAATAGATATATCAATCAATATCAAAACCAATTTTTACTCCTATTTGCATCTATTTACTTTTCGGCGACTTCGTCAATTTGTATATTTTTCTTTTTTACGAGTTCTCATCGATTCGGCAAGCTGCATCGCTTCAGTGCGACCTTCGGCGATTCTCAAGTTCCGCGTGAGTACCTCTTGGCCGTGACTTCCGGGCGTATCGCTGTTGTCAGGACCAAAGTGCTCGTATCTTCATCCTTGTCGATTAACAGGTCAAATCGACTGGCACGCTTTGGATATCGATTCAGGTATTAGCCCTTTGTGTTTGCAGATCTACTTTTGTATCAACACATCTTTTGGCACGCCCAGTGGGACAAATCAATCTGATCAATATGTTCAATCCTGAGATCGATTCGGGGAACATCATAGCGGTATCAGAAGAAGATCTTAAGGAAGAGCAAAAGCAGGCTATGGAAAAGGCTATAGAAGAATACAGGCAGCTTTGCCTGAAATCGTTTAGCTTGAACAAGAGTGGACAAGTCATCCAGAAGTAAGATTTGTCGTTGCCTCGGTAGGTTACCTTTGACTCTAATCCTGGTAAACTTCAAGAGATGGTTAATTCTACAGTAAATCATGCTTTGATTAATTACTCCAATGTGCTGTCCAATACTGTTCATAATGATGTGGTTCGAACTCTCAAAGAAGTACAAGCGTCACCGCATTACGTTGGGCCTGCCTATCACCAACCAGAGCCGGCATCTGTCAATACTCTATCGGCTCCCTCGGCCATTGTGGGTACAGAAGTTACTTCCCCTCTAGTATCGGCAGGCTTACCTGATATTCAATCTACACCGATACGATCAGATCCGGTACTATCAGGAGGACGAGTTCAGCTTAATACAGATCTATTGGCATCAGCTATGTCAGGCCCTATGTCTCAGAATAGCCAGATTCCTACTAATTGGTGGGGATATGGTATGCCTTCGGAGTCATCTGCTTTCAATCATGGGTTACCTCAAGTATTTGATGCAGTAGGAAAAGCTCCTATACCATCGGCTGTTTCGCCGATGGTTCAAGTGCCTCAATATGCCACATCAACTACTGTGCAACCGATTTCAGGAGGTTTCCAGATGCCTTTGGTTCAAACACCCAATTCGAGTCCATCGGCAAGCTTACTGCCGATGCAGCAGAAGGCCCCTGCTATGAGTCAACCTGGAGTCTAGTTCATGCCTCAAGCTGGTTATAATTATCCAACAATGTCAGCGAATTACCTGCCATCGGTAGGTTTTGTACCGATGAGTTTTAATAATGGTTGGTTAGGATAGTTACCTGTTTAGCATACAGTTCAGCAAAATCAGCAGGTTGCAGGGATTCAGCAAGGTCATATGCAAGCTGGTTTCTAGGATCAAGCATAGGTAGCTCAGCCGATGAATCCTTTTCAGCAGATTAATGGACCACAAGTAACAGCAAATATGCTGATTGCTGGAGATCGTGGGCCACCAAGATACATGGAGGGATATCAGCAGGCATCTCCTATAGAAATTCAGCCAGTTCGTCAGCAGGAGGCTGATGCTTTTGGGGCCGATAAAATAGCAGAAATTATGAGGGATCAGTTTGGGATAAAGCCCAAGGTCAATACTTATTCTTACCGGACTCCATACCCTCCAGCATATGATTTAATTCATCTCCCAAATCAGTATAAGGTACCAGATTTTACTAAATTCTCTGGGCAAGATGATACATCAACGATGGAACACGTCAATCGCTTCATTATTCAATGTGGAGAGGCAGCTAGCAGAGATGAATTAAGAGTTCGATTATTTTCATCATCTTTGTCTAGATCAGCATTCACGTGGTTCATTTCATTACCGCCAAATTCTATTATTACCTGGGCTGATCTAGAAAAGCAATTTCATAAATATTTCTTTGCTAGAATCCATGAAAAGAGGCTTACCGATTTGGTAAAATTGAGACAGCGTAATGATGAATCAGTAGAAAGCTTTGTGCAAAGGTTACGAGATGTAAAAAATAAGTGCTACAGCCTGGTGCTGGATAATCAGCAGCTTGCCGATCTAGCTTTCCAAAGATTATTACCACATCTTAAGGACATATATACTTCTCAGGAGTTTGAAAACCTGAGTCATCTTGTGCAAAGGATCTCTGATCAAGATACTAGGGTTTTTGAGCCTAAAAAGAATTGGAGCAAGAAAGTATCATTTGTTGGGGAGATAGAAGATTCTGATTCTGATGAAGAACCAGTTATCGGTTTAGCTGAGTGGGTTAAGAATAAAAAGCCGATATCTTGTCCCTTTGGTCAGAAAGAGCCAAAAAAGTTTACTTTTGATATTACCAAAGCCGACAAGATATTTGATCTTTTACTTCAAGAGGGCCAGATTAAGCTGTCACCTAATCATGTAATCCCATCGGCAGAGGAGTTGAAGAAGATCCCGTACTGCAAATGGCACAATGCAACTTCACACAGTACAAATGAATGCAAAGTGTTCAGGCAGCAGTTACAATTGGCTATTGAATCTGGGAGAATTAAGTTTGGTAATTCCAAGACCCAGAAGCCGATGAAAATTGATCAACATCCTTTTCCAGCAAATATGTTGGATGCCAAGGGTAAGACCAAGGTATTGACATCAGAGGCTGCTGAGAAAAATGCATCAGTGGATCCCCAGCATCGGATAACTACCGATGATGCAAAAAGTAAAGGTCTGCTGGGAGAAAGTAGTAGTTCCAAAAAAACCCCTCGACCTGGCATTGTGATTACCCATCGAAGGCAGCAGGAGGGTTGACATCAGCGAAGGGACCGATATCGACAATAGCAAGAAGAGAGACGTCGAGAAGAATGGTATCGGCATAAGGATCATTGGAGGTGCCCGTTTTTCATCCACTGCTGGGAAGAAGGTATTAAATTACCAACTGTTAAAAATTGCCCTGAGTGCAATGGTTATTATGGAGTCAATCGGCTAGAAAGGAGGTTTCAACCTGGCAATCAAGGATTATCTATCAATGAGCCGATTAGAGGTAGAGCATCAGTGCATGATCGGCTGGGGGGCAGATTTAGCGTATATGAAAGGCTTGGTAAACGCGCTGGATATTTTCCAAGGAATCAAGAGGAGCTTGAGGAGATGGCAAACACAAGAGTTCCCGATGAAGAAATATTCTATAGGGACCCTAATATATGTCGTGTAGAATCAACTAGGAACTGTTATCAGCCGGTTTTAAAAACTAAGTTTCCTCGATGGTGCCCTGAGGGTCTGACCAAGACACAGAAAAGGAGAATGCAGCGTGAGCGTCAGGAGGATCTATACCGAGAAGAAAAATCCTCCAATGAGAAATCGAGCAATCAGCAGTGGCAGGTGAAACAAAAAAATAAGGGCCCATCGGCAGATGTTAATATGGTATTTATGTTGCCGATGGAGTTTTTGGCACTTTCTGATGATGAGGAAGAAGTTGTTCTTTCCGACCAAGTAGCTCAGCTGGCATTAGATCCAATGATGGCTGTTTTTGAGAAGCCTACCGATGACGAGAGACAGCATCTTAAGACTTTGTTTGTGAAAGGCAGAGTTGATGGGCAGCCTGTATCCAAGATACTTATCGACAGAGGGGCTGCAATTAATATTATGCCTTATGTGATGTATCAAAAACATGGTAAGGGAGATCAAGACTTGAAGCCTACCGATATGATGTTGAAAGATTTTGAAGGTAATGTGTCACCGGCTAAAGGGGCAGTATGCATTGAATTGACCACCGGCAGCAAAACCTTGCCGATGACGTTCTTTGTTATTAATGGCAAGGGTGCATATAATCTGCTTCTAGGAAGGGATTGGATTCATGCTAATTGTTGTGTTCCTTCTAAAATGCATCAATGCCTCGTACAATGGATTAGGGATAAGATTGAGGTTGTCCCTGGTGATTCTTCTTATATCATCGCATCGGTAGAATCAGATACTTATGAGTGAACCAAATGCATATCAGGAGAAGTTTGGGAAAAAAAGTTCCTTAAAGTTGCCGATTATGAAATTCCACCGATCCAAGCAGTCGGTTCTGAATTAGAGTTTTAATGGATAGGTTTGCCGATGATGGAAAATTAGGTCAAGGGTTCACATCGGCTGATGATTTAGTAGAAGTAGATATTGGTGATGGCGATAGGCCAAGACCTACTTTTATTAGTGCTAAGTTAGATTCCAAGTGTAAGCAGCAAATAACCAATTTATTAAAAGAATATAAAGATTGTTTTGCTTGGGATTATACTGAGATGCCTGGATTAGACCGATCGATAGTTGAACATCGGTTACCTATCAAATCTGGATTTCGGCCACATCAGCAGCCAGCGTGCCGATGCAATCCTAATATACTTCCTGACATTAAGGCCGAAATAACTAAATTAAATGAGGCAAAGTTTATTCGGCAGTGTCGATATGCGGAGTGGATTTCTAATGTGGTTCCTGTTTATAAGAAAAATGGGAAACTTCGTGTTTGCATTGATTTCAGGAATCTCAACAAAGCCACACCGATGGATGGTTATCCAATGCCAATTGCTGATTTGTTGATTGATGCTGCAGCCGGACATCAAATTATCAGTTTCATGGATGGTAATGCAGGTTATAATTAAATATTCATGGCTGAAGAAGATATTCCCAAGACTGCTTTCAGATGTCCAGGTCATGTGGGATTGTTTGAGTGGATAGTCATGACGTTTGGTTTGAAAAAATACCGGTGCTACTTATCAAAGAGCTATGAACTTTATTTTTCATGAATACATCGGCACATTAGTGGAGATCTACATTGATGATGTAGTGATCAAGTCTAGAGATATCACAAAACATCTAGCTAATCTACCAAAGATACTGGAGTGCACAAGGAAGCATAGATTGAAGATGAATCCTAATAAATGTGCATTTGGTGTATCGGCAGGTCAATTCTTGGGTTTTATGGTGCATCAGCGGGGCATTGAAATCAGTAGGAAGTCTATTGATACAATTAACAAGGTGGTTGCTCCTGCCAAAAAAACTGAATTGCAATCTTTGATCGGCAAGATTAATTTCATTAGATGATTCATATCTAATCTGTCGGGTAGGATCAAGACTTTCAGTCCATTGCTTAAATTGAAAGCCGATCAGAAATTTGTATGGGGAGCTGAGCATCAGTTAGCCCTAGATGAAATTAAGAAATATTTAACAAATCCTCCAGTGCTAGTTCCACCTCAACACGGGAAACCTTTCAGGTTGTATTTGTCAACTGATGATACCGTTATCGGTTCAGCTCTTATTCAAGAATTTAAAGGGAAAGAACGTGTTATTTATTATTTGAGCAAAAGATTAGTGGATGCTGAGACAAGGTATTCGGCCGTCGAAAAATTATGTCTGTGTCTATACTTTTCTTGTATCAAATTAAGACATTATTTGTTATCTGCTGAATGTACTATCATATGCAAAGACGACGTGGTCAAGTATATGCTGTCGATGCCGATATTGAATGGTAGAATCGGCAAGTGGATTTTGGCGTTATCAGAGTTTGACCTACGTTACGAGTTAGCTAAGGTAGTTAAGGGGTAGGTTATGGCTGATTTTATCACTCAACATTGTAATACAGTGGACTCTCTGGAGGTTGCTCCTTGGACATTTTTCTTCGATGGGTCTACATGTGGTGAAGGAGCAGGTATCGGCATTGTGTTGATTTCACCTCAAGGAAGAAAGTATGAATTTTCATTGCCGATTGTTGCTACATCGACAAACAATCAGGCTGAATATCAAGCCTTAATAAAAGGGTTAGAATTGCTTAAGGAGATACGTGCCGATGCTGTTGAAATCTTTGGTGATTCTATGCTAGTTATAAATCAATTAGCTGGGATTTATGAATGCTGAAGTAAAGTTTTAATTTCGTATTATGAAAGATGTTTGCAATTGTTGAAAGGGTTTAGAGATTTTCGTCTTGAACATATTTCTCGACTGCATAATGAAGAGGCTAATCGACTAGCTCAGCATGCTTCAGGGTATCAGCCTATTCAGGAAGTGCTAACATCGGCAGTCGATACCGATGACTGGAGAAAGGAGATTGTCGATTATTTAAAGGATCCATCTAAAAAGGTTGAAAGACGTATAAGATTCCAAGCTACCAAGTATGTGCTCCTCGACGATGAATTATATTATCGAACTATAGATGGAGTTTTACTCAGATGTATTAGCAGTGATGAATTGAAAAGCTTGATGGGTGAAATTCATGAAGGAGTGTGTGGAGCACATCAATCGGCTTTCAAGATGAAGTGGATGATCAGAAGGAATGGATACTATTGGCCGACTATTCTTGAAGATTGTTTTAAATATTTTAAAGGATGTCAGGGGTGTCAGAAGTTTGGTAATATTCAAAGAGCGCCTGCATCAGCTATGAACCCTATAATTAAACCTTGGCCGTTTTGGGGATGGGCTATCGATCTCATCGGTCAGATTTATCCGCCATCGAGCAAAGGACATAAATTTATTCTGGTTGCTACCGATTATTTCATAAAATAGGTTGAGGCAATTCCTTTGAAAAAGGTGACATCGGCTAATATGATCAATTTTGTGAAAGAGCATATTGTTTACCGATTTGGTATTCCTCAAACTATCACTACCGATCAGGGTACTATGTTTACATCGGGAGAATTTGATGAGTTTGCTGTTGGTATGGGAATTAAAGTTTTAAATTCTTCTCCCTATTATGCTCAAGCTAATGGTCAGGTTGAGGCTTCTAACAAAGGGATTATCAAACTCATTAAGCGTAAAATTAAAGAAAATCCTAAGAGGTGGCATATAGTATTAAATGAAGCCTTGTGGTCATATCAGATGTCATGTCATGGTGCAACCAAAATAACGCCTTATCAGTTAGTATATGGACATGACGTAGTATTGTCTTAGGAAATTAAAACTGGCCTTAGGCGAATACATTCTCAAGATCAACTGACAGCCGATGACTATGATACTCTTATGAAGGATGAGTTGGAAGATGTGGCAGGTCATCGGTTAAGGGCTTTAGTTAGCATCGAAGAAAATAAGAAAAGAGTAGCCAGATGGTATGACAAGAAGGTGAAGGTAAAGGAGTTTGCCGATGGAGATCTGGTCTAGAAGTTGATTTTACCGATTGGGACTAAAAGTTCAAAGTTTGGAAAGTGGTCTCCTAATTGGGAAGGTCCATATCGGATAAATCAGTCTGTTGTTGGTAACGCATATATTCTAGAAACCCTCGAAGGGGTTGTGTTTCCCAGAGCATTAAATGGAAAATATTTAAAGAAATATTACCCTAGTATCTAGATGGATGCATAAAAGTATAAGTGTCGATAACAGTCCTATCGGCTAGAATTATACAAGGATATCAATGTCTCATAAAGTGCCGATGCAATAGACAAGATTTACAAGTTTAACAAGGATTGGATAGCCGATATCGCACGCAAGCAAATCTGGTCGGCTTCCTTCATTTCTTTGATGTCTTCATCGGCAGCACCATCCACAGGCTTGAGTTTTTTCTTCAAGGCCAAGGCTTTGCGAGCTTGGATGTCTCTTTCTTACTGAAGGGCCTTGATGGCATCGGGTAGCTGGTTTTCTTCTTGTCTGGCATGAGTTAAGGCTGCTTCAACTTCCTTCAATTCAGCCAGTAGAGCTGTCCTCTTTGCTGATAAATCCAAGATTTTCTGCTTGAGATCGGCACCCGAGGTCTGTAAATTGCCGATACTCTTGTGCTTCTCATCGGTAATTTGTTTCAGTTGTACCATCTCTTCCTTGAGCTGAGCTTGAGCTGCTCTATCGGCAATACGGTGAGCAGCCCGTTGGTATTGCAACTGTTGGCTTTCTAGGTGGACTGCTGGGAAGAGTGTTTCTTCAATATCGGCAGGAACCTGGCCATGGATTGTTTTGAAAATTGCCTTTGCAGGATCTGAATCATTTACCAATTGGGCAGTATCCTATTGTAATAAGTCCAGGAGAGCTTCCAACTTGGCGTAGATTTCTGTCGATATTGTTCCTAGTGCCAGGGAAGAGCTTGCTTCCTCTCCATCATCATCAGAAACATCAATGGCAAAGGAAAATAAGCTGTTTGGGGAGTCTTGTTCTTGGGAAGAAGAAAAGAAGTTAGTTAAGGATAGGTATGAATATTATAAATCGACTAGGTCAATCAGCTTACCTGTTTCAAGGCAATTTCCTGTGCTTGGTTGAAGGGAGCGGCCTGGAGTATGCCGTGTGGAGGATCGGCTGAGCTTGCCTATGGGATATCCTCTGTGACTTCATCGGTGGTTGGCCCTTGGGGTACGATGGCCGATGGTATGTTCTGTACAGGAGGATTAACTGTTTGCTCGGTTGCATGGACTGGCTGGCTTGCAGGCGTTGGAGCAGATGTAGGGATCAGCATAGACTTCTGTCGTTTTTGCTGTGCCTCAGCATCTGTTAAGGCTTTGCGCTTTGCTTGGGCCTCAGCAACGGTTGGCTGGGGGGCATCTGTACTTGTTGATTGTGGAGGTTGAACATCTAGTACGCTTGCCGATGTACCCATTTGTTGCTGCAAAACAAGTGTAAGATATGATATTTAACAAATAAAATGTAAAGTTGAAGCTCTGAAGGTTTGTCGGAGGTGGTGGTGCTTAATGTCGAAAGGATTGCCGATGATAATCCAGCAGTGGCTCTTACACCTTGATGATTAATGTTAATACAGTTTGAGATCAGCATGAGTAGAAATAAACAGGGTTGTTACCTTGAATGCCTTGATCAGGGTTATAGCAGCAGCCAATGGAGTGGCCCTAGCTGTAGCCAATTTGGACTTGGAGGTGATGGTCTTGGCACAGGTCCTCTGGTGAGTCAAAGCAGCTAAGGTAGGGGCGTTGTAGCCGATCGGTGATATCGGGGAAACAGGCCAAAGATCGAAGGGTTTCCCACTCTTGCTCATGGATGGTGCCAGGTTGTTGACCTGTCACAAGAAAGTTAGCTGCCGATATATAAAAGAAAAAAATAGAAGGGAGTTAAAAGAAATGTACTACGTCATCGGGAATGGCGTATTCAGGGTCGATCATATGCCGATATGTATGAGCAGATGTTGCAAATAATTATTCCCTCCACTCTCGCCACCATTGCTTATATGATTCAATGGTGAAAGATGCTGGCGTCCAGATGGATAGATCAACATCTGTAGTATCGGCATCAGGGGAGAGTCGCACTGCCCTGCTCCAATCCGTTCCGCAGGTGATTGTTTCTCTGGGTTTGATCACATCAGCAAAACAAAGTTTGATTGGCAGCTGCCCAAAAGCCAATTGACGGGATACTGCCGATAAATTGTAAAATTCATACGTGATATTGGTGTTCTTCCCACTGTCGAATGTGTTCACTGGGATTGCTCTGGGAGTAATGATGGCCATCATGAGTTCATTATCCTGGTTCAGGGTGTCATCGGCAAAGTTGAAAAGGAGGGGGAATATGTTTTCTTCATCAATATAGGGTACCCAGGCCCTATGATCATGAGAAAGACCATTGTAGAAGCTTTGGAAGAATCTGCTGATCTGGTCTTCGTTAGCCTCTGTTCTAGGAAGGACAATTATGGCTTCACCAAAATTGAGAGGTGGGCGTGTTGCCGATTCCTCATCTCCAAGCACGTGGTCTTCGGCAATTTCTCATGGGAATTGTTGGGCAAAGAAGTCCCATTGCAAGCATTTGTGCATATGGGCATTCAACCACATATTGATAAACCACCACGGGCCTCCTAAGTTGCCGATGGGTTCACTAAGCAAAAGTTTCTGAGACACTTGATGTAAAAGATGGTAAGTGGAGCTCAGAAGATATCGGCCAAGAGGGAACCTTACACCATTAGCCAAGAGTTCAGCCGCGGGGAGGAAGGCATTGGTTGGTCCTACCGATCGACCACAGAAAATAAAATTTTCTAACCACATATTTAAAAATGTGGCGTGCTCCCTCTGGTTAACTGTCCCGGTCCTCCGGTATTCTTGAATATATCCCGTCCAACCGCCGATGTTGCGGGTATTCACTCTATATTCAGATTTCCTGCCATAGATGGAGCCTTCATCGGCAGTTGAAATGTCCAAGCCAGTGAGCATGTATACATCGGCAAGTGTGGGGGTAGCTGGGCCATGTCCAAACATAAAAGTGTTTGTTGTGTCTGACCAGAAGTAAGCAGCAGCAATCATCATTGACTCATTTTTCTGCATGTCGGCAATGGATAGCCTAATGCATTGGTCTATCTTCCGTTCTGCCCAGTACACCTGCATCGACCCATTTACCCTCAAATACCAATCTTTCCACCCTTTGGTGGTTTTAGGCCAGGATCGGAATGTGTCTTTCCATAGATTCAGAGAGAAGTTCTGGGCTCTAAAAGGGATTCTGTTAACCGCTGCGTTGATTAGATCGGTTGGATCTGGGTTGCCCATTGGACCTAGGCATTGAAAGTGCGGCTGATCGGTTGGAATAACTAGCTTGTTGCATAGTTCCTAAGTTTGGAGGATCAAAAGAATAGAAAAAAGAGAAAAAATTACCAACTGTATGAACTTGCAAAGACCAAAGCAATCGAGGTAAAAGTAACGAAGTGGAA
The DNA here is from genome assembly GCA_038087645.1 of Saccharum hybrid cultivar R570. Classification (NCBI taxonomy): domain Eukaryota; kingdom Viridiplantae; phylum Streptophyta; class Magnoliopsida; order Poales; family Poaceae; genus Saccharum; species Saccharum hybrid cultivar. Next base: position 30,085,731 of record JAQSUU010000066.1, on the reverse strand, counting down.
CGAACCGCAGGGACGTCGAAGTTGATCGCCATTGTTTTGAGGAAGATGAGCGCACAGGCTGGGGACTCGAGGTTGACGCTGAAGAAGGTTCTTGTTGGTTGAGATCGCACGGTTGCTCGTTGGGGTCGCCGCCGGAAAGAGAAGAATGCCAAAGGTTGGAGTCTGAGGGTAGAAGACGAGCGTTCCGAAGACCTTTATTTATAGGCCGGTTGGAATAGGGGTATTTTGGACTTATCTCTCTGCCACGCGCGTGTAGGTCGAGCTAGTTCAGATGGATATGGTAACTGTTCGCACGATAATCAAGGGATTGTACAGATGATTTGATGGCAAGTAATCATGATTCGGAAGAAATTTTGGCACATGATATTTTAATTCCGAAAGCGGTGGCGTTATTATGTTAAGATCTTCGCCGATGGATTTTTGTTTCGGTATCTTAACCATAATCAGGGCAAGAGTGGTTGGAAATTGTGCGATATTTACTAAGGTGTGTGAATCAAGACTAGATTTGATTAGATTCAGTAACAGATTATGTTATGCTTGGAGGAGGGGTTAAGTAAATAGGCGAAGGCAAGCATTATCTGGAGTAAATTTCGGAGCATCAATGTTTTATACTCCAAAATTGGGGGGCATGTGTTGACACCATTTTTTAGCACGTGTCAAAATGATCAGAGTGGGCTAATCGGCAGGAGGAAAGTTAGTGTATACGTTGACAGCTGATAAAAATCAGCTTGTGAAGATGGTTGCCGATGAATGGTGGTGACCGATGGAAAGGTTGATTTAGACTCAGAGGCATTGCCGATAAGGTTGGAGATGTTATTGCCGATGCCGATGAAGGAAGGCTTGAAGACTGCTACCGATGAAACAGGAAGTATGCCGATGGAAAGGAGGTCGATGAGAATTCTATCATAATTGAGGCGGATAGGGAAATAGATAGGAGTTGATTTCCTTTTCTATGTTTGTTAGAGTCTGATTCATGTAAGAGTCACATGTTTCCTTAGGTGTGGACTTGGTGTCCTAGTCGTATTTGGTTATGTTTCCTTAGATCAGGGTATAAATATAGATTGAGGGACAATGTAATAGATATATCAATCAATATCAAAACCAATTTTTACTCCTATTTGCATCTATTTACTTTTTGACGACTTCGTCAATTTGCATATTTTTCTTTTTTATGAGTTCTCATCGATTCGGCAAGCTTCATCGCTTCAGTGCGACCTTCGGCGATCCTCGAGTTCCGCGTGAGTATCTCTTGGCCGTGACTTCCGGGCGTATCGCTTTTGTCAGGACCAAAGTGCTCGTATCTTCATCCTTGTCGATTAACAGGTCAAATCGACTGGCACGCTTTGGATATCGATTCGGGTATTAGCCCTTTGTGTTTGCAGATCTACTTTTGCATCAATAAGAGTTTCACATCCCGTAGTTGAATCAACGATTTGATCAATGCGTGGCAAAGGAAAAGGAACTTTTGGACATGCTTTATTTAAACTAGTATAGTCTACACACATCCTCCACTTCCCATTCTTTTTCTTAACTAATACAGGATTAACTAGCCACTCAGGATGATGAACCTCCTTGATGAATCCGGCCTTCAACAGCTTGTGGATCTCCTCGCTGATGACCTTGCGCTTTTCCTCGTCGAAGCGGCGCAAGCGTTGCTTCACCGGTTTGGAGCCGGCTCGGATCTCCAAGGCGTGCTCGGCGACTTCCCTAGGTATGCCCGGCATATCCGAGGGACTCCATGCAAAGATGTCGATGTTTGCGCGGAGAAAGTCGACGAGCACTGTTTCCTATTTTGGGTCGAGGGTGGCGCTGATGCTCAACGCCTTTCCCTTTGGGTCGGTGGGATCGAGGGGCACGAGCTTGACGTCTTCCGCGGGCTCAAAGTTACCGACGTGGCGCTTGGGGTCGGGGATCTCGTTGGCCAAACCATCGAGGCTCGCCGCCAAGGTCACCGACTCCAAGATGGCTTCTCCGTGCTCGACGCACTCCACGTCGCACTCGTAGGCGTGCTCATAAGAGGGCCCGACAGTTATGACACCATTGGGGCCCGACATTTTGAGCTTGAGGTAGGTGTAATTAGGGACCGCCATGAACCGGGCGTAGCATGGGCGCCCAAGGATGGCGTGGTATGTCCCATGGAATCCGACCACTTCAAAAGTGAGAGTCTCCTTCCTGAAATTGGCGGGAGTGCCAAAATAGACAGGCAGGTCGACCCGCCCGACGGGCTCTGCTCGCTTCCCTGGCATGACTCCATGGAAGCCTCCGACGCTGGGTCGGATGTGCATCCTTGTGATCCCTAGAAGGTCGAGGGTCTAGGCGTAGATGATGTTAAGACTGCTGCCGCTATCCATGAGCACCTTGGTGAGGCGTGTGTTGGTGATAATGGGATCGACAACAAGTGGGTAGACCCTAGGATTGGGGATGTAGTCTGGGTGGTCTTCACGGTCGAAAGTGATGGCCACCTCGGACCAGTCAAGGAAGAGGGGGGTTGTGAGCTGCACGGAGAAGACCTCTCGACGTTCCCGCTTGTGCTGCCGTGACGAGAGGCGCGTCGAGGGCCCTCCGTATATCATGAAGCAGTCATGGATCTCGGGGAACCCCTCGTCCTTGTCGTCGCCCTTGGGATCTTCCTTCTGGTCGTCTTTCTTGACGCCTATGCTTTCAAAGTATCTCTGGAGCATGTGACAGTCCTCGAGGTTATGGTTCGTGGGCCCTTTGTGGTAGGGACACGGCTCTTTGAGCATTTTGTCGAAAATGCCCTCGCCGGGGGGGCCTCAAGGTTTCTCACGATCAGCAGCAGCAACAAGGTCGTCGGCCGGGGCCTCGATCTTGCCCTGCTAGTTCTTCTTCTTCTTCCTGTTGTTCCTCTTCGAGCCCCGGCTGGAGCCCACGGGATCCTCTTCCTTGTGCTTCCCCTTGTCCTGATCGCTACCAAAGATGGCACCAACCGCCTCCTCGCCGGCGGCGAAGTTGGTGATAATATCCATCAAACCGTTGGCAATGATGGGAGTGCTGCGACCCAACTCTCGGACCAACTCTTTGCAGGTGGTACCAGAGAGGAAGGCCATGATGATGTTGGAGTCAGTGATGTTAGGGAGTTCAGTGCGTTGCTTGGAGAAACGCCAGATGTAATCCCGGAGGGATTCACCCAGCTTCTGTTTGCAGCTTCAAAGATCCCCACGAGTTGCCAGGGTGCATGTAGGTTCCCTTGAAGTTCCCCTCGAACACTCTCACGAGGTCGTTCCAGTCGTGGATTTGTCGAGGTGGGAGGTCCTCGAGCCAGGCTCGAGCGGTGTCCGACAGGAACAGGGGGAGTTGTCGAATGATGACCCGGTCATCGGTGGCCCTACCCAACTGACAGGCCAAGCGAAAATCAGCGAGCCAAAGTTTGGGTTTGGTCTCTCCGTTATACTTGGTAAGAGTCGTGGGGGGTGAAACCAAGCCAGGAGTATCGTTTCACGAATGGCCTTGCTAAAGACCCGAGGACCCGGTGGCTCAGGTGAAGGGCTTCGATCCTCTGAGCTGTCGTAACGCCCGTCTCTGTGCTCATGGTAGCCTCAAGCTGCACCGTCACCATGTTTGCGCCTCCGGCGCTCGACGATGTTGTCACGGGCATCTCGAGGTTCATGGTTGTCGATGATGCGTTCACGGACAGAGGCCACCTTGTTCCGTTGGGCATGCTCGGGATGAACCGAGGCCTCTCTCCTGTCGGGAGGGCTCCGCATGCTGCTCTGAGGCAAGCTCGTGTCGCCTCGAGGCGGAACTCTCGGCCTGCTGCATGGCAGCGGTCTCGAGGAGTCATCAGATTTCATCACAGGCTCGACGGGCCTCGGGGTTCGATGGCTCGGGCATGTTACGAAGGAGCATGGCGGCTGCGACCACGTTCTGGCTGGCTCGACCGAAAATCGGGGGCTCGACTGCCCGATCCTCGACGATGCGACGATTGACGTCGCGAGCTCTCTCTCGAGCTCCTCCGCCATGTGCGCGTGCCACGCGCTCTTGCTCGAGGGTTTGCTGAAGTAGACGTAGGTTTTCTCGTTCCTCGTCGAGCCTATCCTGCAACTCGCGGATTTGCTCGAGCTGCATTCCTTGATCCGCAAGGAATTGAGCCTCATCCCGCTCAGTAGGGAGCTCGACTTGCGGCGGTGTGTTCCTTCCTTCAACGGCTGCCTCATCCTCTGAATTCGACGCGATAGCTCCATCGATATTGAAGCACTCGCGAGTCGGGTCGTAGGTGTCATCGGTAGAGTCGGAGTCTGGAGCATCGAAATAGTAGTATAACGGGTGCATGTGAGGCCGTGCGTCTCTGGGGTCGTGATGTCAAGAAGCAGTTGCACGGAGCTCCGTATCTGGGGTCTCCATGGAGTCCAGGTACTCGGAAGTTGGCATGAATGCAACGAGGTCAAGGGTGGAACGTAGATGTTGTCCGGAGAGTTCCTCGTAAGCACTCATGTTGGTGCTTACAGAAGAAGCATACGCCCAGGCAACCGAGTCTAGTCCAAACGGGAATGCTGATGAAGGCGCCGTTCCTCGTGCCGGTGTAGTCGAACTAGGTGGTAGTGGCGTCGCACCGGGTGGTAGAGCGATGGGACTCCCTGTCGGCATCTTACCCTCAGCCAAGCTCATCCTACACAGACCCTCAGTGAGGAAATCCATGTCGACGTCTGGCTGAGAGGCGCCGGATCGGGGAATACCATTACCCTCCGCAAGGCGATGACGGCGGTAGCGCTGGGCTCGCCGTCACCTGGCGACGCGTGCCTGAGAGCGACGATACCGGCGCAGGGCTCCCCCAGGTTGGGAGAGCTCGTGGTCCCCGTCGGTCGGGTGCCTGGGCAGGAGGAGGACCATGTCATGGCCGTGGCCAAGCGACATGAACTCCAAACTCCTAAACCAGATCACCATGGCCAACGGGAGCAGACGTTCGGGGTCAGCCATCCAGAAAAATGGCGGGAAAACAATGTTGGCACGCAGCGTCCCCTACCTAGCGTGCCAACTGTCGGCGTTTGGTCCCGCGGGGGTCCTAGGCCAACGAGTGAATCAAATGTTGCGTGTCCCTAATCTGGATGGTGATGCAAGGAGAATACACGGAGATTTATCCTGGTTCGGGCAAAAGAAGGCCCTACGTCCAGCGGGGAGGAGGGAGTATTGTATTTCCTTGCACCTAAGTGCTTGCGTAGGGGTTACAAGCTGTGAGAGAGGGAATCGAGCTCAGGTCTCAATGGAAAAGTGAGAGTACAAAGGAGATTGCTTGAGGTGTTGATCTTCTTTGGAGGGAAGGAGACTGGTGTTTCATTGTCTGTTGTTCGTTGTTTCTTCTGCCTTGCCCCCTTGTAGAGCCCCGGCCTGCCTTTTTATAGGGTAGGAGGAGGCAAGGACGCTGGGGGTGCCTTTGAAGTGAAGTTTTATCGATCCCTGTGGAGGTGGCTGCAGCGACGTGCTCCGGAAATGGCCGGCCATCCCGGGACACCATGGTGACGTAGAGGACGAGATGGTGAAAAGACTCCGAGTCCTATGCCACGTCGGCCTTTCTTCCTTGTTGACCGGCGGTGGGTCGAGGCCAGGTCGAGGACGGGTGGATAAGGCCGAGTCCCCGAGATCGTGGGGTACGGTCCTTGTCGTATCCTCCCTCGAGGCTGATCAATGGCGCAATAGTGCACAGTATGGTGCGTATAGTGATAGGTTTTCACCTCCCATCCCGGGATGGGCAGTAAAAAGCGAGATTTGACACCGACACTGCTTCCACGCCGGTTACTGCTGTAGCCATGATGGTAGGAAGTAGTGGGTAGTCGCATTAAATGCTATGACTTGTGTCTCAGAGTTGGTGAATAAGGTGGGTCGAGTGGCCTGACCCGGGGTCGTGCGAGTCCGAGATTTCCCGATAGTCGAGGTGCCTTGTCGAGCGAGCCTCGTACGAGTCAGAACGCGGTCGAGGCGTCCCATCGAGCGTGCCTCGTACGAGTCAGAGCGTAGTCGAGGCGTCCCGTCGAGCGTGCCTCGTACGAGTCGAAACGTAGTCAAGGCGTCTATTTCGGCTTGTCTCGTTTGTGGGTAGCGGTTTTATTTTTCTTAATCGTTGATTATGGGTACCTCTAGTTGTAGGTACCCGACACTTATCCATTTTTTCTAATACTTTTCTTTTTTTTCTTTTTTTATGAATAACTTTTGCATAGCCACATGCTTCTTTTCTGCAGCAGAATTTTGAGAGATAAAAACAAGAACATTGGAGCTTTATTTGGTGGCATTTAGGGTGATTAGGTAGATGGATGAAAAACATATTTTTGGTGTTCACTCCCAGTGTAAGAGTAGAATATTTTTGGATGGATCTAAATGGGAAGCATGTTGTTGCGTAGTTCCAGTGTAGAAGCAGCATATTTGGGTGAAGTGTGCGTGATCTTGATTTTAAAAGCATAACAAGTCTCTAAGGGTCAACAAAGCTCGACAGCACTCAATGCAAATACAAGCAGCATATGTGGAAGTTTTCTTAGTCTAACATTCATGTATGGATGTGGTAGGAATTCAAGCTCTGTTATACAAGGAACTCATCATGTAGCATTTAAAATTTTCAAAAGATAAATCTCCGGAACTCAAGTATCACTAGGAACAAGATAAACAGTAGCTTAGACCTTTTCATATCATATCCGTCAATTACTTAGACTTAGATCAAGCATTTGCTACCCATAAGTTTCAGGCTCAGAGTAAATCTTTAGGTCAAAACAATTGTATCTAAAACTTAGGAGAATTCAAGACTGAAAACTAGGTACTTGAAAGGAATTATGGCAAAGCAACTATTCATCATTTTCATAAAGAGATTATCTTAGAGTCTATTTTATTTAAGCAGAAAAGCAAACTTCTATATACACTCTCTTTTTATTTTATTTCAAACTTAAAGATCACACTAATCTACTATGTATATAGAGCTAAAAAGAAAAATCTTTATTTTGTTTTATGGTTATGTATATTTTTATTGTTTTTAATGAATAGCATACTTAAAAGTAGTAAAATAAAAAGAGAAAAGAAATACTTAGCTAGATGTTGGGGACTTGTCCTTCACAGGTTCTTCTTCATCGTTCTTTTCTTCTTTATTCTTTTCTTCCCAGGGTGCAAATCTAGAACAGCGAGCTTGTTTGGGTGATGCGGAAAGTGATATTGTGAGAAAAAAATCTAGAAGTGCATGTCCAGCCATTGTTTATTAGCATCTTGCCAAAAAAGAAATATAATAATTGCACTTTTTACCAAAAATGGCAAGGCCGTGCGATAAGCCATATTACCGCCGATCGTAATTTAGCTGCTTCCTTTATTTTATAGCTCTTATGCCATGTTTTCTGTTGTTGTCTAAGTGGGAATTGTTAGGCAAGTAGGGTTGTTGTCGCTTGTAAATATGCTTCTGGGTTTACTTGTTGTATGGAGAATTGTTTTTCATGTTTTTGGTGGTATAACATTGTGACCTGCCTCGTCGTGCTCTCTACCCAATTGTCCTTGTCATTATGTGTCTATGGCACACTATCTTGATTAAGCTTGTTGGTTAAGAGCATCTTCAAGAGCATTTCTAAATCTAAATCTCTATATCTCTATTTGGAGCCATCTTAGGAATATTCACTCTGTATATCTGCCTCACTTCCAACCGAAAAATTTTGCTACCTATAATCGAGGTCAGCAATGCAGTGGTCGTCGTCTCGTCGAGCCTGGTCGTGCCCACTTCGCACAGCGCAGCAACAGGCAGGCCACCACTGACCACCCAAAATCATGGTCGGCGATGAACGAGGAGATTCGACACTCCAAACAACTCAGAACTAGCCCAAACAACACGTGAACTGGTACATGTACCTCAGTTTCATCTCGATTCTCCAACAGGAAATTCGTCAAATACCATTCGTGCACTCCAACACCAACACCACATTACATCGCTACCTCACCGGACTAGCAGGCGCATCAACAGGCCACCAGCACCTCAATTCTCAGCTACTACGAAGCATCACATCAGCGGAGGTGCGGAACCGACGAGGCCGGATTTTGGTGGGAAAACAGCATAAGACATCTATCTCTCTTAGAATTCCTACATTTTCCCTATGTTGCATCTAAAGACCGTTTTAATTCATATTCCTACATTTTCTTTTCTATGTTGCATCTAAAAACCCTTTTTCTAATTCATATGTTTTGAGAGTCATACAACCTCTAGGACTATATCTAGCCGTTCATCCGTAAATACGAATCTTGTAAACACCAATGTCACCGACAAGGTTGCATTCATTCATAAATCACTTTTATTGAACAGATATCGTCCACGCTAGGGATGGCAGTTGAACCTGTGGGTGTGGGTGTCCACGGGCGTCACACCCGCTAGGGTGCGAGGCGGGTGCCAAATCACACCCCAAGGGGCTCCTCGGGTCAAGGCCCGGGAGCTACCCGTAGGGTGCACATCAGGGCTTTAAGAAATATCCAAAGTATTCATGTCCAATTGCTAACACATGTCTGTCACCTAAGTATTAAATTTTTAGTCCACTTCAAAAAAACTTGTATAATTATATGGCACCTATGTTGTAGGTGAATAAATGTGTGATATATAGATGATAAACTTCACTCGTTTTCAACTTTCTGTAGTTGTTATTGATACAATCATAATAACATATTACTCATAAGATTAACACACCCAACCAGTGCCTGAAACCCATGGATAACCCATGAGAGCAGCCGACGGGCCAGAAACCCGTGGATAACCCACGGGAGCAGATACGGATGCGAAATTGCACCATGTATTAAGGGCTAGTGTGACAATATTTTGCACGTTTTATCTCGAGCGGATAACCCGAGGTCTATGCCAAGGCAACGGCTCGCCATGGATTTAGGGCCTGTTTGGTTGGAAGCCTGGAGAACTTGCCTGGTAAAAAGTGATGTCTGGAAGTTGCCTGGAAAAGTGGAAAGTTGATGGTTTTTCGCCTGACCAGGTAAGCCTAAAAAAAGACGTTTGGTTGGAGGCATGTGCCTGAGAATGTTAATAAGAGGAGATATTCATAAATATCAATGTGTTAACTACTGTTTCTAGTATATAATTAGCATATGTAGCTTTTACAGTTTTACAAAAAAAATATTTGTATAAATATTTTTCTTAGGTAAATAAATAGAGAATTATTTATAAATCAAATAACTTTATATTTAATAAATAATTACGTTTACTTCAAGAGAGGAAAAAATAATCTAATTTACTGAACAATCATATTATGAGTGGCAGATTAGTCCCGAGAAAACTAAAAGAAAAAGTAACACGTCTCTCATTTAATAGGGTGTACCAATAATAATAATAAACAATGCATCAACCGTAATTAAGCCAGCCAAAGAAAGCAACGGGAGCCAGGCAACCAATTTTCATCGCCTGGGACTTGAGACCTTGCCTGTGCCAGGCAACTTGTCAGGGCTTCAACCAAACGTCATCCAGGAAGATTCCAGGAAGGCTTCAGCCCAGGCAAATTCCATCCAGGACAGCATCCAAACAAGCCCTTATACCCAATATAAATCAAACGAAAATCACACTTCATTTATTCTTGTTCGTATCTGCCAATCATCACCTCTCCGAAAGATATTTTTTAAAAAAGAAAGAGCATCAAGAGTAAACCAGATGAAGATGGCTTCGGTGTCAAAGAAACAGCAAAAAGTTATAGCTTGCTGATCTGGTAGAATTCTTATACATACAGCTGCACTGCAACCCAAGATACTTAACGTAGCAACTCGAGCTGTTCGTTGCACCAGTGTGTATATGGTCAGCTGACGTAACGCTTCCCCAACAAGGAACAAGGTCACATCTAAATTCTTATGTAAAGCTGCAGCATGTGCTCAACAGTTTATCACCAACAAACAGAGCGGACGGTCTAATTACAGTAGCCCCAGAGCTCAGGATCACAAAGATTCCTCCTCCGCAGCCATACCCTCCTGAGTAAATTAGAACCAAAAGCCTAAGAGCTAAGAAAAATCTACAACAATTACAGCAAGTTTTCGTTTCCTCAATCCCACATCATAGTCATGGGGCTGAATCCCCTGAGTATAGTCCAGTGACTGAAGACCACACCGCCCAAGTTCTACATGCAGGTACCTCTGCAAATAAAGGCACAATTCCACAAATTTCACAAGATTAGCAACTGATAGTAAGAAATCAAACAGACCTCAAAATTTTGAATCAACTACATACATGCTCATCGCAGACCAGTCGGTGCAAAATGATCTCCTTCAGAGCCCTCATTGCCATGATAATTGCTTGTATGTAGACCTTTCTGAGTCCCAACTGCCATCAGGTTCCTTTCTCTTTGTTCCTACAACTGGCATTTGGTAAATTCTTCCTTGATCCTCCGCAAAGCCATGTGGGGGTGGGATCAAATTTTGTCTGACTGGTAAAGGCACCCGTTCATCCTTCCCTTCTAAATCTATACTTCCAGGGCCTGAGTTAAGATCAAGGCCCTGACTTTCCCATTTACGATTACTGTCACGTCCACTGCTGCTACTACCCTCAGCAAGATTTATAGCATACTGCCTTGAATGTTGGGAAGGTAACACTCCTGCTGGCCCAACTAGAGAGGGGGAGAGAAAATACGGACTTCCTGCAGATGCAGAATTATTAAATGTTGCTGGTCCAATTGAAAATGCCGGTGTTTGAAGGTGAACACTCGGAGGAAAAGGGAATCCTGCATACTGATATGCAGGCGGATGAAAAACCATCGCTGACGTTGAAATAACTGGAGGCCTGCTGGGATCACCTCCAAATTGGCCACCATCAGCTGTAGGCGCAATAATCCTCTGGGCTCCAGGTACTGCCTCAATTGGGTACATCTGTTCTCTAGATGGTAAAAAAGATTGTATAGCTACTGGACCACCAGGGCTGGCAGTGGTAAGCCATGGTGATATATTACTCATGGCAGCACTATTCATCCTAACAGGAACTTGTTGTAGGAATTGAATACTGCTTGTATTTTTAGAAGGTAGGCTCTTTGGTGCAGGTTCAGTGCCAACATCATCAAGGCCTGGTCCACTATTAAGATCAAAGTCCCTCGAGCTATTCTTGCCAGCATTAGAGAAAACTCCAGGTAACGATCTCGTCGACAGCAATGGGACTTCAACTCTGTGCAAAGCATTTGGTACAAATTGGCCATTATCTGCAACTTCATCAGCTCTGTTCAGATCAAGTTCAATACCAGCGCTTCGTGAAGAGCCATCTCGACTTCTCGTATTTCCAGATTCAGAACAGGTAGTCTGCGCAGAACTCTGTGGGATATCTTCCTCAAGAGCTTGGTCATCAGCAACATTCAAATCAAAACCAAGTGTGGGACGAGACTGCTTCCCAGCAGCCTGAGATACTGGAATGTCACGTGTGGCAGCAGGCATCTCCAAAATCTTCCTTGGTTCGGCAGGGCGAAATGCACTCGTAGCTGCTGAACCTTTCCACCCGATCTCCGGCTTTGCTCTTAGTAGGTTTTCCGGAGGAACAAAGGGTCCCTTAGCTGGAGCAGCTACTGTTATTGGAGCTGGCTGCAACCCACTTGTAATAGGCGAAGTGAATGGCAAAAGCCCAGTTATATGGATTGCTGAGGAACATACAACAGGTGAGATAGTTGGCTCAGACTGATGTCCATCATCCGCAGGTATTCCTTCATTCAAGTCGAAATCAAGCTTGGCTGTAGCATTTGACTTGGTGTGAGCGGCTAGAGAAGAACCTTCGTCTGATAAGACATGGTCTTCTTTTCCGTCCTCTTTTCCACACACACCATCACTGGATTTCTTTGAACTCTGCTTTGCACTTTGCCCGCTTTGCTGAGAATTGACACCTTCAGATTTTACATGGCTATTGGATTCACTTGAACTGTCTTTTGATTCTTTCATCTCCTTATTCACATTTGCCACACCAACTGGGGACGCTGCTGCTACAACTAGTTTTGGAACATCAGCCAAAGAGGAAAAAGTATGTTCCTTCTTTTCAGCCTTGTCCTGCACTATGCTACTACTGCCGACGGCATCAGCTTTTTCCACCTCTGCAGCCATCAAATCTAATTTGCCAGCCATACTGTCACGTCTATCAAAGGCTCCTGGGTTGTCCGATACACTCAGAAGCTGCTTATTATTAGTTGATTTTAACAAACCCTGTGCTTGTTTATCAGCAGCAGACAATGAAGATTCCCCAGCAAGAACCAATCTTGAATTTCTACTGGATACCAAGCTACACTGGCTGCCCAATGCAGATTCCATAGCACCATCCTTGTCTGTACTGCCATCTTCAACTTTCCCATGGGCAGTACAAGCATCCCGATTTTCACCTGCAGATGAATACATATTAGACATATTGACAACTTTAGTATTAGCTGAGTGGCACAAATTGAAGTTCTGATCATGTTCACCTTTGGAATCAATTGAAGCATGCTGAGAGTTGCATTTGTTTGCACGGCCTTCATGGATTTCAATCTTGGCTGAAGATACAACTGCTTTTGAATCTGCTAGCTCAGGAGATGGCGTAGTTTGGCGTTGTTCCTCCTTTGCAACCAAACAAGCATCATTTTTCACTTCCTTCCCCATGGCAACTTTCTTAGCATCTGCTTGCCCTGGATGTGATGGGCCCATGTCACTTTCTACTTTAACCTTTCCAGTGTTGTCACTCTCACGGACCAATTTCTTTACAGAAGAACTTCTGGGTGAAGAAGCTGGGGAAACCAATTCAGATTTAGATATTTCCCCTGCCACACTAGCAAGAAGATTCATAGCCGCGTCATCTCCAGCTTGCAATGAATGACTAGCTTCAGAGTACTTGATTTCAATAAGAGCATTCATTGGGCTGAATGAGGTTCCCACCTTAGTTTCACTGACACCTTTTTCATTCACATATGATGAGCATGCAGCTCGTGATGCATGTGCATCCTTAACAGAATCATCAGGTGTCCTGCTGTTGTCATCATCTAATATAGCACACGGTGATTTATCACCTTCCTCCGAACCAGTAGCTCCTTTAATGTCGTTGCTGTGCCAAGACTCTGCATTAGCATCAGATGCTAAATGAGGCCGAGAATTTTCAGTCTTCACTTTCACCCTGCGCTCAGTCTGATCATGCCTATCTGCAACCACAGGAGATGAAGCTCTACCCCCAGTAACAGATGGGTCATCGAAAGATCCAGCACTTGCACTTCTAGCAGGACTACGACCAGGATTTGGAAAGCGAACAATCAATCTATGATTATTTCCATGATCAGATGACATATCAACTCCTTTTTCAGAAGCTGTTCCAGTTTGAGATGACTTATCCTGCAGCAATGATCGATCAAGGGAGACAGATCTTCCTACAGAAGCTTCCTTCAGGTTCCCTGAAACAATACCATTGTTTGCCCTTCGATGGCTCCGTGAAGAACTTCCAGAAGTTTTACTAGCACCACCAGAAGCAGCAGTTGAACTTCTTGCATCCTTCGATGGCTCACTAGATATTGACTGGCTGTTGTTCGGCGATTGGCTTGAACTGCTGCTTTTCTCCTCTTTTACAGTAGGCAGCTCAGGACAACCAGCCCCACCAGTTGATTTGCAGGGCTGGTCCTTCAAGTTGGTAGTAACATTTGTTGGTTGCACGTGTTGTAAATTTGACGAGGCGGATACCCCAGGGTTCAACTTCGCTGCAGCATCTGTGCCCCCAGGCTTATCAGTTGGAACTTTTGATGATGAAAGAGTGGGCACTGGATTTTTTGGACTGTTCTCACTTGAGCCACCTCGTTTGGTTCCAGCATTTGAAATTTCTTGGAAACCTGTTTTTCCTGACCAGGAAACAGACTGACCTGAAACAAAAGGTTTCACATCATTTGATTTCATCTCAGCATCAACACGCTTCTTCCAGTTCTCAACAAGACACTTAGCTTTCTTCTGAATCTCCAGATTTTTATGGCTGCGCAGATGATTAACAGATTTCCCAATGCTACAACTTTGCAATGCACTGAGATTAATAGGCAATTTAGCTAGTGCACGAAGCAGGGCCAAGAGAAGTTCGTCAATAGGCTTATCTGCTTCTTTAGGACTACTCCCGTCACCAGACTTCCCTTTGTGGGCCTCTTGAAGCCAGCTGTCCAACACGGGAAGGCCCCTTGATTGCACAAATCTGCCGAGGCAATCGGGACTCTCTGTAGCAGCAATAACATCAGCAAGTATAACGCGACCACCAAGGTCTATCTTCTGCTCAGTTCGATCAAGTTGCATAAGATGTACAAGCTTTTCAACTGCTTCTGCATTTGGAAGTCCACCTTTTTCTGTTATCTTTGCTATTTCGGACTTAATATCATCCAAGTTAAAGCTTCCAGGCTCACTGTCGTCAACCTTAAGTAGACGATCACGATCCCGCTTAGCTGGATCAACTCCCTGTTCACTTCTATCTCTCTTCTTCCCTTTAGATAAACCACCATTCTGCGTACCATCTGAAGCAGTCTTCAGTTGCTGGGAAGCTGATGGACCATTTAAACGCTTTGGTGAGCGTCCACCTGATTGCAATGCGGCACGCATTTCTAGCCTTGTTCTGTATAGAAGACGATTTACTTCTTCCTGCCGCTCCTGGTTATCAATTTCATATGTGAATAAGTATATATAGATATATAAATATATAATGGACAAAACAAGAAAGAAATGATGAACTTACATTAATATAGTCTTTGTCAGTAAGCCACCATAAGCACTTGTTGTCAATGTCGTACACGCGCCAACATACAAATGAAGAAATTCCAGCTGGTAGTTCAACACCTTTACGTAAAAAGGCAACTTTGCAAGGATGCAGCAGAGAAACAGCAGATGCTTCGTCCTGGTGGAAAGAGTAGAAGATCTCGTTTGGTGCAGCGTTGAGTTGTATACCCTCGTTAAGCTTCACGTCGGTAGGTCTATAAAGCCAACTAACACGTAACTTGGGATAGCCTTCTTCCTTTTTCTCAATCCAACGTATCAATCCAATGAATGGAGGAACATCAACAGCCCGAAAAAGAGCACAATCGCCAACTCTAATCTCACGCCCGTCCTGAAAATTAAACAGCTTGTTACAAGTCATCCAATGACCAGCATGTTGCTCCATTCTCTTGTTAGTTTGGTATACAAGTTCAACAATTACAACCTCACGGTGCTCATTATGTTAGCAATCAAACAAGCAATGGACAAACGATGGTAAACTGTGTTATTGAAATGAACACCGCCACAAGCAAGGTCTGCCTTGCATCATTTGCGGAAAGTAAGAATACGGCTGCAATACGAAACTAAGTAATTTGTCAACCCTTGCACGCTTATTCACAGGATGGCACTTTCCCATGTAATTTGTGAAAAAATTAAATAGTAGGAGATCCTTTCATATGGTGTGACAAAGTTGCCAATTTGACAGTGAGCCGTTCACAGAATTGGATACAATGATGCAAAAGGAATTCCATGCCAATATTTCCATATTAGTAGTACATCCAAACTCAACAGTTAGGCGTCCACCACCTGAGGAATAGTTATCTAGTGCAGATGCTTCATATAGCAGGTATTGTCCAAGTCCAAACAGCGAAAAAAGGGTTAGCAACCTCAGTCTATCTAAACCCATAAAGTTTAACAAGCAAGTGATATCCAACAAAAACGCACCTTTACAAAGCAATCGGGTGACACTGGGCGGGGGAGATCGATGCACTCCTGCTTCTGCGCCGCCGGTTCCGGCGGATAAGAAGTCGTCCGAGAAGGGGGAACAGATGAACTAGTAGAAGGAGAAGTAGCTGGTCCTTGTGCCGGTGGTGGTGGAGCTTCTGCCTCTACGCGTGCCGCTGGCCACATGAGCCGAACGAGACGCCGCCTCCTGACGTCGCACCCCTCAGCGCCGCGCCACCCATGCATATCCGGCTCGCTGCATCTTCTCCAACGTCACCGCCGAACCCTCCTCCTCGCCGAGCTCCGGCACCGCGCCGCACCACCATCACCAGATCGCCGGCAGCAACCCTAGGCCCTCCGAAACCCTAGATCCGCAAGCCTCCGCTCCGCGCGCATCCGGAACACCCGAATTCGAGTCCAATCGGCCGATTCAGGCGAACCGCCTCACCGGCGGGAGCTCGAATCCGGCGGAATCGACGGACCCCGGTCGGGGTCGATTGGGGATTTCGGGGCTGGGTCAGCGGAGCGGGATGGGCGCGGTGGCTTGGACTCGATCCGAGGTGGGGCGGGGCAGGAGAGAGAAAAATTCAGCGATTCGGGGGGAGGGAGAGAGATCGCGGCTGGGGGCAGGACAGCCGGACAGGGGCAGGGCACAGCAGGGACGGCGAGCGAGGTCGGGTCGAGGGATGGGGAGAGAGAGAAGGGATGATGTCTCGTCTCGTCTGGTCCTTGCAGGGAGGCAGGAGAGGAAAGCAGGAGGGGCAAATTCGACCATGCACAGTGACCGCAGCCGCAGGGGAGCTTCCGTGCCTGTGCGGCGACGCCGTTCCTTAACATGTGAAGTAAGGCCTCGTTTAGTTCACCCATTCGGTGACTCAAACACTGTGCCGAATTACTGTTTATCTTTTGTTTTTATTTAGTAATAATTGTCTAAATATTGATTAATTAAGATCAAAATGTT
The DNA here is from genome assembly GCA_038087645.1 of Saccharum hybrid cultivar R570. Taxonomy (NCBI): domain Eukaryota; kingdom Viridiplantae; phylum Streptophyta; class Magnoliopsida; order Poales; family Poaceae; genus Saccharum; species Saccharum hybrid cultivar. The sequence continues at coordinate 30,069,176 of JAQSUU010000066.1, read as the reverse complement.
CATCTCGCAAAGTACAACGAAACTGTGCAATTAGTTTTTGATTTCATCTACATTTAGTACTCCATGCATGTGCTGACATTTTGATGTGATGGGAAATCTTCTTTTTACATAGTGAAATTTGGGGTGAATTTGGGAAACTAAACAAGCTCTAAGTGCACATTTACATCACACGATGCGAAAGTCAAGGCATATCAAACGTCTTGTGATATGACACTAGTTGGATTTTTTATTATGTTTTTAGATCCTTTATTTCGGTACTGTAAATGCAATCAGGACCTATTGTGGATTTTAACATTGATGACCACCAAATTAGAGAACTAATGAGATTTATTGAGATGGCAAACAGAGAATCGAAAAAACGAGGATGATGTATAGGTTGCAGGTGCCCCCAATTACAAAAGATGGCTGGACTTAAGGAGATTTAAATTCCTTTACGCTTTGAATTTGAGTTAGGAAATATCGTACTATTAAGGGGGACTTGAGGACAATTGGTCAACTGTGCAACCAGATGATCAAAATCCTAGAATAATATTCTTATACCCAGCCAAAACAGTCAGCCTAAAATCTCCTGATTCTTCCTATTTTGGCTAGGGTGGCACTGCCGCGCTAAACGACCGTTGGGCTCGGGGGTATTTATACCACCAGGCCCGGCCCACAGCGGTCATCTTCTTCCTTCGTCGGTTCATTTCGAGAACACAGAGACCAGAGCTCACTCTCTCTCCCTCCATTGTTGCTCCTCCATCCTTCAAGCAAATCATTGATTCCAACTATCGAAACTTGAGAGAAAATACAGCAAAATTCGATTGGAGAACAGATCCATTGATTCCCAAAGTCTAAGAGCATTTGGTTCACGTTTAGCCGGCGGTTTTAGGGTTTATTACTTTTGGAGCTTGCTTCTAGCCGGCTAGGCGTTGCCCTTGAGCTTGCCAACTCGTGTGGCAACCTTGGGAGGTTTGTAATCTCATTCTCGAAGCTAAGAAATCACCCCTCATCTCAAGAGTTCATTCTCTTGATTTGAGAACGAGGGTAGGGCAAACCTAAGCCTTTTGTGGCTTCCTCAACAACGTGAACTTAGGCAAACCTTGGTGATGAGCTAAACCACAGGATAAATCTTTGTGTCTTATGTGTTCTTGCTGGTTCTTACTCTTGCTTAACTAATATTAGGGTTTGTGAGCTCGATCTACTTTTTCACTAAAGTTTTGTGGTATCCAGTCTTCGAGCTGGACTGTAACAGAACCGACCAATTATACGAAATTAAGTAAGAAAATCATCCATCAAGCAGACGATTTAGCAAATTTAAGCCTGTATAACCCGGTAGTCCGTGAAATCACGACGAATTTCAAACCAACTTACATACCAGCCAAGATCGTAATAAGTTTAGCGGTCACCATCACAAATTACATAAAAGTTCGCGTCGCAAATACATCGGAGTTTAAACATAGTTATTACAAACCAAGTTTGAATAAAAGTAGCGGAAGCATTTAGTTCAAACCACACACACTCACACAGAGTTCGAAATAAAGTGCCAGCTGATGATCATCTCCAACAAAAGCATCAGACGAGACGTAGGGAATGACCACTGCCCATGGTCCTAAGCTTCACCCATCGCAGGATAAAGGCAGTTGATACAGTAGCCATAATACATTTGTCCATCTGCAACAAGTGGGAACAAAGCCCTGAGTACGAGAAGGTACTCAGCTAGACTTACCCGACATAACCGAAAATAAAATAACACCAAAGATCATGACAGGCTTTATGGTAGGGTAGCTGACTCATTTGCAAAAGTCATTTTTAGCATTTAAAGAATATTTTCTAGAAGCTTTTATTCAAGTTAAATCTTTATTAACCTGTCAGCTAAATTTACACCTGTACTAGAGTAACATGTAATTAAACAAGTAAGGATAACCAATGATCATTAACAACTTCCATCATGTCATATTCCATATAACTGTCTAAGTGTTCCATCAATATTACTACGATGAAGTAACTCAAGTCAAGTGTTCACTATCTAGTGAACGATGGCGATTCGAATCGATTATTAACTAGCTGGTAATTTATTCCTCACACAAATCTCACTCACCCGCTAAAGTGAGATATTGGTCACTGAGTCAACTATTCAGGTAAAGTCTCAAGTTTGCCAGGAACCATATGTACCCGGGTTATCATCACGCCCCCGTGTCCTACCACACCTGCTCCGGTACAGTGCGTTGTGGGCAATCCACTCAGCCCGAATAATCTCCCAGCTTCGCGGTCGAAAGGTACATTATTCGGTCAGCTAAATGTAAGGCATGCGTTCAACATGACTCGAGGCCCAACAACGGTCGGTCCTTAATCGACACAGACGAAAAACACTACAGTCTGAAACCATGCAAGTCTCCGTCCAGTCTCAATTTCACATTAACATTTAGTTATTCTAAACTGACATACGTTTTCAAGCAGATCCAGGTAACCACCTATAGCTCGCAGGTGACAGAAAATCACCCGACTTCTACCGGTCTAAGCAAGCTAAGCATTTCTTAACTGCAAATACCAATGTAACAAGGATATGGTAGAACAAGGGTAAATAAGGTATAATGCAACAACGGTTGCAAACAACTCCTAAACGTAATGCATCAGTTAAAGTAAAGCATTAATAAAATATTTGTAAACCGGGAGAGAAATGCTCTAGGGCTTGCCTTTTTTGAAAGAGCTCGGGTGGTGGTCGGGGCACTCGGAAAGATCCTCACCGACCTCCTCGTCGGCTTCGGGCACCTCCTGCTCTTGCACCTCGGGCTGCTCTTCCGGCTCCTCGGGAGCTGCTACCGGAGTTATTTCTTGCGATCCTGTATGATGTAAATATATAAGTGCTCATGCCTAGGTGCATTGCAGAGATGACATGTAGTGATCATGATGAATGAGATGTAGATGAACAGGTTTACTTTATTGCATAAAGTGGGAATACAACTCTTCTACAAGATAGTCCACATCATCCAAGAACATGTACTAGTATACTACTACAAACATTCTCTACCATGTCAAGTCACCCCAGAAATATAAGATGCTTCAAAGATACACCAAAGCAAATCTTATCAACTAATCTTACATTAACAAGGTTAATTAAATCCTAGTTGACACTTTGTTTGAATAGCAACACTTCTTTTGGTAGCATAGAAAAATCTAATAAAATTACAGTGGCTTACTATCATCTAATCTAGCATGCCACAAAAATTTCATTACATTTGGAATACTAGAACTACCTACACAAAAATAACAATCTAAGGCCTAAAAATGAGCATAAAATACTTTATACTATGAAAAATATCAAACAACAGATTTAACATTTTTCCTACATTCTACACAATAAACAATCACTATAAACAAATTATTATATGCATGTTTTATTCATATTTTTCTCTCTATCAAAAATAACAATTATTAACAATAATAAGCACTTGTACTACACATAAAATTTTTTTCTACAGAACATGCATGGAACATATTTTTCATAAAAAGTACATTACACAAAAAGATTAACAAAATTGAAACCATATTTTTCTGAGCTTTATATGATTTATTACATATTTATCAAGAAAACGGCAATTTCAATGATTAAATAAAAACCCTACAGAAAAGTATTTCAAACTTGACATGCAACATTTTTAGATCATAGATCTGGTTCCAATAAATCTACCAAAATTTATTTCACAATTTTTGGAGCCAAAATGATTACACAACCATTTTCCAAAGCATTTATTTCCCCAAATAATAAAATAAAAACAAAAAACAATTCTTCTTATTGCTAACGGGCCGGTCTAGTGAAACCAACCGGCCTGATACGACTTTTGGCCTGGGTGCGCGCGTGGGAGAAAATGAGCCGGCCCGACTGGGCCTTGTTCGGTCTGCGAGGCCAAAAAGGGGGGCGTGGTCACGACGGCGACCATGACGCCGCGGCCGTGCGGGCAGCAGGCCGACGGCCGTTGCCAGCCATGATCGGGCACGACGAGGTGCGCACCGGGTCCGCGAGAGGAAGGCGAACGTGGCAAGGTAACTCTCAAGGGACAAGAAACAGCGGGGACGCCCTTCCCACGGTGAGGTTGAGCGCGGCGGCGCTATGACCGACGGCGGCAACACGGCTCAAATCGAACCTACCTAGCTCAAATGGTGAAATCAAGGCGAGCATGACGTGTCGGAGATGGAGGCGGAGCGACGTGCACGCGATGGCGGAGCGACGTGCACGCGATGGAGGGCGGCGGCCAATTTTGCCGGCGAAGGTGGCGGTGGCGAGGCGGGCTCGAGCGGTGCTCGGTGCGGGGTGGAGAAGACGGCGGCGCAGGAGAAAGAATGGAGCAGGCAGAGCGGGAAGGGGAGCGCCTGCGGCTTGAAATGGCGAGGCGCGCGCTCGTGGGGGCCACGGACGGCCAGGTGTCGCCGGCGAGCGGCGCATGCCGGCCACGGGGCGAGCAGCTCCTGCCGCGGCCGGGACGTGGCGCGGGCGCGCGGGCGGGCGAGGCGGACGCGGCGCGCGGAGCTGGGCCGGGGCGATTCGCGAGCGGGCCGGGAAGAGAGGCGGCGGCCCAAAAAGGTGAGGAAACAGTTTTCCATTTTTATTTTACAGAAATTTTTCAAATAAATTCAATTAACAGTTTTAAAATCCCATTTTGAGCAAGAAGATGGTTTTTTCTGAAAATGGCCCAAAAATGAAAGTTGCTTAGAATTTAATTCTCTACAACTTTTATTAAGGGACCAACTCCAAATTCCCAACAGATTTTGAATTGTAGAATAAAAGCTAAATAGGGAAGGTTTTTGACCATTTTCCAATAATATTTTTAAAAGCAAATTTGATAAAACTTTGGATACCAAAGTTGCTCCAAAATTTGTGCTGACTAGTTTTAGGTGATTTAAAATTATAGCCACACATGTTTTAGTAGCCTAACCAGTATAATTAGGGTGAAACAATTCTAAACCATTATATGCAACAATCATGTTCCACAGAAGTGCTTTAACTCAAGATGCACTCTACTTCACATGTGATTATGAATGCAATGATGTATCATGCGTATGATTTGCAATGCTAAATGCTTGCGTAACACCGGGGTGTTACATGGACTTTATCTTCATATTATAAGACTATGTAACTTATAGATTCAGTTTACTCTCTGTGAAATCTTTTTTCTATCTGAGCATTGTTTGTAGGCGGGCAGTGCCGCCCTGTCTACTGACAGAATTTGGAGTTAAATTTTTGCAGGCCTATGCACCTCCTCTCTATGCCTCCTTAACCTTCCAGGAGATCCTACAAGTATTTTACGATAATTTTTAAAAAATGCACATCTCGAGGAGTCATACCTTTTTTTTAATCTTGACTAGAAATATAGAAATCAATATCAAGATTTGTAGCTCCAAATAGGTACATTATGGAAGTATATATCATGCTCAATCTAATGATATTTATTATACATCATAAATATTTATACATTTTTTTGTGTATATTTGGTCAAACTTTAAAAAATTTAACTTCTAGGAAAACGAGTGCACTTATTTTGGGACAGATGAAGTATTTGTTATATGATGATTTTTTTAAGTTAAATAGGGGTTCTTAGTTCTAATAGTCATTCTGTTTTGTTTCTTATCCTAGTCTTTTACGACACTTCTGGTATAAAACAAGAATCATATGCAATTAGTTATGTGACATAACTCTTGATATTTCTCTATTCAAGTGAATTTTCAGCTATGAATGAATATAATAATGAGTTAGTAGATGGGTAGCAATTGAGAAAATGAAATATGAATATTTTGTCCAAGAATAGAGCTAATATTGTCGAGTTTTTGATAACCAATAGGATTTGGAATTTGGAGGTCTTATTAATTCATTTAGCTCTCATTAGTACTCCTCTATTTTTAATTGCATGACGGTTAGGGCAAAGGCAATTAGTTTTTAAACAAATTACATAGTCCAAAATAGCATATATTAAAACTGAAAAAAGTCGTATGGCAAAAAATTCTAGATATATTTTTCATGCATTATGCAGTTGTCACCCAATAATTTTCATGGGAAACTAAAGGTTAGCGTCAACTCTATGTTGAAAGTAAAATGAACTTATTAGCGCCCGGACATCTGATTTAGGGCGCTAGCGTTGGACTGTGCTCCCGCACCTAACGCACGCAGCTCCTTCCCCGCACCCACCCTGCTCTGAAGGCCATGCGGGCCCACGCATGCGTGGGGACCACCCAAACCCTCTCCGTTTCACATGCCCACATGCACGCGATAGAGCAGCTCCAGCAAGCGCGGTGATCCACGGCAGCGCACTAGCAGTAGTAGTATGTGTTTTTCTCAGATCTACTTTTAAACCATGCAAAAGAAACTTGCAAAATACGTCTGAAATAGATTAAACATTTGAAACATGCGTATATAGCCATACCAACATGTGCAACACAAGATCTACTTTTTAAACATCCAGATGAAACATTTGCAACATACGTCTGAAACATATGAAAAACTGAAAACATGCGCTTAAAACATTCGTGTATAGCCATTACAACATGTGTAACACTGAGATCTACTTTGAAACATTCTGATAAAACATTTACAACATACATCTGAAACACTTAAAACATAGGCTTGCAACATGCGTATTTTGATATTACAACATGTGTAACATCCCGATCTACTTTTGCAACATACCTATGAAAACACTCAAAACATGCGTTTACAACATGCTCTTTCAATGCAAACATCTCCTTGATGGAGGCTCGTTGGTATGTGGAGGTCACAGGTGTGCTCAACGACGGCGTGGAGCTAGGCGACGGCGCACAGAGGGCGGGTGTGGGGGCGGCACGGACGATGCACACCGAGGACAGGCGGGTGACGCGTGGAGGTCACCTGTGAGCTCATCGGCGGCGCGGAGCTCGCAGGTAACACGGAGCTGGGCGATGGCTATGGATAAAAATAGTACGGATATTTTCCGACCATATTTGAGACCAAATTTGTTTAGAAGGGTTCAGACCTGTCCGTATCCGAGTCCGGATATTCAACATCCGATACCGTATCCGTATCCGAATACTGAAATCACATATTTATGATGTCGATATCCAATCATATCATATCCGGCATAGTTAACACTATCCGTATTCGAATCCGAATCCGGACTGAAATGTGAAAACAAATGTAATATCGGTGATATCTATTCGTATCCGATCCGTTTTCATCCCTAGCGATGGCTCATAAAGGGTCGGGTGGGGGCGGCAGTGGCGCAGTGGGCGGGTGGGCGCAAAGAGTGGGTGTGGTGTCCGGACGTCGGAGGGTCGGTTAGAGTGTTTTCGAAAGTAAAATCATGTGCAATCTCCTTGCATTAGAAATATCATGAAGGAGAAGGTGGAGGCAGGCAAAGCACCTAAAATCTCTTTTTTATGCATGTACTCTACAGTTTTTCAAATCATTTTTTGAATCATATTACATACTCTTATGAGCATCTCTGAGATTTTAGAAAACATCATAGACGCCTTGCCGTTAGCACATCATCTAGCACCGAAAGAACAACACCGCTTAACGAACGTTGAACATATTGTTTACCACTGAATGTACAATGTTATTAAATCATATAATAATAAATTCAGAAAAATACGAGCACCCTTGTAAAGTTGAGAACTTGAACCTAACCCACGTCAAGTCGAGGATTGAAACCCAGTACATAGATCCCACCACAAAGAAACCGATTCACTAAGTTATGCTTAGTTCTCTTACTCTATACTTGCGAGTGGAGAGAGGATTGACAGAAGCTAAGAATGGCTCAGTTTTGTTAGTTTTTTTTTGTAATTGAAGCCAAGTCTAATAGACTTGATATTGGTGTTGTATTTTTTCTATTTATTATAGAACTATCAAAAATACCTGTGTGTCACAACGGGAGTACGAAACACAGTTTATTGCATGGTCAGTTATATGTCCATGCGTTACAACGGAAGAAAATAGAAACCCAAAAAATCACGTGGTAACATAATTTGTGACATGTACAATTGTTATGAAAAAAGTGGGGGTTCAATGGGAAATGTAGATCGGCCAACGAGAGGCTCAGGAGTTAAGATTCCATTTTTCCTATTAAGTAGGTTGTATCACCAACATATACTTGAATTTAGTATCCTAATAGTATATAACTTCTCTATTTTCATTAAAGTAATTTAATGTTCATGCCTTTTTAATTACATTTAATTATTCTTTATTTAATAGGTTATTCCTTGCTACGTATTTTATTGCTCAATCTAATGGACAATAGTTATTGATCTATTCTATAATGTGCATAACTAAACTTATTAATTGCTATCCTTTCTTGTAGGGATAGGCATTTTTAACCCCAAAATCGAGAATCGAACCGAACTTTTAGTTTTTTTTGTTTCGACTTTGGTTCTTATGTTTGTAAACTTCGGTCCAGGGTTTTGGCTTCGGTTCCACTTTCAACCCTCCAAAAACCGACCAACAGAAGCCAACTGGACTTTACAAGCCACATTGTTGTAGTACCATGCGGTACCGTGCTCTATTGCTCCTCTTCGTCCCACCCTCCCACCTTGGCCCAACCCAACCTTGAAGCCCATCTCACGAACACAACATACCAGCAATCGTAGTCCTAGGAGCTTTCCCATATACCCATCTCACGAGTGCCTGAGCAACTTAGCGAGCCGTGGTGGCGTGGGCGCTCGCTGCCTGCATGCGGCAGCTAGGGGCGACACGCCCGAGCGTGCTGCGTGCAAGCTGCAGGCGGCGGCCGTCGGCCAGGGGCGACACGGCCGAATGTGCCGTGTGCGAGTTGCGAGCGGCGTCGCGGTGGCCATGGGCAACATGGCTAGGTAGGCGAGCTGTGGGAAGCAGCTAGGGCGGCATGGCTAGGCGAGTGGGCTGCGAGCGGTGTTGCCGCGCGACCATGCTTGCGCGAAGTGGCAGAGCGGGAACACAAGCTTCCCCAATTGATTTTTCTCTATGTTTGAAATTTGTTTTGGATTTGGATTCTAGAGACAACGGTCTCTTATGTGATTTGCATGAATAGAGGATGAAGTACGGAATGATAGAGGATGAAGTACGAACATGGTAGAAGATAGAGGCTGACCAGGACAATGGCGAAGGGATTGATGGACGAAAGGTGTAGCCATGCAAGAGAAATGCTTATATGTTGCATTTTTATAACAGGAAAACGAGGTGCAGAACGTGCTATAAGTCGGAGAGTAAAAACATAGCATGGTGATCTATAGAATAAATTTTCATCTCTCACTATGTAAACTTTAGAAAGTCGTGGAATCTTAAATTTCAAATCAAATAGCCTAATCCAATAAGTAGATTTTAATTTCTCCAAAATGAAGGGATCCAAACGGCCCCTTAAAGAAATATTGCTATAGCAAGTCCATCTGAACAAAATATATGGTAGAAACGCTGCTATAGCTATAGCTTAAATTCCTATAAGGAATATGAAAAAAAAATACCCGATAGCCTCCAACCCTATATTGTGTGCACATAATAAAATTTGTCAAAATAATATTTAGTCGTTGATATTGCTCTTAACTTTGATACACGTGCGGCACATTACCTGCTAGTACTTAATATTTTGGGCTTTCGGACTATATGGGGCTGCAGCTTGTAAACGAAAAAGGACTGTAGGCAGAAACACAGGCTGTCTCCGTTTCAAACTCAGACACACGTTAGCGAAGCAGAGTTAGACATGCAAGATTGCAGAGACCTGACCAAAAAATATGTAATATATATTAGAATCGGACTTATCGCTAGACGCGAGTTGTTCTTTTGAGTCCGGGTCACATACACGACCCAATATGTTTTAGAATCGAATCTCGTGGCACGCTAGATAAGAGTTATTCTAATTCGTATGAGCACGAATTATTATATATAAGTCCAGACGGAAGAAATTCTGTATTGTCCGGTAGTTAGAAGGGGATGGAAAAAAATGAACGGACAAAAAAATAGGCTGAAACTTTGTCTCTTTATTATTATTAGGTATAGAAAAGTGTTATTGTCTATTCGGTTTTCAAGATCCGGCTGCTTAGTATCTCGAATGCTGCTAATATAGATAGGGTGTGTGTTTACATGGATCATTTTTTTTTGAAAGGTGGATCATTTTTTTTAGGAAAATAGATCATATATATTTTTTTTTAGAATTGGATGAGTTGTATACGCGCGATGTGATGTACGTTTGTGTTTTTCGGAAAAAGGAAAGAAAGAAGTTTAGAGGATAGCACCGTCGTTAGAGATGGAGTCGGCCCAACGAAAGGATAGTTCTGGCCCATAGCCGATGAAGTCCAGAGACGGAATCACCCGTTGCAGAATGCAGACACTGTAGTTTCTCATAAAATAAAATAAAAAAGGAAAAAGCAGACACTGTAGGGTGAGCCCCACGTTTCTTTAGAGAAAGATGCCTTTCTGCAGTCATGGCCCCTCTTTCTGTTTATTTATTTATTTATTTTCAGTGATAAATGTTTCCCCACTCTTTTTTAGTGACAGGGAGCAAGGCAGCGCGGCAGCAGCTGCAGCCGGCCGCGCCCCCATCTCATTTCGGGAGTCGGGACCTGAGAGGCTGAGACTACCCCAATCCGTTTGCTCATCAAATACGCCACGCCCACGCCACGCCACGGCGCGGCGCGGCGCGTTACCCACAATGGCGATCACCTCCGCCACCACTGCCGCCACAGTGTCCTCTCCCTCCCGAATCATCCGCCGCTTCTCTTCTTCTCCGGACTCCCGCCCCCCTTCCTCGCTCCTCCATCTCGCCCCGCGCCGAGGAGCCGGCGGGAATTCCCCGCGCGCCTGTAGCTGGCACCGGCTCGTGGTGGTGCGCCGGATGGGCAGGGCGCGAGCGCTCCTCGGCGGATTCTCGGACGCCGGCGCCAGTGAGAGCGACGACGAGGAGGAGGACCACGCCCTGCGAGGGGGGCAGCGGGTGGGCGAGGTCGACGACGCCGTGGAGCTCTCCGCGGCGGCCGTCGGGCCAGAGAGATGGGACGTGCTGGGCCTCGGCCAGGCGATGGTGCGTGCAACCCTTGTCTTCTCCCCCTTCCCCCCCTCCGTGAGTCCTGTAAAATTGTTTCCGGTTATTGGATCGATTGCGGAAAAAGCGATAGCTAGAGTCGATTCCTCGCGATGTTGTTGTTCTCCAGCTGACCGCACGTCCGCACCCAAAGAAATTGAATGCTGACGCAGTGCATACCTACTGTTCCCTCTGTAATACAACTAAGACGGTCTCCAACAGGTGACCCATATGGGCATCCAAGCCCAAAATGGGTAAAAATGGGTAGCAGGAGACCCAAAATTAGCCTCCAACGAAGTATCTATATAAACGGAGTATCTATATATATATATAGGAGACTCATTTTGGGTTGCCTGAGAGGCGCATCCTAAATATAAGTATCCTCTCTCCTAGAAACCCATTTGTAAAAAGGATTCTCTTTTGGGTTCTGTCGTTGTAGAAGATGTTGAAAGGGTATTGAACACTTTGGCGGTAGCGCTACCCAAACGTTAAATGGGTCTTGCATTTTGGGTGTTATGGTTGGAGATAGTCTAAGAATGCAACTATGGCAACTATGGGTGACGTGTCCATTAAAGTGGTTTACCTTTGATCAAGTTTTTAGTAAATGATATTCACATTTATGGCTCCAAATCAATTTATTATGAAAATACATTTTGTAATTAATCTAATGGTATTTCTTTGATACCATAAAATATTGATACTTTTTATCTATAATTGGTCAAACCTAAGATACTAAAACATGACACTGTGCTAGAATTGCATTCTTTTTGGGACGGAGGGAGTACCTCCTAGTGCTGACAAGAATGCGATATAATTATAATTCTGTCCTAAATCGACCATCTATTAAGTTTGACCAAATTTATAGAAAAAATACTAATATTTATGACACCGAATAGATATAATACGATAATATATTCAACAAAGAATCTAACAATACTTATTGGTATCATAAGTATTGATATTTTTATATAAACTTGATCAAACTCAAGATGCTTTGACTTTGTATTAGTCTAGAATTATAATTACATGCCCTGAATAAACTGTTGTGCTGTTACTCTACTTGCCTCTCAAGTATTTAACAGGAAGGTGCTTGATGACTGTAGGGACTTGTGCAACATTATAACATGACTAACGATATTGGTTCTTGTTCTGTGCTTTTATCTGTCAAATATCCAAGATACAACTTGTGAAAAGTAGTTCAAACTTCTGTCTGTATGGATGTGTTGTTGAGAACTTGAGATCAATTCTGACTTGTGACTGTTTTGTGGGGCAAATAGGTTGACTTCTCAGGGATGGTGGATGACGAGTTCCTTGAGAGACTGAGCATAGAGAAGGGCACGAGAAAGGTCATAAACCATGAGGAGAGGGGACGGGTCTTGCGTGCCATGGATGGGTGCAGCTACAAGGCTGCAGCTGGAGGCTCCCTCTCCAACTCGCTCGTGGCGCTAGCAAGGCTTGGTAGTAGGCAGTCTGCTGGCTATCCTGAGCTTAAAATTGCGATGGCTGGCAGTGTGGGCAGTGACCCACTAGGTAGTTTCTACAGGTAATTCACTAATTTTTCACTATTTCTGTTGCAGGCTTGCTGCTGATCCTGATGTCCTATTTATGCACAAAGCCTTTAGAGTATTGGCTGACATCATGCTTTTTGTTCAATCACGCTTTTAGGGCGAAGTTGCGCCGTGCTAATGTGCATTTCTTGTCTAAGCCGGTCAAAGATGGAACAACTGGAACCGTCATTGTTCTAACAACGCCGGATGCACAGCGAACTATGCTTGCGTATCAGGTCAGTTCCTTACTTCCTTTGCTGACAACTCTTCTACTTCTTAACTTGTTAGATATTATTCTAGTTACATTTGCTTGCTATGCCTTCTCAGCTCTCTTTACACTCTTTAGATACCTCAGGGTACCAACCTGTGTCTGGACATTAAGCAGTTCACTATCTGGCCTCTTAAGAGTCTATATCATATCTAAACCATATGCATATCAATGTGCGAAGGATGAAGTGAAATTTCCATTTATTTTTTATTTATTTTTTTTGTCATGGTATTGTTTGTATTAGTGTATTGAATATGGAAGCAAGAACTATCATGAGATCTTAATGATACATCCTTGATTCATGACCCTGTATTTTGAACAAGTATAATTCATTGGCCAACCATCTAGAATTGTGACTGCACCTGCAGCCAATATATGCTCTAACGGTGGTATGCACTTTCTGTCTTTGCAGGGTACTTCGTCAACTCTGAGTTACGATTCAGACTTGGCCAGTTTAGTGTCTAAATCAAATGTACTAATTGTGGAAGGTTATCTATTTGAGCTGCCTCACACAATTGAAGCTATCAAGCAAGCGTGTGAAGATGCTCACCAGAATGGTGCACTCATTGCTGTTACTGCATCAGATGTATCTTGCATCAAGCGTTGCTACAATGACTTTCGGTGAGACTAGCCTTCTTTCAAAGGATTTCCTGTCACATTCACAGCTTGGGACCATCCGGGCCCAGCTACACACATTCCCATACCTAAATGACCAATCTTTTACTTGCTTCCATTGATAGTGCATATTGACTCTAAAAAGAGGAGGGCTAAGCATCTAAAGTCTCTTTTATGCGCTACACAAAGGCCACCTTATTCTATACTATATCTGGGTTTATCACTGAAACTAGCAAAAAAATCTTAGGGCATAATTGTTCTTCAATTAGTACCATTAAAGTGTTTTTCATGTTTCCAGAACCCACCGTTTTTTAGTTACGCCTCTATATTGTGGCCTCATCTTATGACACTAATGACCACAAACCAAACCATTTTCAGGGATATTGTTGGAAACTATGCAGATATACTGTTTGCCAACGCCAATGAAGCAAGGGCCTTCTGCGAGCTACCCTCGACAGACAGCCCCATGTCAGCCACAAGATACTTAAGCCACTCCATTCCTCTAGTATCCGTGACCGACGGCATGAATGGCTCCTACATTGGGGTGAAAGGTGAAGCAATATACATCCCTCCACCATCCTGCATACCCGTGGACACTTGTGGCGCTGGCGATGCATACGCTTCTGGGATTCTGTACGGCATCCTCCGGGGTGCTTCCGACCTGAAAGGCATAGGACTACTGGCCTCGCGGGTAGCTGCTGTTGTCGTCGGGCAGCAAGGCACGCGCCTGCGGGTTCAGGACGCCGACAGACTGGCTGAATCATTTGCGTATCACCTGGATAGCTTGGAGTTCTGCTCAGATGTTTGAATAGATCACTTTGCACACGTCTGATTGTATCTGGTTTAATCCAAGCCCTAGAAATCTATATGTACATACATACATCTCTTCCCTTCTTACTTAGTAGGTCTAGTACATTTGTTCAGGGCATTCAGCCGAGCTGGATAAAGCTTGTTCGCCCATTTGATATCCCTTTGCATCCTTAATTATTTCCATAATTGGAATTATATACATTTCATTGGGCATGGAAAATACAACGGTCTCATGTTTCCTGTTCTCATTGGGAATGGATGAATGCTATGTTGGTCTTTATGTCAAGGAAGCAAAAGCAACTTTGCGGTCCACTTAAACCGCAGTGAGACTGAAATTTGCGGTAATGCAATCCGGCTTTGTTAGATTGTATTCGATCTGGTTGGGTCAAACATCACTATCACACGGGAAAGGTTGCTATATATAATATCTTTGGCACTGGTTGGTTCACCTAAAGCAGCAAATCCTGTTGATATCTCCGTGGCTGTTCTTAGTTGATAAACTTTGTTTCTATCAAGCCTTTCATTCATTGATAATATACTGAGTACTATATAATTTAAAAAATTGAGATGCTGCTTGCAACATACGCACTCTGACACTGAAGAGTCAGAGTGGAGACTAAAGAATCAAGAGAGCCAAGAAGCTACGCAACATGTTACGATCAACAATTATCCTGGAGCAAAAACGAAAAGTTAGACGTACTGCCAGAATCGTTGACGTGTCGGAGTCATGTACCTTTGGCGATGAATCGGAATCAGATCAGATGCTGTTGTCTACTACGTATCTCAAAAAAGAAGCCATTTTTTTCCACGAAAGAAACCATGCTAGCTTTTTTTTGTTTGCCAAGTGAACCAAGATTACTAGCCAGGCCCCGCGCGGTGCCGCAGTAGATAACAGTGAGAAATATGTGCAGACAATGTATTGTTCAATTCAATGTTTCGTATGGAATGAATTGGCCTGCTTTAATATATTAAAGAATTACCCTTTTTTTTAGGAAATAATGGTCTAACCTAGTATAAAAAAACATTAGCTGTTTAGGAGCGTGTAGCATTGAAATGGAAGAAAGCAAAAGTAGCAAAAAAAACAGAAGTAAGTTAAAAAGAAAGCAGTATGTAGCATGGAAAAAAGAGAGTAGTAGGAAAAGGGGGAAGAAAAGGAAAAAATCATTCGCTGCAGTAGTCGGGGTACTGTATCGAAAGGAAGAGGGAGCATGAGTTGGTAAAGTAGTCGAGTACTGTTTATTATTAAAGGTTGCTAATGTTTGAAGGGTATATACTGTAGTTAACGGGTAAGCGCTTTTTGGAAACAGGTTTATATTGTTGCAAACGGATTAAAGAGCGTTAATGGGTAACGGGTACATACTGTTGTGTAACGGGTAACACTGTGCAAAATAGGTAATTACTGTTTGTATCGGGCGGGTACACTGTTTATGTCAGGATCCGTTAGTGTTCATATCGGGCAGGTACTGTTCACAGGATTCATTACTGTTTCTGTCAACCGTGTTTTTCTGTGAGGGTACTGTTGACAAACAGTTATATACGAGTGAGGGGTTGGATATAGCTTTAGGATTATAGGTAGATTAGAGTACTGATTTTGGGTGTGTTTAGTTTCCCATTTTATCTAAAAATTTTTGGGTTTTGGGCTATTATTTTGCAGAATGGAACTAAACACCATACAAAATGTTTTGCAAAAAGGTATCCATTCTTCATTTTAGATTTTGGCCTCAAGAAAAAAAAAAGCCAAAAAGCCAAAAACTCCTCATTCACCCCATGAAAAATTTGGCATTTTGAATGGAACTAAACACACCCATGAAAATTTTAGCATTTTGCATTTTATCATTCCAAAGTAGTTGGTATTTTGCATTTTACATTTCATTGAGAACTAAACACAGCTTTTATTTCAAATGTACAAATAAGGAGGGGGTTGTGCTATCCTGCAATTGAAAGTTTGGCTATGTTTAGATCAAAAAAGATCCTAAAAATTTTGTACAGTACCCGTCACATCGAATCTTTAACGCATGTATGGAGAATTAAATGCAGGTAAAAAAAACTAATTGCACAGTTTGTCTGTAAATGTCGAGACTAATTTTTTGAGCCTAGTTAGTCTATAGTTGGACAAATTTTGACAAATAATAACGAAAGTGCTACAAGAATTTTTTCCAAAAAATTTTGGGATCTGAACATGCCCTTTATATAACTCCAAAGTTTCAGTAAAATTTCTCATGATCAAATCCAGAACAGTGCAAAAGCTTTTGAACTTCACCCGCTGCTGAAGACGAGTTGGAGACGAACCCTGCAGAGGGCAAAACCGTCCATTGAAAAGGACAACCCCGCCCGCAGAGGCAAAAGCCCCACGCCGAGGGATATTGAGAGAAGAAACAGACGCATCGCTCGCTTCCTTGTCCCTCCAACCTCCTCTCCCCCCCATCGCCCGACTCCCGAGGCGGTCGCCGCCCCCCGCCGTGCCCTCGCCCTTGCGGGAGACGACGCAGCACCCCCGCGTAGGATCCCCCGGCGATTGGCAGGATGGTGGTGGCCACTGAGGAAATGGCGGTCTACTGCTTTGACACCCTCGTCGCCCACTACACCGGCGAGCAGCCGCCGCCTCCCGCCTTCGAGGATGGAAACCAGTAAGCCTCCCCCCGCAGCGATCGAACCCGGGCCGCGTTGCCCCCATCCCGAGGAGGTGGTTCTGCAGCGATTTCGATATGGGGTTCGGCCAATTCGTGTTAGGTTTGGGCAAAAGGCGGCGCGCCTTGGTAGATTTGGTTTCGGCTCGGCTCCTGTTGCAACTGATTCGCTATCCGATTTGATTGACTGCTTGTTGGTCCTGGCGATTGCGGTATCTGATCATATCGCGTGCCCTTAGTTTCCGTTGCAAGGCAGAGGCGAAGCAAAGTAGCCACACTTCAATGGCCACGTACCTCGCCTTTCGGTAGATTGCACGCTTCCTGCCTCTTGCGATTGTCTGACGGAGAGTAGGGGGAGGACAAGGAATCTCACTGCTGCACAGCTGAGATTATAATTTAAGTAGGACAGCCAGTTTAATCATAAGGCATTCATATTACTTGTGGAGTTGGGAGCTTAAACACGATGAGTTTGCGCATTCTGAATATGACGCACTGATGTTTCTTATTCGTGCTCCAGGATTCAGATTGTTAATTGACTTCCTTTGCAACCATGTAGTGCACATTAAGCTGTATGGCTTTTAATATCTGTCTTATAAGGCATTCCTGTTCTAGCATACATGTTTGAACTCATTGGGTCAATTTTTTTTTTGTAACTTCAGCCCATTGTTTGTGACCTGGAAGAAGGTTGCCAATGGTTCAGAACCACGCCTCCGGGGATGCATAGGAACCCTGGAGCCCCGTCAGATTGTCAGTGGCTTTAAGGACTACGCCCTAACTAGGTGACTATTGTTTCAGTATTGAAATTCTGATTTAATGCTGAAATATCTGCTTGGCACTCAAAACATTGATGGACTTATGCTGTAATAAGTAGAAAAGCAATTGTGCACTTCATATTGGATAATGTTTAGATATACGGTAAGCTTTATATCCTCTTGCAGTGCCCTGAGGGACCGACGCTTTCCCCCAATACAATCAAAGGAACTCCCAACCTTGGAGTGCACAGTATCTATACTCACTGATTATGAAATTGCAGAGGACTACCTTGATTGGGAGGTATATTTGCACGCACTTTAAATCTACATGCTCAGATGCTCTTCTCACTCACCTGAAAGCCTTTCTTTCTTGTGAATCAGGTTGGAAAGCATGGTTTAATTATTGACTTTACAGATCCAGACTACAACATAAGACGCAGTGCAACCTATTTGCCTGAAGTTGCAGGCCATGAAGGTGAACATTTTCTTTTTCATCTATCTGATGCACGCTTTTTCATTTTTACAGAGTTCTCTAGTTTCTAGAACTTTTACAAGGGATAATAAGTAGAAATCAGTTAAGCAAATATGTAATTTCATCATTTTTCAAGTCCTCATGGACCAAATACATTATAATTAGCAATAACGGTAAAATAAAGAGTCAACTGATCAGCATATTCAACATCTGTATTGAATAATTTGTAACTTAGGCTTCATCTTTGGCAGGATGGACTCATGCAGAAACTATTGATTCACTCATGAGGAAGGCAGGTTACCAAGGTACCATCACTGAGTCCTTGAGGAAGAAAATCAAAGTCACCCGCTACCAGAGCACCCTGTACACCATGCACTATGGTGAATATGTTGTATACCTCAAGAAGAATAGAGGTACAGCCCCGTCAATTAGTGGGGTGCCTGCAATTAATGGCTTCAAGCTAGGCCATTGATTTATCAGTATCGAAAAAAGCTCAAAGAACATATTATTATAATTTATTTGGGAGCAATTTGGGGTGTGTAAGTGTAACCACCCCCTCACAGTTCATTGATCTAGCATCATTTCTTTCCAAGGAAAAGGCTAAATAGGGGCGTCATGACAAGCACCCAGAATAATGTCTTCCTGGGATGGATAATGCTTATGTATCTTGAAAATACATGTGCTTCAAGAAGTTCAAATTATGTGGTGGAATTAATTGATTCGAGATGGCCATTCCTAGTTCCAGTGATTTGTCTCTATTCTTAAATTTTTATCTGATATATTGCATCTATACCAAAGAATATAATTGAGAATAAAATACGGTTGCAACTTACAGTCTTGGTCATTTATTCCTGTGTGTAGCATGGCAATGCCCTACTGTTCCTTCCCAATTCAAACAATTGGAAGCAGGCACCTCGCACAAGGAACAGTAGCACTGCATCATGCAGGGCAATTGTTTGTTCGCATGAATGTCATAGATGCCTGCCAAGACCAAAGACATGAACGAAGAGATGCACCGAATGACTGTTGAAATTACCTTGCTGCAATGGTTCTTGTGAAGTGTCGTATCGAAGGGAAAATTACCACACGAGTGCCTTGGGTGAGGGAAGTCTCTCAGTGCCACCTATTTAATCCAGGCAGATGTTAGAGATTTATCTATGCCATATGTATACATGTATGTATTCAGCCACAATCATCGAAGATGAGACTATTCAATTCACAAGAAACTAAATGGTCTCTCTTCTTTTGAGGAAACCTAAATGGTCTCTTTCATCGGATATTAATTCGAAGAACATAAGATACTTTTAGATAAAACATAACAAAAAAAATCACATTGGGAGCATGCTTAGTTCTGAATACACAGTAGTTCTGATCTGGTAGAGTTTTGCAAGACATCAGGGGCCATCTCAGGCGCCGACGATCTCAGACTACAACGACGTCCTCGTCATCATCCTCGTCAAATATCCGCTTCTCATGAGCCATCTCAAGGCAGTGATCATATGAAGCGTCTTAGCAGCTTCAACGCCACCAACAGGTTCGCACTTCACTACAGGCACCAGCACGCCAGGAATTACGTTTGCAGCATTGCAGCTGCGCTCATTTTTGTTGCCGCCATCAGAAGGCTTCTCAATCACAAACATCTCCTCAACCGTAACCTTAAGGAGACTCGTCTCGTCTTCGTCGATCTTATATGGGTTGTCCATGCAATCACCAGCATATGCTTTTGCCGAGTCCTCCAGTTGATCTGCTTCCACTTTAACAATCTACAGATCAGGACAGGAAAGATATTGTGGTAATTTGTTTATGGGTTGGATCACAGATGAATTTCAGAGTGCAGTTCCTTAGGTACCGGTTCTGAAATTTCCCAAGTGCAGCAAGAAAGCTAATAGAATAAAGCTATAAAAATCACAAAGAGATGACCACGAATTACAACTTGTAAAAAATAGTTGTACAGATTTAACCTACCGTGAAGTTATTAATAGAAAAAGGAAAGGAGCAAAGGATTAGATAAGACTAACCTTTCCTTTTGATGCGATGAGAATCACATCATCATCTTCCATCAGGCTCACTTTCTTAGCGAATTCCTCAAGACTTATCTCGCAGCAATCATCGTCGGGGCCTGCATCATGTTGTTCTTCGACCTCCACGATCTTCACCATTTTTCCCTGGTAGGCCCTTCCTCTCCACCACTATTGGATGGAAAATCACCACAGAGCATGCCCGTTTATATAAGCAGACGGCATCACAAAACCTATTTATTTCTCCACCACTAAAAAACTTGTTGCAGAATTCGAAATGGCATACAAGGTAACGAGGAGCCTCACGTGAGAATCGAAGGGGCACACGGATTTTCATAAATGCAAGCCATTTAATACGATTATTAGTGGCCTTGCAAAATCTAAACGAACTTGCAGATCCCAATGGGTAAACAAATTTGGAACCGGAGAGGATCATTATAGGTGTGTTTAGTTACATGGGCTAACCTAGCCTGGCTAAAATTTTAAGCCAGGCTAGCTAGAGCCTGCCTTGAGCAATGCAACCAGCTATTGTTTGGTTGCATTAGCTAGCCTAGCATTGCTTTTGTTTGGTTGCCTAGGTTAGTACTTGCACACACGCACTTTCCCTTCTCCTTCGCTGGCACACCCTCCCCTCTGTCGCACCCGTAGAGATGGATGGCCGTCACACCCGTAGAGATGGATGGTTGCCGCGCCCATGGCCACCTCCCCCTCCACCTCGACGCGCCTCTTGTCTCCGCCGCGTCCGTGCCCACCTAGATCTTCGCCGGAGCTCGGGGAGATGCTCCCTCTCCGCCGCGCCCATGGCCACCTGCCCTTCCACTTGCACCCGTCCGCCCCTTGCCCTCCGCCGCCCCCGCACCGGATCTTGGCCGCGTCCCTTTCCCTCCACCGCACCCGCACAGGATCTTGGCCACATCCGTGCCCCTACACAACGGCGGAGGACACGGATCTTGGCCGGAGCCACAGCATGTGGTGGCCGAAGCTGAGGGAGATGGACGATGATGGAGATGGACGGAACTCCCTCCCCCGCTACCTTCTCTCCCCTTCCAGTTCTTGCCGGTGGTGGTGAGGAGCACCGACAGGTGGGCCACCTACTTGTACTGGCTTAGCTAAAACGCAGGTCCAAGCATCTCCAGCAATGCAGCCTTAGCCACTCTTTTTGGCTTTCACAAGCCTAGCTTAGGGCCTACCTAAGCATCCAAATAGACAGTGCATTATGGAAGCCTGGCTAGGCCCTAAGCCAGACAACCAAACATACCCTAAGATTTAAGAGACAACGAGACACATACATGTGCTGGAATTAAGTGGACCACAAGAGTACAAGACTGATACTAGTACTCCATAGAAGGTTATATTATGTAGGAGCATCATTCAGTTTGTGATAGGCAGTACACAGATGCATGCACCAAATCTTGGGCTGAGATCTATCACCAGCACTAACCATATTTACTAGTTACTCCAAAATAACCTTCCCATCAGAAGAAGCTGAGACTGCAAAATGCAGTTTGCCCGATCTAGCATCGGGGACAAAATCAACTAGGCTTTGCTTTCTTTGACTTTTGCATCAAGAACCTCATAGACTTCCACTTTTTGTCCCTGTCCGAAGCGTGGCAGTGCCCTCCATGCCCCTTCCAGAACACACATGGGGCAGCAATGTCACAGACATAGCAGAAACACTGCAAACAAGATGAACACAGTTCAGCAGCCAAATCTGATAGGTGATATCAGCAATGCTACTCTAACATTGTACAGATTCAAATAGTAGTCAACAAACTTATTGTGCTTTTGAGTTCTGGAAGTAGTATATTATTTTCTTTCCTTTTTTTCTTTTAAAGATATGGAAACACAGCCAATTTTCTTTGCCACAATAGTGCATCAAGTTGAAGTGTTAACAAAACACTAATTCACCTATATTTTCATCCATACAGCTAACCAAAATAAACAAGATCATACTGAGCTAAGGCAACATGATAATCGAGCCCATTCATGCTTGCCACTTCAAGAAACAAAATTCTAGAAGACAATACTGGCATGGCAACCAACAGGTATGAGCTACAGTGCTACACATTGCAACTTAGTACTGACCACCATATTACCGAATAGCTGGTTATGATATGATATTTACAAAAGCTTCCATTTCATTCCTTCAGCTTAAATGAATCTCATTAATTCATCTAGGAAAGAACTGGGCTGAAATGTCATAACACAGTGCTTGCTACTGTTAGCATGATCCATTTACCTTGTGACAAGGAAGGATTTGCAAATGGCTTTGTTTTTATACTCAAACTTAAAATGAACAATTCAATCATGCACAGTTGCTATGCTGTCAGAAGTTTGTGATAAGTTTGAGCATAATGCTGTAATAATAATGAGACCCTTCATGACCTCATCGTTATTCCACATTTCGAAGCCCAGCAATGCCCACCAGGCCTACCAAGGCACACGTGGGACACCGATGTTGCATATAAAGTAGAAACACTGCCACACATGGTAAAAACTATTTGGTGGCAATCTGATGAACTTTAGGGAAAATTGTGGAGGTTTCTAGTAGCAAGCAAATATTTGTTTTACCATTTGATAGGTTTAAATGGTGTTGTAAATTGTAATTTACCGTGACAGCACATAAGTTGAAAGTGTCAAACAGGACATCAATTCGAAACCCCAACAGCTAAACAAAGTAAATTAGACTGCATTGAGATAAGGCCACAAAATATTTTAAGGCTTTTAAACATGCTGCTCGGCGCTCAATAGACAGTCCTTGCAATCAGCTGTTATTGACATGATGACCAACAAATGGCTGTTATCCTTTTGCAACTTTAGCAACAAATTTTCAAGTCACAATATACAGAGCAATCGTTTATAATATAATATTTACAAAAAGCTTCATTTCTATCCTCCCCTGACTTAATGAATAATGCACACAGTAAGCTTATTCAGTTAGCCACAGCTACTGTTAGTTTGAGAACAATGCAGTACTAACTCCACGTAAAATAGCATGGGCAAGGAGTGCGAGGCTTGGCGCGACATTACCTTGTCACAATAGCGTTCATGAGGGGTTCTACTAAATGGGTGCTTTGCACAAGCAGACCTCGCATGTGGGTAATCTCTGCACGCAATCTGCAATACCACATTGGAAAGATTGAAATTAAAGATTCACGGCTCGCCCTTTGAACACCACATCAGAAAGATCCCACATTTCAGATTGACGGTTAGGCATTTCATTCGCGCCCTCACAGGAGCCGAAAAAAACAAACCCCATCCTCTGGAGTCTTGTCGCAATCGCAAGCGTACCTTTCCTCGCTCTGCAACGACCGCGATTTCGTCATTGGCGGCGGCGGGGGAGGGGGCCACCTCGGTGGTGGAGGAGAAGGGGTCTCCGGCGAGGATCTGGCAGTCCTCGTCGTGGCGCTGCTTCTGCCGCGGGGTCCACATCTCGATCTCGTCGTCGAGGTCGAGCGTCCGCGGCGCGGGCCTCTTCCGCGCCTTCTTCGTCGAGTGGCTGCCGCCCGTGGAGCGTTCAGGCGACGAGGGGATTTCGATCACAATCAGTGGCGACGCCGCCGCGGGGCTCTTCCCGGCCGTAATCGCCGACCCCGGGGACGCCGACTTCTTGGCCTTGGCGGCTGTAGCCCCCGGGTCCAAGGGCGCGGGCGCGGTCACTGGAGTCGACCGCTTGACCTTGGCCATTGGGAGGGACGGCTCGGAGCCTCGGACCGAAACCCTAGACGGCGGGGGAATGTTGCAATCGATCGGGTTGGGGAACGTTGGGTTCGGCTTCGGCGGGGGAGTGAAGATGAGGAAAAGGGAGGGTTTTGAGTTTCGATTCGAAATGCGGCTCAAACCACCGCCCATCGGTGGTTTCTGACATGTGGACCCATGTTGTCGTTGGGCCTTTCCGAAGGGTGCATGAAGGTTGGGAAGATGGGCCTGCAGGCCCAGCTGTCTCTTCTCAATAGCTTTGATGAGACAATTCAGAAACGAAAAAGTCTATTGTACCAAGTTCAAAAAAAATTCTATTGTATACCTTCCTTAAGTCTGATTTTTTCTCGAATTTTAAAATAAAATATGTTAACCCTTAACTCTAAAATCAAATAATGTTACTCTCTACTCTAAAAATAAAATATCTTACCCCTCCTGAATTCTCAAACCGTTTAAATTACCTTCATGTCTTGGTAAGGAATAGCTTTAAAGGTGGTTTTTTATCTTTTTTCAGTTAAAAGAATCAATAAATACTTGATAAGGGTTTTAAACGGCAGAAAATTCTATACACTTTTGAAAAAATCGTAAATAATTATAGAGATAGATTGAGATATGTCAAATCCAAATAAAATATTTAGAGCTCATGAAAATATCTCTAGATGCTTTAAATAATATATTTAGCTCTAGGAGAAAACATCCAAAAATCCATAAAGTTCCAAAATATGATAATCAACATTTTAAAAAAAAATTTAAACGGCAAAAATATTGCATTCATGCTATGAATTCGTGTTACTTGCTTATTATGTTTTTGTTGCAATAAGTTTTAAAACATTTCAAACCTTTTTTGGTGGAGTAGATTATGTGGAACTGGAATGATTTGAGAAAACATTTTGTCTGAACAAATTTTATCTTATCATGAATGGTCAAGAGAGGAAAATCTCTAAGATATCTGGTAGGATCTAGATGGCTAGAAGGTGAATAACCTATAAAAATTTTCTATAAAATTACAATGTGACTAGAGCAAGGTGGTTAGTATAAAAGATGGCGCTAATTGCAACTACTTGCTCTAGCTCTAGTTCACACAATGCAAGCCTCCTATGCAAGTCTAGTAGCTTGGTTTCTAGGTTGATTCACACAAACAAAGCAAAGCTACTATCACCAAGTAGAGAGCTACAACTAGCAAAGCTACTAAGAAAAGCAACTAAACTAGTTACAACTACACTACCACTAGCTAAGCTACTTGTTTGATGGATTTTTGTCAGAATAAAATCCGTACGTACACCCTTGTCTATGTGTATTACCGAGCACATTAAAAAAAAGAGGAAAATACATATGGAGATACATATGCATTGTCACGTACATGAAAGCAAAGAAGCTAGCAGGCTTCTTCATGTAATGAGAAGGAAAGAAGCCAATATGTTGCAGCGCCATGCATGCATATATGCACATCAAAGAAGCTGGCAAGCTAGCAAGTATGTATATGTTGAATCGAAGAAGCTAGCAACGATTGCATGGGCCTATACGTTCCATGTATGCACGTGAACGTGTTCATGATGTACAAATAGAAGAAGCTAACGGGTGCAGCCATATATATGCGTGCGTCTGTATATGTCCAGAACTGGCTGTAGAGTTTGTATATACGTCAGCACGTGCCATGTATTTTCGGTATAATTGTACACCAACCGAGCCGGCATGGTGCGGCGCGACTCGGCATGTGGTCTAGAATATTCTAGAACTCCCCGGTATGTACGACCAGCAAATACGTGGATCATGAGCTAACTGAAATTTAGCCAATGATCGTGTGTGCTAAAGGGAAAGGTAGAAGGAGCATGTGCATGTGTTGTTCACGTGTGCAAGATGCTAGCGGCCGATGTAGACCCAATTTCTCTACAACTAAAAAAAATCCAAATGTTATCGTCACCGTCGCACCACCGCTCCTCCTTACCTCTCCGATAATAAACGTCACACCTCTTCCCCTCCCGTCCGCTACGAACAACTGCCCACGCCGCCCGCTCCTCTCCAGCTCGATACGGACAACCGCCGCGCCCTCGCCAGCTCCCCCGCGCCCTCGCCAGCTCCTCCGCGCCGCCACGCCGCCCGCTCCTCTCCAGCTCGATACGGATAACCGCTGCGCCCTCGCCAGCTCCCCCGCGCCGCCTCCGTCGCTCCACCACCGCGCCCTCGCCGCGCCGGCCCGACGTCCATGGTGTAGGCGGACGCGGGGAGTGCCCCGGAAGAGGCGACGGCCAGGCATACGGGTCCGGGGGTGGCAACGCCTGTGCACCAACGCCGGGTGCGGTACGAGACCCTTCGCTAGCGATGACCAACTAACATGTATGTCCATCCCTTATCTGTTCTCCCAGTTGTGTGATGCCGAGGACCCAAACCCTAGCTTAAGCTATTTCGTGTACTCGGATCTGATCTAATTACAAGCGTGTACATGTATCTTGCCTGCAAAATTCGGTTTTGTAACCACAGGTATAGTCTTGTAACCATTATGTTATTGTTTATCGAGTGCCCGTGCGTAGCTACAGGAGTACGTAGAATCGGACATTTAGCCATACGGGTAAACCTTATGCAAAATCTCATGACATCCAATAAATATTGAAATTAAACCAATATCAAGCAATCTAATATTTATTATTAAGAATAGTGGTCTCTTTATTACTCTTGTTACCCCATTGGCAGCTACGAATAGTAAGAACGCATGTCTTCGTCTCTTGTAACACAACCAACTTCTCCCCAAATGCCATGTAGCAAGATTATAACAACAAAATTATGTGCATGCTTATATATATGTGCACGGGTGCTATTCAATTGGCGCCACCAAGAATACGCTCAAACAAAAAAAAGATCTAACTCCATTCAACTTTAGTTGTTTTTGCTAAAGCACCATATATGAGTTTGTTCACCCGGCTTATAATCCGTCTTTTTCAGCTTATTTTTTCAGCCGGAACAGTATTTTTCTCTCACAATAAATCAGCCAACAGTGTTTTTCAGCCGGCTTATCAGCCGAGCCGAACGGGGCCATGCATATTCATTTAAATAACTCTAACTATATATGACACATGCTCACAAGTTTTTCTCATATGACAATGAAAAAAATAATTTGCTCGTAACAATGAGAAGAAATGGCACATCCACTCTCTGAATTAAGATATGTTACGAAGGTAATTTGAAACTTTCAATTAACTAACTAAATATGTACAAAATTGGGCTAGCAGGGGCCATGCCCCCCACCCCACCCCCCAAACACAGTAAAGACATTTTAATACTTGTAAATATTTCAACTACACATCCATAAAAATAATTATTTCACCAAGTTTTAATAATAAACTTGTGTATTTTTTGCTGTGGATACTAAATACATATACAAAAGTATTGAAAAAGCATTTGGGGCGGATCGGCGTCCCTGCGCCGTTGCCCTCGCCGGCTGCTCCTCGCCCTGCCTCATCCCGCGCTGCCGCCGCCGCGTTTTCCTCTCCCCGTCCTCAAGGCCGCCTCCGTCGTCAGCGCCAGTACCGACGCTAGCACCGGCGGCGTGCGTCGGCGGTGAGCCACCTGGAGGTGGACGATTAGCAGGAACTAAGGAATCACCGCAATGTCGAAGCCGTTCCCAAGCCAAAATCAAGCAGCGCACGGCAGCTACTCTCCCTGCGTCCAGCGCCCTCTACCTGCGTCATGTCCCACGGTGAGCCGCCAATCCTCCCCAAATGTCTTAGTACAAATCATTCCTTTATGTGCATTAGTGAAGTTGTAAGCCAAAGTGAATTGACGTGTTCCAGATTGACATGTTCCTTTTTAAATTCGATTTGTTGCTACTAAAATAACGCAAAAAACAAAAAAAAACAGTTTCAAGTAATTTTCCCCAATGTTAACAATTGTCGATGGTGCTATTTAGCAAGGGAAACTGATAGTGCATCTGACTTCAGTATTTTTTTTAGTTTTAGGTAATTTTCCCCAATGTTAACAATTGGCAATAGTACTATTGTAGCCCATGAGGAAACCTCTACGTTATCTTGTAGCAAGATTCTTTTACAACCTCCTGCTGATATATAATCCTGATGTTGGTGAACACCAGAGAAACTACACCTATGTGACTAAATCTGTGCAGTGGTTGCATATTAGATTTGCCATATTGTTTGAAAATATTCAGCTAACTAGAACCTATGTCTCCAGCAGTGCAGCCTAAGTATCGGTTATGACATGTGCATTGATTTTTGTTAGTGAGCAATGAGTAGTACTGTTTTTCAGTTAAAGAAGATAACGTTGTTTTTTAGTCAAGAAACAAAGAACAATGTGTACTGAACCAATGGATATGTTATCTAACCTTATTTTCATTTGTATATGTTAGTTATCTAACCTCATTTTAAATTGTACTCCGTATATGTTAGTGCTGACAAAATTTGGTTTATTGCCCTGCCACCAGAAGAGCAGAGGAGGACGCCTTGGGTCCTGTGTTCTTCAACGTAGCTGCAATTGTGGTAGCTACCCTCTGGTAGTCTGGTGCATCCACTCTCCCGCATCAAGCTCTGTGCTCCATAAGGTGATCGCACTGCATCTCCTGTCACCCCACCTCGCTGCATCTCATTTCCACTGGTTATAGACCTTTTGATTCTCTGTCCAAGCACTCCACTGTCCAGGAAACAACAGATAGCTCTATAGCAGTTCTGGGGAAACCCAGATACCATATCATCAGAGCTTGGTTATCAACAGTTATTTTTTTAACATGTCCCTAAATTAAACCAGAAAACTTGAACCCATCTAATGTTTGCTCCTGCAAAAGCCGGTTGTAACTACGATTCATTATGTTCTTATGTTATTGTCAGATTGCTACAGTGCAGTTCTATTTTCAGTAATCAGCAGTAAGCTCTATAGCAGTTCTGGGCTTGCTATTCAGGGATTGCAGGTTTACTACATAGTAAACTCCATATTAATGCTAGATGGTTGTTTTTTTAAGGAAGACAAGTAGGACAACTGATTTCAAGAACAAAGTGTCATGTTGCATGAACTGAAAAATCCAGTTAACTTAATGCACTCAAGGACTGCAAAAATAGTAAACTCTCTGCCTAATAGATTATTCCTAAAGTATCAAGATCAGAGCTACAAAAGAGAACATAAGTAGCACATGAATATGCAAACTATCTTTTATGGCCATGTTGGTAGATAATGGATAACCAAATTTAAGCGTCTACAACTTTTGCTCTTGCACTATCCTGACCAGCTTGAATCCCTGGTGAACAGAACTACCATCTTCCCTGCCTCTACAATGAAGAAGCAGCAGAGGACCACACAGGAGGGATGCCAAGTAGTAGGCGAGTAAGACCAGTAGCAATCGTGATCTATCACCTGTTCATGTAACTTGCTTGCTCACCTCCTGTTTGACAATATACCAATGTGTGTCCTGTGCTTGTGTTTTAGGCAAAGGCAGACATTAGGTTGCTTTGAAAAAATAGTTCAATTAATTTATGAGGAATGACAGCAATGCAACTAGATAGACCTATTGGAACGGGTAAAACATAGTGGTATAGCACTAGACTTAGCCTCAGATGCATAATAACTATGGCTATTTTTTTGCCGGGCTCATGGACAAGATCCCCACCTTCGTTGTCGACCCACTTGCTGGCAAGGATCACTTACGCAATTATAAATAACAACACCACCTCTTTCTATCTCCTTCAACCTATTTGTTTGTTTTCTCATCAATGTGGGACAATATGGGGCTACAGAAGATTTATATGCATATAGTTTGTGGATATCAAATTTGCTGCTGCGGTTCAACTTGCAGTGACAAACATAATAACGTATGGTAAAAAGATTTTTTTTTGATAAGTATTGTAAAAAGAATTCATTTTCTGATTATGATTTGGCTAGAAGCTTGCTTGCAGCTTTGTCAAGAACCTACTCGTGGAATAAAGTAGACCATGTACTCTGCAATATGTTGATGTCTCATGATTGAAGTATCTATGCCAATGTTCTTTTACAGGAACATGTGGTCCTGAATAGACCGAGGGCATTTGTGCACTGGCTTTGGAAAGCAAAGATTGAAGAACAGTAAGTTCGGAGTTATCTCTGTTTTTTTATTTTGTTAATACTTCTATTCAGTTGCAAGTTTTAACATTCCACCCAAACCTCTTGATTTAGCATCCAGTAAGATGTGACTTATATAAAATAACAATGAAAATGAATAGTTTTCTTTTGTTTCGCTGCGATGGTGGATAATTGTGCAATAATATGGTGGATGAATGAGTTGGGTCTGAATACTAGGTTATGCATCTTTTGGGATTTGACTCTCTCTTCCAGTGAACTAAGATCCATGAGGTTAAGAAGTAAACAGTAGAATCATAATAAGAATTGTCCTCGTGCAATTGATTAAGATGGAGTATAAAAAAGGGGTGCCAATCAAAATAAGTTAGAGCACTGAAGTGATCCAGTGAGAGATCACAACTCAACTTTTATTTCTTGCGGAATTTGGGAAGTAGAAGTAAGAACAGAGCACACTAGATTTGGTACATGCTGATGTATCTGCCCAATTTCCCCTCGGATGCAGGCAATGATCGGGATCAACTTCCTGTCCAAGAGGATGTACCTTGAAGACCATGCCATTTTGCCTTCATCTAATCCGAACTCAGTTTTTGCAGGTCCAGTGGGAAGGATAAGGTCCTAAAGTGGATAATGGTATATCATTTGCTTGGTACCTGGTATATTTGTCGCACTGTGATCCTTGTTTTATGATTAACCAGTGTCTGCCCAATGGAAATTAGAATTTTTTGGGAATGGTATAGTAGAAAAAATAGTGCCACTGCTTGTGAGAATATTTATTTACTTTAATTTTTGTCACAATTGTTTAGCTCTAAAATTTTATTTGGGCACATCTTCCTTCCGTATTATTCTTGGGAAATTCCTTTGTCGGTCTATGCCGGTGTATCGATAGTGATAACAAATTAGCTAAAAAAGCTAGACAATTTAACCAGTCAGATAAACATAGCCACACTTGCTAATCACCTGAGAATGCAAATTGAAGGGTGCAAAATATTAATATAGAGGAGACCTTTTATATACTACTATGCTTGTCTAAACAAATATTTTAGATGCTTAATCAACTTCTGCCTCAACAAATTCATTGTTTGATGGACCTTATTTGTGGCACCAGGTGGCTACGATGGTGGAAGAATGCAAATGTTATGTCCGTGGACAAGATAGAATTGACGATTGTAATGGTCAAAATATACATTTGTGTTAGTTTTTGTTGGTGAGGTGTGATGCTGAGATATCAATTCCATGGTGTGGACAAAAAGCCAAGGCAGCGGGGGGGGGGGGCATGGTGACGAACGGCAACAACGAGGCACTGCACCCGTGCTCCCAAATGTTTTTGACTGAAATTCAGAGGAACGAATGTTTTTACAGAATCTCTTGGTGATCACTGCCACTATGGTTTCATGCATCCTACGAGCCTGGTCGATTAATCTCCAACCAAAGAAAGAAAAGGGGATTTAGGCGGATTTTATCCCCTCCCCTTCAATCCTCTGAAGGTCATTTATTTGTTCCATATTAAAAGTAGGTGCATAGAAATGGCTTGAGCTTTGTAATTTAATCACATAATCTAATAATCTATCATTTTGAAAATTTTGTTTGACTTCGGTAATTGTATTGTTTTTTCTAATCTTTAAGTCCCGTAGCAAAGCACGGGAACTCAACTAGTATAGTTCCAAAAAGACCCAAAAAATTTGCACAGTATCCGTCACATCGAATCTTTGGACTTATGCATGGAGCATTAAATGTAGATAAAAAATAACTAATTGCACAGTTTGTCTATAAATGTCGAGACGAATCTTTTGATGCTAGTTAGTCTATGGTTGAACAAAATTTACCAAATAATAACGAAAGTGCTACAGGGATTTTTTCTAAAAAATTTTGGGATCTAAACGAGGCCGTATATGCATAGATATACGTATGTCGTGCATGCACCGGAAAGAAGCCTGCATGTATGAGTATGAGTACACGTGTAGGAGGAAGCAAGAGGTATGTGCTGGCTGTTCGGCTCCGCATACAGCATCCATGCATGTATGCGTGTACACCTACTAGATGTACGTATTATTGAGTGCCGAACCTACGAGTCGGTCAGTGCGGAGCAGTGACGGAGCACGGAGCCAAACAAAGGGGGCAGTTTAGCTTACGAGTTTACTGTACAACTGTGAGCATCTGAGTTTACATCTAGCGCAGCAGCTGATGCAGACTTGCGCCGTGTTTTACATGGGCGCGTTAGCTTCTGACGCGTCAGTCACAGCTGTTTTAGATTTGCAGTGATGTTTTTCTACTCTACAACTCGTCGATGTTGCAGGTTTTGACTTGAAAGTCTGTAGCGACACTGATGGAACTAGAAAATTAATTCCCCAGAGCGAAGCTCCCTGATAGTCAACACCTAGAAAGAAGATACGCTGTGTAGAAAAGATGGCAAATAGCGTAGATCACGCTCGGCCTCTGCCTCGAGATGAGACGTGCGCAGGGTGATGTTGCAGTGACCGCGCGGAGGAAGGGGGGCCAGTGCCCAGCTTCGCCTCCACAGTCCTCCGTCCATGGTGCGGAGGTCTGGATCAGGATCATGCAAACATGGATCCTTCTGGAAGCCCAAAGGATAACTATCAAACCTGAGTCATGCACGGATAAGCGTCGCAGGCCCGCAGCCTGTGCGGCCAGCAACGAGATCCCAGTATATCTCTCGGCATCCAACAAACAAAGGCGGCGCGCGTGCGTATATCTGTGCCCAACGCAACCCTAGCTATTGGCCTATATAAAGGAGCCCCGGGGCTTCACGAAAGAGGCTAAGCCCCCAAAACTTTCTTAAAAAGTGTAGCCGTCACATCAAATCTTTAGACGCATGTATAGAACATTAAATATAGGTAAAAAAATAACTAATTGTACAGTTTATCTGTAAATGTCGAGATGAATCTTTTGAGCCTAGTTAGTCTATGATTGGACAAATTTTGTCAAATAACAACAAAAGTGCTATAAGAATTTTTTCAAAAAAATTTCACAATCTAAACACGGCCTAATCACAATTTCCATCCACAACTCACATAGTGCCGCCGCCAGGCTTCTTCCTTCTCGGCGAGTCAGCTTCCTCGACACACGGGCGGACGGCCTATCTGCTAAGTCGAAGGAGGTCACAGGCCACAAGCCGCCGCCAGGCTTCTTCCTTCTCGGCGGGTCAGCTTCCTCGACACACGGGCGGACGGCCTATCTGCTAAGTCGAAGGAGGTCACAGGCCACAAGCAAGGAGATGGCATTCATCCCTTTCATGGGTACGTACTGACATGCATCTATTCTTTATATTATTCATCTCATACACATGGTCTGTTGTTGGTGAGTCCTCCGTGGAGCCGGGTACCGTCGGAGCGATGTTTGCAATGCAGCGCCGTCGCGAGCCAAATCGATCCGGTATGCCTATACAGGGAGATCATCAAAACCAGATGCCGACGGCTGCTGTACGCGGCTGCCGGACGCGGACGTGAAGGCTTGACGAGCCATGCATGCATGGCGCGTATGTACGCATGCACGTACAAGCCAGGCGGAGCGGCCAGAAGCGCGGCGCCGTGATGTGTGCGTACACATACATGATGCAAGCAAGGCCAAGGCAACGTGCATGCATGCACGTACAGGCCCTGCACGTACAGGCCACGCACGGGCGTATCTACGTACAAGTCCCGGATGCGTTGAAGGCCTCCAGGAGCACAGCTCTTCGACGCAAGTCTTCATCAACTACAACCACTCCAGTACCTCTACACGATCAAGTTCCACGGCATACCACGACGACATTGCCGAGGAAGTCCGAGGCGATTCAAGCTGCACATCCATGCAAGTGCTACTGCGATGATCATACGACGTTCGACACCGACGAGACGAATGCAGGCGGGCATGGCTGATGTTCCAACCATGTTGTACCGGCTAGATGACCGACGAGGCTCCTAACGCCAACACCACCTATACATCTACACTAACACCCCACATGAAGTGAAGCGAAGATCGAAAACGACGACCATAGCAGTAGAATTGGAGGTACTCCGTGAGTTAGCTCATGGGGTAATTAACTGGGAGCTTTCCGAGCCCCAGGAACCATGAAGACCATGATCGCCCATGTCAGATCGCTGCTAGCCGACTATGTACCGCGCATCATTAGGAACTTGTATTTGTTAACTCGTGATGATTAATAATATGTATGTTCCTGTCTTTTTATTTTGTGTACTTGGTACACTAGCACGCCCACACGAGAAGCCGCTGTAGGTGGATTTTCGGGTGTCCAAACACTACTCAAGCAACTACCACACAAGACAAGAATATGAATGTAAATGCAAGTGAGATAGTAGCAAACCAAATGAGGCAAGTGAGATGAATACGAAGATATATCCTCGAGGTTCGATTGCTTGCCAGTAGCCTGCATCTTCATTGTGACGAGTCCAAACTAGCTAGGTTGTTTGCGCGCTAATTGGCATCACACGGCAACCCCGTCTCATGGACGCTGCAAGAACCACACAAGAGGGGCACTCCAACTAGCCATGATTCCAATAGAGTTGCTCTTTGCGAATCTTTCGTGAGGAATGAGCACAAGAGCCCCTTATAATCAATCGATCGGAGCCGGCAACAATCAATGCCGCACGACGATCCTCTGCTGCCTCCAAGACATCTATGTGTCAGCAACCCCAAGAGTAACAAGAATCCCGTAGCCAACACGATCTCTAGTGCCACTAAATGCCTTAACTCAATGCAAATGCACTAGGATCACTCACAATCTCACTTTGGATGATGCAACTTTGAAAGAGATGAGTGGGAGATGAAATCTTATGCTCACAAGTCACAAGGGTTTTCAATATGTTAGGGAGCCAATAGAGCCGGCCAAGGGTCGATCACCATCTATTTATAGCCCCTAATGGGGCCATCCAACCATTACACCCATTGAGCAGAAATTGGGGCCATTGGACAAGGCTGGTGCCTAGCATCAAACAAATGCAGCCTTTGTCCAATGCTCCTTTTAATGCCATGTGTCGCGCCCAACGGCTTTCTACGCGATGTCTGATGCTATATTGTCTGATGCAGTCCAAAGAGGTTCCAGACAGAGCTTTTGGCCATCGGACAAGTCTGAGGCCCTACATTGGACAAAACAGCATTGAAGTGTATGTTTGCAGATGGGTTTATATTTGAGTGCATATGAAAAGAAAATAATAATATAAATTAATGGCAAGCAATAATTAGGGCCTTGTTTATAAAGCAATTCCATGTTCCAATCCTTAGATTATGAAATTAATGTATCATCAAAAGAAAAATTGGAAAAAATGAACTTATTTGCTCTCTGTCCACCGTATCTCCTCTTCCTTCTTCGGCACTAGTCGCACGTCCCATTCCTTCTCGAGCAGCACATCGACGTCTCCTTCATCCTCTGACAGGCGTGCAAAAGTGCTTTAATTTGTAGGTTGCATTTATTCACTCCCTCTAACCGACATTAAGATCCTTGCGCTTTCATATGATTCGACATGGTAAGTTGGGCATAAGCGAACCATCCGGTGTGAAAAAGTACCGAGGATGCAGCCTAAAGGAAGTTGAATAGGTGAATCTAAAAATTTATAACTTAAAATACGAAAATTGTTAGAATAAAAAATTTGATTTCTCAAAAATCCTAAATTAGAGAATAAAACCCCTCTAAGGTACACACATAGTGTAAAACAGATACTAAACAAGCCTAAGAGCTAAACATCTATAAAACAAAGGATTAAATGTAGAAATACAAATTTCAGTATATAGGGGTGCCAAACCAGACTGGTCTGGTATGCACGGGTAGTGCACTCATAAAACTAAAATCTCCTCCTTTTTTGTTCTAGCTTTGATCCTTTGCCGTAATGGCTTTCCAAAGACTGTGCTATGAAGTTTTCACACACACAAATAAGCACAAACCCAAATAGACTGAGACAAACACAAATATAGCGGGTGAAACACTTGGAACAACCAAAACTCATGAAATGAATTAGCTTAATGCATGAAACCATATTTATACTTCCTGCGTCCTGAAATATATTGTAATATGACTTCTAAAGTTTGCACCGAAATGTAATGCATTCTATGTAATGACTATATCCAAGTTTGGCAAAGTTTGTTAAAAAAACCATAATTTGAAGAAAAACTCTTTAGTTAAATATAATCTACGGTACAACCTAAAGCTCCAAAAGGGAGAGTGCGAGTGAACTGTGAAGGCAAGCGGGGTCAAAGGTAGCCCGCAATAGCGAGACATGGAGGAGCGAGGCGAGGGATGGTAGAAAGCCCAAATCCTAATTCCCCATCTCGCTCGCTGTATATATTAAATATATATACTCTTGCTCCAGCTCACCATTTCTCCCCCTTCCTTCTCTTCCCTAATCATCTCAGCGAATCCAATCGAGCCCAAGGCGATGGACAAGCAGGGTGCGGGCGGGGACGTGGAGGTGCCGGCGGGGCTGGGGCTGACGGCGGCGGAGTACGAGCAGCTGCGGTCGACGGTGGACGCGCACCACCGCTACGCCGTGGGAGAGGGCCAATGCTCCTCGCTGCTGGCGCAGCGCATCCAGGCGCCGCCGGCCGCCGTCTGGGCCATCGTCCGCCGCTTCGACTGCCCGCAGGTGTACAAGCACTTCATCCGCAGCTGCGCGCTCCGCCCGGACCCCGAAGCCGGCGACGCCCTCCGCCCCGGCCGCCTCCGCGAGGTCAGCGTCATCTCGGGCCTCCCCGCCAGCACCAGCACCGAGCGCCTCGACCTCCTCGACGACGCCGCCAGGGTCTTCGGCTTCTCCATCACCGGAGGCGAGCACCGCCTTCGGAACTACCGCTCTGTCACCACCGTCTCCGAGCTCGCGGACCCCGGGATCTGCACCGTCGTGCTCGAGTCCTATGTCGTCGACGTCCCCGACGGCAACACCGAGGACGACACCCGCCTTTTCGCCGACACCGTTGTCAGGCTCAACCTCCAGAAGCTCAAGTCCGTCGCCGAGGCCAACGCCGCCGCTGCCGCCACCACCAATTCCGTCCCTCCGCCGCAGCCGGCGGAGTAGCGGCGGCTGCAATCGGCAAGGGAAGAAAGCAACAGCAAGTTTTGGGCGTTTCTGTTATTTCACTTCTTGGGAAAGGGTTTCTCTGAATGAAATCTGATCATGGATGGATTTGAACGGGACAAGGAGGGGTCCGGTCAGCTTGAATTAGGTGTCATTGCAAGGGTGCGACCTGTAATAATCTCTCTTTCATCTCCTAGTTTCCTTCCTTTCATCTTTACTTCTTCCTGAATTTGGTTAATTTCAGCTTTATGTGATTGGAATGATTCCTTAGGAATTGCTGCTGCTCATATATCTTTGCATTGCATATTCCCGTTGTATGTTCTATCGCATTGCATATTTGCAAGTAACTATCTTCATGCATGCGATCCATGCCTAGTTTGATCCTCCTAGATTGTTTGGAGTACAAATGCAAGGGAAGAAGCCTACTATTGCTAGCGCTACTGAATCGCTGATCAGTTGTCCCTGGTCTACCCATTCGTGTCTTAGCAGTTGTTGACTGGTGATGATTATGCATGGTTCATTTTGTTGTTGCAACCGAATTTGTTGAATAATTTGAGAATGCAAGAAACATTGTTTTTTTCTCGAATACGCAGAAGATTTGCGTATCATTGTATTAAATAGAAGAGTTTAAACAAACATACAACGCGCTTCTATCGAGCGTCGAAGGAGGTCGACCTAACACAGCCGTAGTTGTACCATCCTAGCAAAAGACATCTTAATTTGATATTACATAAAAAAAACAACCAATACCGATGCGATATCTTGTTTCAATATTACGTAAAAAAAACAACAAATACCGACGTAGTGGTGCGACCTAGGAGGTGGCCTGGTCTTCGCGGCTGCCTGAACGAGCCCTTTCCAACCGCCGAGAAGAGCACGTCCATCGTCTCGATGTTGGACGCAGTTAGGTCGCCGTCGAAGAGCTTGTCAAAGGCCTGTAGCTCCGACGCAGATGGCGCTGATGGACTCTTGGTGTATGCAAGAAACATTGTAGTGGTCCATTTTTTTCTCATATATTTGAGAATGCAAAAAAAAAAACATTGTAGATGAGCTGCTAGTCTGGTTCTGTGTATTTTTGTGCAGTTGTACATCATATATTTGAGTAATAATTAATAAATCTCAGGTAGCTCAAGCATAGCAGTACACGAGGAAATAGCAAACCTCGTCGATTCCTTAAATCGTACTGGTACTATATTTGATGGTTGTCTTGAGATGCTTAGCTTGGCAGTGTGTTTTTGTCTCTTGCCATATTTTCCAGCGACGTGTACAGTGTTTAGGAACAAAGAGTCAGATAAACTAGGGCGTTTTGTTTTCATGCAATGGATATGGATGTCACCATCTTTTTATTGCAGCTCCCAAGCAATTCTTATTTGTACCAGATCAGTGTGACGTGGCGAGTGTATTTTCACTCATCTTGTACACATTTTTCTTGTACTTAGCTTCAGCTTGGCATGCTCATAGACTTACTGCCGATAGGGCTTTAATTGTACTGAAAAGAGGAGTGCTTACGCTTCAAAGTTTCTATTTATATATACCATTTTCGATGGCATTGTCTTTTTTTCCCCTTTCAATTCGTGGAAAAATCAAATCTCTTTTTCTTCAATTCGTGGGAAAATCAAATGATTTCCTGTAAAATAAATTCTTGTGTTCCGAAGGCCGCCGCACCTCGGCTTTATCTTGCAACGCCTCTGAAAAGCTAAGGAAGATTCAGACAGTGAAGGCGCGGGAAATGAGTGACTGAGATGCTCACGAAACCAATGGCAATTTCCTTTCGTATTCCGCCACAGAACACCATACCAGGGGCAATTTGCCACAGTTGAAAAATCAAGGGATTCTGGCAGCACTGTCATTGCCCGTGTGACTTGCACATAAAGGAGTCGTTCGGCTGTGCTGATAAGCCGGCTGAAAAACACTATTGGCTGATTTGTTGTGAGAGAAAAAATACTGTTTCGGCTAAAAAAACAAGCTGAAAAAGACGAATTATAAACCGGATGAACAGGGCCAAAGCCGAGGTGCTCCACTTCCATTTCCATCTCACCAATCCCCTTTTCTTCGTCAGCAATTCGGAATCACCAAAAGGTTGAGAGACTTACGAGTTACGAGCAATCAGCGGTGTCTTCTCATGAGCTTTCTTTCCTATTCTTCAACGCCGTCACCAACTGGTTTAGATTCCTCCTGCTTTACCTTGCAGGTTGCAGCCACAACTGAAATACAAAAAAAAAGGTGGTGGAAAATACACATATCCATGGATCATCACCCCGAGTTTATGTGTTCACCAAAAGAGAAGAAAAAGAAAAGAAAAGTCAGTGGTCCCTGGATCGGCAACAACAAACCCTAAAGTTCGTGCGCTCAAATTGGCTACCAACTGTACTCTCATCGTAAGAGAGATCTAGTGCCGCATTCTTATGGGTCCCTTCCTTTCGTATCACAAACTGTGCAGTTGCGCAATCTTGCAGGCAGCGAAATCTGCAAAGACATGTCGTCCTGCATGACAGAAGCAAGCAGAGGCGTACTGGTGGCTGCCGTGCCGTTGGCGTTGGCGATGATGAGAGAGGAAATTAAAAGCCTGGGAGGCAGTTGCACTCTCACATGGTGCTGTCTTCCGGACAATGACCGCCCCTCATCAACTTGCCCAACTTGCACTAATAATAAATCAAAGCAAGAAAAGAGAGTCCTCTACTGTGCGCCTCTGCCCATAGCTCAGCTGGCCTGGACAGGATACAATCATGTCAAGCACAACTAATGAGAATATTTTTTTCTCAAAAGTCCAACAGATAGTGATCACCAAATCACATAAAGCCAGGGGCAAAAAACATAAAACAAAAAACTTCACGGTCAAAAGTTGGTTCCCTGACGAAGAAAGTCCAACAGATAGTGATCACCAAATCACATCAAGTCAGGGGCAAAAAAAAAACATAAAACTTCAGGGCCAAAAGTTGCCTAACGGAGAACAAAAAATTGGGGTGAGAGAGGCTCGAAACTCTCGACCTCAGGATCACTCATCATTAGCTATGAGACCTACGCGCTAGCCAACTGCGCCACCACCCCATTGGTGGTTAGCTGGGCTGAGGATTTATTAAATCTGTTCATAGACCATGCAATAGTTAAGCTCATCCATAAACTACATATTTCTCTCACAAAATTTATTGACCCGTGTGCATAAGCTGGCGAGGATTATATGAGGATGTCATGTGATGTTAATTATGTTATGAGCTATGTACTAAAAGTTAGTATTATTGAAAAAGTTATCTTAGATTTAGTAAATAGCTCAAGCTATTGAGAGTGTCGTTATTATACTTGCTCTTACCAACTCCATCAAATTCAAGACAAGCCCCATTGTCTGCCTCACGGATCTCATGTCCATGGCGCCAAAAAAGCCCAAGGTTTACGCACGGAGAAATTTTATTTTGTACATAAATTAGGGGATGTTTGGATGGATTAAACTAAACTTTAGTCCATATTTTGGACACTAAACAGAAGGCCTAACATGAACTAATCATGGTTTAACATAAACTAATATAGGCTAAATGATTAGTAGAACTTATTTAAAAAGAAAATTTTAATTAGTCCATGTTCAGCCTATTATCCAACTATAAACTTCAATCATGCTCTTGCACCGTCGACATCAGACCATGGTCATGGTTGTCGTCACGAGTCACGACACCGTCGACATGAGACCAGTTGTCGTCATGACATGAATGAATCAGCAGAAGCGGGAAAGAACATTCAGAACGGCACACGTTCAAGCAAAGCGAGGACGCCACATCATCATCCTAGCGCGGACCTGGTCAACTGGTACGCCAAGAAGCAGGCGCCGTTGGCCGGCACGCTGCGCGCCATGGCGGGGCCGAACCCCTTGTACAGGCCCTTCACGCCGTCGGCGGCGAGGATCTTCCGGAAGGCGTCCATGGAGCCCGAGTACTTGGGGTTCTTGTAGTCGTCCACCTGGATCACGCTCTTGACGACATCGGTCGGGTACACGGAGCCCCAGAAGGAGGCGCCGGCGAGCCCGCCCGCCAAGATCAGCGACCCACGGCCGAGCTGCGACGTGTCCTGCCCGCCGGCGAGGACCTGCTTGGTCGCCTCGTACACGCCGAACATGACGGCGTTGCCGGGGACCTCGCGCGCCAGCGTCGGGAAGAGGCCCTTGAACAGCCCGCGCGTGCCGCCTTCCGATTTGAGCACCTGCTTCGCCACGTCGATCGGGCCGCCGTATTTCACTGCCGCGGCGGGGGCGGTCATGGTGGCCGCTGCGGCGCCTCCTGCGCCGGCGGCAGCGGCCGCTGGAGCAGGAGCAGCACTGGCCAAGACGCTCTGGGCTTGCAACCTGACAAGGGATCAAGGATCAGTGCTCTGCAAACAATGGTGTTCAGAATGAAACAAGCTACAAGCAGCAGGGAGGGTGTCTCTGCCACAACAAGCAACTGAGCTGCACTTGATGAGCTCGGTGGGGCACGCCAGGAACGAGACGGCGACTCCCGCGCCAGCGCCGGCAACGACCTGCTGGCCGACCGTGAGCGGCGCGCCTGGCTCGGACCGCAGCACGGCCTCCAATTGTCCCCTGACGGTGAAAAGGACGGCGTTGAAGGCCGCCACGGTGGCGAGAGGCGCGCCCATGCCCTTGTACAGGCGGCGCCGGCATAGCGGGGCGGCTAGCCGGGCGGCGGCGTCGGCTGGCTCTGCAGCTTCACCTTGAGTCCTTGATGGTATCGAACGGGTGGCCCACCACCAGCTGCGCCGCGCCGCCCACCGTGCCGACCGTCAGGTCCTTGACCACGTCACCCATCTGCCCTGGGCGCACACGCTTACAAAATTCAGTTGGGTGCTATCTGCCAAACTAAAAACACTCTACATCAACACCTTATTCTTGTTTCGATCTCTTATTTATATTATTCAGAAAACACATGACACATCGAATAATTGTAGGTCACATTCACAGCTGTTCTAGAAGCTGTTGACACCGTTTTTTTTTTGGCACGTGTCAAAATGATCGGAGTGAGCAGGAAGAAGGTTACTGTATACGGCAACAGAGGGGTGCCGATGAAAACCAATTTGTAAGGATTGTTGCCGATGAATGGTGGTGACCGATGGAAAGGTAGACTTAGATTCGGAAGCGTTGTTGGTGAGATTGGAGATGTTATTGTCAATGTCGATAAAGAAAGATTCGAAGACTGCTGCCGATGGAGCTTGTAATGACAGGAAGCATGCCGATAAACGAAGATTTGAAGACTGCTGCCGATGATAACAGGTGGCGTGCCGATGGAGAGAAAGTTGATGAGAATTGCATCGTAATCGAGGCGGACAGGGAAATAGATAGGTGTTGATTTCCTTTTCTATATGTGTTAGAGTCTGATTTGTGTAAGAGTCACGTGTTTCCTTAGATATGGACTCGGTGTCCTAGTCGTGTTTAGTTATGTTTCTTTAGATCAGGATATAAATATAGATTGAGGGGCAATGTAATAGATATATCAATCAATATTAAACCAATTTTTACTCCTATTTGCATCTACTTATTTTTCGGCGACTTCGTCAATTTGCATATTTTTCTTTTTTACGAGTTCTCATCGATTCGGCGAGCTGCATCGCTTTAGTGCGACCTTCGACGATCTTCGAGTTCCACGTGAGTACCTCTTGGCCGTGACTTCCGGGCGTATCGCTGTTGTCAGGACCAAAGTGCTCGTATTTTCATCCTCGTCGATTAACAGGTCAAATCGACTGGCACGCTTTGGATATCGATTCGGGTATTAGCCCTTTGTGTTTGCAGATCCACTTTTGCATCAACACATCTTTTGGCACGCCTGGTGGGACAAATCAATCCGATCAATATGTTCAATCCTAAGATCGATTCAGGGAACATCATCGCGGTATCAGAAGAAGATCTTAAGGAAGATCAGAAGCAGGCTATGGAGAAGGCTATAGAAGAATACATGCAGCTTTGCCTGAAATCGTTCAGCCTGAACAAGAGTGGATAAGTCATCCAGAAGTAAGATTTGTCGTTGCCTCGGCAGGTTACCTTTGATTCCAATCCTGGTAAACTTCAAGAGATGGTTAATTCTGCAGTAAATCATGCTTTGATTAATCACTCCAATGTGCTGTCCAATACTGTTCATAATGCTGTGGTTCGAACTCTTAAAGAATAGCAAGAGTCACCGCATTACGTTGGGCCTGCTTATCACCAACCAGAACCGGCATCTGTCAATACTCCATCGGCTCCCTCGGCCGTTGTGGGTACATAAGTTACTTCTCCTCCAGTATCGGTAGGCTTACCTAATATTCAATCTACACCGATATGATCACATCCGGTACTATCAGGAGGACGAGTTCAGCTTAATACAGATCTATCGACATCAGCTATGTCAGGCCCTGTATCTCAGAATAGCCAGATTCCTGCTAATTGGTGGGGATATGGTATGCCTCTGGAGTCATCTGCTTTCAATCCTGGGTTACCTCAAGTGTTTGATGCAGCAGGAAAAGCTCATATACCATCGGCTGTTTCGCCGATGGCCCAAGTGCCTCAATATGCCACATCAACTACTGTGCAACCGACTCCAGGAGGTTTCCAGATGCCTTTGGTTCAAACACCCAATTCAAGTCCATCGGCAAGCTTACAACCGATGCAGCAGAAGGCCCCTGCTATGAGTCAACCTGGAGTCCAGTTCATGCCTCAAGCTGGTTATAATTATCCAACAATGTCAGCAAATTACCAGCCATCGGCAATTTTTATACCGATGAGTTCTAATAATGGTTGGTCAGGACAGTTACCTATTCAGCATACAGTTCAGCAAAATTAGCAGGTTGCAGGGATTCAGCAAGGTCATATGCAAGCTGGTTTTCAGAATCAAGCATCGGCAGCTCAGCCGATGAATCCTTTCCAGCAGATTAATGGACCGCAAGTAACGACAAATATGCCAATTGCTAGAGATCGTGGGCCACAAAGATACGTGGAGGGATATCAGCAGGCACCTCCTGTAGAAATTCAGCCAATTCATCAGCAGGAGGCTGATGCTTTTTAGGCTGATAAGATAGCAGAAATTATGAAGGGTCAGTTTGGGATAAAGCCCAAGGTCAATACTTATTCTTATCGGACTCCATACCCTCTAGCATATGATTTAATTCCTCTCCCA
Organism: Saccharum hybrid cultivar R570; assembly: GCA_038087645.1. Classification (NCBI taxonomy): domain Eukaryota; kingdom Viridiplantae; phylum Streptophyta; class Magnoliopsida; order Poales; family Poaceae; genus Saccharum; species Saccharum hybrid cultivar. The sequence goes on along the minus strand of JAQSUU010000066.1, from coordinate 30,025,183 downwards.
AATTGGTACAAGGTACCAGATTTTACTAAGTTCTCTGGACAAGATGATACATCAACGATGGAACACGTCAATCGCTTCATTATTCAATGTGGAGAGGCAGCTAGCAGAGATGAATTGAGAGTTCGATTATTTTTATCATCTTTGTCTGGATCGGCATTCATATGGTTCATTTCATTACCGCCAAATTCTATTATTACTTGGGCTGGTCTAGAAAAGCAATTTCATAAATATTTCTTTGCTGGAATCCATGAAAAGAAGCTTACCAATTTGGTAAAATTGAGACAACGTAATGATGAATCGGTAGAAAGCTTTGTGCAAAGGCTACGAGATGTAAAAAAATAAGTGCTATAGCCTGGTGCTGGATGATCGGCAGCTTGCCGATCTGGCTTTCCAAGGATTATTGTCATATCTTAAGGACAGATATGCTTCTCAAGAATTTGAAAGCCTGAGTCATCTTGTACAAAGGATCTCTGATCAAGACACTAGGGTTTTTGAGCCTAAAAAGAATTGGAGCAAAAAAGTATCATTTGTTGAAAAGGTAGAAGATTCTAATTCTAATGAAGAACCAGTTATCGGCTTAGCTGAGTGGGTTAAGAATAAAAAACCGATATCTTGTCCCTTTGGTCAGAAAGAGCCAGAGAAGTTTACCTTTGATATTACCAAAGCCGACAAGATTTTTGATCTTTTGCTTCAGGAAGGCTAGATTAAGCTGTCACCTAATCATGTGATCCCATCGGCAGAAGAGTTGAAGAAAATCCTGTACTGCAAATGGCACAATGCAACTTCACACAGTATAAATGAGTGCAAAGTGTTCAGGCAATAGTTACAATTGGCTATTGAATCTGGGAGAATTAAGTTTGGTAATTCTAAGACCCAGAAGCCAATGAAAATTGATCAACACTCTTTTCCAGCAAATGTATTGGATGCCAAGGGTAAGACCAAGGTGTTGACATCAGAGGCTGCTGAGAAAAACGCATCAGTGGACCCCCAGCATCGGATAACTACCGATGATGCAAAAAGTAAGGGTATGCTAGAAGAAAGTAGTAGTTCCAAAAAACCCCCTCGAACTGGCATTGCGATTACCCATCGAAGACAGCAGGAGGGTTGGCGTCAGCGTAGGGACCGATATCAACAACAGCAAGAAGAGAGACGTCGAGAAGAGTGGTATCGGCATCAAAATCATTGGAGGTGCCCGTTTTTCATCCATTGCTGGGAAGAAGGTATTAAATTGTCAACTATTGAAAATTGCCCTGAGTGCAATGGTTATTATGGGGTCAATCAGTCAGAAAGGAGATTTCAACCTGGCAATCAGGGTTTATCTATCAATGGGCCGATCAGAGGCAGAGCATCAGTGCATGATCGGCTGGGGGCAGATTTAGTGTACATGAAAGGCTTGGTAAACGCGCTGGATATTTTCCAAGAAATAAAGAGGAGCTTGAGGAGATGGCAAACGCAAGAGTTCCCGATGAAGAAATATTCTACAGGGACCCTAATATACGTCGTGTAGAATCAACTGGGACCTGTTATCAGCCGGTTTGGAAAACCAAGTTTCCTCGATGGTGCCCTGAGGGTCTGACAAAGACACAGAAAAGAAGGATGCAGCGTGAGCGTCAGGAGGATTTATACCGAGAGGAAAATTCCTCCAATGAGAGGTCTGGTAATCAGCAGTGGCAGGTAAAACACAAAAAATAAGGGTCCATCGGCAGATGTTAATATGGTATTCATGTTGCCGATGGAGTTTTTGGCACTATCTGATGATGAGAAAGAAGTTGTTCTCTCTGATCAAGTAGCTCAGTTGACACTAGATCCAATGATGGCTGTTTTTGAGAAACCTACCGATGACGAGAGACAGCATCTTAAGGCTTTGTTTGTGAAAGGCAGAGTTGATGGGCAGCCTGTATTTAAGATTCTTATCGACGGAGGGGCTGCAATTAATATTATGCCTTATGTGATGTATCAGAAACTTGGTAAGGGAAATCAAGACTTGATAAAACCGATATGATGCTGAAGGATTTTGAAGGCAATGTGTCACCGGCTAAAGGGGCAGTATGCGTTGAATTGACCACCGACAGCAAAACCTTGCCGACGATGTTCTTTGTTATTAATGGCAAGGATGCATATAATCTGCTTCTAGGAAGGGATTGGATTCATGCTAATTGTTGTGTTCCTTCTACAATGCATCAATGCCTCGTACAGTGGATTGGGGATAAGATTAAGGTTGTCCCTGGTGATTCTTCTTATATCATCGCATCGGCAGAATCAGATACTTATGAGGGAACCAAATGCATATCAGGAGAAGTTTGGGAAAAAGAGTTCCTTAGAGTTGCTGATTATGAAATTCCACCGATCCAAGCAGTCGGTTCTGAAGAAGAGTTTTAATGGATAGGTTTGCCGAAGATGGAAAATTAGGTCAAGGGTTCACATCGGCAGATGATTTAATAGAAGTAGATATTGGTGATGGCGATAGGCCAAGACCTACTTTGATTAGTGCTAAGTTAGATTCCAAGTGTAAGCAGCAAATAACTGATTTGTTAAAAGAGTATAAAGATTGTTTTGCTTAGGATTATACTGAGATGTCTAGATTAGACCGATCGATAGTTGAACATCGGTTACCTATCAAATCTGGATTTTGGCCACATCAGCAGCCAGCACGCCGATGCAACCCTAATATACTTCCTGACATTAAGGCCGAAATAACTAAATTAATTGAGGCAAAGTTTATTCGGCAGTGTCGATATGCAGAGTGGATTTCTAATGTGGTTCCTGTTTATAAGAAAAATGGGAAACTTCGTGTTTGTATTGATTTCAGGAATCTTAACAAAGCCACACCGATGGATGGTTATCCAATACCGATTGCTGATTTGTTGATTGATGCTGCAGCCGGACATCAAATTATTAGCTTCATAGATGGTAATGCAGGTTACAATCAAATATTCATGGCTGAAGAAGATATTCCCAACATTGCTTTCAGATGTCCAGGTCATGTGGGATTGTTTGAGTGGATAGTCATGACGTTTGGTTTGAAAAATGCCGGTGCTACTTATCAAAGAGCTATGAACTTTATTTTTCATGAATACATCGACACATTAGTGGAGATCTACATTGATGATGTAGTGATCAAGTCTGGAGATATCACAAAACATCTAGCTGATCTACGAAAGATACTAGAGTGCACAAGGAAGCATGGATTGAAGATGAATCCTAATAAATGTGCATTTGGTGTATCGGCAGGTCAATTCTTGGGTTTTATGGTGCATCAGCGGGGCATTGAAATTAGTAGGAAGTCTATTGATGCAATTAACAAGGTGGTTGCTCCTGCCAATAAAACTGAATTGCAATCTTTGATCGGCAAGATTAATTTCATTAGAAGATTCATATCTAATCTGTCGGGTAGGATCAAGGCTTTCAGTCCATTGCTTAAATTGAAAGCCGATCAGGAATTTGTATGGGGAGCTGAGCAGCAGTCAGCCCTAGATGAAATTAAGGAATTTTTAACAAATCCTCCAGTGCTAGTTCCACCTCAACACGGGAAACCTTTCAGGTTGTATTTGTCAACTGATGATACTGTTATCAGTTCAGCTCTTATTTAAGAATTTGAAGGGAAAGAACGTGTTATTTATTATTTGAGCAGAAGATTGGTGGATGCTGAAACAAGGTATTCAACTATCAAAAAATTATGTCTGTGTCTATACTTTTCCTGTATCAAGTTAAGACATTATTTGCTATCTGCCGAATGTACTGTCATATGCAAAGATGATGTGGTCAAGTATATGCTGTCGATGCCGATATTAAGTGGTAGAATCGGCAAGTGGATTTTAGCATTATCAGAATTTGACCTACATTATGAATCGGCTAAGGCAGTTAAGGGGAAGGTTATGGCTGATTTTGTCACTCAACATTGCAATACAGTGGACTCTCTGGAGGTTGCTCCTTGGACACTTTTCTTCGATGGGTCCACATGTGGTGAAGGAGCAGGTATCGGCATTGTGTTGATTTCACCTCACGGAAGGAAGTATGAATTTTTATTGCCGATTGTTGCTACATTGACAAACAATCAGGCTAAATACCAAGCCTTGATAAAAGGGTTAGAATTGCTTAGGGAGATACGTGCCGATGCTGTTGAAATCTTTGGTGATTCTATGCTGGTTATAAATCAATTAACTGGAATTTATGAATGCCGAAGTGAAGTTTTGATTTTGTATTATGAAAGATGTTTGCAATTGCTAAAAGGGTTTAGAGATTTTCGTCTTGAACATATTTCTCGATTGCATAATGAAGAAGCTAATCAACTAGCTCAGCATGCTTCAGGGTATCAGCCTATCTAGGAAGTGCTAACATCGGCAGTTGATATCAATGACTGGAGAAAGGAGATTGTCGATTACTTAAAGAATCCATCTAAAAAGGTTGAAAGGCGTATAAGATTCCGAGCCACCAAGTATGTGCTCCTTGACGATGAATTATATTATCGGACTATAGATGGAGTTTTACTCAAATGTATTAGTAGTGATGAATCGAAAAGCTTGATGGGTGAAATCCATGAAGGAGTATGTGGGGCACATCAATCAGCTTTTAAGATGAAATGGATGATTAGAAGGAATGGATACTATTGGCCGACTATTCTTGAAGATTATTTTAAATATTTTAAAGGATGTCAGGAATGTCAGAAGTTTGGTAATATTCAAAGAGCGCCTGCATCGGCTATGAACCCTATAATTAAACCTTGGCCGTTCCGAGGATGGGCTATCGATCTCATCGGTCAGATTTATCCGCCATCGAACAAAGGACATAAATTTATTCTGGTTGCTACCGATTATTTCACAAAATGGGTTGAGGCAATTCCTTTGAAAAAGGTGACATCGGCTAATATGATCGATTTTGTGAAAGAGCATATTGTTTACCGATTTGGTATTCCTGAAACTATCACTACCGATCAGGGTACTATGTTTACATCGGGAGAATTTGATGAGTTTGCTGTTGGCATGGGAATTAAAGTTTTAAATTCTTCTTCCTATTATGCTCAAGCTAATGGTCAGGCTGAGGCTTCTAACAAAGGGATTATCAAACTCATTAAGTACAAAATTAAAGAAAATCCTAAGAGGTGGCATACAGTATTAAATGAAGCCTTGTGGTCATATCGGATGTCATGTCATGGTGCAACCAAAGTAACGTCTTATCAGTTAGTATATGGACACGACGCAGTGTTGCCTTGGGAAATTAAAGCTTGCTCTAGGCGAATACGTTCTCAAGATCAACTGACAGCCGATGACTATGATACTCTTATGAAGGATGAGTTGGAAGGTGTGGCAGGTCATCGGTTACGGGCTTTAGTTAGCATCGAAGAAAATAAGAAAAGAGTAGCCAGATGGTATGACAAGAAGGTGAAGGTAAAGGAGTTTGCCGATGGAGATCTGGTCTGGAAGTTGATTTTATCGATTGGGACTAAAAGTTCAAAGTTTGGAAAGTGGTCTCCTAATTGGGAAGGTCCATATCGGATAAATCAGTCTGTTCCTGGTAACGCATATATTCTAGAAACCCTCGAAGGGGTTGTATTTCCTAGAGCATTAAACGGAAAATATTTAAAGAAATATTACTCTAGTATCTGGATGGATGCATAAAAGTATAGGTGCCGATAACAGTCCTATCGGCTAGAATTATACAAGGATATCAATGTTTCATAAAGTGCCGAAGCAATAGACAAGATTTACAAGTTTAACAAGGGTTGGATAGCCGATATCGCACGCAGGTGCAAGGTCCTAGATGGCTAGAGGGGGGGTGAATAGCCTATAAAAAATTCTACAAATAACACTAAGCAAACTTGTTAGAATAACAAACGGCGTAAAGCGAGTTTTGCTTAGCCAAAGGTTGTGATGCAAGCCTCCTATCCACAAGTCTAGTAGATTATGATCTCTAGTTCACACAAGAGCTATGTAACTAAACTTACACTAGTGAGCAAGCTAACAACCACTAGCAAAGGCTACCACTAGAGCTACACAAGATAATCTAGTAAAAGTAAATGCAAGAGAGAGGATTGTGAAACTTATACCGACGGTGGAGTGAAGATGTTGCCAATCACCAAGATGATGTACAATCAATCAATATTGACAACAACACAATATGAAGACCAATTACCGGGAGACAAGAGACACAATATTTTGTTCACCCGGTGTTCACTTGTGCACCGACAAGCTACGTCACCGGTTGTGTCGACCAACACTTAGATGGTTTCCCGGTGTGACCCTCAAGTCACTTGCCCCTCAAGGCATGCCCCACAAGGCACCGCAAGACACCACTCTCAAGTGAGGTAACTCAATGACACGCGCATTCCACTAGAGTTGCTTTTGGCGTCCCACCGAGGAAAGCACAAGAACCTCTTACAATCAACCGGAGGTGGCCAAGAACAATCACCTTCTCTTGCCAACGCCTCCAACAATCTCCAAGCCGGCTAGGAGCGGTACTCTCCAAGAGTAACAAGAAATCTACCGGCTCAACCACCCACAAGTGCCACTAGATGCCCTCAAGCTATGCAATGCACTTTGGGATCACTCAATCTCACTTTTGATTTGCAATCAAGCAAGAGAGATGAGTGGGAGGAGAAGCTTTAGCTCAAAGGATGCACAAGAGTGTTAGAAATGCCAAGCAACCTCCCCAAGGGCCGGTCAACAAGTATTTATAAGCATCCCACACAAATAGAGCCGTTGCCACTCCACTGAGCGTTTTTCGGGATGACCGAACGCGCCGGTCGAAACTGACCGGACGCGCTTCACCGCGTCCGGTCGCCCTGCGTCGTCCACGTGTCCCTCGAAATCAAACGCGGCTGCCAGATCTTCCAACGGTCACTGCACGCCAACGGTCAAACGCGATGATCGGACGCGCAGCTCAAATGACAGGACACGCCGATCGCACAGTACCGCGCGCCCGCGAAGCATCGACCGGGCGTGCTCCAGATAACGACCGGACGCGACAGTGCCAGCGTCCGGTTGGAGTCCAGTAAGCTCCCTCGACGACCGGACGCATTCGATCGCATGTGACCGGACGCGCACCGCGTCCGATTAACCTTGCTAACCGCAGTTCCCTCAGGGCGCCTGACCGGACGCGCCGGTCCCGCGAGTGATCGGACGCGCCGGTTGCAAACCCTAGCACGCGCGCCTGACTGCTGCGCTGTACTGACCGGACGCGTCCGGTCACACCGTGACCGCGTCCGGTGCAGCGTCTGGTCACCTCTGTGACCTCCGTTCGCCTCCATTTCTTTTCCGACTTCCGGCGTAGTGGAAAATAGGCATTTCATTTCCCTGAAATCGCCTGAATCCCGCACTCGCAAGCTCAGCGGGAGGGAGAGAGGAACCCAAACCCCTCTCTACCCGCAAACCACAGCGCGACCAACGCCACCTTTGCAAATGTGCCAACACCATCAATTGTACATCTCCATGTGCTTGTGTGTTAGCTTTTTCTCAATTATTTTCAAAGGTTTTCCAGTTAGCTCACTAGGCCCTACATGCAATGCACTTCATGAATTCACCTAGTGGCACCCATGTGTCGAATAACCGATAAGACTTCCCCTCTTAATAGTTTGGCTATCGATCCTAAACCACTCACACCCTCTATGGTGTCTTGAGTGTAAAACAAAATGGCCCTATGGTTATACCTTTGCCTTGAGCCCATTTTGTTTCTCCAAATGATATGATCCACTTCATATCATCACATGACTGTCTCGATCCATTGACCTTGACTTCACTTGCTCTTCACCGTTGCATCGGTCCGTCGGCGCCAAGTCTTGCTCAAGCTTCACCATCGCATGGTCCTTCGCTTCGAAGTCTCGACTTGCCCTTCACCTTCACAACCGGTCCATCGAGCCAAGCCTCATCTTGGTCTTCACCATCTTGGTCACATGAGTCAATGTCATGTCTCATATTCAATGACCACCTTTATCTAAATCATCCACTTAGATACAAAGGTTAGTCCTAGGTTTCATCAATTAGCCAAAACCAAACTAGGGACTTTCAATCTCCCCCTTTTTGGTAATTGATGACAACCCTCACAAAGATGATTTTGATAATAAAAGTTTTGAACTTGTCATACTTGTCCAATCATTTTGCTCATAAGTAAAGTTTGGACAATTATCACAAGCTCAATTTTGGTAGCATTAGCTCCCCCTACATATATGTGCATAGAGTTTGGATTGAAAGCTTTGCACATATGCATGGATAGAAGTGTTGAGAGAGTAATTCTATCAAAATGATGCTAAGGTGTAAGAAATGGACCTTTGAAGCGTGATACCAATCAGAGTTGCCTTTTACACCATCCTTAGCATCATGAAGTAACTAGACATCCATCAAAACTCAAGAACCCCGTGAGATCAACAATATATGTAAAGGTTCTTGGATCACTTGTAAAGCTTTAGGCATGTCTAGATACCACGTGTAAACTATTCCTATACATGCTAGTAGATCATTTCATCATCCAAGTTCTATACTAGCATTGCACCACACAAGCATGTATATTGAATTTAAATACATGTGCAATGAGCAAGTCATATGAGAATGCACAAACAAATGCAACAACTTTGTTTATGAGCTTGCTCCCCCTACTTGTGTGCATCTAAAATTTTATTTACCCCTTTATCATGTTGAATCATCTTTTTCTCTCCCCCTTTGTCAACAACTTACCCAAAAATGGGATCAAATTGTGGAGAGAAGAAAAAATGTTTGATGGAGTAGGTTAAAATTTATCAATTTTGGTTCAACCTAGAACACTTGCCAAAGATATTTAATTCGATTTGAATCAAAGACAAGCTTCTTCACACCTCATAATAAGGGTTATCTTGCCTATGTTGAATTAAACACTTATAGCAAATCTTCTAAATTCAACACTAGGTTTGCAAGCTCACAAATATGTCATATGCCACCACTAGATCAAAAAAAAAACAAATATAGAGGCAATAGTGGTAACATATATCCATCAAATTCATTTGATTTATCATGAATGCTCATGTATACCACTTATTATGTCTACATGCTCTAGCAAGTCCTTAGCATAGGATGAATGACATGTCAATCAACTTTTACCTTGCAATGTCGAAGGAGAGGCATGTCAATAAGTGGGTGGGATGCATTCAACTCATGTTTGAGAAATCAAGAATGTTCAACTCATTCCTTAGCTTGCAAAACCTCTTTTCATCAAGTGGCTTAGTGAGAATATCGGCAAGTTGATCATCGGTGCCAACACTTTCAATGGCAATATCTCCCTTTTGTTGATGATCTCTAATGAAATGATGCCTTATGTCAATATGCTTTGTTCTTCCATGTTGAACCGGGTTTTGTGTCATCTTGATTGCACTTTCATTATCACATAGCAATGGCACATTCTTGAAGTTGAAGCCATAATCCTTCAAAGTTGATTTCATCCATAGTAATTGTGCACAACAACTCCCCGCACTCACATATTCGGCTTCGGCGGTAAAGATTGCCACACTATTTTGTTTCTTTGAGGACCATGACACAAGTGATCTTCCAAGTAATTGACATGTGCCACTTGTGCTCTTTCTATTGATCTTGCAACCCCCATAGTCGGAGTCCAAATATCCAATCAATTCAAACTTTGACCCCTTGGGATACCATAGTCCAACATCTCTTGTTTGCTTCAAGTACCTCAATATTCTCTTTGCGGCCGTGAGATGACTTTCTCTAGGTGAGGCTTGATATCTAGCACACATGCAAACACTAAACATGACATCCGGCCTTGATGCGGTGACATAGAGTAGACTTTCAATCAAAGACCGATATTCCTTTTGATTCACCATTTTGCCATCAAGATCACTATCCAAATTGCCATTTGTACCCATTGGAGTTGAAATTGGCTTTGCATCTTGCATTCCAAACTTCTTCAATATGTCCCTTATGTATTTCCCTTGACTCACAAATGTCCCATTCTTCAATTGTTTTACTTGGAGACCAAGGAAGTAGCTAAGTTCACCAATCATAGACATTTCAAACTCTTTGGCCATCATAGCACCAAATTCTTCACAATAAGCTTGATCGGTTGATCCAAAGATGGTGTCATCAACATATATTTGCACTATGAATAGATCATTTCCAATCTTCTTGGTGAATAGAGTTGTATCAACCTTGTCCATCTTGAATCCCTTAGAGAGAAGGAAATCCCTTAACCTCTCATACCATGCTCTAGGTGCTTGCTTTAAGCCATATAAAGCCTTCTTTAACTTGTACACATAGTTGGGTTTCTTGTCATCTTCAAATCCGGGAGGTTGCTCAACAAAGACTAACTCATTGATGATCCCATTGAGAAATGCACTTTTGACATCCATTTGAAATAGTTTGATGTTGTGTGCACAAGCATAAGCTAATAGAATCCTTATTGCCTCCAATCTTGCCACGGGAGCATATGTCTCATCATAGTCAAGACCTTCAACTTGAGTGTAACCTTGAGCAACTAGTCTTGCTTTGTTTCTCACTACAATGCCATCTTGATCTTGCTTGTTTTTGAACACCCACTTGGTTCTAATCACATTGTAGTCATTTGGCCTTTCTACCAACTCCCAAACATCATTTCTTGTGAAATTGTTAAGCTCTTCTTGCATAGCCATGATCCAATCGGCATCCCTCAAAGCTTCTTCTATTTTCTTTGGTTCTATGGTTGACACAAATGATGCATGCTCACAAAACATAGCCAATCTTGATCTTGTTTGTACACCACTTCTAATATCACCAATAACACTATCAATGGGGTGATCTCTTGCAACATGTTGTGGTTGGAGTACTTGCACTTGATTGTTTGAGCTTGGTTGATCACTTGATGTATCTTGATGAGATGAACTAGCACCAAGATCTTGCACTTGAGAGTCACTAGCTAGCTTGAATGGAGAATTGAGCACTTGATCTTTATCATCATCTTGAATATCAATTACTTGCTTTGCTCTAATGTCTCCAATGTCCATGTTCTTCATTGCTTCCACTAATAGAGTTCCACCAACATCATCTAGATTTTCTTCTTCATCTTGTGACCCATTGGTTTCATCAAATTGCACATCATAGACTTCTTCTAGAATGCCACTTGAGTTGTTCCAAACTCTATAAGCTTTGCTTGTAGTTGAATAACCAAGTAGGAACCCCTCATCACATCTTTTATCAAACTTCCCCAATCTAGTGCCCTTCTTCAAGATATAGCATTTGCAACCAAATACCCTAAAGTAAGAAATATTGGGCTTTCTTCCATGAAGTAGCTCATATGGGGTCTTCTCTAGGAATGGATGACACTATAGTCTATTGATGTAGTAGCAAGCGGTATTAATTGCTTCATCCCAAAATGATTGACTCACGTTGTACTCATGAAGCATTGATCTAGCCATATCAAGCAATGTTCTATTCTTCCTCTCAACTAGGCCATTTGATTGTGGAGTGTACTTAGCCGAGAATTGATGTCCAATGCCATAGTGATCACAAAGTTCTTCAATTCTTGTATTCTTGAACTCACTTCCATTGTCATTTCTCACTTTCTTGATTCTAATCTCAAACTCATTGTGAACTCTAGTGAGAAATGTCTTAAAGATGTCAAACACTTCACTTTTGTCATTAAGAAAGAATACCCATGTGAATCTTGTGAAGTCATCCACTATGACAAATCCATACTTATTGCCGCCTATGCTTGTGTATGTTGTTGGTCCAAATAGATCCATGTGCATCAACTCAAATGCTTTGCATGTGCTCATTGTACTCTTCTTTGGATGTGAGCTTCCAACTTGCTTCCCGGCTTGACATGCACTACAAAGCTTATTTTTCTCAAATTCAACATCTTTCAAACCATTGACAAGATTGTGAGTTGTAAGCTTCTTCAATTGTTTCATACCAACATGACCAAGCCTTCTATGCCAAAGCCAACCCATGCTTGATTTGGAGATTAAGCAAGTTGTCAAAGAAGTTTCTCTAGCATTGAAGTCAACTAGGTAGCGATTCTCATATCTAAAGCCCTTGAATGCCACATTTGAACCATCCACACTAATAACTTCTACATCATCAACCCCAAAGATGCATTTGTAGCCTAGATCACATATTTGTGCCACGGATAGAAGATTGAAATCCAAGCTTTCAACTAGCGACACATTGGAGATACTCATGTCATTTGATATTGCAATCTTGCCCAAGCCAATAACCTTGCCTTTCTTGTTATTGCCAAATGTGATAGAATCAACACCACTATTATTGTCATTGATTGAGTCAAACATTCTTGATGTACCAGTCATGTGTTGAGTGCACCCACTATCAATAATCCAATGCCTTCCTCCGGCTTTGTAATTAACCTACAAGCAAATCAATGAAGCTTAGGTACCCATTTTTGCTTGGGTCCTTGTAGGTTAGTAACTAAGCTCTTTGGTACCCAAATAACCTTCTTCTTTGGGCCCACAATTGGTGTACCAATAAACTTAGCTTGCACACCCTTCACACTCTTGGTAAGCACATAACAAGAATTAAAAGGTATAGCATTAACAAGGTTTTTGCTTTGGTTCTTTTTATTGCAATTATGCTCTAAGTGCCCAACTTGCTTGCATCTATTGCAAAACCGACCATTGCCCTTCACAAAGCTAGGCTTTGGAGTTGCAAAGGCCGACTTGCCTTTCTTGGGGGTGTAGCCCAATCCCTCTTTGTTAAGAGAGAACCTTTGGCTACCCAAGCACTTAAGCAAGCGGGCCTCACCACCATAGGCCTTGCCTAGGGCGTGAGTGAGCTCATCCACCTCTCTCTTGAGAGTCTCATTCTCAACCATTAGTGAGGCATCACAAGTGAAACCATCACTAGTAGTGGAGGTAGAGTTGGTGATGGTGGATGAAGAGCTACAAGAAGGGTTAGCATTTGACATGATGATAGGTTCACAAAAGGATTCATCAATTATATCACATGTAACACCTATATCACATGATACAACAACCTCCTTCTTTGCTTGTTGCTCAAGTAGCAATGAGTGAGCCTTTTCAAGCTTGGAATGAGCCTTACCAAGATCCTCATGGTCTTCCACTAGACTCTCATGAGTGGTCTTAAGCTCACTAAGGACTTTCTCAAGTATTGCTACTTTCATTGAAAGCTTCTTACACTCCTTGTCCTTGGCAATAGCTATGTCTCTAGTTTGTTGCATCAAATCATATAGTTGTTCTTTAGTTGGTTCATCATCATCATTTTCATTATCATTATCACTATCATGAACATATTCCATTTCACTTTCATCATCACTCTCATCATATAATACCTTAGCTTCTTTAGCCATGAAGCATGAAGAGGATGAACCAAATAGTGATGGCTTCTTGTTGATAGCAATGGAAGCAAAAGCCTTGTTGGATGATTCTTCTTCTTCTTCCTCATCATCACTTTCTCAAGTGATCACATAGGCACCATTCTTGCCTTTCTTGAATGTCATCTTGGCCTCTCTCTTCTTCTTCTTCTCAAACTTGTCCTTGTTCTTCTTCTTATCATAAGGACATTCCGTTTGAAGGTGCTCGGTGCTATCATAATTGAAGCACTTCCTTTGTGACTCCTTGCTCTTGAAATTGTCATTTCTCTTTTTGAAGCCTCTTCTTTTGATAAACATCTTGCTAATATTCTTGACAACTAGAGCAAGTGCATCATCATCAATTTCCAATTCTTCATCTTCTTCATTGTCATCTTCTTCTTGAATTGAAGCTTTGCCCTTGGAGGAGGTGGCCTTGAATGCCACGGTCTTCTTCTTCTTTTCTTCCTCCTCCTTCTCATCAACATCTTGATCATACTTGTCAAAGGTCAAAACCTCTCCAAGCAAATCATTGGGCTTCATTGCATCAAGCCCATCTCTTTGTAGCATCATGATCAACATTTTGAATCTTCTTGGTAAGCTCAACAAAAACTTGTGGCAAAAATCTTGGTCTTGTGTCTTGTGCCCTAAGCTCTTGAGATCATTCACAATGACTTGCAATCTATGAAACATCTCTAAGATTGTTTCTTCTTCTTTCATCTTGAAGTTCTCAAACTCACTCTTGAGCCCATATAGCTTGGCACTCTTCACAACCTTAGTGCCCTCATATGTTTCACTCAACCTTGTCCATACTTCATTTGCCAATTCTAAATCCTTGATGCCCTCAAAAACTTTTGTGTCAATACCATTGTAAAGTGTATTGAGAGCCATTCTATTGCATGTTCTATTTGCTCTATCTTCATCGGTGAGATGATCGGGATCAATAGTAGCAAAATCATTCTCGGTGACTTGCAATACTCTCTCATGAATAGAACCAAAGTACATTGTCATTTTTCTCTTCCAATGAGCAAAAGAACTAACACCATCAAAGAACGGTGGCTTGCCCCCAACATGATTGAACACAATTTGAGCCATTTTTCACACCGAAGGATGTTAAGCCTTGATTAAAACGGTGACCACGACTCTGATACCACTTGTAAGGTCCTAGATGGCTAGAGGGGGGGGGTGAATAGCCTATAAAAAATTCTACAAATAACACTAAGCAAACTTGTTAGAATAACAAACGGCGTAAAGCGAGTTTTGCTTAGCCGAAGGTTGTGATGCAAGCCTCCTATCCACAAGTCTAGTAGATTATGATCTCTAGTTCACACAAGAGCTATGTAACTAAACTTACACTAGTGAGCAAGCTAACAACTACTAGCAAAGGCTACCACTAGAGCTACACAAGATAATCTAGTAAAAGTAAATGCAAGAGAGAGGATTGTGAAACTTATACCGACGGTGGAGTGAAGATGTTGCCAATCACCAAGATGATGTACAATCAATCAATATTGACAACAACACAATATGAAGACCAATCACTGGGAGATAAGAGACACAATATTTTGTTCACCCGGTGTTCACTTGTGCACCGACAAGCTACGTCACCGGTTGTGTCGACCAACACTTAGATGGTTTCCCGGTGTGACCCTCAAGTCACTTGCCCCTCAAGGCACGCCCCGCAAGACACCGCAAGACACCACTCTCAAGTGAGGTAACTCAATGACACGCGCATTCCACTAGAGTTGCTTTTGGCGTCCCGCCGAGGAAAGCACAAGAACCTCTTACAATCAACCGGAGGTGGCCAAGAACAATCACCTTCTCTTGCCAACGCCTCCAACAATCTCCAAGCCGGCTAGGAGCGGTACTCTCCAAGAGTAACAAGAAATCTACCGGCTCAACCACCCACAAGTGCCACTAGATGCCCTCAAGCTATGTAATGCACTTTGGGATCACTCAATCTCACTTTTGATTTGCAATCAAGCAAGAGAGATGAATGGGAGGAGAAGCTTTAGCTCAAAGGATGCACAAGAGTGTTAGAAATGCCAAGCAACCTCCCCAAGGGCCAGCCAACAAGTATTTATAAGCATCCCAAACAAATAGAGCCGTTGCCACTCCACTGAGCGTTTTTCGGGACGACCGAACGCGCCGGTCAAAACTGACCGGACGCGCTTCACCGTGTTCGGTTGCCCTGCGCCGTCCACGTGTCCCTCGAAATCAAACGCGGCTGCCAGATCTTCCAACGGTCACTGCACGCCAACGGTCAAACGCGATGACCGGACGCGCAGCTCAAACGACCGGACGTGCCGATCGCACAGTACCGCGCGCCCGCGAAGCATCGACCGGACGTGCTCCAGATAATGACCGGACGCGACAGTGCCAGCGTCCGATTGGAGTCCAGTAAGCTCCCTCGACGACCGGACGCGTCCGATCGCATGTGACCGGACGCGCACCGCGTCCGATTAACCTTGCTAACCGCAGTTCCCTCAGGGCGCCTGACCGGACGCACCGGTCCCGCGAGTGACCGGACGCGCCGGTTGCAAACCCTAGCACGCGCGCCTGACTGCTGCGCTGTACTGACCGGACGCGTCTGGTCACACCGTGACCGCGTCCGGTGCAGCGTCCGGTCACCTCTGTGACCTCCGTTCGCCTCCGTTTCTTTTCTGACTTCCGGCGTAGTGGAAAATAGACATTTTATTTCCCCGAAATCGCCTGAATCCCACGCTCGCAAGCTCGGCGGGAGGGAGAGAGGAACCCAAACCCCTCTCTACCCGCAAACCACAGCGCGACCAACGCCACCTTTGCAAATGTGCCAACACCATCAAGTGTACATCTCCATGTGCTTGTGTGTTAGCTTTTTCTCAATCATTTTCAAAGGTTTTCCAGTTAGCTCACTAGGCCCTACATGCAATGCACTTCATAAATTCACCTAGTGGCACCCGTGCGTCGAATAACCGATAAGACTTCCCCTCTTAATAGTTTGGCTATCGATCCTAAACCACTCACACCCTCTATGGTGTCTTGAGTGTAAAACAAAATAGCCCTATGGTTATACCTTTGCCTTGAGCCCATTTTGTTTCTCCAAATAATATGATCCACTTCATATCATCACATGACCGTCTCGATCCATCGACCTTGACTTCACTTGCTCTTCACCGTTGCATCGGTCCGTCAGCGCCAAGTCTTGCTCAAGCTTCACCATCGCATGGTCCTTCGCTTCGAAGCCTCGACTTGCCCTTCACCTTCACAACCGGTCCATCGAGCCAAGCCTCATCTTGGTCTTCACCATCTTGGTCACATGAGTCAATGTCATGTCTCATATTTAATGACCACCTTTATCTAAATCATCCACTTAGATACAAAGGTTAGTCCTAGGTTTCATCAATTAGCCAAAACCAAACTAGGGATTTTCAGCAGACGAATCTAGTCGGCTTCATTCATCTCTTTGATGTCTTCATCAGCAGCACCCTCCACAGGTTTGAGTTTTTTCTTCATGGCCAAGGCTTTGCGAGCTTGGATGTCTCTTTCTTGCTAAAGGGCCTTGATGGCATCGGGTAGCTGGTTTTCTTCTTGTCTGGCATGGGTTAAGGCTGCTTCAACTTCCTTCAATTCAGCCAGTAGAGCTGTCCTCTTCACCGATAAATCCAAAATTTTCTGCTTGAGATCGGCACCCGAGGTCTGCAAGTTGCCGATACTCTTGTGCTTCTCATCGGCAATCTGTTTCAGTTGTAGCATCTCTTCCTTGAGCTGAGCTTGAGTTGCTCTATCGGCAATACGGTGAGCAGCCCGTTGGTATTGCAATTGTCGGCTTTCTAAGTGGACTGCTGGGAAGAGTGTTTCTTTAATATCGATAGGGATCTAGCCACGGATTGTTTTGAAAATTTCCTTTGTAGGATCTGAATCATTTACCAACTGGGTAGTATCCTATTGTAACAAGTCTAGGAGAGCTTCCAACTTGGCATAGATTTCTGCCGATATTGTTCCCAGTGCCAGGGAAGAGCTTGCTTCCTCTCCATCATCATCGGAAACATCAATGGCAAAGGAAAATAAGCTATTTGGGGAGTCTTGTTCCTGGAAATAAGAAAAGAAGTCAGTTAAGGATAGGTATGAATATTATAAATCGACTAAGTCAATCGGCTTACCTGTTTCAAGGCAATTTCTTGTACTTGACTGGAGGGGGCGGCTTGGAGTATGTCGTGTGGAGGATCGGCTGAGCTTGCCGATGGGATATCCTCTGTGGCTTCATCAGTGGTTGGCCCTTGGGGTACGATGGCCGATGGAATGTCCTATACAGGAGGATTGACTGCTTGCTCAGTTGCATCGACTGGCTGGCTTGCAGACGTTAGGGCAGATGTGGGGATCGGCATGGACTTCTATCGTTTTTGTTGTGCCTCAGCATCTGTTAAGGCTTTACGCTTTGCTTGGGCCTCAGCAACGGTTGATTGGGGGGCATCGACACTTGTTAGTTGTGGAGGTGGAACATCTGGTACACTTGCCGATGTACCCATTTGTTGCTGCAAAACAGGTGTAAGATATGATATTTAACAAGTAAAATGTAAAGTTGAAGGAATACCTCTGAAGGTTTGTCGGAGATGGTGGTGTTTAATGTCGGAGGAATTGCCGATGACGATCCAGCAGTGGCTCTTACACCCTGAGGATTGATGTTAATACAGTTTGAAATTGGCATGAGTTGAAATAACCTGGATTGTTACCTTAAATGCTTTGATTAGGGTCATAGCAGCAGCCAATGGAGTAGCTCTAGCTGTAGCCAGTTTGGACCTAGAAGTAATTGTCTTGGCACGAGTCCTCTGATAAGTCAAAGCAGCCAAGGTGGGGCCGTTGTAACCGATCGATGATATCGGGGAAATAGGCCGAAGATCGAAGGGTTTCCCACTCTTGCTCATAGATGGTGCTGGGTTGTTGACCTGTCACAAGAAGGTTAGCTGCCGATATATAAAAGGAAAAACAGAAGGGTGTTAAAAGAAACTTACTGCGTCATCGGGAATGGCGTATTCAGGGTCGATCATGTGCCGATATGTATGAGCAGATATTGCAAATAGTTGTTCCCTCCACTCTCGCCACCATTGCTTATATGATTCAGTGATGAAAGATGCTGGCGTCCAGATGGATAGATCAACATCTGTAGTATCGGCATCGGGGGAGAGTCGCACTACCCTGCTCCAATCCGTTCCGCAGGTGATTGTTTCTCTGGGTTTGATCACATCGGCAAAACAAAGTTTGATTGGCAGCTGCCCAAAAGCTAATTGATGGGATACTGTCAATGGATTGTAAAATTCATACGTGATATTGGTGTTCTTCCCACTGCCGAATGTGTTCACTGGGATTGCCCTGGGAGTAGTGATGACCATCATAAGTTCATTGTTCTGGTTCAGGGTGTCATCGGCAAAGTTGAAAAGGAGGGGGAATCTGTTTTCTTCATCAATATAGGGTACCCAAGCTCGATGATCACGAGAAAGACCATTGTAGAAGCTTTGGAAGAATCTGTCGATCTGGTCTTCATTGGCCTCTGTTCTAGGGAGGACAATTATGGCTTTACCAAAATTGAGAGGTGGGCGTGTTGCCGATTCCTCATCTCCAAGCACGTGGTCTTCGACAATTTCTCGTGGGAATTGTTGGGCAAAGAAGTCCCATTGCAAGCATTTGTGCATATGGGCATTCAGCCACATGTTGATAAACCACCACGGGCCTCCTAAGTTGCCGATGGGTTCGCCAAGCAAAAGTTTCTGAGACACTTGATGTAAAAGATGGTAAGTGGAACTCAGAAGATATCGGCCAAGAGGGAACCTTAACCATTGGCCAAGAGTTCAGTCGCGGGGAGGAAGGCGTTGGTTGGTCCTACCGATCGACCGCAGAAAATAAATTTTTCTAACCACATATTCAAAAATGTGACGTGCTCCCTCTGGTTAACTGTCCCGGTCCTCTGGTATTCTTGAATATATCCCGTCCAACCGCCGATGTTGCGGGTATTCACTCTATATTCAGATTTCCTGCCATAGATGGAGCCTTCATCGGCAGTTGAAATGTCCAAGCCAGTGAGCATGTATACATCGGCAAGTGTGGGAGTAGCTAGGCCATGTCCAAACATGAAAGTGTTTGTTGTGTCTGACCAGAAGTAAGCAGCAGCAATCATCATCAATTCATTTTTTTTGCATGTTGGCAATGGATAGCCTAATGCATTGGTCTATTTTTCGTTCTGCCCAGTACACCTGCATCGACCCATTTACCCTCAAATACCAATCTTTCCACCCTTTGGTGGTTTTGGGCTAGGATCAGAATGTGTCTTTCCATAGATTCAGAGGGAAATTCTGGGCTCTAAAAGGGATTCTGTTAACCTCTACGTTGATTAGATCAGTTGGATCTGGGTTGCCCATTGGACCTAGGCATTGAAAGTGCGGCTGATCGGTTGGAATAACTAGCTTGTTGCGTAGTTCCTAAGTTTAGAGGATCAAAAGAATAGAAAAAAGAGGAAAAAATTACCAACTGTATGAACGTGCAAAGACCAAAGAGATCGAGGTAAAAGTAACGGAAGTGGAATGAACCACAGGGACGTCGAAGTTGATCGCCATTGTTCTGAGGAAGATGAGGGCACAGGCTGGGGACTCGAGGTTGATGCTAAAGAAAGTTCTTGTTGGTTGAGGTCGCACGGTTGTTCGTCGGGGTCACCGCCGAAAAGAGAAGAATGCCAGAGGTTGGAGTCTGAAGGTAGAAGACGAGCGTTCCGAAGACCTTTATTTATAGACCGGTTGGAATAGGGGTATTCTGGACTTATCTCTCTGCCGCGCGCGTGTAGGTCGAGGTAGTTCAGATGGATATGGTAACTGTTCGCATGATAATCAAGGGATTGTACAGATGATTTGATGGCAAGTAATCATGATTCCGAAAAAATTTTGGCACATGA
The DNA here is from genome assembly GCA_038087645.1 of Saccharum hybrid cultivar R570. Taxonomy (NCBI): domain Eukaryota; kingdom Viridiplantae; phylum Streptophyta; class Magnoliopsida; order Poales; family Poaceae; genus Saccharum; species Saccharum hybrid cultivar. The sequence continues at coordinate 30,004,995 of JAQSUU010000066.1, read as the reverse complement.
TATTTTAATTCTGAAAGCAGCGGCGTTATTATGAAAAGATCTTTGCCGATGAATTTTTGTTTTGGTATCTTAACCATAATCGGGGCAAGAGTGGTTGGAAATTATGCGATATTTACTGAGGTGTGTGAATCAAGACTAGATTTGATTAGATTCAGTAACAGATTATGTTATGCTTGGAGGATGAGTTAAGATAAATGGGCGAAGGCAAGCATTATCTGGAGTAAATTTCGGAGCATCAATGTTTTATACTCTGAAATTGGGGGGCATGTGTTGACACCGTTTTTTAGCACGTGTCAAAATGATCGGAGTGAGCAGGAAGAAGGTTACTGTATATGGCGACAGAGGGGTGCCGATGAAAATCAATTTGTAAGGATTGTTGCCGATGAATGGTGGTGACCGATGGGAAGGTAGTCTTAGATTCGGAAGCGTTGTTGGTGAGATTAGAGATGTTATTGCCGATGCCGATAAAGAAAGATTTGAAGACTGCTGCCGATGGAGCTTGTAATGACAGGAAGCATGCCGATAAAGGAAGATTTGAAGACTGCTGCCGATGATAACAGGTGGCGTGCCGATGGAGAGAAAGTTGATGAGAATTGCATCGTAATCGAGGCGGACAGGGAAATAGATAGGTGTTGATTTCCTTTTCTATATGTGTTAGAGTCTGATTTGTGTAAGAGTCACGTGTTTCCTTAGATATGGACTCGGTGTCCTAGTCGTGTTTAGTTATATTTCTTTATATCAGGATATAAATATAGATTGAGGGAAAATGTAATAGATATATCAATCAATATCAAACCAATTTTTACTCATATTTGCATCTACTTACTTTTCGGTGACTTCGTCAATTTGCATATTTTTCTTTTTTACGAGTTCTCATCGATTCGGCGAGCTGCATCGCTTCAGTGCGACCTTCGACGATCTTCGAGTTCCGCGTGAGTACCTCTTGGCCGTGACTTCCGGGCGTATCGCTGTTGTCAGGACCAAAGTGCTCGTATTTTCATCCTTGTCGATTAACAGGTCAAATCGACTGGCACGCTTTGGATATCGATTCGGGTATTAGCCCTTTGTGTTTGCAAATCCACTTTTGCATCAACAGAAGCACATAAACATTTTGTGATCAGGAGAGACGCTATCTCCTGTGTCTTCTTCGCCTGAACCTAGTACTAACTGAGGTTCTGAACTTCATACGGACGGGAATGCAGAGAGCTCAGAGAAGACATACTTCGCCGTTTGCAGCCACCAAGTTTTTTTTGGATAATGAACAGTCACCTAGTGAGAATTCATATGAATTTTTAGATAAATGAAACTCTTTTTCCCTTTTGCATCATCCAGTGCATACAACATTTGGTGCTTCTCGTTGCATCATTGACTACCTTATGAAGGTATGAACCTACGGCTTCGCAGCAGAAAATACTCTTTCCTAGCTGTACGAGGGTGGGGAGACAAGGGTTTTTTTTTGGGTGTGTTTGTGTGTTGCTCTTATTTATTTATAACAGACTCTTTATAACAAGAGAAGACACAAAGGGGCCACGTAGATGTTCAAGCATTGCACAGTATGCCCCGCTACCCGGCGAACCCTTTTGGCGAAGACGAGCAGTGTCTCACACTCTCACAGATTAGGCGCATCAGGTTCTAGCAGGCCTGAGGTGAACGAGGACAGATTGCTTTCCGAGATAAATACAGTATGAATGTGTGAGAGTGATTGGAATGGTCGGTTGTATTCCGTATCGTGTACGGGGTACATATAGGTAGCGGGGGTGGCATGCAAGCCAACCGCATAGGCGCGAGATTACAGCCACACAATTAAGGGAACCTACTATAATTACATTACGCTAACACTCCCTCGCAGTCTAATCGGGAGCTCGGCGAACGTTCATGTTGGATCGAAACTCCTGAAACACAGAGGTGGGAAGGTCCTTGGTTAAGACGTCGGTGTACTGAGATGTCGTAGGAACATGAAGTACCCGAACGTGGCCGAGGGCGACCCGCTCCCGAACAAAATGGAGATCAATCTCAATGTGCTTTGTGCGCTGATGCTGGACTGGGTTGCTGGAGAGATAAACAACACTAATGTTGTCGCAGTAGACCAATGTGGCACGGCAAAGTGGGTGGCGAAGCTCCATGAGTAACTGGTGCAGCCAAGTAGCTTCAGCGACACCATTGGTCACAGCTCGATATTCAGCCTCTCGACCAGGAGACTGTATGCTGACGCTTGGAGAACCAGGACACCAAATTGTCCCTGAGGAACACTGCATAACCAGATATTGATCGGCGAGTGTCGGGACAGCCGACCCAGTCATCATCGGTGTAAACAACAAGCTTAGTAGGTGGAGAGCGGCACAGAGTCATGCCGAGGGATAGAGTGTCCTGCAAGTAGTGTAGTATCCGCTTGAGAGCAGCAAGGTGTGCTTCGCGAGGATCATGCATATAGAGACAAATCTGCTGGACAACATAGGCAATGTTTGGACGGGTGAATGTCAGATACTACAGTGCACCAGCCAAGCTCCGGTACTGTGTAGAGTTGGCGATTGGAGTACCATCCGTAGACAATTTGGAGTGCATGTCAACAGGGGTGCTGCAAGGCTTGCAAGCACTCATCCTGGCGCGCTCCAAAATGTCCAGAGTATACTATCGCTGAGAGAGAAATAAGCCATCATCGCAATGTGTGACGGAGATGCCCATAAAATGATGAAGTTGGCCCATGTCTGTCATAGCAAACTCACGCTGGAGAGCTACAATAATATGTTGGAGAAACCCAGCTGACAAGGCGGTGAGAACAATGTCATCCACATACAGTAGCAAATAGGCAGTGTTGGAACCCCGATGATATGTAAATAACGAAGTATCTGACTTGGCCTCAATAAAACTGAGGGACAGGAGGTGAGTGGTGAACTTGTTGTGACCATAGAGAGACTTGTTGAGCCGACAGACAAAATCTGGACGAGACGAGTCGACAAAACCAGAAGGTTGCACACAGTAGACTGTCTCTGTCAGAGTGCCATGTAAGAACGCATTCTTAACATCCGGCTAACGAATAGGCCAATGCTAAGACAGAGCCAAAGATAGAACCATCTGAACTGTCGCTGGCTTGACCACTGTTGTAACACCTCGGGTGTTATGGTTGCTAATTAACCTGCCATGTCATCATATTGCATCGCAAAGTATCCATGATTAGGTCAACCCTATTATGCATTAACTAAAATGAGTTTACCTTTCTAGGTTGGATGTGCTTCTCAGTGGTGTGACTCGAACCCAAAACCCTAATTTCGAATGTCACCGCAAATACTTAGTCCATGCCCTGCGTAATTTGAGGTGTGTGACTGTGTTACACACTAGTGTCAAGTGTAGGGTATGAACTCAAGTTCAACACGTAAAATGAAGCTCCAAGTTTGAGTTTGAGTTGGAATCCAAAACTTGTCACGAGTTTTCCGATTCAAATTTGAATTCAAATTTGGGGAATTATTAAAAGATTTTCAAAAGTTAAATTGGTCAACCAAGAGTGGCATTTGGTCAACTATGTGATACTTGACTCAATGATGCACTTGGGTGATGGTTTGATCATTAAATAATCACCAATTAAGGTAGCAACAAATTTCAATTGGAAATTCCTCCGAAAACCCTAAAATCCAAAACCCTGATTTTACCCCTTTTGAAATAAATCAAAATCTAAGAAAAATTTGGGAAAAAGTTTAAAACCAAGTTTGTAGAACTTTTCAAGGGCTACAACTTTGGTGTTTTGAGTTTTCAAAGTTTTAGTGTAAAATGTGGAGCATTTTTGAAAATAAGCAAATTTCAAATTTGACCCCTTTTCATCCCCAAACCCAAATTTCAAAATGGAGGCTGAATTTGAAAATGGTTTGAATAGCAAAGTTGTAGGTCTTGGCTAGATGTACAACTTTGGTGTTTGGAGTTTTTGAAGTTTCAATACAAAATCCAAAGTAATTTTTAAAGTACCAAATTTTCAAAAAGTGTCCCCTTTTGATTTTAAACTCAAATTTCAAAATCCAGTTCGAATTTGAAAAAGTGTTCAATACAAAACTTGTAGATCTTGAAATTATGAAGATTTCATATCTTGGGAATTTTTTAAGTTGCTACATGAATTTGGGAGTAATTTGATAAAACAGTTTGAAATTGCAATTTGGGGAAAAGAGCTACAGTGCTCCGGCGAATCACGGACGGGCAGCGCGCGGCATGGGCGCCGGCGAGAGACCGGGCTGCTTCTAGGCCATTCTCGCGAGCGCTTGGTCGCCACCTCGATCGCGCGCGCCTTCTAGCACACCAGACGGGTCGGAGACCCCTATATAAGGCCAAGCAAACCGTCGTTTTTCTTCCTCTGCTTTCTCTGTTTCACCACCGCCGCTTAGCTCCGCCGCTCGCCGTTGTCACCGTTGAGCCACCACCAGCCACGCAAATCGCACCAGCATGTTCGCCTCGCACTCGCGCATCTAGTGGTCTGCCTGAACTAGCCCTTTTCCCGCCCAAATCACCGCACCACCGTTTCCTTCTCCAACGCCGACGACTGAGCATCACCGAGCCGCCTCACGTGGCTAGCACTCTCCACCGCCTCCCAGCGCCTCCTTGTGGCTTCGCTGTAATCGCTGTGAGCTCCTGTTGCTCCTTGTGCTTTCGTTTTAGACGCTACCGTCGTGGATCGCCAGGACGCCGGTCACCACGAGCACCGTGCCCAATGGCCTGTGAGGTGTTACCTCTAGGGCGTTTGCGGTCGCATAAGTAGTTCGGTGAGGTTCGCGGTGAAGAGTAGACCGTGTTAGACTGGTTAGTTGAGAGACCGACGTCGAGATCGTCGGCCGGCCACCGTGCGGGCATGGTCGGGTCGCGGGAGAGAAGGCAAGGGCGGAGGAGGGGGATGACAGCTGGGGCCAAGATGTCAGCGAGAGAGAGAGAGAGCGAGCGAGCGCGCGGGCGCGGCTGGCCGGGCCGCGTTGCTGGGCTGGGCTGCGTTGCTGGCCGCGCAGTTGGGCCGAGCCGAAGGTGAAGAAGGGAAACGGCCCGATCGGCAGTTTTTGTTTTTCTTTTTCAAAAATGTGAATAGTAATGGTATTTGTTTATTTCATTAGAATTTCTGTGGAGCTCCAAAAATAGTGAAAATTTTTGTGTAAGCTTTTCAAGGTATAAACTAATTAGGAAAAATATTAAATGCTAAATTTGATTACTTTTTGCAAGTTATTTAATTAGTTCAATTAAATATTAAATGCAACTTCCATGAATTTTAGTAATTAAAATATTAATCCAAAAATCATGAAATTTATTTTGACACTGTTTTAGGCCATGATTAATCTATATAAAAAGTTTAAGCTCATTTAGATAAAGTATGATTTATTATTAATTATGCCCTAATTAATTAAATGTTTAAATAAATGTTATTTGATAATTTTAAGTGTTGTGTGCCTTTTTGATTGAGTGATGACCTTGGGTCACTAATTCTTGGTGATCTTTGGCGCCTTAATTACTTGTTTGAGCTCGTTAGTAACATGTTCAGTAAGAAACGTTAGTGTTGCTTAAGTTATCGCTATTAGTTAGTAGGTTTTACTGTTTTGCGACTGTATCACGAAGGAAAGTTGTACTCAAGTCGTAAACCGTGGCATATCATCATCAAGCATCATGTTTCTCACTGCATCATGTTGAAACATGTTATATGCTCGTGTAGTTCCCGCTTTTGAAGAAGTCGACGTTGGCGAGCAAGTCTCCGGAGAAGAGTTGTCTTCGGTGGGTTCCGGACCAGAAGTCAGAGTTTTTTAGCCCGAGTTAGCCGTCTCGTCAGAGCAAGGCAAGCCCCGGTGCATTTAAACCCTACCTTGAGTTTTACAAATATTTATTATTTATACTATGGTTTACTGCATTAAGTACTTAGGAGTTGAGTGATAACCCAATTGCTGTATTGTCATCCTTGATTATTGCGATATCACCCTTGATACCTATTTTACTGAAAATGCGTAGTATGCTTCGCTATGCTTATGAGTTAAGCTTTTTAAATGAATGTTTACATGGCCATGATGGCATACTTGATAAATATTGAAATATGAGAATGAACTTGAAAGATCGGGCGGGTGGTTTAGCCACTGCTAACTTGCATTGGGAAAGGACCGTACGTTGAAATGCGTAGTATGCTTCGCTATGCTCAATGTAGTGTTTCCACCTTATCAGTTAAGGACCGTACGTTGTTGGCCCTCGCGTCATGGAGTTTTTATTAGTACTGGCCATGTACCCATGTCGGGTAAGCCTTACTTTGACTATTCCATTACGAGAACGTCTAACCTCGCACTGGGAGTGGAGAGATGGCGAGAGTAGCGTGTACCCTCGGGGCTAGAATTGGGCCGGGTTCGAGGAGTACTGTGCTCTCGGGTAGCGATGGACACGTTCTGGTTTTGGGTTACTCGGGTAAGAGTTGATATATGCAAGATTCGGTTCTACATATGTCGTGTGGTTAGGAATCCCCAGCTGGGTAAATGAAGCGGTTCAAATCGTCGTTGCTCCACGAGAAAAGAGTCTTGGCCTTGCACCAACATCGTAGTTAAGAACTGAAATTAAAAGAGAATGAGAAAGATCTTGATGAGAATTACTTTGATCTAGATTAGGATCACTTAGAATTGGTTAAGGAACCATCAATGGTAAAAGTAAAATATTGAAGGTAAGGACTTACTTTAGTAAGCTTTTCTACAAAAGAAATTTTAATTCTTGAATACCCGTACCTTGATTTTCTAAAGCTAGCATGCCCTTGGAGTCCTTTTCTTAGTCGGGTAAGTCTTGTTGAGTACTCTCGTACTCAGGGTTTGTTAAACCCCTTGTTGCAGGTGCGGTTCATGAACAAGTCTGCTTTGAGCCTTGTTGCATGACCGTTGTGGCTGAAGAAAGTGACGACGAGTAGACTGTGTGGCCTCTGGGCAAGGTACTTCATTTATGTGTTTGTAATAAAGTTACTACTGATACTTCCCTACTACCGGTTTGTAATAATGTTACTTAAGGTTTGAAGTTTGGAACTGTGGTTTGTAAACTTAAGTTATTATAAGACTTCCGCTACTTTACTCTGATGGTATTTTGAATAAACTGTTGTAATATTGCAATACTCCTGTGATTTGGATCCTGTTCGGAGGAAAGCAGGCCTTTTAAGTTATGAGGAACATAAGTACGGCTGTCAGAGGTCATTATGACGATGACAGGTACATGTGGGCTATCATAATTAGGAGGTTCTATGACAGCTGGTACCAGAGCATAATTGCGGGAGTTATTGTTGTATTACTTTGCAAAACTTCAAAATGATTTGGATGATTGATGACAACGGTTAATTATCATGACTAACGTGTGTTTTGCAGAGACGGTAGAATGTTAGGTCATGGTAATGGCAATCATGGGCAATATGGTGATCATGCCCCCTATCGATGAAAATCGTCTTCGGTTTTCAAAGGATTGGCGACAAGGCTAAGGATGGACTAGTTCTAAGTGTCACTTAGAGTAGCTTAGGACCTTGTTTTCTTTTCCTTTGGCCGTACTATTAAGGGGGGCATGGATGGGTAGCTTGACCTAGGTGAGTCTAATAGTTAGGTGTGGTGCACACTTGTCAAACTTAGCACTAGGTAGCTCTAAGATGGCCCTGAGATTGTTTGGAACAAAAGCCGTTCAAGAAGCGTTTGAATCGGAAGTCGTTTCGGCCCTTATTTGAGCGACAGATGCTGGAACAGGAGGGCGATAGACGCTGACGTCAGCGTCTGTCGAGTGCAGTGGGCGTGGTTCACGACTGCTGTGAGCGACAGACGCGTGGGTAAGGCACGACAGACACGTTCTTCGTCAGTGTGAGCGACAGACGCAACTTGGCTTAGCGTCTGACGTGTCTGGTGTGCATCAGACGCAGCATAGAAAGCTCTGAGGAGCTTGCACCCCGTGACAGACACGTCTGGTGCTAGGGCGACATATGCTGGCCAACGTCTATCGAGCCCTAACAGTTAGTTGAATGGTTTCACTCCGTTACACGCGACAGACACGCACTTCAGGTGGCGACAGACGCGTCTGTCGGCCCCGAAAGTTGCTGATTTTGAAGATAATGGTTGGGAGAGTTGAGGGGGAATATAAATAGAACCCCTACCCCTCTATTTGAGATACTCTTGCTCATTTGTTCAGCTGAGAAACATTTTTCAAGTGCAAGGAAGTGCAAGAGCCCTAGTGAGGATTGAGTTTTGTGAATTCAAGATTAAGGATCCTCATTAGTGACTAGGGAGTAGCAAGTGTGCATCCACCTTCTCATTAGACTTGTTGTGGTCAAGTGAGAGTTCTTGCTTGTTACTCTTGGTGATCGCCATCACCTAGACAGCTTGGTGGTGATTGGGAGTTTGGTGATCATCTGACGGAGCTTGCGGGTGACATAACTCATCTTGTGAGCGGTTTTGGACGATTCACCGCGGCGGGATGTCGAAGAATCAGCCCGTAGAGAACACTTGATCCTTGCACGGATCAAGGGGGAGCTACACCCTTGCGCGGGTGCTCCAACGAGGACTAGTGGGGAGTGGCGACTCTCCGATACCTCGGGAAAACATCGCCGTGTTCCTAACCCTTTATATTCAAGCAATTTACTTTCCCGCATTACTTTCATTGCTTGTTTTACATTTCTAGAACGGCCATGCTAGACTAGGATTGGAACCTAGGGTGTAAAATCTTTATTGGTAGAATCACTATGAACACTTGTAGGCACTAGGGGTGAATTATGGTTTAGTAGAATTTAATTCTTGCAATTATTTTTTTAGAAAAGCCTAATTCACCCCCCCTCTTGGGAATCTTGATCCTTTCACACTGGACTGAAAGTCTCGTCATAATCAACATCTGGCCGCTGTGTAAAACCACTCAGAACCCAGCGAGCTTGGTAGCGATCAAGCGAACCATCTGTGAGCAGCTTGTGACGATAAATCTACTTGCCGGTCACCAGATTGACGCTAGGAGGCTGAGGAATAAGGCTCCATGTGTCATTGGCGAGAAGTGCATCATACTCAGCTTACATAGCAGAGCGCCAATTGGGGTCTGATCGAGAAGTGCATCATACTCAGCTTACATAGCAAAGCACCAATTGGGGTCTGACAGAGCATCACGGACAGAGCGCAGCAGGGGCGACATGGGCACAACGTGGAGGTTGAGACGATCTACGGGCTGCGCGATGCCAGCTTTGCCGCGCGTGCGCATGGAATGCGCATTGGTGATCGGGATGATGGAGACCGGTCTGGTAGCAGGGGTACGGCCAGTGCCGCTGGCAACAGCCTGTGCGCGAGCAACAGGGGTAGCGGTATCGGCAATACGGGCGGGCGCCGTGGAGGACGAGGCGGCGGCACTACTGGCAGCGGCCTGTGTTGGATGCACAGGGGCAGCAGCGTCGGGCGGCACGAAGGGCCCGGGCGACGGTGGCTCTGGCGACCACGGCCTTGGGGATGGTGGTGCAGGGGCATGCTCGGGTGCAGCTACAGGCCCATGCACAGGCATAGTGCCTTGCACAGCATGCGGGGGGCGCTGGCTCCAGAGCAGCTGGGTCAATCGGTGGAGTACCTGCACACACAAGACAGGCTCCAGTGGGTGGAGCGGTTAGATCTTGTTCATCTATCAAAAAGTCCAGGGCGGAAGGTGCCATGGGTGTGGTGGACATGTCGGAGAAAGGGAGAAAGGATTCATCAAAAATGACATGGCGAGAGATGAGGATGCAATTCGACTAGAGCTCAAGACACCGATAACCCTTGTGTTCCAAGGAGTAACCAAGGAAAATGCACAAGGAGGAGCGGGGGCGAGCTTGTGGGGTGCCGTGGAGGACATGTTGGGATAGCAGGCACACCCAAAAACTCAAATCTGGGCATAGGAGGGCTGGGTGGAATAAAGAGAGGTGTATGGTGTCGAGAAAGCGATGGTTTTAGTAGGGAGGCGGTTCACAAGGTAGGTCGCAGTGTGAAGGGCCTCAACCCAGTAAATCGGAGGGAGACTCACCAGGAACAGAAGGGAACACAAAATGTTATTAATGGTGCGAAGGGAACGTTCCGCTTTCCCGTTTTGTTGAGAAGTATATGGACAAGACATGCGGAATGCAACACCGTGGGAGAGGAAGAACGTGCGGGCCTGAGAATTGTCAAATTCATGGCTGTTATCGCACTGGACGCTCTTGATGGTGGTGCCAAATTGTGTGCAAATATGAGCAAAAAAATAGGAAAGAGCAGAAAAAGTCTCGGATTTGAGGCGAAGAGGAAAGGTTCAAATGTAGTGTGAACAATCATCAAGAATAACAAGGTAACAATAGGAGATGTCCAAAGATCACAGTATATTAAATCAAAATTATGCATAGCTCTAGAGCTAGATGATCCGAACGGGAGACGGACATGACCAAGCTGGCATGCATGACATATATGGTCTAGATCATCTTTATTACCAGAAATGACACTAAAACTGATGAGCTTGGACAGAGCTTCACGCCCGGCGCGGCGATGAATGCGGATGCGCTGTTGGAGAGTGGATAGAACGGGTAGAGGTTATTAGAACTATTGCACCTGGCGATCACGTTCTTGATGTGCAAATTCTTCACAGAAAGACCAAAAGGATCAAACTTCCATATCGTGTATGGGGGTACATATAAGCAGCCGGGTGGCATGCAAGCCAACCGCACAGGCGCGAGATTATAGCCACACAATTAAGAAAACATACTATAATTACATTACGCTAACAGAATGAAACAGAAAAATCAAACAGGCTGATTATGCTACCATCAAACAAATCCGGACTACCGTACTAGTTCAATCGTATCCACCGAATCGAGCGAATCCCAAACCAGACCTGAGGCGTTCCAGCAATGCCATGCAGAACTATATAATGGAATAAAAAGACTGGTCTGGCAACGAACAAGGTAATCTGCAAGGGACCAAATCCATACTTGTGCAAGGAGAGAAACGGCGGCTGCAGCGGTGGCAACAGCGGAGCTCGGCAATGGAGGCGGAGCCTGAGGGATGGGTGCCTCGTCCACCTCACCCAACGAGACGACCAGGGAACTCGACTCCAACTCCACCAAAGTATGACTGAGGTGGCTTCTCCGCAACCGGAACTACTGCTGCTGGCAGTGGTGCCGTTGCTAAGATGCTTAGACACAGCACTGTTGACACAGTAGATATTTACAGCCTACAAATTAAAGGCGGCCGAACAGGCCAATATTATACGCCCCATGTGCTACTAGCAAAAGGGAAACGATATTACTATATATGAAAAAAAAAGAGGGAACAAAATTCAGGCTAAGAAAAGGAGGCAAGGCCAATGTGGGATTGTGGGGGTAAAAGAGAATGCCGAATGCGAGCTGACGAGGGTCAACCACCACCAGACGCCACAACCCAACAAAACCACGGGCCACAGGCCACCACTACATCTCACCATCACAAGCGCCACCTCTCCCACGCCATCGGATCACCGTCGGATGCCCAATCCGCTCCCGGCCAACCATTACGACAAGGAAGTACAGCATTATTTATCTATCACCAACCACTCAATCCACATGGGGAACAGACTTTCAATTAAGCTTTGCTTCATTAAAGCATCTCATCACTGAAGTGAAAGTTTTCTCTCTTTCTCTTTTTCCTCCCTAAAAAATGTCTGGCATTGTTCGTGTTGCTCCAGCGGCGCAAGGAGAATGAATAAACGGCGAAGCGCCATGGCAAAGGCCAGCAGCACCAATCAACCTAGCGCCGATCTCGTGATCTCGTAGGCCACGAACGTGGCGGCATTGGCCGGAACGCTGCGCGCCATGGCGGGTCCGAACCCCTTGTACAGGCCCTTCACCCCATCGGCCGCCACAATCTTCCTCAGCGCATCGAGGGACCCGGAGTACCTGGGCTTCTTGTAATCGTCCACCTGGATCACACTCTTCACCACGTCCGTCGGGTACACGGATAGCCAGAAGGCGGCACCCGCGAGGCCACCCGCCAGGATCTGGGAGCCCCTGCCGAGGTTTGATGTGTCCGGGCCGCCGGCCAGGTACTGCTTCGTGGCTTCATACACGCCGAACATCACTGCATTGCCAGGGACCTCCCGCCCCATCGTCGGGACCAGGCCCTTGAAGAGACCTTTGGCGCCGGCGTCCCGGACGACATGCTTCGCCACATCGATCGGCCCTTTGGGAAGAGCCACACCGGAAGCGACGGCTGCCTCGGCTAAGGAACTCTGGGCTTGCAACCTGTTTTCATTGACAAAAAATAACTTTTCAGCAGCCCAATTTTATGGGATATGGTAAATAGCACTACAAGTCATGCAGGAAATTAACGTTAACAGGCTTACTCACCTGGAGGATACATGATACAATAGCATGAATCTAATGCAGTTAGCCTCATAAGTTGCATGTGACATGAACTGCGAAAGCACATGGAATGCATGGCAAATAGTATCTTACATGTATGATTTCTAGCATCTGCAGGAACCAGGAATGCAAATTCCATAAACAACAAATATCAGGACTTTACCACATTGATTCCAATTAGACACTAAAACAAAGAATAGAAATGAGAAAAATCCCTAACATGATAACAGGTAGGATGGACCAAGAAAACACTGTCCTTTCTTAAAAGATTTCTCAAAGAACGTAAGATGCAAAACCAATTCTGCATGACTATTTCTATCACTGCATTTTTTTTTGAAAAGATTTCAGGAGAGAAAACACACAATAGATGACAGCACAACCCTCTGAATATAATTTGAATCACCATGCATTTTACATGAGTCTGTCTAGCAGGAGTTTTATGTGCATACTGAAAAAAAGAGCAGAAATCATTTTAGTTTGTGCTGACACTTGACACTTGACACTAGGCACATAATTTTTTCCCGTGGTTCAATCAATATTATTGTATTCGGATTAGAGCATTACTGACAGCAGATGTTTATGTTAAATTGTTAATGCAAATAACCATAATATGATGCAAGTGGGCTAAATTGAGAAACACTGAAAGGCATAGCAATTTTGTACCATACACACACAATGTGTATGTTAGAGCTTAGGCTTCGAAGGTTGTATTGGTGGCGGATTGAGGGTCGAGGCTTGAAGGATCGTCGTCGCACAGGAGGAGCCGTGGCCGGCGTTAGGGCTGTGCGACAACGGAGGGGTGAAGAACAGGCGCCTGGGCGCCCAGGGGAGAATATATCTCAATCCCAGGCTAATCGTATTCATGCCAAACTGTTTGCACTTATACATGACTCGATAACGACTCGATAACTAACTCCTACTTTTAAGGACTTAACTGAACTACCCAGTCTAACAAACTTAGACTCCTAACAGACTTAGACTCTATCACGCCGGCGTGGCTGGTGATCATGCGCCTAGCGCCTAATCCCTCTTCCAGCCACCGGCTTTGTCACGGCGGCGATACACATTTCCCACCATAACATCTCTCCCCTCCCCGTCAAACAGCTCGTCCTCGAGCTGGAAGTCAGGAAAGCGAATCTTGAAGTCTTCAACCGGTTCCCAGGTAGCTTCCGAATCATCGAGGCCTGTCCACTTGATAAGTATCCACCAAGTGCCACGGCGCAGCTGAGCCTTGATAGCCCGTTCCGGCTGGAGAAGAAGACGACCATGGCGAAGTGGAGGAAGGGCCGGCAATGTAGCTGGTGGCGTCCCTCGGAACGGCTTGAGGACGCCAATATGGAACACGTCATGAATTCTTGCGCCGTCGGGAAGCTGAAGCCGATAGGCCACCGCACCAATACGCTCAAGCACCTGGTAAGGACCTGCATAGCGTGGACTGAGTTTGCTGCGCCTACCAGGGACTAAAGACTGAGCCGGCCTATGAAGCATGCGAAGAAGCACCCAATCACCCACAGCGAACTCCAAGGCACGATGGTGGCCGTCATAATGGCGCTTAGCATAAGCCTGGGCTTGAAGAAGGCGCTCACGCACATCCTGTAGAAAAACATCCCGATCACGGAGCATGATGTCCACTGTTTCTGTAGCAGCCGAGCCCTCAGTGTAGGGCAAAAGGGCAGGTGGCAACCGTCCAAACACCACCTCAAACGGCGTCGCCTTGATCGCTGAATGATAGGATGTGTTGTAACAATACTCGGCCCACGGCAGCCAATCTAACCAAGCACGCGGCCGGTCACTAGTGATGCAACGTAAGTACATAGCAATGGTCTTGTTGACAATCTCAGATTGACCGTCAGTTTGCGGATGGAACGCAGTGCTCATGCAAAGCTGCACCCCGGCCAGCTTGAAAAGATCCTTCCATACATTGCCTGTAAAGACCGGATCTCTATCGCTTACTATGGAGCGAGGGAAGCCATGGAGCCGAACAATTGCTTTGAAGAAGGCCTTGGCTACCGAGGCCGCAGTGTAGGGATGACTGAGCGCTATGAAGTGCGCATGTTTGGAAAAGCGATCCACCACCGTCAGTATAACGCTCTTGCCATTGACACGGGGAAGGCCTTCCACGAAGTCCATGGCAATATCAGACCAAACCGAGGAAGGCACTTCCAGGGGTTGGAGAAGACCTGCCGGGTGGAGAGACTCCGTCTTGTTTCGCTGGCAGGTAACGCAAGAACGCACAAACTCCTCCACCAGACGGCGGTCATGATCCACGACAAAGTGTTGGCGAAGCCGTTGCAAGGTTTTCTGAATCCCTTCGTGGCCCACGGAGTGAGCCAGCTCCACGATCGTTGGCACCAGCGAAGACGACGCCGGTATGAAGACCTGAGCTCCACGGAGGACAAGGCCATCCACCACGCGCCAAGGGTCGCCGCGGGTAGCCACCACCGTGTCACGGAACAAACGAAGAGCCGGATCATCCTGGAGCTCGCGGCGCAGCACGTCATACAACTGGAATGAAGGTCCGCTGAGCGCCAGCAGAATCGCATCTAGCGCGTCCCGAAGCACAGTATCATCACCACGACGGGACAAGGCATCTGCAACGGTATTGAGGCGCCCGGGCCGATACTCCACACTGAAATCAAAGCCAAAAAGCTTGCTTACCCACTGATGTTGGGGTACCGTGGACAACCGTTGGTCGAGCAAGAACTTGAGCGCGAATTGATCCGTGCGCACGGTGAAGTGTCTTCCCCACAGATATGGTCGCCAATGTCGCACCGCTTGGACCAATCCAATTAGTTCCCGCTCATAGGCCGCCAACTTCAAGTGGCGTGCAGCAAACGGACGGCTGAAGAATGCTAGAGCGCCGTCGCCTTGATGAAGAACTGCCCCGAAGCCGGAACCGGACGCATCACAGTCAACCAAGAAGGGCTGATCAAAAGCCGGTAGCTGCAGCACAGGCGCTGATGACAGGGCCCGTTTGAGGGCATCGAAGGCTGCTGTCGCTTCATCTGTCCATGTGAACCCGCCACTTTTCAGCAGCTTGGTGAGCGGGGCGGCAATGGCGGCGAATCCCTGTATGAAGCGGCGGTAATAGCCGGCTAACCCCAAAAAACCACGTAGGCCACGGACTGCACGTGGCTGTGGCCAAGACGTGATAGCGCTGACCTTATCTTGATCCACGGCGACCCCATCGGCTGATATGACATGGCCAAGATAGGCCACCTTCGGTTGCGCGAACAAACACTTGGAAACTTGAGGCGGAGCTGGTGCAACCGAAGAGCTGAGAGGACTGCGTTAAGGTGCTGCAAATGCGTCGACCAGTTGGGACTATAGATGAGTATATCATCAAAGAAGACGAGAACAAACTTCCGAAGGAACGGTCGCAGGACGGAGTTCATCAAACTTTGAAAAGTGGCTGGCGCGTTTGTCAGTCCGAAGGGCATAACCAGGAACTCAAAGTGGCCCTCATGGGTGCGGAATGCCGTCTTCTCAATGTCGTCGACGTGCATCCGAACTTGGTGGTAGCCCGAGCGTAAATCCAACTTTGTGAAATACTTGGCACACTTGAGTTCATCAAGCAACTCCTCAACCACAGGAATGGGAAACTTGTCCTTAACAGTCTGTTGATTGAGTGCGCGGTAATCGACACAAAACCGCCACGAACCATCTTGCTTCTTCACTAAAAGCACCGGCGCAGAGAAGGCTGATGTGCTGGGCCGAATGATCCCTTGCTGTAACATAGACGCGCATTGAGTCTCCAACTCATCCTTCTGTAATTGGGCGTACCTATACGGTCGCACCGCCACCGGCGCTGTGTTGGGCAGCAAATGAATGCGGTGGTCACATGGGCGCGCCGGCGGAAGCCCTTGTGGTTCGGCAAACACATCATCATAGGAGGCGAGGAGAGTATCCAGCAGTGGCTGCTCCGCCTGCACAGCGTAGAGACGGGTGGACTGGACGTCGAACCGTTGGGAGCCAAGGCCACGCCAGAACACGCGGTGACCACCACGTGTGAAAGCCATGCACAAATCATCAAAGTCCCACAAGATCGGCCCCAAGGTCCGCAAGAATGTAATGCCCAGCACCATGTCCCAACGGTCGAGCGGAATCGTGTAGCAGTCCACAGCGAACACCTCATCAGCGATGCGGATGCCCACGTCCTGAGCCATGCCGCGGCAGTCCAAGCGGTCCCCATTCGCGACTGTCACGCCGGCGCCCGGGCATGGTTGGAAACAAATCCCCACACGACGGGCCACAGTGCCACTGATGAAGTTGTGAGTCGATCCCGAATCAAGCAAGGCGACGCACTGTTGGCTGCCCACCTGGACGTAAACTTGCATGGTCGTGGCTGTGGGTATGCCGGCGATAGCCGCCAAGGAGATCGTAGGCTTTGGCAGATCGGCGTTGGCACCGGGCTCATCGTCCTCAGAATCGGTGTCCGGCTGTTCCACAATATAATCTGCAGCCTCTAGATAGAACAGTCGAGCACACTTGTGCCCTTGAACATAAGGTTCATCGCAATTATAGCACAATCCCTGCTTCCGGCGTTCAGCCATCTCTGATGGCGTCAAGTATTTGAAGGGCCGGCTGGACGATTGAGGAGTCGGCGAGGCAGGCGACGATGTGCCCCCAAGTTGGCCGGTCACAGCACGGCGCGAGGAACGCGGAGGTGCAGGCTGGAGTGCAGGGGCCTTGGCGGCGTTCCGACGTTCAAACGCCCTGGCCAACCGCATGGCACGGTGAAGATCTGCCGGCTCGTGAAGCTCAACGTCCACTCGGATGTGTTCCGGCAGTCCACCGGTGAAAAGCTGGGCTTGCTGGAGCGGTTCCAAGCGGCCGGCGTGTGCCAAGCGAGCCTGGAACGCCGACATATACGCGTCCACCGTCGACGTGAAGGGAAGGCGGGCAAGGTCGGCCAAGTGATTAGTCGACAATGCCGGTCCGAAGCGCTGATGACACAGAAGCCGAAAGTTGTCCCACGATGGCCGGCCGGTGTCGCGTTCGAGGATGTAGTACCACTGCTGCGCGTCGCCGGTCATGTGGAACGAAGCCAACCACACCTTGTCAACCTCCCTGGTAAGCTGGCCACGGAAGGACTCACACCGGTTAAGCCATCCCAGGGGGTCCTCTTTGCCGTCATAGAGCGGGAAGGAGAGCTTGTGAAACTTGGGAACGCCCTGGCCTTCGCCATAATCTTCCTGGTGTTGATGGGGTGGCTGCGATCTGTTGGCGCGTTCATGGTGCACCACCGTGGAGGATGTCGTGATGGCAGTGCCCATGATCGACGAGAACGTTGGCACGGGGGACGGCGAGTGCGGGAAGGGGATGCTCTGGATCGGTAGCCCCGTTGATGGAGGAGACGGCGTGAAGCCGGCAGATGAATCTACGGCCGGCTGGGACGAAGATGTGCCTGCTGCCGTCGGTGCTGCTGCCGGAAGAGAGGGCATAGACATGATCTCCGATATGACCGGGCCAGAGGCCGGCAGTGCCGGGATGCCCCCCTACCCTGGCATGCCGTAGGGCAGCGCTAGGGGCGCTGCGTATGGCAGGGCAGCAAACTGGCCCGCGGCGCCTTCGACGGAGGAGAGTCGGAGGGAGAGCTCCCCCATCTGGCGCTGCATGCCATTGACTAGCGCCGTGAGTTGTCGTTGTCCCTGCGTTAGAACCACCAGGGACTCTTCAATGGATGGCGGCGAAGGATCATGGATCCCAGTCGATGGCACTGGTGCCGTCGTGCTCGCCGGGGCCAGCGATCCTGTGGATGGAGCCGGTGGCGGCGGCGCACCCGTGGACGGCACAACAGGAGCGGAAGGAGCCGAGGTCGACATGAAGTCTGATACCAGATTGTTAGAGCTTAGGCTTCGAAGGTTGTATTGGTGGCGGATTGAGGGTCGAGGCTTGAAGGATCGTCGTCGCACAGGAGGAGCCGTGGCCGGCGTTAGGGCTGTGCGACAACGGAGGGG
Organism: Saccharum hybrid cultivar R570; assembly: GCA_038087645.1. Classification (NCBI taxonomy): domain Eukaryota; kingdom Viridiplantae; phylum Streptophyta; class Magnoliopsida; order Poales; family Poaceae; genus Saccharum; species Saccharum hybrid cultivar. The sequence goes on along the minus strand of JAQSUU010000066.1, from coordinate 29,986,725 downwards.
TGAAGAACAGGCGCCTGGGCGCCCAGGGGAGAATATATCTCAATCCCAGGCTAATCGTATTCATGCCAAACTGTTTGCACTTATACATGACTCGATAACGACTCGATAACTAACTCCTACTTTTAAGGACTTAACTGAACTACCCAATCTAACAAACTTAGACTCCTAACAGACTTAGACTCTATCACGCCGGCGTGGCTGGTGATCATGCGCCTAGCGCCTAATCCCTGTTCCAGCCACCGGCTTTCAGCCACCGGCTTTGTCACGGCGGCGATACACATTTCCCACCATAACAGTGTAACATATGAAGGAAAGTGCATTTTACATAGGACAATATCATTATGTATTGTACATGAATTTATTTTGCAGGAACTTCATTTCTGAGCTGAATAGATAAGCAATGCAGGAATTTCATGTTCACAAAAACACAAGGAAATTTTCAGTTGTTTAATCTTAAGCCACAAAGGAAATTCTTTATAGGATTGCTTAAATGGAGGATATTGTAGCATAAATCTAATATCATATGATGCAAGTGAGATAGTTCAGTACTGCATGATGACTAACATCTGCAGGAAAGTGCATTTCATTGAAGGGCAACCATCTTTACCACATGGATTTCATGTTAGCATCCAAGGTTCAAGTGAAAATGTAATGATGAAAAATTGGCCTGACTCCACTGACCTGCACTTGATCAGTTCTGTTGGACACGCCAAGAAGGAGACTGCGATTCCAGCACCAGCGCCCGCAACAACCTGCTGCTTCACAGTCAGCGGCACACCAGGCTCTGACCTCAGAAGTGCCTCCATCTGCCCCCTCACACTGAACAAGACAGCATTGAAGGCCGCAACAGTGGCCAGAGGTGCCCCCATCCCCTTGTACAAGCCCCTGGGGCCTTCAGCCGCGACCGTCTGCTTCACGGCATCGATGGCGCCAGCGTACTTGGGGAGTTGTCCAGGAGCAGGGGTAGGCTGGCTCTGGAGCTTGACCTTGATGGTGTCGAACGGGTGCCCGACGATGAGGTTGGCAACCCCTCCCGCGGTCCCAGCCGTCAAGTCCTTCGCAACGTCCCCCATCTGCTAAATGCAACAAATTCAGTTCAATTTGCAAGGAACTATGAGAAAACTACAAGCGACTTATTTTTCTCAATGCAAGTAAAGATTCACAGCAAAATTGTGCATCAAACACCGGGTTGTCTAGTCTGGATGAAAAATCCAGAATGAACCGAGAAAGGAAAACACCAATCAATTTGACGAAAAAAAAGAACTTCACCACCATGGCATTATTGATCCTTTTACAACAAGACAGGTAAGCTGGGCAAAGCTCAGAAATGTACAGTGTGGCAGTCGTCAATGGACATGTCAAAGAGAATCACGCCGTGGTGTGGTTGGCACTTTTACAGAATATATAATGGGTACAGAACAGAACCCTTGATGGAGAGGGTGAACAAGCGCTGTGAACCATCAGAATCCCCATGGTCCAATCAAAGCCGCGGAGTCGTAAACCTCACTAAACACACCAAATCCAAATTAGAGGCACCTACGATACGGCGCAGTGAATCGCAGGCGGGGCGGCCCCCTGTTGGCGTCGCAAACAGAAAGCAGTGGCAGGGCACCGCACGGCCACACCCAGTAAATCGCTGAGATGAGACGATCACACGGACTAATCGGCAAACCGTGCAGCAGACACAGCGCAGGCCCAGATATGACGCACGAGCGCGCGCAGAGCGGGGAACGATGCGAGAGGGAGGGCGACCCTAACCAAGCAACGCGATGAGCAATGCGGCGAGACGAGGAGGGCGGCGGCGGCGGAGGAGCGGCTCACCTTGGGGTCGGGGCCGGTGCCGGGGTGGGGGTGGGGGTGGAGGTGGGCGCCGCCGCCTCCGGCTCCGCTGCCTGGGACTCTGGCTTGATCCGATTCGAATCGCGGGTGGCCGGGTGCTGATTGATCGATTTGTCGACTGCCAAGGCCCGAAGCGTTCCAGAGGGGGTGTGTGTGTGGGTGGGTGGGGGGGGGGGCGGTGCGGTGTTCCGCGGGCGGCGGGTGGGCGAGCCGGAGCCGGAGTATATTATAGGCTGTGCGGCCTGCGGACAGGAGCACCTAGTAGCCTACTGCTACGACAGTCGACAGGCACTTCACCTTCACCAACCAGCGATGCGACCAATCCAAAGCATCAAGCAGCAGCAGCAGCCAACCTCTGATCCGGGGGTTGGTGGGTGGGTGGATGGATGCGGACAGGAACATGGCCTATGTCCATCCCAAGTACCACATGCCCTCACTTCTCTTGGTTCCTCCTGCACCGGTGTCGGAGCGGCGGAGCGCCGCCGGGTAGGCTGCGCACAAGTGAGTGTTCAGTTGGGAAAAGTAGGTGAAAAGTTACTGTAGCATCTTTTGTTGTTATTTGGTAAAATTTGTTCAACTATAGACTAACTAGGTTCAAAAGATTCGTCTTGATATTTACAGATAAACTATGCAATTAGTTATCTTTTTTACTTATATTTAATGCTCCATGCATGCGTCTAAAGATTTGATGTGATGGATGGAAGAGGAAATATTTTAGGTTTGGATGGGAAGTGAACACACCCTGAACGAAACAAATAACTCGTTTTCTGTACATTCAGCAGCAGCAACAGCGCCTGCAATGCATCGCCGCGCACGTGGTCTGAACACGCGATGAGATCGCACATGGAGAAACCGGCGAAGACAGCATGGCCACCCGCTGGAGTACAGGATATACTACACTGGAGGAGTCAGTGCCCGATTTGGTTGGCCAACTCGCTGGGCAGCTGCAGCTCTTTGCAAATCCAGCCGGAGAACCCGCCGCACCGTACCAGGCCATTTGCGTGATATAATCATCCCTCATCCGTTCCCCCAAACGGGTGGCGACTGGCGAGGCGTTTGGTGTGGCTTGGAGCTTGCCTTTCCCAACTTTGTTGGTTCACACAAGTGCATGCGGCACGCCACACACTCCACTACGCATGTCCCGACCAATTGCTACCAGGCAGTACTTCTATGCAGGATATAAAGGTTCTCAAAAGCTTGGCATTCAAAAGAAGAGAAGGAGAGAGAGATGGAAATGGATGTCTATAAATCCGAAATATCTGAATCTGTATCTGTTAAATCTCGTAATATCGATATTCGTTTTCGTATCCATTTTTAGTGTGGATACTCTATCTGATTTCAGATTCGTGTTCGACAAAAATACAGAATATCTAACATTTATCTGTATCCGCGAAGAACAAGGTACAATTAATCTATTTAAAAGTTTTCTCTCCATGACTAGTGACTACTATAATATTACTAATGATGCATTAAAACTATTTAATAGTATATCTGTAACTAACTTTTAATATTAATTTAATACTATTAATGATACATAAAGATTAAATTAATTTAGTATTTTTATAATTTAGTTTAATCCTAATATATTTCTTGTTGTAAATTAGTTTAATACTTTTCTTTATTTTTTCACTGATGTAAATTATTTTAATTATATAAATGATGATTAACTAATTGATATATTTAATTATTAAATATTTATTGATAACAATATTTTTTTTGAGCTGTTTTTTCTATGTTATATACCCACATACTTAATCTCTATTTGTGTAATAGTTTTGTAATTACAACAACATTGATAAAGCAAAATGGCTACTTGTTGCCTATCATTCTTATTTAAATTTCTTCACTTGACCTACCAGTTTATTAAATATTATCCATTATAATTTAGTTCACTTTGAAATTAGAGATTATTACAAGTGTACTTTGATTTTATTTCATTGTGGTTATCAATGAACTTAGTAGTAAAACTCTATTCATGTATGTTAAATTGAAATACATGCACTTTGAATTAATTGAGTAAATAGAAATCCGAATCTGAGACATCAGTTTTGCATTCGTATTCAAGAATATTTTTGTATCTGTATTCGAATTCGAATTAAAATATGGTAAAAGATGATATCCGGATGCGATTTCATGTGAACCCGATTTGTTTCCAAAGAGAGAGAATAGAGAGAGAGAGGAGAGAGAGAGAGAGGTGTTATAAACTGGCTACAGCATGGAAGCGACGGAATTTGATCTCCGGCCTTTTCAGTGTTATACTGCTACTCAACACAACACAAGAAATCTGCTGGCAAGAAACGGTTTATAAGGTTCATGAAGGGGGAACTAGTCTGAGTGATCAACACGCACCAAAGCAATGGCAAGATAACTCCAGCCACAGAAGGTTCGATCTATAATTCGATTATAATTATAAAGTGTGGCAACACGCCAGCAACCACAAACCCCATATCACAGCAGCTTTAGTTTACGAAAGTACCAGCTGGAACCTAATGCTGATGCACACTTTAGATACATGGCAAATCAGAATATCAGACGGTGCACACCAAGTCAGTCACCACCGCAACCGCAAGTCCGCAACACAAAGCCACCAAACGCAGTGCAATACGAGAGCCAAGTTCCACTAACTTGCAATGCTAGGACGCAAACCGAAGGTCTACGTGGAGATTGGATGGGATTAAAGGGAAAATGAACTATTTTTTTTCTCAATCTCCTTCAGTCCCCATGAGAAATGATTGATCCAAACTAGCCCTAAAAGAACGGAGCGTCATTGCATACCTAGTTGACAATATAATAGCTATTGGGGTGTTTAATATGCTAATGAGCAAAAGTAGATACAATGTAATAGCTATTGGGGTGTAATATGCTAATGAGCAAAAGTAGACCTCAATGCAGTGTAATCCAGTTCACCATCACCACTCACCATATATATATATATATATATATGCGCTACTTCGAAGGACAAGAGAGGAGAGTTAATTGAGAAATAAAAAATGGAACCAGAGGTTCATCCTCCCTCCCAAGTTATTCTTGATCAGAGACGTCTATCCTTGGCATCAGAGACGTCATTACTCTTTGTGTACTCACGTCAACGACATAAGGCTATCCGCACTCATGGACCTCTATATTCATCCTCTATACGTTCTAGTCAGCAAGATTATCTCCTCTATACTCAATTCTCCCGCATCCATCCATCCTCTATATCATCCTCTATCCACTGTGAGACTCACTTGTCATTTTATCTAAATATATCCATGTGTGATCTAGTTTTGAAGGATTTATTGAGACGAATTTAATGGTGCAATCGAAATTTAATTTAGATTTTTGGTTTATGAGTTATAGCATTTTTTTCTTTGTTTAGCTAGTGGGGCCGCCACTGCCCACTATAGAGTAAGCACCGTACTACTCTAAATATAGAGTTAGAGAAAGGATAGAGTATCGTTTTAGAGTACCCAGTACAGCAGTTTTTTACTCTATATTCATACTCTAAAGCTTTAGAGTATCCTTTAGAGTATCCCAGTGCGGGTAGTCTAACTATCAACGTCAAAACGCTATCACAGTTGGCATCAAAGACGTCTATCCTTGGCAGTGCTTCTAAAAATCGTGACTTCTTCAACCTTGAATTACAACTCCTAGCGGTGTGACGATCTCTATTCATCAATGTTGACGGTCCTTACTCAAATAACTTGACCGCCAATGTTTTTATAAAACATCATTTAATTTTATATCTTCATAAACTAGAGTTCCACTAATAAATTCCACAAATGTTGATGTTCCTGAGTTGTTTGCAAGATATACCAAAAGTGTGCATTAAAGATAATATATGGAGTACTTGCAACTATGGTATTGCTACAAACAGGACGTCCGACGACAGCGACTCCCTCCGGACAGACACGTGGCGTGACGTGCACCAGAACTTTGCCTTTTTTATTCCCTGCTCATTTCCATGTCTCTTATTCTCATCCACTCATCGCTTTCTTATTTGCTTCCATTGCGTTAACGTTCTTCTCTGCTCTGCTTTGTTTCCCCAAGTGACACAACAAGATCCTCAGGCCTAGCTGCTCGTGAAGACTAGGAGGTACCTAGAGGTGGCTCGCATAAGCCTAGAGATGTCCCTTGCAGTGGAAGGCGTATGCGAGGCGAAAATGTGCCACCGCCCTATGCGTCATCACCGCCCGTGCCACCGGCGAGCATACTGGTGACCTCCACGCGCTAACCACCCGCCCTCTGCACGCACCGCGCGCTCGTGCTACCCCCACACCCGCCCTCTGTGCGTCGAGTCCAGCTCCGCGTTGTCGGCGAGCTCTGTGCCGCCGGCAAGCATGCCGGTGACCTCCACATGCCGACGAGCCTCCATTTGCGAAGCAGCAAGGAGATGTTTGCTGAAAGAGCATGTTGCAAATGTGTGTTTCAGGTGTTTCAGAGGAATGTTGCAAGTGTTTGATATCGATGTTGCAAAAGTAGATCGAGTATGTTGCAATGGTTGTACACGTATGTTGCAAATGTCTGTTACCAATGTTTTATCTGTGTTTTCGGACGTACGTTGAAGTGTGTTTATCTAGATGTTGCATATGTTTCACACATATATTGCATGTGTTTTATCTGGATGTTGCATATGTTTGCATAGGTTTTCAAGTGTTTTCAGGTTTTTTAAGTGTTTCACAAACATGTTGCAAGTGTGTGTTTCAAATGTTTCAATTATTTTTAGACATATGTTATAAGTGTTATATCTGAATGTTGCATATGTTGCAATGACTACTCACATATATTGCTAGCATATGTTCCAAATGATTCATCTGTTTTATCTAGATGTTGCAAGTGTTTCATAAGGCACAGGCGATCCCTCGGGTGCAGGCGGTCCCCATGAGGCGGGCGAGCGCAAGGGGGCACAACAAGGGCGAGCAGACGCAAGGGTGGAACATGGTGCGGGCGAGCAGCAGCAGGGCACGGGCAGACAACAGCTTGGTGAGCAGGGCGTGGCGAGCAGTAGGGCAGGCATGCATGCTCCGATGCGCGTTCATTAGTGTGGGCAACCGGAGGGAGCGCATGGGAGAAAGCAACCTGATGTGGGACCGGCCGAAAAGGTAGGAGCGCTGGAGCGTTGCCCTTTTGCTGCCGATCTGTTTTGGCCACTGGTGGTCCCAGCTGATAACTGAGGGAGGTGCGCTCCACTAGATATTCAGTCGCACGGGCGAGCACGCGCTAGACTAAGCGACAGGCACGTTACTGGCGTCTAGATGCGCTTTTCTGTCCAGATATCCGAGCGCTAGCCAGCCCCTTACAACTCAGCAAAACGGACACTCAAAAAGTAATTCAGATATTGACCATCGCAAACGATCTCAAATACCAAAATGAAGTTCACTAGCCTAAAGGGCTCGTTGAGGTGATCAGAAAATAAATTATTTGCGTACTATGTTTTGGAGTCTCCACGTAAAAATATATTTTCTCTGTTCCTAAATATTTGTTGTCGTTGGTGTGCGTGCCGTAAGTTTAACTTGATTTGTAAAAAATATGTGCAACATTTGTATCTCTAAATAAATTTATTAAAAAACTAGATTCAAAAATCTTTTCAATATTACTAATTATGTATCATATATATTAATATTTTTAATATATATTTAGTTAAAGTTGTTTTTAAAAAACGAAAACGACGGATATTAGGGGCGGAGGGAGTACAGTTCGCAAATAAAAAAGGAGCACTGAAATCATCATTGATGTCAGAACCTCACGGGCCATCATCGCTGACTCGGAACCCACAGTTCAACGCCGCCCGTGAGCGGAATGCGTACAAGGCGGGCCGACCAATGCGACGACGACGTGGCGGCACCTTGCCAAGCGTGCGTGTGGCTGCACAGGAGAACGAACCAACGAGGGGAGACAGCCCCGCAAATGTAACGGGGGTAGCACTGCACCTGGGTTGTGTTCACTTCACGTGCTATCCTAAAATATTTCCTCTTCCATCTATCACATCGAATCTTTGGACATATATATAGAGCATTAAATATAGGTAAAAAAGATAACTAATTACATAGCTTGTCTGTAAATGTCGAGACGAATCTTTTGAGCCTAGTTAGCTCATGGTTGAACAAATTTTGCCAAATAACAACGAAAGATGCTATAGTAACTTTTCAACCACTTTTCGCCAACTGAACACAGCCCTAGTGATGAAAACTTATCGCATTCATATGGAATCGCATCCGGATATAAGTTGAACGGACGGGATAAATCATGTTTCGTCCTCAACCGTATACCATATTTTTCTGTCTGTTTTCGTTTTTTCAGGATAAACGGAAACGGGATCGAAAACGGGACAGAGTAAAATAGGAGCGGGACCGAAAACGATGGAGCGTTTGTCCGTCCGTATTTGTGGAATCCCGTTTTTGACAGGGATATCCCGTTTTTCATAAATTCGGGATAGGCAGCCCAACACAGCCTAAAGCCCAATATGACCCAAAATACGCAAACCCTATCCTATCACACCCGCACTCTGCCAGTCTGCCGCACTCCCCAGTCCCCCGCACAACACCCGTGACTCGCGACTCACCTCCCTCGGCGTCGGCGCGGCGACGCCAACACTACCTCCCCGTCCGCACTCCGCCACGCCCTCTGACCCTCTGCTGTCCCTGACTCCCTGTCCTGCTAATGTTGCGGGCTGGTGGAGATGACCGTGGTGGCTCCATGCCACCTAAAAAAGCACTTGGGCCTGTCGAGCTACCTTCGCCTTCCAGAACCGCCGGTGCCACCTCCCTCTGTCAAAGGCAGCACGAGCGGATCTATTTTAGTTTCAAGTAAACCTCCTCTCGGACTCTAGGTTCTCGGATTTGTGGTCTTTACTCTAGGTTCTCGGTTGCAGACTTGCAGTAGAAATTAATACAAGTTGTATTTTAACTAATTGATAGGGTCCAAGAGAAAAGCAACTGACGTTGCTAGTAAGGGGGCACTTGTTGTGTCTGGATCTTCATCTTCAGCGGCAAAGAGTACTCATGAAATTCCACTTAGTGGCAGTGGCACTGGCACACCAGCAGAAGCACAGGGACAGCAACCAGGTATTGATGGTAGTGACGCTGTAAGGTCCTAGATGGCTAGAGGGGGGGTGAATAGCCTATAAAAATTCTATAAAAACCACTAAGCAAACTTGTTAGAATAACAAACGGCGTAAAGCGAGTTTTGCTTAGCCAAAGGTTGTGATGCAAGTCTCCTATCCACAAGTCTAGTAGATTATGATCTCTAGTTCACACAAGAGCTATGTCACTAATATTACACTAGACGACAAGCTAACAACACTACTAGCAAAGCTACTACTAGAGCTACATAAGATAATCTAGTAATGATAAGTGCAAGAGAGAGGATTGTGATTCTTATACCGACGGTGGAGTGAAGATGTTGCCAATCACCAAGATGATATACAATAAATCAATATTGACAGCAACACAATATGAAGACCAATCACCAGGAGACAAGAGACACAATATTTTTGTTCACCCGGTGTTCACTTGTGCACCGACAAGCTACGTCACCGGTTGTGTCGACCAACACTTAGATGGTTCCCCGGTGTGACCCTCAAGTCACTTGCCCCTCAAGGCACGCCCCGCAAGGCACCGCAAGACGCCACTCTCAAGTGAGGTAACTCAATGACACGCGGATTCCACTAGAGTTGCTTTTGGCGTCCCACCGAGGAAAGCACAAGAACCTCTCACAATCAACCGGAGGTGGCCAAGAACAATCACCTTCTCTTGCCAACGCCTCCAACAATCTCCAAGCCGGCTAGGAGCGGTACTCTCCAAGAGTAACAAGAAATCCACCGGCTAAACCACCCACAAGTGCCACTAGATGCCCTCAAGCTATGCAATGCACTTTGGGATCACTCAATCTCACTTTTGATTTGCAATCAAGCAAGAGAGATGAGTGGGAGGAGTTGCTTTAGCTCAAAGGATGCACAAGAGTGTTAGAAATGCCAAGAGAGCTCCCCAAGGGCCGGCCAACGAGTATTTATAAGCACCCCAAACAAATAGAGCCGTTGCCACTCCACTGACTGTTTTTTTTTCGGGACGACCGGACGCGCTCAACCGCGTCCGGTCGCCCTGCGACGTCCACGTGTCCACCAAATTCAAACGCGACCGTTAGATCCTCCAACGGTCACTGCGCGCTAACGGTCAAAACGCGATGACCGGACGCGCTGCTCAACCGACCGGACGCGCCGGTCGCACAGTACCGTGCGCCCGCGAAGCAACGACCGGACGCGCTCCAGAGAATGACCGGACGCGACAGTGCCAGCGTCCGGTCAGAGTCCAGTAAGCTCCCTTCGCAACCGGACGCGTCCGATCGCGTGTGACCGGACGCGCACCGCGTCCGATCGACCTTGCGAACTGCAGTTCCCTCAGGGCGCCTGACCGAACGCGCCGGTCCCGCGAGTGACCGGACGTGCCGGTTGCAAACCCTAGCACGCGCGCCTGACTGCTGCGCTGTACTGACCGGACGCGGCCGGTCACACCGTGACCGCGTCCGGTGCAGCGTCCGGTCACCTCTGTGACCTCCGTTCGCCTCCGTTTCTTTTTCCGACTTCCGGCGTAGTGGAAAATAGGCATTTCATTTTCCCGAAATCGCCTGAATCCTGCGCTCGCACGCTCGGCGGGAGGGAGAGAGGAACCCAAACCCCTCTCTACCCACAAACCACAGCGCGACCAACGCCACCTTTGCAAATGTGCCAACACCATCAAGTGTACATCTCCATGTGCTTGTGTGTTAGCTTTTTCTCAATCATTTTCAAAGGTTTTCCAGTTAGCTCACTAGGCCCTACATGCAATGCACTTCATGAATTCACCTAGTGGCACCCGTGCGTCGAATAACCGATAAGACTTCCCCTCTTAATAGTTCGGCTATCGATCCTAAACCACTCACACCCTCTATGGTGTCTTGAGTGTAAAACAAAATGGCCCTATGGTTATACCTTTGCCTTGAGCCCATTTTATCTCTCCAAATGATATGATCCACTTCATATCTTCACATGACCGTCTCGATCCATCGACCTTGACTTCACTTGCTCTTCACCGTTGTATCAGTTCATCGGCGCCAAGTCTTGCTCAAGCTTCACCATCGCATGGTCCTTCGCTTCAAAGCCTCGACTTGCCCTTCACCTTCACAACCGGTCCATCGAGCCAAGCCTCATCTTGGTCTTCATCATCTTAGTCATATGAGTCAATGTCATGTCTCATATTCAATGACCACCTTTATCTAAATCATCCACTTAGATATAAAGGTTAGTCCTAGGTTTCATCAATTAGCCAAAATCAAACTAGGGACTTTCAATCTCCCCCTTTTTGGTAATTGATGACAACCCTCACAAAGATGATTTTGATAATAAAAGTTTTGAACTTGTCATACTTGTCCAATCATTTTGCTCATAAGTAAAGTTTGGACAATTATCACAAGCTCGGTTTTGGTAGCATTAGCTCCCCCTACATATGTGCATAGAGTTTGGATTGAAAGCTTTGCACATATGCATGGATAGAAGTGTTGGGAGAGTAATTCTACCAAAATGATGCTAAGGTGTAAGAAATGGACCTTTGAAGCGTGATACCAATCGGAGTTGCCTTTTACACCATCCTTAGCATCATGAAGTAACTAGACATCCAACAAAACTCAAGAACCTCGTGAGATCAACATTATATGTAAAGGCTCTTGAACCACTTGTAAATACTTTAGGCATGTCTAGATACCACGTGTAAACTATTCCTATGCATGCTAGTAGATCATTTCATCATCCAAGTTCTATACTAGCATTGCACCACACAAGCATGTATATTGAATTTAAATACATGTGCAATGAGCAAGTCATATGAGAATGCACAAACAAATGCAACAACTTTGTTTATGAGCTTACTCCCCCTACTTGTGTGCATCAAAAAATTTTATTTACCCATTTATCATGTTGAATCATCTTTTTCTCTCCCCCTTTGTCAACAACTTACCCAAAAATGGGATCAAATTGTGGAGAGAAGAAAAAGAATGTTTGATGGAGTAGGTTAAAATTTATCAAATTTGGTTCAACCTAGAACACTTGCCAAAGATATTTAATTCGATTTGAACCAAAGACAAGCTTCTTTACACCTCATAATAAGGGTTATCTTGCCTATGTTGAATTAAACACTTATAGCAAACCTTCTAGATTCAACACTAGGCTTGCAAGCTCACAAACATGTCATATGTCACCACTAGATCAAAACAAACAAGGAGGCAATAGTGGTAACATATATCCATCAAATTCATTTGATTTATCATGAATGCTCATGCATACCACTTATTATGTCTACATGCTCTAGCAAGTCCTTAGCATAGGATGAATGACATGTCAATCAACTTTACCTTGCAATGTCGAAGGAGAAGCATGTCAATAAGTGGGTGGGGTGCATTCAACTCATGTTTGAAAAATCAAGAATATTCAATTCATTCCTTAGCTTGCAAAACCTCTTTTTCATCAAGTGGCTTAGTTAGAATATCGGCAAGTTGATCATCAGTGCCAACACTTTCAATGGCAATATCTCCCTTTTGTTGATGATCTCTAATGAAATGATGCCTTATGTCAATATGCTTTGTTCTTCCATGTTGAACCGGGTTTTGTATCATATTGATTGCACTCTCATTATCACATAGCAATGACACATTCTTGAAGTTGAGGCCATAATCCTTCAAAGTTGATTTCTGTGGCAGAACCGCCTAATTTAATGTCATCCCAAGAGTACTTATCTTCCATTAGACACTAAGTACCCAAGAGAGAGCACTAAACTCTGCGATTCCGTCGAGCACACCCAACGGGAGAACTCGAAAGTCCACATTTTACCTCAGGATCATAAATGAGAGATAAAGCTTATAACAACTTTACCATTTCATATATCACTTTTAGTACAACATCAGAGTAATTCATTATTTGATTATAATAGCGGAATATAAAATATTATCAAAGTTCAGCGGAAATGAAACCATTTGATGATGAGTTAAAATTATCATGATGAACATTTATATACAGCAAATGATAACAGGTGGTAAATCTTTCCCTTGTGAAACATTTTTGGTGAGAGTTATAAATCAACCCTACATCCGCAACGTAAAGGAAATCCCCACTGAGCCCACCAGGAGGTTTCCACACACAACTGTCAGCTTCAAACACCTGTTACCTGCAACAGGGTAGAACAAACCCTGAGTACTCAATTGTACTCCGCAAGACTTACCCGTCAGAAGAAAAGACTCCAAGGGTATGCAAGGCTATCTGGCTTGTGGGTTATTGCAACTGCAGGAAGCATTACTAAAGGTGCATCCTTATATTTACTTTTTATTAGCAGTTATCAGTAGTGTATTAACCAACCATTCTAGGTAAGCACCTGTTCTACTTTCAAGCAAAGGTTGAGCCATCAGAACCAATTTTTCCATCTTTCGTCTTTCATCTTTCATTTCTTACTACGGTGCTAGAGTGCAGTCAAGTCGTACCGTCACGTAGAAACGGCGATTCGCGAATCAATGTGCCCAGCTGGGTACCCCGAAAAACACACGCCTCGCTTGTACCCCAGGCACAAGCAAGACCAACCCGTTCCCCTCCTGTCACAGGTTTCCAGGTCCCCGTCCAAACTTGGACTCCTAGCTCCCGTACTTGAGGCCCGGCCTCAATACGGTGCTAAGACCTCCACCTATCCCCGCCTCCAATCAGTCGGTCCGGAAAGAGCCGGAGCCCATGACAAGAGAGTAACAAGTCTTCCTAGCCCCCATCCGCTAGTATATGCTCGGGATAATAAATCTGTGACTTGACCGGGGATCCAGTGCAACGAACGGTCCTTAATCGACACGGACAGGGAAAAAGTGCAACCAAGCTATGCCCCGTGGCCGCGGGACATAACCTGTTACACCCACCAATACCCATACCATATCCCTGCCCGGTCACCATTTCCTTTTCCATCATTTCATCATTAGGGTAATAATAATAATAATAACCACCTATTGTGAGTAACGACAGGTTACTCACGCTACCGATAAACCTAAGCAAAACAGCTACACGATCCTGTACTAGTAAGACTCATGGGTAGATATATATATATGCATGTGGATATCATAAAACTCCTGCAACGTAAATGCACAACCTATATATATATATATATATATAATAATTTGTAAAATAAGGGTTATGCACCGGGGCTTGCCTGGATGGGAATTAAGATATAACCAAAAGTTAGCATTCCATCACGGCGACACGGTCATCAGGACACCATCTTTTCCGCTGCTCCAAAAGACTTCACGCTCCGTCATTGTTCCTATTATAATATTCGGAGATGCGACATAGAAATGTAAATAATCGACGGCAATCGCAACCTCGTATCATACGATTTCGTCTCTCAAGCTAACGAGCTAACCTTATGGCTAACGAACTAGGTTTCGTATCTATGTTATCGACTTAAGCGTTATTTCCCAACAACCCAGGGTGTTGCTCTTTTCGTTTCGTCGATTTAATATATATACAAACTAGGGTTTATTAGCTACCTAACAAAACTAATTATTTTGGAGCTACAAAAATTACAGTGGACAACTAACATTATGGTTAGCTTACTATAAAATTTTCAGCGTTAATACTATCACTGATTATTCATAACAATTCTTACAAGTTCATGTTTGATAATATTAAACGCCTCGAATTAATTAGAGCAAGCCTAAAAATAGTAGAAATCTACATGAACCAATTACACCTTTATCTAGATCATGATTTTAGGAAACTAACAAAATTGGTTTCACCATTTTTGGACTCCTATACATTTAGATATTAAATTTACAAGTTCCTAGCAACAAAGAAAAAGGAAAAACAATTGAAAGATATACTTTTAAAGCAACGGGCCGGCGCCCACTATTTGGCCTAGCACCCGGATGCGGCCCACGCGGGACGGGTCAGGCGACAGCAGGCCGGCCCAACTGGCCCACAGCGCGCGCGAGGTCGCTCTTTTTGCAGAAGAGCCCCTGAACAAAAGGGCTATTACGCGGAGCCTCAGGTCCCTATTGCACCAGAGACACTTTATGCACGAAGCGCCCCCAACAATCTTTTCTTCTCCCTGAGCCGGTCCCCGACGCCCCCGTGCCCGCCGGCGCGGCTCCGGCCGGCATCGGACGGTCCCGCCGGCCATCTGGGGCCCACTATGCCCCTGCTAAACGGTCGACCACCACCTACAACCCAAACGGTGACGCTAGGTGACCACAGGGGACTGAGCTACGCACGCACGCGAGCTGTAGCGGCGAGCGGCCATTCACCATGGTGGCGAGGCCGTTCCGGCGAGTCTAGGCGGCCCGAGAGCGGTAGGGATGGCGCACGAGTATCCATGACTTACCCGGATGCCAGCAGTGCCGATGGTCGAGGTGGAGAACTGCCGAGGTGACCTGACCACGCGCGCCCGCACCATGCGGCGGCGCTCTGTGATGACACGGTCGTGTCACCGGCGGCAGGGTAGCGGCAGGAGCTCGACTAAGGTGCGCGGGAGGAAGAGGGGTTCAAGGCGAGTCTACTGGTGCATCCAATTCGACTCGAGATGGTCGAAGGAAGCGCTGCCCTTGGTAATGGCATGGCTCGGCTTTATCGACACTGAGAGTGAAGAGCTCCAAAATTGCGGCTTGTCCGGGCACGGTTCTAGGCGGAGTGGGGTTGGTTGTCTAACACACTTAATGGCGAAGGCGTGGAGGTGAAAACTTGCCTTGAATTGGTCTCCTTGCCGTAAGCGATGGTGCGGCCCGTCGGCCACGGTGACAGGGAAGAAAAACCAAGACGGAAAGGTGAGGACGGCTCGGTCAGTCTTCGCCCTGGCGGAACGTGGTAAAGGGATAGCGTGGCGTGACCGCTGGGTAGAGCCACGTCAAGACGAGGCAGCCATGTGAGCACAGGGGAGGGCAGCGGGGCCAGCGGTGGCCACTCAACGCGCGCGCGAGCAGCAGCGGCTCCGCGTGGCTGGCAGCAGGTGCCGCGGCCAGAGTGGCCAAGGCGCGACCACGCCACGGTCAGACCAAGACGGCCTCGGCCGGCCAACGCACGGTGGTGCGCGTGCACGGGGTGCGGCTCGGCCAGGCAACGCCGAGTAAAATGACGTGGTGACCGCGCACACCTCGGCCGAACGACCGACAACGTGCTATGCACGGATTTTAAAGCGTGTACCAACACTTACCCGTCTTGGTTGAGGTTAAACCAACTCCTCTGCCCTCAAGATGGCCCTAACAGCTTCCCAAAGAAACAAATAGCACGTCAAAAGGACAACCAGAGAGGGAGATGGAGTGATGCCAAAACGGGTTCGTCGTGCTGACGCTGGCTCACGAACAGAGCATCGACCACAAGGTTACAGCTCGTTCTAAGGAACTTCCGGCCATTTTTGGAGTAACCACTCAACATCACTCCACCCTACGAACTACACCGTGCTAAAGTACTCGCAAAGGTGCAATTATCGGTGCAAAAACATAGATCTAGTGTTTACGAATTTTAATCAAAATTTAAATGCCAAAGCGACATTACCATTAGGTTTTCAGACTTGGTCATTATAGTTCTAGGAGCTGGAACCCATTTCCAAATCAATTCTTGAGCTACCAGTTATGCTATTGATCACTTATTTATCGGAACAAAAGTTGCGTTTTCATCTACTAGACTTGCGCTTCAAATTTTATTAAGTACTACATTCAATTGATGTTTTATTTTTATTTATAGAAATTCGCTTATCATTTTATGTGCGTTTGAAATTTTAAAACCCACGGAATTTGTTTTGTTAATTTCTTTTAGACCTTAATCGCATGCTAAGTACGCTAGTAACACCAGAGGTGTTACATCCTTCCCCCCTTAAAAAGGATCTCGTCCCGAGATCCGGAACAAGAAACAAAAGAGGGAAGCACGATTACATTTCACAGATCTGAGCTTACATGAGAGGTTACACGACTTCAAACGCTAAACCACTCTGGAATCTAGAGATAGCACGGCTAAGAACAACTCTAATACAACTCACAACCTCTCTAGAAACCGACGAAGACGGGGACAGTGGAAGAGCAATAGGAAAACGATTATCCAGAACATGGCGTATGCCCAACAAAGCCAGAAATTGGAGATTGGTACAAAGATCATCGTTAACTCTAAACCTAAACTAACCAGGGATGAACTTGAACTTCTCCAACAGAAACTAGATCCTTTCTTCTCCAGTTACACCATTGCCTCTGACTAGGAACCCTAGATCTGCGAGCAACGGCTGGATCTCGTAGCTCAGCCTCCAACCACTTCTTCCCGACGGCTTCCTGAGCTTCTTCTACCTGAGCGCTGACGGAGGAAGTTGATACTATGAGCTCTACTCTAGATCTGGGGGTTGAATGGAGGAGGAGCAAGCAAGGTGGCATTATAAAAGCTTGGTGGACGGAGGTGGTGATGCAGTGCACCGGAAGCGGAGGAGATGGGAATCACTGGGGGGGTCACAAGGTGGGGAGAGCGTCGGCCATAGTGCGCTCCCTGTGCGAGCTTGAGTGGGGCAAAGGAGAAAGGAGGGGATGGGGTTCGCTCGACCAGGCGGCGTGCGAGCAACGGGGCCCCAAAGGAAAAGAAAGAGAGGGGGGTCCGGTACGGGAACAAGAGCGAAAACCGAGAGCCGACACGGGTGCCGGGATCAGAGGGGCGTACTGTGCGACAAGACGAGGCGAGTGCGGCACAACGCCGCGGTCGCACGGGAGCGACACACGCGGTCCCACCACCGACGGCGTCCGCAGGGCACACAGTGACAGCGACCCGGCATGCGTAGCATTGTCAAACCGGTCACAGGAACGACGTCGAGTCGGGCAATTCAACTTCTCTGACCTACGTGCGGCTAACCTTCCTGTTGTTTTTCTCTTTCTTCTTTTCCTTTCTTCAAAAACCTTGTTACTTTGACAGAGCACAATTCCATCAACCCGTTGTGGATTTCCCGTTTGAACACAAGAATATTTTTACCAAGAGAATTTTTATAGCAAGAGCGATACCGCGGTGTAACTCGGTAAAAGCACTTGGTCAACAACCTCGATACCAGCGCGCGCCGAGCAGCGTCACCAGGTGGCAGCTGTTCCACAGGTGGCCCTCGGTTCCGTCGCGGCACCATAAGCTATTAACTAAGTAACTATTACCAACTTACTCGCAGTAAAAACAACGGGGTCATAGACCACAGAATCAGAGGAGTAAGGGAAAAATTCAGGCAACACGGGTTCCTTTCAAAATAAGGAACAAGTAAGTAAATCCCAAGGCGGATTTAAATCAAGGGAATTCAAGTGTTCTACTGGGACATCCACAATTAGTGATACAGTGTCCTCTGTTTTCCAATCACGGCCGATCTGTTGCATCAGAACAGTTGTTCCCCTTGTAACCTGCTTATTGTCGTCTCAAGAACCCTAAGCAAATCGAACGAGGTCTAAGGAAAAACGACGTAACAAACACAACCGATAAAGCAAACACTCATTACCAACGGCCTTACACGGGTGCAACATACAGACATTCACTCTCCCACACTCGACACAGCGCTCGAACGTACAACCAGGCGGCCTTAACAACTACGGATGCGGTACAACGGAAAGATTACAACACTAGGGAACAACGATGAAAAGCACTACTAGCAACGATTACATCTCCCCTAGGACAACTAATCTACTTCGTCGGCCCAAACGGCTTCCTTCCTGGGCTCCTGGGGTTCTTCTGCTGCACTAGGTTGTGGATCTGCTCCTTCTTGTGGTGGTGGCTGGGTGAGGGGAAACAATGACTCTACTTCCGAGGCTTCCGTGGGTGGAGGTGCTGCAAAACCAGTTCTCCTTCGCTCCAGCGGATGGACAGGGATCCCCTCCAGGATTAAGGGTTCCTGCCTTTCCGTGGCGAGCGTCCTACGCTTGGCCCTTGTGGCAAGATAGGCGTCCTCCAGCTCCTGGGCATGACGGTCTTGGTCCACCTTGACGGCCTCCGCCATGGCAGCCTCTCGACTCTCAGCGGCTGCTAGATTGGCATGAGCTTCAGCAAGCTGCACTTCGAGCATCCTAGAGAAGATCTCGGCTTCCTCAGCTCGGTGGAGGCACTCCCTTAGCTCCGAGGCCTGCCGGTCATACTGCTCATCCAGGGCAAGCAAGTACGAGGTCAGGTGCACCAAGGTCGGGTTGTCCTCTTGCACGTCTAGACCATGCAAAGCCTCCATGCAAGCCCTCCATACCCGCCGATTCTTATCCCAAGGGGGAAAGAACCGCATGGGGGTACGAGCAATGGGCCCTTCAAAGATCTGACAGAGATGTTGCAAGGCTTTGCGGGCCACAACCTGGTAGGTGTCGCCGAAGCGAAACCCGGTTGCAGTCACATTCCAGGCTTCCGTGAGGTCGGGGAACTCCTCACTCTTGCCAATGTAGACGGTGACCTTACACCGCTCAGTGCCACGCTTCATGTACTCACGGCCCTCATACTCGGGACGCTCCCGAACGCCGAGTTTTTGCAGGGTGGCATACAGGATTTTGGGAAAACCCTCGGTGTTCAAGCAGTAGCTGCTAACCCAGACTCCTGCCATCCTAGGTGGGTGGTGGTTGCAAGGAAGGCTTGAGGAGAAGCTTGCTCAAGAGAAAAGGGCTAAGCGAGCTGGAATGCACTGGGTGGTGACACCAAGTGGCTGGGCTTGCCCCCTTAAAAAGGCAGAGCAGCCAGTGGTCCTGGCGCAGGCCACCCTCGAGCCCTGCACGAGGATCAGTAAAGTAAAATAGCAGGATTTTTACGCACACGAGGCGAGCGGTGTTCGAGGCCATAAAGACTAGCATGGTTGCAGGGCAGAGGTCCGACAAGGGCGCAGAAGGAGTGCCGAAAACGTAAGCCCCGACAGCCGTGAAGCACGAGTGAACGCGAAACATGAAGCCACTGTACAACAGTAACTCCGGGACAGGGACGCGTGGTACCTAGAAACAGGGCACCTGCAAGTAGGACTCGCACGATGACTATAGCAAAACAGCACGTCTGACTTTAGGACCGCATGCTACACACCAGTTAGCTTACCGGACGAAAGCCTACTTAAACTTATTCCGGAGACTTAACTATAGTAATAGGGCTACTTATATAACTTCGTATGCAAACGTCCTAACTTTTTGCAAAAAGGTGTTGTCAAATTTTAATTTAGAAAAGGGTTTTGAAGCTTTATTTCCCCATTTATGCTCTGATACCACCTGTGGCAGAACCGCCTAATTTAATGTCATCCCAAGAGTACTTATCTTCCATTAGACACTAAGTACCCAAGAGAGAGCACTAAACTCTGCGATTCCGTCGAGCACACCCAACGGGAGAACTCGAAAGTCCACATTTTACCTCAGGATCATAAATGAGAGATAAAGCTTATAACAACTTTACCATTTCATATATCACTTTTAGTACAACATCAGAGTAATTCATTATTTGATTATAATAGCGGAATATAAAATATTATCAAAGTTCAGCGGAAATGAAACCATTTGATGATGAGTTAAAATTATCATGATGAACATTTATATACAGCAAATGATAACAGGTGGTAAATCTTTCCCTTGTGAAACATTTTTGGTGAGAGTTATAAATCAACCCTACATCCGCAACGTAAAGGAAATCCCCACTGAGCCCACCAGGAGGTTTCCACACACAACTGTCAGCTTCAAACACCTGTTACCTGCAACAGGGTAGAACAAACCCTGAGTACTCAATTGTACTCCGCAAGACTTACCCGTCAGAAGAAAAGACTCCAAGGGTATGCAAGGCTATCTGGCTTGTGGGTTATTGCAACTGCAGGAAGCATTACTAAAGGTGCATCCTTATATTTACTTTTTATTAGCAGTTATCAGTAGTGTATTAACCAACCATTCTAGGTAAGCACCTGTTCTACTTTCAAGCAAAGGTTGAGCCATCAGAACCAATTTTTCCATCTTTCGTCTTTCATCTTTCATTTCTTACTACGGTGCTAGAGTGCAGTCAAGTCGTACCGTCACGTAGAAACGGCGATTCGCGAATCAATGTGCCCAGCTGGGTACCCCGAAAAACACACGCCTCGCTTGTACCCCAGGCACAAGCAAGACCAACCCGTTCCCCTCCTGTCACAGGTTTCCAGGTCCCCGTCCAAACTTGGACTCCTAGCTCCCGTACTTGAGGCCCGGCCTCAATACGGTGCTAAGACCTCCACCTATCCCCGCCTCCAATCAGTCGGTCCGGAAAGAGCCGGAGCCCATGACAAGAGAGTAACAAGTCTTCCTAGCCCCCATCCGCTAGTATATGCTCGGGATAATAAATCTGTGACTTGACCGGGGATCCAGTGCAACGAACGGTCCTTAATCGACACGGACAGGGAAAAAGTGCAACCAAGCTATGCCCCGTGGCCGCGGGACATAACCTGTTACACCCACCAATACCCATACCATATCCCTGCCCGGTCACCATTTCCTTTTCCATCATTTCATCATTAGGGTAATAATAATAATAATAACCACCTATTGTGAGTAACGACAGGTTACTCACGCTACCGATAAACCTAAGCAAAACAGCTACACGATCCTGTACTAGTAAGACTCATGGGTAGATATATATATATGCATGTGGATATCATAAAACTCCTGCAACGTAAATGCACAACCTATATATATATATATATATATAATAATTTGTAAAATAAGGGTTATGCACCGGGGCTTGCCTGGATGGGAATTAAGATATAACCAAAAGTTAGCATTCCATCACGGCGACACGGTCATCAGGACACCATCTTTTCCGCTGCTCCAAAAGACTTCACGCTCCGTCATTGTTCCTATTATAATATTCGGAGATGCGACATAGAAATGTAAATAATCGACGGCAATCGCAACCTCGTATCATACGATTTCGTCTCTCAAGCTAACGAGCTAACCTTATGGCTAACGAACTAGGTTTCGTATCTATGTTATCGACTTAAGCGTTATTTCCCAACAACCCAGGGTGTTGCTCTTTTCGTTTCGTCGATTTAATATATATACAAACTAGGGTTTATTAGCTACCTAACAAAACTAATTATTTTGGAGCTACAAAAATTACAGTGGACAACTAACATTATGGTTAGCTTACTATAAAATTTTCAGCGTTAATACTATCACTGATTATTCATAACAATTCTTACAAGTTCATGTTTGATAATATTAAACGCCTCGAATTAATTAGAGCAAGCCTAAAAATAGTAGAAATCTACATGAACCAATTACACCTTTATCTAGATCATGATTTTAGGAAACTAACAAAATTGGTTTCACCATTTTTGGACTCCTATACATTTAGATATTAAATTTACAAGTTCCTAGCAACAAAGAAAAAGGAAAAACAATTGAAAGATATACTTTTAAAGCAACGGGCCGGCGCCCACTATTTGGCCTAGCACCCGGATGCGGCCCACGCGGGACGGGTCAGGCGACAGCAGGCCGGCCCAACTGGCCCACAGCGCGCGCGAGGTCGCTCTTTTTGCAGAAGAGCCCCTGAACAAAAGGGCTATTACGCGGAGCCTCAGGTCCCTATTGCACCAGAGACACTTTATGCACGAAGCGCCCCCAACAATCTTTTCTTCTCCCTGAGCCGGTCCCCGACGCCCCCGTGCCCGCCGGCGCGGCTCCGGCCGGCATCGGACGGTCCCGCCGGCCATCTGGGGCCCACTATGCCCCTGCTAAACGGTCGACCACCACCTACAACCCAAACGGTGACGCTAGGTGACCACAGGGGACTGAGCTACGCACGCACGCGAGCTGTAGCGGCGAGCGGCCATTCACCATGGTGGCGAGGCCGTTCCGGCGAGTCTAGGCGGCCCGAGAGCGGTAGGGATGGCGCACGAGTATCCATGACTTACCCGGATGCCAGCAGTGCCGATGGTCGAGGTGGAGAACTGCCGAGGTGACCTGACCACGCGCGCCCGCACCATGCGGCGGCGCTCTGTGATGACACGGTCGTGTCACCGGCGGCAGGGTAGCGGCAGGAGCTCGACTAAGGTGCGCGGGAGGAAGAGGGGTTCAAGGCGAGTCTACTGGTGCATCCAATTCGACTCGAGATGGTCGAAGGAAGCGCTGCCCTTGGTAATGGCATGGCTCGGCTTTATCGACACTGAGAGTGAAGAGCTCCAAAATTGCGGCTTGTCCGGGCACGGTTCTAGGCGGAGTGGGGTTGGTTGTCTAACACACTTAATGGCGAAGGCGTGGAGGTGAAAACTTGCCTTGAATTGGTCTCCTTGCCGTAAGCGATGGTGCGGCCCGTCGGCCACGGTGACAGGGAAGAAAAACCAAGACGGAAAGGTGAGGACGGCTCGGTCAGTCTTCGCCCTGGCGGAACGTGGTAAAGGGATAGCGTGGCGTGACCGCTGGGTAGAGCCACGTCAAGACGAGGCAGCCATGTGAGCACAGGGGAGGGCAGCGGGGCCAGCGGTGGCCACTCAACGCGCGCGCGAGCAGCAGCGGCTCCGCGTGGCTGGCAGCAGGTGCCGCGGCCAGAGTGGCCAAGGCGCGACCACGCCACGGTCAGACCAAGACGGCCTCGGCCGGCCAACGCACGGTGGTGCGCGTGCACGGGGTGCGGCTCGGCCAGGCAACGCCGAGTAAAATGACGTGGTGACCGCGCACACCTCGGCCGAACGACCGACAACGTGCTATGCACGGATTTTAAAGCGTGTACCAACACTTACCCGTCTTGGTTGAGGTTAAACCAACTCCTCTGCCCTCAAGATGGCCCTAACAGCTTCCCAAAGAAACAAATAGCACGTCAAAAGGACAACCAGAGAGGGAGATGGAGTGATGCCAAAACGGGTTCGTCGTGCTGACGCTGGCTCACGAACAGAGCATCGACCACAAGGTTACAGCTCGTTCTAAGGAACTTCCGGCCATTTTTGGAGTAACCACTCAACATCACTCCACCCTACGAACTACACCGTGCTAAAGTACTCGCAAAGGTGCAATTATCGGTGCAAAAACATAGATCTAGTGTTTACGAATTTTAATCAAAATTTAAATGCCAAAGCGACATTACCATTAGGTTTTCAGACTTGGTCATTATAGTTCTAGGAGCTGGAACCCATTTCCAAATCAATTCTTGAGCTACCAGTTATGCTATTGATCACTTATTTATCGGAACAAAAGTTGCGTTTTCATCTACTAGACTTGCGCTTCAAATTTTATTAAGTACTACATTCAATTGATGTTTTATTTTTATTTATAGAAATTCGCTTATCATTTTATGTGCGTTTGAAATTTTAAAACCCACGGAATTTGTTTTGTTAATTTCTTTTAGACCTTAATCGCATGCTAAGTACGCTAGTAACACCAGAGGTGTTACAATTTCATCCATAGTAATTGTGCACAACAACTCCCCGCACTCACATATTCGGCTTCGGCGGTAGAGATTGCCACACTATTTTGTTTCTTTGAGGACCATGACACAAGTGATCTTCTAAGTAATTGACATGTGGCACTTGTGCTCTTTCTATTGATCTTGCAACCCCCATAGTCGGAGTCCGAATATCCAATCAATTCAAACTTTGACCCCTTGGGATACCATAGTCCAACATCTCTTGTTTACTTCAAGTACCTCAATATTCTTTTTGCGGCCATGAGATGACTTTCTCTAGGTGAGGCTTGATATCTAGCACATATGCAAACACTAAACATGACATCCGGCCTTGATGCGGTGACATAGAGTAGGCTTCCAATCAAGGACCGATATTCCTTTTGATTCACCATTTTGCCATCAAGATCACTATCCAAATTTCCATTTGTACCCATTGGAGTTGAAATTGGTTTTGCATCTTGCATTCCAAACTTCTTCAACATGTCCCTTATGTATTTTCCTTGACTCACAAATGTCCCATTCTTCAATTGCTTGACTTGGAGACCAAGGAAGTAGCTAAGTTCACCAATCATAGACATTTCAAACTCTTTGGCCATCATAGCACCAAATTCTTCACAATAAGCTTGATCGGTTGATCCAAAGATGATGTCATCAACATATATTTGCACTATGAATAGATCATTCCCAATCTTCTTGGTGAATAGAGTTGTATCAACTTTGCCCATCTTGAATCCCTTAGAGAGAAGGAAATCCCTTAGCCTCTCATACCATGCTCTAGGTGCTTGCTTTAAGCCATATAAAGCCTTCTTCAACTTGTACACATGGTTGGGTTTCTTGTCATCTTCAAATCCGGGAGGTTGCTCAACAAAGACTAACTCATTGATGATCCCATTGAGAAATGCACTTTTGACATCCATTTGATATAGTTTGATGTTGTGTGCACAAGCATAAGCCAATAGAATCCTTATTGCCTCCAATCTTGCCACGGGAGCATATGTCTCATCATAGTCAAGACCTTCAACTTGAGTATAACCTTGAGCAACTAGTCTTGCTTTGTTTCTCACTACAATGCCATCTTGATCTTGCTTGTTTTTAAACACCCACTTGGTTCCAATCACATTGTAGTTATTTGGCCTTTCTACCAACTCCCAAACATCATTTCTTGTGAAATTGTTAAGCTCTTCTTGCATAGCCATGATCCAATCGGCATCCCTCAAAGCTTCTTCTATCTTCTTTGGTTCTATGGTTGACACAAATGATGCATGCTCACAAAACATAGCCAATCTTGATCTTGTTTGCACACCACTTCTAATATCACCAATAACACTATCAATGGGGTGATTTCTTGCAATATGTTGTGGTTGGAGTACTTGCACTTGATTGCTTGAGCTTGGTTGATCACTTGATGTATCTTGATGAGATGTACTAGCACCAAGATCTTGCACTTGAGAGTCACTAGCTAGCTTGAATGGAGAATTTAGCACTTGATCTTTATCATCATCTTGAATATTAATTACTTGCTTTGCTCTAATGTCCCCAATGTCCATGTTCTTCATTGCTTCCACTAATCGAGTTCCACCAACATCATCTAGATTCTCTTCTTCATCTTGTGACCCATTGGTTTCATCAAATTGCACATCATAGACTTCTTCTAGAATGCCACTTGAGTTGTTCCAAACTCTATAAGCTTTGCTTGTAGTTGAATAACCAAGTAGGAACCCCTCATCACATCTCTTGTCAAACTTCTCCAATCTAGTGCCCTTCTTCAAGATATAGCATTTGCAACCAAACACCCTAAAGTAAGAAATATTTGGCTTTCTTCCATGAAGTAACTCATATGGGGTCTTCTCTAGCAATGGATGACAATATAGTCTATTGATGTAGTAGCAAGCGGTATTGATTGCTTCATCCCAAAATGATTGACTCACATTGTACTCATGAAGCATTGATCTAGCCATATCAAGCAATGTTCTATTCTTCCTCTCAACTAGGCCATTTGATTGTGGAGTGTACTTGGCCGAGAATTGATGTCCAATACCATAATGATCACAAAGTTCTTCAATTCTTGTATTCTTGAACTCACTTCTATTGTCACTTCTCACTTTCTTGATTCTAATCTCAAACTCATTGTGAACTCTAGTGAGAAATATCTTGAAGGTGTCAAATACTTCACTTTTGTCACTAAGAAAGAATACCCATGTGAATCTTGTGAAGTCATCCACTATGACAAAGCCATACTTGTTGCCGCCTATGCTTATATATGTTGTTGGTCCAAATAGATCCATGTGCATCAACTCAAATGCTTTGCATGTGCTCATTGTACTCTTCTTTGGATGTGAGCTTCCAACTTGCTTCCCGGCTTGACATGCACTACAAAGCTTATTCTTCTCAAATTCAACATTTTTCAAACCATTGACAAGATTGTGAGTTGTAAGCTTCTTCAATTGTTTCATGCCAACATGACCAAGCCTTCTATGCCAAAGCCAACCCATGCTTGATTTAGAGACTAAGCAAGTTGTCAAAGAAGTTTCTCTAGCATTGAAGTCAACTAGGTAGAGATTCTCATATCTAAAGCCCTTGAATGCCACATTTGAACCATCCACACTAATAACTTCCACATCATCAACCCCAAAGATGCATTTGTAGCCTAGATCACATATTTGTGCCACGGATAGAAGATTGAAATCCAAGCTTTCAACTAGCAACACATTGGAGATACTCATGTCATTTGATATTGCAATCTTGCCCAAGCCAATAACCTTGCCTTTCTTGTTATTGCCAAATGTGATAGAATCAACACCACTATCATTGTCATTGATTGAGTCAAACATTCTTGATGTACCGGTCATGTGTTGAGTGCACCCACTATCAATAATCCAATGCCTTCCTCCGGCTTTGTAATTGACCTACAAGCAAATCAATGAAGTTTAGGTATCCATTTTTGCTTGGGTCCTTGTAGGTTAGTAACTAAGCTCTTTGGTACCCAAATAGCCTTCTTCTTTGGGCCCATAATTGGTGTACCAACAAACTTAGCTTGCACACCCTTCACACCCTTGGTAAGCACATAGCAAGAATCAAAAGGTATAGCATTGACAAGGTTCTTGCTTTGGTTCTTTTTATTGCAATTATGCTCTAGGTGCCCAACTTGCTTACATCTATTGCAAAACCGACCATTGCCCTTCACAAAGCTAGGCTTTGGAGTTGCAAAGGCCGACTTACCTTTCTTGGGGGTGTAGCCCAATCCCTCTTTGTTAAGAGAGAACCTTTGGCTACCCAAGCACTTAAGCAAGCGGGCCTCACCACCATAGGCCTTGCCTAGGGCGTGAGTGAGCTCATCCACCTCTCTCTTGAGAGTCTCATTCTCAACCATTAGTGAGGCATCACAAGTGAAACCATCACTAGTAGTGGAGGTAGAGTTAGTGGTGGTGGATGAAGAGCTACAAGAAGGGTTAGCATTTGACATGATGATAGGTTCATTAAAGGATTCATCAATTATATCACATGTAACACCTATATCACATGATACAACAACCTCCTTCTTTGCTTGTTGCTCAAGTAGCAATGAGTGACCTTTTTCAAGCTTGGAATGAGCCTTATCAAGATCCTCATGGTCTTCCACTAGACTCTCATGAGTGGTCTTAAGCTCACTAAGGACTTTCTCAAGTATTGCTACTTTCATTGAAAGCTTCTTACACTCTTTGTCCTTAGCAATAGCTATGTCTCTAATTTGTTGCATCAAGTCATATAGTTGTTCTTTAGTTGGTTCATCATCATTATTTTCATTATCATTATCATTATCACTATCATGAGCATATTCCATTTCACTTTCATCATCACTCTCATCATATAATACCTTAGATTCTTTAGCCATGAAGCATGAAGAGGATGAATCAAATAGTGATGGCTTCTTGTTGATAGCAATGGAAGCAAAAGCCTTGTTGGATGATTCTTCTTCTTCTTCATTGTCATCACTCTCCCAAGTGATCACATAGGCACCATTTTTGTCTTTCTTGAATGTCATCTTGGCTTCTCTCTTCTTCTTCTCAAACTTGTCCTTTTTGTTTTTCTTCTTATCATAAGGACATTCCGCTTGAAGGTGCTCGGTGCTATCACAATTGAAGCACTTCCTTTGTTGCTCATTTCTTTTGAAGTTGTCATTTCTCTTCTTAAAGCCTCTTCTCTTGATGAACATATGACCCATCTTCTTGACTACAAGAGCAAGTGCGTCATCATCAATTTTAAATTCCCCATCTTCATTGTCATCTTCTTCTTCAATGATGGTAGCTTTGCCCTTGGAGGAGGTGGCCTTGAATGCCACGGTCTTCTTCTTCTTCTCATCTTCCACCTTCTCCTTGTCATCAACATCTTGATCATATTTGTCATAAGTCAATACTTCACCAAGCAAATTATTAGGCTTCATTGCTTCAAGCCCATCTCTTTGCAACATCATGATCAACATCTTGAATCTTCTAGGTAAGCTCAATAAGAACTTGTGACAAAAATCTTGATCTTGAGTCTTGTGCCCTAAGCTCTTGAGATCATTGACTATCACTTGCAATCTATGAAACATTTCAATGATTGTTTCATCATCCTTTTTCTTAAAGTTCTCAAACTCACTCTTGAGCCCATATAGCTTGGCACTCTTCACAACCTTAGTGCCTTCATATGTCTCACTCAACCTTGTCCATACTTCACTAGCTAATTCCAAATCTTTGATGCCCTCAAAAACTTTTGTGTCAATACCATTGTAAAGTGTATTGAGAGCCATTCTATTGCATGTTCTATTTGCTCTATCTTCATCGGTGAGATGATCGGGATCAATGATAGCAAAATCATTCTCGGTGACTTGCAATACTCTCTCATGAATAGAACCAAGGTACATTGTCATCTTTCTCTTCCAATGAGCAAAAGAACTAACACCATCAAAGAACGGTGGCTTGCCCCCAACATGATTGAACACAATTTGAGCCATTTTTCACACCGAAGGATGTTAAGCCTTGATTAAAATGGTGACCACGGCTCCGATACCACTTGTAAGGTCCTAGATGGCTAGAGGGGGGTGAATAGCCTATAAAAATTCTATAAAAACCACTAAGCAAACTTGTTAGAATAACAAATGGCGTAAAGCGAGTTTTGCTTAGCCAAAGGTTGTGATGCAAGCCTCCTATCCACAAGTCTAGTAGATTATGATCTCTAGTTCACACAAGAGCTATGTCACTAATATTACACTAGACGACAAGCTAACAACACTACTAGCAAAGCTACTACTAGAGCTACACAAGATAATCTAGTAATGATAAGTGCAAGAGAGAGGATTGTGATTCTTATACCGACGGTGGAGTGAAGATGTTGCCAATCACCAAGATGATATACAATAAATCAATATTGACAGCAACACAATATGAAGACCAATCACCGGGAGACAAGAGACACAATATTTTTGTTCACCCGGTGTTCACTTGTGCACCGACAAGCTACGTCACCGGTTGTGTCGACCAACACTTAGATGGTTCCCCGGTGTGACCCTCAAGTCACTTGCCCCTCAAGGCACGCCCCGCAAGGCACCGCAAGACGCCACTCTCAAGTGAGGTAACTCAATGACACGCGGATTCCACTAGAGTTGCTTTTGGCGTCCCGCCGAGGAAAGCACAAGAACCTCTCACAATCAACCGGAGGTGGCCAAGAACAATCACCTTCTCTTGCCAACGCCTCCAACAATCTCTAAGCCGGCTAGGAGCGGTACTCTCCAAGAGTAACAAGAAATCCACTGGCTAAACCACCCACAAGTGCCACTAGATGCCCTCAAGCTATGCAATGCACTTTGGGATCACTCAATCTCACTTTTGATTTGCAATCAAGCAAGAGAGATGAGTGGGAGGAGTTGCTTTAGCTCAAAGGATGCACAAGAGTGTTAGAAATGCCAAGAGAGCTCCCTAAGGGCCGGCCAACGAGTATTTATAAGCACCCCAAACAAATAGAGCCGTTGCCACTCCACTGACTGTTTTTTTTTGGGACGACCGGACGCGCCGGTCAAAACTGACCGGACGCGCTCAACCGCGTCCGGTCGCCCTGCGACGTCCACGTGTCCACCGAATTCAAACGCGACCGTTAAATCCTCCAACGGTCACTGCGCGCTAACGGTCAAAACGCGATGACCGGACGCGCTGCTCAACCGACCGGACGCGCCGGTCGCACAGTACCGCGCGCCCGCGAAGCAACGACCGGACGCGCTCCAGAGAATGACCGGACGCGACAGTGCCAGCGTCCGGTCAGAGTCCAGTAAGCTCCCTTCGCGACCGGACGCGTCCGATCGCGTGTGACCGGACGCGCACCGCGTCCGATCGACCTTGCGAACTGCAGTTCCCTCAGGGCGCCTGATCGGACGCGCCGGTCCCGCGAGTGACCTGACCTGACTGCTGCGCTGTACTGACCGGACGCGTCCGGTCACACCGTGACCGCGTCCGGTGCAGCGTCCGGTCACCTCTGTGACCTCCGTTCGCCTCCGTTTCTTTTCCGACTTCTGGCGTAGTGGAAAATAGGCATTTCATTTTCCCGAAATCGCCTGAATCCTGCGCTCGCACGCTCGGCGGGAGGGAGAGAGGAACCCAAACCCCTCTCTACCCATAAACCACAGCGCGACCAACGCCACCTTTGCAAATGTGCCAACACCATCAAGTGTACATCTCCATGTGCTTGTGTGTTAGCTTTTTCTCAATCATTTTCAAAGGTTTTCCAGTTAGCTCACTAGGCCCTACATGCAATGCACTTCATGAATTCACCTAGTGGCACCCGTGCGTCGAATAACCGATAAGACTTCCCCCTCTTAATAGTTCGGCTATCGATCCTAAACCACTCACACCCTCTATGGTGTCTTGAGTGTAAAACAAAATGGCCCTATGGTTATACCTTTGCCTTGAGCCCATTTTGTCTCTCCAAATGATATGATCCACTTCATATCTTCACATGACCGTCTCGATTCATCGACCTTGACTTCACTTGCTCTTCACCGTTGCATCAGTTCATCGGCGCCAAGTCTTGCTCAAGCTTCACCATCGCATGGTCCTTCGCTTCAAAGCCTCGACTTGCCCTTCACCTTCACAACCGGTCCATCGAGCCAAGCCTCATCTTGGTCTTCATCATCTTGGTCATATGAGTCAATGTCATGTCTCATATTCAATGACCACCTTTATCTAAATCATCCACTTAGATATAAAGGTTAGTCCTAGGTTTCATCAATTAGCCAAAACCAAACTAGGGACTTTCAGACGCGCAGACACAAGGCCAAGGTGCCGAACGTGCTGCAGATATTGTTTCTATTAATGATGATGATGATGATGATGATGATGGAGAGGTAGATGAAGTTACTCCTAGTAAAGGGAAGAGGAAGAAAAAGTGCACATCAGAGGTGTGGAGCTATTTTACCAAGAAAAAGGTGGTAGTCGAGGTGAATGGAAAGAAATATGAGCAGCTATGGGGTTTATGCAACTTCCTAAATTGCAATACAAAGTATAGAGCTGAGTGTAGCAATGACACTATTGGATTCAGGAACCATCTAAAGTCATCACATAGCATTGTAAAGGGGCAGCTATAGCTCACGGCAGAAAAGGATAATGGGAAAGATGTCACAGCAATACAACCCTACAGGTATGATCAAGAGGCCAGTGTGAAAAAATTATATTTGGCAATAATCATGCATGAGTATCCTTTCAATATTGTTGAGCATGACTATTTTGTTGAATTTGTCAAGTCTTTGCGGCCTAGCTTTCCATTGAAGTCTAGAGTCACTGCTAGAAAGGAAATAATAGATATATATCTAGCTGAGAAGGAGAAGTTATATGCATATTTGAAAACAGTCACATGTCGTTTTAGTACTACCATGGACATATGGACATCATGTCAAAACAAGTCTTATATATGTGTCACCTTAATGGATAGATGATAATTGGCATATTCAGAAGAGAATAGCAACTTTCTTTCAAGTAGAGGGACGACATACTGGTCACAAGTTGACTGAGGTTTTTACTGAAGTCATGGTTAAGTGGTTTCTTGAGAAGAAATTATTTGCCTTGACTTTGGACAATGCATCATACAACTTGGTGGTTGTTATTGATTTAATTGATGACCTTACACAAAATGGTAATGCATCTTTGGTTTGTGATGGCGTGTTTTTTCATATTAGATGTGCATGTCACATTCTCAACTTATTTGCTAGGGATGGGCTAGCTGTTATTAACAAAGCTCTTGGAAAGATGAAATCATTGGCACTAACTGTAAAGGGATCTCCCTTGCAATGGGAGGAACTCATGAAGTGCGCAAGAGAGTGTGGGTTGGATACTTCAAAGGGCATTCAACTCGATGTTACAACCAGGTGGAACTCAACATATTTGATGCTAAGGGATGTCTTGCATTACAAGCCTTCTTTCTCAAGGCTAAAGACAGCAAATCGCAGTAAGTATAAGCATATTTCTCCTGACGATGATGAATGGAAGATGTCTGTAACAGTTTCTCAGTGCTTAAAAAAGTTTTATGATCTTACTGTACTGTTATCTGGTTCTTCATATCCAACTGCAAATCTGTTCTATGGAAGTTTTTGTGAGATAAAAGAGCTGCTAGATAAATGGTCTTATAGTCCAGATTTGATTATTAGGGAAATGGCCAAATCTATGAGTGAAAAAATTGAGAAATATTGGACTTCTTCCAATACTGCTCTTGTTGTGGCATGCTTCCTTGATCTAAGATATAAGCACAAACTTGTAGAGTATTACATAAGAAAGTTCTATGGTGACTACTTGCAAATTAAACTTGATGAATTTATTAGTGTTGTAAAGGACTTGTATAAGTCTTATGCTACCTCTACACCTGCATCCTCAAAGGCAAAGGGTGCTGTGAGTGCAAATGAATTGGTCATCCCAACAGATCATGAGAGTCAAGATGCTGAACTTGAGAGTTTCTTATATGATGATTGTGGGCCTGATAGAAATGAAGTAAATGAGTTAGACAAATACATGCAGAGCCACTATTGAACCAAAATCCATTTGATATTTTAGCTTACTAGAAGAACAATACAGATAAATATCGAATTCTTGCACAAATTGCTCGGGATATGATGGCAATACAAGTGTCAACAGTAGCTTCTGAGTCTGCATTTAGTGGGGCTGGACGAGTTGTTGATCCCCATCGTAATCGTCTAGATCCTGAGATGGTACAAGCACTGATTTGCGCCAAGGATATCTTGTTTCATGTGATGTATGGATAGTTCATATTTGTGTGATGTATGAATATTTGGTATTGTACTAATATTTATGTGTGGTCAGTGCATATTTGATATTTGGTATTGCACTTTGGTCTCTGTATTTGAGCTATCATATGTGACATACATGTTCCGGCTTAAGTTTCCGTTTACCGTTCGTTTCCATCTATTTCCGATCGTATTTACCCGTTTTCGTATTACCATTTATCCCGCTATCGTTTTCGCTTTCGGTTGTCCGGCTCTGGCTCCCGTTTCCGTCTAAAAATATGAAAACGAAAATGATAGAGCGATTTTCCGTTCGTTTCCGTCCGTTTTCAACTTATATCACCTTTACTATAGTTTAATTCAAATTCAAATATAGATACGAATATTTGCGAATACGAATGCAAAATGGATGTTATTTACTCAATTAACTCAAAGTGTATATATTTAAATTCAACATACATCTATAGAGTTTTACTACTAAGTTCATTGATAACCACAGCGAAATAAAATCAAATTACAATTGTAATAATCTCCAATATCGAAGTGAACTAAATTATAAGAGATAATATTTAATAAAATGATAGGTCAATGGAACAAATTTAAATAAGAACGGTAGGTAACAAGTAGCCATTTTGCTTTACCACTGTCGTTGTAGTTACAAAGTTATTACACAAATAGAGATTAAGTATGTGGGTATATAACATAGACAAAAAATCTCATAACAATAATATTATTATCAATAAATACGGTGTATTTGATAACTAAATATATCAATTAATTAATCAATGTTTATATAATATTTATCATAAAAATTATAAATTATATATATTGTAGAAAATAATTTGCATCAGTAAAAAAATTAAAGTTTGAAAATAATTTACATCAATAAATATATTAGGTTTTAACTAAATTAGAAAAACACTAAATTTATTTAATCTTTACGTATCATTAATAAATAGTTTTAATTCATTATTAGTAATATTAAAATTAAATAATTAGTCACTGCTCATGGAGAGAATTTTTTATGAAATTGGTTTAGTGTACCTTGTTCTTCGTGAATATGGATAGAGAAAAATACTGAAAAACGAATCCAGAGACAGTTATTTAGTATCCACGTTAAAAATGGATACGAATACAAATATTCAAATTATAAATTTTGATGCATATAGATTCGGAAAATTCAAATTTCCAGACATTATGTTTTCGCCCCTCACCGCACCGCGCACGTTCGCACCGGCCTGGGAGGAGCTTGGCCCAGAGATTGTTGTCGCCCAGGGACCGGCTCCGATCATCAGCACCAGCTGACCAGCGTCCACGAACACCGGATTCAGATTAGGAGTTGGCTGAGGGTCCGTTTGGCAGAGTTGATTATCTAGCTATGCTTCCTAATTCTAAAATGATTTTCTTTGATTCTTTAGC
The DNA here is from genome assembly GCA_038087645.1 of Saccharum hybrid cultivar R570. Lineage (NCBI taxonomy): Eukaryota > Viridiplantae > Streptophyta > Magnoliopsida > Poales > Poaceae > Saccharum > Saccharum hybrid cultivar. Next base: position 29,951,905 of record JAQSUU010000066.1, on the reverse strand, counting down.
ATAAACTCTTAAAATCACTGTGAAGAATTACTTCACAGAATCAGGAGAAGCTACTTTTTTCAACTCTCAGCCTCTTAGTTCATTTTGGAGAATCACTTCACTTTAAAAAAAACTGTTTAGCAGTTGAGGAGTGATTCTCTTCGAGAATCCGCTTCATGAAACGCTCCCAAACGCACCTGACATTGAGCGCAACTCCTGCTGGGGAGCCGCGCGAGCGTGGGGGGAAGTCAGCTGAAAACAAGCAGGGAAAGGGCCTTTGGTGCCTAGGATGGCGAGCGATTCCGCCTCACCTCCTCATCCGACCCGATAATTGTGGGATTGAGGCCTCAGCGAAATGGAGGACCGACAATTGCGGGGATAGAGGCCTCGGCAAAACGGAGGAGGTGGCGAGGTTCTTAGGGCCGGTTTAGTTGGTGAAATTTTTTTAGGTTCGACTACTGTAGCACTTTTCGTTTTATTTGGCAATTTGTGTCTAATCATGGACTAATTAGGCTCAAAAGATTTGTCTCGTGATTTACAACTAAATTGTGTAATTAGTTTTTTCTTTCGTCTATATTTAGTACTCCATACATGTGCCGCAAAATTTAATGTGACAGGTACTGTAGCACTTTTTGGGTTCCTTTTTGGAACTAAACATGCTCTTAGTCAAATTTAGTCGATATCTAACGAACCTTTAATTTTTTTATACGATATCTAACGAACCTGGGTAAGATAAAAGAGCTGTAGGAGATGTGGTTGGTGCAATTTCAAAGGATTTTGGGCTTTTGGCAAGTACGATGCAATTTTTTTTTGCAAAATGCTCTTGTAGCATTTTTCGTTGTTATTTGACAATTAGTGTCCAATTATAGACTAATCAGGCTTAAAAGATTCATCTTGTGAATTTCATCTAAACTGTGTAATTAGTTTTATTTTTTTATCTATATTTAATGTTTCATACATGTGTCAAAGATTCGATGTGACGGAAAATCTTAAAAAATTTTACAAAATTTTTTGCATCTAAACTGGGCCCAAGACGAAAGGAATGACCGGAATGACCAGGTATGGAGAACCTAGTTTGGGTGTCCGTACTTGATATATACGGCTATTTTGGGAGGTACAGAATATTGAGAAGTTTTCTGAAAATAAATACAGCTTAATTAGTACGCGCCACTTAAATTTGATCAACTAGAGAATAACCAATGAATTAGAACAACATATTAATTGATAGAGTTACTTGAATGAAAACAATCATCATGCCTATCACAAGAAACTTTGAAACTGAAAATTTAAGCACCAATAGAGAAACTGACAAAAACATGGTTGTTAACATCCCACCACCAATACAGTGCGGATCACCAATACAGTGCAGTCGATCCCAGTTAAAACATAGCTTATAAAACGTTTATAACCAAAATAAATTGAAACTAGAGGCCAAACAACGCATTGAGCCTTTTGTAGCCATGATTCTCCCTATAGTTCTCATTTTATACTAAAAAAAACACAGAAACTAAATCAGACCAACTTATTATGACCATAATTTTTCTCCATTTGTGCAGCTTATCATGGAAGCATTCATTAGGAAAACTCTAACAATCAGGAGGGACATATATGGTAATTGAAATGAGCCAGTTCAAACCTTCTCTTGCCTCGCTATCAGAATGATCAACGAGTAAAGGAGTAGCAAACAACATAAGAGTACTATTCAAGAGTTACAGTCGCTGTGCTCACGTAAAGACAGGGTGACAGCATCATCAACAGAAATTATAAAATTGAAAATTTAGAACTTATGAATTGCTGTGATGGGCAACAAGGTGACAAGGAAACAACTGATCACACACTGCATAGAAAATCATTTTAATGTAAAGTTTTTTAATAAATATTTAATCTAAAGCTGGGCATGGTTGTAACACTTCCAATACACAGTATAAGGGTTGAAATAAAGTTGATTCCAACAAACAGCAGAATTCAAAACTTAAGCAGTACCACCAAAATTCTAACTTATAGCAGTAATAACGACGAAAAATAACATATATGATAACTGACAGGCGCATCTCAGACCTATGACCTGAAGGGCAGGCAGGCCAACCCATCTCAGTCAGCAATGCAGAAACAAATAGTAGACAGTATTGCTCATTCCACCATTCCAGCATGAGTGTTGCCTTCCACAACTTCTTCCCCTTCATCCTCCTCATCGTCACCAAGGGTCAAGTCCTCAATCAACTCCTCAATTGGCACTGTAGGGATATCATCACCAACTGTTGATGCCATCTCAGACCTATAGTCCTCATTCTTGTACAGATCCATCTTGAACCTCATCTCTGGGTCCAGCTCCAAATCCCTGAGGAAAGCCTCATACTCATCTAGCCTCTTCTCTTCCTCACCCTTGGCCTTGTTAGCAGCATCTTCCTCCACTGGCAACCTCTTAAGCTTCCATCTCCGTGTGCGAGGCCTCTTCTCATAGCTCTTCTTGACAAGAACCACCTCAGGTAAGCTGTACCGGGTCATAGCCGTGTCCATGTTATCATCATTCAGGTTGGCACCATAGAGATCATACCCAAGGGCATGATCCCCAGGGTTCAGCAGGTGCCCAAGATGCGTCCTCACAGTAAAGATGGTGTCATTTTTTCCCGAAATCTGACACCCGGGCAACCTGCGCATAAGCCAATTGGTAACGAGACCCATCAATGGAAATTTCAGGCGATTCTTGTTCGATGTCGAGCACAATGTACTCCACGAGCTGCTTGCTGGTGAGAGCCGCCTTGAAATTATACACCCTGTATTTTTTCTCCTCCAGGTGGTGCACTCGCAACGTGAGGGGATCAAGAAGAGCAATCGCATTTGTGACCTTGACACAGAGCACGAGCGGGCCAAGGCCACCCATGTCCCGGGACGCCTGGGGGCTGAGCGCGATGAGGTCCTCGCGGCAGATGGGGCAGATCTCGACCGAAAAGGTGTACTTGTAGTTGTAGACGCTGCTCTTGGTGTCGTGCGAGACGAGCTGCTTCGCTGTAGAAGTTTGGATAGGAGCGACGGTGGCGAGGAAATCGACCAGGCGGGCGGCATGGGAGCGCGAGCCGAAGAAGAAGTCGAGGCCGCCGGGGGCCGCCGCGACTCGGATCGCGAGGGAAGCCTGACCGTGTTTGAGGAGGAGCTGCTCGAGGTAGAGGAAGGTGCGGCGGTGGGGCACATGCTGGCGGAGCTGGACGACGGCGACCCACTGGTCGGGGTTCGCCTGCGCGCGGGAGCAGGAGTCGCAGAGTCGGTCGTGGACGACGAACTCGACGGGGTGCGTCTGCTCGAGGACGATGCCGTGGAGCACCTCGCGGCGGAGGCGGAGCTTGAGGCGGAGGCGCTTGGAGTGGGGCTCGGAGAAGACGAACTCGGCGCCGGAGAGGGAGACGCGGAGCCGCGCGAGCGGGCGGTTGATTCGGCGGAGCAGGATCTGCATGAGCTCGGGCGACTCGGGCGTGGCGCGGAGCCAGGACCGCGGCGGCTGGAGGTAGGAGGAGCAGTCGGGGCAGTAGACCACGGCGGCGTGGCGCGGGACGCCCTCGGTGATGTCGACGCGCGCGCGCAGGCAGCGCGCGCACATGTTGGCCGGGTTGGGCTGCATGGACACGCCGCACATGCAGCAGAGCACCGTGCCCGCCGTCGCCGCCGGCACGAACATACCGGTGCCGCCGGCCGCCGGCGCCGATCCGGGCAGCATCCTGACTACGATTGAATCGACAGGGGATCGGAATGGAGGCGCAGGAAACTACCTAGCGACGAGGGATTAGAGGAATTGGTGGAGAATTGTCCTAGGGTTTTGTAATCGCAGGGGAAGGAGGCGGCGGCGGGGAGGCGGCAGAGGTGGTGACGAATGCGGTGATGGAGTCCACGGCCGCGTGGGCTTCTCGGTTAAGGAATTGCGAGACCTCCTGAATCCGGGACCCCCTGAATCCTGATGCTATATGGGCTTTTAGACCCTGTCGGCTCATGGGCCGTAAAATTTATGCTACCTCCTCTTTGCCGTCGGCCCAGAGGTGGAAGTGGAATGGAACGGAGGTGCGAACGAATAAATACCATTGTATAGTGATTTGCAGAATGCCGTTGTTCAAAAAGTTTTTGCCTTACTTACTAAAAAGTATTTTTCCCCTAAAAAAAACTTAATAAAAAGTGTTTTCCTTCCTTTTTAAAAAGGAAATTCTTTGGTGAGGGCGTCCGTCCAGGCATATCCGTTCGGACTGTCCGTTCTCAAGCCTGCGTAGTCACCGGGCCCAACAGGCATGCTCCGCTCCACCTTAAGTGTTTCGCGGTTTCTCGAAAAGATAGCGATATTTTCTTCCCCCACCGACGCATGCGACCGCCGCTAGCGTATCCACTGCGCTGCTCGCCTTCTCTGGCCGCCGCGACTTTCTCTGGCGTGGTGTCGATGGGGACCCACAGGGTTCCCCAGCGAGGTGACTACAAACCGTGGGCCCTGGCCTGGCCTACGGGCAGAAGTGAGAAGAGGTGCAGCGTCTGCTACACTGACTCCGAGTAGAATAGGCCAGACTAGCTGAATTCCTATGGAAAGTACCTTCTGTATTTAGTTCATGACACTTTCTCTGGATTTGACTAGGATTGTAATCGCACAACGGCCTTCTCTATCGATATAAAGAGAGGTCGTGGGCGCCCCTGTAACAGGACACAACATAACACAATCAATCCAATGCAAAGGCTAACGCCGACTGGACGTAAGGTTATTACTCGATCACGATCGAGGGCCCGAACCAGTATAAATCGACTGTCTCTGCGTTCACCGTCGAGTTCTAGCACGCGCCGAAGCCCGAACAACTGTCCCGGGTACCCCCGTGGCAGGTTATCGATGGTCAAACACTGACACGTGGGTGCGCCGCACCCGGCCCATCCCGTGCTCCTCCGCACCGTGTCACGCCCCATCCACCTCGCGCCGTTACGGCCATGGCGTGCACCGCGGCCGGCCGAAGACACCGCGGTAGGAAGGGGAGGCCTGTGCCTACGCCTGGGTGTACGCTGGGCAGCTCTCGACGTCCTCTGACCCGAGCTTGCTGGCTACCGCAGTTCCCCGCCAGGTAGGCCGTGGTCGTGCGGCGGCGCTGTGTTTTCAAGTGTTTCAGGCATTTTAGACTTATGTTTTAAGTGTGATCTGGAGTTGTAAAAGTAGACCTTGGATGTTGCATATGTTGCAAGCATGTTGCGAGCTTATAGTTTCAAATGTTTCAGATGTTTTCAGACGTATGTTTCAAGTGTTCCATCTGGATGTTGCATATGTTGCTATGGCTCTACCCGCATGTTTCAATCGTGTGTTTCAAGTGTTTCATACTTATGTTGCAAGTGTTTTATCTGAAAGTTGCAAAAGGTAGATCTAAATGTTGCATATGTTGCTATGCCTATACACGCATGCTTCAAGCACATGATTCAAGTGTTTCATTTGTTTCAGAGCTATGTTGCAAATGTTTCATCTGAATATTTTCACAGTAGATCGGGATGTTGCACGGCGCTGGTGGCTGACGGACAGTAGCCTGCCGCAACCGCTTGTTGCTGCTGCTGGGGCGCAACCATGGGTCAACCCATGTGTGTTCTCTATGCGGGCGCATGTTGGGCGCGGTCCTACGATGGACGCAGGCGCTGGCGCTGGACGGGGGATGCGGACGTGAGGCGTGGGACAGAATGTGGGCGGGGGAACTGTGTCTGAACGCAACATTCTGTCCGGACGTCCGGGTGCTAGTCCTTCTGTTTAAAAAGAGTGTTTTCCTTGGGCAAAGTAGAACATGAAGATGCTGCCACCTGCTGTCATCGTGCTACAGTTCTTTAAATGTTATGATCACACCAGAATTATTACAGTGAACAAGCTAAATTTGCGTGGGTCCTACTTAAGCATGCGCTCCCTCTGTTTCAATTTAAAGGTTGTCTTGGTTGTTCTAGATATGCATCTAGACATATCATATATCTGGCTACTTTATACATGATAATAAAAGCTATTTCACTAGAAAAGCCAAAACGACCTATAGTTTGAGACAGAGAGTGATAGCTGATACGTAAAATTGCGAGGAAATCTACCATGTCCCATCTTAGGTAGTCTTCCAGCCGCGCTGGGACATTGAAAAGGGAAAACAAATAACCCACGATGCGACACTGCAGCTTCAGTGAATATTCATTCACTAGCAATTGACAAGATGACAATCCAAGAAGACATCTGCTAACCTTCAAATCATTCAACAAATAACTGGAGAAAAACTGAACTACGACAAATTAGGTTCCGAACTGAACACTGTACATAGCGCTCAATCTAGAAACAAGGTACATGCTCAGATGCTCTAATAACATCAGATGGACGCATAGCAGGTTTCCAAATATGGGCTTGAAATATTCCCGTATATTTATGACAACTTTGCAAAGCATCGTACCCAAAACAATGAAATCAGATGAGACCTGAGCTCTAGTTTCTTTAGTTCATATCAAGAATATGAAAACAGCACAAGTACACGAAACACGTAAGCTTTACTGTACCCTGTAAAATTCTCAGAGAATATCATGGATCAACATGTTTCTCCAGGAAAGCATTAGTCAGATTGCTGAAGCTGGTATTGACAGCTCCAGCTGAAGCATACTCTCTTATAGTCCTAACTACATCTGGTTTCAGGATCTCCTTTGTCCAAGGGTTGCAAAGGTAATACAAAGCCCCAAGTGCATAAGTCACCTGTCATGCAATCATCAGAAGGGAAAATGTTCACATGAGGACTACATGTACGGAATTTGGTGGTACTAATGTTATAGTGTCTTTAGCTTCAGAAATACTTACAGTATTCTGCACTGGGCTCGATAAGCATTGTATAACCAATGGGATTCCACCACACTGAGTAATGATTGAAGCATTTGCAGGATCTGCATGTAGAAAGGTGGGATACAGAAGGTGTTGAGTGCTTCATTGAATTCATATCGAATAATAAATCATAGAATTCAAGGTATTGTGTTGCTCACCAACACAGGAATTACATATTCCACCAATGCCGAACTCGACAAGCCTTTCATTTGGCTCTGTAATGCAGTCCAAGAATAACTCGAGAACATTCAGCTGAGAAAATAAAAGCAGAGTTATTGAACAGTTGTAAAGTAATAAAGCCAATTCAAGATTGTCTTTACAGGAAATCTGCATCAAGTGTTCCAAAAGAAAAGTTTAGTGGAATCAACCTGGCGCATGAAGGCATAATTAAAAGGGTCATAAGCAAAATTTGCCAAGTTCGCAGCTATCTTCTCCTTAGATTCTGAAACAAGACAGACAAAGTGAGTGTACAATTTATAATAGCATGGAACTTCTCCTTTATAAATTGACCACACGAGATAATTTTTGAATGCTCATCTGTCTGAAATCTAATCAGAGCATCCAGAAAGCATACATATAGCAAGTACTACCGACACACGGACCAGATGTTCTTGTTTTAGTTGAATTAGTCTGTGCTGCATATTTTCATTTTTCCCTCTAGATGTTTACACCAGTTTAGCTTATGCTGCATATCTTTGTTTTGCCCTCTAGATCTGCTCTAATTGTCTATAGTATCCAATAGTGAAGTATAACTCAATATTAAAACATCTTTCCACTTGAACTAATCCATGTAATAGATCCCATCCGAATGAAACAATCAACCAGGACCAACAAAGCATCACCTCTAACCACACAAATTACTAGTACAAGCACATTGCTGCCGAGACTGCCTCCTAAACTGACACTCAAGAAGCTAGAGAATTACACAGAGACTGGGCTGTAGGGTGTGGGTTGCACGGCGGCCTGTAAAAGAACCAAGCGTAAGGAAGACACCAACCTTCATCCGTGGCGTTCTGGAACTGTGTCACGAGATCCTGGGCACAAGCAATCAAGCGGAACAGGTTAATCAGCGAGAAACGGATTTGCAAGGTGAATGTCCAGCGCCTGCACCAATCAATGGGGAACAAAAAATAAATAAAAATAATGGGAGGGACCAGGGACAGGACTGACCTGAAGGTACTGGTCTCGCGGAGTGCCGGAATGGCCAATGCGCTCAACCTGGCGCTGTGCATTTGTGAACATGACTCTCCTCCACCGGTATTTAGGGTCGATGCTACAAAAGGACGGAGACATTGATGAAGATGTTAGGCATAGAATTTCAGCCGGCTGGTTGAAATGGCGTCAAGCTTCTGGCGTCCTCTGTGACAAAAGGGTGCCTCAGAAGCTGAAAGGTAAGTTCTATAGGACGGCGATTCGTCCAGCGATGTTATACGGTGCTGAGTGTTGGCCTACAAAAAGGCGACATGTCCAGCAATTGAGTGTAGCAGAGATGCGTATGTTGCGTTGGTGTTGTGGGCACACAAGGAGGGATATAGTCCGGAACGACGATATTCGGGATAGGGTTGGGGTGGCACCAATTGAGGAGAAATTGATTCAACATCGGTTGAGATGGTTTGGACATGTCCAACGGAGGTCTCCTGAGGCGCCGGTGCGTAGTGGAGTTCTAAAGCGGGCCGATAATGTAAAGAGCGGTAGAGGTCGACCTAAACTAACTTGGGACGAGTCCGTTAAGAGAGATCTTAAGGAGTGGAATATCTCCAAGGATTTAGCTATGGATTGGAGCGCTTGGAGATTGGCAATCAACGTGCCTGAACCGTGACCTCTTTTTGTCTTGTGCCCTTTATGTCCCTTTATGTGTCTCCCTGTTTCTCGTCTCTTTTGGGTTTCATCTCTAGCCTACCCCAACTTGCTTGGGACAAAAGGCTATGTTGTTGTTGTACTCTCCTCCACCTAGAATCCGGAGATTTACCTTCTGGCACCACCGCCGAAGAACAACACGTTGGGCTCGGGATTTTTTTTTTGATTGACTGAAAAGGAAACCAGAGAAAGGGACTAGTGGACCACCATTGCCAAAGCCACGGCGCCTCTTGTGTGGGCTTTACTTTGGTACTAGCAGATCCCCTTGCGTACGGAAGCCTCAAAAAATTTAACGTAAAACGTCTAAAACCTACAACAACGAATAGTCTCTGATCATGGACCTTGTTTTTATTAGAGCTTTATGATTCACATAGCACCAACAAAAAGCCTTGTTTGCAGCACCCTAAAAATACAAAGAGGGGCATGAAGATCATTCTTATCTTTATAGGAAATTTCACCAATTCGGCTGAAAATACACTTTACATAATATGCCTCAGAATTAGAGCAATTGTCTATAGAGAGTTCATAATATACAGTTAAAAGTTCCAATATATGGTTAAAACACAAGTAGACTGAGTTTAAGTGGCTCAATATCTATAGCAACAAGAGTTTAGAAGCATGCGCAAGGAGGTAGCTAAAAGAGGATTGATAACATATGCAGACCCAGCTTTTTGGGATGGACAGAGTACATACTTTGTAGAAGATCGCCATTAAAAAAACTTTGTAGAAGATGGAATGCTCACTAGAGATAAAAGAATGCAGGGTTTACCATGATACTCCAAATTAAATAATTAATGCAAATACAATGATAATAGTGCTATATGAGAAATGATGTTACGAGCCATGAGTGCATAGAAAGAGCAATCTGTTTATTCTGATCCAATTTAGGAAAACAGAAGGAAACATTTTTATTTCCAGAGAATGCAAAGTGCAAAGTGAAGAAACTACCACATGCCCTGAAGCATATAGCATTACCATTGAAATCATGTTTCGTTTAGTGACCATAACCCAGCTAAAAGATAAACAGAAAGTTATGTTCACCAAAGAGGCAAAGAAAGAGAGCCATTAGAGACCCTGCCCCACCCAAAAAAAAAACACGCACAATAGCACTCTCAGATTCAACAATTGTGAGTGAATATAGTCATCATGGATTAAGTAACACAAATGATTGACGGAACTAATGTAAGAGACACAAATGACATTGTGAGATTTGATGTTGCCTTAAACTATAGTGTGTACCACAAATGATTGATCTAACTATGTAAGATACACAATCTGTACGGGCAATCACCTCATATATTCCTAAAACACATTCAAGTAAGTCATATGTTGCATGGAAACTTGATCTCATCCCTTAACCTATCACTCACATATTAGAGCTGCACCTTCCATTTTGTTACATGGAGAACTAAGTAAGCAATTATAACAACCTACCAGGAAAAGAAGTAGCAGAAACAATTGGACCAATGTCTCTGATATAAAGCGCTCAACACAGAATGACAGAAATGCAATACAAATTAAACATAACCGCAAACTCTTCACTTGTTTCTTCATTATAAGCAAAACTAAACCATTTCATTGTGTTAGAATGTTGGATCAGAAACAAGCATCTGAATTTGGTATATTCAGCAGCTCAGCACGCACTGAGTTGAGACATTGCATCAAACGCTTCAAGGACAAACAAGCAAAAGGGAACCCAGACCGCACCAGGACAATGGGACTCGAGGAGCTTACCAGAGGCTACTGCGTAGTGGCAGCGACACCCTCCTCGCGTGACAGGAGGAGGAGGAGGCGGAGAGGCGGGCGCCGGCGCGCCGGCGCGTCGTCGCTCCTCGCGTCCGCAGCGGCGGCGGGGGTGAACGGGAGAGCGATGGAGCAAGGACGAGGAGTGAGGGGCAAGAGAGTAGGCGAGGAAGAGGAGGAGGAGGGCGCCGGCGCGTCCTCGCTCCTCTCGCCCGATTCCGCGGCGGCGGTGGGGCGACCGGGAGGGCGAGGGCGAGCAGGGGTTTTTGTACCGGAGGCGGCTGAATTGAGTTTTTCCGGTATTTGGCTCTGATCTGCTGGTCATGTTTCCACTTTTTCAGCTTATTCTCTCTCACAGAATATTATTGAATCAGCCGAAACCAACTAGCTTTTTCACCAGCCGAACCAGCCCTTTGGCTATTTGCACAGGTTATCATTTGCACGAGACCATACAGTCCAACCTGTTATCGTTTGCATATTTGTTGATATTCAACATAGTTTTTTAATTGATCTGATTGATTGACTATATTAGCTCGTATCTAGACTTGTGCAATGCACATTGCTTGTGTTTAGTTGTCTATATATGCTTTTATGCAAGTTTGCATGGTGCTCAACGCAGACTCAATACTGCACTAGCTACTACGCTAGATTTATTAGACAATGCAAATTCACGCAAACCGATGCTTCACGGCCATTATTTTTTGGTAGACAACCCTCTTTTATATCTAGCGTGAATATCACCTCTGGTACGAACCCATCCTACTCGCCCCTCATTTAAATGACAGTGACAAGAGGATCATCTCATATTGTCCCGGTTCGCCCCTCCATTCAAACACAAGAATATTTTACATAGAATCTCTTATATTTATAGAAGGGTGACATTATATATTGCATAACAATTCACTACTAGGAAAACAATTTTAAAAGATAGACTCTCTGATTAATGGATGCGGGCACATTTAGTGACCGCCTTCGTAACCGTAAATGGCCAGAGGGCCTCCAAGAAAGTGCCCGCCTCTGAAATTATTTACGGAGGCAGACGTCCTAATGCATCCGCCTCCGAAAATTATCTATTAATGGAGACAATTACCTTAGGATGTCCGTCTCCGTAAATCAATCTTTAGAGACAGATATCTGAAGATGCCCATCTCTGAAAATCTCTATTAACAGAGGCAGACATCGTAAGCGTCCATATCCAAAGGTTGATTTTCATAGGCCGACTTCTTAAGATATCCGTCTCTATAAATACTTGTATTAAAAATTAATTCATAACTTTGTCATATGAACTCAGATGAAGACAAATTTTACATCAAAATTTTAGTTCTCGACGCGATCTATGAGTTTGTAGTTGAAAAGTTTTCGATTTGAAACCATTTAGAATCCCAAAATATTATTTTAAGGTCACATGTTTTTTTGGTTTTTTGAAATTCATTTAAGACGGGCGTTTTAACTTACTTGCCTTCGTAAATGGCATTAACACCTATCTCTATTAAATTGATTTACGGAGATGATCACATTCCCGCCTTAAAAAAATGGCCAATTAATAGTGACAATTCGTCTTGTTAATCAATTTCGCATGTCCACCTTCGAAAATGGTCGATTAACAATGACAATTGGCTAGAAGCAGACTTCGTGCCCGCCTCCGTAAATGCAAAATGACTAAAAATTAAATGCAAAACGACTCAAAATTATTATGGTATTAGTGATTATCAAAAGTCTGTTGCTCATTTAGGGAAGATGTTAAAACTCCTCTCTCTCTCTCTCTCGTGTGAACTGGCTATTTTGGAAAAGATGTTATAAAACTCCACTCTCCTCGAGTTGCCCTTCCTCTTTCTCTCCTTTGAACTGCCAGTACGATATATGGGGAGCTATGATCGTTCTCGATAGCAGATTCTGCTATTTTTGAGGTTTTCATCTATCCTCGCATTAGTTCAGAGGTGACGGTGATGGCGGATCTTCTTTCGTTAGTTCTTTGGTCATCTCATTTTAGTTCCAATGGGGCATAATTTGTCTATGCCTCTATGGGTTTGATGTTCATGGCATTGTTGTCGGGGTGGAATAGATAGTAGTGTTTCAATGGATCGTTCTCCATGACGACCGATTGCTACCTTTTGAAAGCCATTGTGCAATCTACGTTCATCTAGATCGCCCTTCGCTTTTAAATATTTTTCCTTTCCCATCTACTGCATGATCGATGGTGACCAGGAACAACACGGATTAACTATAGTTGCAATGATCGTGGTGGAGAAAAAGACTTCAGAACTGCTTGTAATTTTCTTTTTGGAATTTTGTTTTTTTTTGTTAAGATGATTAGATGAACTATGACGTCTTTTGCGTATAAAAAAAAGCTAGTGTTAGCCATTGTGTAAACCTCAGCATCACAAAGAGAGCGGAAGCTAGCCAAGTACAATAACTTCCAAAAGGGCAAAAAACCGTATGAAACACGACTACAAAATGAAATTTCTTTATCACAACATTTTGTGACGGCGCAAATGTCCAGTTTTATTATTATCTAAAACTCATCGGTTCAGCGCAGAGAGGTCCGTCCGTACCACTGGAAATGCTCGTGTTCGTGAAAATCTCTGACGTTGCCATATAGAGGGGAAAAAGCCCGGCATGGCGCCCACACTGCGCTGTTTGATCTCGCTACTCGTCGTTGTCAGATGTGGGCGCGGCAACTGTGAGAGCATCTCCAGCAGACTATCTAAACCTTACCTATCTTAAATTTGGGTAGTGGAGGTAAAAAAAACGTCTTCGGCAGACTTCCTAGACTACCTATTTTTATTGGTCCAACAAATTTCCTCTTCCACTACTCACATCTGTTGGGCCAAAAAAAATGACTACCTATTTTTTCCATCGTCCTCTCTCTTCCCCATGCGCTCCTTCGTACGCGCGTAGGCACATAGAGCGCCGCAGGCGCCGCCGGTCCTCCCCGAGGAGCCATCTCTGGATCCGGTCGCCCTTGGCTGGCTGCTCCTTCCCTGAACCTCTGTGACCTCTTCCCCGATGCGACGGAGCTCTGTGGCTTCCTCCCTGGCGGAGCTCCACAGCCTCCCCTGTGGACGGAGCTCCCCAGCAGTGCAGGGCGGCCCTGTCTTTGGCGCAGCGGAGCTCTACGGCGCGGTCTGCCGGTGCGGGCGGGCCTGCCCCCTGCGGATGGAGCCCCTGGCGGGGCCTGTCGGAGCGACCTGGCAGCGCGACCTGGCGGAGCTCCCTCGACGGCCTTCCCTGGCGGCGCGGAGCTCCCTCGATGGCATGTCCAGGCGCGACGAGCCTCTCTATGGCAGATCCCGGCGCGGGTGTGGCTCTCGACTGCGGATCCCAGCAAGGGCGCGGGCTCCTCTGCTCCGGCCATGGCTGCTCCGGCGAGAAGAACACGAGTGAGGATGACATGTGGGACCCACACGTCATTCTCTGCTAAGACGAAAATGGGTAGCCAGTTTTAGGCAGTACTGCTGGAGTTGAGAGCAAAATTTAGGTAGTATCAAAATAGGTGGCTATCCAAATAGACATTTAGATAGTCTGCTTTAAGCTGGAGATGCTCTGAGCGACCAACGACAGGCGAAAAGGAGAACGAGAACAAGAACGGGAACGCAGCTCAAATATAGCAGCGCGCGCCCACCAAACAAGTCATATGACACCAGCCACGACTACCTCGCTCGCCTTGCCTTCCCCTTCCCCCTACACGTCGCATCACGTCTCCACCGGCCGGCGGGGGCCATGCGGCGGTGCCCGTGCACGCGCGGTACATGTCGGTGTCGTGCCGTCCCGGCGTCGCCTTCGCCTCACCGTAAAGCCCACGGCTCCTCCACCCGCTGCTGCACACCGACGACGCCCAACCAACGCCCGCCCGCGAGCACCACGAGCCACACACACGCCTAAAAGCCTTGGCCCCGACGATCGTCCCGCCCCATGCGCCCATGGACACGGTCGTGGCCACGGCCGCGCCCGCGCGCCGCCTCCTCGGCAATGGCACCCACGACGACCATCGCGCCCACCACGGCGGAAGCGCGGCGAGTGCCCCGGCGCGGCCGCCGCCGCGGGAGTCGTTCCCTATGCTGCTGCCCGTGTTCATCCTCTTCGTGCTCCTCCTCTGCTTCCTCTCCATCTTCCTCCTGCGCGACCTCCTCCACTTCTTCTCCCTCTGGCTGCGCCGCCGGCGCCGCCTCCGCGCCGCCGCCGATGCGGACGCCGCGTCCGGCGCCAGCGCCAGCGCCGACACCACGCCGGACGCGCATGCGCCGCACAAGCCGGCCGGTCTGGACCCCGCGGTCCTCGCCACGTTCCCCACGGTGCGGTGGTTCGAGGACACGCATCAGCCCGCGTCGGGGCAGGCCGAATGCGCGGTCTGCCTGTCGGAGTTTGCCGCGGGCGACGCGGTGCGCCTGCTCACCGTCTGCCGCCACGCGTTCCACACGGCGTGCATCGACTCGTGGCTCGACGCACACACCACGTGCCCCGTGTGCCGCTCCGAACTGGACGCGCCGCCTACCACGCCGTGCAACGGCGACGGTGGACGCATCGCGATCGTGGTAGACGATCACGGAGCCAGCACGGCGGCGGTGGCGGACACCGACCATGCGACATCAGCCCCGGCGAGCGGTGGCGTGCAATCGCGCCCTGACCGGTGACATACATCTTGGCTTCTTGTTTAGTTCCCTTCCTTTTCCCCTTCTTTTAGTAGTGTTAGGTTTGAGAAGATAGCTAGCTCACGGCCGGGGTCTTGCAGGAATTTAGAAATGTGTTTTTTTGGTATATATGTGAATTTTCTATATATACTGAATGAATGAACAAAGCAGACGTTCATACCCAATTACAGATATGTACAAGCATGCTAATTCATGCATTGATGGGAGGTAGATGTTTTACGAATATATATATATATATATATATATATATATATATATATATATATATATATATATTTCATCAGTATTATGGTCAGAAGATCGGAATTGTAAATTGTTCATTAGCTGCAGCGTTCTGAGTTTTCAGGTATGGACAGGAGACGCTCAAACCAGCCAACCAGGACTCGGATGATTGATAGCCATACATAAACAAGGGTATTCTAAAGTTAGGACAATACTAATTTTAAACTCCATTATGGATGCAGGTGCATTCTTAACTCTAAACAATGAATAAAATGCTGTAGACGACGGAGCAAAAATATCCAAAAGTGTTTCAAAACGAAAAGAAATTTGACATGCCAAAAAGGGAAATGTTATTCATACGGCAATATATTTGACTAACGGTTCAACGATGAGTATAGTTCTTCTCCATTAGCAACTGCAAACCATAGGTCATCTTTTTTTATATACAGCTTTATTTCATATGATAGTAACATATGTATGTGAAACTGTATGGCATAAGTGCATACAAACGGGATCATCATATACAGGTAAATTTTACAAGATGAAGACATTAGACACACCGCATCTTATTCAGGTACCATAGGTACTAGAGCACCCACAAGGGGATCTATGGACCCAAGCAACGAGCCGACGAGCCGTTCTTCATTGAGCACTGCCTCTATTCGAGTTCTTTGCCACTAGAGATCTGTAGAAGCTAAGGAACCTCACGGTGAATTCTGCCAGAATTCAAGGTTTAGTTGCTTCACTAGACTGAAGTTCAGAATAATATAAAAAACTGAAAGAATTTCTACTACCTTCAATCTTTATGAAGCATTGGATGGTTTCACCGTGGTCATGAACCACTGTGGTAAAACCTTCTATGTTCATATTCTTCATTTTAAAGTTTGTCTCCCGTGATTTGTTTCCTTTGCACTGCCCTTTTAGAAGCTTGGAGTCATGAAACTAGCCATATGGGACCAAACATAGCAATGCATGTCAGTCCACACTACAGGTGTTCTAGTTGCAGGTTTGTAGCTGAAAAATGAAAACGACGATCATAGCAGATGCTAACAATGCTTACATGGTTCAAATCCGAGGCCAGTTCATCAACGCTGTGCTGGAAGTCTTCATCCTTGTCCCTTTTCAGTTCCGCGACCAGGTGCTACATGCCGAGGGTAAAAGATAACAAAAAGGAAGGACGAATATTATACAATCTGAAAAAAAAACAAGCTACTGTAATATAGAAATCATAGAGACATTAATGAAGCAAAGCTTACAGAGAAAATGAAATGAGGTGACACATCATGTTCAATCATTTTTCTGATCTTTCCCCGGATAACAAATAGTCTGTACGCACAGCAAACCAAAACATTTCCCTTCAGACGTTTAATGAAGTACACATTTGCTGAACTATGAGACATCAGGGAGCAAGGGATAGCTTACTGCTTTGAACTTGGCTCCTCCATGATACTTCTGGCCACATTAGAGATTTCTTCTTCCCATCCTGTCAAAATAACTTGACCGTCTATGAACGGGTAGCTGCGTTTATAAGTGGATTTATTGATAAATGCAGAAGTTCCACCAACAACCACTTCATTTCAGCAATATGAACACAGTTGCAAAAAGTAATTGTCTCAACAACAACAAAATATACATACACTTTCATAGATGAATGATCAGTAACTTCGACTAAAAAAAGAATGTCATACAAACACGGTTGCAAAATGTAATAATCTCAACAAGGATAAAATATACATACACCTTAAATGAGGAACGATCAGTAACTGTCACTAAGGAAGAATGTCATACCACTTGCAATGTTCAGAAATCGGGGGGGGGGGGGGGGGGGGGGGGTGTCCAGTCACATTGTAAAACTATAATGTGCAGTCGTTTTTTTTTTTATTCACATGGCAATATCAGCACACATATTTAGATGTTTGGAAGTTTTTTTTTGGAACCGGTGAGATCCCCATTCCCATTCATTTGAACGGAAATACGCTGGGAGAGCGATTCACTCGTTCACAATGCGAGACCGGGGTTCGAACCCCGGCCGGTGGGCACTACCACGAGCAGCCACACCACCTGAGCTATTGGCTCAGAGGCCGGAATTTATACTTCATCTAAAAAATGGTGAACCAATATTATGACAATTCCTACTATCCGAACATGAAATTTTAGATTCCTCTGTATAAAACGGAAGAAGAAATATCTACTGAAGGTGCTTACTTTGCCTTCCAAGTAGCTTCAAAAGAGCGTATTGTCTGTCGGAGATTATTGCTTGCGCTGGCTGTAATTCTCCTAGCAAGATCACGAGGCAAATCAATGCTCTCTTGCGTTGCGATGTACTCTAGAACCTTTATTATCTAAAAGCAAACCATCTTTCAGCAAAGCGTCTAGTGCAATAAGCGGAAAGATCATACACATAACACTGATCAACAAGTTGTGTAGTGAAGTACCTCGTCAAATGAAGGTGGTTGAAGAGTAACAACCTTACAGAGATGTTTGATGGCTTCAAGATTACAAGCATCGGAACAGCAGAAAATGATTTTGTTACATCCGGCATACCTCCCCAAAAACCAACCGATATAATGTTGAAGATCAGACGAGAGCTTATCAGCATCATGGATAACAATCACTGCACATATGTAAACAACCGATGCTTGAACACATCATTTAAAAATGCTGCCAAATCAATGCTGAGCATGCAATGCAATTGTTTGAATTGCCTAGCTTTATTAACAAAATATTGCATGTTACCTCTGCAGTTAGTATGGTCACAAACCGAGTTTGGTGATGGGATGGATTCACTCAACAAAGTAGTTATGACGTACTTCTCATAGCCATGTAAATCAGCCAAGTTCACCTCCACATGATGCCCCGAGGTCTTCACTCTGACATCGATGTGCTTTCTAGCTTCTCCCTATAGTGTCAAATAGGTCACTAGGTCACTGGTAATTGTAGAATTTGGTTGCATTTTATGAATTCACAACAATAGCAACAACTTTGTCACTTCAACGAAGGAAAATGGGAACTTGATCACTTTAGCGAAAGTGACAAGGGAATTAAAAAAATGGGAAACCGCGTTCTTGCATATAAAATACCTTCAGCTCAAATCTCTTTGTCTGTTCTTCTATCTGCGCCATGTCAGAATGGACCAAACATAAGCAATTGTGAAAACCAAGGTTAGCCATTTAGCTTGTTAGATTAGAATGAGGATTAGTAACTTAAGCCAAGTTTGTAATAGTGACCTTGAGATCATGAGGGCCAAAAGCATCCCTTATAAGTGCCAGTACCATACTTCTCTTCCCAACCGCCGGCGGACCTTCAAAGATGTAATGTCTGCACTGGTGGGCAACAACCTGCATGCAACAAACCATGTCCATGTATCAAATTCAAATGAACTTCACCACAATCCT
Source organism: Saccharum hybrid cultivar R570 (assembly GCA_038087645.1). Taxonomy (NCBI): domain Eukaryota; kingdom Viridiplantae; phylum Streptophyta; class Magnoliopsida; order Poales; family Poaceae; genus Saccharum; species Saccharum hybrid cultivar. Next base: position 29,933,234 of record JAQSUU010000066.1, on the reverse strand, counting down.
AGAACCTGCTCTGAGACGAAACTGCAAACCAACTCAAACTGAAATTGAAGAGGAGATGATCTCATAATATCAGAGTGATTGCTTGCAGATTGCTAATTAGGAGTAATTTGACTCGGTCCAAAGTAAGAATGTTACGAGAAGCAACGTTTGCAATGTGGTCGTGTGATCACCAGCTGGTAGAGCTCGGCGGCGACGGTCTTGTTGCAGATGAACTCGTTGAGGACATTGGGCCGGTACTTGTCCGCCCACACGTACTTGTCGTCGGCCGCCACGGACAATGCGGGGGAGTCGGCGACGGACCGAGGGGACTCGTTGCTCGTGTCCGTCTGCAGTGACAGAGACCTCACTGTAGTCTTGGGCGAAACTCTGAGCCAGGTTCCCCCACTTCCTTCCACGACGGTAGCGACCGGGCTCTCGCCGGCGGACATGTCTGCTTCGGCAGTGGCTTTGGATCCCGCTGCCGGCTCATCTTTCTCCCTCAAAGGCCTCCTCGCGGGGACACTCACGGCGGCCGCCTCGTGGAGCGGCACCACCTCCGCCTCCGCCGCCGCCCCTGCAGCCGGTGCGATCGACGGTCTAGGCCGTGGCGGCGGGCTTGGCGCGCGGCGCCGCGCCTCGAGTTCGCGCGCGACGGCGCCGCCGCCCTTGGGCAGGAAGGTGGCGCCCCAGCGGTGCAGTTTTATCATGAGCTCAGAGTGCAGCGGCCTGCCGCCCACCTGCCCGGCCGGACGCCCGCAAGCCGGGACGAGGTACGGAAGGAGACCGCCCTGTCCGAAGCCCCCCTGGCGCCGGCGGCGGGCCTCCCGGCGGCGGTCCTCGGCGATCACGGCGGAGAGCGTGGCGCCGGGCGACGAGGCGAGTGAAGGCGACGATGTTTCCATGCCCGTGGTGATCAGGTCTGGGGGCCAGAGCGGGAAGTGGACGCGGCGGTGTGTGTCAGTGTGTGGGCACTGGCATCGGCGTGGCGTGGCGCGGCGCGGCGCGAATAAGAGGTGACGAAACCTATGCACGGCGAGAAGCGCGAGGACGTCGACGGGCTCACCAACGCGACCGAGTGATGCTTCGCTGGGGGCGGGGGGCGACGGGGACTGGAGCCACTCAGATTTCTGCCGGCGTTGGACGTTGGGAATCATTCCAGAATTGTTCTCTCCTCTTGGTTCTTACACCTATGGCCGGGCCCTCCTCAGTCCTCACTAGCGGTTTTGCAGGTGAGATACTGCTCCCTCTCAAAACAAAAAAACAATTATTGAACCGTGTAGGTCAAACTAGCTCAAATTTGATCGAGTTCATACAAATAGTATTAGCATTTATGTCTCTAAATAAATTTATTATAAAAAATAATATATAATTAATGTAAAAACTACAATACTTTGTGGAGGCTGAGGATGGCGACTACAAGGACCTTCCTGTGACCCCGGGTTAGTGATATGTTTGTCGAGTGGACGACACGTGGTACCAACTCGGTGGATCGAGGTGAAGTCCTTGTGGTGGCTGATATTCTTTGTTTTAGCTTGTGTAGTGGCAAACATGAAAAAACATCAAGAAAGGAATATCAAAGACACGTGGGACGAAGTAGGAATGTTGGGGCCCACCTAGTGGGTCAGTCAACCCCACCTAGGTTGTCCGACCTAGCCCCACCTCATCCATGTGAACAATTTGTAACACCATCAACACACCAAGGAGCAATCTCATAGATTGGTTTGGAGTCAGTTGTATCCGGTGGTTGAGGTGGATCATTACAAGGATTGGAGGGCCCACCACGACACCTTGGACAGGCAAAGATAGTGAAACCACCTTGATACCTATCAAGCGCCATCAAGAAGCAATCTAAAGCATTGGACTAATAGGGTCGCCTGACCCCACCGACCAGCTCCATCGACCTTCCTCTCCACTACAAGTAGCCCCCTACTCCTACACACTATAAATAGGTTTTTGGCGCCATATTGTAAATCATCTTCATATCTACACATCATCCGCACTACTTAGAAGATTCAAGGAAGCTAGTCGTAGTTAGGCTAGTAGTGGGAGTGGGAGTTAGAGTTGAGTCGAGCTCTGCTCATTCCACAAGTAGTCTCCTAAGTCTAGAAATCATATTGATCAATCAGCTTAGCCATACGCTTTCCCTACACAATATAGATATGACACTCGGAATACTCCCAGGTGAGGTACTGCATCGATATTCTTTGCACTTGCAAAATTATCCATTTCAACATCTTAAATATCAACATGGAACCACTAGCGATGTCACACGGTGTGACTTTTCAAGAGTGATGCTAGATTTCTCTTCACGCAGCTCACTTATTTTTAAGGCTCTCCACAACGTGCTCTTCTAGTGATGCCCAAAATAAGAGAGAGAGATGAACCTGGCATCACTCTTCCCATTGCAGCAATCGAAGCCAATTTCCAGTGATGTCAGGAAAACATGAAGAGGGCAAGAACATGCGCCGCTGGCCACTGTTAAGATGACGTGTTAGTCTATGTCTAGGTTCATTGTATAGTACCTAGATTGTTGTACAAGGTAAGTTAGTTGGATCTAGATAGATTGGATAGATATCTTTTGTTGTAAACAACAACCTTGTACACGCCACCTCGGGGGCTTTTCCCGTGTATATAAACACGTAACCGAGAGCCCCAAAGGGTATCTCATTCCACCCAATTTTACATGGTATCTAGAGCTTCTTTCCTCACGGAATTGATCCATGGCTCATGTAACACCCCAGGTGTTTGTCACCCGTTAAGCAGTGGGTTTGAGCGCAAACATGACAGATTAAGTGGTGATGAAGATGCCAAGGTCAAACCTATGGAAATGAGCCATAACCTAAACTTGGATATTGCACCCTTGCTTTACATATAGGCTCTTTTCAAGATATATGCTTGGGTGGTGTTATTATAATATCTTCATGTGTCTCACATCAATACCCATCTATATTGGTCACTGAAAAAGTTTTATGAAGTTTGGAATCAAAAAGTCACAAGAAATGAGAAGTTATATCCTTATTGGAATGACTTTACTAAGTGCTTGAATTGCACTATTAAGTGAATGAAAATATAGGTCATTAACCAAACCTTGCAACCTTGCCCAAATGACTCTAGATGAACTCTACAACAAAAGTCATGAAAGGATCGTGTTGAGCAAATGCCAAGAAAATGCTCCAATGGATCAAAAATGATAATTTAAGCTTTATCTTGATCCTACATTGGTCAAAGTAGAACTGTAGGTTATGTGCATATTTTGGAGTTTGTCCTTTAATAAAAGTTGTGGTTCATGTTATGTAGAACAAACTTCGTTCAGCGGTCAAGAGCTTGTTTGATCTCTAACCTAGTCAAATGGAGCTTACAATATTCAATGTAGTGCTGTTTTGGAGCCCAAGATTTTGGCTAAGTCCTAACTGACGTTTTAGCTCGGGTACTCTACTTTGGAGCTTTGTATCTTCCTAACTAGGCAAAACCAGTAGAAGATCCTTTAATAAAAGTTATTGTTTATTTTGAGTACAACAAACTTTGTTTTTGGAACATACCATGAATTAGCTTGGAAGCAAGTCAAACCGAGGCTCAAAGATTGAATCTGCTGCTGTTTTCAGTACTTCAAATTATTCCAAGTCTGTGATCTCTATAGCAATGAAGATTGGCATTGCGCGTTCTCGAGTTTTTGTTATGCGACTTGAGTTGGTCCAAAAATAAGAGTTGAAGCTAACTCATGGGAGAGACCATGTAAAAAGTTGAAATTCGTTTGATCAAGTTTGGCCTCCCAAAACTAGCGAAAACCGAGCAGAGCTTAATCATCATTAAGGCGGTGACAGTGCCAAGTTTGGAGTTGATTATCTCTTAATTTGTTGCCCTAATGACCATGAACCTTAAATGAAAATTGTAGAGCTTCGTGTGGGCTACCAACTTTGTTTTTGGACCAATGTCCAATTCGGCCCAGAAGCCAGCCTAAATCGTGTTCCACCTTGCCCACGCCGCTGCACGCCACGTGCTCGACGAATTGCCTCGTGGCGACCATGCACGAGTTCGCACCCCACCATGGCTGGACGCGTGTGCCTGCCTCCCTGCCGCGCCCCTGCTTTTCTCGGTGTGGACGCCGAGCTCCCCACTCCTCCCTCACTCGTTCTCGCTCTCTCCAGCTCTCTCCCTCGCGTTCGCCATGGCCACCGCAAGCTCCGTGGCCGCCGCCATGTTCCCATGCCTCTGCACCCCCTCGCACCGAGCCAGCACCACCACTAGCTCCGCCGCCTTCTTCTCCCTCCAACGCGCACCTCGGTCGGTCGGCTTGTCGCCGGAGCGCCGCTGCCACCGGACCGCTGCCGTCGCCGTCGCCTACTGCTGTGGCCGCACCACCACAGGCTGCCTCGCGCCGAGCTTGGTAGCGTAGTGGGTGCGCGCGGGCACCCTAAGGCTCCCCCACCACTCCTTCACCGCCGGCGCAGCCCCAACCGGCCTCCCCAGTGAGATCCCCGGCGACTCCCTCTGTAAATCACGACAGGGACCTTGTCTTCGAATTCGACTAATGCCAGGGGCCTAACTGCACAGTCTGTGACTCATATGAATAGTGTCATAAGGACCTGTTTGTTTTGATTTTGGCTGATCTTTGAAAATGCATAGTAAATCATAGAAAATTCATAAAATAGCAAATGAGGACATTTTGGAATCCTTGTTAAATTTTCTATGCAGTGGATATATAATATATCATGTTTTAGTTTAAAGTTTTAGCTGTAAAAATAGATTTATGTATCTAGGTTTTCAATGCTAGTTGTATTTGTCTTTTTTACAACAGCAGATGTAGGGCTCCAAATGAAGTGAAATTTTTATGGCATGCTACTCATGTGATGTTTGATGTGTGGTAAAAATTTAAAGGTCATTGGTTGCTGTATGAGTGAGTTATTGGTTTATCTTGCTCTCACATGATTTCATACTTTAGCATTTTGTATTTTATATAGAGGTTGATATGCTTATTTAAATGGCTTGAAATTTGTACAGTAGACTTATGAGAACATGTATGAGCTACTGTAATTTTTGTAAAATTTATTGTGCACTTTTGGTATATGTTCATTAATTCACCTTATTATCCAAATAAATTAAGAAATGTATTAAAAGAATTTATTTGGTGGGGGACACTATATTTTATGGTGTTCACTAGTCATGTGGGATGTGTTAGTAAAGTTGGTTTTGTCCAATTATATGTTTGCAACATAAGTTAATAATTATTTCTTGCAATTATTGGGTTCTGGACAGTTCTAGGAACTTTGTAAATAACACCATGTAAATGAAGTTTTCTGAGAAACATGTTTATAACAAAGTTATAGATAATTCATGTATCTAGCTTCTGTTAAAATTTGGTGGTATTTGGCCTTGTGGTTTGTGAGTTATGCCTGTTCCAAGTTTGGTTCCAGAAATGGGTGTTCTCTGGAATCACTGGACCAATTTCTATAAACATGCATGTTTGACTTGGTTAACTTGAGAATCATGCTAAGATGATTAAAGATGAATTGTATATAATTTTATAATCTTTCCATAATGTCTTGTTGCATGGCTATTGGATTTGTATAACTCTAGTTATGATCTAAACATGCAGCTATTGTTTGCAGTCCATAAATTGACAGATGCTAGTTGTGGTTGTTTACTCCATGTGTTGCTAAGTGTGGCTTATGCCCTTGTTGATGGTCAAGTTAAGATACTTGTGATCTTGTTAAACTTGTGTTATGCTTGATGTGCTTGCCCTCTATAATTGGTTGTGTGATGCTAGTTAAATAGCTATTGGTGTCTATGTCTTGCATAATCTTGTGTTTGTTTGAATGCTTATATGATGCATCTTGTGTTACCATTCATCATATTCATACACATGCATCTTGCATCTCATCTAGGTACGCTCGATGCACCACGTGAAGGACGAGATGTTGGAGCCAAACCCGAAGACAGTGTTAGGTGGACCTATCCCGAAGATGGAAGGACTAAGCAAGTGCCGGGATGGGAGATGCTCGCCAATCGAGTGTCATCTGTCAAACACTAACCTAAGTGTTCGATCTCAGGCAAGCCCCGGAGCATTCTAAGCCTCCTACTTTATAAAAGCAATTGAGTATATATATGTTATATATGTATTGTTGCATTAAGTTATAGGAGTTGATTGGAAACCCTTGCTGCATATATAACCTTTCCTTGTCCCGTAAATATGCCTGGAATCCTATTTTTGGTTCAGGATCAAAAGTATTGCTTAGCCATGCTTAGACCGGTAGAAGTCGGGTGATTTCCTGTCACCTGCGAGATATAGGTGGATACCTGGTTATGGTTGGCTATAATTGTTATCCTGGAAAATAACCAAGTGTTGATGGATAAATGGAGACCGGGCGAAGTCTTATAGGGTTTTGGACTATAGTGATTCCGTCTGTGTCGATTAAGGACCGACTATTGCTAGCCTCTCTTGTCATGTTGAACGCATGCCTCACATTTAGCTGACCAGATAACTCGTTCTGACCGCGAAGTTAGTGGCACTATTCGGGCCGGGATCGACCTGTTGGGCGCACGTGTTGGTGTTGATGGGGGTATGACAGGGGCACGAAGAGTGAGCCCAAGGGCAGGCAAGACCTGATTCCTGGCAGTCGGGCGGCCCCTGGGTAGTGTGGTCCTTGTTTGTCCCGCGGCGTTACTGGAATAGTGTCAGTGGTGACCTGTAGCTCACTTCGTGAGTGAGTGTGGTTTGTGTGAGGAATAAATCACCAGTCGATTAGAAATCGATTCGAATCGCCATCTCTCCTGGATAGTGAGCACTTGACTTGAGCTACGGCACTGTAGTAATGTTTATGGAACACGTGTGGATGATGTTGGAAATGCTAAACCTAAGATGGTAACCTTTGATGTTAATGGTTAATCAAGTGATTGCTCTAGCATAGGTGCTTACTTAGATTAATCAGGTATAATTAAGTTAATGCTTATACTTTAAATGGTTCATATATGATAACTTATGCTCTTCTGCAAAACAAGTCAATCCAGTCCACCTTATAAAAGCCTCGCATACTCCTTGGTGTCATATTATTTCTGGTTTATGACGGGTAAGTCTAGCTGAGTACCCCTCGTACTCAGGGTTTATTTCCATTTGTTGTAGGTTGTGATGTATCATGGCTACTGCAAGAATTGAATGGCTCCTGCCGTAGTGGCGGAGTATGATTATGGGCATGATCCTTCTGAGTTATCTTATCTCTAATGCTTTTGTTGGAAGTTGACCTTGGTACTGGCATGTATTTGAAATAAGGGTGATGTTGGTTTCAAACTACCTTGCTTTCGCTACTTTTGAACTCGATTTGTAATATTTATGTCGAACTCCGATGTATGTTGAACTACTTACGAAATGGATGTAACATATGACTTGTTATGTTGAACCACTACGATCTTGGCTTGTATGTTGATTGGTTTGAAATCCCTCACGATTTCATTGGACTACCGGAGCTACTTAGGTTCAAGTATGACAATTTGATCACTTCGGTGATTGATTTGTACTTGTGCTCTTATAATTTGGGTGGTTCCGTTACAGCTCAATCCTCTTTCGCTGCGTCTGCGTCTCTCTCGCTAGGGTTTCTTCCTGTGACAAAGAAACTCAACCGCAGCAACTTCGCCATGTGGCGCACCTAGGTCAAATTGGCCATCAAGGGCGCTCAGCTTGGCCGCTTCATCAAGCCTTCATCGAAGGTGCCGGTGGAGTTCCTCCCAATCGACAAGAAGGCGAACAAGGCGTCCAAGCCCATTGATCCGCTGCCGAACCCCGAGTACGAGGAGTGGATGGAAAGGACTAGACGGTCCTTTGCTATCTGTTCGGCTCCCTCACCAAGGAGATCTTCGCCCAGGTCTCATCTGCTACAACTGCGGCCGAACTCTGGGCCGCCATTGAGGGCTTGAATGCCTATCAGTCCTGTGCACGTGTGATTAGCACGCGTATGGCCCTGGCGATGGTGTCCAAGGGGACGTCCTCAATCGCCGACTACTTCATGAAAATGAAGGGCCTCGCTGAGGAGATGGCATCGGTGGGTCGGAGGCTGGAAGATGAGGACCTCGTGTCATACATCCTCACCGGCCTCGACCTAGAGTTCAACCCGTCATCTCCGCAGTCGTCGCCAGGGTCGAACCCATTACTGTTGGTGAGCTTTAGACTCACCTGGTTAGTTTTGAACAGCGCATGGAGTTGCATGGAGGGGGATCTCATTCCTCGGCTGTAACAGAACCGTCCAATTATACGAAATTAAGTAAGAAAATCATCCAACCAGCGAACGATTTAGCAAACTTAAGCCCGTATAACCCGATAGTCCGTGAAATCACGACGGATTTCAAACCAACTCATATACCAGCCAAGATCGTAATAAGTTTAGCGGTCACCATCACAAGTTATATAAAAGTTTGCGTCGCAAATATATCAGAGTTTAAACATAGTTATTACAAACCAGGTTCAAATAAAAGTAGCGGAAGCATTTAGTTCAAACCACACACACTCACACAGAGTTCGAAATAAGGTGCCAGCTCATGATCATCTTCAACAAAAGCATCAGACGAGACGTAGTGAACGACCACTGCCCATGGTCCTAAGCTTTGCCCATCGCAGGATAAAGACAGTTGATACAGTAGCCGTAATACATCTGCCCATCTGCAACAAGTGGGAACAAAGCCCTGAGTACGAGAAGGTACTCAACTAGACTTACCCGACATAACAAAAATAAAATGACACCAAGGATCATGAAAGGCTTTATAGTGGAATAGCTGACTCATTTGCAAAAAGACATGTTTAGTATTAAATAATCTTTTCCCAAAAGCTTGCATCAAGTTAAATCTTTATTAACCTGTCAACTACATTTGCACCTGTACTAGAGTAACATGTAATTAAGCAGGTAAGGATAACCAATGATCATTAACAACCTTTATCATGTCATATTCCACATAACTATCCAAGTGTTCCATCAATATTACTACGATGAAGTAGCTCAAGTCAAGTGTTCACTATCTAGTGAACGATGGCGATTCGAATCGATTATTAACCAGCTGGTAATTTGTTCCTCACACAAACCTCACTCGCCCGCTAAAGTGAGGTATTGGTCACCAAATCAACTATTCAGGTAAAGTCGCGAGTTTGCCAGGAACAACATGTACCCGGGGGCCGCCCGACTGCTCTTTGGACTTATCATCGCGCCCCGTATCCTGCCACTACTGCTCCGATACAGTGCGTTGCGGGCAATCCACTCGGTCCGAATAATCTCCCAGCTTCGCGGTTGAAAGGTACATTATTCGGCCAGCTAAATATGAGGCATGCGTTCAACATGACTCGAGGCCCAATAATGGTCAGTCCTTAACCGACACAGACGGGAACACTACAGTCCGAAACCCTGCAAGTCTCCGTCCGGTCTCAATTTCAATTTAACACTTAGTTATTCCCATATGACATACTTTTCCAAGAAGATCTAGGTAACCACCTATAGCTCGCAGGTGACAAGAAATCACCCGACTTCTACCGGTCTAAGCAAGCTAAGCATTTCTGGACTGCGAATACCAAGGTAACAAGGATATAATAGAGCAAGGGTAAACAAGGTATAATGCAGCAACGGTTGCAAACAACTTCTAAACGTAATGCATCAATTTTAAGTAAGCATTTAATAAAATATTTGCAAACCGAGAGAGAAATGCTCCGGGGCTTGCCTCTTTCGAACGAGCTCGGACGGTGGTCTGGGCACTCTGGAAGATCCTCACCGACCTCCTCGTCGGCTTCGGACACCTCCTGCTCTTGCACCTCGGACTGCTCTTCCGGCTCCTCGGGAACTGCTACCGGGGTCACTTTATGCGATCCTGTATGATGCAGATGTATAAGTGCTCATGCCTAGGTGCATTGCAGAGATGACATGAGATGATGATGAATGAAATGTAGATGCACAAGTTTACGTTATTTGGATTAAGCAGAATTACAACTCTTCTACAAGGTAGTCTACATCATCCAAGAACATGTACTCATAAACTACCACCAACATTCTTTGCCATGCAAAGTCACCCTAGCACCCTAAGATGCTTCAAAGATACACCAAAGCAAAATTTATCAACTAATCTTGCATTAAAAATGCTAATTTAAACCCTAGTTGACACTATGTTTGAATAGCAACACTTATTTTGGTAATCTAGAAAAATCTGATAAAATTACAGTGGATTACTATCATGTATTTCAGCATGTCACAAAATTTCATTGCATGGGGAGTACTATAACTGCCTACACAAAAATAACAATCTAGGGCCTAAAAATGAGCATAAAAATACTTTATACTATGAAAAGTATCAAACAAACAAATTTATCATTTTTCCTAGATTCTACACAGTAAATAATCATTGTATAAAAATTATCACTTGCATGTTTTATTCATATTTTTCTGTCTAACAAAAATAACAAATATTAGCAATAAAAAGCACTTGAACTACACATAAAATTTTTTCTACTGAACATGCATGGTACACATTTTTCCTAGAAAGTACATTACACAAAAAGATTAACAAAATTGAAAACATATTTTTCTGAGCTTTCTATGATTTATTACATATTTATTAAGAAAACAGCAATTTCACTGTTTAAATAAAAACCCTACAGAAAGTATTGCAACCTTTACATGCAATATTTTTAGATTGTAGATCTGGTCCTAAGAAATCCATATAAATTTATTTCACAATTTTTGGAGCTAAAATGAGCGAGTTATGGATTTTAGAAACCCTTTTAACATTTTTTAGAAAACATTTATTTAAATCCCTTTTGAAATCCGACCGGCTAGCGCTACGTGCACCTACAACTGAACACAGAGAGCCACACGCGAGACCGATAGGTGGGCTCGTGACCCCACACGTCAGTCGCAGGGAAAGGGAGGGGAACCACGGCGTCCACAGCTTGCCGGCGGTGAGGTCTCCGGCCAGGCCAATGGCACCATGGGGATCACCTCGAGCTTGCGAACTCAACGGTACTCACGCGGTGGCCAATGGAGCTCGGAGGACCGGTCACCGCCGTTCATGGCGAAATGGTGGCGCGGTTGACCGCCGGCCGGCCAGCTCCGGCCAGGGAACGGAAAAAGAAAGGGTGCTCGAGCATCGGTGATCCAAGGCGAACAAAATACGCGCGCTGGAAGGGAGTGAGGTGGAGCGGAGAGGTGCGGTCCACGGAGCGGACAACACCGGTGAGCTCGGCTGGAACTCCGATGAGCGATTTACGCAGAGAGGAGGCTTACCACGGCCGGTTGAGGTGAGTGCAGGCTGCGCCAGATGGAGAAGAAGCTTGGGGCAAGATGTAGCGGCTCGCGGTGAGGTGGAACGGCCGGAACGGCAATGCCGGCGATGGCGGCTGCGGTGGCAGAGGAGCGGGAGCCGCGTTCGGAAATGGAGAGCGCGTGGGGGAGGAAGAAGCGGGCGCGGGGGTTAAGACGCGGTCGGGAGCGACCCTGGACGCATTCCCGTCCAGGTGCGGGGGTTTCGACCGGGCGGCCAGCCACCGCCCACGGCCGCCAGTGCGGCGCGGCCATGCGGCGAGGCGAGCTCGCGGGTTGGCGAGAGCACGCAGGCGGGGCGCGGTGCGCGGCGTGAGCTCGGTCCAGTGGACCGCGGCGCGCACGCGGGCGCGCGGGCGTGCGAGCCCGAGCTGGGCTGGCTTGTGGCTGCGGGCCGAAAGCGAGGCGCCGGCCCACTAAACCGAAATCCAGTTTTTTCATTTTTATTTCCCAGAGAATTTTCAAATAAATTCAATTCTCAGTTTTAAAATTCAAATTTGAGCAAGAAGATGACTTTTTCTGAAAATGGCCCAAAAATTAAAGTTTCTTAGAATTTAATTCTCTACAACTTTTATTAAGGGGTCAACTCCAAAATCCCCACAGATTTTGAATTAGAGAATAAAAGCTAAATAGGGAGGATTTTTGACCATTTTCTAATAATATTTTTAAACGCACATTTTTGACAAAACTTTGGTTATCAAGTTGCTCCAAAAATTGCACTACTTAGTTCTAGTTGATTTAAAAATTATAACTACCCTTGTTTCATTAGTCTAACCAACATAATTAGGGTGAATTAATTATAAACATTATATGCAACAATTGTCCCATAAAATGCTTTAACTAAAAGTGCACTCTAATTTCACATATGATTATGAATGCAATGACGTGTCATGAGTATGATTTATAATGCTAATGCTTGAGTAACACCGGGGTGTTACATCGGCCAACATGGCGGCCAAAGGAGGCCATGCAGGTGGCCACAACGGTGGCCATGGCCGTGGCGGTTTTGGACGTGGCCATAAGGGTGGCCGCAGCAGCAGCCGTGGACGAGGACCGACTGTTACTTGCCAGCTATGTGGCAAGGACAGTCGTACGGTGCTAAAGTGCTACAAATGTTTTGATGCGTCGTTCACCGATCTGCCCCAGAAGAGTGCGTCCTTCACCATGATATCGTATGGGATTGACACGAACTGGTACGTTGACTCGGGCGCCACCGATCATGTGATTGTGGTGTCCGCGACAAGTATGGCGGGCATGATCAGGTCCACTCCGCCAGCAGTGCAGGTATGGAGATTGATTACATTGGTTCTAGCACTTTTGCGTACCCCGACTAGTAATATTCATCTTCATAAAATTCTTCATGTTCCTCAGGCTAGAAAAGGTTTGCTTTCTGTTCATCTCTTGCATGTGACAATAATACCTTCCTAGAGTTTCATCCAAATCAATTTTTCATTAAGGAACAGGGGACGAGGAAGACCCTTCTCAGAGGCAGATGTGAAGGCGGTCTTTACCCGTTGAAGTCGAGTCCAAATAAGCAAGCGCTTGGCGTCATCAAGCTGTCTACCACCATGTGGCATCATAGATTAGGCCATGCCTCTACTCCTGTAGGTCAACAGGTCCTTAATCGCCATAGGCTTCCCTTTGTTAAGAGTTCCAATAAAAATAGTATTTGTGATGCATGTCAGATGGGCAAAAGTCACCAATTGCCCTATCAAGGTCAACTAGTGTATCTACTAGTCCCTTGGATCTTGTTTTTTCAGATGTATGGGGCTCTGCTCCTTCTTCCATTGGACGCAATTCATATTATGTTAGCTTTATCGATGATTATAGCAAACTTACGTGGATATATTTTTTGCGTCACAAATCCGAAGTTTTTCAATGCTTTCGTGATTTTTAGTAGCTTGTTGAGCGTCAATTTAGCCGCAAAATCCTTGCCATGCAAACCGATTGAGGGGGGTGAATATCAATCGCTAAATACCTTTTTCAACTGGGTTGGCATAGCACATCATGTCTCATGCCCTCATGCTCACCAGCAAAATGGATCTGCCAAGCGAAAACATCGTCACATAGTAGAAGTTGGGTTGTCTTTGCTTGCTCATGCTTCCATGCATCTCAAATTTTGGGATGAGGCCTTCGCTATCGCTGTGTTTCTTATCAATAGGCTTCCTTCCAAAGTAATTCATAATGAAACCCCACATGAGCGTCTCCTTCACCAACAGCCTGACTACTCCTTCCTACGAACGTTTGGCTACGCCTGCTGGCCGAACTTGAGACCATATAACACAAGAAAATTAGCCTTCCGATCTAAGCAGTGTGTTTTTCTTGGTTATAGCAATTTGCACAAGGGCTTTAAGTGCCTAGATCCATCTGCTGGCCGGGTGTATATCTCCCGTGATGTTGTTTTTGATGAGCATGTATTCCCTTTTGCCAAACTTCATCCCAATGCTGGTGCTCGTCTCCGAGCTGAGTTGTCAGTTCTTCCTGATGCATTAGTCAATCCGAATGCTAGGTTTGGGGACGCTATTTTGCTAAACCGATGTGATAACTCTCCAACTAATGACAATGGCGCCAGCCAAAGTACTTCTGTGGATGATGCAGGCTTGAACGATGGTTCTATTGGTGAAAATCCGGGTTCATTTGGTGCAAATCCGAGCACACATGGTCATCATTTCATGTGCCACCCCCAGGCGACAGGCAAGGCGCGGGGCTAGATGTCGATTCACTGGGCGCCGACGCGTCAGGGTCCTCGGCATCAGCTCTGGGATCCGCGCGATCTTATCTCCGCGTTGTGTGGTGCCAGCGACCGATCAGGTGGGATCTTCCACAATTGCTTCCCCACCACACATGACTTCTTCCTCGTCGCCACAGCCGCAGGCAGATCTGAGCGCAAGTGGGCAGGATCAGCTATCGTTGTCGTCTGCACCGTAGCTGCAGCTGCAGACCGAATCTGTGTTGCCCAAATCGTCCACATCTGGTGCTCCTGCTGTTGATCCTATGGCGTCCACCGCAGCTGCTGCTCCTTCACGGCCAACCACACGACTCCAGCATGGTATACATAAACCTAAAATTTACACTGATGGCACTATTAGATGGGGCATGTTGGCAGCATCTGTAGGTGAACCAAATACTGTTGATGAAGCTTTGCAAGATTAGAAGTGGGTAGCGGCCATGAACAGTGAACATAGTGCCTTGTTACAAAATAGAACTTGGCACCTTGTTCCTCCTCCCAAAGGCACGAATATCATTGATTGTAAGTGGGTCTACAAGATCAAGAGGAAGGCGGATGGCACGATAGACACATATAAAGCACGCTTAGTGGCCAAGGGTTACAAGCAACGCTATGGCATTGACTATGAAGACACTTTCAGTCCAGTAGTCAAAGCTGCTACTATACGATTCATACTTTCCATTACCGTTTCCAGGGGTTGGTCGCTGAGACAACTTGATGTCCAGAATGCCTTTCTTCATGGAGGCCTAGAAGAAGAAGTGTACATGCGGCAACCACTGGGATATGCAGATAAATCTCATTCGAATTTTGTTTGCAAGCTGGACAAGGCCATCTATGGTCTCAAGCAAGCACCACGTGCTTGGTATGCACGGTTGTGTAGTAAGCTTGAAGCTCTGGGGTTCATATCTTCCAAGGCAGACACATCTTTGTTTTACTATAATAAAGGAAGGCATATAATATTTGTTTTAGTCTATGTAGATGATATCATTGTGGCGAGTTCCTCACAAGAAGACACAAGTGCTCTACTCAAAGACTTGGAGAAAGAGTTTGCCTTGAAGGGCCTTGGTGAATTGCATTATTTTCTGGGATTGAAGTAAAGAAAAATTCAGATGGGTTAGTCCTGTCGCAAGGAAAGTATGCTGAAGATGTTATTAAGCGAGTTGGTATGAATCATAGCAAGCCGATCAATACACCCCTATCTACTGTTGACAAGCTCAGCGCTACTAAAGGAGAGAAACTTGGGCCTGAAGATTCTACAAGGTATAGAAGCATTGTTGGGGCTTTACAATACCTAATGCATACTCGGCCAGATATCTCTTTTGCAGTAAATAAAGTGTGTCAATTCCTTCATGCTCCTACTACCTTGCATTGGAGTGCGGTCAAAAGAATACTTCGGTATATACATGGCACACTGAAACTTGGGCTTAACATCAGACGCTCGAGCTCTATGATGGTGAGTGCATTTTCAGATGCTGATTGGGCAGGTTGTGTTGATGACCGTCGCTTGACTGGAGGCTTTGCTGTGTTCCTTGGTTGCAATCTGATTTCATGGTGCACAAGGAAACAAGCAACGGTGTCTCGCTCAAGTACTGAAGCCGAATACAAAGCTCTTGCTAATGCCACTGCAGAGATGATGTGGGTTCAAAAGTTGTTGATTGAGTTGAAGATCCAACATCCTCCTGCAGCGCGATTGTGGTGTGATAATCTAGGAGCTACTTATCTCTCTGCAAATCCTGTTTTTCATACCAGAACAAAACACATAGAGATTGATTTTCATTTTGTCAGAGAAAGAGTAGCTCAGAAGTTGCTAAGTATTCGGTTCATAAATTCAGCGGATCAATTAGCAGATGGATTTACTAAACCATTGACATTGGCTAAGTTGATTTAGTTTAGAAACAATCTCAACCTAGTGGCCGGTTAAGATTGAGAGGGGGGTGTTAAGATGACGTGTTAGTCTATGTCTAGGTTCATTGTATATTACCTAGATTGTTGTACAAGGTAAGTTAGTTGGATCTAGATAGATTGGATAAATATCTTCTATTCTAAACAACAACCTTGTACACGCCACCTCGGGGCTTTGAGGAGTACACGCCACCTCGGTGGAGACATGCTGGTGCTCATCCTCGTCAACCTCAGGGAACAAGGCGATGGGGGCGGCCTGGAGGAGCATGGTAGCCATGGTGGCCTACGGGATATTGAGGCATCGATGTCGTCTTCACTACATCAAGCATGGTGTCCGAGACACGGTTGACGATGGCGACACAACAAAGTTGTGCCCAGCAATGAGGATCACCTTCGTTGGCCACCGTGACCAGAAGCAACTGCCTATACTCCTCAAAGGACGACATCTCCTTTACACAGGGGAGCGGCGGCGGCATGGGGGATTGGGAGATGGATCCGTGCTGTGGTTTGTGAGGGAGACAAATAACATCTAATTACTTATTTATTTATTTGGTAGGTCCCACAAGTGATGCTTGGAGTTTCCCACTATTGTAAGCTATCAAGCGTGGTTCTAGAAAGATCCGGTGTTTTTTGGGCATCGCTAAGACACTGTGGAGGGCCTATGGTACCACTATTGTCGGGGGCCTATGGTGCCACCAGTACTAATGGTATTTGCACCAGCAGATGGTTTAGGGGTACCATCAATGAAAATGCATTTGTACTTATGGTTCTTAACTAAAGTCTGTGAGAATTCAAATTCTTTGTTTTCACGGGCTTTGTTGAATATTTAGTCATTTTTGTCATATTTTAATCCATAAATAATACATCATACAGATTATGACACAAACAAGCATGAGTCATCCGGGCATTGAGTATTTAGATTTGCTAACAAACAAGCTAACAATAGCACTTATTAACATATTCATAGCACACATAACCGAATACACCAATCACGAGTCTAGGTTGTACCCTTGGGCGGAAGCCATACCGGAGGCAGAGGTGTGCCGTTATCACCATTCTCGGACATGGTAACATACTTCAAGTAGTTGATCTAGGCATGATGCAGGAAGAGCTACGCAACACAGTGCCACAAGCGGCCACCAAGAAGTAGATGAAGTAGTCGTGCACACGTGAAGAATACCACAGCCGCTAGATCGAATTGTCGGGAGCAGAGGAACGCGAGGAAGAGCAGTCGCTCCGATGCACTCCATAAAAACTTAATCGCCCTCCTATCCATGCAGGTACATAGGCGGACGGAGTTCCAGAGGTCTACTCACCCAAGGACCTTGTGCGCACAAGGGACTCAGGCCAGAGATTGCCGAGAGCAGCTTCAAGGCAAGAAGTTGGTGCGAGGAGAGAAGAAAGAGAAGTGTCTGAAGGAAGAAAAAGAGCCACACACGATCTTTAAACATGGACAGGTTCTAGTATGGGCAAACTTTAAGAATTGTAAAATATGCTTGCCTATTCGTTGCTAGTGACAGGCCCAGGCGTTTAACCCTGGCCGTTGCCCTGAGGTGCAAAAGAAGGCCCACCACATCATGTGTCGCAGCAAAGGCGGCGCATGTAGGGTCTCTCAACTCTTCTCCTCGCCTTGTTTACAGGAGCACACACTCCCAACCTATTTAAGTTGAACTAGCAAACATGCCCGTTCGTTGCAACGAAAAAAAATCAGACCATACTCAACTCTAATAAACATAGCATAAATCTTAATCTTTTAGAAAATTATGCATCATTGTGAGGTAATATGCTTGGAAATTATGCATCATTGTTAGGTAATATGCTTGTTTTACAAATATTTAAAGTACTACTCTAAAAATTACAGATTTAAGCACATAACTTAGTTTAAAAAATCTTTCTTCTATGCAGTCTAATAGTTTAAATTAACTACAACAAATAAATAATAATAAAAACAACTTCAGGAACAAGAGTGAATTCAGCGCGTCATCCTAACGTTATTGACTCGGCAACACCAACAGTCAAGTAGTTCTTGCAATTCTCCTAGTTGTGTGTTAGTATATACTGTATATAAACAATTTGTTAATATTTAAAGCTAGAGTATTGTTGGCTATACATATAGAGAAGAATATGTATTACCTGGAGATATTATCTTTTTTAAGGAGCTAGAATCGTCTTTATTATTTTTCCATATGATAAACCTGTAATAGCCTGGAAGTCCATCCTTTTATTATTTCTCGAGGATGCATAAGAGAAGTTGAAAAAGAATCATCATCAAAGATAAACATATTTATCAATAGCAAAATACTGAAAATACATAACCTAGATGAAACGTTGTAATTGATGAAAGTATACGAAACAATAATTGTGCACCCTCCCGGTATACTTTTGTGTATGCCCAGCAAATAGCTTCTCAACTCTTGGTGACTTCTTGTGTGCGCTTAGCAACATTCACCAACTTTTGTTGTGAGCGGCGATTTCTTCGCTGCGTTATGCGCGCACGACGGCCTCGCCTCGCCTCGCCTCGCCGCACGCCCGCACCGATGTGGCGCACTACCGCGCTGTGTGACCAGCAGCCTCGTAGTTGCGCCTCGCCGGCCACCACGCTTCCTCGCCCGCGCCGCTGCCACCTGTCGTGGCGCTCGCTTGCACAAATTCAGTTGCCCGCACAGCCACGGCCCCACAAGATCGCCAGCCACAGCCGCCGTTGCTGCCATGAAGCATTGTCGCTGTCGTGAAGCCTTCATTTGCACGTACATGAAGAGAGAGAGAAAAAATCTATGCTACCTTATCTGCGCCGTGGATCGAGGACCTCGCCTTGTCGCTGCACGCGATCAAGTTCTCCGGCTGGCCCTCGCTGCACACCACACGATCATGCACGAGGTGCCACAAGGTCACCCACTTGGCCGCTCCGCACTGGCTGGCCTTCGTGACGCCGCCGCACGCATGCCGCCTTTTACCCTCCGCGTTGCCCTATGCTCGTCGGCCTCCGTGAAATTGTGCGTGAGTCATCACAGGCTCGTCCGCCCCCGCGCTCACTGGCCCTCGCAATGCCTCCGCACGCTGGTTGGCCTTCGCGACGCTGTGGCTAGCGGGCCCGCTGAGCCCGTACACATCCTCTTTATGGAATTAAATAATCTGATGAAGACCGACCGTCCCCGACATGGACTCCGATCCACCCTTTCGCAGACGCCTCGACACGGACTCGACATGGCGGAGTCCGAGCAAGTTTAGGCCGAAATAAAGTCGATGATTGAGTTGGACGAAAATCAAAAGTTGGCAGAAATTTTGTCTCTTTATTATTATATATAAGTTGAATACATTCCTAGTTAGTTTCCATGACTAACCCTTCTTACATCTAACACTAGTTGTGAGCCTTTGAAATTTCCTTGATTATTTTCTAAACTAGAAATGGATCAGGCCTAATTAATCTAACAGGCCTTTTTTTAAGGAACAAGAGGTGCTTGTGCCCCTACTGAAATTTATTAAAGTGAACGAAAGAGAAAATCTAACAGGCCTTTCACATGGGGTTTTTTTTTTGAAGAAGTCTACGGGGAGAGCATCCCCCACCTGATTGATTGATTATCAGTGGCTCTAAAATAGCCAAATAAATTACAAAAGCGTTCGTATCATATTAGACGCTAAGTTTACATTGCGTTACTTATTACAAAACACCAGGAGGCTGCTATTGCCCTCTCGTCTCTTGGCAGCCTTGCACCCCACAGATAAGCCTCTGTCTTGCATGCAGCTAAAGCGGCACTAAGGGTTGTTCTTTCATCCCTAAATATGTTGTTATTTCTTCTTTTCCATATGTGCCAGCAGCCCAGCAGCAGAAAGGTTGTGAAGTATTTTCCCGGGATGTGACTCGGTGCCTGTATCTCCTTAATCGCTTCAATGGGCCAGTTCGCCTCCGTCTGAATTCCAAGAGCATTCCAAAACTGCCTTGCATTGTTGCACTCGAAAATTATGTGCGCAGCCGTTTCGTCAGCAGCCTGGCATACCTCACATTGGGCGTCATCCACTATTCCTTTCCTCTGCAGTGTTGATTTACACGGAATCCTCTCTTGCGATAGTAACCATGCAAAAAAATTAACTCTGGGAGGGGTCTTGTTAAGCCAGACAAATTTTGTCCAGCTATCTGGTTCAGAGTAAGCAGTCTTCATTGCTCTGTATAACAGCGAGCTATCAAGTTCTCCATTGTTCTTGATCATCATGCTTCACCTCCGGTCTTTGCCATCCACCACTTGGTGCTGCTCCATGATCTCCTGAACCTGAATCAGCTGTTCCGTGGCCATGCTAGACTGCCGCGCAGTTAGGAACCTTTGGAGGCCACCGTCAAACACCTGCTGCACCGTTAGCTCTTGATCTCGGCAGTGGCTGAACAGCTCCGGGAACCTCTCAGCCAGTGAGTCATGCTCATCCCAGACATCATGCCAAAAGGACGTTGTCTGTCCATTTGCCAAAGCAACCGTGGTGATTGCCCGGTAGATCGGCAGAAGTGATCTAAGTGTTTCCCAATGGTGTCCATGCAGGTTTCAGTTAGGGAAGCAATGCTTGCATTTTGCTGCACCCATCTTGCCCATGAAGAATCCGTTGATGAGTGAAGTTTGTGAATCATTTTCAACATGAGGCATGTGTTCTGAATGTTGAGGTCCTTCAGTCCCAGACTGCCCCTCTCCTTGACATCACAGACATGCTCCCAGGCAACAAAGTTTCTGGCTCCATTTGAGTTTGCAGATCCAGACCAAAGGAAGGACCGCCGTCTCCAATCCACTTGATCCACCACCCCGGGTGGTATTGGTAATGCAGCCATAGCATAAACCATTTGGCTATCCAGAACTGCATTGACAAGGGTGGCCCTGCCCATTTGATTCAAGAGCGATGTCTGCCATCCCGCTAGGTACTTGTCACACTTGGCAATCTGAGGTGCAAACGCAGAAAGTCTGAGCTTCGTATTTGATAGTGGTAGCCCAAGATATGTCTGCGGGAAGCTCTCCCGTCTACAGCCCAGAGCATCAATACATTGAGTTACCGTATCTTCAGACATATGGATCAGCACTGCTGTGCTCTTGTTGTAATTAATCTGTAATCCAGTCGCACTTGCAAACTGATCAAGCATCATTCTTAGGCTCTGCACATCCTGTAATTCTCCCCGGACAAGTAGCAACGTGTCGTCCACGTACTGCAGTAATGGACAGCCTGTATTCTCTACAATCGGGTGCCTGATTGCCTGAGGGCCTTTCACATGGTGGAAACAACCAGCCCCAATATAAACCAGTTTTCGTGTACTTAGTGTATTGCCTCTATTATTTAGGGGGGAAACGATCAAGTCCAGTGATAGAAATCTTTCTCGGCTACGAAGGATTTGTTTCGATGTTTGTGTATTCACCTTAATACATCTATAGGGTGGATTGGTGTGGAATTTAGTTGGTGAATACATGAAACAAGGCTAGGAATACGTTCCTCTTGCTCATGGGGCTGACCGCGACAACACCGCTGAACCAGCAAAACCACTTCGAGTTTCTACTTTTGGGCATTCTCATTCCACCGATGAGCACGTCGCCCCGCTTTTGTAGCCAGCTAACTGACCGCTAAATTCATAGTACCACGCTGATAAATCGACGTGTGGTCGACTTCTTTGCCCCATCATTCAAGCTAGAACAATGGCGTCGTCAGCAGCCACCTTCCTCCTGATCATCGCTGCAGCCGCACGGACATCGTTAACCGACGCCGCCGCTCCCTCTCCGTCGTCGCCGTCGTCGTCATTCGTCCCACCGCCGCCATGCGCACCACCGCAATCGGCGGTGGCGTTTCTCCGCGCGCGCTGTGCCAGCACGCTGTACGGCGTGGTCTGCTACGAGTCCCTCCTCCCGTACGCGTGCATATTCCACACCAGCCACGTCAAGCTCGCCCGCGCCGCCGGCGACGTCAACGTGGCCTGGCTCCGCTCGATCTCCAAGCGCGTCAAGGAGCTCGTCGCCCGCGGTGCTGCTGGACCTGGTGGCACTGCCGGGGCCGAGTCGGCTGCGCTCCGCGACTGTGCCAGCACAGTCTCATCGGCCGCCGGCCTGGCCAAGCAGTCGGCGGCCGAGCTGGCCAAGATCGATGCCGCAGGAGCCACCGTCGGGAGAAGTCAAGTCCGGTGGGCGATTTCCAACGCTAAGACGTGGCTCAGCGCGACCATGACGAACGAGGCGACATGCGCCGACGGGGTCGCGGCTACAGGCGCTGCAGCGTCGTCGCCGGTGGCCAGGGAGGTAGTGATGGCAGTTGTGAGAGCCAAGGAGCTCACGAGCATCACTCTCGCACTCGTTCATGGGATACCGGTTCCTCCGTGATCGCCAGAGTAACGGCAAACTGCTTGTAGTTCCGTTTCCTCTCTAGACGCTCGAAGATAGATTTGCAATTATAGTGTGGAATGTTTATTACCTGCAATGCTGCAATAAAATAGGAACACTTCATAGAGATTAAGCGAGCCATGATTAAATGTCACCGGGTCAGTCCAAACGTACCAGTACTAGCTTTTAGCTTGTGACGATATAATAATACTCCTACTACGGATGACATTCACTGCTACGAAATTGATTTTCAGTAACGGAAGCTTTTGCAGAGGCAGGTAGATTTACAGTAGCCTCTGTATAGGCCTCTAAACCGAACAGGCTCTATTTCTAAAGGCAGCTCTTATTCTTAGCTATCTCTACAAATGTCCTTATTTTAGAGCTCTATTTTTAGCCGTCTCTAAAATAGGAGTTGCATAGTAAAATTTAAAATTTTCAAATGCCTTAGACGGATAAATGATGAAAACAAATGTTGTAGATCTCGAAAGTTATGCAACTTTGTAGTTGACAATTTTTTCATTTAAAATCATTCATACATGGAAAATTATGTTTGAATTTCTCACATTCAAAAATTCAAAATTTCAAATGATCTCGGATGAAGAAACGATCAAAATAAAATTTGTAGATCGCAAAAAGCTATGCTATTTTATAGCTGATAACTTTTCATTTGAAATCATACATGCATGGAAAATCTACATTTATATTTCTCAAATTTGAAATTCAAATATTTCAAATGACTCTACATGGAGAAAAGATCAAAACTAAAGTTCACCCTTTGACCGAGCAGGTATGGAGTCAATAACTCGCTTAGGAGCAATTCACCCTCGGTCATGACTCACAACCTTGCCTACAAAAATTTAGCCGGGTAGTCGGAAGTTCAACCAGAAATCTCCAAAGAGCGCACTTTCAACAAGGTGATCATATATATACATCATCTAGAATATTTGGAAAGAACGCAATCAGCGTATTTTTCAAAATGCTAGCCCAGCACCCTCCAAGTCACCTTAGCACAAAAGAGGACATTAAACAAAGAAGGCAGGTATTTACTTGGCAAGCGAGATAATCTGGATCTTAAGATGTCTCATTTGTTTCTAAAAGGATACTTAATTTGTAATTACCGCTTTCTTGTTGCGGCGGTGGAGTCCCTCCGTTTGTATTTCGGCACTGCTAGCGCCCGTCCGCGTCCGGACACCAGCCGTCCGTTTTCCCGCTTCCATGCACGGGCCCACGCTTGCGTCTCACGACCACGCGGGGCCCGCGCCCCCGAACGTCACCCGCGCTACGCGCCCGCGGCGACCGCTCACATCCCCTCCAGCTTCCCATGCGTATCCTATGTGCAACATTTGAAACATTCAGATGCAACACTTGCAACATACAAAAGACATGCGAAACACTTGAAACATGCGTCTGAAACACTAGCAAAAATACTTGAAAAACATTACAAACATACACAACATCAAGATAAAACACTTACAATATATGTATAAAAACATATGCAATATCCAAATAAATATGCTTTCAACATACATTTGAAAAGCAGATGAAACATTGGAGACTCTTGTAACATACGTGTACAACCATTGCAACATATGTGTAAGTGCATCTAGCCCTTTAGTGGGTTTTGGTGAATTGAATGACAACACCATTAAAGATCTGACAAAGTTTGCAAAGTGTTGAACAGAAAATTGAGTTTATTGCATAACTTGTGGATTGTGAAATGAGAAGTATATATAGGTTCAACAAGAAGGCAAACCATATGATATTTCACATATCAAGCTTGATTGATCTCAACATTCATATCAAGAAGATATTCAAGCAATAAGGATCACAATATTGAAGAAATGATTTTTCAGTGGATGCTTAATATGATGTGACTTGAGTATGGCTCGATAGGGTGAAGATAGCAAGGAAAGGGCTTCGAGGGACTAAGCGAAGGTGAAGGACAAGCAATGGCTTGTAGACCGAGGTACCATGGCTAAGGTGAAGAAGAGAGTACTTGCATTGAGTCGAGGTACTAATTGAGCCATGAGGAGTCATATTGTATTGAGGATCAAATCATTAGTGGAAGTGACTTGAAGCCATGGATTGAACTCACTTGTGTTGAAATGGTTCAAGTCACATGCTCAAGCTGTACTTGCTCAAAGAGAGAAGATGAAGTTGTTCGCATCCCCTTATGAAGTGATATTGAGAAGAAGTGACATATGAAGACATTGAAGACTCAAGTGGTTAAAATGGTAATATTCTTTTGATCTTGAGTTTAGGCTATGCCGCACTATAAAGGGGGATGCAAATTTAGGTGGTCTGAGGAAGATAGAGTGCTCAAGTATAAAAACTAAATCAAAAGAGAGACACTCTAGCACTTCACGAGCACGTAGAATAGTTTTAGTGACTTTTGGCGTCGGAAGTCCCGACGTACGTCGGGAGTCCCGACGGTCAGAAGTCCCGACGTACGTCAGCAGTTCCGACGTACGTCAGAAGTCCCGACGTACGTCAGAAGTCCCGACGTTGGCCTTCGCGCAGTGACTTTGACCTTGTATGAACAGTGTTTTCTATACAGGTCAGCAATCCCGAGATCTACGTCGGGAGTCCCGACGTAGATCTGAACGGTTAGATTTCTACTAAGTGTATAAATAGCTCTCCCCTCATTTCTAACCGTTACCCACTCACTCTCTCACGCCCCAAACTTCAGAGAAGTGCCTCCTAGCACCCAAGAGCCTCTCTCTTCTCTCCTCTTTGCTCCTAGCTTCAAATCTTGTAAGAGTTTGAGTTGAGAGAAGGGATTTGGTGAGAGAAACATTGTTTCAAAGCTTGAGCACTTGATTTCTTCGTCAAGCCGGTTGGATTTGCATTTGTTACTCTTGGGTTCTTGGAACCCTAGCCGGCTAGGCGTCGCCCGTGGAGCTTCCAACTTGTGTGGTAGCCCCGGGAGGTTTGTAATCACCCCAATCATCTAGTGAAATCACCCCTCATCTCAAGAGATTGCTCTCTTGACTTGAGAACGAGGATAGGGTTGAAAGAGACCTGAAAAGCCTGTGTGGCTTCCTCAACAACGTGGACATAGGCAAGCCTTAGTGGCGAGCTGAACCACGGGATAAATCGGTGTCTCACTTGTGTTCTTGTGATTTGCATTGCTATACTTGGTTTTGTGGTGATTCTAGGGTTTGGTCCCGATCTACGTTTGGAGGCATCTTGGCATCAAGGAAGTGAGCTAACATCTTCACCTTACCACTAGGAAGTGGGGTTGTAAGTTATTGGCTTCACAAAGTTTATTTGAGCACTTGTAGTTCTTTCCCCGTAGGCATCGGGACTGCTGACAGTTTGCGTCGGAACTGCTGACGACGTCGGGAGTTCCGACCTGAACTGTCGGGACTTCCGACAGTTGCTGACAAGTGACTTTGAGTTTTGTGTAGAAATTTTTAGACACGCCTATTCACCCCCCTCTAGGTGACATCAAGGTCCTTACAATATGCAACATCCCGATCTACTTTTGCAACATCCGTGTGAAACTCTTGCAACATACGTTTAAAACATCTAAGTTTGCAACATGCATCATATCCCGGTGCGGCCTCCTCCGCTATCTGCATCAAGATGCCATAGCCGTAGCAGCAGGCGAGGCCGGAGGGCTTCCACGCCATGGCCTGACACTTCTCCTTGCGCCGACGGCGCCTGTCAGCGTCGTCGGGCCGGGCGGGTGGTGGAGCAGGCGTAGCGAGCGCAGGCGGAGCAACGACAGGAGCAGCGAGATGGGCGCGCGGAGCAGGAGCAGAAGCAGAAGCAGTGGCAAAGAGAAGCGGGGCGAGCGCACAGAGCAGTGGCAGGAGCAACGGAAGGGGGCGTGGGCGGCAGAGGAGAAGCAGGAGCAGCGCGAGGCAGGCGGCAGGAGCAACGGAAGGGGACATACGTGAGGTTTATTGGGCCAGTCGGTCTGCATGCCTAGGCGCGCGGCGTCCGGACGGGACGACGCCCGCGTCCTATCATTTCCGTTGTATTTTTAACTCTTGCTTACTTCCTTTTAATTGATATATGTAGGGCTCCTATCCTCTCTTTCAAAACAATAGAGGCTAAGGTTGGAAGATGCATGAAGCAGCTTAGATCAAAGCTCTGATTTTTTGCATTTAACTTTTAAAGCCGAGTTCATCCATTGAACACGATACCATTTTGGTATTTTTGCATATTTGTACTAATTTTCTGTCCGAGTGTTTCTACCTGCGTAATCATCCCTTCCTTGTTGCTGCTATGGAGTCCTTCTCTTCGTATTATAAACCCTTGCTTAGTTCTTCTTAAGAAGGTAAAGCACACAACCAAAGGAATGCAGTAATAAATGTGGAAGCTTAAATGAGATATAAAATGCAAACTTCCGATGATGATATTTTTTCATGAGGTATCGAGAAGCTCATGCTCTCCCCTGACAAGGGACAAGGTCCCGGTGAGGTAACTCCGTGGATAGCCCCTGGGCCTTTCCTACGCGTAAGTGAATCTTCAAGATGGCTTCTCCGGGACCACTCCCTGGTGTGTTCACTATCTAGCTTGGCACAAATGTTGTTGTCCTCATTCCCTCTGGTACACTGTAGGCGGCCACATCTGTTTGTAGTTGTTGTGATCTCGCAAGATTACAAGTCCCTTTGATACAATAATTGTGTGTGCAAGCACCAAGATTACAAGAGGTTTGCAAATCTCACTAAACATTAAGCCTAAGCCTAGAGCAAGGCGCCAATTGGGTGGTCTAACTATTTTAAGCACTTCGCAAAAGCACTATGCTAATCACGTAATATTTCTTTAAACACTTTTTGACTCTGAGCATAAAATTGCACCCACATATAGGTATAGGTTTCTTCATGGGAACAAAAATTTCTGATATTTATGGATGATATATACCTATCAGGAACGAATCCGTTGGCACCCCTACCACTAGCTATGGAATCATTTCAGTATTTTTTCATATTTGTAGTAATTTTTTTTATTAAGATAGTGGTGAAACATGGTGTCCAAAAATGAGCTGTGACAATTGGCTATAGTACAGCTTTTGAGGTCTCGGTCATCTGAATGAGACCTTCGTCGGTTCTCTTTTTCCTTTTTTCCGACTAGGAGATTCATTCATTCATCATGGAGGAACGGGGTTACATCCTCCAGTAGATGTTGGATACAGGTTGGGGCTTCTTGCCACACACCCAACCAGACCACATCCGTGACTTGCTTTGCTAATACATGCGCTACTTGATTACAAACTCTATTAGCATACATCAATGAAAAATCCACTGATGATGGAGATGCGGGTCACTGATGATGATAAATGAAACACAGATCCACTTGCATTCGCGTGTATGAGTTGCCTTCATAAAGTCCACGAAACTTAGCTGCTAGTACTATTCTACCTAATCTGCAAGACCGCAACCACTGCTGGTGCCGTGCTCCGTTGACAAGAGATTAGTCCAAAGTCCTAAGCCA
This sequence comes from Saccharum hybrid cultivar R570, assembly GCA_038087645.1. Taxonomy (NCBI): domain Eukaryota; kingdom Viridiplantae; phylum Streptophyta; class Magnoliopsida; order Poales; family Poaceae; genus Saccharum; species Saccharum hybrid cultivar. The sequence goes on along the minus strand of JAQSUU010000066.1, from coordinate 29,905,569 downwards.
ATCAGTATGAGCATGATTTGTCAACTCGATGGCTGTCTATGATTATGAGAAACACAGTAGTACCCAAGATAACCGGCTAATATATTGCAGCGTGTGCTAAGTGCAATGTGTTATATATCCTCAAAGACAGAAGCAGTAGCTAGCAAATTCAGTGGACCCAAATGGAAGCGCGGCAGCAGCGCCTGACGACGACCCTCGTTCTCGTTCTCCGGCTTGCCGCGCTGTCGACGGAGGCGCACGAGGCCACGCCCGGCCTCCACCCGGTCGTACTGCTCCCGGGCTACTCCTGCGGCCAGTTGGACGCGCGGCTCACCGACGAGTACAAGCCTCCGACGCCGGGCTGCGGCGTGCCGAAACAGGGGCGCCGCTGGTTCCGGCTGTGGGAGAACTACACGGCGCTGCAGGAGGACCCCGCGCTCCTGCCGTGCTACGAGGACCAGCTCCGGCTCGTGTACGACCGCGCCGCCGGTGACTACCGCAATTTGCCCGGCGTGGAGACCCGCGTCGTGTCCTTCGGCACCACCCGCAGCTTCTTCTTCGACGATCCCGCCAAAAAGTAACAAGCTAAGCATATGCGTGTATATGTATATATGTATGTATCGTGTCGAATTTTACAGGAGATACGGTGGTACCACCGTGCAATAATGTTTCGTCTCGTACGCCATATCCTTATTTATTGTTAGGAACACCTGCATGGAGAGGCTCGTGGAGGCACTGGAAGGCGTCGGATACACAGAGGGAGCCAACCTGTTCGGCGCCCCGTACGACTTCCGATACGCGCCGGCCGCGCCCGGCGTGGCGTCCAGGGCGTTCGCCGACTTCCGCTCGAGCCTGAGGCTCCTGGTGGAGCGCGCGAGCGTGAGGAACGGGGACAAGCCGGTCATCCTCGTGACCCACAGCTTCGGCGGCCTCTTCACCACGGAGTTCCTCAACCGGAGCCCCCTGCCGTGGCGCAGGAGGTACGTCAAGCACTTGGTCATGCTCTGCCTCGGCGTCGGCGGCTCGCCGTTGATCATGCAGGTCCTCGCCTCCAGCGCGAATAGCCCGTCGCCGACGCTGCTGGACAGCGTGCTGGCGTTCGGGAACAGGAGCTTCGCCAGCACGTTCTCCCTTCTGCCGTCCCCGAAGGTGTATGGCGACACGCCCCTGGTGATCACGCGAGCCAAGAACTACTCTGCCCAGGACATGCCTGAGTTCCTTGCCGCGGTAGGCTTCTCCGACAACGAGGTAGAGCGCTACCGAACAAGGGCGCTGCCGGTGACGCTGAATTTCAGGGCGCCACTCGTGCCGATGACGTCTATCAATGGCGTTGGTGTACCGACGATCCATAGCTTGATCTACTGGGATGGCAACTTCAGTGCCAAGCCTCAGGTGGTGAACGGTGACGGCGATGGGATAGTCAGCTTGGACACCGTGCTGGCTCTGCAAACTTTCGTCGGGGATGACCCGGATCAACGTTACTTCAAGTCCGTTTTGATCCCCAACATGACGCACACCGGTATCATCTCAGATCATGTTGCGCTCGGCCGCGTGGTTAAAGAAATTCTGGAAGCAAACCAGGCCACTTCTTCGTAGGGCACATCATGTGCTCCATTTGCTTCAAGTTAACATACAGCTTGTTTTTTTCATTGTGAAAATTAGCAAATGTACCCGTGCGTTGCGACGAAATCTAATATGTTTTGGAAATATACTTACTATTGTTGGATGTGATTTGTTCTAACTCGTATGAGCATGGATATGAATCCAAGTCACATATGGGATACAGATGGTGTAAGGACACATTTGATTGTATCGGATTTGGATTAGGTTTGTTCACATGTTGAGGATGGACCTCAGATGAGTTTCCAAAAATGATGGAAGAAGAAATGTTCACTCCTTAATAATTGTTAACAAATGTGCCTGTGCGTTTCATGGCTCGGAGATTTTTACACAACAATTGCATCATCTATTCGAATATGTCATGAAATCGGACATTATACCGTGACTAGATGTGTGTCGTTAGAAATATGGTCTCATGTTGGATTTAGATTAGAAACGTGTGGACAACAAGTGAAATGCAAAAGCATAGAGAAGTGTGGTGGGATTGGCTTAAAAAATATGAATCATCTTTCCTGTTTCTTTATCTCGAACACAAGTGCTAATTTGTTTAAATTGGAGATAAAAAGGGACAGCATTCATAAAACCAACTACTCATATTATATTTATTTTATCTATCCACATAGAATTATACAATTATTAGGAGGTATAACTTAAGAAAAATACAATAAGGTGATGTATTTTATTTCTATTGGACTTTTGTTACCTTAGTTGAGGAGTTTTTTATCTATAATTCTAGCATTAGTATTACTAATGAGAAGTATTAGTACGTACTAAGTAATTGATCTTGGTTTGAAGGAGTAGTTGATCTTTTTAAATACCAAACATTATTTATTTCTCTCTCTACGTATGCATGTATGGCGTACATACCTTTTTGTGCGCGTGTGTGTTAATGAGTTTACAAACATATATGTTCTGCAGTATTTTCGCATTTGTATTGATTTACACATACATATATGTATTTATGTATAGATTTGTATATACATATGTAAGTACGTACATACATGTACGTTTGTAAATATGTTTTGTCCATATGATGATGTAGTAATAATAATAGTAGTAGCAGCAGTAGTCGTAGTAGCAGCAGTAGCAGCAGTAGTAGGAGCAAGAGCAGTAGTAGCAGCAGCAGTAGCAGTCGTAGCCTCGTAGGAGGAGGAGGAGGAGCAGCAGCAGTAGTTATTATTATTATTATTGATGTTTGTGTTTTCCACATTTAGGCCTCCTTCGGAACGGAGGATAAACATACGAAAAATGTAGGATTCCAATTCCTAAGGATATAGTCTCTGTAGCAGCCTTTGGTTTGTAGGAATAGGTTATAGGAAAACTAAAGAAAAATTTCTCTCCCTCTGATTCCATAGGAAAATCATAAGAAAAAAAGAGTTCACTCATACCTCATGAAAAAAATATGTGCACAAGAAACATGGACAAACAAGAAATTAATAGCTAGAGTTGGTGTCTAATCAAGCAGGTGCTCTCCACTAGTATCTTATTATGACAGGATACAGGTTGAACAAAAAGTAATATGAAATCGTTTTAAGATTCTTTTAGAATTCTATACCCAACCAAATACATAATCCCACATAATTCATATGTTTTTAATTCCTTAGGTTTGCACATATATGTCTATGTTATTTCTATATGTTTTTTATTTCTATGATTTTTCATTCGCCTGTTTTTATACCTTGTGATGGGCTGATGACCCGCTTCTTTGATTTCTTGTTTGCCTCTGGGCTTCGATTTCAACGTGCGATTAGCCGATTACCAAGCTGGTACATGGTAGTTGGTAGATTCCAATTCATTGTTTTTTATTAGGAAAAACATCAACACTTTTTTTGTTTTTTTGTTTTGGAAATGCTAATTTCTGAACGCGCAGGCGATGAAGCTTCGGCGCGCGCACCTGAAGCTTGAGGAAGAAGGAGGCCGCACGATTTGCCCCGCTCGCGCCTGCCTGAAGCTCGCTGTCCACGTCCGCGCCCATGCCTGCCCTCTCTCTTCCCCACCTCCGGCGCCGCCTAGGGTCCCGGCGACCGCGCCCCACCCTTCTTCCCCAACTCTGGCGGGGTATAGAAGGGTCGGTCGGGGGGAGGCAGGTAGGCCAAGCGGTGGGGAAGGTCAATAGGCGGTTTAGGGGAACTGGCGGCGGTCGTGGTGGCCGGGCCAGGTCGGGGCGGGGGCGTCATGGCCAGAGTTCATCGGAGCTTCTCGGAGTTCGCCATGGCAGCGTGTGGGAGGGGGGCGGGAGGGATGGGGAGGGGAAGGACGCCGGCGGTAGGGTACTGGTGGCGGGGCGGTGGGGGTTGCTGGAGGCGGGGTCACTCACTGGAGCCGAGGGCTGGAGCTGGAGCAGGGCGGGGTGAGGAGGTCGCGGCCACGCAGGGGAGGAGGAGGCGGTGGTGGGGAGGACTGAAGGAGGAATAAGATGCGGGCACGAAGAGTGCGGTCGCCTACACACCCACGCTCAAAGTCCTTTTTTATCAACGCTCCTTTATTATTTATTCATTCATGCTGATTCCAGTTCCTCGTGGGAAGACCGAAGACAAGATCTGTCCTCTTTCACTAAAAGGAGGCCCTGATGGGTAGGCCCAGTAAATTTGGGCCAGACTATCTGGCACCGCTAGGAATGAATCGAGGTCTTCGTGTGAGGCCACCATTGACGGATCGCTTGGCAGCAGGGCTACTTGGATTTACATAGGCCCACCAAGGTCCAATGCGGAGTCAAGGTAACTTATAGGTAGGGATGAAAACGGACATAATTTTTTTTTCTGTACCGTCCCGTTCCGTTTTCTATATTTTTCTGTCCGTTTCCGTATTTGCGAGATCCCGTTTTTGTATTTGCAGAAGTAGAAAATAGTGTTTTCCCGTTCGTTTCCGACTAATCCCGTTTTAATACGGAATAGACCCGTATTTATCCTGTTTTTATCCCATTTTTAATCTATGCTCAACATGTTCAACAATTATATGTCCTTATGTTATGTTAATATAACTACGAATCACCAAATATGCATGTTATGTTCACGTACATAGCATATAAATGAATATTAAACTTTATATATATTATTACATGACTTTATATATGTATACTTTGAGAATATTAGATTATGTGATCTTAATTTAATTTTTCGGCTCTCCATCCGTATTTGTCCATTTCTGTATGTCCACATATTCCGATTCTGTTTTCGAACCCGCTCCCGTTTCCACCAAAAAAATATAGAAACGGAAGTAGAAATATGGTTTTTCCGTCCGTTTGCGTCCGTTTTCATCCCTACTTAAGCCCCGTTTGGTATAGATTCATGTGCTTCGGCTCCTGCACTGTAGCGTGTCCGAGAGAGCACAGTAGCCGGAGCCGGTGAAGCCAGAAAAAAGAGCTTCACCGGCTGAGGGAGGAGATTGAAAAACAGATTCGGTGAACAGTACTACTACAGTGCCTTGTGCCTAACATGACCCGTGTCAGCCGCTGAATCTGTACCAAAGAGCACCTTATAGGTTCGGGTACCCGTACGTCAGTAGGAGTACGTAGTACGCGTCTCTTCATCGACTCCTTAGCTGACAACAGAGCACCCAACTACGTGCTGGTGCTGCCCAAAGCCTAACTGTTCTAGTCCGTGTTTAGTTACCTGAAAAAAGAATTATGTAAAAAAAAATCCCGTCACATTAAACTTGCGATATATGTATGGAGTACTAAATGTAGATGAAATCAAAAACTAATTGTACAGCTTGGTTGTACTTTGCGAGACGAACGTTTTAAACCTAATTAGTCAACGGTTAGACACTATTTGCCAAATAAAATCAAAACGTGCTAAGTACACTTTTCACCCTTTTCGAGGCAACTAAACACAGCCCAAGTCGTCCGGTCCGACGCTATCTCTGACTCTCTAACCATTGACTGACCGACCGATTGACCTGGCTCCATGGCTGCACGATAGTTGTGTAGCTAGCACTAGCAGCAAGCTTCCAATCCAACTATCCAAGAGCGTGCTACAGTGCTCTCCCTTTGCAGGTTGCAGCTAGAGCCGAGCCCAAGCACATCATGTATCAATCAGCTGCATGGATTTGAATTTGATGATTAATTGGGTTCGATCGACTAGCTTAATAATTATCTCGCTTGATGATGACCTAGCTAGCTAGGAGCACACACCATGCATGCATAGTGATTGGGGTGCTAAACAAACGATGCATGCATATGATTAGGCTAGCTGAACCACTAGTACATAATCAAATCCATCATGCCTAATTGTACTGTTATCCATTCCATAATCCCAACATTGATCGCCGTTCCAACCACACCAATCGATACGCGCGCCTACCATGCATGTCTGTGTTGCAGAATGCGGTATGCCTCTGCCTGCCTGCCTGTGCCGCACCATCATCATCACAGGCAGCAGCCGCCGCCTTCGTTTTCTTTTCCTCTTCCAGTCTTTCTAGAACAAACCTACTCCGTACTAGTATATGCCTTGCCACCCCATCACCTTCTTTCCTGCATTCTTCTCATCTCCTTTTCAAAAGCTTGCCCTGCCATCAGTTCAGTTGCCATCTCACCTGTCCCAAAAGTGCAGCAGAGACATGCATGGATACAGAAGGATGATTATGGCTGTGTTTACTTCCAAAAAAAAAACACTGTGCAGAAAAAAGATTCCCCGTCACATCAAACTTGCGATACATGCATGGAGTACTAAATGTAGATAAAATAAAAAACTAATTGTACAACTTGGTTCTACTTTGCGAGACGAACGTTTTGAACCTAATTAGTCAACGTTTGGACACTATTTGCCAAATAAAGCCAAAATGTGTTACAGTACTTTTTTTACACTTTTTTACACAACTAAACACACCCTATATAGGGGGTGCAAAATTGCTAATAAACACATAGTACTAATATGTTACTGTATTCATCATGATGGGTTGATTTGATTAGTCAGGTAGAGTGCGTGCTCCTAATGCCAGTACGTGTTCAATCAAAGCCAAAGCGTACGTGCCGTGCTGGCATGATGTACGCGTACGTACCTACGAGCCGGGATATATGCACACAGGATACTACCTAGTGGGCCAGAGACTCCTACTACTAGTAGAGAACGAATGGGATCAGCAACGCAGGCCCCGAACACCCAGCAGCACGCGCCACGTCATCGTCCCGGGAGACACGTTTCGAGCCAGCAGGCAGCAGCACCGGCTGGCGTCATCGTCATCGTCCCCACCGCCGCGGCCGCGACGCCTGGGTACGTCACCTCCACGCACCGGCTGGCGTCACCCTCACCCTGACCCAGCCCGCGCGTGGGGAGGGAGTACGCTCGCCACGGAGCGGCATCCAAGTGCCATCGGACGGCCGCGGGGTCCCCTCCGGGCTCACCACGCGGCAGCGGCACCGTCCGTTTCACTAGTACTCCAGCAGTTGCCCTTTTCCAAACGTGGAGAGAGAAGAGAAGGGAATGCCGGGCCGTGTTTAGTTCTCACCTTGGGGTGCCCAACTTGGGAGAAAAATACTGCTCCAGCATTGTAGCATTTTTGTTTGTATTTAGTAAAAATTATTTAAACTTTGACTAATTAAGCTAAAAATGTTCGTCTCGTAAAGTACAACAAAACTGTGTAATTAGTTTTTAATTTCATCTACATTTAGTACTCCATACATATGCCGACATTTTGATGTGACGGAGAATCTTCTTTTTATATAGAGGCAGTGTTTAGATCCAAACTTTGGTGTACCAAAATACACTGTAGCATTTCGTTTGTATTTGGTAATAATTGTCCAATCATTGACTAATTAGGCTCAAAACATTCGTCTCGCAAAGTACAACCAAACTGTACAATTAGTTTTTGATTTTATCCACATTTAGTACTCCATGCATGTATCACAAGTTTGATGTGACGGGGAATCTTTTTTTGCATAGTGCATATTTCAATGGATCTAAACACACCCAGAGCCTGTTTAGTTGGCATGCCAACCCAAAAAGTGAACCCAATACCTGTCACATCAAATCTTGCGGCACATGCATGAAGTACTAAATATAGACGAAAGAAAAAACTAATTACACAGTTTAGTTGTAAATCATGAGACAAATCTTTTGAGCCTAATTAGTCCATGATTAGACATAAATTGTCAAATAAAAACGAAAAGTGCTACAGTAGCCAAACCCAAACTTTTTCACCAACTAAACAGCTCTATAGTGAAATTTGGTAAGAAGTTGGGAACTAAACCAGGCCCGGAATGGCCTCCTGAGTCCTGAGGCCGATGGCGTGGTGGACTGGTGGGTGTGGGTCAAGGGAAGGCGGCGGCGGCGGCGGCTGTGATGATTTTTACAAGGAGGCGGCCCACGCGGGCCCGAGCATCCCGCCACGGGCCGGGACCAATGGGCGAGCGACACGTTGACGGCCCAACCGCACGTGCGGACCACGGGAGTGGCTAGCGGACTGACGACGAGCGACGGGATGCCGGGGCGTGGGGGCCTGCCCACGTGTGGGCCCCCAGGCATGCACAGAAAGGTTTTTTGTGCTGCCGCTACGTGCACTCCGGGCTGGCTGCGTTGCCTGGCTCCGACTGATTTTCTTTTTTGATGCAAGCTCCGACTGGTTTTTCCGTGCTCCATCCATTGATGATGATTTCTCCTTTACATTCATCAGTGGACAGTGGCAAAGAAAGAACCAAAGATTTGCCGCATGGATTCATCAGTGGACGCGCGTCATCAACGAGACAATGGGAGGTAAACAATGTTGTCAAAAAAACAGGGGGAGATAAACTGTATTTCAGCCACGACAAAACTGCAATTAGAAGGTCACATGTTCTTCCCATTTAGAGTATACATACTCCTAGGTCTGTTCTTTCTCGACACGTGGGTAGTCCAACTGCTCTAGTTTCCAATATCAGCATAGTCCAATTGACGTCACGAACGCGATATGTGCAGTTGAAACCTTCAGCTCCTTGTCTTTGTAAAACATAGCCGCATGGCACAACAATACAACATCATCCTTATTTGGTGCCCTTGAATCAACGAGGATAAAAAGTGTAAGAATTTATATGGGCTAGTTTCCAAACTCATATAGAGAATTCTAGCAAATCTCAAAAGCACACTGCGTGTGTTCCCTAATGAATTTTAGCATTTAAGACCACGAGTAATGGTGGGACATACAATATCACTTAATATCATATTTCTAGTTGATGTAAAGGTAAAAGGTTGTCCTCCCTATATATATTAGCCTCTCCTGGGAAAGACATACCATATATATAACTAATGTATAGGGAACCCATAGGCCTAAGATAGTCAATTTTATTTTTCTCCTCTCTCTATTACACAACCATTGTAGTCTAGTCGGTCCCGATCATCGGCGTGCATATAGGTACTTGAGAGATTGGGTCTGCAAAACCTCTTCTGATCCTACATTGAGATAGAGCGAATAAGGTTTTTGGGAAGCACTTCGTGCGACAACTCACGGTTCTTCCCCACAGGTTGCCATAAGGCCCAAATACGACGTCAACAACATTGTTCCTCCACTAGCGACAACGACAACATCTACAAACAAATCAGCTCAGTCATTGCCATATGGATTATCGCTTTGTCAAATCGTTGCACTGTGTTGAGTATGCTACACCACATCAGCTGAGTTCGACTACATCAACAAGGCTTGTTGATACCAAGGAATAGCAACGTTGATGCTCCAACACCAGTCCTGCTTAGGGTTTGTTTGGATGTAGTTGGATTCTCATCAACCCACATGTATTGGGGTGGAACTTAAACTAAATTTCACCCCAATCTATACCAACACATGTGGATTGAGGTGAATCCAACAACATCCAAACAAGGCCTTAAGGGTATAATTTCCGAACCATTATGTTGTTAACTATTTTATTTGTTCCAATAAGTATTTACTATCATGTATTCTAGTTTATGAGAAAATAATTTACATGTGGAATGTAACTCTGTATAAATTAAATACCTAATATTCCAACATAAACCATCCACTAAAAGCTAATGCTACCTACTATACGATCATGTGTGGCAAAAGCAAATTTGCAGCACCTTATACATGGTCCATCCACGAATAAATGCCCCGGAATGGGAACTCACAAATTAAGTCGCTTAAGCCTAACCTCCCCTTATTTGGAAAGATGCCATTACTTAAATGGTGCGCCCTGTTCGCTTCAGCTACTTTTCAGTTATAGAACAATGTTTTTCTCTCATAACATTTCAGCATAAACATCAGCATAAGCCAAATTTCATCCATGTCGACATCCGCAGCCAAAGCCAACCAAAATTCTGGTCCACATCCATGTCGACATCGTCCACCACTTTGAATTTATATATGAACATGTCCTTTTGGGAAATGTCACACCCCCACTTTTTATTTCTCCTTTTCCAATGACACCGCCTCTGTAGCATCCCCTCGAGGAAAGGGAAGCAAGCACCAAAGCTGTTTCGCGTGGAAGCTAGAAAGAATATATGAGCCGGCGGCGGCATATGTTTCAGCTGCTGCTGCTGCGGCTCCTCCCGAAGCTGATGCTTCTCCTCCTCCGCATTAGATGCTTCTGTTCCATGTCGTTTTCATGGCGTTAACCATAAAGCCATCCCGTTCGTTTCGTTCCCTCCATCCTGCTTCAATTATATCATCATAGAAGGTTAGGTTGCGAATTGGTCCTGTCCCTCTCTGGCCTTAAGCTAGTGCCATGCTAAACAAAAAGCAAGCTGTTCAATGGCCTCATCGATGACGTCGCTGACGGTGCAGGTATCAGCATCACGCACAAATTGTTCGGTTCAATGATCCAGGAGTAGATGAACAAGAACAATGCTAATCGACAATAATCAGGGCGATTAATCATGTGTAGATTGCCAGGCAATCGCATTCAGAGTGGCTTTCCATCAACGCAACCTTGCTGGGCAGTAACGTGACGGCATTTCCTTGCTTCCTCATAGTCACAGTATTATCAAGTGGCAACAATGTTCGGTATGTGACCTATCCTCAGTCATCACCTGATTGCAGTTTGCAAATGCGGAGAACCTTCTTTCTTTGATGACAATCTGAACGAATGAATATCAGAACCGCATAATCCATCATAGAATTTGGTTCAGTTCAGGATTTTTCTCCTTATATATCCATCCTCCTCATCTATGCAATGCATGATTTTTACAGATGAAAACACAAGCAAAAGCAAAGCTCTGAAACCACTGCAAGCAAGCAGAGCTTGCTAAATGCAAATCACCACCACCATAGCTTATTACTAGTACCTTGTAGTACTAACATGGTTATCTCCTGAACATGGTTTCTTCAGACAACCTAATACTAATAATCTAGTAAAAGCATCACAAAAGCTAGATATACTGCTCCACTATGATGATTTGAAACATATAACAAGACTAAAAATGTACATATATTTCTATCAGAAAGAAATATACATATATCTTGTGTCCTAACAACAGTGATGAAAAGCTAGTTTTGATTCTTCCTCCACCTTTCTTTCTCCCTTCGTTCCTTTGTGGAAAGCAAAGCCAGCGAGCAAATGGCATCCACCTCGAGAAGCACCACCAACAAGTGCCATGGCAAAGGAAGGCGGCCAGGCCAGGCCACCGAAGTGGTGGCCATCCCATTCCATTGCCGTAATGGCGGATTGATTCAGGCATGGCATGGATTCACTGTGCGATTCAATTCCTTTAGTTGAATGAGTACTTTCTGCTTTACCGCGCGCGTGTAGTGCCACTGCCAATGCAGCCGCCGCCGCCGCCGTGGAAGAGGGAGCTAGTACTCGACGATGAGGCTGCCGAACGGCGCGCGGTGCGGGATGCCCTTGCGGCGCTTCGTCGGCAGGGTCGGCTGCGGCGTGGGTGGCGTGAAGCTCTGCTTCTTGTCAGCATTGCGCAGGGCCGAGGAGGAGGATGTGGAGTCGTCGCCGTCGGCGGGCCGGAGGAGCCAGTTCCTGGTCTTGGCTGCGTCGGGGGAGCAGCCGATGACCTTGCATCCGAGGGAGCAGAAGCGGAAGTTGTCGAGGAGGCTGCGGGCGCAGACCTCGCAGAGGTTGGCGGACGCCGACGCGGCCTTGCCACCGCCGCCGCATCCTGGCTTCTGCTGCTGCGGCCGCTCGTTGAGGAAGACGACGCGGGCGCTGTTGATGACGTAGGTCTGCACGCCGGCGATGTCCATGAAGCGCTGGATGTCGGAGACCCGGATGACGTCGTGGTAGGAGGAGCGGCGGATCTGGATGGTGTGGTGGTCGCGGTGGCCGTGTGCGAGGCACAGCGAGCACAGGGCGCGAGTGCCCGCGCCCGCGGCGGCGGAGCTGCAGTCGAGGCAGAACATGTTGCACTCGCCGCTGCGGTGGGAGTCGCTGTGCGTCTTGCAATGCGCGAAGAAGCGCGCGGACAGCAGCGGCTGCAGCCAGCGCGGCCACTGCTCCGCGTACGCCGCCGTGGCGGCCTCCTCCTCCGGCTCGAGGTCAGGGCCGCCGCCTCCCTGCACGGACACACCACATATTGGTCAGTTAAATAGCACAACCACTTTGCTCAATGGCGAAGCATTTGAATTGGCTGTTTGCCAAGAAAAGCTCACAGAGATAGATTGACAAACAAACAAGATGGAATAGTAATCTGCGAGAGAGAGAGAGAGAGAAAATTCTATCTCCTTGGAACCATCGCCAAGAAATTTGGTTGCTTGCGCTAAATTTTTTTAAAAATATCAAGACAATCAGAATGAGACGCCGGCTGCATCGGAGAGGCAATGCGGAGATCCCAAAGAAAGGGGCAGAGGCGGTCAAGAAACACTCGTTCAATGAATCTATGGCATCGCCGCCATTGCTGCACAGAAGTAAGCATTCGTCCCCAACAGTAACGGAAAGAAAACCCGTTCTTTTTTGTTGGCAAGAAGGCAAATCGAGAATGGCAGGGCCCGGGGGCTACAGAAGACAGAAGGAAGGGGATGGCCGGCTCCGGCCAGGTAAACTCACCATGATCCTGCGGTTCTTGAGGCGGAGCTCCTTGAACGGGGACTCGTGGTCAATCGCCATCCGATCCTCTTCTTGCTCCCCTCTGAGAGAGAGACTGAGACCCTTGCTCTCCAAGTCTCCAAGACGAGCCGAGCCTTCTTCTTGTGCTCCTGCACGCAAAGGAAGACGGCGGGGCAGGGGCGGAAAGCGCGGCGGTTTCAGGCGGCGACGGGAGGAAGGAAAATGTGGGCAGGGAAGGGCAGGTGAGGCGAAGCAAGCAGAGGGGAAATGGGCTGGCGAATGGGCTTATATGCACGCGGACGCGGGCTTGAGTTGCGAGGTGGGAATCGAGGTGGGAATCGGAATAGCAACGGGTCGCTGTCTGCTAGGAGGCGGCTGCGGCTAGTGATGAAAGCGGACGGAAACGAACGGAAAATCGCTCTACCGTTTTCATTTTCATATTTTTAAACGGAAACGGGAGCGGGAGCCGGACAGCCGGAAACGAAAACGGTAGCGGGATAAACGGTAATACGAAAACGGGTAAATACGGTCGGAAAATAGACGGAAACGAACGGTAAGCGGAAACTTAAGCCGGAACATGTATGCCGCATATAAAATATATATTGCCTAATGCCCACATATAAATACGCTCGTAGATGAATGAATTATTAGATGATGAAAGGACGGACACTAGCACACTGCTCTGCACTCTACCAAAACAAAAAATGATGACTTTAATATATATGTGACATGTCCACACAGATGAAAAGAAAAATAAAAGCAACTCAGACATGTGCTTTCATGGCCCAACATCTTCTCAAAAAAAAAAAACAGGCCCAACAGGCCCATCCCGTTTTGAAGAAAAACGGGACGAAAAACGGGATATCCCGGTTAAAAACGGGATACCGCAAATACGGACGGACAAATGCTCTACCGTTTTCGGTCCCGTTTCCGTTTACGCCGTCCCGTTTTCGGTCCCGTTTCCGTTTATCCCGGAAAAAACGAAAACGGTCGGAAAAAAACGGTATACGGTTGCGGACGAAACGGGATTCATCCCGTCCGTTTTCATCCTTGGCTGCGGCAGAAACCAGGGAGGGGTCGCCGTTCTTATCCCCTCCCCTCCCCTCCCCTCCTTCCAGGTCGCTAGGTCTCGTCGTCGTCGCCTACCAAGTCCAACTCCTGAAAATCAAATCCTCATGTTTGTTTGTTTTTTGGGGAAAACAGCCTCATGTTTGTTTATAAAATACTCTAGTGCGTAAACTATATATAGTGGCAGAAACAGAAGGAAAAAGAAAAGGTAATCCATCCATCCATCCGCCCATCCATTTGAAATTCGAGATCGCAGCATCGGCGGCTGCCGCAGCAGCAGCCAGCAAGGAGGGGAGGGCCATTAGTTTAGTTGAGCTTGAGCCAGCCATCCCCTTATTAATATCTTCCCCCTTGGGTCGATTAATCAATGGTGGATGGGATTAAATATAAATGCTCGGTTAAGTACGCCACCATTAATCAAATCAAATCTGTTGGGGTTCACTTCCATTTCCTTTCCCTGGCGACGACCTGCCACTAGCCCACTATCGTCCAGACGCGGCACACTCCCCACCTCCGTTTCCGTTCCAACCCATTTCCATGCCATTGCGCATCTGCGCTGCGCGTGGAATGCAAAGGAAGCGCCGGGCCCTCTGCTCCTGCTACGTGGCTTTCCGTGCCTGCTCTGCGACTGCGCTGCCGACCAGGGCAAGGGCAAGACTTGACGTCGCCGGACGGCACCTTTTCCGTCTCGGTTTGAACTGTAAGCCTTGCCATGTCAGGCCTCGTTTAGATGAGAGAATTGAGGAGAAAAATACTGTATCAGAATTTCTGTAGCATTTCGTTTGTATTTGGTAAAAATTATCCAAATTTTGACTAACTAGGCTTAAAATGTTCGTCTCGCAAAGTACAATAAAACTGTGCAATTAGTTTTTGATTTCATCAACATTTAGTACTCCATGCATTTACCGACATTTTGATGTGACAGGGAATCTTCTTTTTGCATAATGGAATTTGGGGGGAGAATTGAGAAACTAAACGAGGCCTCAGCTTTCTTTCTAGCTGCTCAGGCTATCCGCACTCATGGACCTCTATATTCATCCTCTATACGTCCTAGTCAGCAAGATTCTCTCCTCTATACTCAATTCTCCCGCATCCATCCATCCTCAATATCATCATCTATCCACTGTGGGACTCACTTGTCATTTTATCTAAATATATCCATGTGTGATCTAGTTTTGAAGGATTTATTGAGACGAATTTAATGGTGCAATCGAAATTTAATTTGGATTTTTGGTTTATGAGTTATAACATTTTTTTATACGGAAAAAAGTTGACACGCTTTTCTATGCACCGCTGTTTCTTCTACGGTCTCACGCGCGCGTCCGTCGGCACCGTCCCGTCCTTTAGTGTATGAACAGTAAAACGCCAGATACAGAGGACCGTATGGCTTCCTGAGCGATAGAGTACCGTATACAGGGTCCCGGTGCAGCGGTTTTATGCTCTATGCAATCCTGCAGGGAGAGATAGCGGACGTGAGTGCGGTCGGTCTCAAGTTGACAAGTTGGTTGGACACTTGGACTACACCGTGTAAGACAGTACTCCCTCCGTCATCTTTGACCAATTATAGATAAAAAAGTTTAAATATTTATAATATCAAATAAATATTATTAGATTAATTATGAAACATATTTTAATAATAAATTAATTTAAAGTTATAAATATAAATACTATTTACTAAAAATTTGGTCAAACATGAACTAATTTACGTAGTACACAATTCATAGTTGCATTCTTTCTCAGACTGAGGTAGTCCTAGACACCATCACCAGACCAGAGTAGCAGGTTTTGGTTAGTCGTCTTCATGGAGCCAGCTCGTTTTCTTTTTCTTCTTCTTTTTTTTTCATCTTAGTATTAGTATTAGAGTGTCAATTTCCAAGCCTACATATCACCACAATAATCATAGAAAAATAAAGTAAAAGTACCCCTCTACTATTGGACTAACAAAATAAACATCCACATTAACTCTCAAGGTTGGAAAATTACCAATTAGCTAAGAAAAAGGTAACATTAAAGTACCTTTCTACGTGTTGGTAAATTACCCACATCTGCATGAACCAAAAATTAGCCCTAAAGTAATCTTCTATCTAATCTGTCTATTACTAGCTTATCTCATTGTTAAGAATAGCTTTTTTATGTTGGATAAGCGATTGGATCTTTGCTTTAGAATAAAAAAAAACAAGATTCAAAGTTGCAATGATAAATGCTTTGTGCGCATAATGACATCTATCCCCTAGGCCAAATATTGACTGTGTCATTAACGTCTACCTCTCTTTCTTTCTATACTACTATTGCAAAGACAAGTGTTACCCAATTTAAAGTGCCTCAAACCCATTACACTATCCATTACCTCCACTCTCTCTCTCTATTCCGACAAATTTGAGTGAAACTTTGACCAACTCAAGCACAAGTACAACTCGAGCGCATATAACTCTACCAACTCAGCAACTCAAGCCTTGTTCAATCCATCCTACCAACTCAGCAACTCAAGCCTTGTTCAATCCACGTATGTTGGGATGGATTGATGTGAAAATTAGTTTAAGTTCCACTCCAACCCATGTGGATTAGTGTAAATCCAACTACATCCAAACAAGACCACAAGTGGGTTAAATTCCGACAAATTCGAGCATATGCAATTCTGACCAGCTGTTGACACACATCGTGGACAAGCTCACCCGGCCATATGTGCACGGCATGGACATACACCATGGATACATCCTGTAGCTCCAAGCGTCTCCAAATGGTGGATCATATGTGTGTCGATCACGTAGATCAATTGGACTGTAAGGCCAGTCTCAATGGAAATTTCATGTCACTGTTTCCAACACATCTAAATTTTGGAAACAGTGCAGAAGAGTTTCATCCCCATGAAACTCTCTCTGCTCCCATGAAACTCTTATCATCTATCTCTTCATAAATATGGTACCACATCAGCATAATTAATGCACATGAAACTCCATTAAGACTAGCCTAAACACCCCAAAATAGTGGATCATATGTGGTTGTTGATCTTATAGCTCCAAATATTCTAACCGCATAAGATCATCTACACCAGATTGGGAAGTGACCTCCTGTCCTTAGCTTGTAGCCAGTGATAAAGTGGATCGAATCGACGAAGGAAAAAAGGCTCCAACAAATCTTCTTTCCAATCCCCTTTTTCTAATTCTTTTTCTCAATTGAAAATGTATCCTTCAATCCCTCAAAATAAGAGATCAACTCATCACCTTTCCCTTTCCCTCCGGACTCCATGCATCAGGTAGCCTCACCAGGGAAGTAGTCGCGCTACACAAGTGCACCACACACTAACGGAGCATCACCCGTCGCCGTGCTTGGGGTCGAGCGGGGGCCTTGCCATGCCGGGGCCACTAGGGGTTGAACGGGCAAGCTACACCGGCCGTCGCATCATCGAGGGCTGAGTAGGAAAGCTATGCACGCAGGCTCTGCAACATCGTGGCCGCCGCCGAGTTTGAGCGGGGCGAGCTGCGCGTGTTCTGCAACGCCAGCCAACTGCACCGCTGCTGGTAAGGCACCGAGAGAGGAAGAGAGGAAGGGGAGGAAAGAAGATTTATACCCATTGACAGATGGGTCCTACCTAAACCTAAATAAAGGGATGGACTTTTCTTAATCCACTGGCTATAGTAAATTTTAAGAAAAAGGAAAAACGGACTCGTTGAGATACTCTAAGAGCTAATAAGAGGTTGTAAGCTAGCTAAATACTGAAGTGGAGGAGATAGAAGATAAGCTGGCTATAAGCTTACAGCTAGTTTAGACACAAGAACCGAGAAACTTTGTAAAAGAGACAAGCGAGCCATACATTAATAGTGAAGAGCTAATTACTATATGGACGGGCTAAGAGAAGACTACAAAGAACCCTTATAGCCAGTAGTGGGCTGTATTATTAGCCTTGATCTAAGATCACAAGAAAGATCAACTTTTGATAGAGATGTGCTTTTCCGTGGACGATAATTATATTTCCAAGGACAATAAACGCCAATGAAACAGTTGACTTCTAGAGTAGGATCATCTCTCATTCTCTCTAGTTATGAATACAATCAACCAATTAATTCTGACGCATCTACAGTGTTTTTAAACCACTACTGATCCTGATGTCATGCCTCGAATCACTGGATTTGTTATTAGTGCCCTACTCCAACTGTTCCCTCCTATGCTCGAGTCTTTGTTTGTTGTTGCTATCTGTCAATCATATACTAGTATAACCATTGACTAATTAGGCTCAAAACATTCGTCTCGCAAAGTATAATCAAACTGTACAATTAGTTTTTGATTTTATCCATATTTAGTACTCCATGCATATATCGCAAGTTTGATATAACGGAGAATCTTTTTTTGCATAGTGCACTTTTCAAGTAATCTAAACACAGCCAAACAACGGTTCGGTTGCGCAACTGCACCATCATTCATATCGGTTCTGCCACCCACCATTGCTCCGCCGCCCACAATGCATATATGACTACTAGTAGTTTCCTGCCTCCAATAATTCTGCAGCTACTTTCTTTCTTTCCAGAGAAAATACTATAAAAAAAAGGATCTCCTGCTAGTCTACTGATAATGTAACCACTGGCAGTACAGCTTTCCTCCCTAATCTTCCTTCACTTTCTGCCTAAGCTGAATGCATTTTGATTTTGTTATGAATTATTAGGAGTACGACACCTGTCCCCAGCTCCCTAATCTTTCCGTCGCTAATCTTTTGCAGGTTTTCCATGGGCCAAAGATGCACGGTAGCAGCGGACACACGGTGAGGCAGAGCAGAAACAAAGTTTTAATTTTTGAAAAAAGATTCTATCTCCCTCTCCCCTCAAAGGCGCTTTCCTGGGACCGTCAGATTCCTCATCGCCCTACCACCGTCTGCGGCCCTGCTTTGAGATGCCCTTCTTTCTTCACATGCCTCTGATTCTTCTGCCCGCTTGTTTGTGTCATAATTAATAAACAAACAGGTGGAGAAATTTTGCAAAATTTTTCAACATTCCCCGTCATATCGAATATTTGGACGCATGCATGAAGTATTAAATATAGATAAAAAATAAAACTAATTACACAGTTTAGACGAAATGGACGAGATGAATCTTTTAAGCCTAGTTAGAACATGATTTGGCACTAATTGCCAAATAACAACGAAATTTGCTACAGTGTTATTTTGCAAAAAAAAAAAAGGAACTAAACCGGCCCTAATCCATTATTGTTACTGGTAGTAGTACCTGAAACATATACTACTATGATAGAGTGATAGTAGACTACTCCTAGTTTAGCAGGGGAGGGGACAGTGGGACACAGACATGAAGAGGAGGAGCCCAGGAATGCAGGGTCCGCGCCCGCGCTCGCAGCACAGCACATGTTCTCCATGCTACTTGCGGCTTCAAAAAATGGGCAGTGCTGCCAATGCAATGAATGCACTCTTGCCGGCTTGCTTTCAAATCCCACGTTTAGATGCCATCCAAATTCCAAGTTTTTTCACTCTCTCTCCATCACATCAATTTTTAGCTGTTTGCATGGAGTATTAAATGTAGGTAAAAAAATAACTAATTACACAGTTTAGTTGGAAATCACGAGATGAATCTTTTGAGCCTAGTTGGTCCATGATTGGACAATATTTGTCAAATAAGACGAAATCGATACTATTCATCAGGTTCAAATTTTTTTTATGGGTTCAAATCCTTGTTAATCAGTAGTACTATGCTAACACTAGTACTCTTCTTTCTGGAGTAATACGACTCCTAGCCCTTGTTTAGATTGGGAAAAAATTCCAACCTGATGAATAGTACCACTTTCGTCTTATTTGACAAATATTGTCCAATCGTGGACCAACTGGACTCAAAAGATTCATATCGTGATTTACAACTAAACTGTGTAATTAGTTATTTTTTTTACCTACATTTAATACTCCATGCAAGCGGTTAAAAATTGATGTGATGGAGAGAGTGAAAAAACTTGGAATTTTGATGTCATCTAAACAAGGGCCTACTGTGATTTGCAAGCCAGCCATCCTGTCCTGTCCTTCTCCCCAAAGGAATCACCTGCTTCATCTCAGTGTGCACTGCACTCTTGTCTCCTGATGGATCAGTGATGCAATGAAATCCTGCCTGCTGCCTCTTTGCACAGTGGCTTCGACTTTGAACGAGTTCAATAGTCTTTTGGTCAGTTTCACCACGAGGGAAAGGAAGGGATCCTGAATGAATCAACAAAAAAAGGTCAGAAGATCTTGTTGTCGATGGCTCCATGCCGATGAAAACAAGCCTGAAAACGACGTGATGAAATTGGAGATATGCGCAGCGTGCGTTGACGAGTCCACCGTTTTGCGCACCAAGTAAAGCTGAGAATGAACCAAGGGAAGGAAGGAAGAGAGAAAGCAGTGGCAAGTCGCTGCCGTGCGCGACTTGCCATACAATGACCCGGAGATATCAGATATGTTTGCCCAGCGTGGACGGCAACCGGCACGGCACGAGAAAATTATCACCCTGTTCGTTTCGCTGATTTATTATGGCTGAAAGTACTGTTCGCTGGTTTGTTGTGAGAGAAAAATACTGTTGGATGGTTGCTGATTCTTCCGATCCAGCGAAACGAACAGGGTGTATGCCTCCAATCGTGTTGGGCGAACTCTGTCTGTGTGTGTGGACCAGAGGCAGGCATGTTTCAGTTTCAGACCGTTGTTTCCCCTGAAATTGCATTGTTAGTACGGGTGTGTTTAGTTCCGCGTAAAGGTGTAAAAAAGTACTGTAGCACGTTTTTGGCTTTATTTGGTAAATAGTGTCCAACCGTTGACTAATTAGGTTCAAAACGTTCGTCTCGCAAAGTACAACCAAGCTGTACAATTAATTTTTGATTTCATTTACATTTAGTACTCCATGCATGTATCGCAAGTTTGATGTGACGGGGAATCTTTTGTTTGCACTGTACTTTTTTTTTTTTGAGGGAGTAAACACAGCCTACTACTGTATGTACTGTACAAACCAAAACTCTGAATGAAGCCTGCCTGTCAGAAAGGCTCTGCCACACATTTTTCGGACCGTTTTAGCTCTGTCGGAAAGGCTAGAGCGCATAAATTGAATCCACCAAGGCTGTGCGAAAAAAGACTGTTCGGTTCCTCAAAAAAAACACTGTGCGAAAAAAGATTCCCCGTCACATCAAACTTGCGATACATGCATGGAGTACTAAATGTAGATGAAATAAAAAACTAATTGTACAACTTGGTTCTACTCTGCGAGACGAACGTTTTGAACCTAATTAGTCAACGTTTGGACACTATTTGCCAAATAAAGCCAAAACGTGCTACAATACTTTTTTTACACCATTTTACACATCTAAACACAGCCCAAGAATGTGCAAACGAAAGAAAGGAAAACAATTGGAACAGCTCTGAAAGTGAAAGCGAGCAAGTTTCCGTGTCGAGCAGGGTTCGTTGACTGACTACGGACAAGTGGTCAAGGTGGGATGGATGGATGGACATTAGTTGATTTCCTTCCTTATCCGACGACTGCCGGCCGGCTACAAAGTCTAAGTGGGGTGGGGAAATACAAGAATAGTACTCCTAGTAGTTTTCACATGTGTGCTGGTTTCATTCCATCCATCTGAAGACAAATCTGTGTAATTTTTGGAAGCAAAACTGTCTCCGTTCCCCAGCAAACACAGGCGCCACACCGCAATGTGATCATCCTAGCTTGACTACCGTTTTTGTTTTTGGTTCTGGTTTCGGAAGTGGGACTAGTATTTTATATAAAAGAAAGAAACCTTGTGCTACATCACTGATGCTTCTTCTGGAATCTCTACCTGAAAGCAACAGGGCAGAGAAAGAAAAACAGCAGTTCCATTGAATGAATGAATCGATGGGGGGGTATATATATTAGCTAGGCGAGGAAAGGAAAGGGACAGCCAGCCCCCAAGAGGAGCCCTGTTGCCGTGTGACTCTTTCCGGGGTGTCGAATTGCAATTGGAAGGAAATTCAGAATCTTCAGGTCATCGCAGTCATCGCCAAGTTGTGGTTGTACTACGTGTTTATCGATAAGAGGAAGAACTATTTGCTTTGCATCGGTTTGGTTCGGTTCGAGGAACAGTAAATTCTTTCCTGACGCCGAGGGCACAAGGAAAGGATTTATGCTGCTCATGAATCATTCGTATTCATAGTACGCACTTGGCTAGTTGTGCTGTTGACAGTTTGGAGAGCAATGGGAGGGAGATTATGCAGCGTGTCAGCGCTCGTAACAGTGAAATAAAGGACGAAGCAGCAGCATTACAGCAAGAAAACAACGGCTAACTGCCCCGGAACCGGAGGGGGGGCTTAAAAATATCTCTCTGCATTCATGCCATGTGCCAAAACTGGGGCTTCGCCAACATCGATGGGTGCTATCAGCTTGTTTAATCGCTAACCCAGCTGTTTAGCAGCTCTAACCAATGATATATAATACAGCATTATGGACGCTAGCTGCTCACAGACACAAACCGGATGTAACAACAGCCAGTGCCTTGCCGTATGGTCTGGGGTACGTTGAAATGCTCCCCTCACCTCGTCTTGAATATAGTTCTCCTTGTTGACTTCTGTGAATCCTCGTTACTACACTACACGGAACAGGTGCCTCTCGATCGCGGCTGAAATCTTCTGGCAATCACCAATCCAACGAGAGAACAGGTCGAAATCAAGATTTAGGGTTCTGTTCTGTAATGTAATGCGATGGGGAAGAAATGTAGGAGGAATCGACAGAGCATGCATGCATTTCACTGTCAGTGGCTAAGAGAGGATAAGAAGATGTGAGCGGCATCTACATGGGCAGAAAAAGGAGGGATCGGAGGGAATCATTACTGGCCGTCGGTTGGGCTGTCTGCCGTCGCTGACACTGATGCGGCCATGGAACAATTCTCTCTGATAATCTATCCACTTTGATGACTGGTTAACTAAACATGCATATAACAGCAGAAAAAAAAACCAGATATTGGTCCGTTCGGCTGGGCTGATAAGCCGGCTAAAAAATACTGTTGGCTGATTTGTTGTGAGAGGAAAATACTGTTTCGACTGAAAAAATAAGCTGAAAAAGACGAATTATAAGCCGGATGAACAATGGGCAGTTGGTTGTTCTGACGTGTGATGACTGATGATGTTGATGGTAAGCTACTTCGTTGCAAAGAAAATGAAATCGATGGATTCTCTCAAACCAAACGCTCGGTGGGAATAGAATTATATTTTTGAATGCAAAAAATTCTTTGCGCTAGTATTTTATTTTATTTTTTTTGAACCCTCTCATCTAGATACAGCTGTAGTATCTTGTACATGCACGACACACGCCCACGCTACCCACACACACCACACTCACGCTACGCATGCACAACTAGACCCATTGGTGGATCCAGGGAGGCTGAGGGGCCCTTGAGGGTGATTTCTCCACTAAATTACTGTAGCAATTACTGTAACATAAACATCAAATTATCATTAAATCTTAATTACAAATCAACGTCTTTCTTGTTTAGCCCCCTTGTCTCACTCCTGGATCAGCCGATGACTAGACCTACAACTGAGCACGCACACCTGTGTAGCTGCGCTTGTCTGTAGGAACTTGTCACTGCTGTCAGCTACTCCCTCCGTCCCATTGAAAGTGTCGCCCGGGAAACGTGTTTGTGAGGGGGACACGGTTTTCCAACGACACTTTCAATGGGACGGAGGGAGTACTGCCTTTTGTAGCGTACACAAAGTTCGAGGCACATAAAATCTCCTCGGCCCAAGTGTCACGGTCTTTGGCAGTGTACTACCGGACCCCGTCTAAGCGGGAACCAGCAGCGCTCTCCGTCGGCATCGATTCAAGACAGCCCAGAAAAGGCCTAGGAGTGCCTGCAGCGTCAGCATCGGCCCAACCCGTGTATTGCGGCCTACTCCCTCCGCCAAGTAGTACAATGCATTAAAAAATGATAACGTAAGGAAATACACAAATGACGTATGTACTTATGAATTAAAATCAATTTAAAAGATTTCACCTTAAATCATGGTTTTCTTTGTAATAAATTTTACCAAATCTGAACGTATGCACCACATAAAGAAGCTAGTCAGACCGGGGCATTTAACGACAGCTCGAGCTTTCAAGCCAGCCAAGAGGTTCCTACAGATTGATTTGAATAGAACACTACAGATTCTTGACAACCATTTCCATTAGATGGACAAATAGAATGTGGTTATCTCTTTCCTCTCAATTGTTTTTAGTAATTTGATATTGACATTTTGTGATTAGATCAAAAAGATTACTTATTCGAGTACAAATTTTAAAAATCATAATGCACTCTATCATAGAACGGTGGGGGTAGACCAGAGCAAGTACTCCCTCCATTCCAAATTATAAGGCATTCCAAGAATCTTGGAGAGTCAAAACATTTTAAGTTTGACCAAAATTATAGAGAAAATTACAAAAATTTATAACATCAAATATGTATACTATAAAAATATAATTAATAAAAAATCTAATGATACTTAATTGGTGTCATAAATATTATTATCTTATCATATAAATTTGGTCAAACTTAAATTTGAGATCCTTTGATTCTCCAAGATTCTTGAAATGTCTTATAATTTGGGATGGAGGGAGTAATTGGTAGAGGTGTATTCAAACACACTGTGTCATGAGAGGATCAACCAGTAATGGGCACTAGTTGCCTATACAAATCTGTTAAACACGCTGAACGGCGGTAAACCGAAGACTTGAGCTCATAAACTGATATGCATATTATAATCGTAGTCAAGTAGAACCCTAACATCTAGTATCCGAACCGTTTACCTCCAAATTCTACCATCCCATTCGCGAAAGAGATGTAAACGAAATTCAACACTTATTTACCATGTTCGCTTATGCTGAAATTTAGCTTATGCTGATTTGAAATACTATTCGTTGGCTCAAAAGTAATTCAAGCGAACATGGTGATTATAGCATTTAGTCCCAGGACGATGCACCCTACCAAGATATAGGACATTGTTTGGATACCAGGAGTTAATTGTTAGTTAGCTAAAAATTAGTTGTAACCCATCAAAATTAGAGGTCTAATAGATGAGCTCATTTTTTTAGTCAAGCAAGCATCTAACTAGTTGTTAGCCAACTTCAATTAATTTAAGCTAATTTTTTGCCCTAACTAGTAACTAGCCATAGCTCATCCAAACAAGTAACAAGCCCGTAGAAAGAAACACACGCTCCAGCTGTATAGGCACTAGTTGAACAGATTTGAAACTGAATTTGCGTACAGGTCCTTGCTACAACGACGAGCCATGCGTACTAGATGTACGAGATTGGTTGGTTCCAAGAGAATAACCTAACAAACAGATCAAAAGGCAAATCAACAATTGAGAAGCCAGCACTGTTTGGCAGCTGAAACTTCACAGAAATTTTCCAAATGAGTTGGCGAGAGCGCATAGAAATTCCTTGTGTTGTTGCGCAGGCTTTTCTCCTGTTACTCTTGTCTTCCAAGCTCAAGAAAGAAATGTGCTTCAACTCTCCACAGTTGCACTACCACTTGACTCAAAAAATTATCCCGTCCCGTGCCTTACACCAGACAGAACGCTGCTTGCTAAACAGGCTACAATGTTCGGTCCTTAATCTACTATATGCATAATCATTGGGAGGTATCCAGCTGATAGCTTACTCTTCTTTAACCAGCAGACATTCTTGTCAGACGGCCACAATGCTTCACTGCTAATCTTCATCAGGGGAGACATTCATGGATTCCATAGCCTTCCTACAAAAATCAAAAGAATGAAACAAATGTCAATTTCTCAATCATAGCCACTAACCAGTAACCACAGAACCGACTGCAAGGTAGAAATGGTAGCATGTAGAAATGCTGAAAACAGAATCATTGCTCATTTGTGTGAACTGTCCATGCAACTGATTGTTATTACATCAGGGAAGACAAATGCTCATAGAGAAAATCAGAAAAATTACCTTAGCTCCTTCTCAATCTCATCATTGCCAGGATCCAATTTTTGTGCGTCCAGGAAAGCATCATAAGCTTGCTTGTACTCCTGGAAACAGCAAATTCAGGCATATAATTAAGACAACCACAAGTCCACACCTCACCTAATGTGAAGTATATGAACAGCTATTTAGAGATTGAACATAGTCGTTCATGTTGTACATGCTGTGTAATTATCTTGTGTGCCAAGCCAACCCCCCAAGGGCGTGTGGCATTCTGGTCATCTCTCTGCTTTTATACTGGCAAGCTGAGAAGCGAATCTTACCTTGAGTAGCATGTGAGCAGCTGCCTGCCGATAGAAAGCTTTTGCCCAGTCAGGCCTCATCGTCCTGCACTGGTAAGCATCTGATAGAGCGCCTTCACCATCGCCCATTCTCAGTTTACAGAGGCTTCTGTTGGAATACAGTGTTGCTTCTGGTGCAATGTCTATCCCCTACCATCAAGCATAACAGGTTATGCATTGATATCTTTCAAGCTCAAATGGTAACAAAATAGTCAAACAAAAACTAGCTGCTAACAGTTGTGTAGACTACAGGATTTTAGCATTATAACAGCAGAGACCTGTCTACAAACTTCTTACTGACATTCACATTCACTGAGTGGCATGGTATATTGCTGCCTTTTAAAAAGACAATAAACGTTAACTTGATAAGTTATTCTACCAAATGTTCTGTCCTCATAATGTGTGCACACACACTTCAATAGTTCCATTCGTGACCTACTTCCAATTGCCCTACATGAGCTCTATATTGGAAAACGCTTCCATTCTGCTTCAAATAATTTGAAGAGTGTATTTCTGAACAGTCTTAACTAGATACCCATACTCACATCAACACTAGTTTAACAACAATTGGATCTAACCATAACAGCGTGAAATAATCATGCTCATTATACATGATTCACTTTGCAATACGGTTCAAGCATTGCTCTCCCTATTGAGTACCAGAACATGACATGTTCTTCAACAAGTGAAAAATTATAGAAGAAACCAAGTTAGCAATCAATGGCTGTGTTTAGATCCAAATTTTGGAGTGCCAAAATACACTGTAGCATTTCGTTTGTATTTGGTAATAATTGTCCAACCATTGACTAATTAAGCTCAAAACGTTCGTCTCGCAAAGTACAACCAAACTGTGCAATTAGTTTTTGATTTTATCCACATTTACTACTCCATATATGTATCGCAAGTTTGATGTGACGGGGAATCTTTTTTTGCATAGTGCACTTTTTAATGGATCTAAACACAGCCAATATAATGTTTTCTTCAAAATCATCACAGGTAGAGGCACATAATTACCATATTATAGAACTTTAATGCCAGGGCATAGTCCTTCTGCCTGAATGCCAGATCTGCCTGTGACTTGATCATAGCTCTTCTTCTATCAAAGTGCATTTTATCCTATATAGACAAGAAAAATAATGATACTTTAATGAAGTTCAGATTAAGCATTTGAATATATAATAAAAAATATTTATTAAGGATGATTCTAATGATAAATTTAAGTTATCATTATTCACGCCAAAATTCATCATAGATTGGTAGCTACGTCAAACACTTATGCAGCAATGCTCTCGTAACTTGAGAGCTAAGCCACTGGAAGCTCCTACCTTCATCATCCACAGAAACAATATCTAATACTAGAAAGGGAAAGAACAACTGCAGATAAATTTAACAACTGCAGATAAATTTTCAGCTTGGTCTAAGTTAAACTTTCTAATTCAATCACAGCTAGCCTAACTGACATTTGGTGCGGTGTGTACTTGACACAAATATTAGTTATAGCAGCCTGAGAATATTTGGAAGCAAAAAACATTGATGTGGATACTATTTGCCATAAACCTGAAAGTCAAGATCTTATGAGGGACCAAACTCGAGCATTGAGGGATTACGAGGGAAATCATACATAATTGATGATTTGAAAAGTAGCCTCATTGAGGAAGGGGAAAAGATAATTTTCTCTAATCCCAAGTAGTACAGCATCGCACGGCCCATACAAAGCATCCTAGCAATATATTGTACAACAGCATCCTAGCAATACAATAAAATGGTCTAGAAAAAGATATGCATAACATACCAATGGCTTTGTATCTTCAAATTTTGCATGAGAGATTACTCCATCAACACTCCAGTTTCTGACATTTGGGATTGGCGAAGTCAAGGGCAGCAGCATCTCTACTTCTTCCTTGCACTCACGCAGCGCAGAAAGCTCTATTGGCAACCTTCCCAGCTGCAACAAGAGGGAAAAATATATCATTCCTTTGAAATTAACAACATAATTCAGTCACAAAGACCAGGGGCATACATAAAGAGACATGTAAAGAAAATTGAGATAGTGTGTGAAAGAACTAGGATCTGGATTATATTAAAACTATAACTTTCAACAAGGACTCAATCCAACGAGCATATAGGGTATGTTTATTGTTTGGATTGATCCCCATGTGTGCTCAATCTTTGCCATGCCCACGATCAATCATGCACAGCACGTATTTTCTCACCAAATACAGGTGGATCGCAGACGATCCCTTGCCAATCGTTTGGCGGTGTGTGGGAGCAAACCAAATGGGGCTGTACTCTTTAGCAAAGTAAACAAGTATATGCTCCAAATTTGTTGTATAGAAATATTAACCAAATGTGTGCTTCCACTAAAATTTCTACTAACTATTCATGTATCAAGATGGGGAAATGAAGCTTTCTGTCAAGGTGATGCATCTCAGCAACAATACAACCCCTAAAGCGTGGCTTGACTTGGCATGGTCCCCGAACTTGAATTTTGGACATTAGTTTATTTTATGATATATTGTTAAGAATCACAAAACCATAAACAGGTGAAAATAATTTCAATACAAACCTGATGGTGCCACTTTTTATTAGTAAAAATACATATTATTCGTAAATACAAGGTTTGAATTTTGACATGAATGTCACCTTACAAAAAATAAACAGAGTACAGGTGAGATATTTCAGTGTTGGATGTGTAAGTGCACAACTGCACATGACTAGCATGGCAAGCTTAAATAGTACATGATATTATCTCATTATCGAAGAAACTATAATTTAAATATGGACATAATAATACCATGTTTCACAAACCTGCATTGATATAGTCAGGAACTTTTGGATGCATTGACCATATGGTCAACAGTGCCATCCATGTTCTGCTACTTATCAGACAGTCAGACTAACATATATATAATCTTATTCTTGCACGACAATAACAAAACATATTCTTTCCAGAAAACTCGAGATCTGAACCAACAGCATGCACACAGTGATATAAGCTAATAGAACTGTAGATCCAAAACATCATCACTATATTCTAGGCATAAGTGTAATGCCTTGTCAAACCAGCCAACTAAAACAGCTCCCCAACAAAATCAGATAAGTTAATTAGAGCAAGACGGGATAGCAGATTCAGGAGAACCTCAAGAAATACGCAAAACACATACATCATCAGGAATATTAGGGTTTGCTCCAGCCTTCAACAGTAACTTAATGAAGTCGGTATACCCTCCATAACCTGTAGCAAACACTAGAGGAGACGCATAGGAACCTTCACCATTAACATCCGCACCAGCCTGCAAAAAGGGTTGTGCAACATAAACTTTTAAAATGTTGGCATGGATAATTTCAGTAAACAAAATGACAACAGATGGCATTAGTAGAATAAAAAGAGTCAAGAAAATACTAGCCTTAATAAGTAGCTTCATGCACTTCAACGAACGGTAAATAAGAGAACTCATTAATGGTGTGCCCATGCCACTAACAATGGTGTTGGGCTGAAAGCAGGACATGAGCAGTTCGCCTCAATAATTTGCCATGGAAATCCAAATTCATATTCATACCAGTGACATGTAAGAGGAAGTAGTGAGATAATACAGTTCTTATGTTCTACCTTCTACCTAATGTGTGTGTGTGTGGGGGGGGGGGGGGGGGGGGGGTAGAAAATAAGAAACATACATTTGCGTGGTGGTCCAACAAAATCTTCAAGGTCTTATCCTGTTCATTAGTAGCAGCATGGTAAAGTGGTGTCCCACGGCCACAGTCTATGTCAACTGGTATTCCTTTTGAAAGAAGGAACTCTGTTACCTTACAGCTTCCTGTGGTAAGCGAGATGACTCCATAAGTAATGAGCAATAGAAGTAACCAGAATATATAAGAATTACCAAACATCCAATAATGACCAAATTGCAGCACTATAAGTAATCATGGTATAAAAGGGCAGAGTTAATCAACTCTGGACATTAACATATCAAAAACAAACTAGTAAACCGGATTGGTCACATGAAAATGGCACCAACAGATTTAGTTGAAAGCACTTCCACATAAATACAGAAAAAAAAACGTGATGACACAAACCTGCAGATACAGCATGGTGTAGAACCGTGCGTCCTTTTGCATCTGCTTTCATTAGATTAGCACCATGATCAAGCAGATACTTCACAGTGGATATATCACCTGACTGTGCAGAGGCCATAAACGGTGTTGCACCTGCGAAGAAAAGCATAAAACTACAATTTACATATCTCAAACTGCGAGGTGCCAAAGGTTTACACATATGAGAGCATACAATTTTCAGAAGGACAAAAAGGCTAGAAAGAACCTTCACATGAGCCTCCGCTTGCAGCCATATTTGGATCACACCCTAGTTCCTCAACCAAGTACTTGCAGACCTCCAGATGGCCCTGGCATGCTGCACAGTGCAGCACCCCAAAGCCATCCTTGTGAAAAGACAACACTGCTGCTCGATCGCCATTTTCTATGCCAAGGTTCCTTATGATACCTTTCACACAATGACACAAAGCAAACACAAACAAGTTATCACATTGAGGAAGCGGATACCCAACACATGAATGCACAATCACAAAAAAAAAACCAACCTCACCAGTGTAAAGGGGAAAACAGAAGTAACATGCACTTGTATGTGTAGAACAGGATAGCATCACTCTAACAGTTATACAATCAAGGAGCTGTTAAAATAAAGGAACTAAAGGTCTAAGTGTGACCTTGCAATAAATCACTAGGTAACTGAATAGCTTGGAGGACATCTACACCACTAATCCAACCTGCCTATCAATGCAGGCCCTAAGAATGATCTAATGAATGCAGACATGCATAACATCACCACTAAAAACACCACAGTTTAACTTCCAAAGGAACGAAGAGGCAGATGAACGCAGTATTACAGAACCCACACTTTCGACAACATAACAAAAAGTTACAGTTTTCTAGCAGAAGTGTAGAACTGATATGATCGGGAGAATAACAAGCACCAAGTCACCATGAACAAGTGAAATAATCAATCAAGGCTACAACGGTTAACGAGGGCGACACAACCCAAACATGGCATGTCTAAGCGTCCCTAGCGGCTGGCTAAAACCAAGTTAGGTTAGAGCAATTAGGGACAGGGGCATGCAATGGCAAGGCTTGTACGGGAACCAATCGATGTGGTGAAGAGGAGAGAATACTGCTACTTTGCTAGTAGGAGGGTACTACACTACCTTTGATGCGGCTGAGGTTGCCGTCCAGCGCAGCCTTGAGAAGAGCGTCCGCACCTGCACACACGAACGGAGCGAGAGAAATAGCAGTCAGAAATGCGCAAGCGCAAGCGCTGTAGATCAGTAGCAGGACCGCAGGAGAGGGATGGAAAGGGAGAGAGCCTGGATCGCGTACTGTTGTTGCCGTCGAAGGTGGAGGGGAGGTACACGAACGGCGGCGCCATGGCCCTCGCCCCGCCGATCTCCCGTACTGCCCCGCCCTCTCACCTGAGTCACCTCGATCGTGTCGTGAGAAGGAGGAAGAAAAGCTTGGGCTCTTGTTGGCCTTCCCTTGCTTGCTTTGGTACGGTGTAGGTAGGTGGACCGGGTGCTTGTGCACCGGCCGCGGCCGCTCCAGCAGGCTCGGCGCACCAAAGGCCCGGTGCGGCAGAGGCCTTTCGTCCCTCTCGCGGTTCCGACGGAGGACGAGTGCGTGCAGGTCCATGGCACGGCTGGGCCCGCGGAAAGGTGGGGGGCCTTCTGCAGTGACATGCGGGGAGGCGAGTAGAGCCGCGAGAGGTGGGTGGCGGCGGGGCGGCGAAGTGCTGCATGCGGCTGCTGCTGCAGCAGAGGTTGCTTGCGCGGTGCGGAAGCCGGAAGGCAGAGAGGCCAGGCCAGGCCAGAAGCCTAGGCTGTGTTTAGTTGAGAAAGTTTAGGTGAAAAGTTACTGTAGCATTTTTCGTTGTTATTTGGTAAAATTTGTCCAACTATGGATTAATTAGACTCAAAAGATTCGTCTCGAACTTTACAGACAAACTATGTAATTAGTTATTTTTTTTACCTACATTTAATGCTTCATGTGTTTAAAGATTCGATGTGATAGGTGGAAGAGGAAATATTTTGGGTTTGCATGGGAAGTGAACACACCTAAGACTGAGAGCGCCGGCTAGTGGACAGACGACGCGTGGTGAACAAGGACAACAACCCAACGCAAAAGGCTGCTGCGCCGCGTGCTGCGCTCCGCTCCCCTCCCTTCCCGGCCTCCCTCTGGCCCCTCCGCCTCCCTTCCCGTGCATCCCGGCGTTCCCGTCGTCAGGCTATCCGCACCCATCCACCTCTATTTTCATCTCTAAAAAGGAATATTCTATCCTAGTCATCGAGATTCTCTACTCTATATGTATTTTTTCTGCACCCGTGTTATCTCTATCTCATACTCTATACCTACTATTCCATATTTTATTCCCCTCTCTCCCTCTTTCTCTTTCTCCTCTCTCTCTTTCTCTCTCCTCCTTTCCTTTTACAGGCGCGCACGCAGCCACGCTGCCTGTGGCGCGTCACTGTAGCGTACGCAAGGTTGGCGGCTCATTTGACGTTCGGCGGTGCGGGCTTGCAAACGCCAAACATAACGTACCGGGCGTTTTGCCGTTGCCCGGTGCCGACAGCCTCAGGCCGTGCAGACGTGGAGTGCTAGCGCGCGGAGACGACGCGAATTTGCAATCCGGTTTGAAAGTAGCATGGTGTAGCAAAATTATATAGAACCCGGCATTTATAGGATATATAAATAAGGGGTGTTTAGTTCCTTCTAAAAAAATTTTTAACTCGTCACATCGGATATTTGACATATGCATGGAGTATTAAATATAGACAAAAAAATAACTAATTACACAGATTGCGATAAATTTGCGAGACAAATTTTTTAAACCTAATTAATCCATAATTTAACAATGTCGTACTACAGTAAACATATGCTAATGACGGATTAATTAGGCTTAATAAATTCGTCTTGCGGTTTCCAGATAAGTTATGTAATTAGTTTTTTTATTAGTATCTGAACACCCCTTCCAACATCCCATAAAACATTCGACGTGACACCTAAAATTTTTTACCCCAGAACTAAACAGCCCCTAAATAAACAAAGCGTCTGGTTCTCTGTAGCTGCTCTACGCCTCGCAGCTGTGTTTCATCTTCTTCAGCTTTCTCGATGAGCAAATGATTCTTTTATCTAGCTAGGAACCCGTGGCTAATTCAAGCATCGGTGCAGAAAAATTCCTTGCTAGCACCGGTGCTGCAATGTACTGCACCTTTGTTGTTCTCTCTCCTTTCTTTGCACCAGCCCTGTTTAATTCCCAGAAAATTTTGCAAAATTTTTCAGATTATCCGTCACATCGAATCTTTGACACATGCATGAAGCATTAAATATAGATAAAAAATAAAACTAATTACACAGTTTAGACGAAATGGACGAGACGAATCTTTTAAGCCTAATTAGACCATGATTGGATAATATTTACCAAATAACAACGAAAAAAGCTACAGTGCCATTTTGTAAAAAAAATTGCATCTAAACGCAGCCTAACAACATTTGAGCTGCCCTCAGTGTTACTCAGGGGTTGTTTAGTTGGTGAAAAAGTTTAGGTTCGGCTACTGTAGCACTTTTCGTTTTATTTGGCAATTTGTGTCAATCATGGATTAATTAGGCTCAAAAGATTTGTCTCGTGATTTACAACTAAACTGTGTAATTAGTTTTTTCTTTCGTCTACATTTAGTACTCCATGCATGTGCCGTAAGATTCGATGTGACAGGTACTGTGCAAACTTTTTTGGGTTGTATGGGCAACTAAACAGGCCCTCAGTAGTTGATACGTGTGTAGTAGTACCACCACCGTACACCGGTGTAAGCAATCAAGATCATCAAGCAAAACTAGCGGTAGCATGGACCATACTCCTACTCGTGTTCAAGTTTCAATCAGGCCAGTCAAAAAAACTCGACGTGGTGGTCAAATCGTACCGAGATGAAGTGCCCAACTAAAATTAACACGGCGCATTAAAACCGGAACTGAATTCTAGCTAGAGTTTTTTTTAAACTAGGCCTCGTTTAGATGCCTTCAAAATTCTAAATTTTTACTTTTTATCTCATCATATCGAATCTTTAAACACATGCATGGAGCATAAAATATATATAAAAAATAACTAATTGCACAGTTTGGTTGTAAATCACAAGACAAATCTTTTGAGCCAAATTAGCCCATGATTAGACACTAATCGCCAAATACAAACGAAAGTACTACAGTAGCCAAATTGCAAAAGTTTTTCCGTCTAAACACCCCCCTAGATTTTAGATAATAGAAATCTCTTGTTGTTTGGATCCTAGATTCTAAAGTTGAGATTTTAGGGAGTTATTAGAGACATTTTTTCTTTTGTCTATAATGCCCTCAAGCATTTTTATTGCTGCGCAGTTTGGAATCCAGGCAAGCCTTCAAAGAACCAAACGTGAGTGAACTCTAGGCCCAAACGTGAAGAAGCAACCCAGTAGATAGGCCAAAATCGACTTTCAACTAATGCGGAGCTCCTATCTCTCGATTATAAAATGTAATAGTTTTAGTTTTGCCTAACTTTAACTTCTCCAACTTTAACCAAGTTTATAGAAAAAAAAACTAGCAGCCCCGTGCAAAACACGGGTTTTGGTTTTTGTTTTTTCTCTAATGGAAAGAGGAGAGGGGAAGGGAAAGGTGGAAACGTGAAATAGTAACGGGGCAGGCACTGTTTATGAGCCCGTTGGGGCACGTAACGGATGGGGGTACTGTTTTTGTAATGACCGGGTATTGTTTGTGAGACCCGGCAAGGCACTGTTCATTAGAATAGACACTGTGCATAACGGGTGGACACTGTTCATAAAATCTGGTGCTGCGTTTGGTACAGTAATGTACAGTGCATGTGAGGTGGGGGGGGGAGGATCTCCAGCTTTATGTATATAGTATAGATACACCAACGTTCAACGTATATACCACCAAATTAGTTTAATTCAAATCAAAGCTAAATATGCCTTGATGGCACAACTATTTATTACTATTGTATATGTAATATATATTTTATAATTTTGGTAAAGGTTACTAAGATTTGGCATAGGATAAAACTAATATAATCTAAATTTTTGAATGAATGAAGTAATAAGAGGTAACCAAGTTTGAAATGCCAAGTAATGCTTGTATGACTTCATTGCTGTGGCAACTTTCGGCGTGTTTGAGTCCCTTAATCTCTTCCTTGTTCCTTTGCCAGACTAGGAAAATGAAAAGGGCTTTTTGGTTGGTTTTCATGCTTCCTTCATTTCTATACTAACAAGGATTTTCTTCACCAATTGAGATGAGTTAGAATCACTCTCCGTCATTAGCAAGGCTACTTCCCGGAGAGAGGCGAGCTGCATATAGGTGGACCCTTGCTCTCTCTTTCTCCTTGATATATTGGTGAAACACTTAGTCTAAATCTACAGGAACGGAGAAAAAATTAGACTAATGACTCTTGTTTAGTTGCACGAAGAGATATATGACAGGGCAAAAAAAATGACAACTCAGCAGAGCACTAATAAATTCATCTATCCAACGGAGTCTATTGTAAGTCTTGTGGAGGAAAAAAAACACTTCAATCATCTATCATGCGAAACCGAATACCCATGGGAATAGAAGTGGAAACAATATCTCTCTTATGATGTTTTGGTATTTCTAGATACGTAACTTTATTTTGTATCTAGATATATCGTATATTGAGATAAATAACAAAAGTTATTTACAAAAAAAAAGCCAAAACAATCAATAATTTGGAAGAGGGTAGTAACTCTTTAATAATCTATATCTATACCTAATAATATAATAATAATAATAATATAATAATAATAATAAAGAGACAAAATTTCCGCGTAAGATGTAATAAAGAAAAAAAACATTGTATCATGCAAAAATTCTAGTGCCATGTGTTTAGATAAATCCGTGCAACTTATCGCGTGGATCGTGCTGTTCCGACGGCATGTGAACCCTTTGCATGCAATGCAACACACAACCCACAACCCACCCCAAAGCCAAGTAGCCAACCAGCGGTACGGCGAGGCCGCCGCGAGACGCGCCCCTGACCGACCGAGTTGGAAAGGAAGGAGAAGAGTACCCGACCCAACCCATCCAGCCTCCGGCTGCCGCCGCGCCGGGCTGGGGCTCATACCACACCGCGACGACCGCGTCCAGCGTATATATAAGCCAGGACGCCCTGCTCCGCCGCCTCGCCTTCTCCTTCTCCTCCTCCGCCGCTCCACCTCCAGTGCGCGGAATCCCGGGACGCGTCGCGTCGCGCCGGAGTTGTAGTTGGGTTGCATGATCCACCACGGCAATCTTCTCCCCCTCGTCTAAACCCTCGCTCCCAGCCCTGAGCTCAAAACCCCTTAGTCGGTCGATGGCAGCAGACGCGGATGCCGCCGAGACCGTCGGCGCCGCGTATATGCCTGTCGCGCCGCCGCTGGTTTCGCCGGACGCCGCAGTGCCTCCGCCATCGGCGGCAGAGACCGTCGCCACCCTGCCGCCTGTGGCCGCTGACACCATGGAGGCCGCCGTCGCGGCTATGTCGGTGGCTCTGCTTCCTCCACCGCCGGAGCAAATGGTAGCGACTCCTGAACCTTTCTCCTCTAACTCCGTGAGGAGCCCTCCGATCGAGTGCTTATGCTTAAATTTCTTTTGTGCGATCGCTGGGGTTTTGGGCTCTTTCGCTGTGTGTTTTGCTTGCGAGCGCCTAGCTTCACCGTGGCAAGTTCGGTTCTATTAATTGCC
Source organism: Saccharum hybrid cultivar R570 (assembly GCA_038087645.1). Lineage (NCBI taxonomy): Eukaryota > Viridiplantae > Streptophyta > Magnoliopsida > Poales > Poaceae > Saccharum > Saccharum hybrid cultivar. The sequence continues at coordinate 29,868,982 of JAQSUU010000066.1, read as the reverse complement.
CTGCACCTTTCCCATTGGGGATCATCACTGGCATTTGATCGAGCATTGGCTGTGTTCTAGCCAGGAGGCAAACCTGGTTAGTTTTTTAAATTGTTTAGAGATTCGCGTTGCCTTGCCACAATTATTCCAAGTGTGTCAAGCGAGTTCCGTTTCAATTGCTTTTATTGTTCGTATACTATTTTCAGTTTCCCCTGGATTTTGTAGATCGTTATATGCCACAACCAAGTTTTGTTAGGGTCAGAACCCTCTAATAAAGTGGTCTGTGTCATAATTGTTCAAAAATCTTGAGTATGGTGGTTTGCTTTGGGCATCCGAACTTGACAACTTGTTAGAGCCAACGTTTTTGCACTGCGCAGAAAACTATATAGACAATTATGCAGGTTGTCCTGTTATTGCTTCACCATGTATTGCTGTCCAGTTCTTCGATCTCACCTTACCGTTCATTGTAGAGTCAGTCTGTGATGGGTGGTGGAGACTCAGAGGAGGAGTGTTCGCAAGGTGAAATCCATGAGGTATGACTCAATTACCCAATGTGTTGAATGTAATTGATCAATTACACCTCCTCATGTTCCTCATTCTGTTAGATCATGGCTGAATTTGATTGATTGAAATAGTCCTTTACTTTTTGTAGGCTGTTGAAAACATTGAGGTTTTGCTATCTTCTCTTGCTGATAATCAGAAGCCCTGTGACATGGTAAATAGTCCTTAATGGTTTCTAACTCTACAATATAGGTGACCGATGGTCTAGTTATGAACGAATTTCTCCAATTTTGTCATGTAGATGGGCTATATCACAGAGAGGAATGAATGTGAGCCGGACAGAGAATCTCTTCCAGAGGTATAGCTATTTCTGTGTGCATATTTCAGTGACCTCTTTACTTGCTTATTTTTTGCAGCTAGACTTGATGAAAATCGTATTTTTTTAGCTGCTAGACATAGATGGTGGGGAAAAAACTTGGAAGTTCCATCTATTTCCTCTTCTATTGATCAGGAATCTTATCTTCTATACCTCCCTTTGATTTATATGGTTATATACTCTTGAAGTCCAATGTCATTATGAAAGCTTTCTATTCTATAGAAGTTACTAACTTCTCTTTGTACTAGCTACCTCCGTCCTAAGAAGGATGCAATTCTACTTCTATCCTTAGTCAAATTATCCAAAGTTTTTTCCTTCAAAAAAAATTATCTAAAGTTCGACTAAATTTGTAGAAAAGAGTATTGATATTTATGGCACAGTATAGTTATACTATGAAAATATATTCCATGACAAATATAATACTAAATCCGTTCCAAATTATAACACATTTTGGCTTTTCTAGATACGTTGTTTTTATGATTTATCTAGACATAGTGTATATATATGTGCATAGCAAGTGAAACATATCTAGAAAAGCCAAAACGTCTTATAATTTGGAATGGAGGGAGTAACACCTAATTGGTATAATAAATATCAATATATTTTTGTATAAACTTGGTCAAACTCAAAATTGTTCAGTATTATGCTAGAATTGCATTCTTTTCAGGATGGAGGGAGTATATCTATATGGTGAGAAATCCCTAGTTGATGATATAGTCAATATGATGGTGAAATGTATAAATTTAATCCTACTTTTTTGTTTGAATGTTGTTGGATTAAAATTTAGTTTCTTTATCTAGACTAGAGGTCCGACCAGCCAGTGATGAAGCCAGAAAAAATATTAGGGGGGGCTAAACACGCATCTCAGACGTCTAGCCCTCCTTCTCAAGACAACAATAGCGGAAATTTGTAGGCGGGGGCTCAGGGAGGGCTCCATGGACTCACCAGCGGTAGGGGGGGCTCTAGCCCTGGTTGCCCTACCGCTGGCTCCGTCCCTGCGACCAATTGTTGCCATTCCTTCCTATGTTTGTTTGTGACAGAACAGTGATTGTGGTGATAGTCTTAGCTGAAATGATTATTGTATCTTTGAATGGGAAATGATGATTTTATTTTTTTATTGACATTTCTATTGATCTGTAAAATTGATTGTGCTATGGATGATGAGCATTTATATGAGGAAATGTTTTTTTTCTGGTGGGCCATGAATTGGGAATTTTGAATTCCATGCCTATTTCTCTAGTATTTTGCTTGATTATTTAGTTTCTCAATAGGTCAGTTATATCAAGGAAAATGAAACTGACCATGACCATTGTTAGTGGTGCTGCCTTCTAGTGATAGTGAATCCTATCATACAATAACTTTTCTCAAGCTTATTTCTTGGTATATACAAGCTCTTGTTTTCCAGGTTACTTCTGATTTTGTCACCATTTTCATTATTTACTTTCAGAAGCTGCCTGAGGTGACCGTTCAGGCTTTGGGGCATTTACTAGAAGAGGAGCAGCCAGCCATGGTACAACAATATATCATCCCTTCTATCACAACTGTAACCATGTACTTCTGACTCATGTAATCATCTTTGATTTTGATAACCTTTTTTACTCCGTGTTCTTCTGTTTTCTTTGACCCCATTACCTAGGCTATTTCTGATAACAGCAAGGAAAGTGACAAACAAATACCACCTCCACCACCATGTCCTTCAGAAGAACAGCAAAAACCTAAGGTGACAATTATTTCAGCAAGACTTGTTTCTCAAAATATGATAGTGTCTCCTTCCAATCGAATCACATTTACTCCTATATTTTTGGTTCTCAGTTGGGCTGTGCTAGAAATGAACATACCTTGATATGTTTCAGATCAGTATTCTACTTGTGCTGCCTAAATATCTTTCACGCAAATGAGCAATGCATTGGTCACAACCCTGCAGTGGAGGAGGGAAGGGGTACCTAGAAAAGCCAAAACGTCTTATACTTTGGGATGGAGGGAGTAGTATAATTAGCTATTTAATGATGCTATTTGTGTTTCAATTCCTTATCCTTCCTCCCAGTGGCGAAGCTTGACCATAGGAGTAGGGGGGCCAGTCTATATAATTGAATATTAAACACTAATGAACAGTACAAAAACCACTGTTTAGACAATAGAGTGAGCAGGGGTGCCCATGGCCCAGCTTGGTCACTAAGCTCCGCCCCTACTTCCTCCATATTAATCTCTAATAGCATCTTATATAATTAATATTTAGGTCTTTCTATGATTTTCTCCATCACTTTTGTTTTTTATTATTGCCTACTAAAAATATAGTTTGTTTCCACAGTACACCCTCTAATTAGCTAGTTAATTGTAATTAGTGCTTTGCTTGTTTGCTCTCTCTGAATTGGTCTCCAATGGCATCTACTTCCTCCATGCCAAATTATAAGACTTTTTGGATTTTCTGGATACATAACTTTTACTATTTTTTTCTCGAAAACGCAGGAGAGCTACGCATCATTAAATTAAGAAGATAATAAAATAGGATAAGAACCCATACAACACAACACACACAAAACCACACACAACTCTACACACACACTCCGCTGCTGCTGCTAATGCTAGGAAACTAACGTGCCCATGACATAAAGATCATGACCAAAGTAGACAGGGCGCTAACCACCCGGAGCGAGGGCATCCAAGAAGGATAATCCTCGAGCCCCCGTCGAAGACCACAGCCTTCTTTCATCTTCAGCTACAGCAAGTGCGCCTGCAACACTTGGGCATTAAAAACACATTTGTTGCGGTGTGTCCATAAGGTCCATGCTCCCAGGATTATGAGAGTTGGTTCCTTTCCTTAACATGTCACTAGCAGCATTGCTCACTTTCTCACACCAAAAATGGAAGGATGTTTCTGTGGGTTGTGGGGAAAGGCTTGGAGTCCAATCCGAGAAAAGAAACGGAACCAAAATTCTCTTGCAAAGACGCACCAGGTGATCAATAGTTTTCACCTGGTCATACAAAGGACAGTGCTCAGGATGAGGGAGCCCTCTGCGTGCAAGGCGATCCACTGTCCAACATCGGTTGTGAGCTACCAACCAAACAAAGAAGGGATTTTTTGTGGGGTCCACATATGATGGGCAACACATTGCTCTTTTGTAAGTTTGTCTTGAGCCCCATTGCTTCTTCAAACAAATTGAGGATACCCATGCACTTAGAAAAACCAAAACATCTTATAATTTGGAACGGAAGGAGTATATTATTTAGGATTAGTCTTTCTGTTATCTTCCTTATCTCCTTTGTTCCTGTTATTACCGTGATTCTTTTTTCTGGACTAAGAATTAGATTGATCGGGTGAAGGTGAGGGCTAATTAATTTTGTTCCCCTTTTCTCTTTAATATTTAGTGTTCTTTTTTAGTTTTCAGCTTTTTCTTGTATTGTATCATAAAAGTTTATCTGGTCATTATCTATCCTCTTGCCATGTGTGTATTTCATCATGCATGATTGTTGTCAGTTTGAATGCCCTCCCCCTCCCCCACCCCCATATCCAAATCCTAGCTCCACCCTTACTAGGTGCTTTCATGGTCTGACTCGATGCACTACCTTTGGTACCTTCGTTTATGTTTTTTGTTTAAAAGTGTGCTGTTGGGTGTTACCGATGCTATTTTAATTACCAAATCAGGATTTCGCTATTTGTTTAATTTCCTTACCAACTGTACTTCCATCATGTTGGCCCTGTTATTTGCTCCCATGTAGGCATTAAAAAACTAGAGTGTTGGAGTATAAGAGTATTAGACCCATGAGGCCCATGTATGCTTCCCTATATAGCTACCCTTCTAGGGTTAGCCACAATGAATAGGGACACAATTTCTAACAAGGTATCAGCAGCCTAGGGTTTTCCCTTTCCTTCCCTGCCCCCAGCCGCCGCCGCCGCCACCGCCTCCCATGGCTGGCCGGCCTCCTCCCCTCCCTCCTACTTCCATATCTTCCCTCCTCTCCCCACCTCATCCTGGGCGCAGGTAGCGGCAGCCCCTGCCGCCGCCGCCTAGAGCCCGTCCCCTGCAGCCGCCACCGCCCCTGCTGCCACCACCCAGGGCCCGCCGCCTGGCACTGCCGCTGGGGCCGCCGCCGCCTCTCCTCTGCACGCGGGGGCCACGAGCCCGCCTGCTGGCGCCGCTGCCGCCTCAGGCCCGCGCGCTGGAAGCCAGCGCGCCGCTGGGGCCGCCGCGCCGCTCCTCTGCCCGCGGTGGCCACGGGCCTGCCTGCAAGCGCCGCTGCCGCCTCCGGCCAGCGCTTTCCCGGCGCCATGGTCCTCCTAGCGCTGCTGCTGCCTTGGTCGCCGCCGCGGGCGCGGACCTGTCGGCCATTCCTGGGGACGCCGCCGCTACTGGAGATGCCACCGGGCCCGTCCTTCTCCCGGCCGGCGGGCTTCCGGCCACCCCACCCGTTGGTGTCCAGGCTACTGCTGCTGCCATTGCGGCATGCCTGGGGATGCCGCCCACTGCTCCTCTGTCCGCGGTGGCCACAGGCATCTCTACCTTCCCCGACCCGCCTCCGCTGCCACCATCCCACCTCTACGCCACCCGTCCGGACTCCGCTCTCGCTGCCGCCCTTGTCGCTGCACGTGCTGCGGCAGCCGAGGGTCAGGCGCGTGTGCGTGCGGCTGCCCTCACTTGGGAGCGCGAGCGGGATGCTGCCGATGCCCTGGCCCGCCAGATCGCCGAAGCGGAGCAGCGTCTCGTCCTTCCCGCCTACCACGACCCCGGCGCCACCTCCTCCAGCTCGACGGGTCACCGCGTGTCCACTACTGCGGTTCTCTGGCACGATCCGACTGATCCCCTCGTGGCACAGCTTCACTACTAGGCCGGGGGCGTTCAGAACATCCGCCTGCTCGTCCCAGTCGTCCTCGAGCCCGAGTCGCCCTCCTACGCCCGATGGCGGGACCTGGTTCTCCTCACCCTCCACCGCTATGCCCTCGATGACCACGTCCTCGTCGATGCCTCTGTCACGGCCCAGACCCCCTTGTGGCTGCGCCTTTGACAGCATCGTCCTCTCCTGGATCATCGGGACGTTCTCCCTCGACCTCCATGACCTCGTCCGCAACACGCCTGACGCTAGCCAGGCATGGCTGGCGCTCGAGGGCCAGTTTCTAGGCAATGCCGAGGCCCGGGCTCTGCGGCTCGATGCGAGTTTCCGGACCTTCGTGCAGGGTGACCTCCCTGTTGGAGAGTTCTGCCACAAGATGAAGACCATGGCGGACTCCCTCGGTGACCTTGGCTGGCCCGTGGAGGACCGCATCCTGGTCCTTAATGTCCTCCGTAGGCTCAGTGACCGCTACGCCCACCTCAGGACGTGGATCACCCGCCAGCGCCCCTTCCCCACCTTCCTGCAGGTCCGTGATGATCTTGTCATGGAGGAGCTTACTCAGGGTCTCCGGCCAGGGTCCACCTCCGCGTCGGGGTCCTCGATGGCCTTTGCTGCTACTCCACCGCATCCATTCGCTCCACCGCGTCCGTCCGCTCCGCCGTCGTCATCTCTTCTTGGTTCCCCTCCCTCCGGGCCGAGCAGGGGTGGGGGGGCCGTGGCGGCCGCCGTCGCCGCGGCACTGGACGTGGGGGGGGCGTGGCGGGAACCACCAGGCGGCGCCGACGACTCCACAGGGTGCACCATGGCCATCTTTCCACAACCCGTGGTCAGGGCGCATCTCTATGTGGCCCTTCCACGCTCCCGGCGGTGAGCCTCGCCCGCCGGTGGCCATGCTCGCTGGTGCTCCACCTCTCGGCGTCTCCACCACGTCTCCGTGGGCTATACCTCCCGGCACCTTGCCCGGGCCTGCCGGTTGGGACCAGGCGGCCTTGGCACGTTCTTTCAGCACTATGGGCCTGACACCTCCTATCGGTCCTGAGTGGATCGCCGACTCAGGTGCTACCTACCACACCACCCCTGACCCTGGTATACTTTCTTCCGTTCATTCTCCCTCTTCCTCTCTTCCTTCGTCCATTATGGTCGCAAATGGTTCGTGTCTTCCAGTCACATCTGTGGGTACCATCGATGCTCATGGCTCCTTTCGTCTTCCTGATGTTCTTGTTGCCCCTTCTATGATTCACAACCTTCTTTCTATTCGTCGTTTTACAGCTGACAATTCATGTTCTGTGGAGTTTGACTCTTCTGGTCTTACTGTAAAGGATTTGGCTTTTTCGGCGTCCTCTGCTCCGATGTGACAGCACGGGGCCCCTTTACACTCTTCGCTTCCCGGCGGCTACTTCATCTTCTTCGCCGTCCGTTTTGTCAGCTGCTTTCACCGCCACTACTTCCTCCACTACTTGGCACCGGCGCCTCGGCCATCCTGGACGTGATGCTCTGCTACAGCTCAGTCGGAACTCCGATATTCCATGTACTCGGGCTCATGATGAGCATTTGTGTCATGCGTGCCAGTTGGGCCGTCATGTTCGTCTTCCTTTTCATAGTTCTTCACATGCGGCCCGTGTGTTTGATATTGTACGTTGCGACCTATGGACATCTCCTGTTATCAGTATTTCTGGATATAAGTACTATCTTGTGGTGGTCGATGATTTTTCTCACTATTTGTGGACTTTTCCCTTGCGAGCGAAGTCTGATACTTTTTCCTCGCTTCTTCGCTTCTTCAATTGGGTGTCCACACAGTTTGGCCTCACCATCAAGGTCGTCCAGTGTGACAATGGTCGTGAGTTTGATAACTCCACCTCCCGTGCCTTCTTCCTCTCTCACGGTGTCCAGCTGCGCATGTCTTGCCCGTATACCTCCTCTCAGAATGGCAAGACTGAGCGCATGATTCGCACCACAAACGACACCATGCGCACCCTTCTGCTCCAGGCGTCTCTTCCTGCTCGTTTCTGGGCTGAGCTTGCACACCTCTACCTACCTCCTCAACCGCCTTCCTTCCGTACCTGCCCAGCTCCCACGCCACACCACGCTCCTTTCGGTACCCCTCCGCAGTACGATCACCTTCGAGTCTTCGGGTGCGCGTGTTACCCCAACACCGCTGCCACTTCTCTCCACAAGCTGGCACCTCGTTCGACTCTCTGTGTCTTCCTCGAATACTTCCCGGATCACAAGGGGTACCGTTGCTTTGACCTTACCTCCCGACGGGTCCTCATCTCTCGCCATGTGGTGTTCGATGAGTCCGTCTTCCCTTTCTCCACCTCCAGCACACCCACTACCACTCCTGATCTTGATCTCTCCTCTCTGTTTTCCACTGACACGGTGGTCCAGCCACCTTTTCCGTGGTCTCCTACAGGTACTGCTTCACCGAGCTCCTTGCCAGGCTCGTGTCCCCGCTCCCCGGCCGCCCGTGATTCCACGGGTTCGGGCCCGTCGTCCTCCAGTGCTGCCCCGTCCTCTCCGCTCGACGAGGGTCCGGGGGCCCCGGCCACTTCGCTCGATGAGGGTTCGGTGCCGTCGTCCTCTGGTGCTGCCCCGGCACCTCCTACGCGGTTCGCCGAGCCGGTACGCGTGTACCAGCGCCGTGCGCGGCCGACGCCGCCACTCGCGGCCTGTTCTCCACCGGGGACACCGACACCACCGCCGCAGTCCCCGCCTGCCCATGTCGTACCGCCGGTCTACCACCTACCGCTACTTCACCGACACCCACGGCATGTTCACCCGATGGTGACACGACACGCGGCTGGCACACTGCCGCTCCGGGCTCTCGCGGCGTTGCCCGGCGACACGCAGGTCTCTCCAGTACCCTCTTCCGTCCGTGACGCCTTGTTGGACCCTTACTGGCGCCGCACGATGGAAGAGGAGTACGCGGCGCTCCTCGCCAACCAGACATGGGATTTGGTGCCCTGGCCGCCGGGCTCCAACGTCGTTACCGGCAAGTGGATCTGGGCACACAAGCGTCGGGCTGATGGTACTCTCGAGCGGTACAAGGCTCGCTGGGTTCTCCGGGGCTTCACTCAGCGCCCTGGGGTCGACTATGATGAGACCTTCAGCCCAGTGGTGAAGCCAGCCACCGTCCGCACCGTGCTATCGCTGGCTCTTGCTCGGTCATGGCCCGTCCATCAGCTGGACGTCAAGAATGTCTTTCTGCACGGTCTTCTCACTGAGACAGTTTACTGCAGTCAGCCGGCGGGGTTTGTGGATTCTTCCCGTCCTAACATGGTCTGCCGGCTCAACAGGTCTCTCTACGGCCTCAAACAGGCCCCCCGGGCGTGGAACCATCGGTTTGCTGCTTTCCTGCTGACACTGGGGTTTGTGGAGGCCAAGTCTGATACATCTCTGTTTATCTATCACCATGGAGCAGACACTGCGTACCTGCTGCTATGATATTGTCTTCACAGCCTCCAGTGAGCCACTTCTCCATCGCATCATTACCGCTCTTCAGCAGGAGTTTGCTATGAAGGATCTGGGTGTGCTCCACCACTTCCTCGGGGTCACTGTTGAGCCTCATCCTGCCGAGTTACTTCACCAGTGGCAATATACTCGAGATATCCTGGAGCGAGCCGGGATGACTAACTGCAACCCCTGCTCCACTCCGGTTGATACACAGGGCAAGTTGTCAGAGACAGAGGGCTCCCCAGTGTCAGATCCCACTGCATATCGGAGTCTTGCTGGTGCCCTTCAGTACCTCACCTTCACCCGGCCGGACATCACCTATGCAGTTCAGCAGATCTGTCTTCACATGCATGATCCCCGAGAGCCTCACCTCACTGCTCTCAAGCGCCTCCTCCGCTACCTCCGCGGCATGGTTAACTACGGCCTACTCCTTCACCGGTCCTCCTCCGTCGAGCTTGTCATCTACACTGACGCCGACTGGGCCGGGTGTCCGGACACTCGGCGCTCCACCTCCGGCTACGCTGTCTTCTTGGGTGGCAACCTGGTGTCCTGGTCGTCCAAGCGCCAGCCTGTGGTCTCCCGCTCCAGTGCCAAGGCGGAGTACCGCGCTGTCGCTAACGGCGTGGCTGAGGCCTCCTGGCTCCGGCAGCTTCTCGCCGAGCTCCACACTCCGCCCTCCTGGAACACGCTGATCTACTGCGACAATGTCAGTGCGGTGCACCTCTCCACCAACCCCATCCAACACCAGCGGACGAAGCACGTGGAGATTGACCTATACTTTGTCCGTGATCGGGTTGCCATCGGCGAGGTGCGGGTCCTTCATGTTTCGACCACCTCCCAGTTCGCCGACATCTTCACCAAAGGCCTCCCGTCCTCGACCTTCACCGAGTTTCGCTCCAGCCTCAACATCACCAGGCTCGTGTGTGTTCTTTCTTCTTTTTTGTACAGTCTGGAACTCCGCTGCGCCGGTAGTTCAGACTGCGGGGGGTGTTGGAGTATAAGAGTATTAGGCCCATGAGGCTAGGCCCATGAGGCCCATGTATGCTTCCCTATATAGCTACCCTTCTAGGGTTAGCCACAATGAATAGGGACACAATTTCTAACATAGAGCTTGTGATTACTATTGTTAGCTATCCCAAAATGAATAATTACTTTACAAAAGGGGATCGCGTCAGCTTGTCATTCCTGTTTACATATGGAAGAACCATCCACTGAAAGGATCTTTTCTTGCAAATGATCAGATTTGCTCTGCAGTGCATACTTGTTCTTCACTTTTCTAGGAGAGTGACATATACACCCTTGCATGGACAAACAAATATCATTTATATGGTGTTATATTCTGTTCCATTTGTTTACAGGACAATGGTGATCTTTCAGACGATTCCCCTAACTCTAGTGACCAAAGTGATCATAGTGATGGTGAACATCATTACGACATTCCAATATATAATCCGTACAAGAAAGACCTGTTTCGATTTATGCGTGGAAGAGAGAGAAGAAATTGTGGATATTCATGTAGTTGTAATGCCAGAAGAAACCACTGGAATGATGACTATCCATTTATGTATGGCTTTCGAAACCTATGGAATCCCATGGTGAGTTTGTAAGCCATCTACTATTTTAACTATTCTGTACAAGTCATTCTTTTAGCATCTCAGAATAAATTGTAGTTTGGATTTGTCATTTAAACCTTCTTCATGTATATTTACAGTCTTCCTATTTCAGATTAGACACTGCAAATTTCATTGTTTATAATATCCTACTAGTCATTCTTTCCCATTTGGATTGTTTGATTTACACGTCTTCATCTCTTCCTTCTGAGGTTTTGCCATAGGCTTCTCTCCATACTGATGATCATTGTTGTTTCAAAAAAAATACTGATGATAATTGGAGTCGTTGGCCCTCTCCTAAACCTGACCAGAGAAAGGAAAGATACAATTCAGTAAGCTGGGCTTGTGTTGCACTTTCATGCATTATAGTTTTTCCTGTCTTGATACTGAGCATTGCATATTTCATTATTTATTTTTGATCCTTTGACATCCTAGTAGTTTCTTTCCATGTTATATATCTGTTGTTGACATCTTCCATTTTTGTTATGTCCTAGAGGAGTTGTTGGTCTTGGCCCTCTCCAGAACCAGACTGTGAGAAGGAAAGCTACACTGTGGTAAGCTAGACTTCTGCTGCTGTTTTATGGCTACTGCAGTTCTATTCCACTTGAAATCAAGATAAGTTATGAACTGAATTGTGTTTTTGCACAGGGTGCTGGGCTAACCAATCCTCATTTGTGGACATGTTTTCTTAATTGCATACTCCAATGTATGGTTCACACTGTTCCTCTTGTATTGAAGCTTCGGAAAGCTGATCATCCAGATCCATGCCCTCGTAAGGATTCTAGTTCAGTCATCATGAGATTGTTGAGCATCTTGTCTCCATTCTTACGTGTTATGTGATTTAATATGGGATTCTGTAGGTGCTTCTATTGGATTCTGTTGTTACTGCTCCCTAAAACAGCATGTCAATGAATCTATCAGGCTATCTGGAAGTTCTTTCTACCCTGGGATTTTCATTAATCGCCTGAAATGTACGCTTTTCGAACCAACCTTTCTAGCCGCTCCAACCAACCTCTTTGCCCTTTCCTTTGCAGTTGTTTAGTCTTGTGGAAATTTGAGACTTTTGGAACTATCACACATGATTCAACTGTACTTTAATGGGATGATGATAGTTTGAACTGAATATATTTCTTCACGTGTGATTGGCAGCAATTTCGTCAGGTTTTAAGAGTGGAGTACAACAAGATGCGCAGGAGTTCCTCCGCTGTTTGCTTGATAAATTGGATGAGGACTCCATTGCTCCCAGGTCCTCTGAAGAATCCTCTTCGACGGAAGAAGGTAGTGTGGTAAAAGAAATATTCAGAGGGTGCTTGAAAAGCCAGGTGTGTTCTGTTGATCCTGACGATCTCAAATGCTTTGTTATTTAATGATTATATATTTATATACTTACTTTTCCCTACTTTTACTTAGTTGCGATGTCCAGAGTGCGACCGTTGCTCAGATAAATCTGAGCCTTTTCTCGATCTAAGCTTGGATTTGAACATGGTGGAGACTCTAATGGATGCTTTGCAATCCTTTACAAATACTGAGTTTATCAAAGACTTCATGTGTGATGGATGCAAATCTCGTGTGAGCATGGAAAAACACTTCAACATAGAGCAGGCGCCTGAAGTGCTTGTAATCCATCTCAAGCGATTCACTAATTCTGAGTCTAAGATTTGGGACAAGGTCAAGTATCCGTTGGAGCTGGATATAAACTCCTTCATGAGTTCTTCGGATGATGTGAGTTGCAGTTTCTTATAATTTTATTTTAGCCCCCAACCATTATTTGGCTCACGTCCAGCTGTGTTGCAGACACTGCAGAAGTATGATTTGTATGGAGTTGTAGAACACCTCGGTGCATATGGCAGTGGTCACTATGTTTGTTATATCCGGTCATCTGAAGCTGATTGGTACAAATTTAATGATGACAAGGCAAGAGAATTTACCTCCTGTCAGTAAAATATTATTTTGTTCTCTAAGTTATCGTTCAGTTGCATGGTTATGACCATTCAGTTGTGCAGGTCTATAAATGTTCCGTGGCTAGCGCTTTGGAAAACGCAGCATATCTTCTTTTCTATGTGAAGCAAGGTTCATCCCCGTGGTTCTCTTCCTTACTTGAGAAAGAAGACAAGTGTCCACTGGATGGTTTGGTTAGCTTGGAAGAACAAGGCGAAATTGCTCTCGTCAACAAAGAAGAGGAGGCGGCATCTTGTCAAGGGCAAGGAAATGGACCTACTCTCGTCGACAAAGAAGAGGAGGCAATATCTTCTCATGGGCAAGGAAATGGACCTACTTTGCCAGACCTATCTGAACAGTTACAAAGGAATGGAAATGCCAATACCTTGTCCGATGCATCAGATAAACTGGAAGAAGGTTGCAGGCTGGGTGAAACATCAACAGGAACACAAGGACCTAGCTGTCTTATTGGATCAGGCGACAAGAATGGCCGTGCCGATGGGTGTTGGGAGCCATCAGGTAAGATGAAAGATGTCAGCCCAAGGGGATCACTGAACAGGAAGGAAATGAAGCCAAGCACATGTGGATCTGTAGAAGTTGATCACGCAGTTACACATGGAGGCTCTCCTCGAAAGAATGAGAATAATTGCCACTTGCTCCAACTTTCACATAAATGCAAAGACAACTGTGACTCTTTAGAAGTTGATCATGCAGTTACACAGGGAGGCTCTCCTCGAAAGAATGAGAACCATTGCCACTTACTCCAACTTCCACATAAACGCAAAGACAACTGTTGTCACAGGAATCTCTCCTTGCAAGGTAAGGATGACCTCATTCCTATGTTAACGGAAATCAATTGATAGTTCTTGTAATACGAAGTGTGCTCAATGCTAGATTTGATTGCTACTCCCTTCATTCCAAATTATAAGACGTTTTGTCTTTTCTAGATACATTACTTTTACTATGCATCTAGACATAGTGTCTAAGTGCATAGCAAAAACTTTGTACTTAAAAGCCAAAACGTCTTATAATTTGGAATCGAGGGAGTACTTTGTAGAGATAAGATGAGTTATTATCTTGCTTTTTCTAGTAGATGAAATCGGGGGTTGTTGTGGAGCACCATCTACGGGGATGTGCACTTCAGGCAAAGAGAACGAAAGAGTAGAGTCCATGTTCAACAATGAGTTGAGAAACGACAATAAAGGCACTAGAAAGGGCGTGCAAACAGCTCTAGCTGAGTCCAATCGTCGCATAGACTAGGAGCATGGAAATAGCCCAGTGTTTTTTTTGTAATGCAGCCACTCACTATTTTTTTGAGCGCAACTCTATATATTTGTACCCTGCCTGTTGCTCCCTCTTGAAACCTTGCACCGTGGATGTTCTAAAAACACAGAATAGAAAGAAAGCGCCATGTGTAAAACAGCATTGCTGCTATCAATTTGCCATGCAACAAGATATGCTTGACATGCCGGTGTATTTTATAAATTATCTTTTCCGTGCCTTCAAGTTTAATATGACCTTTTGTATACACAAAGACCTTTTTTCCCTCGTGAAACACTTAAACCTTTTTTTCTTTCACTTGCTTGACAAATATTATTCATGCACCTTTGCTTCACACAGGTGGTGGGGAAGAAGGCAGAGGAAGAGGAGGGCGTGAGAGTAAGAAGCGGAAGTCTGCTGATGGTCTTGAGTCCAAGGCATTAAGAAGCGCAGGAAGACGAAGCACCGCACCGCAGCAAGGCAGTTCGCTTTCTGTAGGTGGAGAGGTACAGTAGGGAAATCGAAGACGAGACGAAGGTGATGACAGATGGAGAGTTGGCGACTGATCAGCAACCACGACGTATATAGGTAGAAGAATCGGCGGGGCTTAGTACAGAACAATAGGATGGTGTGTTTGGTTCGAAGAATAAGTTAGTTCATCTACTCATTTCTCACTTTTTCGTTTGGTCTGTGGAATGGAATAGGTTAATGTATCATTACATCATTTCTCACAAGCTAATAACCAGTACGAGAAATAAAGTCATTCCACTAAATTTGAGAAATACATTCATGATAGACCACCTCATCTTGAATGGAGTAATTCCTCAAATCAAACACACCATATATGTAGTCTTTTGCTTCCACGACATTAGTTGTGCATACTCCCTCTCATAATACTTGACCTTCTAGCTTTCTAAACTTATTCCACTCCATGCTTGCAAGCACCACTGTTGCTAGGGGCTTGTAATCTTGCGAGATCATACCAATGGAGAGAACGAAGCCCATGGCGTTTGAGCTGATGAAAGCGATAGTGAAGACGGCAGGAAGTGGTCTGAGAGAGGTCATTTTAGAGATTCACTTGTACATAGGGGAAGGGTTGTGGGCATCCACAGAGTTATTTGACCGAGAGCTTAGTCCTAGTGAGGGGCTTTAACGAGGACTCGAGGAAAGTGACAAGTGAGGAGCGACCTGATACCTCGGGAAAAATCGATAGTCAACGGGAGTTTGCATTCTCTATCTTAGTTAAGCTTTCATGTTACCTGCATATATTTGGTTGTGTGATTTCCTTTTCTTGTGTAGCTTGCTAGGTTAGCTGATATGATTGGGACCTAGGGTGCAAAACTCTCTTATGATATAAATAGTAAACACTTAGAAAAATCGTAGTGGACATCTAGATAGATATCCTTTATAGGTTTTGAGAAATAGTTTTTAGTTGGCCATGTAGTTTTTAAGTTGCCTAATTGAGCTCCTCCCCCTCTTATACGTCACCATCCCTACACTTAGGACATGTTTGTTTTCCTGGACGTTCTTAGCCTAGTCGGATGAGGAGGACCAGGGTACCAGAAGACAGGCCCACCAGGTGCAACACCTGCTTGTTTGGTTCTATTTCTCTGCAAAGCCAGGCTGGGTAGGGATTCTGTTTTTTTGGCTGCACAATTAGATGTGGTCACTCCGAAGAAGCATTTGGTAGAGTTACCACCGAGCTGTTTCCTTTCTTCTTTCGAACATTTTTACGAACAGTTTGAACGCATACCATATGGCTGTTGCAACCGCCGCCGTCCATGGCAACACACATGTCGTTCACGGCTCCGTCCTCAAGGCAAAGCCACGCTATGGGCGGAGGTGCGACATCTTCGACACAACAGTGTCCTTGCCGTTGCTCAACTGTGCGCGCGCCGGCCGGCGGCGGCGCGGGTCGAGCAAGCGGCGGCGTTGGTCAAGCACCTCGAGGAGGAAGGCGAGGGCAACGAGGAAGACGGCCAGGAGGAGGATGAGGACCTGTGCTCGCGGTCGCGGGGGCTAACGTGGACGTGCTACTGACGTTGCATCGGGTCTCCTTCGAACGGACAAGAGGCGAGCGGATCTGGAGGTGTTGGCGTTCGTGGAGGAGCTAGTCAGGGGCGGGAAGGTGTGCGACCACCATGGTGGGGATGGCCCCCGACGGAAGTCGTCCATCGTTGGACCTAGCGTAGTTGCGGCGGCTGTGTATGAATGAATCGGCAAGTGAAGAAGGTGCGGGCGGCGGTGGGTGAGGGAAGACTTGGGAGGTGACGAGACTAAGACTTGAGTCACGAGAGAGCCAAGCTCAAAGGAAACGAAGCCCTTTTCGTTTTTTCGGATGTAGGCCCACGGGTGTTTTAAGCACCGTGCTGCCCAGGCCCAAAACTCGTTTAGGCAAACAAACATGGGCACCTGCAGCTAGCGGGCCTACATCTGGCCCTCGTCCAGGCAAACAAACACGCCCTTAGTTACCGGTTGGTTGTCTTGGGTGATCCCAAGTTTGAAAGGAATCTTAGTATTTTCTATCTACCAAGACAGAGGAGAGAGGAAGTTGATGATCTAGAATACCTTATAAATTTTGAACTTTAGATTCTTCATATTTCAGGACAGAGTGAGTAGGACCAGTGCTTCATGTTTCAACCTGTTCATGCTAACCCAAAGTTAATCTTTTATCTATTTATAGCATTATCTTTTGTGGTGGTGACCCGAATCTACTAATGAGCTAAATGCATTCTTGGAAAGATCTAGGGTCACAACTGAAGTATAGCGTTATTTACACTTTCTCGTATGGATACAAGTGGACTAGCCCGCGAGCCCACATATAAGCTTAATTTTGTGGGTTCGCAAGCTAACCCACTTGCACCCCCATTTTCACAGCGGAGGAGAATGCTTATAGGTGCGAGGTGCCCATTAGGGTTAAAGTGGATTTTGTGTACTCGTGAACGGCATGCATTATCAAATCGTGATTTTTTTTTTGAGAATTTGTCGGTCCGATCTTCGAAGGTGCTCATTGGAGTAGGGTTTGCATGCGTGCATGTGTTTAGAGGTGTGAGTGTACGTGTGTAGTGAGCATCTGTGTTGTACTGTGTAATTAAAAAAAATCAAATCTGTTTATGTGCCTCTTCTATCTTGAAATACAAGTAACTCCAAGAGTGCAATTCCCATGTACATATGAGGGTTTAGGTACATATTTCGACACTAGTTGTACTAAAAATTGATTTAAGCATAACTCAACATACCGGTATGCAGGCCGCAGGCGCGACTACTTTCATAGTCTGCCAACTGACTACATGTCTCTTTTACAACATGCAAGGTCCGCCTGAGGGAGAGCACTAGTAGGGATCTTAAATATAGAGCACTAGTAGGGATTTAAATATAGATTTGTACTATGTAATCATGGTTGATTTCCTATCACACTTAAAAAAAACAGTTCTAAATACCTTGATTTTGATACATCCAATATTTTCAAAGTTTTTTCTATTACAATAAAACGTCGCCTATCACAATTCACAACCATAAATATGTTCGTATCGCACTTGCACGTATACTAGTAAACGGGAATAAAACCAACGGCAAAAAGGCATCTCTAGGCGAACAGCTTGCACTCTGGCTTAGCCCTTGTTTAGTTCCCAAAATATTTTGCAAAATATTTCAGATTCCAGTCACATCGAATCTTTGAACATATGTATAACACATTAAATATAGATAAAAAATAAAACTAATTACACAGTTTAGTTATAAATTACGAGACGAATCTTTTAAGCCTAATTAGGCCATGATCAGATAATAATTGTCAAATAACAATGAAAGTGCTACAGTAGCGCTACAGTTACATTTTGCAAAATATTTTGGGAACTAAAAGGGCTTAGGCTAAGGCCGACCAAGGATGAAGGATGAAATTGCAAACACAGATAATTGGAAAACATGTATGTACTACTCATTTAATTATCATTTAAAGCAAAAGTATATATCTCAAACCGAAATAAAACCAACTTCAAAAAGACATTTCCGTTACAGCTCCAGATGCATACATGACTTTAGCCAAGTACAGCATTCGCCATATGTTCTCTTCTTTCCCCCTCTATCTCTCTCTCTCTAACTTACACTTTAAGTTTTCAGATGCTTCCGAACTCCTAGACAGATCTGCCAGGACGTTCTCAGACGCCTACGAACTCATAGACAGATCTGCAGGTGAGGCCAGTTTGTCACCCGGGTTGCCGGGAGAAGCCAGCCACTGAAGCAATGTAAAGGTTACTTTACTGTAAGTTAAGCTCAGAGGATGCGGTCCTGAAGATCAGTGATGATGTTGGATGCTATCGATGTCAACTTTTTCCCGGTTTCCCCTGCCATGTTCTTGAGAGAAGACAGATCCTGAGTGGCCTGCGGAGACAAACACAGCAATGGGTTAACACAAGTATGCCAAGGAAACGAAATTAATTCAACCCAACTGTTACCTGGAATGAGATTCTGTTGATCAAATCTGAAGCACTGAGATCCACGCTAGGATTGTTTGCTGGATGGCCAAATAGATCAGCACTTGATATGGCAGAAGAACCCTGCAACGAGTTGAAGTCGGGAGGAGCATAAGATTCAACATGGTACCAATTATTATGGTGACTATGAAATAGCGACGAAGTAGTACTTACAGAAAACTTTTGGAGAGAGACTAGAGCGTCCTTCTCAAAACTGGCTTGATCACCAAAAAACTGAGAGGATGAAATTGATTTTGCATTTGAGAATTTCTGTCTTGCTTCACTGCTTTCCTCAATCTGTACAACATTGAATGAAACCAATTAATTCACACAAACTACTTGGAAGTCAATTGGAAATTGGGGGTCAAAAAACAAAATTTAAATAAGATTGCAACATTTTTACTATAACATGTACAGTAGTATGCAACAAAGTCTCTTCTAAAAAAGGGAACAGACACATGATCTGTTATGCATATAACGCAGACTTGTCATGGCTAGAACGAGATGAAATATTATAGGGCTAGCTACAAGTTAAAATGCATTGGTAACAAATTATCTATCAAAATATTATGTGCACAGAAACCATGCCCAAATTAACATAAAGTAACCAACAGTTTGGAGATTTCTGGAGCTAGAGCAGCATCAATGGGATAGGATCACCAATCCACTGGCTGCCAGATAACTATGCAGGAGTCAAAGTATTTATATACATCATGCGAAATTAAGAGAAGTTAGAACATTTTATCCATCTTCAAATGTGTACACCCAATCTATATGCAGATATGATGGGGACTTTTTTTTTACCACCCAAACATGAATATAATAGTTCAAATTCTTGTGTTACTCACTGATAAGGCTTCAACATGGACACATCAGTGTTTTTGGTAAAAAAGTAACAAACTAATTATTCATAGCATGTACCCACAGATTTTGATGACCTAACAGTGGGGATGCACACTCCCAAAAGAACTAGATGTTGTTTGTTTCAATCTCTAAATAATTCCCCTGAGTATTATAAATTAAGGTGGAATGCTGGAACTAAATGTTCCTCTTTGTAGTTCTGAATTTACAAAATACTTGCTCAATGGAGTTCACATATTCATGAGTTACAATATATGTCTGAATAAAACAGTTACCTGCACTTTGGATGAACTGGATGTAGATTTTTTGTGATACCCACTGTCCATCCCAAATTCAGCAAAGAAGTTGGACGACTTTGGGGGTGCAACATGTCCACTCATGTGGTTGTCTTCGGAGCTGCTCCCAGTCTTAGGAGCAGGTGTGTTCTCTACATATTCAAATCGAGAAGTATGGGGTTTGCTCCTAGTTGTAGTACTCTCAGTCACCGATGATGGCAGGACGGGAGCTGGTTCTTCGGGCTTCTGCTCATAGAGGCTTTCATTTGGCTACAATGCAGAAGTTGGACAGGAAATTCCACTTTACTTAAACAGACAATAAAACAAACAAGTTTTTGAGATTAGTGGGAAGCAATAAAATTAGAGAGTTATAAAGCTAACTTCCATTTGTCACAGTACAAAATAGGAGAACAGATATCGTTACTTGACAAATGACAACTATATGAAGAGAAACAGGACCAAATGGCAGTGCGTTCTCAAGTCAATGAAGTTTACACTGAATAAGGCATACCTTTGATGTAAGCTTCCGTGCACCAAGTCCACCAGTTTTATTTCCAGGCTTTTTAGCACCAATCGGCTTCTTGAAAGAATGGGTTGGAGCTCTAGGCGAACGAACAATCTCAGACTCTTTCTTTTCACTTACATTTTCTTTTGACACCTCTGCCAGCTTGAGATCTGGAAATGCAGCATCTTGATTTGAAGCCTGGGAAGCTGCAACTGGGGAAGATGGCCAACTAGTGTTGCCATCTTCTGTAGAGCTTTTAGCAACCTCTTTAGCGAGCAACTGCCGGTACAAGTCAGCTGCTCTTGAAGTATACTTTGCTTCAATTTTTCCACCATCTGTCCAACCATGCTGTTTAAAGAAAGCTTGTGCACGGTTGTTTCCTCCATAGACCATCATTTTCAGCTGTTCTGGAGTCCACGAGTCCAAATTTGTTGACCTGCATATTGTAGCAGTTATTTCAGTATTGGTTCAGTCATTCGATGTGCAACTGCATAAAGTAAAAATTTTAGTGAACTATGTTAAACTTCCCAAAGGATAAGATGTTAATGGTCAGGACCAGAAGGGAAAAGCATGTCATGTGCCAAAGATGTGAGACCTATATGACAAAGAATAACATTCAGAGAAAGTCAACCTGGACCATAACTCATATTTAATAGATCTACTCAAAGTCAGATGCCAACAATGTTGAGTCCATGATACTGATGTCACTCAGGATCATGACAGAGGAACTTTACAAATGTACCTTGTATCATACTGTTCTGGTTACTGCAAAATTATGAATAAACATGAAACTAAAGCAAAATTTTGGACCTCGACCTTTCCCTCGTGCATAGCATAGTGCGCACTAATATGTATATGCCACACCATATCACAACAGACTTTGGTACTATATATCACATGGCATCCAAAATTCCAAACAAGTGTGGCATACATACCAGAACACACAAAATTTATAAGCAGATAAAGCTGGAGAAGAGAGAAGCAAAAAATCACATCAGGTAGAACAAAATCCAGAATTTTCATTCAGATAATCGTATTTATTATATATTGAAGTTGTACATATATGTACACGTGATCAATCAGTCACCCACTGCAGCAGATTAATATTATTACTAATATGTACACGACTACACGTGATCAATCAGTCACCCACTGCGGCAGATTAGTATTACTATTAAAGTCCACGTACGTGGACAGGTGTGAGACGAGAAGGGAAGCAGGTGAGGCGAGACGACCTGACGAAGGAGACGTGGACGCCGAGGCTGCGGTGCACCGCTGAGCAGTCGATGCAGAGGAAGACGCCGTAGGTGACGGACGCCCACGTCGGGTTCTTGGCGTTGCAATCGAAGCACATCTGCATGCGCGCACCACCATCAGAACCGGAATTCGCACACAGAGAAAACACACACACAGACGACAATCACACAGAGCGAGAGAAAGTGCGATCAATCCTGAATCCACAATCGAATCGATCACCCATAAAATCCAATCGAATCCACAGTACCTTGTTGTCTGATTTGGCGCGGAGCTTGCGGAAGACGGCGTTCTTATCTGCCAAGGCCTCCGTCGCCGCCATGGCGCCCACCCACACCAGCAACGAACCCGATCGAATCGGACCCTCTCCGGACTGGAATCTTCTTCCCCGTGCTCGATCGATGGGTGGGCCAATCGATCGGCGCGGGAGAGAGAGGGAGAGGAGTGGCCGGGTGGGAGGAGATGGAAGGGAAGGGGGTGGAGGCGAGGAGGAAGAGGGAAAAATGGAGGAGGTGGGGTGGACGGTGCTGCCCCTGCCGGCCCTCCGCCTCTGCCTTTGCGTGCGTGCGTTGCGTCTCCTCTTCTCGTCAATGGAAAGGAAGCTAGTGGAGCAGTGGACTTCTCATTTCACGAGTCTTTCCTTGGGCCGCTTGTCTCGTGGACTTGCGGGCTCAAAATTCGTTGGGCTGTAACGCAAAACCGATTCGGCTTTTCAGCTGTCTTTGGTATTTCCACTATAAAAAAAAGCTGTCTTTGGGATTTTGCTAAAAAAAAAAAGCTGTCTTTGGGATAGCATATCTCGTCGTATGGAATCCTGGATCAAGCTCGGGCACCCAACAAAGTCATGTCACTAGCACGCTAACTGTTAGATACAGTAAGCTTGCGTATTGACTGTTGTGCGTCGTCGTTTGTTAGTCTGCAACTTGGCTCGTGAATCATCAACTCCACTCAGTCAAGTTCTCATTCCTCCATCTCGCGCCACCTCCACCTGTTCCGGCTCCGTCGTTCTACCTACAGTGCCGCCCACAACCTTCCTCCTGACCCTTCCTTCGCAACAGGCATGGGCACCATCTGTGCTCGTCTGTTGAAGCCAATAATACATCGGGTGTCACACCCCCTCACCGTCTGCTTCATTCTCCTGCAGAGCATCCTCAGCCATTGTGCTCCTGTTTTCACATGGTGCATCGTGAAGTACAGGGCATCGATACTGAGGCGCATCGACTCCAGCGGCGGCAGCGAATCGTCAAGGACATGAGTGAAAGAGAGACAATATATCCGAGGTCTAGTCAACCTTCTGATCATGGATCTCTTCTCGCCTTAGCCCTCAGCCTAGGATGCCAGGGGCAGCACGGTGGCGTCAATGGCAGGTCCGGTACTCCCGATTGCACACATCGGCCCCACCACCAATGCTTCTCCCCAACATCCGTGACGAGGCGAGAAAAGATCCATGGCCAAGAGCTTGGCTAGGTCTCAGATATGCTTCTTTTTCACGCATGTCTCGGTGATTCACTTCACCGACAAACACCTGTCGCTGTGGATACATGCCTTAGCTCCGACACCTAGTACTTCACGATGGCGATGCCTAAGGACAAGCGAACGCAAACGATGGAGGAACAACCGCCATTGATCTCTATCCATCCTCATGTCGTTCGCTTCCGCTTGATCTAGTTGCCAGCCCTTGAGAAGAGGCCAAACTTCTCAAGCGTCGCATGCGATGAAATACTAGCGGTGATCACCCCTTGCCTCCCCGATGCTCCTACCTTCCCCTCACCTTCAAGTGCATCTCTCTATACCATCACCCATGACAAGCGAACGCAAACGATGGAGGGACAACCGTCATTGATCTCTATCCATACTCATGTCGTTCGCTTCCGCTTGATCTAGTTGCCAGCCCTTGAGAAGAGGCCAAACTTCTCAAGCGTTGCATGTGACGAAATGCTAGCGGTGATCACCCCTTGCCTCCCCGATGCTCCTACCTTCCCCTCACCTTCATGTGCATCTCTCTATACCATCACCCATCACGTTGTACCTCAATTAACACCTGCACATGAGCAACCACCATGTACGAGCATAAGCCCACAACTTGACTCAACATCCGTCCATGCAACACCACTCCAATAAGTGTATTGTAGGATTCTCACAGCCAACGTAATTCCAACAGTTGTAAATGAACAAATGCAAGTTTATCACTTTGCAATGCCAATTTCATTACAAACCAATTTTTCATCACATACAACATTACAATTGGCAAGAGCCCATCCAATATTATTGTCGATCATGCACAAGTCATTTTTAAAGGTAGCCTCCGTCAGGTCAAGTTCTACTTTGAGGCTGAGCTATAGCCACTGTTTTCAAGTTTAGCAACCTAGCACCATATAGCCAGTGGAACAGAGGAACGAAAGGTATGTATAGGTTCGTTGGTAGTTCCAATTTATACTATTCCTCATAGGACTTTTAAAAAATTGTTCCTCATACATGTTAGGTTAGGCACCAATGTGGTATGTTGGTCTTTGTTATCATACCTTCCGCCCCAAAACAAGTACCTTTCTGGTTATACACCTCAATATTATTTTGGGACAGAGTGTTCCATGAAATTGTTAACATCCTCATTTCTAGTAGAATAATAATATTTCAATTTTCTGCAACAATTTCAGATAATTTACTAGCATAATAATTTATTTTGTATGGTCTACAAGAACTACAACACATGTCATCACACCTCCTATCATGTTGAGCTCCACCTCAGGGGCGAGAACAAATTTCTCAGTGGGTCCATAAGGACATTGAGTTCCTAAAACATGAGTTGATCTACATGAATGCAATCTTGCAAGAGCTGTCAAACAAAGAAAACCTTAACATCGAGACAAAAGTTTGGATGGACAACATGCGCGAGCTATCCTATGATATCGAGGATTACATAGACACCTTCAAATAGCTTGTTCAAATATATTCTTCTTGCTCCCTATTGTAGTTAATAACTTCTTCCAATATATTATTTGAAATGGAGGGAGTAATAATCTAAACAAGAACTCAAACAACCAATAATAACAATAACATTATGGGAAAAATTGTAGTTAATAACTTCTTCCAATATATAATTTGGAATGGAGGGAGTAACAAATCTAAACAAGAACTCAAACAACCGATAACAATAACGTTATGGGAAAAAATTGATAACTCAAACAATATGTACCAAATGGTACAAGAACAGATAACAATAACATTATGGGAAAAAATGATAACTCAAACAATCTACATGGTACCAAATGGTACAGGAAGGCAATATGAGCACCACCATCTCCAACCAGAATTCTGAATCCAAATCTATAGAATCTGCACATTTTTTTCTTGCCACCATGTCCCATGCTTGGTTATGCAGAGAAGCACTTTCAATTTCAGCAGCAACACAAATTATAAGAGATAATTAGAGTGTATAACAAATTGAACTCACCAACCTTCTGTGCTTGTTGTTCTTTCATCTTAACTGGATCTAACTTCAGATTTCAAACTTTCGGCACCCGTCATTATTTGGAGCAGAATGCCCACCTAAATATACATCATATCTGGCACTAGAAACTTCTATGGTAAATTGCAGCAACCCTACTGAATTGACACCTCCATGAAGCAGCAACCCTTGAGCAGATCTTGGAAGAACATGGTTGAAGGAACTACAGTAATTAAAAAAGAAAAAAGGAACAAACTACTAACTACTCTGTAAAGCTAATTACCAAATGGTGCTCCTTACTTCGACGTAAACTAAAAAGCGTAACATACCATGCCGATTACATGTTTGAAAGTTAAAAAAACTAGTAGTATGACCGTGCTAACGCTACGGTAAAAGACAAAATATAAAACAAGATAAAATTTACAAAAATAAAACAAACAATCAGATTCATTAAGTATGACACACGGTAAGAAAATAGGTGTTTGTGAAACCGATTCAAAAAAGTGGCTATATTGTTTAGAAATCTTCCTATAAATTACCTAGGTCACATGGTCAGATAGAGTAATTTCAGTCCAATACTCCATATAGTTGATCATCCATAAACCACAACTTACAGCATCTCCAAGAGTTTCCAAAACAATCTCCAAATCCATGATTTTTGATAAGATAGAAAAAACGCATCTCCAACAACTCCCAACCCCACCTCTCAATATTTTGGCATTTGGAAAAATTGACCCCCGCACGGATAAATACGCGTGCCTATCCATCGCGTCAATCTAAGAAGGAAGGATGCGGGAAAGAGTAAGAAGTAGGAC
Organism: Saccharum hybrid cultivar R570; assembly: GCA_038087645.1. Taxonomy (NCBI): domain Eukaryota; kingdom Viridiplantae; phylum Streptophyta; class Magnoliopsida; order Poales; family Poaceae; genus Saccharum; species Saccharum hybrid cultivar. The sequence continues at coordinate 29,843,414 of JAQSUU010000066.1, read as the reverse complement.
AGGTTCCTGATACAAATGAATCAGAGAGAAAGAAAGTATAAAAGTGGTTGTGGTGATTTAGAAATAGTTCGAGATTTCGGATGAAGAATTACCTCCAATCTTTGAGAGAGATTTTAAAACTGTTGGAGAAAGCCAAAAAAATGCGCTCCTAATTTTTTTAGTCAGTTCGAAAATTTATTAGCTTACCAAGTGATTTTTTAGAAACTATTAAAGATGCTCTTATCCTGTGCAAAAGTAAAAAAATAAACGTGAGTGATACATATACCATTGCAAATCCGGCAATGGCATACACAACAAGTAGATGATGTTTTACCCATCTGTTTGCATTCTCTCAGTGATCTTATCTATAATTGGCCAAGCTATCACTTTAATATCTGCTTATTTATCTCGGTACAACTTTGTATGCTCTGCTGCAAGTTTTATTACTCTTCATGTGTTGTGACCAAAACACCAAGGATTTAGAAAGGAATATTAGAATTAAAATACAATATGAAACTATATATTAATCATTAGGATCTACCATAGTTTTTATATCTCGACGATCCAATAGTTCTTGTCCGAAAGAATGCAAGACATGTATCTCACATTTTGTAGCATTCACAGCCACTAGGTAGCAGTAAAACTTCTCAATATTAATTGGAAGGAACACCTGCACTAATAGAATTTTATCTCAATTTTTCTATCTTTAAATTAACAAAATTAACATCCGCATGATATATATATATATAATAATTATTATGGCAGCGACAAGTTTACCATTTCTGCGTGTAAATACTTTTCGACCCTTGTATCAATTGCATCATCTTTATAGTTCAGTGCCACCTTAGGGTCTTCGTCGCATTTTAGCAAGTTGGGAATAAATGTATTTTCGAAATAAACATCGTCACCTTCTCTATGTTGTAGGTGTTCTTAATGCCGGATACAATGAATATAAGCACTTAGGACCTGTAAGACTGTAAAGAATTGAACCCACATATTTGATATACATCAATTAATGCAAAAGACAGTCTTAAACATACTTACAACAACATTCACTTGCTCACTATCACAGAAAAGACAATTCATGTCATTTCTGTTTACCCAATTATTATCGATGTTGATGAGTACCCTTTTTCTGGTGTTGCTTTTATGTATTCAATTATATCAACATTTTCTTCTGTACACTCATAATCTACAAAGAAATTATTTTTATCACCTAATTCCCAAATAAGTAAAGAAGATACAATTGAAGACCACTCACCTTGAGGCTGAACTTTTGCAATGTTTGACTTCATAGGTTTATTATGTCAGGATGATGCCTTCATCTGTGTGTTCAAGACTATTGACTTCACATCCTCGTCAACACGCTTCCTGTACTCCTCTTGTTCTAGCTCAACTATTTCTTCGACATTGTCTTCAATCGGCCCTTCTGCTACAAATACTAGAACAAGATAAGTACGAGAAGTGTGTTGATGAGGATGTGAAGTCGATAGTCTTGAACACATAGATGAAGGCATCATCCTGACATAACAAACCTAAGAAGTCAAACAATGCAAAAGTCCATCCTCAAGATTAGTGGTCTTCAACTATATCTTCTTTACTTATTTGGGAATTAACTAATAAAAATAATTTCTCTGTAAATTATGAGCGCACAAAATAAGATGTTGATATAATTAAATACATGAAAGCAACACCAAAAAGGGTATTCATCAACATCGATAATAATTGGAAAAATAGAGATGACATAGATTGTCTTTTCTAAGAGGACGAGCAAGTGAATGGTGCTATAAGTATGTTTAAGACTGTCTTTTGCATTGATTGATGATGTATACTAAATATCTAGGTTCAATTCTTTAGTGTCATATTAAAAATTTGCAGGTCCTAAGTGCTTATATTCATTATGTCCAGCATGAAGAACACCTACAACATAGAGAATGTGGAGATATTTATTTGGAAAATACATTTATTTCTAGCTTGCCAAAACGTGACCAAGACCCTAACGTGGCATTGAACTATAAAGATGATGTAGTTGATACAAGGGTCGAAAAGTATTTACACGATGATATGATAAGCTTATCGCTGCCATAATTATCATTATTATATATACAATATCACACATGTTAATTTTGTTAATTTAAAGATAGAAAAAATCGAGATAAAACTCTATTAGTGCAGATGTTCCTTTCAATTAATATTGGGAAGTTTCACTGGTACCTAGGGGTTGTGAATGCTACAAAACGTGAGATACATGTCTTGGATTCTTTCGGAGAAGAATTATCTGGCCATCGAGATCTCAAAACTACGATAGGGCTTAATGATTAATATGCAATTTCATATTGTATTTTAATTTTAATATTCCATTCTAAATCTGGGTGTTTGAGTCAAAATAGTTAAAAGAACCGGAAAGAGTAATAAAACTTGCAGTAGAGCATACACAACTGTACATAGATAAATGAACGGATATTATTAAAGTGACATCTTGGCCAATTATAGATAAGATCACTGAGAGAATGGAAACAGATGGATAAAAGATCATCTGACTTGTTGTGTGTGCCATTGCCAGACTTGCAACGGTATCCATATCACTTACATTAGTTTTTCACTTTTGCACAGGGTAAGTTGTGGTTTATGGATGATCAACTATACGGAGTATTGCTCTGGAATTACTCTATTGACCATGTGACCTAGGTAATTCATAGGAAGATTTCCAAACAATGTAGTCACTTTTTTGTCAAATAATCGGTTAATAGATCAGCATGGTGATGTGATAAGTAAATAGTATACAAACACCTATTTCTTTACTGTGTTTCAAATGACAAAAATGTTTGTTTTCTTTGTAGCCTCAAGTTTAAACAATGTGGGGATGGAGAAAGTCGTCAGTGGGTGAGTCCAAATAATGCTGTCGCCTCATCAAAGGATCAGTCGCTATGTGACATTTATGATGCGACAAAAAAATATTTAGTTATACAATATGTAAGACGTGAATCTTAGTAAGTCTGATTATTGATTTTATTTTTTACAAATGTTATTTTCTTTTGTATTTTACCATAACGTTAGCACGGGCACACTGCTAGTAAGAGAAGAAGGCTTGGGGAGAGATATAGGTCATTCATTTGTATGAAGTTGGATTATTTTGGTACACAAATTTGGGTGGATTTAGATTAGGCATGACCGAGGGGATGGTTGTAGTAAAAGAAATTTTGATATATTATAGAGGGGTAGAAAAGAAGCCACCATGAAATGGTAACATCTACTCCATCCGTCCCAAATTAAGTGTCATTCTCACTTTTCGATGAGTCAAACCATTTTAACTTTGACTAGATATAAAAAATATATTAATATTTATATTTCATAATTAGTATCATTGATAAATCGTTGAATTTATTCTTGCAATAAACTTATTTGAAGATATGAAGGCGGCCCTTAATTTGGAACGGAGGGAGTATAAGTAACAAAAGTTCAGATAAGTATCATCAACCATACGGGTGCCAAACATATTGTATCTTGCCGGAACTGGTTCCCCCTCCGCGAAGCCGGTGAATCTCCTCCGTGACGGCCGTCGAGTGGCCCCTCGCCGGAAATTCGCTAGATTCGGCCTCCTCTACCGGCAGCTGTCAGCCGTGGTGGACGTCGAGCGGGCGCTCATCGGCATCGGCATCGGCACCAGCCTAGGACCATCTTGCGGGAGATGTAGAGAGGGAGATTGATGAGAGAGAAATGAGGAATAATAATGAGGGCTGGCGTAGAAAGTATACAAGACCGAATGGAATACATACCATATACACCTTCACCTTGCATCAATCTCGAGGGTAAACATCTACGTCTAAAAATATGCCATCCCGGGTCAGCACCTTTTTTTTTTGCACCTTTGGGGAAACCAAATTCAGTAGATTGCTACGTTTGTACTTCACATGGAAAAGAATAGATGTGATTCAGCCGGATGGATAAAAAAGAAGATGTGCTTCAGGGTGGTTCCGGATGGAAAGAAATCGGCAGCCTGTTCGTTTCGCTGGTTTATTGTGGCTGAAGTACTATTCGCTGGTTTGTTGTGAGAGAAAAACACTGCTGGATGGCTGCTGATTCTGCTGATCCAGCGAAACGAACAGGGTGCAGGTTGCTGAGCATGTTTGTTGCAAGTTCAAAAATCATATAATTTTATTTAACTGGAAGACGGTACCGAATCTGATTCGATTCAATACATACTAGAACATATGATACAGTCATTACATAAACCTTCTAGCTACAAGTCTAGATGACCAATGAGATAGTATGTTCTGATCCGTTGCGATGCACGTATGGGCAATAAGCCAGATATGACTATAATCTAATAATAATGCATCATGTACTACTACTCTCAGTAAAACATACTAGAAGTCACACACAAACATGTTTTCGGCTGCTAAGGTGCAGAGTCCCACTACTAAAACAAATTTTTTGGGCCTTGGCTCATGGCCAGGCTTCGTTCCTCGGCGAGACCAGCCACAAGCCATGACCAGGACGAGTACCGGTACAAATCCAAAGTACGAACATCGGGTATTCCCAAGCAAGAAAGGAAAACAAATCCAAAATTAATTCTTTCAGGGAAAAACAAATCCAAAAAGATGAAAAATATAGATATTATACGCCCTGCAATTGCATAAACGATTCACACAAAATCAAAGATGTCCATGCTAATCAGAAGAAACTACTGTGAAGAGAAGTTAAAATTTCAAATGTGGAAACGAGATGTAGATTAATACGTACTTTTGGAGAGTAGCGTTCGTGTGGAAGAAAACCAGGAAAATTGTGGATAGGAGATACCGATCGTCGAGGCACCGTGGTCCGTGGGGATACTGCTTGCCCGGCTGCTGCGCCTTTGCGCTGGGCGCACGTCGTAAAGGCTCGCGGCGTCGCGCCTGCCTTTCGGTCGCCGGCGCATTACTGCGACCTGCAGCTGCCCTAGGGTTTGGAGATCAACGATAGGAATAGGATTGGAGCCTGGGAAAGCCGGGAGAAGTCGACAAGAGCAGAGGCGCAAGATCGAGTCTCTTTATCAGTTGGGCCCGTGGTGGCGGGAACTGGGCAAGGCCTTGTTGCGAGCCTGTGACGGCCTATGAGTATGTTTGTGACACGAATTGGGCCCAACTGAGCACTACCTACCTTTTACCATCGAGGGGTTTTTTTTTTGAGTTGTACAAGTAATAAGGTATTGTTTTCAATTCAGCCACACACCTTATTTACACGGTTTATTTATCGATAGTGATACGTTACGGGCGTCCGTCCCTGACTCTCGTTCGGACGCTACTCATCCTCATTCACTCATCCGCGTACCCGTTCACGTCCCCCGCTCACTCTGCGCTGCCCGTCTCCGCTCGTGCTGGACGGACTCCGCTCGCCCATGTCACCCCTGCTCGTGGGAAGGGCTCTGCCTGCACCGCTCATCGACGTGCTCGCGGCTCGCGGGACGAACTCTGCCGGCGCCGCCCCCGCCCGCGCCGCATGCCTCCCCACCTGGACTCGCACCTCCCGTCGCGGCCGCGCTCCATCCGCCTGCCGTAGACACTACCAAGGTCAGTGCCGCCGATGAACTCCGCACTGACGACCTCCGCATACTCTGTGGCATTGAGCTCTGAGTCGGCGTTGAGCTCGACAACGACGAACTCCATTCGTCGAGCAGCAAAATGACATTGCGTTGAAAGTGCATGTTGCAAGCTTATGTTTCAAGTGTTTCAGTTGTTTCAGAGGTATGTTACAAGGGTTTCGTATATATGTTGCAAAAACAGATATACTGTATATGTTGTAATGGTTGTACAATTATGTTGCAAACGTATGTTCTAACGTTTCATCTGTTTTTTTTAGACGTATGTATGTTGCAAGTGTGTTTATCTAGATATTGCATATGTTTTACACATATGTTGCAAAGTGTTTTATCTAGATGTTGCGTATGTGTTGCAATGGTTTTCCAAGTGTTTTATATGTTTTTTAAGTGTTTCAGACGCATGTTTCAAATGTTTCATCTATTTTTAGACGTATATTGCAAGTGTTGTATTTTGATGTTTTCAAAAGTAGATCGGGTATTGCATCTCCCTCCTCGTCTTCTGCTACCGCGCCTTGGTGTCTCCTCCTCGCCTTCTGCTGCCTTGCATCCTTCTTAGATTAGGGAGGGAGCGTGCCGGGGGTCGGCAGAGGGGGTGCACCGGTTCCGTTACGCGGCATGTAGCGCTTCGTTTTACTTTTTTCTGTTACGTGGGGATGGTGGGGCCTAGGCCGCTACGGTTCGGTTGGCGCATGCAGACGCGCTGTTGTCGTTGAACATCCAGACGCTAGTGCCTCCGTTTATTTATTGTTTGGCCATTGGCCTGTTTGAAAAATATCCAAATAGCCGTGGAAATTCAAATTCGGCACCGAGGAAATCTGTCCATTTGACACATCTTGGTCTCGTTGAACGTTTTTTTCGGCCATAACTCCTTGTCTTTATTATATAAAGAAACCTGGGCTAATCCAATGATAACAAGTGATATATACAGACACGTTCCTGCCAATATTCCGGGTCAGACATATATGTTGTCATACTGTTGGTTTAATTCGATTCTACTAAGTCCTAATGAAGAAGATTGTGAGCTCCGGCCCGGTGGCGCCGCCCTCGGGGTTGTGCATGTAGTACGTCTCGGAGTCCTTGGAACCAACGAGGCGGTCGAAATGCGCCCGCATGTAGGTGAGCTCGCCGTCGTACGGGTGCGACATATCGGCCGGCAACACGCCGGCGCCCATGGACGTGGAGTGGAGCAGCCGCATGACGCACTCGTCCCGCTCCGTCGCCTCCCGCCGCGACGCGTACCCGACGCTCTCGCCGTTCACCTCGGCCGTCCACACCGGCTCGTCCAGCAGCCGCACCGATGACCCCACCTCCGCCACCGCCTGGTGATGCTGCTTTTCGCACTCGAGCGTGACGCGCACCATCCCCGCCGCGCTCACGTCCTGGATGAACTTGGCCGTGGGCACGCCGATGTCCAGCAGCACGCACGGCGGGCTGCCGGGGCTCTCGTGCAGCGCGATGGTGATGCGCGCCCGGCGGTGGCCGTACAGCGTCCCCGTGGCGTGCGTCGCGCCGTGGAAGTGGCTCCGGACGCCGTTGGCGCCGTGCAGGCCCGGGAGGTGGTGCAGCGACGGCATGCCGCGGCAGGACGGCGCCTGGATGGCCGGGAACGACCGGAACGCCGCGCGCACCGACCGCATGAGGCGCCCCGGCCGCGACCGCTGCTTGCTGCTGCCGTGCTTCTGCTTCTGCCGCACCGGCGCCGGCGGTGGAGGCGGGGGCGGCGTCGACGCGTGCAGGAAGGGGATCTCCGGCAGCGGGGTGGCCGGCGAGGTCCGCGGGTTGGGGATGGAGGTGGCGCCGAGGAAGGCGATCTCGACGGTCTCCGTGGAGGTCGTGGGTCGCCCGGCAGGCTGTGTCATGAGGCGGTCGGCGCTGCCGTGGCAGCGCGGCGTTCGGGTGGGGCAGGTGAAGGGAATGCCGCGGCGCCGGCGATGGCATGCGTGAGGAGAATGGGCGTGCGGTTTGGGGAGGGCGCGCCTTAGTTAGGAAACAACACCGGCGTTGGGCGCAAAGGAATGGCCCTGCATGAAACGAGGAAAGCGCACACAGCCTGTCTGCCTTCCTACCTGTCTGTAGCGAAATTTACTAGCAATATTAGGCTGTGCTTAGTTTCCTATGGAATGCAAAATGCAAAATGCTAATTATTTTTGAAACGGTAAAAATGCAAAATGTCAATATTTTCATGGGTGTGTTTAGTTCCATCCAAAATGCCAAATCTTTCATGGGATGGGTGAGGGCTTTTTGGCTTTTTTTTTACCTCTTAAGGCCAAAATCCAAAATGGAGAATGGATACCTTTTGTCAAAAATTTTACATGGCGTTTAGTTCCATTTTGCAAAATGATGGATCAAGACCCAAAATCTGTGTTTAGTTCCCTATGGAATGCAAAATGCAAAATGCCAACTATTTTGGAATGATGAAATACAAAATGCCAAAATTTTCATGAGTGTGTTTAGTTCCATCTAAAATGCTAAATTTTTCATGAGATAGGTGAGGGCTTTTTGGCCTTTTTTTTTTGCCTCTTGAGGCCAAAATCCAAAATGGAGAATGAAAACATTTTTGCCAAAATTTTTGCATAGTGTTTAGTTCCATTCTACAAGATGATGAGCCAAAACCTAAAATTTTTTAGATAAAATAAGGAACTAAACACAACCTTAGTTTATCTTTCGGTTTCAGAAACGAACCGAAGACGACGATACTTTATATTGAAGATGAGAATAGAAGATGGATCAGAATATCTGATCTTTAGCGGGTGTCTGAGCTGTTGTCGGAAAACGGAAAGTGGAATGAGGATGTTGTCAGACAATCTTTCGTTCCTGTGGATGCTCCCGCCATTTTACGTACGCCGGCTCGACTTCTTCTTTTTTTTTTTTGAGGGGAAGCTCGACTTCAGTATGAAGATACGTGGGCATGGGAACCGGAGAAACACGGAGTTTACTCTGTCCGGTCCGCCTACAGATACTTGGTATGGCGCGCGTCAAGGTGACAAATGTACAGGATACAAGCACCTCAGGAAGAAGGTTTGGAAGCTGAAGGTACCATCGAAAATCAAAGTCTTCAAGTCACGTGTTCTCCATGAATTCTTTCCTTCTCATCAAATTTTACACTGCAAACATATTGAGTCAACAGCGCATTGCAAAGTTTGTGGATCGGATTCGGAATCCATCAGGCATGTGCTGGTGATTGCACGATCGCTAAAGCTTTCTGGACTCAGACTATTGTTGCTACAGGTATCAAGCTCCCGCCTTTACATCCTGAAACCAGGGCACACGACCTGATCGAGGGGCGGGCTGGTTCAGAGCGAAGTCAAGCAACGATTATTATTGGTATGTACTCGCTTTGGATGCAGCGAAACAGAAGAAGACACGGTGAGCAATCCTCACCAATCCAAGCAGCGGTTCAGCGGGCGATTGACTTGGCATTTGATCTCGGTGAGGTTCAGATCCAGCAGACATCAAAGGAAGTTGGAATTGCTGAACCGAGATGGGAGAAGCCGCCGTCGGGATGGATTAAATGTAACACCGATGGAGCCTTCTATGAACAGCAATGGCAAGGAGCAACAGGTGTTGTGCTGCGTAATGACACTGGTGCTTTTATTTAGAGGCGGCGCACACTGGTACAACCACTGCCTGGATGCTCTAAGCATGGAGGCATTAGCCTGCCGGGACGGCCTAGCATTGGCGCTTCAGGCTGGGATTCAGAAGGTTTGGCTTGAGACCGACTGTCAGGAAGTAGTAAAGCTATGGCAAGCTGTTGTGAATCAAAGATCAGTGTGGTCTTGATCATCAAGGAGATTAGGGAGCTGAGCACTCTTTTCCAATATTTTAAATTTTCTTTCGTTTGTCGATCTTGTAATAAGCTAGCTCATGCTTTAGCCAAAAAGGTCACAGGTGATACGCGAGTTGGGTGGTGGTCGGTGGTCCTATGCCCCAACTAGCGTTTCGAACCTGCTGTCCTCAAATTGTAACTTTGCTCCCCCATGATGAATGAATCTCCTTGATCGCAAAAAAAAAGGATCAGACCACAGTATCTGGCCGAGCAGTTGATGTTTGGCAATAAGGCAAATGCATTCTAATTCTAATTCTCTAAATTTGGCTTGGCCACTAACGAATAGTGGTGGTGTCTTTCGGATCAATGTCTTCTTACTCATAATTAGGTGGAATTAGAATGGAAGTAAGTATGCTGATTTTTCAGTGTTCCCTCCAGACCAAATTATAAATCGTTATGACTTTTCTAGTTACATTGCTCTTAATATACATCTAGATATAACATATGTCTAAATACATAATAAAAATTATATATATAGAAAAGCAAGAATGACTTATAATTTGGAATGGAGGTAGTAAACCATAAACTATCCAACACCAATATTTTGAATGTTCTTAAGCTAAATCTTTAATTGTATACTTTGTTTCAGGTGTTCAACCTCCACTAAACTTTTTTTTTGATTGAACAAACAAGAGATCTGCATATTATATTGGTAAAGAAGTTAGACCTAGACTGGCTAATACATGACCAACCACGATAAAATAACCGACAAGACAACTAAACTAAAGTGGTAGAAACAATAAAAAAGCCTGACAACAACTAGTGTGGAGCAACACCAACATCAGTAATAAAAACAGAGCTTAACAAAGAGACAAAGAAGTTCCTCTAACAAATATCCCAAAAGACATGACCTTTCAAACACATGAGTGATTTGAGAAGGCCAAGTGGCAATAGTTCCAGTTTGCATAGTCTTGAATTGTGCCCTCCTTTAGTTTATAGTCATTCCCAACAAGATCCAAATCTTTTACCACTTTGCATTGGGCAAGACGGACACTTCGATAAAGTGAAGATCTGTCATAAGACATGCTTGCGCCTTCCTGTTCCAACCATCAACATTGAGTGGTATATGGGAGGACACGCATCGTTCTGCGCAAAGGGGATGCTGCCTTCATCGCGCTTTGTTGTCTACAAGTTGGAGACTCCTTTGCATTGGCTTGAACAACAGGTTGGCTATTGCCCTGGGTTTGATTCCGTGGTAGTAATCTAATCGATTCGACATGGGTCTGTGTGAGTCTTCAAAAGTTTAAGCACTCAAAACACAATGGATTTATCCTGGTTCAGACGTCTAAGCCCTATGTCCAACGGTGATGTTCTTCGTGTTAGAATGCTCAATCGAGTTCATACAAGAGAGAGAGAGAGTTTGTGGTAGGAGAGCACTATGCTATTGGTCTAGGGTTTGATCGGTTCTGTCCAAAGGCTAATTGCTCGATCCCTTCTACAGGAGCCCATTGCCAACCTTATATACCGGATGGCGATGAGAGTCAAGTTATACAGTTATGAGGGTTTGTAGGGATTCTAGTCCTTTCGTGACGGCACCAATTTGTCAATGATGGGAGTCAAGTTATATGAATGTTAATTTAGAGCCTATTTGGTTTGCTTTCAAAATATGCTAAACCAAAAATTTGGCAAATTAGGATTTTGGCTACTAAAAACTTGCCACCTCTCACACCATGAGCAAAAGTGAGGTTTGTCTCGGCGACGAGACAGTGGGCGTGTTTGGTTGCCCGCATAAGGGCGAACCTGGCCCGTGGGATGCAACCCACGCGTATTTGGTTGCCTGCTCGCCTCCCCCAGCCAGGCTCATCGCATGCAAAAGCCCCCCTTCGGCCTGGCTCCCGAAGAACGCCCGATTTGGCCGTTCCTCTTCAGCCTGGCTCGCTCCGTGCTCTCGCGAGCGCGCGCGCCTAGCGATTCCGTGTGCGGGGAGATGGCATGAAGTTCCTAGGGTTACCTCCACCGTTCCCGCCATTCACCGCCTATATATCTTCCCTCCCGCCTCCTCCCTCTCTTCTTCTTCTTGTCGCTCCCTGTCTGCGCCGCCGGTGGGTGCTCCATTTGTTCTTCCTCTAGTCCACCGTCTTTCTTGGTTGATTCGTGCCCTACTAATGCTTCTCTCTCTCTCTCGATTTGTTGCAGGTGCCGTGGATCTGACGCTTCTCGAATCAAGTGAGTTTTTCCCCTATTCTTTCTCCATCTTTTCTCTCCGATTTGGAAACCCTAGGTCACCTTTTGTTGTTGATATCGCTGCAGGCACACCAGATCTGATTTCTTGGTTGTTATTGATTTTTCTTTTTTTTGTTTTAAAAATCCTAACTTGTGTATGCTAATCCCCTTTGCTTTGGTTGTGTGTTTGCAGATCCGACCTCCCTCACCTGTTGTTGGGCTTTTGCTGGTGCTCCTGCTTGTTGACGTGGGTATTTTGTACATCTACTCCCGCTCTCGCCTCTCCCTTAATCTGTAGCGTGCGATAGTGAGTCCTGCATTCTTGGATTCGGATGCATGTCCTACTTTCTGAGATTAAGAGCAAGTATATGAAGTTGCCATATTTTTCTGAGCTGCTGCCCAAGTCCGTGATGATGCCATATTTTTCTGAGCTATTGCCCAAGTCTGTGATGATGAAAGTCTTAGTCTTAGCATATGTCCTAGTCTATGATGATTCCTTTTTCTGAGCTTTTGTCCAAGTCTATGATGATGACATTGTTATTCTGAGCATATGTCCAATTATGATAAAATGTAAGCATTTGTCCTTAAAATCCATTCATTTTTCTAGATGGACTTGGAAGAGAAGAGACACATTCTTTTTGCTCATGCTGGTGCTCTTATCACTGCTATGTATGCCCTGCTGTTGGCTAGACTTAGAATGCTTCAGTGTGAGCGGCCTCCGATCAGTTATGGTCCACTGAGCATTAGAGATGAAGAGCGCCAAAGGAACCTAAACTTAATTTACAACTACAATGATATAGAGTGTGTGAACATGCTTCGCATGAGAAGGACCCCTTTTTTAGTTTGTGCAACTTGCTTAGGGACAGAAAACTACTTGCAGACAACATAAATTCTTGTGTTGAAGAGCAAGTTGCAATATTTCTCCAAAATATTGTTGGTCATAACCAACGATTTAGAGTTGTAAAGCAAAATTGGAGAAGGTCTATAGAGACAGTCCACTGCCATTTCAAAGATGTGTTGTATGCTATTGGTGAACTTAGACAAGAGATGATTAGACCTCCAAGTACTGAGACACCAATAAAGATTAGCAATAGCCATAGATGATATTCTTACTTTAAGGTAAATAACCTGTCATATAGCTCTTAGGATGTTGGTGCATTAGCTCAAGTCAATTTACTATGAAATCTTGGATGCCATGTAGGACTGTATTGGGGGCCATTGATGGGACTCATGTATTTGCTAAAGTTCCAGCCAAGATGCAAGCTGCATTCAGGGGTAGAAAGAATAGCCCCACACAAAATGTGCTTGCTGCAGTTAGCTTTGACTTAAAATTTACCTATGTCCTGGCTGGTTGGGAGGGATCAACACATGATGCCACAATTCTTGCTAATGCATTGTAGACAGAGGATGGGTTAAGGTTTCCACCAGGTAATTAAATCAAATGTGCACATAAGAAATACATGTAACTGCAAAATGATGAAGCTAATTGAACTCCACATTTGTTTTAGGCAAGTTCTTCTTAATAGATGTTGGATATGCTTGTCGGCCTGGATTTCTTCCTCCTTATTGAGCCACTAGGTACCATCTAAAAGAATATGGGAATAGGAACTACCCAACCAACTCAAAAGAGTTGTTTAATTTGAGGCACTCCAGTTTGAGAGTAACTGTAGAAAGGGCATTTGGGGCTTTGAAGAACCGTTTTTGCATCATTGACACCAACAAGCCATTCCATCGCTTGAGGACACAAATCAAGCTAGTGCTTGCATGTTGTATACTGCATAACTGGATCCTTAGTTTTGGGGTTGATGAGGTTGTTCTAGAAGAATTTTCTTGGGTACCAAATGACACCGACAGTCAGCTCCACCCTGCTCATATGGATGACAATGCTGCCTGGGTACTGAAGAGGGATGAATGGGCCAACCGCATGTGGGCTAATAGGGGTCTTTCTAGAATCTAGAAATTTTCTATGTATGATTAAATTGTCTATAAGTCATTTTATTTAGGACAAATGCTATGATGGTAACTTTTCTAAGATTATGGACATGTGCAATGATGAATATTTACTTTCTGTGATACTACACTTGTTCTGAGGCTTTGGGCATTAGCAATGATGAATACTTACTTTCTGTGATACTACATTTGTTCTGAGGCTTTGGGCAATAGCAATGATGGTTTATTTTCTATTATACTACACTTGTTCTGAGGCTTTGGGCAATAGCAATGATGATTTATTTTCTGTTATACTACACTTGTTCTGAGGCTTTGGGCATGTGCAATGATGATTAGTTTTCTGTTATACTACACCTGTGCTGAGGCTTTGGGCATGTGCAATGATGATTAATTTTCTGTTATACTACACCTGTGCTGAGAGTTTGGGCATGTGCAATGCTGGATTAGGCTATGGCTGAGGAGGTGATGCCTGCTGATGAGCTTGTGTTTCCTGGATTGGATGGTGGCCATGTGGCTACTGACAATGTGGTTGTTGTGGATGATGTGGCTGGGTTCATACCAGCTTCACAGGTTCTGGCTCAGCAGAGGACCTCTCTGAGGTGGATTGAGCCCATGTCTGCCTTTGTGCTGAGGCAGATGTGCCAGCTTGTTTCCACTAGAGTCAGGACTGATAAGGGCTTCAAAGAAGTGCACCTCAACAAGGTTGCAAAGGCCCTGCAAGAGTTCTGTGGTAATGAGGTTAGTGGTATCCAGGTGTACAACCACCTGAGGAAGTGGAGGCAGATGTGGGTGAAACTGTCCAAGTTGAGGGACCTCAGTGGAGCTCAATGGGATGAGGATAGCTGCATGATTGTTCTTGAGGAGGAGCACTACAATGGTCATACCAAGGTTTGTAACCTGACCACTTTATATTCATCTTTGCATGATTGTTCTTCATTGTTCTTCAATTATGACTAACCTGGGATTGTTGTTTTTGCAGGACCACCCCAATGATGCTCCACTGCTGAACAAGCCCATACAACACTACAAGCAGATGATGGTCATCTTTGGCAATGGTCAGGCAAAAGGAAGTGGGCAATGCGCTCCAATGAGCCACTTGGCATACCATCTGACTATGCTGAGAGCTCACTCAAGACGGAGGCAACTGAGATCCTGCATAGTGGCAAGACTGACACTGTTGATGCTACCAAGAGTGAGGGTGCAGTTGGTAACAAGAGGAAGAGGTCCATGCTAGCAGAAGAGGATGTGGTTTTGTTCACAGGCATGGCAGAAGCAGTGAAGGATGTTGCAGATGCTATTCGCTCGACCAAGGTTGAGGATTCCCACCCAGAGCTGTATGGTGCTGTCATGTTTGTGCCAGGCTTCACTGAAGAAGCACTGATGTGTGCTTATGGCCATCTGCTGGACAACAAGACCTTGGGTTCAGCGTTTGTCAAGATGTCTGACTCCCACCGTGTGCTGTGGCTTAGGACTACTTGGCCAAGCACCACTACATGTGAAGGGCTTGACAGCTTGGGGTTAATCCTTTTGTGCAGTGCCTGCATTATCATGGTGGTCTTTTGATGCAGTGCTTGCCCCGGTGCAGTGGTGGCCTCTTTTGTGCATACCTAACTACAACTGGTGGATGTGCAGTGGGTTGACCTTCTCTTTTGTGCAGTTGATGTGATCCTGCATTATTTACTTACTAACACTAACATATAGTTAGTGTCTTAGATAACCCTACACTTACTTCCTAGATCAACCTAGCTAGTGGAGTAATTTGAACCTTGTGGCAATCTGACCATGTGTCCATTGCCAATGATGTGAACCTAATCTGGGCACTTGCCTGTGACTGTTCTTTCATAATTTCATTCTGAGCACATGCCTTATTGCCTGTGATGTTTCTTTTTCTTATATCTGAGCACATTCCATTGCCTATGATGTTTTTGATTGATCCGAGCACTTGTCCATTGTCTGTGATGTTTTTTCATTAATCTGAGCACATGTCCATTGCCTGTGATTTATTGTCTTTGATCTGCACATTTTGCGTAGGTATGGCATGGTAAGTTGTTCATTGTGGCAGGAAACCTGGTGTATACTCCAGTTGGGCCGAAGCACATGCTCAAGTGCATCGATTCCCTAGGAATGTGCACCAGAAATACAACTCCAGACCGGAAGCATTTCAAGCATTCTATGGTAATGGACCTCTTCCCCCAACCAGTCAATCCACCTCTACTAGAGCCTCAGAATCCACCTTTGATTGAAGATGCTGAAGTTCACCATTTTCATATGTGTCGCATTTCAGTTAAAGTTGTAATAATCATAGTTATCGCTCTGATGATAGGTTTCCTAATTTCGAAGTTGTTGTAATCTCATTTCTCCTGTAGCCGGACTCATTTTAATTTTGCTTTCCAAAATGATGTAATATTCATTGCAAACAAGTGTTGTAGAAAACTTTGGTTTTGCTGGTGGTAATCATACCACTAAAAGGAAGTGGTGACTCCACCAGCTTATATGCAGGCAACCAAACATGGTTCCTGCATCCCCACAATTTAAATTTGATGCAAGGGAAGGGAAGCAAACACCATCTGCATCTGGCCAGGCTGCTGGGACCAAACAGCTACCCCTGTATCCACTCATCTTGGACAAAGGGGGCCTGGCTGGCTGATGCGACCCAGGCTGAGCAGGAAAGGGAACCAAACACGCCCTGCGGCGCCGGCCACCACATGTCACGCGTATGTGCTGGTTGCTGCTGCTGTCGCTTCGTATTGCGCAGTACCACTAGGCAATACTGCTTGTTTGATCGGTCTCGTCTGAGTCTATCACTAGTATAGCTAGTCCTTCAGGTTGATCGTATGCGAGCTGTTTGGATCCAGGGATCCGTGTGACATCGAATTTTTGGACGTTAATTAGGAGAACTAAACATGAAGTAACTATAAAACTAATTATATAAGCCGTGATTAATTCACGAGATGAATTTATTAAGCCTCCTATGTATCTCTCCCACCACCCAACCAAACAATCATTTATGATCAAGTATAGGATTCTACCATTTTGTATTAACATCTACGAATTGTGTTTAAATATTTTGGCTCCTAAAGAGTTTTCAATTAAAAACTTCAAATACGAAGTTATATATCTCGACTATCACTATAATACGGATATAGGGTGTTTCTCCATTCAAGGTTGTTAAAATTTTTGAGAATTCGAATGAACTTTAAAAAGTGAGAACTTAGAGTGTATATTTGGACCACAAAAGATCTTAAATAAAAAACTCGTCGACTACAAAGTTTTAGATATCATTGAGCTCTTTAGTTTTGATATATATTGTCTTTATCCAACTTTCATTTGAAAATGTTATGAATTTATTTGTTAAAGCTATTTTCGAAGGCTAACTTAGTGTATGTTTGATTCGGACTGTGAAAAAAGTTATTTTGAGCTATGAGCTGTGGGAAAACGAATTTAAGTTATGTCTTGTGAAAAAATATAGGTTGTTTGGTTAAAAATAACTATAAAACCTATCGTAATCTCTTTATCTCTCTTGAAACAACTGTAAAACATCTCTCTATTTCCACCTATTTGGGAAAAAATGAAAACCAAAAGCCAAAAGCAGGGCTCATGGTTCTACGAAAATTGTACTGCACGAAAGCAGTTTCTGGAAAAGAAGCTTCTAGTTCTACCCGTTTGGTTGACATTTTTCTTTTTAGCAATAGAAACATTTTTCAAAAGCTCAACCAAACAACAAGCTTAGTCAACCACCCCCTGTAAATTGATTTTTAAGAGTGGTTGACATAAGAAAACGTCTCTAAAACTATATGTTTTAGGGGCGGTTGTTTTATATCAACCATTCTTGAAAATAAGTAGATTTTTAGGTGTTGTTTTATTAGGCCAACCACCCATGAAAATCGATTCCTAAGGCGGTCTGTAAGTTATAATGAATTAAACGTTTGCTGAGATGGTTGACTAAGTCAACCTCCTGAAATACGAGGAGATTGTAAAAAACATTTTGTGCAGTAGTGAACTAAAATCTATCACAACAAGATAAAGATAGGAAAACATCTACATAAGTATTATTTTAAAATATGAGCAAACTGGAGTGAGCCAATATAAGCAATTTTGATTAGTTGTTGATCCAAAATTAATTTATCCATTCAACTGGGAGTGAGTCAATATTAGCAATTTTGATCAGTTGTTGACTTGTTGATCCAAGATTTATCCATTAAATTTTAACACTTGATGCCTTTTACGACAATTAGGCCTCGCGGAAGCACTGAGTAATTGACTCACGTTCTAAGACTGGAGCACGTCATCGATCTTATGCATGCACAAATCATTGCGAGCATACAAGCCAAATATCTTGATGGTAGCTTCGTTTGCGGTGGCCAACGATTTGGCTGGGTCGCAATATGGTTAATGGAATCAGCTCCTGACTTGACAATCCCCTATAAAAGACAGATCCCTCCAAACGTATGGTTTTTTTTTCCGGAACAACTTGTAATTTGGAATAGAGGGGGTAAAAAAAAGAGGCCCTGATTAGACTTGAGGAGGAAAGATGCTACACTGCAAACTAAGTCAGGGCCTTGTTTAGTTTGCAAAAAAAAATTTGAACCCGATAAATAGTACCACTTTCGTCTTATTTGATAAATATTGTCCAATCGTGGACCAACTAGGCTCAAAAGATTCATCTCGTGATTTCGAACTAAACTGTATAATTAGTTATTTTTTTACCTATATTTAATACTCAATGCAAGCGGCTAAAAATTGATGTGACAGAGAGAGGGTGAAAAAATTCTAACTTTTGGGTGCATCTAAGCAAGGCCCAGGTGTATAGTACTGTGCATGCATGTGTAGTCCCGTTGGGCTCGGGTTTGGGCTGAATAACCGATGCATCAGGATAGACGCGCTTATTTGCATATATGCATGCGTGTATAGGCCGGCCCGGCCGGCACCTGTAGGCATCAAAGTTTCTGATGCTTTTTTTTGACAAAACTCGACAAAGTGAAATTCCGTGGAAGCGGAAATATACGGGAACCGGAAAGCAAAGAGAAAATCAGCGAAAACCAAGCATGCATTAGCTATACATACTCAGATCATATATTAAACAAAATAAAATAAAGTTGATGCTCGAACGAAGGGCTAGCTAATAAGCTTCTTCAGGCCGGATACGTACCCTTGACAGAATTATATATTCAATACAATAGCTCCTGCTTATGTATATTCATTGAACACGTGATTGCTGTCTCGAACTATAACAAGTAACACTCCTAGTAACTGACAAGAAAAACGAATTGCTTTATTTGCCTCAGAAGCAGGGGATCGGAGCGGACCTACTACCTGTCAACGAACGAGTAGCTAGCGTTACCAGGGCCTTGTTTAGATTGAGCCAAAAAAAATTTCTCTCTCTTCATCATATCAATTTTTGCACGCATACATAAAGCATTAAATATAGATAAAAAAATAATTAATTGTACAGTTTAATTATAAATCACGAGACGAATCTTTTGAGCCTAGTTAGTCTATAATTGGACACTAATTATTAAATACAAACGAAAATGCTACAGTTAGAAAAATTTTAACTTCTCACGATCTAGACAAGGCCGAGGCCAATTGCAAATTTGCAATGGCGCAGAAAGCTACTCCATGCGAATGCGATGCCCCACTTGCCCTACCCCTAGCGGTTCTCCACTCCAGCAGTGAGCAGTAGCAGTAGTTCATCACTCAAATGATGTGACGTGAATACACGGATGGATGGAACCTGGAGGTGCATGAATCCCGCACGTACCACTCGATCTGAAGAAACGATAAACACGTGCGTGAGCCATGACATACAACCTGCCATTTTCTAATGTGTGTACTCCCTTCGTCGAGAAAAGATTTGCAATTCTAGAGCCAAAGGTCTATCTATCCCTGATAAAAACACAACTAGTGGAGTAGCTGTGCGGGTCTTGACGTGAAAAGAATAGTTGTTTGTGAAGCTTTGCTGGACGTCTAATGATGAAAAAGTTTAATATTTTTATTATTCTTCCTACTGCTGTGCTGGTCTATGGGGATTTCAATAAGTATAATCATCACCATTTGCACCCATCGTAAGGAATACATTGAGGGGAGGGTGCTCAGCCGGGATGGTCAAGTGACCAAACTCCTTAGCGGGAGGTCCCAGGTGGCGCGTTCGCTGGGACCGAGCGACGTCACCGGCTAGACTAGAATCTGGTCCCCTACATTAAGCTTCCTTGAAGCCGGAGGGCACCCCAGCCTCTACCCTCTTTATCGTAAGGAATACATGTAGGGCACATGTGTCTTTTACCTGCGTGCCTAATTCAGCCACAACGTTGTATGAAGTGATCTATGTAGCTTCAAAAATAGCCTATATGTATTGTGCAACCAATCTTTTGTGCAATTCATAGTGTGCCCATACGGCTATGGTCCGCTCATAAGAATAAACAAAATAAATTATCCGCTCATAAGAATAAACAAAATAAATTATCTCATCCTTGTCCACGGTCCGTCCCAATCGATATTGTTGTTGCTCTCTTCATATGCCACGCTTGCCATGGGCGACGAACGGGAGCTACAGGTTGCACCGGCGTCACCAAGGATGAGTGATGCGGAGGCGAGTGCGACGATGAGGGAGCCCATGATCAACGACAATAGTCGACCCAATGCCTCGACGGGGATTAGCTCATGAGCCGTCGTGCCCATGGCCATAGTGAGGGGAGGGCGAGGCAGGCAGGCTTGGTGGTTGTGTGGCGCATGTGAGGTGCCTAAGGAAATGACACGGGTGGTGAGGCGGGGGCGTGAGGAGAGGAAGCAAGTGGTGATAGGGTGGCGGCGGTGATATTGCTTGTGCACGGGAGGGGAAGGGGGAGGGGATTGGAGCGAGCGAGCCACCCGAGATCTAGAAAGAGAGCTTCACCATCATAATCAGAGAAGAAGGGGCACCAAACGGCATAGGGATTGTAAAACCTTTGGTATTACGAGCTCGCTTAGCGCCTTGTTTAAAGCTTAAAAGGATTAACAAACCAAGTGAAAGTCCCTAGTTTGGTTTTGGCTAATTGATGAAACCTAGGACTAACCTTTGTATCTAAGTGGATGATTTAGATAAAGGTGGTCATTGAATATGAGACATGACATTGACTCATGTGACCAAGATGGTGAAGACCAAGATGAGGCTTGGCTCGATGGACCGGTTGTGAAGGTGAAGGGCAAGTCGAGGCTTCGAAGCGAAGGACCATGCGATGGTGAAGCTTGAGCAAGACTTGGCGCCGATGGACCGATGCAATGGTGAAGAGCAAGTGAAATCAAGGTCGATGGATCGAGACGGTCATGTGATGATATGAAGTGGATCATATCATTTGGAGAAACAAAATGGGCTCAAGGCAAAGGTATAACCATAGGGCCATTTTGTTTTACACTCAAGACACCATAGAGGGTGTGAGTGGTTTAGGGTCGATAGTCGAACTATTAAGAGGGGAAGTCTTATCGGTTAATCGACGTACGGGTGCCACTAGGTGAATTCATGAAGTGCATTGCATGTAGGGCCTAGTGAGCTAACTGGAAAACCTTTGGAAATGTTTGAGAAAAAGCTAACACACAAGCACATGGAGATGTACACTTGATGGTGTTGGCACATTTGCAAAGGTGGCGTTGGTCGCGCTGTGGTTTGGGCGGTAGAGAGGGTTTGGTTCCTTTCTCCCTCCCACCGAGCTTGCGAGCGCGGGATTCAGGCGATTTCGGGGAAATGAAATGCCTATTTTCCATTACGCCAGAAGTCGGAAAAGAAACGGAGGCGAACGGAGGTCACAGAGGTGACCGGACGCTGCACCGGACGCGGTCACGGAGTGACCGGACGCGTCCGGTCAGTACAGCGCAGCAGTCAGGCGCGCGAGTTAGGGTTTGCAACCGGCGCGTCCGGTCACTCGCGGGACCGGCGCGTCCGGTCATGCGCCCTGAGGGAACTGCAGATTCGCAAGGACGATCGGACGCGGTGCGCGTCCGGTCACACATGATCGGACGCGTCCGGTCGTTGTTGGAGCTTACTGGACTCCGACCGGACGCTGGCACTGTCGCGTCCGGTCGTTGTTTCGCGGGCGCGTGGTACAGCGACCGGCGCGTCCGGTCGGTTGAGCAGCGCGTCCGGTCATAGCGTTTGACCGTTGGCGCGCAGTGACCGTTGGAGGATCTAACGGTCGTGTTTGAATTCGGTGGACACGTGGACGTCACTGGGCGACCGGACGCGGTGAAGCGCGTCCGGTCAGTTTCGACCGGCGCGTCCGGTCGTCCCGAAAAAACGGTCAGTGGAGTGGCAACGGCTCTATTTGGATGGGATGCTTATAAATACTCGTTGGCCGGCCCTTGGGGAGCTCTCTTGGCATTTCTAACATTCTTGTGCATCCTTTGAGCTAAAGCAACTCCTCCCACTCATCTCTCTTGCTTGATTGCAAATCAAAAGTGAGATTGAGTGATCCCAAAGTGCATTGCATAGCTTGAGGGCATCTAGTGGCACTTGTGGGTGGTTGAGCCGGTGGATTTCTTGTTACTCTTGGAGAGTACCGCTCCTAGCCGGCTTGGAGATTGTTGGAGGCGTTGGCAAGAGAAGGTGATTGTTCTTGGCCACCTCCGGTTGATTGTAAGAGGTTCTTGTGCTTTCCTCGGCGGGACGCCAAAAGCAACTCTTTTACATTGCGCGTGTCATTGAGTTACCTCACTTGAGAGTGGTGTCTTGCGGTGCCTTGCGGGGCGTGCCTTGAGGGGCAAGTGACTTGAGGGTCACACCGGGGAACCATCTAGGTGTTGGTCGACACAACCGGTGACGTAGCTTGTCGGTGCACAAGTGAACACCGGGTGAACAAAAATATTGTGTCTCTTGTCTCCCGGTGATTGGTCTTCATATTGTATTATTGTCAATATTGATTGATTGTATATCATCTTGGTGATTGGCAACATCTTCACTCCACCGTCGGTATAAGAATCACAATCCTATCTCTTGCTCTTATCTTTACTAGTTTATCTTGTGTAGCTCTAGTGGTAGCCTTTGCTAGTAGTTGTTAGCTTGCTCAATAGTGTAAGTTAGTGACCTAGCACTTGTGTGAACTAGAGATCATAATCTACTAGACTTGTGGATAGGAGGCTTGCATCACAACCGTAGGCTAAGCAAAACTCGCTTTACGCCGTTTGTTATTCTAACAAGTTTGCTTAGTGGTGCTTGTAGAATTTTTATAGGCTATTCACCCCCCATCTAGCCATCTAGGACCTTACAAGTGCTATCGGAGCCGTGGTCACCGTTTTAATCAAGGCTTAACATCCTTCGGTGTGAAAAATGGCTCAAATTGTGTTCAACAATGTTGGGGGCAAGCCACCGTTTTTTGATGGTGTTAGTTCTTTTGCTCATTGGAAGAGAAAGATGACAATGTACCTTGGTTCTATTCATGAGAGAGTATTGCAAGTCACCGAGAATGATTTTGCTATCATTGATCCCGATCATCTCACCGATGAAGATAGAGCAAATAGAACATGCAATAGAATGGCTCTCAATACTTTTTACAATGGTATTGATACAAAAGTATTTGAGGGTATCAAGGATTTGGAATTTGCTAGTGAAGTGTGGACAAGATTGAGTGAAACTTATGAGGGCACTAAGGTTGTGAAGAGTGCCAAGCTATATGGGCTCAAGAGTGAGTTTGAGAACTTTAAGATGAAAGAAGAAGAAACAATCATTGAAATGTTTCATAGATTGCAAGTGATAGTCAATGATCTCAAGAGCTTAGGGCACAAGACTCAAGATCAAGATTTTTGTCACAAGTTCTTGTTGAGCTTACCTAAAAGATTCAAGATGTTGATCATGATGCTACAAAGAGATGGGCTTAAAATAATGAAGCCCAATGATTTGCTTGGAGAGGTATTGACCTTTGACAAGTATGATCAAGATGTTGATGAGAAGGAGGAAGAAAAGAAGAAGAAGACCGTGGCATTCAAGGCCACCTCCTCCAAGGGCAAAGCTATCATCATAGAGGAAGAAGAAGAAGATAATAATGAAGGTGAAGATTTTGAAATTGATGACGAGGCACTTGCTTTTGTAGTCAAGAAAGTGGGTCACATGTTCATTAAGAGAAGAGGCTTCAAAAAGAGAAATGACAATTTCAAGAGCAATGAGCAACAAAGGAAGTGCTTCAATTGTGATAGCACCGAACATCTTCAAGCCGAATGTCCCTATGATAAGAAGAAGAACAACAAGAGGGGCAAGTTTGAGAAGAAGAAGAGAGAGGCCAAGATGACAATCAAGAAAGGCAAGAATGGTGCCTATGTGATCACTTGGGAAAGTGATGATGAGGAAGAAGAAGAAGAATCATCCAACAAGGCTTTTGCTTCCATTGCTATCAACAAGAAGCCATCACTATTTGATTCATCCTCTTCATGCTTCATGGCTAAAGAAGCTAAGGTATTATATGATGAGAGTGATGATGAAAGTGAAATGGAATATGCTCATGATAGTGATAATGATAATGAAAATAATGATGATGAACCAACTAAAGAACAACTATATGACTTGATGCAACAAACTAGAGACATAGCTATTGCCAAGAACAAGGAGTGTAAGAAGCTTTCAATGAAAGTAGCAATACTTGAGAAAGTTCTTTGTGAGCTTAAGACCACTCATGAGAGTCTAGTGGAAGACCATGAGGATCTTGGTAAGGCTCATTTCAAGCTTGAAAAGGCTCACTCATTGCTACTTGAGCAACAAGCAAAGAAGGAGGTTGTTGTATCATGTGATATAGGTGTTACATGTGATATAATTGATGAATCCTTTAATGAACCTATCATCATGTCAAATGCTAACCCTTCTTGTAGCTCTTCATCCACCACCACCAACTCTACCTCCACTACTAGTGATGGTTTCACTTGTGATGCCTCACTAATGGTTGAGAATGAGACTCTCAAGAGAGAGGTGGATGAGCTCACTCACGCCCTAGGCAAGGCCTATGGTGGTGAGGCCCGCTTGCTTAAGTGCTTGGGTAGCCAAAGGTTCTCTCTTAACAAAGAGGGATTGGGCTACACCCCCAAGAAAGGCAAGTCGGCCTTTGCAACTCCAAAGCCTCGCTTTGTGAAGGGCAATGGTCGGTTTTGCAATAGATGCAAGCAAGTTGGGCACCTAGAGCATAATTGCAATAAAAAGAACCAAAGCAAGAACCTTGTTAATGCTATACCTTTTGATTCTTGCTATGTGCTTACCAAGGGTGTGAAGGGTGTACAAGCTAAGTTTATTGGTACACCAATTGTGGGCCCAAAGAAGAAGGCTATTTGGGTACCAAAGAGCTTAGTTACTAACCTACAAGGACCCAAGCAAAAATGGGTACCTAAGCTTCATTGATTTGCTTATAGGTCAATTACAAAGCCGGAGGAAGGCATTGGATTATTGATAGTGGGTGCACTCAACACATGACCGGTACATCAAGAATGTTTGACTCAATCAATGACAATGATAGTGGTGTTGATTCTATCACATTTGGCAATAACAAGAAAGGCAAGGTTATTGGCTTAGGCAAGATTGCAATATCAAATGACATGAGTATCTCCAATGTGTTGCTAGTTGAAAGCTTGGATTTCAATCTTCTATCCGTGGCACAAATATGTGATCTAGGCTACAAATGCATTTTTGG
Organism: Saccharum hybrid cultivar R570; assembly: GCA_038087645.1. Taxonomy (NCBI): domain Eukaryota; kingdom Viridiplantae; phylum Streptophyta; class Magnoliopsida; order Poales; family Poaceae; genus Saccharum; species Saccharum hybrid cultivar. The sequence continues at coordinate 29,818,285 of JAQSUU010000066.1, read as the reverse complement.
GGTTGATGATGTGGAGGTTATTAGTGTGGATGGTTCAAATGTGGCATTCAAGGGTTTTAGATATGAGAATCTCTACCTAGTTGACTTCAATGCTAGAGAAACTTCTTTGACAACTTGCTTAGTCTCCAAATCAAGCATGGGTTGGCTTTGGCATAGAAGGCTTGGTCATGTTGGCATGAAACAATTGAAGAAGCTTACAACTCACAATCTTGTCAATGGTTTGAAAGATATTGAATTTGAGAAGAATAAGCTTTGTAGTGCATGTCAACCCGGGAAGCAAGTTGGAAGCTCACATCCAAAGATGAGTACAATGAGCACATGCAAAGCATTTGAGTTGATGCACATGGATCTATTTGGACCAACAACATATACAAGCATAGGCGACAACAAGTATGGCTTTGTCATAGTGGATGACTTCACAAGATTCACATGTGTATTCTTTCTTAGTGACAAAAGTGAAGTGTTTGACACCTTCAAGACATTTCTCACTAGAGTTCACAATGAGTTTGAGATTAGAATCAAGAAAGTGAGAAGTGACAATGGAAGTGAGTTCAAGAATACAAGAATTGAAGAACTTTGTGATCATTATGGTATAGGACATCAATTCTCGGCCAAGTACACTCCAAAATCAAATGGCCTAGTTGAGAGGAAGAATAGAACATTGCTTGATATGGCTAGATCAATGCTTCATGAGTACAATGTGAGTCAATCATTTTGGGATGAAGCAATCAATACCGCTTGCTACTACATCAATAGATTATATTGTCATCCATTGCTAGAGAAGACCCCATATGAGTTACTTCATGGAAGAAAGCCCAATATTTCTTACTTTAGGGTGTTTGGTTGCAAATGCTATATCTTGAAGAAGGGCACTAGATTTGGGAAGTTTGACAAGAGATGTGATGAGGGATTCCTACTTGGTTATTCAACTACAAGCAAAGCTTATAGAGTTTGGAACAACTCAAGTGGCATTCTAGAAGAAGTCCATGATGTGCAATTTGATGAAACCAATGGGTCACAAGATGAAGAAGAGAATCTAGATGATGTTGGTGGAACTCAATTAGTGGAAGCAATGAAGAACATGGACATTGGGGATATTAGAGCAAAGCAAGTAATTAATATTCAAGATGATGATAAAGATCAAGTGCTCAATTCTCCATTTAAGCTAGCTAGTGACACTCAAGTGCAAGATCTTGGTGCTAGTACATCTCATCGAGATACATCAAGTGATCAACCAAGCTCAAGCAATCAAGTGCAAGTACTCCAACCACAACATGTTGCAAGAGATCACCCCATTGATAGTGTTATTGGTGATATTAGAAGTGGTGTGCAAACAAGATCAAGATTGGCTATGTTTTGTGAGCATGCATCATTTGTGTTAACCATAGAACCAAAGAAGATAGAAGAAGCTTTGAGGGATGCCGATTGGATCATGGCTATGCAAGAAGAGCTTAACAATTTCACAAGAAATGATGTTTGGGAGTTGGTAGAAAGGCCAAGTGACTACAATGTGATTGGAACCAAGTGGGTGTTCAAAAACAAGCAAGATCAAGATGGCATTGTAGTGAGAAACAAAGCAAGACTAGTTGCTCAAGGTTACACTCAAGTTGAAGGTCTTGACTATGATGAGACATATGCTCCCGTGGCAAGATTAGAGGCAATAAGGATACTATTGGCTTATGCTTGTGCACACAACATCAAACTATATCAAATGGATGTCAAAAGTGCATTTCTCAATGGGATCATCAATGAGTTAGTCTTTGTTGAGCAACCTCCCGGATTTGAAGATGACAAGAAACCCAACCATGTGTACAAGTTGAAGAAGGCTTTATATGGCTTAAAGCAAGCACCTAGAGCATGGTATGAGAGGCTAAGGGATTTCCTTCTCTCTAAGGGATTCAGGATGGGCAAGGTTGATACAACTCTATTCACCAAGAAGATTGGGAATGATCTATTCATAGTGCAAATATATGTTGATGACATCATCTTTGGATCAACCGATCAAGCTTATTGTGAAGAATTTGGTGCTATGATGGCCAAAGAGTTTGAAATGTCTATGATTGGTGAACTTAGCTACTTCCTTGGTCTCCAAGTCAAGCAATTGAAGAATGGGACATTTGTGAGTCAAGGGAAATACATAAGGGACATGTTGAAGAAGTTTGGAATGCAAGATGCAAAGCTAATTTCAACTCCAATGGGTACAAATGGCAATTTGGATAGTGATCTTGATGGCAAAATGGTGAATCAAAAGGAATATCGGTCTTTGATTGGAAGTCTACTCTATGTCACCGCATCAAGGCCGGATGTCATGTTTAGTGTTTGCATGTGTGCTAGATATCAAGCCTCACCTAGAGAGAGTCATCTCACGGCCGCAAAGAGAATATTGAGGTACTTAAAGCAAACAAGAGATGTTGGACTATGGTATCCCAAGGGGTCAAAGTTTGAATTGATTGGATATTCGGACTCCGACTATGGGGGTTGCAAGATCAATAGAAAGAGCACAAGTGGCACATGTCAATTACTTGGAAGATCACTTGTGTCATGGTCCTCAAAGAAACAAAATAGTGTGGCAATCTCTACCGCCGAAGCCGAATATGTGAGTGCGGGGAGTTGTTGTGCACAATTACTATGGATGAAATCAACTTTGAAGGATTATGGCCTCAACTTCAAGAATGTGCCATTGCTATGTGATAATGAGAGTGCAATCAAGATGATACAAAACCCGGTTCAACATGGAAGAACAAAGCATATTGACATAAGACATCATTTCATTAGAGATCATCAACAAAAGAGAGATATTGCCATTGAAAGTGTTGGCACCGATGATCAACTTGCCGATATTCTCACTAAGCCACTTGATGAAAAGAGGTTTTGCAAGCTAAGGAATGAGTTGAACATTCTTGATTTCTCAAACATGAGTTGAATGCACCCCACCCACTTATTGACATGCCTCTCCTTCGACATTGCAAGGTAAAGTTGATTGACATGTCATTCATCCTATGCTAAGGACTTGCTAGAGCATGTAGACATAATAAGTGGTATATGTGAGCATTCATGATAAATCAAATGAATTGGATGGATATATGTTACCACTATTGCCTCTATGCTTGATTTGATCTAGTGGTGGCATATGACATGTTTGTGAGCTTGCAAACCTAGTGTTGAATCTAGAAAATTTGCTAAAGTGTTTAATTCAACATAGGCAAGATAACCCTTATTATGAGGTGTGAAGAAGCTTGTCTTTGGTTCAAATCGAATTAAATATCTTTGGCAAGTATTCTAGGTTGAACCAAAATTGATAAATCTTAACCTACTCCATCAAACATTTTTCTTCTCTCCACAATTTGATCCCATTTTTGGGTAAGTTGTTGACAAAGGGGGAGAGAAAAAGATGATTCGACATGATAAAGGGGTAAATAAATTTTTTGATGCACACAAGTAGGGGGAGCAAGCTCATAAATAAAGCTATTGCATTTGTTTGTGCATTCTCATATGACTTGCTCATTGCACATGTATTTAAATTCAATATACATGCTTGTGTGGTGCAATGCTAGTATAGAACTTGGATGATGAAATGATCTACTAGCATGCATAGGAATAGTTTACTTGTGGTATCTAGACATGCCTAAAGTTTTTACAAGTGGTCCAAGAACATTTACATATAATGTTGATCTCACGAGGTTCTTGAGTTTTTGATGGATGTCTAGTTACTTCATGGTGCTAAGGATGGTGTAAAAGGCAACTCCGATTGGTATCACGCTTCAAAGGTCCATTTCTTACACCTTAGCATCATTTTGGTAGAATTACTCTCCCAACACTTCTATCCATGCATATGTGCTAAGCTTTCAATCCAAACTCTATGCACATATGTAGGGGGAGCTAATGCTACCAAAACCGAGCTTGTGATAATTGTCCAAACTTTACTTATGAGCAAAATGATTGGACAAGTATGACAAGTTCAAAACTTTTATTATCAAAATCATCTTTGTGAGGGTTGTCATCAATTACCAAAAAGGGGGAGATTGAAAGTCCCTAGTTTGGTTTTGGCTAATTGATGAAACCTAGGACTAACCTTTGTATCTAAGTGGATGATTTAGATAAAGGTGGTCATTGAATATGAGACATGACATTGACTCATGTGACCAAGATGGTGAAGACCAAGATGAGGCTTGGCTCGATGGACCGGTTGTGAAGGTGAAGGGCAAGTCGAGGCTTCGAAGCGAAGGACCATGCGATGGTGAAGCTTGAGCAAGACTTGGCGCCGATGGACCGATGCAATGGTGAAGAGCAAGTGAAATCAAGGTCGATGGATCGAGACGGTCATGTGATGATATGAAGTGGATCATATCATTTGGAGAAACAAAATGGGCTCAAGGCAAAGGTATAACCATAGGGCCATTTTGTTTTACACTCAAGACACCATAGAGGGTGTGAGTGGTTTAGGGTCGATAGCCGAACTATTAAGAGGGGAAGTCTTATCGGTTAATCGACGCACGGGTGCCACTAGGTGAATTCATGAAGTGCATTGCATGTAGGGCCTAGTGAGCTAACTGGAAAACCTTTGGAAATGTTTGAGAAAAAGCTAACACACAAGCACATGGAGATGTACACTTGATGGTGTTGGCACATTTGCAAAGGTGGCGTTGGTCGCGCTGTGGTTTGGGCGGTAGAGAGGGTTTGGTTCCTTTCTCCCTCCCACCGAGCTTGCGAGCGCGGGATTCAGGCGATTTCGGGGAAATGAAATGCCTATTTTCCATTACGCCAGAAGTCGGAAAAGAAACGGAGGCGAACGGAGATCACAGAGGTGACCGGACGCTACACCGGACGTGGTCACGGAGTGACCGGACGCGTCCGGTCAGTACAGCGCAGCAGTCAGGCGCGCGAGTTAGGGTTTACAACCGGCGCGTCCGGTCACTCGCGGGACCGGCGCGTCCGGTCATGCGCCCTGAGGGAACTGTAGATTCGCAAGGACGATCGGACGCGGTGCGCGTCCGGTCACACACGATCGGACGCGTCCGGTCGTTGTTGGAGCTTACTGGACTCCGACCGGACGCTGGCACTGTCGCGTCCGGTCGTTGTTTCGCGGGCGCGCGGTACAGCGACCGGCGCGTCCGGTCGGTTGAGCAGCGCGTCCGGTCATAGCGTTTGACCGTTGGCGCGCAGTGACCGTTGGAGGATCTAACGGTCGTGTTTGAATTCGGTGGACACGTGGACGTCACAGGGCGACCGGACGCGGTGAAGCGCGTCCGGTCAGTTTCGACCGGCGCGTCCGGTCGTCCCGAAAAAACGGTCAGTGGAGTGGCAACGGCTCTATTTGGATGGGATGCTTATAAATACTCGTTGGCCGGCCCTTGGGGAGCTCTCTTGGCATTTCTAACATTCTTGTGCATCCTTTGAGCTAAAGCAACTCCTCCCACTCATCTCTCTTGCTTGATTGCAAATCAAAAGTGAGATTGAGTGATCCCAAAGTGCATTGCATAGCTTGAGGGCATCTAGTGGCACTTGTGGGTGGTTGAGCCGGTGGATTTCTTGTTACTCTTGGAGAGTACCGCTCCTAGCCGGCTTGGAGATTGTTGGAGGCGTTGGCAAGAGAAGGTGATTGTTCTTGGCCACCTCCGGTTGATTGTAAGAGGTTCTTGTGCTTTCCTCGGCGGGACGCCAAAAGCAACTCTATTACATTGCGCGTGTCATTGAGTTACCTCACTTGAGAGTGGTGTCTTGCGGTGCCTTGCGGGGCATGCCTTGAGGGGCAAGTGACTTGAGGGTCACACCGGGGAACCATCTAAGTGTTGGTCGACACAACCGGTGACGTAGCTTGTCGGTGCACAAGTGAACACCGGGTGAACAAAAATATTGTGTCTCTTGTCTCCCGGTGATTGGTCTTCATATTGTATTATTGTCAATATTGATTGATTGTATATCATCTTGGTGATTGGCAACATCTTCACTCCACCGTCGGTATAAGAATCACAATCCTATCTCTTGCTCTTATCTTTACTAGTTTATCTTGTGTAGCTCTAGTGGTAGCCTTTGCTAGTAGTTGTTAGCTTGCTCAATAGTGTAAGTTAGTGACCTAGCACTTGTGTGAACTAGAGATCATAATCTACTAGACTTGTGGATAGGAGGCTTGCATCACAACCGTAGGCTAAGCAAAACTCGCTTTACGCCGTTTGTTATTCTAACAAGTTTGCTTAGTGGTGCTTGTAGAATTTTTATAGACTATTCACCCCCCCTCTAGCCATCTAGGACCTTACACCAAGCTCTTGAGTTTTAAACTCACATGAAATGATAATCAAAGTTGTATGTGACTCATCTCTATGGAGGAGAGAAATCCAATGGAGATTGTGAGTTAGTTCAGTTAATGTGTAAACATGCTAATGAGATCCCAATAAGAAGAATAGAACAAGATGTTTTAAATTATCTGGCAGGAAAAAATTCTTATAAACAAAAAACCAAATATAACTTGAGTATCACTACCGGAGACGCGTTCTTTGCCGAGTGCAGCCCCTATTGCACTCGGCAAAGGCTTTGCCGAGTGCCACACTCAGCAGCACTCGGCAAAGCCACATCCGGCGAAGGGCTCTTTACCGAGTGCTGTTTGTCGGGCACTTGGCAAAGGCTTTGCCGAGTGCCAGGACGGCACTCGGCAAAGAAAAGTGGTCGTCACGGCCGTTCCACCGTTGACGGCGTCTTTGCCGAGTGCTTGCCAGGAGACACTCGGCAAAGTTTTTTTTTTGGAAAATTCTTTGCCGAGTGGCCTGGCTGACAAGGCACTCGGCAATAATTTTTTTTGAAAAAACCCTTTGCCTAGTGCCTTGCTGACACTGCACTCGGCAAAGAAATTTTTTTAAAAAAAAATCTTTGCCGAGTGCCTTCCTGACCCGGCACTCGGCAAAGAATTTTTTTTTTTTTGGAAAATCCTTTGCCGAGTGCCTGTCTGAGGCGGCACTCGACAAAGATTTTTTGTGAAATTCTTTGCCAAGTGCCAAGGCCCTGGCACTCGGCAAAGCTGTGAAACACATGGTAGTGTACACAGCTTTGCCGAGTGCCAGGGCACTGGCACTCGACAAAGAGACCTGCTAGTGCATTTTTTGGCAGCTTTGCCGAGTGCCAGGACAAAAGGCACTCGGCAAAGGCTCTTTGCCGAGGTGACAAATTTTTTTTGTTTTTTTGTTTTTTGCTTTCAATCACTGCAAACACAACAAATGACATATATATATATATCACATACATCGCATATATACCACATCCAGCACCTTATATGTCACAATCCATCACATATACCACATGAATCACATCCGTTCACCACATGTCATAGTAATTCCATCCATTATTCGACAGGATTCCACATCATTCAACAAGTAGTTCAAATCCATCACCACATGTCACAATAACACATGCATGACAACAACATTGTCTCAAACAGAAATCCATCGCGAAGAGAACAAGACATGAAACTACAAGCGCTACTCACTGAAGCGGCCCTTGATGTGGCCATCCTCCTGACAGTGGGGAAGGAAACATCTGCTCATTTGGAGTGCCCTGAGCTGGGTTGTTCGAACCCGCCGACTAAGGCTGCACACAGGAGAAGAGATTGCATGAGACAAGATTAGTTGAATAGTGATTGTAGCAATTCCTTGCATGTGTGACATTACTCACTATAGTAGCGAAGTGAGGAGGCTGAGGTGGACCCATTAACCCAGGAGGCATAGCAGCACCCGTCGTAGTTTGCATCTAGACAATAATGTTCACCAACCTTTTCTCCTGGGCGAGTTTGTAGGCCTCCCGCGCGGCCCGCTTGGCCGCCAACCCCAGCTCCAGCTGCTGGGCCCTCCTATTTGCTTCTTCCACCTGGGCTGACAAATTGTTGCAAAGCTAATGTTACAATAATGCAAAGGAAATAGAGTTGTGTAAAGATCAATGTACAACGAGTAAAACATGAATAACCTAGAGTGTGTCGACTCGATGTTGTGCAGTGCCCGGTCGTGAGCGTATCGGCGGGAGTGAGGAGGCGCTCGTGCTCTGTGCTCGGATCTGGGAGAGAGTGGGAGTAGAGGCCATGTCGATCATGCTGTCGCCAATCTAGTAGCGGCCATGCTTCTTGCCTTGTCCAATCCTCATGACGGTGTTTGCATCAATGCTGTCGGTCCGTGGATCGTACTACGGCCCATGGATCGACCTTGCCGCCGTCGTGTACTTCGTGATTTTCTCATAGGCGCTCGAGTTTGTGTACGCCTCGGCCGGGTCATCTGGGTTGAAGGAGACATCGGATGACGCCTTGCCCTTGTGTGCCGTGGCAAATGCGGGGACCTTGGAGCACTCTTGGCCTTGATGTGCCACCGACTGCAAGAACGAAAACAACATGATTAGAATTCTTTTTCGAGTTCAACGAAAGCAAGAAGAATAGAAACATGACCACATACCCATGCTCGGGCATATCCGGAGAGGTTGCGGTTGCCTTGATGGTGTGGTAGACCTGGCATGAACAAACGCCGCTGCCGGGCAGCCGCATGCTGAGCGGCCCACTCCGCGCTTAACCACATGTGCACCATCTTCTCCCAAGCCACGGGGCACCCGTTGCACCACCAAGGAATCACCTACACGTCATCAAGTAGTTGACATATTAGAAAAACAAGTGATTCGTACTTAATCTCAAAAGGAACCAATTTTAATGTTCTTTAGCTACCTCAAGGAACTGGGGTTTGGTCAGCGTCAAGTCTTGTTCTCGGATGTCCTTCTTGGTGACCTTATGTCCGAGCTTCGTCCCATAGTAATCTATGATGGCCTAGAGTCGCGCCTCATGATGGACGTTGATGACGCGTTTCTTGCAAGCTCGCTTAGCCGCTGCCTCCACCGTGCCCTCTAATCCGTCATCAAGTTTGAAGTACTCCTGCATATACAGACACGATGTATGCATTAGTTATTTCAAGTAGAGTCCAATGAATGCGTTGTATTGAGCCATGTAGTGCGAGGAAGACTTACCCAGAACTCCTGAATGACGAGCGCCGCCACGGTGCCTGCTTCCACGTGGGGGGCGGACTCGTAGTGGGCAAACGTGATGGCGGGCTCGAGCTTCCTGGCATGCATGACCATGCCGGGGAAGTGGGTCCTGCACAGGAGACCTAGGATGCCATTGACATGGCGGGAGGCAGTGTTCCCCGACATAATCTCCCACCCCCTGCAGAAGTGATTAAGAAAACATATTAGTCTCTATTTTGATATCAAACATAGCATATGAAGTAAAAGTGATAACATGCAAAGTCACTTACCTTTGCCCCTCTGGGCGAATCACTGGGCGTAGACGAGTATGCGGTCAGCCAGGAAGGGTGGAGGGTCCCCGCAAGTAGACACCTGACGAACTAGAGAAAGTGGTAGCTCCCATCCCACCCCCGTCCTCATCCTCGTCCTCGTCTACCTCCTCCTGGACCGGCGTCTCTTCCTCCTCGCTCGCCTCCTGATGCACCTGCTCCTCCTCCTCCTCCTGCTGGACCACGGGCGTGGTCCTCCTGTTCCTCCTGGTCATGGTCCTCGTCCTCCTCTGCCTCATCGAAGACGTCCCCTGCTCCTCCTTGCCCCCTCTGCTGGAGGCTCCTACACCGAAGGCTCCAAGGTAGAACGAGCTTAGGTTCCTCTACCGGCCGCCCGACATTTTTGTTCAGTCACCTGCAATTAAAAAGAAGAAAGAAGTAATTAGAAATAGATGCAAAATAAACAAAACAAACAAAATTACAAAGTATTACATGTATGTTACAAATAATCTTCATGATCGGGATTAGCTGGATCGTAAGTCTCATCATCACTATCAACCATGTCGAAATAATCCACACTATCCGATGGAGGAATGTTGTCTTCATTGTCATTGCCTAGACGTAATCGCTCAAGCATTTGTAAGTCCTTTGCATTTCGCACTTCATCTCCATCGTCATCATCATCAACCATTACATTGTCTACATCCATTCCTATCTCGCCGGTTAAGTCTATCTCAAACCTCCCTTGTAGCTCATCTTCTTGATAGAACTCTCCATCATATGTGCTTGGGTTGAAGTTGTAATCTTCATCATTTGGGACAGGTAGTCGACCGAGTGGCAAGACCTTGTGCACAACAAACCAACCACTAAGATCCGGTCTAGTCTTGCAAGCATATGACGTATAATAAACCTGTGTGGCCTGTTGCGCCACAATGTACACATCGTCTCTTGGATAGATAGAATCCTATCGAATTTCGACTAGACCAAGATGAGGGGTCTTCCTCATTACTCCCTCATCAAACCAATGGCATCTGAATACGACAGGATGAAGATTTGTACTACCACAGAATGAAAGTTCGTATATTTCTTCAATTATTCCATAATAGTCTACGCCATCAGTACCGGGCATAAAAACCCCGCTATTTGTGGTTCTTCGATTGTGCCGCCTCCGCTCGTAGCTTGCTGTGTGAAATCGATATCCATTCACGTCGTAAGCGTCTGATGACTTGACCCTTTGGTCACAGCCGTTGGCAACCTGTCTCAACTCGGCACTGATAGACGTATCGGTTCGGGCCTGCAAGCTCAAGCAGGATATATCGTTATATTAATCGGACGTACGAGCAACAACAAATCGGGGCTAAATTGGACGGTGCCTTGGTTTTGAACCAGGAAATGAAATCGAGGCTCCCTTGTCCCGCACCCTTGGAAGGAAGGGTATCACATTCTGGCGAGGTCGGTTCCCTTGAATGGGGCTAGTATTCATAAATGAATTCCCTGTAACGACAAACAAGGGGGTTGGATGTAGAATAGTACGGGATTATTGAAACAAGTCCGTTGAGAACTTACGCAATATATGGGTCCACCTCTTCAAGGTTGGTTAGCACATATGGCATGATTTTGTGCCACTCCACATTTGTCAAGGGCTTATTGGTCGATGCACCTGCTCTTCCAAGTTGCCCTCAGAAAAGACTGAGGCTCGAGGCATTTTTGTCAGCATTGTAACGAGGAGGTGGATTATGCACACTTGGAAGGTTGTCAGAATAATACAATGTTGTGAAGTTTGACACCTCCTCCATAGTGAATGCACTTGCACTTTTTCTGAAGTGTCTTTAGGCATCTCTCGATTGGATAGCACCAACGGGCCTGCACTGTCCCCCCCATTCATGCCTCATACAGGAGGTGCAATATCAGATGCTACATCGGATTGAAGAAGCTGGGTGGAAAGATCTTCTCCAACTTGCAAAGCAAGACAGGTGCCACTTTTTCCAAGTCAGCAATCACGGTCCGAGATAACTTCTTGGCACAGAGCTGACGGAAGAAGTAGCTCAACTCTGCCAGCACTGTCCATATGTGCTCAGGGACAAAGCCTCGAACCATCGTCGAAAGAAGCCGCTCAATCCATATGTGGTAGTCGTGACTCTTCATCCTATTCACTCGGAGAGTAGTTAAGTTCACTCTCCTTCTTAGATTCGCTGCATACCCATCAGGAAACATTAATGTCTGGATCCATTGGAGTACTTCCCTCCTTTGTCTGGGGGTCAAGACAAAATCTGCCTTAGGCCTTTTCCATGTTTTGCCGCCTCTAGGAGCACGCATCTCTTGATGTGGTCTATCACACAACTCTGCCAGGTCCACTCTAGCCTTAGGGTTGTCCTTTGACTTTTTAGTTTCCATGATTGTTCCCCAGAGTGCCTCGGTGACATTCTTTTCTGTGTGCATGACATCAATGTAATATGGCATAAGAAGGTCATCAAAATAGGGGAGCCTCATCAAGCCCGACTTATGAGTCCACATGTGTTCCTCGCTGTATCCCACGAAGCCATCACCTTCTTGATTCTCCATGAGAGCATCTATCTGAGCATGAACCTCGACACCAGTCATCATCTGCGGTATAGGTTCTGTCACTATGACACCTTTCGTAAAGTTCTTTGTGTCTTGCCTGAATAGATGCTCGGGAGGGAGGAATTGACGATGTTTGTCGAACGACGAATACTTGCCACCCTTCTTGAGCTAGATGAACCTCAGACTATCCTTGCATAATGGACATGGGAACTTCCCATGGACACACCAACCGGAGAATATCCCATATGCTAGGAAGTCATGCATGGAGTACTGGTACCAAATGTGCATTTTGAAGGGTGTCTTTGTAGCTATGTCGTATGTCCATACCCCATCCTCCCAAGCACTGACTAATTCATCAATCAGAGGCTCCATGAAGACACCCATCTTCTTCCCTAGGTGTCTAGGAATTATCAATGACAAGAATACGTTCTGACGTTCAAAGGCGACGCCGGGGGAAATTGAGGGGGATGACGAACACGAGCCAACATGTATAGGGGGCAGCCATCAAACCATAAGGATTGAACCCATCTGTTGCAAGCGCAACACGTACGTTATGAGGCTCCGATGCTTTCTCATGATGAATGCCATCAAAGTGGTTCCATGCTTCACCACCGGACGGATGTACCATCTTATCAGGATTGTATCGTGTGCCCTGTTTGTGCCACGTCATCTGCTTAGCAGATTCCTCGCTCATGTATAGCCGTTGGATCCTCGGCATGAACAGAAGATACCGTAGGATTTTCATCGGGATGGTAAGCTGCTTCTTGTGGTCATCCCCAGAGTTTACCTCTAGGTACCTAGAGGATTTGCACTTCGGACAGTACTTTTCATGATCATGTTCTTTCCTAAAGAGGAGACACCCATTCGGACAAGCATGTATCTGCTCGTAAGGCATCTTGAGTCCATCAAGGAGTTTCTGGCACTCGTACAGGCTCTTTGGCAGAACATGGCCCTCCGGAAGCATGCTAGCAAACAAATCCAACATACCATCGAAGTGTTGTCGACCCATGTTGATCTCGGCCTTGAACCCCATCACGCGTCCAATGGCATCGAGTTGACAAACCGTTGTCCAATCGTGAAGGGGTTTCTGTGCCGAAGACATCATGTCATAGAATGTCTTTGCGGATGCCTCTGTCTCCTCCACACGTCCATCAGGGATCTGTGCTTATTGATAGTCATCTAACATGTCTGTAACCCTGCCATCATCATCAACATGCTTGAGGTGTGGTCTCACCACCTCCTCTCTCATCCGATGGGCTTCACCATGGTGGATCCGCCAGGTATAGTCCGGCATAAAGCCATGCTTCTGAAGATGTATACCCATGTTGTCCTGGTTTTGCCATTTTCTATTTGCACACTTGCTGCAAGGACACTTCATTAGATGCGGTCTATTCACACCCTTGCCGAATGCACGGTCCACGAAAGCCTTGGTATTCTGCCCCCATTCAGTGCTAAAATCACTCTGACTTCTGTATCCTGTGTACATCCACTCACGGTCATCCATCCTCTAACATAGATATCAACGAGTAACATAACCATCAATTGCATCTACGTCGTATTCCTACTATCTAATAGGTGAGGATAGGTCCTAATCCCACCTGCGGATGCATAGACGAGGTTAGTTTCCATGGTCTACTCTGAGCCGAGACAGAATTTTGGTAGCACCTCCCTGCTGTTCTCGAGATACACGTCCTGGCAGGGAGAGTGTGTATCCGGAGAACAACATGGAGGTGATGCCAAAATAATTTCTCAGATCGGAGCATACCATGGAAACTAACCTCGTCTACGCACCCGCGGGTTGTCCAAAAAACGTGGACAATCCGAAACAGATACGGTTATACATATGTAAAGATCGCATACTTCCAACCGTATCCCTTTTGAATGGGAGATGCCTAACTGGATAACGCGACTTACGAGATACGGAAACAGGGGTTATACTGTCGGTGCAGTGTAACAGGCCAAAAAATGAGCCAAGTGGGCCCAATTCTGGAATGGGCCGATGTACTGTAGCTCAAGGGTAGTGGGCCAGATACTGTAGCTGGGGTATTGTACATTCGGGGCACTCCAGGTACTGTGCAACCGGTGGTTTAGTATCGTACCATAAATCCTGAGTGAGACCGACCGACTTAAATACCAGGGCCAAGGACGCGTAGTAACCTTCGGTTAACCGTTTTGAGCAAAGCGAGGACGAAAGCTCAAGCGGGTTGCTACGCAGGTGGGACCACTCCTCGGTAGAGTGGGCCTAGGCCATGTATGCCAGGACTGGATGTTACATGTAGTGGCGGGGCGAAGCGGTGCAGGAAGAACCGCAATGTCAAAGAAGACGATCGGGGTCGCCGAGGTACTCCAGATCGGCTCTGACGGGCTCTGCCCTGGAAAAAAAACACAATAATGTCAATTCAAAATTTCAGCAGCACCTCCCCTACACGATGAGGTTTCAAAAACCTACAAGAAAAATGGCACGATGGCCGACAACTGCATATATATCAACGGCACGACGGCCGACAACCAAAATTATATGGCACGATGGCCGACAACCACGTAATGTGTTTCTATCGTGCAATAGGGACGACAATTTCACCTTATGACGGCGATGGGCCGATCATGCGTCCAAAGTCGAGGGCATCGTTCGACGAGGATGACCGGTCACGGGGTTATGGCAGCGGGTGGATCGATGGGTGGCTCCTCCTCCTCCCGTCGGCCTCCTCTTCCTCCTTCTCCCTTTCCCTTCCTCCTCCTCCTCCCTTCCCTTTCCTCCTCCCTTCCCCTTCTCCTCCTCTCTTCCTCCTCCTCCCGGGGCCACGCGGGGGGCTGCCGGGGCTGCCAGGGTGCGCCGTGGGGGCCGGGGACCCACTGGGGCCGCGTCGTGGACCGCCGATGCCACGCGGGGGGAGGACAGGGTGCCAGGGCTGCCGACGGCCGCGTCGGGCATGTGGGCGGGTGCGGGGGCACCGGGCGGGGCGCCGGCGGGGCTCGTGGCTGGGGGCGGGGACGCCGGGTGGGGCTTGCAGCCGGGGCCGGGGCTCATCGGGTGGGGGCGGGGGAGCCTGGCCGGGGCCGCTAGCGGCCATGGGGGAGCTGGGCGGGGGTCGCCGGGGACGGGGGTCACCGGGCGGGGGCGGGGGAAGTCGAGTTGGGGCCACCGGCGGCCGCATCGGGCACTCGGGTGGGTGCAGGGGCGCCGGGCGAGGGTTGCCGGTGAGGCTTGCGGCCGTGGCTGGGGCTTGCCGGGCGGGGGCGAGGGTCGCGGCCGGGGGCATGGTCGCCGGCGGGGAGGTGGCCGTGTGTGGGGGCGTGCATGCGTGTGTGCGTGTGTCTCACTGTGTGTGTGCATGGGAGCTGGCCGAAATGGCTAAGTGCCATGTTCGGCTCTTTGCCGAGTGCCCCTGATCCGGCGCTCGGCAAAGAGTTTTCTTTTTTTAAAATTTTTTTAAAAGAAACAACCGTACTTAAAAAACTTACCTCTTTGCCGAGTGTCGTAGATCTGGCACTCGGCAAAGCTCAGATTAAAAAAAATCAGAAAGCATCCGTGTTTTTTTAAAAAGCTTTCACCTTTGCCGAGTGCCCGCCTTTAGACACTCAACAAAGACTCTTTGCCGGGCGCCAGAATTGGGCAATCGGCAAAGCATATATTTTTTGTTTTTTGCCTCCAAACTTTTTCTTCAGCCCTTACACATTAAGTTGAAGTACATCCTCAAATTTGGCACATTTCTCGATATTTTTGCTATATATCCTTAATTTATTTCATTTAATTGCATTTTTTCGAGAAATGTAAGTTTGAACTGCAGGTGCATCGAATCACGGAATTCGACAAGTGGAAAAATGATATTCGCATTACTTATTGTATTTTGAGGCCGTTTCCAGGAGCACGTCCGAAGTTTCAAACATCTCACGCATGAAACATGGCGACAAAGTTGTGGGTGAAGTGTTTTTTAATTATATAAAATGCAAACGAAGTTCGAAAATCATGAAACTTGGTGACGCGTCTTTACATCACATGTGGAGGCTATGGTAAAAATTTGAGAACATTTTGCGCATGTTGTCACGTAGGATGGTTAGAAACCTAGACATCTCACATCACATGTTGGCACTTCCCTACCTCCCTCTCTGGTTGTTCTCTGACAATGGCTTTGCTAGCTGCTGCTGGTGTTGACCTTAGGTTTGTGGAATTGGTTGAACCATAGTCGAACTACCAAGCAGTTTTTGGCACGCTTTAAAAAGCGTGCAGGGCGCCGTGCCCTGCCGTCCTTGCTCTGGGGCGTGGTCACCATGCTCGGTGTCACGCCCGCCGTGGCTTGGCTGTGCGGCTGCCCGGCTATCGCCCGTGTGCGTGCCGTGGCCATGGCCATTTCCTCGCTGGCCGCTCTGGTGGCCGTTCGACTGTGCGCCGGGCCAAGCTTGGCCCCAGCTGCTTCGTGCCGTGCACAGTGTTGCGCTCTGCCTCTTTAACTCCTTGCTTCGCCCTAAGGCGCGCTCCTAGCCGCTCAACCCACCTGCCTATCTACCGGTACCATCGCGTCGTCCTCGCCTGCCAAGTGCACATGGGAGTCACTCGCTCCGTCCCAGCCGCTAGCCGATGCGGCTCCCCCCTGCACTGTGGTGCCTTATCGGGTCGTGGCCGGGCCACTTAAGCCTTGGCCGCTCTCTGTGACGAGCCAGTGACCATGCGCTGCTCCCTCCCTTCCTAATCGTCAGCTCAGGGCATCTTCGCCCGATTCCTCGCGCCAGTGCGTAGCATAGGAAGCTAGCTAGCAGACTGACTTGTTCCAAGCCACAGACGAGCTTTGTTGCCGGCCAATTTTGGCTTCCCCCGCCGCCACCTTGTGCACCGCCAAACTCGAAAAATTGGGGTAAGCCGCTGTCCCTTGGCAGCACTTTGATTAGTGGCTCCTACGGGGCTCGCTTTGATCCTCTCTATGTGGTGCTCATTTTCTTTTGCCCAGAGTTCCCGTCGGAGATGCGGAGACGCGCCGGTGCCGCCTCGGGACGTCACCGCTGTGCCTGGGCGCGCGTGGCTAGGCTCACCTGAGCCGCCTCTGACTCAACCACCCCCCTCAGCCATGTTCGTGGTAAGCTCCTATTGCTCTACCGCCCTTCGGGTTAGGTGATAGGTGCCCTAGCTCACCGGAGCGACGCGCCACCGTCAGAAACCATCGCTCGCCGCTATAGCCCGCGCTAATGTACCTCCCGGCTTTTGGTTGCCTCCCTGCGTTGTCGTTCGATCCTTAGACAGTGGCCGGCCGCTTAGCTTGGGCAAAACGGGCCCCTGGTGGCCGGCGCAACCGCCCAGTGTCAGCCGACGCCACGCCGGCGAGCGTGGGAACGTCGGGGACCATCCTGATGCGAAGACGGGTTTCTCCGGGGGTCTGCCTGCAAATCATCTCTCTATGAGAATAGTGCACGCAGTAGGAGCCAATTATGCTAGGCCACAGGGACCTTTCTGAAAAATTGTCATCGCACGTGGGCCTGTCGGCCTTGGGCCGTCGCGGCGTCCGCGTGGGCTGCAGTAGGACTGCTGGGCCGAAAGGGTTGCTACTGACCCTTTCTATTTTCTAAATGCATTTCTAATATAAGTTTCTGGTTTAACTTGTAAAATCAATATAAAATAGAATGGAAATCCAAAAATTGTGAAAATAATTTTATTACGTTCCTAAAATCATGCTCTAGCTGCTAATGTACTTGGTTCACATACCTCTAAGATAATTCCAAGTTGCCTTAAATATTTTAACATGCTTAATTTTTTTTACAATGTAAACTTGTAGAAATTTTTAGGGCAAAATGGTGATAGTGTTAGCATTGGAAATTTTACAGTAGCTTTACTGTATTATTATGTGCTCACTATAATTTTTATAGCTTCAGAATAATTAGTTGATAAGGTAGTTAATGAGCCCTAGTTCAAATACATATATTAAACAATGGAACACCATGGAATTTCATAACTAAAATACTTGTTGGGAAATAACGTATGGTTCGACAACGGAAATACGTGGCCTAGTATGTTGGAACTAGCTCCATAGCTTGAGTGGTGAAATTGTAATTTAAGCGATGCGCTTGTCATTGATTATTTATGTTTCCACATTGCATTCACGTGTATCGTATTAGGAACAACGATGGAATGTGGAGTCATCTGCAGTAGCGGAAAAGATGGTGTCCTGATGATCGTGTCGCCGTCATGGAATGCTAACTTTTGGTTATATCTTACCTAGACAAGTTCCGGTGCATAACCCCTTATTTCTGCACTTTATTTTATACTTGTGCATTAAGTTTTAAGTAGCTGGATGAAACACACCTGCATATATATCCTTATCCTATGAGTCTTACTAGTATGGTAGGACCGTGTAATTGGCTATGCTATAGGACCTCGGTAAAAGTTGAGTGATTTCCTGTCACTCGTGAGAGGTAGGAAAGATATTATTGTTATTATTATCATGTTACTATCACATGGAATATATATAAATATAAGGATAATAATTGGAGACCGGGCGGGACTGTATTTAGATTAGATTTGGACTTGGTTGGAAACTAAGCGAGGCTCAAATTGCATTTGTCCCGCCTGTATCGATTAAGGACCGTTCATTGCTGTGGATGATAGTCAGGTCACAGACTTATTATCCTAAGCACATACTTTCTTATGGGAGCGGAAAGACTCGTTACTCTCTTGTCATGGGTTTCGGCTCTTTCCGGACCGACTTTTAGGGGTGGATTATGGGTGGAGGTCTAAGCACCGTACTGAGACGGGGCCTCAGGTGTTAGAGGCTTAGGAGCGGGTTGCTCTTGTCTGTGCCCGGGGTACAGATGAGGCGTGTGTTTCGGAGTACCCAGCTGTGATACATTGATTCACGAATCGTCATTTTTGGGACGGTGCCGACTTGGCTATGGTCTAGCATTGTAGTAAGAACTGGAACATGATAGGAGATAAATTAGTTCTGATTGCTTACCACATGCTTGAGAGTAGCACAGGTGCTTGCTTAGAATGGTTAGCTAATGAAGTAATAATGACTGCTAATAAAATTGAATATAAGGATGCACGTTTAGTAATGCTTCATACAGATGCAATAAACCCACAAGTCAAATAGCCTTGCATATCCTTAGAGTCTTTTCTTTCCTCCTGACGGGTAAGTCTTGCGGAGTACAATTGAGTACTCAGGGTTTGGTCTACCCTGTTGCAGGTGATAGGAACATGTGGAGCTGACTCTTGTATGTGGAAACCTCCTGGTGGGCTCAGAGAGGATTCCTTTCGCGTTGCGATCGTAGTGTTTATTTAAACCCTCACTAAATGTTTTATGAAGAAAAGTTATATAATCTGCTATCATATCTTGTATATAAATGTTCACCATGTCATTAAATAAATCTTTATTTTCGCTGTAACTCTGATCATATGTTTATTTTTCGCTGCAAGATAAAACTTATAAACCTGAAATTATAAACTCTTTTACATGCAAATTGTTTTAATTCCACTGTTGCATTCAACTGATCTAGTACTCTGGCGTTGCCATAAAGTGATGTAAGAAATGGTTAAGAATGTTGTAAACTTTATTCACTCATTTATGATCCTGATGGAAAAATGTGGATTTTTGAGTTCTCCCTTGGGGGCTCGACAGGACTGTATAGTTTAGTGCTCTCGCTTAGGTCTTTGTGCCTAATGGAAGACAAGTACTTTCGAGAGGACATTAGATTAGGTGGTTCTGCCATAGGGATCGAGGAGGGCCGCCCCTGCCGTCGATGCGGGCAAGGCATGGATGTAGGTGAGAAAAGATGGGTCAAGTGCATCGAAGGAGTAAGCCTTCAGTTCATTATAGCACTTCTTGTAATCCTTGTAGATTTTTTTGCCGGACGATAAATGAATGATGTGTGTGAGATGCACCAATAAATCTATAAGCCAAAGGAGTGAGCCTAAAACTTAGTAGTTAACCACTTAAAATCCGTCCTTAAGAAACAAACTGTTGATATTGCTTGCTGCTTCTTTAATTTTTTTTGGGGTTGAAGGATTTGGATGGGGAAAAGACAGTAGTAGATAATAGGGATGTTGTCTAAAATTAGCCATTGGCTCATCTATAAACAGGTGGGGGTTAATAGCAGAACAAAATTTTAGTTCACACGCATTGTAGCTAGCTATTAGCCTATGAGCTGGCTAAGGATGACTAATTTAGGTTACTTAGTTATTACTTATTAGCCGATCCAAACTAGCCCACCTCTTTGGAAAAGTTCAAACACCTTTATGAAAAAGGCTCCTTCCAGATGATCATCAGGACAAAAACATAACCATCAATCAACAAAGCGATCATGTATTCATGTAAGAAGTGGTCACATGGGGGATATGCTATCCTTCGTGTTTTTTGTATTTCAACAGGACATAAAATAAAGTAGTAATAAATAGAGGAGAAGATGTGGCGGGAGGCATGATATCACGAGAGGCCTCCATGTACCCTAGCTCAATAAAGACGTGGCATAATTAAGAAAAATTGAAAAAATAATCTAACAATGAGATGAGAATCACTTTCTAGATATTGGTTTCAGTTCATAGAATCCAATTAGGCTCATAGGGTATTTAGAATAGGAATAGTTAAGTGATTGATGGACCATGGTGGAGAAGGAAAAAATCTCTTGCGCAAATAGAAATGATAGTTGTTACTACACATATGATTTGTAGAGACACCTCATTTTTTTAACAGAGGTGGCTCAATTTAAAACCGTCTCTAAAATTTTTTTTAAAAAAAAGCTACTTCTGTCCTCTACAAATGCTTATATCTTTAGAAGCGACTCTAGATGCGGCTTCCTCTGTAAACGTATTCCTATATACGGCTAGAACCGTACGTGTGGCTCACTGGCTGAGTACAGTAGTACTAGTATTGCTTCTCCAAAAATGGCGGTGGGATTCGAAGTGATTACTGCTGAGGAGACTAATTGGCGGTGAGCTAGCAGCACGAGTAGTACGTGCTACTACTGGTACGGAGCATTGTCATTGCTGCAAGACGGCAAGACGCTTTTTCCCTTGTTGACTTGATGGACCGAGATGGCGTACGTACGCGGCCCATAGTCCGGACTCCGGAGGGAGCCCATGGAGACGTGGAGGGAGCAGAGCCGTTAAGCTAACCACCGGCCTAGCCGAGGCATTGGTTCTCTGTCTCTGTGTGTCTCTGTGTGTCTCTGGCGCGCGGGACCGGTCGTCCGGATCGTGAGTGCCGCAGCCAGGTGTCGGTCTCTCTCTCGATCCACTCTCGCCTCTCGGACACAAACAGCCAGCTAGCGGGAGCGGGATGCATGCATGCATGGGACGCAGGAAAACATGGGTGTGTTTAGATCCTGAAAATAGTGTAAAAAAATAATATAGTATGTTTTGATTTTATTTGGTAAATAGTGTCAAACCGTTACAATGCTCACTTCTGCATCTGCGTCTGCGTGAGGGTGAGGTGGGGACTGGGGAGGGAAAG
This sequence comes from Saccharum hybrid cultivar R570, assembly GCA_038087645.1. NCBI lineage: Eukaryota > Viridiplantae > Streptophyta > Magnoliopsida > Poales > Poaceae > Saccharum > Saccharum hybrid cultivar. The sequence continues at coordinate 29,797,044 of JAQSUU010000066.1, read as the reverse complement.
CAGGAGGAACGCGTGCTCCGGCCGAGGTGGATGGATATGCCAATTCACATCACATGCAGCAGGCCCCGCCACCACGTGACGACAACTCGGGTAGAGCCTCAAAAACATTGCACTCGGACGGCCCACCACGCGAGCAAAACGTGCTCCACTCCACTCCAAACCCCAGTGCCGTGAAGCTTCCTCCACGCCTCATCATCCATCCCTGGGGACACGAAACGAACGCGGTTTAACTTATCTCCTTCTTTTTTTTTTTGACGTCTTAACTTATCTCCTTCTGCTACGCGTACTCCCAACGCTGCCTCAGGGAGCCCAAAAAAAGGGAAAAGAAAAAACTCATCCTTCTCTGAGATGGCCTCAGCTTACTTTCGTCCTCTATTCTAAACACTAGTATGGGCCTTACTGCTATTGTAGCTTCCTGCACGCTAACAAATATTGTTACTCATGCGTCCATGCAGAGACAACATATACTTATAATATTCTCTTTTTCCTTCTAAAAGCAACTGGCGTCTGGCGAGAAGTTTGTCAAGCGTCAATATATTTTTATAATAAATGAGCATCTTATAGAAACATAGAGGTTATGTGTTTTTTCTTATGTCCCTAATAAGCAACTTTGTGCGGGTAGATCCTTGTTGGCCAAGTGTGGTGTATTATGAGAAGCTGGGAAGCGGTAAAATGCGGTGGTATTGTGACAATTCAATACATGTTTTGTTCATTTAACATTTTAGTGGGTCTTTCTTTGTGAGAAGTGAGCATTGTACAGACGTAAAGAAACAAACTTATGTGCTTTTTGTCCCCTTGAGCACATTAATGTAGTGTCGGTTTTAGGAAATTCCTATGTTCCAACATCACCAATTTCAATGCATGCTAAGTGTTCCCTGGACCTTTTCCTTGAAGCGTGAACAATGGTAAACATCCTTTTGTTGTAAGTGTGGTTTTTAGTTTTTACATGGCATACTTGATGACCCTGCAGCGTAAGGTAAGAGGGAGTCACATTGTGAAGCAGAGAGGCTGCAAAAGGTGGTGGCATGACAATCTATACCATGTCTAGTAAGAACCATCCACACATCATTATATTCACGTGTAAGTAATCCTTGAGGCGGTGCCAAAGTGTACCACTATCCATGGTGTGGTGCACCTTTTTGCTATATATCCTGACCTCTATCCTAGGGACCCCATGGCTCGAATCCATGGTTAAATACGTACTTTTATGTGAAACTATGTAATGTTTGATCTATGAATAAAACAAATAATTGCTGAAACTAGAAAGATAACCACAATGTGGCCATATTCAACACGATTATGAAAAAAATCGCCAAAAATACCTAGGTTCTAGAAAATTACGCATGTGCTAACTCAACACCTTACTGACTTGCTAGCGCCCGGATGTCCGATCCGGGCGCTAGTGTCTGGACGGTGCCCGCACAGGGAGCGAGCGAGCGCCTAGCACATCGGGCGAGCGAGCGAGCGAGCGCACCAGCAGGCTCGCGCCGCCCCGGACATCGCCCGCACCACGCCGAACGTGGCCCGTGCCGCCAGCCGCTTCCCACGCGAATCCCATGTGTAACACCCGATCCACTTTTGAAACATCCAGATGTAACAGTTGCAATATACAAAAGAAGATAGATGAAACACTTGAAACAAGCGTCTGAAACACTTGCGAAAACGCCTAAAAACATTTGAAACCATTGCAAACATATGTAACATCCAGATAAAACACACTTGCAAACATACCTATGAAACACCTGAAAAACACTTGAAATATATTGCTTGCAACATGAATGTATATGCAACATCTAGATCTACTTTTGCAACATCTAGATAAAAACACTTGCAACATATGTCTAGAACATATGAAACATCTGGAACATACATTTGAAACATACGTTTATAGCCATTACAACATATGCAACATTCCGATCTACTTTTGCAACATCGATATAAAACACTTGCAACATATCTCCAAAACATCTGAAACACTTAAAACATATATACTCTTACAACATGTGGTTTTCAACCTTCTTCTTTCATTATGACGCAACACGGAGCGGGGGAATGGTTGATTTCGAAAATCTGCATCCTAGCCACCGTCATCGTCGCCGCTGCTAGGCGAGTCGCCCTTACCCGAACACATCATTGCCAGAGACCATCACCGAGGGAAGCAGCGGACCAGGCGCCATGGAGAAAGAGAGAGAGAGAAGGAAAGGCCGATTGGTCGCCGCTCCAAGCGCGAGCCGCCGCTAGAGAGGGGCAGAAGCGGGTGGAGGGCGTGATGCAGAATGGAAACCACACACATCAGTCTTTGAGCACGGTGGAAAGGAAAGAAGCCGCGCGGCGGCGCTCAAGTGTGGTAGGGAGGAAGGATGAAGGCGGCGGCGGCCGGGTGCAGTGAAGAACACCGCGCCAGAGGGGCCGCCGTGGACCATGCTGCGGCGGCGAGGAGAACTCGGCGAGTGGAGAGTATGATTTGGTCTTGTTTCTGGAGTGGATTGGCTGAACGATTCTCAGTTAAACGAACGCAGTGGAATGTTGGACCGTTCAGGTTGGCGTCGTGGCCCACCAACAGAGACGTTCGAACCTAAGCATTTCAGTAACTCGAAGGCTTTTGACTAGGGGAGTATTTATGCCACAGCCTAACATGATTCCTTCCCTCAGGGTGGGCGTAGCATTTGTTGCGCGCGGCATGGCATCCAAAGGCGCGTCAGTGCGTCGCGGCGCGGCCGGTGGTGGTCAAGTTGCGCGAGTAGATTAGATTAGATTAGATTAGACTAATCGTGGGCCGCGACAAGGACCCGGCGGCCACCTGCCTTGCACAGCTGGCCCATCCCGTTTTATATATTAGCATAGATCGCCGAATCACATCCACGTTAAAATACAAGCACACGCATCGGTTGCCCTCACACGATAGTATATAGATAAATAAATAAATATATATAGTAGATTATTTTTTAAAACACAGGCAAGGAAAGCAAAGCTCGCACGCTGCCAGCCCCGCCAGGCTCGCTAAACACGTGAAGACGGACGGACGGCCCAGATTTTAGGGCAGGTTTTAAACGATAAGATCGCGTGCGCCGTGCCGTTCGGGTTGGTTTCCTTCCTCCTTCCCCGCGCTGGTGGCCCTTCTCTATTTATTTATTCGTTTGTCTGCTGCGTGGGCCCGCCGATGGAGGGGTAACCAACCGCTACACGTGGGCCACTCTCCTGACAGGGATGGAATCAACTCAACGGTCAGACAAGCCGGCCCGGCTGGATGGGTCATGGGTGGGCTGGGCTGGGCAGGGCTTATCTATCCCACACTCACTGTCACAGTGTCACTTCAGTTGCCTTGCCTTGCCTCGGCTGCTGCCCTACTCAACAGTCAACACTCAGCCTTCCCCGTGCCACATGCTGCTTCTGCACGTGCTTAATACATTACTCTTCAACAATTAGGCTAAGGAGAAAAGGTTTGTGTCATGATGCTATAAAACAAAGCTAATAACTGCCATTAAAAAAATGCAGGTCACACAAAGAGCCTGACCTGGCTTATAATCCGTCTTTTTCAGCTTGTTTTTTCAGCCAGAATAGTATTTTTCTCTCACAACAAATTAGCCAACAGTGTTTTTCAGCCGGCTTATCAGCCCAGCCGAACGGGGCCAAAGTACTGGAATTAGGTAATGCGTTTCATCTTCCATCGAACTCGGACCGACAGTGGTAGTGCTCCTTGCAGGCTCATAATGAAGAAACCTGCGCGCAATAGACGTACTTCCTCCGTCTCGCAAAGACCGTCGTTTAAGGACTTGGCACAGCTACCAAGGAGAGGAGGAAATTACAATATTGCTCCTGTAAAAATATGTCTGGCTCTCGAATCTTCCCGTTCTTCTTCACACGATTCACCGGTCGCTCCACAAAGTTCGTCTCGCCTTCGTCCTTCTCCTCCGTAGACTGCGCCGCGCTGAGCCCCCGCTTCTCTTCTGGTCGCTGTACTGACTGCGCCAAGCCCCCACGGGCCGCGGGGCGGGGTTTGCTGCGCTGGGCCGGCCGCCAGGCAGAGTAGGGACGGTCGAGCCATGGCTGCCATCGACACGTCAAGTCCGGCCCGCCGTCGAGCCATGGCCCGCATCCACGCACCTAGTCGCCGCCTTCCCTGCTCCTCGTGCCGTCGGCCCTCACCGTTACGGTCGCGCTGAGCCCCCCGCGCCATTGTGCAGGAAGAGGACGTCCGCCAGCAGCTACCGCACGCCGCGAGGTAGGGAGAATATGGCCACACGCCCCCAGGCTAGCGCGTTGAGCCCCTACACACCGCCGACAAGAAGAGGACACCCGAGCGGGTGAAAGTCCCTAGTTTGGTTTTGGCTAATCGATGAAACCTAGGACTAACCTTTGTATCTAAGTGGATGATTTAGATAAAGGTGGTCATTGAATATGAGACATGACATTGACTCATGTGACCAAGATGATGAAGACCAAGATGATGCTTGGCTCGATGGACCGGTTGTGAAGGTGAAGGGCAAGTCGAGGCTTCGAAGCGAAGGACCATGCAATGGTAAAGCTTGAGCAAGACTTGGCGCCGATGGACCGATGCAACGGTGAAGAGCAAGTGAAGTCAAGGTCGATGGATCGAGACGGTTATGTGATGATATGAAGTGGATCATATCCTTTAGAAAAATAAAACGGGCTCAAGGCAAAGGTATAACCATAGGGCCATGCCCAACGTTACATATCGGAAGGCGATGGGAGTCAAGTTATACAGTTATGAGGATTTGTAGGGTTTTAAGTCCTATCCTTTGGTTTCGAGCCCTAAACCCTAAACTGCCTCTGCCCCAGTGGGCTACTGCCGGTGGTAAAAGCTATCACAAGGTTCAATTAGCAGTTTTTTAATGGGGATTCAAACTCATGACCGCCTACCTCCTGTTTATCTCTCCTACCACCCGAGCACACGATCATTTATGATCAAGCATAGGATTCTATCATTTTGTATTAACATCTATGAATTGTGTATTAAATATTTTGGCTCCTAAAAGGTTTTAAATTAAAAAACTTCAAATACAAAATTATATATCTCAATGCTTACTATAACACTGATATAGGGCGTTTCTCCGTTCAAGGTCGTCGAAAATAAATTTGAGAATTTGAATGAACTTTAAAAACTGAGAACTCAGAGTGTATATTTGGGACACAGAAGATCTTAAATAAAAAACTTGTCGACTACAAAGTTTTAGATATCATTGAGCTCTTTAGTTTTGATATAAGTTGTCTTTATCCAACTTTCATTTGAAATGTTATGAATTTATTTGTTAAGCAACTATTTTCAAAAGTTGACTTAGTGTATGTTTGATTCAGTTGTGGGCTGAACTGTTATGAGCTGTGAGCCGTGGAAAAACATATTTGAGTTATGTGTTGTGAAAAAAAGTTATAGGTTATTTGGTTAAAATAACTATAAAACCTACCCTAATATATTTATCTCTCTTGAAACAGTTGTAAAAACGTCTCTCTATTTCTACCTATTTAGAAACACTGAAAAGCTGAATGTCAAAAGCAAGGCTCAAGGTGCTACGAAAATTATACTGCACGGAAGCAGTTGTTTCTGGAAAAGCAGCTTCTAGTTTAACCTGTTTGGTTGACTTTTTGCATTTTTGTAGTAGAAACACTTGTCAAAAGCTCAATCAAACACAACCTTATTAGTTAGCCACCCCCTGAGAAATTGATTTCTATGAGTGGTTGACATAAGAAAACGTCTCTAAAACTATTTTTAGGAGCGCTTGTTTTATATCAACTACCCTTGAAAATTGGTAGATTTTCAGAGGTGGTTTTATTAAGCCATGCAACCGCCCCTGAAAATCGATTTCTAAGGCGGTCTGTAAGTTTTAGTGCATCAAACGTTTCCTGAGATGGTTGACTAAGTCAACCACTCCTGAAAAATAGGAGTAGATTGTAAAAACCATTTTTTTTGTAGTAGAACTAAAATCTATCACAACAAGATAAAGATAGGAAAGCACCTACATAAGTATTGTTTTAAAATATGATCAAACTTGAGTGAGCCAATATAAGCAATTTTGATTAGTTGTTGATCCAAAATTTATCCATTCAAATGGGAGTGAGTCGATATAAGCAATTTTGATTAGTTGTTGCCTTGTTGGTCCAAGATTTATCCATTAAATTTTAACACTTGATGCCTTTTAAGACAATTATTAGGCCACGCGGCAGCACAGACTAATTGACTCGTGTTCTTAGACTGGAGCACGTCATCGATCTTATGCATGCACAAATCATTGCGAGCATACAAGCCAAATCTCTTGAAGGTAGCTTGTTTGCGGTGGCCAACGATTTGGCTGGGTCGCAATATGGTTAATGGAATCAGCTCCTGACTTGACAATCCCCTATAAAAGACAGATCCCTCCAAACGTATGGTTTTTTTTTTCGGAACAACTTGTAATTTGGAATAGAGGGGGTAAAAAAAAAAAGAGGCCCTGATTAGACTTGAGGAGGAGGAAAGATGCTACACTGCAAACTAAGTCAGGTGTATAGTATTGTGCATGCATGTGTAGTCCCGTTGGGCTCGGGTTTGGGCTGAATAACCGACGGATCAGGATAGATGCTTATTTGCATATATGCATGCGTGTATAGGCCGGCCCGGCCGGCACCTGTAGGCATCAAAGTTTCTGATGCTTTTTTTGACAAAACTCGACAAAGTGAAATTCCGTGGAAGCGGAAATATACGGGAACCGGAAAGCAAAGAGAAAATCAGCGAAAACCAACCATGCATTAGCTATACATACTCAGATCATATTAAACAAAATAAAATAAAGTTGATGCTCGAACGAAGGGCTAGCTAATAAGCTTCTTCAGGCCGGATACGTACCCTTGACAGAATTATATATTCAATCCAATAGCTCCTGCTTATGTATATTGATTGAACACGTGATTGCTGTCTCGAACTATAACAAGTAACACTCCTAGTAACTGACAAGAAAAACGAATTGCTTTATTTGCCTCAGAATTTAGCAGGGGATCGGAGCGGACCTACTACCTGTCAACGAACGAGTAGCTAGCGTTACCAGGCCAATTGCAAATTTGCAATGGCGCAGAAAGCTACTCCTAGCTATGATAAGAATGCGATGCCCCACTTGCCCTACCCCCTAGCGGTTCTCCACTCCAGCAGTGAGCAGTAGCAGTAGTTCATCACTCAAATGATGTGACGTGAATACACGGATGGATGGAACCTGGAGGTGCATGAATCCCGCACGTACCACTCGATCTGAAGAAACGATAAACACGTGCGTGAGCCATGACATACAACCTGCCATTTTCTAATGTGTGTACTCCCTTCGTCGAGAAAAGATTTGCAATTCTAGAGCCAAAGGTCTATCTATCCCTGATAAAAACACAACCAGTGGAGTAGCTGTGCGGGTCTTGACGTGAAAAGAATAGTTGTTTGTGAAGCTTTGCTGGACGTCTAATGATGAAAAAGTTTAATATTTTTATTATTCTTCCTACTGCTGTGCTGGTCTATGGGGATTTCAATAAGTATAATCATCACCATTTGCACCCATCGAAGGAATACATGTAGGGCACATGTGTCTTTTACCTGCGTGCCTAATTCAGCCACAACGTTGTATGAAGTGATCTATGTAGCTTCAAAAACAGCCTATATGTATTGTGCAACCAATCTTTTGTGCAATTCATAGTGTGCCCATACGGCTATGGTCCGCTCATAAGAATAAACAAAATAAATTATCTCATCCCTTTGTCCACGGTCCGTCCCAATCGATATTGTTGTTGCTCTCTTCATATGCCACGCTTGCCATGGGCGACGAACGGGAGCTACAGGTTGCACCGGCGTCGCCAAGGATGAGTGATGCGGAGGCGAGTGCGACGATGAGGGAGCCCATGATCAACGACAATAGTCGACCCAATGCCTCGACGGGGATTAGCTCATGAGCCGTCGCGCCCATGGCCATAGTGAGGGAAGGGCGAGGCAAGAAGGCTTGGTGGTTGCGCGGCGCATGTGAGGTGCCTAAGGAAATGACACGGGTGATGAGGCGGGGGCGTGAGGAGAGGAAGCAAGTGGTGATAGGGTGGCAGCGGTCATCTAGATATTGCTTGTGCACGGGAGGGGAAGGGGGAGGGGATTGGAGTGAGCGAGCCACCCGAGATCTAGAAAGAGAGCCTCACCATCATAACCACAGAAGAAGGGGCACCAAACGGCATAGGGATTGTAACACCTCTGGTATTACGAGCTCGCTTAGCGCCTCGGGTTTTAACAAACCACATGAAATGATAATCAAAGTTGTATGTGACTCATCTCTATGGAGGAGATAAATCTAATGGACTTTGTGAGTTAGTTCAGTTAATGTGTAAACATGATAATGAGATCCCAATAAGAAGAATAGAACAAGATGTTTTAAATTGTCTGGCAGGAAAAAAATTCTTATAAACAAAAACCAAATATAACTTGAGTATAGTGCTTAAATAAAGATTGGATGAGCAAGTTAGTTATATGAGAATGCAACTTTAATTTTGGAGAATAAATATTGTTAGCTAGTATTTTTGGAAGCTTAGAAATCAAACTTGGAATTAAGATAAGTCATTTTCGTTAAGTAGGCAACATTTGAATTTATGTTTAAAAGTACCATTTTTTGTGAATTATAGCATGCAAATTAACTAAATAGTGACCTAATATTTTGTTCCTATGGTTGGTATGAAGTATTAGCTATTGTGTGAAATACTTGTGGATTGAAGTTGACGACGTTTAGGTCTGTTAAAAATTGCCCAAACTTGGCTTGAACGCGCGGCCAAACACGTTTAGGCACTCTGTTCGTGAACCGGCATCTAGTGTGACGAACCCATCTTGGCACTTCCCTACCTCCCTCTCTGGTTGTTCTCTGGCCGTGACGATGTCTTTGCTAGCTAGCTGTTGGTGTTGACCTTAGGTTTGTGGAATTGGTTGAACCCAATTCGAACTATCAAGCAGTTTTTGGCATGCTTTAAAAAGCGTGCAGGGCACCGTGCCCTGTCGTCCTTGCTTCGGGGCGTGGTCATCACGCTCGGCGTCACGCCCGCCGCGGCTTGGCTGCGTGGCTGCCCGGCTATCGCCCGTGTGCGCGCCGTGGCCGTGGCCGTGGCCATTTCCTCGCTGGCCGCTCTGGTGGCCGTTCGGCTGCACGTCGGGCCATGCTTGGCCCCAGCTGCTTCGTGCCGTGCACAGTGCTGCGCTCTGCCTCTTTAACTCCTTGCTTCGCCCTGTGGCGCGCTCCCGGCCGCTCGACCCACCTGCCTGCCTGCTTGTACCGTCGCGTCGTCCTCGCCTGCCAAGTGCACATGGGAGTCACTCGCTCCGTCCCAGCCGCTAGCCAACACGGCTCCCCCCTGCACTGTGGTGCCTTGTCGGGTCGTGGCCGGGCCACTTAAGCCTTGGCCGCTCTCCGTGACGAGCCAGTGGCCATGCGCCGCTCCCTCCCTTCCTAATCGTCAGCTCAGGGCATCTTCGCCCGATTCCTCGCGTCAGTGCGTAGCATAGGAAGCTAGCTAGCAGACCGACTTGCTCCAAGCCACAGACGAGCTTTGTTGCGGGCCAATTTTGGCTTCCCCCGCTGCCTCCATGTACGCCGCCAAACTCAGAAAATTGGGGGTAAGCCGTTGTCCCTTAGCAGCGCTTTCATTAGTGGCTCCTACGGGCTCGCCTTGATTCTCTCTATGTGGTGCTCGTTTTCTTTTGCCCAGAGTTCCCGTCGGAGATGCGGAGACGTGCCGGTGCCGCCTCGGGACGTCACCGCCGTGCCCGGGCGCGCGTGGCCAGGCTCACCCGAGCCGCCTCCGACTCAACCACCCCCTCAGCCGTGTTTGTGGTAAGCTCCTATTGCTCTACCGCCCTTTGGGTTAGGTGATAGGTGCCCTAGCTCACCAGAGTGACGCCCCACCGTCGGAAACCACTGCTCGCCGCTATAGCCCGTGCTAATGTACCTCTCGGCTTTTGGTTGCCTCCCTGCATCGTCGTTCGAGCCTTAGACGGTGGCCGGCCGCTTAGCTTGGGCAAAACGGGCCCTTGGTGGTCGGCGCAATCGCCCAGTGTTAGTCGACGCCACACCGACGAGTGTGGGAACGTCGGGGACCATTCTGATGCGAAGACGGGTTTCTCCGGGGTCTGCCTACAGATCATCTCTCTGTGAGAATAGTGCACGCAGTAGGAGCCAATTATGCTAGGCCACAGGGACCTTTCTGAAAAATTGTCATCGCGCGCGGGCCTGTCGGCCTTGGGCCGTCGCGGCGCCCGCGTGGGCTGCAGTAGGACTGCTGGGCCGAAAGGGTTGCCGCTGACCCTTTCTATTTTCTAAATGCATTTCTAATATAAGTTTCTGGTTTAACTTGTAAAATCAATATAAAATAGTATGGAAATCCAAAAATTGTGAAACTAATTTTGTTACGTTCCTAAAATCATGCTCTAGCTGCTAGTGTACTTGGTTCACATACCTCTAAGATAATTCCAAGTTGTCTTAAATATTTTAACATACTTAATTTTTTTACAATGTAAACTTGTAGAAATTTTTAGGGCATAATGGTGATAGTGTTAGCATTGGAAATTTTACAGTAGCTTCACCGTATTATTATGTGCTCACTATAATTTTTATAGCTTCAGAATAATTAGTTGATAAGGTAGTTAATGAGCCCTAGTTCAAATACATATATTAATCAATGGATAAATAAAGGAACGCCTTGGAATTTCATAACTAAAATACTTGTTGGGAAATAACGTTTGGTTCGACGACGGAAATGCGTGGCTTAGTACTCCCTCCGTCCCAGAAAAAGTGTCGTTTTAGGTTTTTCAGACATCGTGTTTGACCGTTCGTCTTATTCAAAAATTTTGTGCAAATTATAAAATAAATAAATTATTATTGAAGTATCTCTAATGATAAAATAAGTCATAACAAAATAAATAATATTTATTAAAAAATTTTGAATAAGACGAACGGTCAAACACGATGTCTGAAAAACCTAAAACGACACTTTTTCTGGGACGGAGGGAGTATGTTGGAACTAGCTCGATAGCTTGAGTGGTGAAATTGTAATTTAAGCGTTACGCTTGTCATTGATTATTTACGTTTCCACATTGTATTCATGTGTATCGAATTAGGAACAATGATGGAATGTGGAGTCATCTGCACTGCATTAGCGGAAAAGATGGTGTCCTGATGATCGTGTCGCCGTCATGGAATGCTAACTTTTGGTGATATCTTACCCATGCAAGTCCCGGTGCATAACCCTTATTTCTGCACTTTATTTTATGTTTATGCATTAAGTTTTAAGCAGTTGGATGAAACCCACCTATATATATCGTTATTCTATGAGTCTTACTAGTATGGCAGGACCGTGTTGTTGGCTATGCTATAGGACCTCGGTAAAAGTTGAGTGATTTCCTGTCACTCGTGAGAGGTAGGAAAGATATTATTGTTATTATTATCATGTTACTATCACATGGAATATATATAAATATAAGGATAATAATTGGAGACCGGGCGGGACTGTATTTAGATTAGATTTGGACTTGGTTGGAAACTAAGCGAGGCTCAAATTGCATTTGTCCCGCCTGTATCGATTAAGGACCGTTCATTGCTGTGGATGATAGTCAGGTCACAGACTTATTATCCTAAGCACATACTTTCTTATGGGAGCGGAAAGACTCGTTACTCTCTTGTCATGGGTTTCGGCTCTTTCCGGACCGACTTTTAGGGGTGGATTATGGGTGGAGGTCTAAGCACCGTACTGAGACGGGGCCTCAGGTGTTAGAGGCTTAGGAGCGGGTTGCTCTTGTCTGTGCCCGGGGTACAGATGAGGCGTGTGTTTCGGAGTACCCAGCTGTGATACATTGATTCACGAATCGTCGTTTTTGGGACGGTGCCGACTTGGCTATGGTCTAGCATTGTAGTAAGAACTGGAACATGATAGGAGATAAATTAGTTCTGATTGCTTACCACATGCTTGAGAGTAGCACAGGTGCTTGCTTAGAATGGTTAGCTAATGAAGTAATAATGACTGCTAATAAAATTGAATATAAGGATGCACGTTTAGTAATGCTTCATACAGATGCAATAAACCCACAAGTCAAATAGCCTTGCATATCCTTAGAGTCTTTTCTTTCCTCCTGACGGGTAAGTCTTGCGGAGTACAATTGAGTACTCAGGGTTTAGTCTACCCTGTTGCAGGTGATAGGAACATGTGGAGCTGACTCTTGTATGTGGAAACCTCCTGGTGGGCTCAGAGAGGATTCCTTTCGCGTTGCGATCGTAGTGTTTATTTAAACCCTCACTAAATGTTTTATGAAGAAAAGTTATATAATCTGCTATCATATCTTGTATATAAATGTTCACCATGTCATTAAATAAATCTTTATTTTCGCTGTAACTCTGATCATATGTTTATTTTTCGCTGCAAGATAAAACTTATAAACCTGAAATTATAAACTCTTTTACATGCAAATTGTTTTAATTCCACTGTTGCATTCAACTGATCTAGTACTCTGGCGTTGCCATAAAGTGATGTAAGAAATGGTTAAGAATGTTGTAAACTTTATTCACTCATTTATGATCCTAATGGAAAAATGTGGATTTTTGAGTTCTCCCTTGGGGGCTCGACAGGACTGTATAGTTTAGTGCTCTCGCTTAGGTCTTTGTGCCTAATGGAAGACAAGTACTTTCGAGAGGACATTAGATTAGGTGGTTCTGCCATAGGGATCGAGGAGGGCCGCCCCTGCCGTCGATGCGGGCAAGGCATGGATGTAGGTGAGAAAAGATGGGTCAAGTGCATCGAAGGAGTAAGCCTTCAGTTCATTATAGCACTTCTTGTAATCCTTGTAGATTTTTTTGCCGGACGATAAATGAATGATGTGTGTGAGATGCACCAATAAATCTATAAGCCAAAGGAGTGAGCCTAAAACTTAGTAGTTAACCACTTAAAATCCGTCCTTAAGAAACAAACTGTTGATATTGCTTGCTGCTTCTTTAATTTTTTTTGGGGTTGAAGGATTTGGATGGGGAAAAGACAGTAGTAGATAATAGGGATGTTGTCTAAAATTAGCCATTGGCTCATCTATAAACAGGTGGGGGTTAATAGCAGAACAAAATTTTAGTTCACACGCATTGTAGCTAGCTATTAGCCTATGAGCTGGCTAAGGATGACTAATTTAGGTTACTTAGTTATTACTTATTAGCCGATCCAAACTAGCCCACCTCTTTGGAAAAGTTCAAACACCTTTATGAAAAAGGCTCCTTCCAGATGATCATCAGGACAAAAACATAACCATCAATCAACAAAGCGATCATGTATTCATGTAAGAAGTGGTCACATGGGGGATATGCTATCCTTCGTGTTTTTTGTATTTCAACAGGACATAAAATAAAGTAGTAATAAATAGAGGAGAAGATGTGGCGGGAGGCATGATATCACGAGAGGCCTCCATGTACCCTAGCTCAATAAAGACGTGGCATAATTAAGAAAAATTGAAAAAATAATCTAACAATGAGATGAGAATCACTTTCTAGATATTGGTTTCAGTTCATAGAATCCAATTAGGCTCATAGGGTATTTAGAATAGGAATAGTTAAGTGATTGATGGACCATGGTGGAGAAGGAAAAAATCTCTTGCGCAAATAGAAATGATAGTTGTTACTACACATATGATTTGTAGAGACACCTCATTTTTTTAACAGAGGTGGCTCAATTTAAAACCGTCTCTAAAATTTTTTTTAAAAAAAAGCTACTTCTGTCCTCTACAAATGCTTATATCTTTAGAAGCGACTCTAGATGCGGCTTCCTCTGTAAACGTATTCCTATATACGGCTAGAACCGTACGTGTGGCTCACTGGCTGAGTACAGTAGTACTAGTATTGCTTCTCCAAAAATGGCGGTGGGATTCGAAGTGATTACTGCTGAGGAGACTAATTGGCGGTGAGCTAGCAGCACGAGTAGTACGTGCTACTACTGGTACGGAGCATTGTCATTGCTGCAAGACGGCAAGACGCTTTTTCCCTTGTTGACTTGATGGACCGAGATGGCGTACGTACGCGGCCCATAGTCCGGACTCCGGAGGGAGCCCATGGAGACGTGGAGGGAGCAGAGCCGTTAAGCTAACCACCGGCCTAGCCGAGGCATTGGTTCTCTGTCTCTGTGTGTCTCTGTGTGTCTCTGGCGCGCGGGACCGGTCGTCCGGATCGTGAGTGCCGCAGCCAGGTGTCGGTCTCTCTCTCGATCCACTCTCGCCTCTCGGACACAAACAGCCAGCTAGCGGGAGCGGGATGCATGCATGCATGGGACGCAGGAAAACATGGGTGTGTTTAGATCCTGAAAATAGTGTAAAAAAATAATATAGTATGTTTTGATTTTATTTGGTAAATAGTGTCAAACCGTTACAATGCTCACTTCTGCATCTGCGTCTGCGTGAGGGTGAGGTGGGGACTGGGGAGGGAAAGCAGGAGGAACGCGTGCTCCGGCCGAGGTGGATGGATATGCCAATTCACATCACATGCAGCAGGCCCCGCCACCACGTGACGACAACTCGGGTGAGCCTCAAAAACATTGCACTCGGACGGCCCACCACGCGAGCAAAACGTGCTCCACTCCACTCCAAACCCCAGTGCCGTGAAGCTTCCTCCACGCCTCATCATCCATCCCCGGGGACACGAAACGAACGCGGTTTAACTTATCTCCTTTTTTTTTTACGTCTTAACTTATCTCCTTCTGCTACGCGTACTCCCAACGCTGCCTCAGGGAGCCCAAAAAAAAAAGGAAAAGAAAAAACTCATCCTTCTCTGAGATGGCCTCAGCTTACTTTCGTCCTCTATTCTAAACACTAGTATGGACCTTACTGATATTGTAGCTTCCTGTATGCTAACAAATATTGTTACTCATGCGTCCATGCAGAGACAACATATACTTATAATATTCCCTTTTTCCTTCTAAAAGCAACCGGCGTCTGGCGAGAAGTTTGTCAAGCGTCAATATATTTTTATAATAAATGAGCATCTTATAGAAACATAGAGGTTATGTGTTTTTTCTTATGTCCCTAATAAGCAACTTTGTGTGGGTAGATCCTTGTTGGCCAAGTGTGGTGTATTATGAGAAGCTGGGAAGCGGTAAAATGCGGTGGTATTGTGACAATTCAATACACGTTTTGTTCATTTAACATTTTAGTGGGTCTTTCTTCGTGAGAAGTGAGCATTGTACAGACGTAAAGAAACAAACTTATGTGCTTTTTGTCCCCTTGAGCACATTAATGTAGTGTCGGTTTTAGGAAATTCCTATGTTCCAACATCACCAATTTCAATGCATGCTAAGTGTTCCCTGGACCTTTTCCTTGAAGCGTGAACAATGGCAAACATCCTTTGTTGTAAGTGTGGTTTTTAGTTTTTACATGGCATACGTGATGACCTTGCAGCGTAAGGTGAGAGAGTGTCACATTGTGAAGCAGAGAGGCTGCAAAAGGTGGTGGCATGACAATCTATACCATGTCTAGTAAGAACCATCCACACATCATTATGTTCACATGTAAGTAATCCTTGTGGCGGTGCCAAAGTGTACCACTATCCATGGTGTGGCGCACTTTTTTGCTCTATATCCTGACCTCTATCTTAGGGACCCCATGGCTCGAATCCATGGTCAAATACATACTTTTTATGTGAATTGTGTAATGTTTTATCTATGAATAAAACAAATAATTGCTGAAACTAGATAGATAACTACAATGTGACCATTCAACGAGGTTATGAAAAAATCGCCAAAAAAAGTAGGTTCTAGAAAATTACGCATGTGCTTACTCAACACCTTATTGACTTGCTAGCGCAGTGCCCGGACGGTGCCCGTACAGGGAGCGAGCGAGCGCCTAGCACGTCGCGCAAGCGAGCAAGCGCACCAGCAGTGGGCTCGCACCGCCCCGGACGTCGCCCGCGCCGCGCCGGACGTGGCCCGTGCCGCCAGCCGCTTCCCACGCGAATCCCATGTGTAATACCCGATCTACTTTTAAAACATCCAGATGCAACAGTTACAACATACAAAAGAAGATAGATGAAACACTTGAAACAAGCATCTGAAACACTTACGAAAACGCCTAAAAAGCATTTGAAACCATTGCAAACATATGCAACATCCAAATGAAACACACTTACAAACATACCTATGAAACACCTAAAAAACACTAGAAATATATTGCTTGCAACATGAATGTATATGCAACATCTAGATCTACTTTTGCAACATCCAGATAAAAACACTTGGAACATACGTCTAGAACAGATGAAACATTTGAAACATACGTTTATAGCCATTACAACATGTGCAACATCCCGATCTACTTTTGCAACAGCGATATAAAACACTTGCAATATATCTCTGAAACATCTGAAACATTTGAAACACATATATAATCTTACAACATGTGGTTTTCAACCTTCTTCTTTCGTTATGATGCAACACGGAGTGGGGAACGGTCAATTTCAAAAATCTGCATCCTGGCCACTGTCATCGTAGCCGCTGCTGGGCGTGTCGCCCCAGCTGGGGGAGTCACCACTACCTGAACGCATCACTGCCAGAGACCATCGCCGAGGGAAGCAGCGGACCAGGCGCCATGGAGAGAGAGAGGGGGGGAAGGCCAATTCGTCGCCGCTCCAAGCGCGAGCTGTTGCCAGAGAGGGGCAGAAGCGGGTGGGGGGCGCGATGCAGAATGGAAACCACACACATCAGTCTTTGAGCACGGTGGAGAGGGAAGAAGTCGTGCGGTGGCGCTCAAGTGTGGTGGGGAGGAAGGATGAAGGTGAAGGCAGCAAGCGGCCAGGTGCAGTGAAGAACGCCGCACCAAAGGGGTCGCCGTGGACCATGCGCGGCAGCGAGGAGAACTCGACGAGTGGAGAGTATGATTTGGTCTTGTTTCTGGAGTGGATTGGCTGAATGATTCTCAGTTAAGCGAGCGCAGTAGAATGTTGGACCGTTCAGGTTGGCGTCGTGGCCCACCAACAGAGACGTTCGAGCCTAAGCATTTCGGTAACTCGAGAGCTTTTGACTAGGGGAGTATTTATGCCGCAACCTAACATGATTCCTTTCCTCAGGGTGGGCGTAGCATTTGTTGCGCGCGGCATGGCATCCAAAGGTGCGTCAGTGCGTCGTGGGCTCGCGGCGCGTCCGGTGGTGGTCAAGTTGCGCGAGTAGATTAGATTAGACTAATCGTGGGCCGCGACAAGGACCCGGCGGCCACCAGCTGCCTTGCACAGCTGGCCCCTCCCGTTTTATATTAGCATAGATCGCCGAATCACATCCACGTTAAAATACAAGCACACGCATCGGTTGCCCTCACACGATAGTATATAGATAAATAAGTATTTTATTAAACACAGGCAAGGAAAGCAAAGCTCGCACGCTGCCAGCCCGCCAGGCTCGCTAAACACGTGAAGACAGACGGACAGCCCAGATTTTAGGGCAGGTTTTAAACGATAAGATCGCGTGCGCCTCCTTCCCCGCGCTGGTGGCCCTTCTCTATTTATTTATTCGTTTGTCTGCTGCGTGGGCCCGCCGATGGAGGGGTAACCAACCGCTACACGTGGACCACTCGCCTGACAGGGATGGAATCAACTCAACGGTCAGACAAGCCGGCCCGGCTGGATGGGTATGGGTGGGCTGGGCTGGCAGGGCTATCTATCCCACACTCACTGTCACAGTGTCATCAGTTGCCTTGCCTTGCCTCGGCTGCTACCCTACTCAACAGTCAACACTCAGCCTTCCCCCGTGCCACATGCTGCTGCTGCACGTGCTTAATACATTACTCTTTAACAATTAGGCTAAGGAGAAAAGGTTTGTATCATTATCCTATCAAACAAAGCTAATAATTGCCATTAAAAAATGCAGGTCACACAAAGTACTGGAATTAGGTAATGCGTCTCATCATCCATCAAACTCGGACCGACAGTGGTAGTGCTCCTTGCAGGCTCATAATGAGAAAACCTGCCTGCAATAGATGTACTTTCTCCGTCCGGCAAAGACTGTCATTTAATGACTTGGCACAGCTACCAAAGAGAGGATGAAATTACAATATTACCTCTATAAAAATATGTCTGGCTCTCGAATCTTTTCGTTCTTCTTCACATGATTCACCGGCCGCTCCACAAAGTTCGTCTCGCCTTCGTCCTTCTCCTCCGTATACTGCGCCGCGCTGAGCCCCCGCTTCTCTTCTAGTCGCCGTATCGACTGCGCTGAGCCCCCGCGGGCTGCGGGGCGGGGCTTGCCGCGTTGGGCCGGCCGCCAGGCAAAGTAGGGACGGTCGAGCCATGGCCGCCATGGGCACGTTAGGTCTAGGCCGCCACCACCACCGTCGAGCCATGGCCCGCATCCATGCACCTATTCGCCGCCTTCCCTACTCCTCGTGTCGTCGGCCTTCACCGTTACGATCGCGCTGAGCCCCCCGCGCCATTGTGCAGGAAGAGGACGGCCGCTAGCAGCTACCGCACGCCTCGAGGTAGGGAGAAGACGGCCATGCGCCCCCAGGCTAGCCGCGCTGAGCCCCCACGCACCGCCAGCAAGAAGAGGACACCCGAGCGGGTGCGACAGCTATGGCAGAGGCAGTCAGGGAGAGAGAAACAAGTGGATGAGAGAGAGACAACATGCGCCTAGAGAGCCTGGCTTATAAGCCATGGTATAGTGTTTTCTCTCACAACAAATCAGTAAACAGTACTTTTCAGCCTGACTTTTTAACGAAGCGAACAGGGCCGAAACGAGTGGACGAGAATTTTCTTTTTTTATAATGGTGCGGCATGCGCTTCCAACAACGGTCTTTGTGGGACAAAGTTTAAACTCCCCAGTGATGGTCTTTGTGGGACGAAGGGAGTACACTATATGGTGAGAGGCATGCATAACAGTAATGCCCCCCCTACAATCAACGCAAATCCTTGCGAACAACATGAGTCATATATGCCTCTTTCCGCCTTTGGCCACACTAGTCAATTATATTCTTTGAGCCCCAAATTTTTTCCAATGTCTGTGATCTATGTAACACCCCCGGTGTTACCGCGTGTCACAATGCCTCTAAGCTGAGCATGCGCATCTTTTTCTTGTGTGTGTTGGTTTGTGTTGAAGTGCGTAGGACCCTTTCGGTAAGTTAAAAATAATAAATAAAACGGTTATTCGAATTTTGACGTTTCAATCGGAAGTTGGCGACTTAGGTTGGAAACTAAATTTTTATTTAACGAACTGCTACAAGACTTATATGTGAACCCTAAACGAATTATGAAGAGCATAGTGTGTAGTTGTTAGTGCAACTTGTGTTGTCGAGTAATTAGATCGCTAGCTAGTTTTTCCAGTCGCTCGAAAAATGAACTCGCTCTGTTTTTCAGCCCTAGACTTAGAAAAACTCCAAGTCGTTGTCAGCTTGGCAAGGCCGCGTTGGCGAGCCCATTCTGGGAAACCTAGTTCGAAGGTGGTTGTATGTTTTGGCTCAGAGCGATAGCCTAGTGTACCCTCTTGGCGTTGGTGAAGATCGTTCGGTCTTTTGATCACTCGTTTTGGCGTGGCAAGAACTTTAAGATTCGTGCGTGTGCTGTGTCGCGGCTGGTTGGCCAGCCGAGCGCGGTCACCGCGTAGTCACTGTGCGCGTCGCGCAGCGCTGCGCCGCGGGCCCGTGCGCTGCCGCGGTGGGAAGCCGGCCGAGGCCGTCGTGCCTTGGTGCTGTAGCCGTTGACGTCGTGCGCAGGTTGCTTGTCCCGCCCGCTGTTTTGCCCCTTCCCTCTCTCTGCGCGTGCGGTGGTGTGGGCCGTCCGGGGTCAGCGCCCGTCGCGTCCGCGCCGACCCAGCGCCGCCCTGACCGGTCGGTGGCCGCTCCCGCACGCCACGCTGCTTCCCCATCTGCTCGCGCGCACTGTCACGACCCACCTCGGCCGGGATGGGACCGGAGCGCTGGCACGTTTTACCCCCCCCCCCCTCCCCTCTCTGTTCCCCGTCCGCCTGGCCGTTGGGACTGTGGTGAGCAGTCCGAGCGGGAAGGGCCGCCACCACTTAATCAGCCGTGCCCGGGGGTTCGCCGCCTTTTGGCCTTACCGACCGACCTCGTCCCGCCTCCAGTGCGGTCCCACCGAGCTCCAATTTTGGAGTGGTTCGGCGTCAGGCCATTAAGGCCGAGCTCGACCGTGACCGCCGCGGTAGCCCAAGCTGTTTGTTCCCAAGCCTAATTGAGCTCACCAACAGCCTTCTTGTGTCCTCAGCTCCACCCTGCGCCCGGTTCTTGACCCCTGTTGCCCCTGTGCGGCCGTGGTCGCGTTCGCGCCGCCGCGGAGCGCCGCCTTGCCCCTTCGGGCGCACGTGGCTAGGTCGTCTCGGGCAAGCTCGGACAAAGCCTCCACCTCGGCCGTGTTCGTGGTAGGTCACCGATGCTCGTAGACCACCTCGTTCGGTTTGCCTTGGCCGCAGCTCATCGGAACGGCGGCGCCACTCCCTGCAGGTTGCCGCTGCCGTGGAGGAGTCGCCCTGCTTCGTCTCCGCTCTCCGAACCACCGCCCATCGTCGTGCGTCGCTCGGTAAGTGGGTGTGTCCTCCTTAGGTGCGAGGTAGAGGTCTTCCCCTGGCCGGCGTAACCGGCCAGTGCCGGCCAGAGCCGCGCCGGCGTGCGGAGGGATGTCGGGGACCGCTCAGTTGGGAAGATGAGTTTTTAGGAGGGTGCTTTTGCAAAGTCTCTGAGTGCGGGAATAGTGCGTAGTTGGTCGCGTTGTTTGTGACTAGCTTGGGGTCTCTTTTGCAAAGTGTGCTGGCGCGCGCAGGTCTCCCCGGCCATGGGCCGAGTTCCGTGGGCCGCGAGCGCGTGCTGTGGGCCGCGCGGTTGGGCCGCCGGGAAAACGGTTTTCTGGGTTTAGCGATTTTAGAAATATTTTTGTAATTTAATTTTTGAAGCAACTTTGAGGAATTTTAGTGACCTGTGTAAATGTCCAAAAATCATGAAACCACTTTTGTTGGCTTTCTAAATTCATGCTCTATCAGTTAGTAATTTTCTTTTGTGCAGTGCTGTAGTGTTGCTCGGTCGTTTAAATTAATGCTAAGCGACGTTTCTTTTACTGCAACCATTTTTGTAGGAATTTTCGTGGCAAATCGAGGATAGCCCTAGCTCTAAAAATTTTACAGTAGATGCTTAATATTGTTAGATGCTTGCTGTAAATTTTATGGCCATCAAATAGCTTGTTTGTTAGGGCAGCTAATTTTCCCTAGTAATGCCTGTAGTAAATCGGTAATTGGAAAGTGGTGTGCCTGTTAGTTGCTGGAGTCGTTTTGCATCGGGTCAACCTTGTTAGTAGCGAGAGTGATAGCTTAGCATATTAGCTGTTAGAGTTACCGTTGTCACCTTTTAAGTGTGGTCCTATCATTGCATGCATGTAGATCACGAGGGAGGCGAGTACGTGGCAGTGGAGGAGCCGGACTACGAGGAGGTCATCGAGGAGTACGAGGAGGAAATCTTCGTACCTGAGGAGTTCCAGGAGCCGCACGCTGCTGACACCTCTGACTGTGCACCTGCCCAAGGCAAGCCCCGGTGCATAACCCTTATTTTTGAAATCTGATATATATATTTAAATGTTGTGCATTTAAGTTACAGGAATTTCTATGATACCCACATGCATATATATTTATACCCATGAGTCTTACTAGTACAGGATCGTATAGTTGCTTCGCTTAGGATCATCGGTAGGGTGAGTAACCTGTCGTTGCTCACAATAGGGAGTTACTCTAATGATTATTACACTTTGGAAAAATGGTAGAAAGGAAATGGCGACCGGGCAGGGATGGGGTATGGTTATTGGTGGGTGTAGCAAGTTGTGTCCCGCGGCCACGGGGCACAATTGGGTTGCACTGTTTTCCCTGTCCGTGTCAATTAAGGACCGTTCGTTGCATGGACCCTGGTCAAGTCACAGATCTCCTTATCCCGAGCACATACTAGCGGATGGGGGCTAGGAAGACTTGTCACTCTCTTGTCATGGGCTCCGGCTCTTTCCGGACCGACTGATTGGAGGCGGGGATAGGTGGAGGTCTTAGCACCGTATTGAGGCCGGGCCTCGAATGCGGGAGCTAGGAGTCCAAGTTTGGACGGGGACCTGGAAACCTGTGACAGAAGGGGAACGGGTTGGTCTTGCTTGTGCCTGGGGTACAAGTGGGGCGTGTGTTTTTCGGGGTACCCAGCTGGGCACATTGATTCGCGAATCGCCGTTTCTGCATGACGGTACGGCTTGACTACGCTCTGGCATCGTAGTAAGAACTGGAAATTGAAAGAGGGAGAAATAATTCTGTTTTGCTCAACCCTTGCTTGATTATAGCATAGGTGCTTACATAGAATATTGGTTAATGAATAAAATACGGCTTCTAAAAGTTAAGAAATTAAGGACACACTCTTAGTGCTGCTTTCCGCATACAAGAAACCCACAAGCCATAAAGCCTATCATGATCCTCGAGAGTCGGGAAATAAAATTCCCAGTCGGGTAAGTCTTGCGAGTACATTGTGTACTCAGGGTTTATTTTTACCCCTGTTGCAGGTGCACTTTGAGCAGGTTTGTCTTGTGTGGAGGATTCTTCTGGTGGGCACAGACGGATTCTCATCGCTTCCGCTAGATGTTATTTATTTCCGCTGTTAATTATTGCACTCTGAACCTCTGGTATTGTAATAACTATTTCTAAGACTCTGTATTGTATGAAATGGACTAAGTATTGTAAGTTTGTACTCATTATTGGATCCTGGGTGAAAAATGTGGAGCGTTCGAGTTCTCCCGTCGGGTGTGCTCGACGGAATCATCTGGTGTAGCTCACTTTCAGGGCTCTTAGTGTCTAGTGGAAGGCAAGCGCCCTGAAAGCGTGCTAAACTGGGCGATTCCGCCACAGGTGGTACCAGAGCCAATAATGAGCTTACAAGCTAAATCACCTATTTCAAAAGGCTTAAAAATTTGACCAACAAAAGGTTTATAAAAATTAGGATGCGGTAAAGTCGACGTAGTTAAGTATTAAGCCCTAGCAATATGGTTTACTAGGATAGTGGCACTGTTTTTCCTAACTATCTTCTGCAGGTACACTAACTTACGTTGCGTAAGGAAACGCTAGTTTCGGAAGTGAGTGTACGATGTGCCAAAGTTTAGCGAAAGGCCGCTATATTTCCGGCTTGAGTGAGCGTGTAGGGCGATGCATGCATCCCAAAGTTAAAAACCTGGTTAATTTAAAAACCCCTTCACGATAATCACAGATAGTAACAGGGTAGAATAAGAATTAAAATGAATTGCTTTAATCCTTTCGAAGGCCGTATCATCGTCTTAGTCTCGTTCTCTAAATCGGGAGAAGTGCCCTAATGGTTGGTTCTTATCTGTTACAGATGAACCTGAGGTCCGGTCGCGGAGCAGCTGGGTCTGTTCATGGGAGTACCAGCGCTGGAGCGGGCCGTGACCCGGAGGGCCACGACCCAGAGAATGGTCGCGAGAATGTCGGGGAGAGTCACGACGCCCCACGCTTGGCTCCTCTTCCACCGCCACCGCCGCCTCTGATGACTCAAGCAGAGATGATGGCGGAGTTGTTAGCTTCTCGCTGTGAGACGGCCCGTGCCTTGGAGCTGATGGCACAGGCTGTCGGTGGCCTCGCCCGTGGGGGTCCCGGTGGCAACGGTGGGGACGGGGGTGGTGCCCGTGGTCTTGAGAGGCCCTGTTCGTATCAGGACTTCTTGAATACTAACCCGCCCACGTTCGCGCCGACTGCAGAGCCTCTGGACGCGGAGCATTGGCTTCGTGTGCTGGAGCAAAAGTTTCTGCTGCTCACGGTGACCGATGAGCAGAAGGTGCGCTTCGCCGCACAGCAGCTGCTGGGGCCTGCCAGTGCTTGGTGGGATACCTTTAACGCCATGCAGCAGACAGACCACCGGGTGACCTGGCGGGAGTTCACTGCCGCTTTCCGAGAGTACTTCATTCCGGTGGGCGTTCTGAACAGGAAGCTCTCGGAGTTCTTGGACCTGAAGCAGGGAAGCTTGTCCGTGATGGATTATGTCAACAAGTTCAACCACTTGGCACAGTATGCTGGCACTCATGTGGACACAGATAAGAAGAAAAGGGACCGCTTCTACCGTGGCCTCTCTTGTGTTCTGCAGAAGGAGCTGTACACCGAGAACTATTAGACTTTTGGCCCTCTGATGAATGCAGCCATTGCTATGAAGGGTCTGCAGCATGACACTCAGGCCGAGTGGAAGCGCAAGCGGGGAATTTCTGGGTCTTCTGGTCACCAGCAGGCGCAGAGGATGCAGGTTGTTAAGAGGATGTCCTACCATTCCCCTGGTGGACAGCCGTCTCGACAGCATCAGCAGACTCGTCAGGCTCCGACGACTCAGTACCGTGCACCTTCCCAGCAGGTGCAACAGCCACAGGGACAGCAGTTTCCACCTCGTCAGGGACAGATGGTCAAGTCTACTGGCTGTTTCAAGTGTGGCAAGGAGGGCCACTTTGCTCGGGAGTGTCCCGAGAACCGGCCTGTTCAGTCTGCTCAGCCGTCTGCCAACTCTCGGCTGATCAAGAGGACGGTTATCAAGAAGAAAGCCCCAGTGAGCCGTTCAGGACAGTTGAACTATACGAAGGCTGAGGAGATATTACAGGATCAACCTGTGATGGCTGGTATGTTCACCATCAACTCTCACCCAGCACTTGTGTTATTTGATTCTGGAGCATCGCATTCATTTATGAGCATGGGGTATGCGGAGAGGCATAATCTACCTATTATGGCCATCCCTAAGGCCTATAGAATCAGCACTCCGGGTGCGAACATGTTTATCAACACCCGGACGGATACGGTCAGTTTAGAGCTAGCCACCCACAGTTATCGCCTTCAGTTCATGTTGCTACCTGGGCATGGCATTGATGCAATACTGGGCATGAACTGACTGAAAGTTTACGGGGTAGTGTTGGACCTTAAGCGGAGGGTTGTCGAGTTGCGACTTCCTGGGTCTGAGGATAGGATGTCTCTTCTCATTCCCTCGGAACTCACTTCGCCAGTTGCTGCAACTGTGGAAGTCTCTTCTGATCTCACCTCTATTCCAGTGGTCTGTGAGTTCCCAGATGTTTTTCCTGATGATTTGCCGGGGTTACCACCGGATAGAGATGTGGAGTTCACCATTGAGTTAGAGCCGGGCACTGCTCCTATTTCCCGACGTCCCTACCGTATGGCACCAAAGGAGTTAGCTGAAATGAAGAAGCAGTTAGAAGAATTGCGGAATAAAGGGTTCATCCGTCCCAGTTCTTCACCTTGGGGTTGTCCTGCCATTTTTGTGAAAAAGAAGGATGGCACTCTTCGCATGTGTGTGGATTACCGCCCCCTCAATGCGGTGACCATTAAGAACAAGTACCCCTTGCCTCGTATTGATGCTTTGTTTGACCAATTGGCTGGGGCAAAGGTGTTCTCTAAAATAGATCTTCGGTCGGGATATCATCAGATAAAGATTCGGCCACAAGATATACCAAAGACAGCTTTTTCTACTAGGTATGGGCTGTATGAGTACCTAGTCATGTCTTTCGGTCTCACAAATGCTCCTGCATTTTTCATGTATCTCATGAATTCAGTCTTTATGCTGGAGTTGGATAAGTTTGTAGTGGTCTTCATCGACGACATCTTGATTTATTCCAAGAATGAAGAAGAGCATGCACGGCATCTCCGCACCGTCCTGACCCGGTTGCGAGAGCACAAGCTGTACGCTAAGTTCAGCAAGTGTGAGTTTTGGTTGGATCGAGTTCAGTTCTTGGGACATGTTCTGACCCCTGAGGGTGTGTCTGTGGATCCTAGCAAGGTTCAGGATGTGTTGGATTGGAGGTCTCCTGCCTCCGTGCATCAGATCCGACAGTTTTTGGGTCTTGCCGGATACTATCGGCGTTTCATTCCAGATTTCTCTAAAATAGCCCAACCCATGACCAAGTTACTTCAGAAG
The DNA here is from genome assembly GCA_038087645.1 of Saccharum hybrid cultivar R570. Taxonomy (NCBI): domain Eukaryota; kingdom Viridiplantae; phylum Streptophyta; class Magnoliopsida; order Poales; family Poaceae; genus Saccharum; species Saccharum hybrid cultivar. Next base: position 29,771,129 of record JAQSUU010000066.1, on the reverse strand, counting down.
GATGCCAAGTTTGTGTGGAGTTCGGCTTGTGAAGAAGCTTTTCAGGCCTTGAAGAAGTTCCTTACCTCAGCTCCTGTTCTGGCTCAACCGGATATTGAGAAGCCTTTTAATGTTTATTGTGATGCCTCCAGGACTGGGCTTGGGTGTGTGCTTATGCAAGAAGGGCGTGTGATAGCATATGCTTCGCGCCAACTGAAAAAGCACGAAGTAAATTACCCAACCCATGATTTAGAGCTGGCTGCAGTGGTGCACGCTCTAAAAATTTGGAGACACTATTTGTTGGGGAATAAAGTGCATATTTTTACGGACCATAAGAGCCTTAGATATATTTTTACTCAACCTGAGTTGAATCTGAGGCAGAGGAGATGGCTTGAGTTAATTAAAGATTACAACTTGGAGGTCCATTATCATCCGGGAAAAGCTAATGTGGTGGCTGATGCATTGAGCCGCAAGTCACGCGTGCCTGAGGAAGAGTCCGTGCCTCTCTCTCACTCTGTAGTGTTAGCACAGATTGCTTTAGTCTCTGAGTTACTTGAGCAAATCATTGCAGAGCAAAGGTATGATGACTTGGAGATTCCCCACATCAAGAAATTGATGTCTGAAGGGCGTGGTCCGCACTTTAGCATCGATGAGCAAGGTGTGGTGAAGTACAAGAACCGGTTAGTGGTTCCCGGTAATGAGGAGATTAGAAGGAAGATTCTGGAGGAAGCCCACCAATCTAAGTTATCTATTCACCCGGGGAGTAACAAAATGTACCACGATTTGCGCCAGTTGTATTGGTGGTCCTACATGAAGCAGGATATTACCAAGTTCATTGCTGAGTGTGATATTTGTGGAAGAGTTAAGGCAGACCATCTGCGGAGGCTGGGTTTTCTGCAGCCTTTGCCTATTCTGGTCTGGAAGTGGGAAGATATTTCTATGGATTTTATTACAGGATTACCTCGCACCGCCAAGGGCCATGATTCTATTTGGGTCATTGTGGATCGCCTCACTAAAACTGCTCATTTTCTTCCAGTGGGTACGAGGTATACAGCCTCGCAGTATGCCAAGCTGTATTTCGATCGCATTGTGACCCTTCATGGAGTTCCGCTTACCATTGTTTCTGACCGTGGAGCCGTTTTCATGTCGCGTTTTTGGATACAACTCCAAGAATGCCTTGGTACGCGCCTTCTCAGAAGTTCAGCCTATCATCCCCAGACCGATGGTCAGACAGAGAGGGTGAATCAAGTGCTTGAAGATATGTTAAGAGCTTGTGTCATCTCTTTTCCTGGAAAGTGGGACGAATGTTTGAAGTTGGCCGAGTTTTCTTATAATAACAGCTATCAAGAGAGCATCCAGATGGCACCTTTTGAGGCTTTGTATGGCAAGAAATGCAGAACCCCACTCAACTGGGTTGAGGTGGGAGACCGTGGTTATTTTGGGCCTAACTTCGTGTTTGAAGCAAGAGAGAAGGTCGGAGTGATCCGGAGGCATTTAAAGGCAGCACAGAACCGACAGAAAACCTATGCAGACAAAAGAAGGAGGCCCTTGGAATTTGAAGTTGGGGATTATGTGTATCTCAAGGTGTCTCCCACGAAAGGTGTGCATCGTTTTGGTGTCCGTGGGAAGCTAGCCCCACGCTATGTTGGGCCCTACAAGGTTTTGGCCCGGCGTGGTCCCGTGGCCTATCGCATTCAACTCCCGGATATTTTGTCAGCTGTCCACGATGTTTTTCATGTGTCCCAGTTGAAAAAGTGTTTGCGGGTTCCCACTGAGGCAGTAGAAATTGAAGGACTTTCCCTTCAACCGGATCTTTCTTATGAGGAACATCCGGTAAAAATCTTGGACGAAAAGAGAGAGTGACCAGGAACAGTGTGGTGAAACTTTTCAAAGTCCAGTGGCAACGTCATTCGGAAGAGGAAGCAACTTGGGAACTTGAGAGTTATATCTTGAAGCATTATCCCCATCTCTTATCTAGCCCCTGAAGGTAAACCGTTCAGTGAAACTTTTCCCTACCCCCTTTTCTGCACACTAGGCACGGGAAATCTCGGGTCGAGATTTTCTTTTAGGGGGGTAGAGCTGTAACACCCCCGGTGTTACCGCGTGTCACAATGCCTCTAAGCTGAGCATGCGCATCTTTTTCTTGTGTGTGTTGGTTTGTGTTGAAGTGCGTAGGACCCTTTCGGTAAGTTAAAAATAATAAATAAAACGGTTATTCGAATTTTGACGTTTCAATCGGAAGTTGGCGACTTAGGTTGGAAACTAAATTTTTATTTAACGAACTGCTACAAGACTTATATGTGAACCCTAAACGAATTATGAAGAGCATAGTGTGTAGTTGTTAGTGCAACTTGTGTTGTCGAGTAATTAGATCGCTAGCTAGTTTTTCCAGTCGCTCGAAAAATGAACTCGCTCTGTTTTTTAGCCCTAGACTTAGAAAAACTCCAAGTCGTTGTCAGCTTGGCAAGGCCGCGTTGGCGAGCCCATTCTGGGAAACCTAGTTCGAAGGTGGTTGTATGTTTTGGCTCAGAGCGATAGCCTAGTGTACCCTCTTGGCGTTGGTGAAGATCGTTCGGTCTTTTGATCACTCGTTTTGGCGTGGCAAGAACTTTAAGATTCGTGCGTGTGCTGTGTCGCGGCTGGTTGGCCAGCCGAGCGCGGTCACCGCGTAGTCACTGTGCGCGTCGCGCAGCGCTGCGCCGCGGGCCCGCGCGCTGCCGTGGTGGGAAGCCGGCCGAGGCCGTCGTGCCTTGGTGCTGTAGCCGTTGACGTCGTGCGTAGGTTGCTTGTCCCGCCCGCTGTTTTGCCCCTTCCCTCTCTCTGCGCGTGCGGTGGTGTGGGCCGTCCGGGGTCAGCGCCCGTCGCGTCCGCGCCGACCCAGCGCGCCGACCCAGCGCCACCCCTGACCGGTCAGTGGCCGCTCCTGCACGCCACGCTGCTTCCCCATCTGCTCGCGCGCACTGTCACGACCCACCTCGGCCGGGATGGGACCGGAGCGCTGGCACGTTTTACCCCCCCCCCCTCCCCTCTCTGTTCCCCGTCCGCCTGGCCGTTGGGACCGTGGCGAGCAGTTCGAGCGGGAAGGGCCGCCACCACTTAATAAGCCGTGCCCGGGGGTTCGCCGCCTTTTGGCCTTACCGACCGACCTCGTCCCGCCTCCAGTGCGGTCCCACCGAGCTCCAATTTTGGAGTGGTTCGGCGTCAGGCCATTAAGGCCGAGCTCGACCGTGACCGCCGCGGTAGCCCGAGCTGTTTGTTCCCAAGCCTAATTGAGCTCACCAACAGCCTTCTTGTGTCCTCAGCTCCACCCTGCGCCCGGTTCTTGACCCCTGTTGCCCCTGTGCGGCTGTGGTCGCGTTCGCGCCGCCGCGGAGCGCCGCCTTGCCCCTTCGGGCGCGCGTGGCCAGGTCGTCTCGGGCAAGCTCGGACAAAGCCTCCACCTCGGCCGTGTTCGTGGTAGGTCACCGATGCTCGTAGACCACCTCATTCGGTTTGCCTTGGCCGCAGCTCATCGGAACGGCGGCGCCACTCCCTGCAGGTTGCCGCTACCGTGGAGGAGTCGTCCTGCTTCGTCTCCGCTCTCCGAACCACCGCCCATCGTCGCGCGTCGCTCGGTAAGTGGGTGTGTCCTCCTTAGGTGCGAGGTAGAGGTCTTCCCCTGGCCGGCGTAACCGGCCAGTGCCGGCCAGAGCCGCGCCGGCATGCGGAGGGATGTCGGGGACCGCTCAGTTGGGAAGACGAGTTTTTAGGAGGGTGCTTTTGCAAAGTCTCTGAGTGCGGGAATAGTGCGTAGTTGGTCGCGTTGTTTGTGACTAGCTTGGGGTCTCTTTTGCAAAGTGTGCTGGCGCGCGCGGGTCTCCCCGGCCATGGGCCGAGTTCCGTGGGCCGCGACGCGTGCTGCGGGCCGCGCGGTTGGGCCGCCGGGAAAACGGTTTTCTGGGTTTAGCGATTTTAGAAATATTTTTGTAATTTAATTTTTGAAGCAACTTTGAGGAATTTTAGTGACCTGTGTAAATGTCCAAAAATCGTGAAACCACTTTTGTTGGCTTTCTAAATTCATGCTCTATCAGTTAGTAATTTTCTTTTGTGTAGTGCTGTAGTGTTGCTCGGTCGTTTAAATTAATGCTAAGCGACGTTTCTTTTACTGCAACCATTTTTGTAGGAATTTTCGTGGCAAATCGAGGATAGCCCTAGCTCTAAAAATTTTACAGTAGATGCTTAATATTGTTAGATGCTTGCTGTAAATTTTATGGCCATCAAATAGCTTGTTTGTTAGGGTAGCTAATTTTCCCAAGTAATGCCTGTAGTAAATCGGTAATTGGAAAGTGGTGTGCCTGTTAGTTGCTGGAGTCGTTTTGCATCGGGTCAACCTTGTTAGTAGCGAGAGTGATAGCTTAGCATATTAGCTGTTAGAGTTACCGTTGTCACCTTTTAAGTGTGGTCCTATCATTGCATGCATGTAGATCACGAGGGAGGCGAGTACGTGGCAGTGGAGGAGCCGGACTACGAGGAGGTCATCGAGGAGTACGAGGAGGAAATCTTCGTACCTGAGGAGTTCCAGGAGCCGCACGCTGCTGACACCTCTGACTGTGCACCTGCCCAAGGCAAGCCCCGGTGCATAACCCTTATTTTTACAAATCTGATATATATATATTTAAATGTTGTGCATTTAAGTTACAGGAATTTCTATGATACCCACATGCATATATATTTATACCCATGAGTCTTACTAGTACAGGATCGTATAGTTGCTTCGCTTAGGATCATCGGTAGGGTGAGTAACCTGTCGTTGCTCACAATAGGGAGTTACTCTAATGATTATTACACTTTGAAAAAATGGTAGAAAGGAAATGGCGACCGGGCAGGGATGGGGTATGGTTATTGGTGGGTGTAGCAAGTTGTGTCCCGCGGCCACGTGGCACAATTGGGTTGCACTGTTTTCCCTGTCCGTGTCAATTAAGGACCGTTCGTTGCATGGACCCTGGTCAAGTCACAGATCTCCTTATCCCGAGCACATACTAGCGGATGGGGGCTAGGAAGACTTGTCACTCTCTTGTCATGGGCTCCGGCTCTTTTCGGACCGACTGATTGGAGGCGGGGATAGGTGGAGGTCTTAGCTCCGTATTGAGGCCGGGCCTCGAATGCGGGAGCTAGGAGTCCAAGTTTGGACGGGGACCTGGAAACCTGTGACAGGAGGGGAACGGGTTGGTCTTGCTTGTGCCTGGGGTACAAGTGGGGCGTGTGTTTTTTGGGGTACCCAGCTGGGCACATTGATTCGCGAATCACTGTTTCTGCGTGACGGTACGGCTTGACTACGCTCTGGCATCGTAGTAAGAACTGGAAATTGAAAGAGGGAGAAATAATTCTGTTTTGCTCAACCCTTGCTTGATTATAGCATAGGTGCTTACATAGAATATTGGTTAATGAATAAAATACGGCTTCTAAAAGTTAAGAAATTAAGGACACACTCTTAGTGCTGCTTTCCGCATACAAGAAACCCACAAGCCATAAAGCCTATCATGATCCTCGAGAGTCGGGAAATAAAATTCCCAGTCGGGTAAGTCTTGCGAGTACATTGTGTACTCAGGGTTTATTTTTACCCCTGTTGCAGGTGCACTTTGAGCATGTTTGTCTTGTGTGGAGGATTCTTCTGGTGGGCACAGACGGATTCTCATCGCTTCCGCTAGATGTTATTTATTTCCGCTGTTAATTATTGCACTCTGAACCTCTGGTATTGTAATAACTATTTCTAAGACTCTGTATTGTATGAAATGGACTAAGTATTGTAAGTTTGTACTCATTATTGGATCCCGAGTGAAAAATGTGGAGCGTTCGAGTTCTCCCGTCGGATGTGCTCGACGGAATCATCTGGTGTAGCTCACTTTCAGGGCTCTTAGTGTCTAGTGGAAGGCAAGCGCCCTGAAAGCGTGCTAAACTGGGCGATTCCGCCACAATCTAGCATCGGAAAAAACTTGGATTTTGTGGAGCACCCGTTTAGGTGCTCTCACAACTCCACCCTTTTCTCTCGAACAGAGTGCGTGGAGCTAAAACTGTTTGACTGAAAACGTGGAGCAGAGCAGTCTCAAACACCCCCATAGATATTACATGCTCCAAACGTCCACAAAATACGAGGGATTCCCCCCATTTGCATCAATATTTGGTGCTCCATGCGCATTCTCCGTGAAAAATGCCTAACCCTCTTAGGTACACATTTGAAACACACACAAGCTGTAAGGTCCTAGATAGCTAGAGGGGGGGTGAGTAGCCTATAAAAAAATTCTACAAATACCACTAAGCAAACTTGTTAGAATAACAAACGGCGTAAAGCGAGTTTTGCTTAGCCAAAGATTGTGATGCAAGCCTCCTATCCACAAGTTTAGTAGATTATGATCTCTAGTTCACACAAGAGCTATGTCACTAATTTTATACTAGAGAACAAGCTAACAACACTACTAGCAAAGCTACTACTAGAGCTACACAAGATAAACTAGTAAAGATAAGAGCAAGAGATAGGATTGTGATTCTTATACCGACGGTGGAGTGAAGATGTTGCCAATCACCAAGATGATATACAATCAATCAATATTGACAACAATACAATATGAAGACCAATCACCGGGAGACAAGAGACACAATATTTTTGTTCACCCGGTGTTCACTTGTGCACCGACAAGCTACGTCACCGGTTGTGTCGACCAACACTTAGATGGTTCCCCGGTGTGACCCTCAAGTCACTTGCCCCTCAAGGCACGCCCCGCAAGGCACCGCAAGACACCACTCTCAAGTGAGGTAACTCAATGACACGCGCAATGTAATAGAGTTGCTTTTGGCGTCCCGCCGAGGAAAGCACAAGAACCTCTTACAATCAACCGGAGGTGGCCAAGAACAATCACCTTCTCTTGCCAACGCCTCCAACAATCTCCAAGCCGGCTAGGAGCGGTACTCTCCAAGAGTAACAAGAAATCCACCGGCTCAACCACCCACAAGTGCCACTAGATACCCTCAAGCTATGCAATGCACTTTGGGATCACTCAATCTCACTTTTGATTTGCAATCAAGCAAGAGAGATGAGTGGGAGGAGTTGCTTTAGCTCAAACGATGCACAAGAGTGTTAGAAATGCCAAGAGACCTCCCCAAGGGCCGGCCAACGAGTATTTATAAGCACCCCATCCAAATAGAGCCGTTGCCACTCCACTGACCGTTTTTTCGGGACGACCGGACGCGCCGGTCGAAACTGACCGGACGCGCTTCACCGCGTCCGGTCGCCCTGCGCCGTCCACGTGTCCACCGAATTCAAACACGACCGTTAGATCCTCCAACGGTCACTGCGCGCCAACGGTCAAACGCAATGACCGGACGCGCTGCTCAACCGACCGGACGCGCCGGTCGCACTGTACCGTGCGCCCGCGAAGCAACGACCGGACGCGCTCCTCGCAACGACCGGACGCGCCGATGCGCACAGCACCCGCGCCCGCGAAGCAACGACCGGACGCGCTCCTCGCAACGACCGGACGCGACAGTGCCAGCGTCCGGTCAGAGTCCAGTAAGCTCCCTCGACGACCGGATGCGTCCGATCGCATGTGACCGGACGCGCACCGCGTCTGATCAACCTTACGAACCGCAGTTCCCTCATTGTGCCTGACCGGACGCGCCGGTCCCGCGAGTGACCGGACGCACCGGTTGCAAACCCTAACTCGCACGCCTGACTGCTGCGCTATACTGACCGGACGCGTCCGGTCACACCGTGACCGCGTCCGGTGCAGCGTCCGGTCACCTCTGTGACCTCCGTTCGTCTCCGTTTCTTTTCCGACTTCCGGCGTAGTGGAAAATAGGCATTTCATTTCCCTGAAATCGCCTGTGTGTTAGCTTTGCAAATGTGCCAACACCATCAAGTGTACATCTCCATGTGCTTGTGTGTTAGCTTTTTCTCAATCATTTTCAAAGGTTTTCCAGTTAGCTCACTAGGCCCTACATGCAATGCACTTCATGAATTCACCTAGTGGCACCCGTGCGTCGAATAACCGATAAGACTTCCCCTCTTAATAGTTCGGCTATCGACCCTAAACCACTCACACCCTCTATGGTGTCTTGAGTGTAAAACAAAATGGCCCTATGGTTATACCTTTGCCTTGAGCCCATTTTGTTTCTCCAAATGATATGATCCACTTCATATCATCACATGACCGTCTCGATCCATCGACCTTGACTTCACTTGCTCTTCACCGTTGTATCGGTCCGTCGGCGCCAAGTCTTGCTCAAGCTTCACCATCGCATGGTCCTTCGCTTCGAAGCCTCGACTTGCCCTTCACCTTCACAACCGGTCCATCGAGCCAAGCCTCATCTTGGTCTTCACCATCTTGGTCATATGAGTCAATGTCATGTCTCATATTCAATGACCACCTTTATCTAAATCATCCACTTAGATACAAAGGTTAGTCCTAGGTTTCATCAATTAGCCAAAACCAAACTAGGGACTTTCACAAGCCCATATAAAACATGCAATGGGCAATGGCTATGGCCTAGAGACCCGTTCGGTAGAGTTCTAGCTCCAGTCGTAGCTTCTTTGATTAAACTTTTCTTTTTTGGCTCTAGCTTCACTGGTTAGAAAAAAAAGCTTGATAAAATACTTTTTCTAGTTGTTGAAAAGGGTAAAATATCCATTTTTGTTTTCTTCTTCTCTCTCGACCTTATCCTCTCCCACGTGCGAACCGCACCACATGTCACCTTTTCTCTTTCTTCTTCATCTTCCCACATCTCCACAGTTGCCAGCTCGGCCCTCCCCTCGGTCTGTGCTGTTGTGGCCTGTAACACCCCGGTGTTTAGCTTGCATTCAGCATTTACAAATCACATGCATAAGCATCATCATGCACTAAGCATTCACACGAAATGGTAGCATTTTCACCTGTGTGTGAGATTCATGTGTTAATTAGAAATGACAGGATCATGCTTATTATGTTTAAGTCCCATGCTTGTTTGTTAATTCTAATAGTTCACTAATGTTTTGGAGCCAATTTGGAGCAAAGTTTATTTTAAAATTATATCCAAATTATGCTTTTAAAAATAAGCTTAAAAATTTGGTTTCTATTTAAAGAATTGACTTTAAATCCCTATCTCAAAAACTATTGAGATTTTGGTTTGGATCCTTTTGACAAAGTTGTAGATCTAAAAATTTAGAACAACTTCTATTTTTGGACCATCTCGAGAAAACGTCATTTGCTTGTTCAAAATTTGATTTGGGGCTGTGTTTGGAAAATGGAATTTGAAAACAAAAATAAAAATCTTTTCCTCGTCTTCGTGGGCCTCGGCCTCACTTGTTGGCCCGCAGCAGTTTTGGTCCGGCCCCGCCGCACGTGCAGCGCGCTCGCCGTTCCCGCTCTCCCGCGTGCGGACGCGCCCGCCGCCGCTCGCCATGCCCGTGCTCGCCGCGTGGCCGACGTCCACCGGCCGCCGAGGGCGGTGGCGCACTCGCCGTTCCGACCGGCCCTGCACCGCCTTCAAGACCCCCTGTCTGAGCCTTCCTCTCCACTCTTGCTCTCTCTCCCTCTCATTGTCCTATTCGAAATCCCGAGCGGGCGCCCGAGCTGCCGAGCTCGCCAACGCCCTCCGCCGGCGTCCAGCTCCATCACCGCCACCCCATTTCCCGATTCCTCCCGGCCTCAACTCCGCCTCGCCTCCCTCCATCCAGTGCTCACGCAAACTCCGTCGCTCGAGCTAAGCCCAATCGGGCATTTCCCTCCGCGGCGGCGCCATGGCCGCCCCGCTCGGCTCACCCCGGCAGCCACCTCCCCGCCCTTCTTTTCTCCCCTTTGAATGGCGCTCTGTGCTCGCCTTGGAGTCACGGTACTGCTGCGCATCTCATCCGGCTTCGCTGTGGTCGGCAACGACCACCGCGCTGACCTGCAGCCGCGCCATCGTCGCCGGCGTGTGTGCTTTGCTTGCCCTCCCGTGCCACTTTCTAGCCGAGCAGGTTCGCCTCACCGTGCTGAGCACGATGGTGCTAGCCGCGCCACCGGGGGCTCACCGCCGGCGAAGTTCTGGCCCGCGGCAGCACGCCCCTGCCTTGGTGCCACTGGCGCGTGGGTCCACGGGGCCCGCTGTCAGCGGCTCAGCGCGGTCCCGTGTGCGCTTTCCCGGGGACGCGTAGCTTTTTCCCGAGCGGTTTTTCAGAACAGAAAAGAAAATGATTTTTGTTTATTTCATGTAAATGCTTCCAAAAATCACAAATTGCTCCACAATCCTCCAAATCAAGTGCAACAAAAATTTGTTATGTTCCTCATGACTAGATCTACAGCATAAAAATATTGCAGGTTGATTTTGTGATACTTTTCTATAGAGTTTTATTTAATTCTTGTAATTGCTATTTATCTAAGAAAACGAATAGTAAATCCATTATTGCTCAGAAAAATATGGTTCCACTTGCATTATTTTTGATAGAGAGAAAAATATGAATAAAACATGCAAGTGATAATTTTTGTACAGTGATTATTTACTATGTAGAATCTAGGAAAAATGATAACTCTGTTGTTTGATACTTTTCATAATACAAAGTATTTTCATACTCATATTTATGCCATATCTTGTCATTTTTGTGTAGGCATTTTTGCTTATTCAATTCACATGAAAATTTTATGGTAGACTAATTTTGGTATGACTGTGCTACTGTAATTTTCTTAGATTTTTATGAGCACCAAAAATATAGTTTGCTGTTGTAGCCCTAGTTTAAATTGAATATAAGATAATGATTTCTAATGCATGTTAGTGAATGATGTTTGCTTTGGTGTATCTTTGAAGCATCTTAGCTTGTTGTGGTGACTTGGCATGTTAGTACAGTGGTTGTAATGGGAGTATATTAGTACATGTTTTTGGATGATGTTGACTACCTTGTAGAAGAGTTGTATTTCTACTATATCCAAGAAAGTTAAACATGTTCATCTACATTCCATGCATCATGATCATTACATGTCATCTCTCCAATGCACTTATGCATGATCACTTATACATCTGCATCATACAGGATCGCAGAAAGAAATTCCGGTAGCAGTTCCCGAGGAGCCGGAAGAGCAGCCCGAGGTGCAAGAGCAGGAGGTGCCCGAGGCAGACGAGGAGGTCGGTGAGGATCTTCCGGAGTGCCCCGATCATCGCCCGAGCTCTTTCGAAAGAGGCAAGCCCCAGAGCATTTTTCTCCCTCGGTTTGCAAAACATTTAATTAATGTTCTACTTTGATTGATGCATTACGTTCAGAAGTTGTTTGCAACCGTTGCTGCATTATACCTTGTTTACCTTTGTATACCATATCCTTGTTACCCTGGTATCCGCAGTCGAGTCATTGCTTAGTTGGCTTAGACCGGTAGAAGTCGGGTGATTTCCTATCACCTGCGAGCTATAAGTGATTACCTGGATCTTGTTTGGCTAAATATGGCGTCATGAGATATAACTAAGTGTTAATGTGAAGTTGAGACCGGACGGAAACTTACAGGGTTTCGGACTATAGTGATTTCCGTCTGTGTCGATTAAGGACCGACCGTTGTTGGACCTCGAGTCATGTTGAACGCATGCCTCACATTTAGATGCCCGGATAAAGTACTTTCCTACCGTGAAACTGGGAGGTTATTCGGGCCGAGCAGATTGCCCGCAGCGCACTGTACCGGGGAAGGTGTGGTAGGACACGAGGGCGCGATGATAAGACCAAAGGGCAGTCGGTCGGCCCCCGGGTACATGTGGTTTCTGGCAAACTCGAGACTTTACCTGGATGGTTGACTCGGTGACCAATACCTTACTTTAGTGGGTGAGATTTGTGTGAGGAATAAATTACCAGCTGGTTAATAATCAATTCGAATCGCCATCGTTCACTGGATAGTGAGCACTTGACTTGAGTTACTTCATCGTAGTAATGTTAATGGAACACCTTGACAGTTATATGAGATATGATCTTATGAAGGTTGTTAATGATCATTGGTTATCATTACTTGTTTAATCACATGTTTGCTCTAGTATAAGTGCAAATGTAGTCGACATGTTAATAATAATTAACTTGCCAATAATGCTTTTGGAAAGGTTCTTGAAATGCTAAAAATGTCTTTTGCAAATGAGTCAGCTACCCCATTATAAAACCCTTCATGATTTCTTGGTGTCACTTTATTTTGGTTATGTCGGGTAAATCTAGCTGAGTACTTTCTCGTACTCAGGGTTTTATTCCCACTTGTTGCAGATGGGCAGATGTATTACGACTACTGTATCAACTGCCTTTATCCTGCAATGGGTGATGCTTAGGACCATGGGCAGTGGTCGTTCCCTACATCTCATCTAAGGCTTTTGTTGGAGATGATCATCAGCTGGCACTGTACTTGAACTCTGTGTGTAAGTGTGTGTGAATTTGAACTAAATGCTTCCACTACTTTTATTTGAACTTGGTTTGTAATAACTATGTTTAAACTCCGATGTATCCATGATGTGAACTTTTATGTAATTTGTGATGGTGACCGCTAAACTTATTACGATCTTGGCTGGTATGTGAGTTGGTTTGAAATCCCTCGAGATTTCACGGACTACTGGGTTATACGGGTTTAAGTTTGCTAAATCATCTGCTCCGGTGGATGATTTTCTTACTTAATTTCGTATAATTGGTTGGTTCTGTTACAGTGGCCCCACGCCGGGGCAAAATCGAACATCGGCCGCGCGCCAGGCCCACGACATTGAGAAGGAGCTATGTGAAGTTACTACCTCTATCCACAAAAGAATACGATTATAAGTGCATTCTTGGTTAGCGAGTCTAAAGTTCGACCAAATATATAGGTAAAAAATATTAATGTTTGTGACACCAAACAAGTATATTATAAAAAATACATCTCATGAGATATCTAGTGGTACTTATTTGATATTATAATAATTTTTATTTATAGTTAGTCAAACTCAAGATACTTTAATTTAGTACCGCGTCAGAATTACATTCTTTAACGGACAAAGGGAGTACTATTTTTGGCTCCTTCTCTATCTCCTCGTCCCTCTCTACACTATTCTCGGATCATCTACAGTGGAGCAGAGCGGCCAGGGGTGTTTGGTTGGCCCCACGCGGAGCATTACCAAATGCGCCCTAAGTCTTAAATGGCATTATCATAGTTTAGATTGCTTTTGGTACTAATCAAATCACGCAATATATATGTAGGAGTATCATGGAATAGTGATTCATTCTTGTGCAAATAGATTTTGGGAAATGTATCCTTGAAGTGTACTCCCTCCGTCTATAGAAAAAAATACAATTCTCACTTTTTTTAAACTTTGACTGAATATATATACAAAAGTACAAACATATTTTATACAAAATAAATACTATTAGATTAGTTATAGAACATATTTTCATAATAAATTTGTTTAGAAACATAAATAGTAATACTATTTACTATAATATTAGTCAAACGTGAGCTAATTTGACCAACACGAATTTCATAATTGTATTTTTTTATGGACAAAAGGTGTATTTAACCACACCTGATTTTTATGTACCATAGCATTTCCCGCAATGCATTTATTCATTACCTCTGACTCTGAAGAATAACAAGAAAGAGTTCTACCATACCATCACAACCCAATAAATTTTCTTATAGGAAAAGTTGGCGATGCAATCTAGAGGATACGCATGATGCGCACGTGCCCCCATCCACGATTGGTGTCTCACCGTATTCCCACGTGGAAAATACTGACTCCCTCTAATATCTGGTCTCTGTTTTCCTAAATATCTGTCGTTTGCGCTTCTCGAGAAACAACTTTGATTAAATGTATATTAAAAAATATTAATATTTATAGTACATAATTAGTATCATTGAAAGATCTTTGAATCTAGTTTTTTTAATAAATTTATTTGGAGATACAAATGTTGCACATATTCTCTATAAATCGAGTCAAACTTGTGGCATGCACACCAACGACGACAGATATAAAGGGAGGGAAGGTATTGTGAATGAGATGTACCGTGCACTAGGTGAACACTTTCTTATATACTTCATCTGTCTAAAAAATGTGAATATGGAATATTATGTCTCTAAATATATTTATGTCTCTAAATATATTAATATTTATACTGAATAGTATTAATATTTATGTCTCTAAATATATTGATTGTGAAGTTATATTCCGTACTTAATATAATGATATTTATTTTATTTCACAAATATTATGACTTTTTATATAACATTGGTCAAAGTTCAAGTTATTTAACTTCTTAAAAAATAAGAAGTATATTTTCTTTGGACAAAGTGTGTGCCTCAATGAGAAAGTTAGAAATGAGATTGCGACCATAGGTATGCACCGTGCCTTGCTAGCTACTCGCCCATCTATATGTAGCGACCCACATCAATATGACGTGTAAAAATGCATGAATAGCAGAGGCAGGCTAAAAAGATCCGTAAACCATAGAAATGACAGGAAGTCCTAACACGAGCAATTGCAACCCTTAACCACGAGAATGTCCTACGGCCTATCCTATGACACCGTGAGTTCTCACTGACAACCGGGGCCCTTTCAAAGGAGGCGGGCTACAAACCCGGCGGTTACACAAACCTGACCCTGAATTGTAGGTTTGCCCTCCTAAATCAACCCGAGGGATTGCCCGTTTCACCACTTGGCCCTGGCCCTAACCCTGGCCCGGGGCAAGAAATGTTTCCGTATTTGCCCTCACCAGCCGAACAAAAGGCGGGACAAGCGCCCCACTATTAGCACGGGCGTTTTCGGGTCTGGGCCATAATCCCACGGATTCCGTATACTAAACCATTTCTTTCGCTTTCCCCTCCTTCGCCCTCCATTCTCCACCCACCGTTTCTCCTACCTCCTCTTCGCTCCCGTCGGGTGTACTACCCTCGCCCTCCCCCCCTCCTCGGCTGCCCCATGAACCTGTGGACGGACGACAACGCCTCCATGATGGAGGCCTTCATGGCCTCCGCCGACCTCCCCACCTTCCCCTGGGGGGCGACGGCCGGGGGCGGCAACTCGTTGGCCGCCGCGGCGACGCCGCCGCCGCCGCAGATGCCGGCGGCGGCGGCGGCGATGGCGCCGGGGTTCAACCAGGACACGCTGCAGCAGCGGCTGCAGGCCATGATAGAGGGGTCCAGGGAGATCTGGACCTACGCCATCTTCTGGCAGTCCTCCCTGGACGCCGCCACCGGCGCCTCGCTGCTCGGCTGGGGGGACGGCTACTACAAGGGCTGCGACGACGACAAGCGCAAGCAGAGGCCGCTCACGCCCGCCGCCCAGGCCGAGCAGGAGCACCGCAAGCGCGTGCTCCGCGAGCTCAACTCCCTCATCTCTGGCGCCGCGGCGGCGCCCGACGAGGCCGTCGAGGAGGAGGTCACCGACACCGAGTGGTTCTTCCTCGTCTCCATGACGCAGTCGTTTCTCAACGGGACGGGGCTCCCCGGGCAGGCGCTCTGCGCCGGCCAGCCCATCTGGATCGCCTCTGGCCTCTCCTCCGCGCCGTGCGAGCGCGCGCGCCAGGCCTACAACTTCGGCCTCCGCACCATGGTCTGCTTCCCCGTCGGCACCGGGGTGCTCGAGCTCGGCTCCACCGACGTCGTGTTCCAGACCACCGAGAGCATGGCGAAGATCCGCTCGCTCTTCGGGGGCGGAGCAGGGGGTGGCTCGTGGCCGCCCGTGCAGCCTCAGACGCCGTCGCAGCACCCCGCCGCGGCCGGAGCCGACCAGGCGGAGACGGACCCCTCCGTGTTATGGCTCGCCGACGCGCCGGTCATGGACATCAAGGATTCCTTGTCGCACCCGTCGGCAGAGATCTCCGTCTCCAAGCCGCCGCCGCCGCCGCCGCCACAGATCCATTTTGAGAACGCGAGCACGAGCACGCTCACGGAGAACCCCAGCCCATCGGTGCACGCGCCGCCACCACCGCCGGCGCCGGCCGCCGCACCACAGCGGCAGCACCAGCACCAGAATCAGGCTCACCAGGGCCCGTTCCGCCGGGAGCTCAATTTCTCGGACTTAGCGTCCACCAACCCTTCTTCCTTGGCGGCGACCCCGCCGTTCTTCAAGCCCGAGTCCGGCGAGATCCTCAGCTTCGGCGCCGACAGCAACGCCCGGAGGAACCCGTCGCCGGCGCCTCCCGCCGCCACCGCCAGCCTCACCACCGCTCCCGGGAGCCTCTTCTCGCAGCACACGGCGACCATGACACAGGCCGCCGTGGCGAACGACGCGAAGAACAACAATAAGCGTTCAATGGAGGCCACCTCCCGGGCGAGCAACACCAATCACCACCCGGCGGCGACGGCGAACGAGGGCATGCTGTCCTTCTCGTCGGCACCCACTACGCGGCCGTCGACGGGCACGGGCGCGCCGGCCAAGTCGGAGTCCGACCACTCGGATCTGGATGCGTCCGTGCGCGAGGTGGAGAGCAGCCGCGTCGTGGCGCCGCCACCGGAGGCGGAGAAGCGGCCGCGAAAGCGCGGGCGGAAGCCGGCGAACGGGCGCGAGGAGCCGCTGAACCACGTGGAGGCGGAGCGGCAGCGGCGAGAGAAGCTGAACCAGCGCTTCTACGCGCTGCGCGCCGTGGTGCCCAACGTGTCCAAGATGGACAAGGCGTCGTTGCTCGGCGACGCCATCTCCTACATCAACGAGCTCCGCGGCAAGCTGACGTCGCTGGAGTCCGATAAGGACACGCTGCAGGCACAGATCGAGGCGCTCAAGAAGGAGCGCGACGCGCGGCCACCCCCGCACGCCGCTGGGCTCGGCGGACACGACGGCGGGCCGCGCTGCCACGCGGTGGAGATCGACGCCAAGATCCTGGGTCTGGAGGCCATGATCCGCGTGCAGTGCCACAAGCGCAACCACCCGTCGGCGCGGCTGATGACGGCGCTCCGCGAGCTGGACCTGGACGTCTACCACGCCAGCGTCTCCGTCGTCAAGGACCTCATGATCCAGCAGGTCGCGGTGAAGATGGCCAGCCGCATATACTCGCAGGACCAGCTCAACTCCGCGCTCTACAACCGCCTCGCGGAGCCCGGGTCTGCCATGGGCAGGTAATCAAGGAGAGCTCAGCTCGCCTGTGGCTGCCGGATAGGGACGATACTGATACTGCTATTCACCACCGGACTGTCATCGTCGTCACCATCATGGTTACAACACGATAGCCAGAGAGATTCAGGAGGGAGACGACGATGATGCTGGTGTTGTTGTTGTAAACTTTAGAGAGATGGATGGATGATGATACTTAGCTTCTGCAGTTCTGCTGCTGTTCATCATCTTGTTGTGTTTTTGCTAGTAGCGTGTTAATTAGCAGGATTAAGCAACCACCAAGCGTCCACCCGTTGTTGTTAACTAAGTACCTGTTGTTATGAGCTGTGATGATGGATCGACCGATGTTGGCGTTGGTCGAATCCAAAACTGTATATAGGATGGATCAAACGTCGTTGCACCGGGTGGAGGTGGACGATGCCCTGATCCTGATGTATGTATTTTACATTACAGCAGGATTTCGCTTGCAATGGAGTCGGTTTTTTTGATCTCATAATAACAACAATACATATGGCCTTTGGTTGGTTTACCATTGGTTCTTGTTCATTCAAAAGCTTGAGGGGTCGATGTCGTTGTATGTTGACTGATCGATCGATGGATCTTGCTCTATCTTTATTGGTTGTGTTCCTATTCCCCATTTGATGAGCTGAAAGTTGTGGGTGTGTCCACACCTGTGAGGGCGTGCGAGAGTTTAACATGAGCGACAGTAGGATTTGCACATGATGGAGACACCATGGAAGCAGGGGCATGTGAGTTGGGTGTAGTTGGGTAAGCTTCACCATCAAGCACGTGCAAGCGCTAGGCATGAAGCGAGTTAGGCAAGTGAAGGAGAAGCAACTTTTCACTCCTATAAGAAAAAGGGGAGGTCCAACTTGCTTGCTCCTGAGTTTGCAGGAATTTCACATGGAGTAGCACCTCCCGCATGAATTAATAAAATATATTAATCCAGTACTTCTGGCCTTGACTTGGATAAACACGATTATCCAGTGACCAGCCAACCACTGGGAAAGGGCACATAGCACATGCGTCTGTATAAATCTTTTTTTTAAGTGCTACTAATAGTTTTCTTTTTGGGATGTTTCTAACTTCCTCTGAGTCGGCTAGACATGTTTTGTGGAGGGGACAAGAGTGGCGTGCGGCTTTGCTTATCGCGCATGTGACTTTAACTAACACCAGCCCGGGGCTGGCCATCACTTGTCTGGCCGCAAAAAGAGCTTTGCTGCATGCTTGCCTCCCCAATCCGTCTCAATCTCATCCAATATCCATTGCCGCGCACTGCAAGGATAAGAGCTGGCTCCATTTTTTGCTTACAAGCATCGGCGTGTGCTTCATCTCTGATCATTTATCTTATTTGTAATACGGTAAGCAAGATAATAAGGGGGTGTTTAGTTCCTCCTAAAATTTTTTTAACCCGTCACATCGGATGTTTGACACATGCATTGAGTATTAAATGTAGACGAAAAAATAATTAATTACACAGATTGCGATAAGTTTGCGAGACGAATTTTTTAAGCCTAATTAATCCATGATTTGACAGTGTCATGCTACAGTAAACATATGCTAATGATGGATTAATTAGGCTTAATAGATTTGTCTTGCAGTTTCCAGGCGAGTTATGTAATTAGTTTTTTATTAGTATCCGAATACACCTTCTGACATCCCATAAAACATCCGATGTGACGTCTAAAAAAAATTTTTACCCCAGAACTAAACACCCCCTAAGCAAGGATGGATAGAAAATTTGGGCAGTGAATTGAGGATAAGAGAGTTGTTTGGTGTCCACATGCCTTTTGCTCTATCTGTTTCGTTAAAAAAATAAATCCAAGAAAGAATACAAAAATATGAATAAGCCGAGAGCGCATGTGACTTAATTTGGATTCCACGCTATTGCAGATAAAACTAACATGCATTGAAAGAGAGATATTATAAAAAAAATCCACTCTGAGCAAAGAGGCACCAGTGGTCTAGTGGTAGAATAGTACCCTGCCACGGTACAGACCCGGGTTCGATTCCCGGCTGGTGCATGTTTTTTAAACTTTTTAATGCGTTTTGTTTTGTTATTACATGCAAACAAGGTGTCAAGCAAACAACTTTATTATTACAAATAAAATTGCAAAACCTAGCCAAAAGTTGTGACACAGGATATATGAAGCGTACACACTCGGTCATACACGGCAATGTGACCTTAAAAGGTTAACTGACGCCACAGAATGCTGATCAAACAAAGACAAAAAAAAAAAACATCCATTTCTCGTCGTGTGATCCGAACAAGGGAATGCATCCACCCAGCAATGAATCGATACAATTTTCAGCTCGAGTATTCTATGGACATCTATGTTACAAAAAAGATCATATGCTTTACACGTGTACAAGAAACAAACGACAAAATCGACCCCGACCACCCTTATGTAATGGAAAAACTATACAATGCTATGTACTGAAATGCAGCCATTGATCCAGCTGCTCATTGGTGGGGAATGGCGGCACGAGCTGTATTTGGTGGCAGTAACAAGCCCACTCAAGGTGGCCTCACTCTACAAAGCGTTACCATGGTGCCTTCATGGTCATACTACAAGGAGCTGAGATTAACGTGTTTCGTTTTCCACTACAAATGCTGATAAGAATGCCGTCCACTAGGGTTTGCAGGAGCTGATGGTGGAGAGGGAGAAGAAGATGGCAGCCGGACCAATGAAGGTTGAGGTGGTGGTGCGGTGAGGGTGTAAGTGAGTCTTGATGATGAGCTCTCAATGAGCCCAGCAACTCCAGCAGCAGAAGACTGTGCATTGGATGGAAGGAAAAGGTCGTGCTTCTGGTCCTTGTAAGCACTCCATACCTACATAAAAGGATTTTTTTCAGTCCAGCATTTGTTTGTCATTTTCTGTTTGGTGAATCACTTGTAATGATCACAAATGTAGTTTCCCAATTTCATAGGATTCTGTAACTTGTATTGCAGTGGGGAGTTACTTACATCAGAGGAATTCAGGACTTCACGAACTCTAGCACAGTGTGCACCTTCGGTTGCAAAAGCATGAAGCACCTAAACAAAAAAAAGGTTAACTAAGGAATGAACAGAATAACAAATAAGACGTCAACAAAGAAACAAGCCCTGGAGACTGATGAGGCTATCCAAGTATGCATAACAAGAATTAACTGCATCGACAACAACAACAAAAAAACAGCACAAACAAACAGTTAAGAGCCCGTTTGGTAGAGCTCAGTTCTAGCCAAAACAGCTTCAGCAGTGACTTTTTTTATGAAGCAGCTCTGTGTTGGCTCCGACTTCTCTGGTTAGAAAAACATTTGGCAAACAGCTTCTCAGGCTGTGTTTAGTTCCCCATAAAATGCAAAATACAAAATGCCAACTACTTTGGAATGATGAAATGCAAATTGCCAAAATTTTCATGGGTGTGTTTAGTTCCATCCAAAATGCCAAATTTTTCATGGGGTGGGTGAGAGCTTTTTGGCTTTTTTTTTTTGGCCTCTTGAGGCCAAAATCCAAAATAGAGAATGGATACCTTTTTGCCAAAAATTTTGCATGGTGTTTAGTTCCATTCTGCAAAAATGATGGGCCAAAACCCAAAATTTTTTGAGTGAAATGGGGAACTAAACACACCCTCATTGTTGTTGAAAACTGTGAAATGTCTATAATACCCTTCAGTGGGGCATAATCAGTGCCGGGGGACCGATAAGGCCGACTAATTGCAAGTAGTCGGACGACTTAATAACACCGATCAAATCTCATGTGAAGGTCACCCCTTAAAAATAAGATAACTTTAGGGTATAATGGAATTGAACTGAAAAAACTTAATGGCATCCCAAAGAAAGAAAGAAGCCAACAGTTACCTCCACAGCCAAAACACGCCCAATTGAAGCCTCTGATTCATTCCACTTCATTTGATTACAGAGTCCCTGTCTTCCACCAGCACGCCAATCAAGAATACCAAGGAGCACTTCAACAAGACCAACCCTGTTTTGTTTCATTATGAAATACACAACCAAGATTAGTTGTTGAAAGGCTTGATTCCATGAAAAACTAGTTTGGAGTGAACAATATTTTTCCCACATAGTGTAAGATGAAGCAAAGAAGCTTTTGGACTAAATCATGTGTTTGGTTTGTTTAAAGGTTCAGAAAATGTAACATATTGATTTACTTAAAGAAAGATGTATTACCATTTTCCATGTTCAATAAATATAAGAAAAAAATCAATAAAATGGATTGCTTAAGTAATTTTATAAGCAAGCAAAAACAGGCATGACCTGAGATACTACAGAATACTTGAATTTGCATATTAGAATTAGACTCAAACAATTTCATCTCCTCAAGTAAATTCACAATTTTTGCACTGTTGACTTGACTTCATATGCATCTTTGTCTATATAATGCACAATCAGTTATAGGTGCTAAACTTCTTTTTCAGGAAAAAAATCTTGAAGTTTTGCTAATGTTTTTTTTATGGAAATTTAGCTTTTAAGGCAATTTCACAAATTCACATAATATGCACTAACAGCTATAGCGGCATTCAGAGCAACTTACTTAAGCCCCTGTGCAACAAGAGCATCACGAGCCCGATTACCAGCACCGACTACACGCTTTAATGTCTCCAATGCCAGTATACTTCCACCTTGCCATCCAATTGCTTTCATAAGCAGTGGTACGACCTGCATGGCAGTTCAAGCAAGAAAAGATTATGATGGGTCCCTTAGATGCCACTTGTGACAGAATGTGGTATGAAATTGGTCATACTGGATTTTTTTAAAAAAAAAAAGTGAGAAATTGTGGTTTTCAGGATGTCAAGGAAAGCACACTTAGAAAAAGGTAGTATTCTAAAAGTACTAGGCAGAAGGGTGGCGCTTTGGGGCTTGGGCCTAGGTAGGAGAAACATGCCAATATTTAGAAGCGGTAAATACTGACCATGGAATTAAAGAGATTAACACTGCAGTTGGACTAATAAAAGATGCCAGAAATCAAATAATTACTATATGCATATAATCTAATCTGAACTACAGGTCTAGACAGAATAATTACTTTTTGAAAGGTAATGTTTTAGTATTAAAAAAAGCTTTATTATGAGAAGCATTTTAGGAGGTGACCACTGACCACAAAGCAGTCTCGCTGTCTAGATAGAATAATTACTATTCAAAGGTACTGTTTTAGAATTTAAAAGCTTTATTATAAGAAACATTTTAGGAGGCGATCACAAAGCAGTCACACTGTGGTATCAACAAAATAAAAAGATGCTATGCAAGAGATTGACCATGCCTCATCCAGCAAGAGGTACAACTTACAACAATAATAATAACTTAAAAAAGAAGCCAAACAATCAAATACCTGAGGAGTTCCTGCACTTGTTGCTGCCATAGCTTCTGCACAGGTTGTGCTAGACGCAAGCTGATGCAGAACACGCAAACAACTAAGGCGAACACGTTCTTGTGGAGTCTGCACAGTGGCCTCAGAGTGAGCTGAGTTGTCATGTTCGCTAGGTTCTGCCTGCGATCCACTGGTAGCCTGCCCAGATGCCATAGTTTCCCTTCTTCCCTCATAAGCCATAGCTGCAACAAGCTTTGGAACATAACCGAGGTAGCCAACATGGTCAGCAAGTGCTGGATGAACTCGTAGTAAGGAAACCAATGCCGCTGACAGTAGCAAAGGAAGCTCTGGATCTGTAGCAATTGCTTCATAATGTGTAGCAGCAACAGAGGAGACATACTGATCTAGGAGCCCTTCAAGGAATCTTTTAGGGTTT
Source organism: Saccharum hybrid cultivar R570 (assembly GCA_038087645.1). NCBI lineage: Eukaryota > Viridiplantae > Streptophyta > Magnoliopsida > Poales > Poaceae > Saccharum > Saccharum hybrid cultivar. The sequence continues at coordinate 29,748,399 of JAQSUU010000066.1, read as the reverse complement.
CTCAGTGGAAACTTGGGATCCTTGAGAAAAAGTCTTACATAAATTCCACCAACCTGAAATTTGGACAGCATACTGACATCTTAACCAAAGTTACAGAATTATTTTACGCAAGAAAAAAATTCTGGAATAGAAACTACCTGTGGTTCATCCTTCATTACATGTTGGCCGGATGCTTGTTCAGGTACATCCCAGTCAACAACACGTCCTTTCATCTGCTCTTGATAGAGGTCTGATGCCATTGTTGCCAACTGTGCAGAAAGAGAAGCTGCCATTGCGGGTGTCCATACTAGTTCAGGAGTTTCAGTTGTCTGTTCAAGAGAAGAAACAACAGCTTCACCAGGTCCATCTTTAATGGCAGAAACCAAACCATCAGGCAGGAACCTGGCAAGGGTGATTGCCACCCTGGGGCCATGCATTGGTTGCCCAACAAGTTTGCCCAATAAGGATGCAGCTGCAGCTCTTTGCTGCATAGGGATTTCCTCTACATAATACAAATTAAGTGATTAATATAACTTAAATAATTAGAGCTGTTGAAGTCGTTGTAACAAGTTAAAACATGTATAAATTAAACCAGGTGCAGAGCAGTTAAGCGAAGCAAAGTTTAAAGATAGAGGTTGATAAACAAAAGTAATTTCAACCAAAATTTTAAAACATAAGTTAATTAATACAACTAGAACATGTGGACTGCAGTATCATGCACATTATGCAAATAAAAAAGAACAAAGATAAACAAAAATATCAGCCCTAACTATAGTAACAACATAGTGAAGTAAAGATCAAACCTTGAAGTGGCAACATAAGTTCAAGAATGTAAACAACACCACCATGCTTGGCAGCAGCCCAGCCAAGCTCTGGTGTGCTGGCTAAAGAATACAGTACAGCAAGAGCTCCGTCCCTGCAAGGAGGATTGCAGTGGAGTATCTGAAATAGCAAAATGAGGCTCATCCTTTCTGCAACCATAGCCTCCAAACAAGGAGCATGCTTAGTCAACAGAGAAAGAACACTTAAACAGATTTGTGGGATGCTGCTTTCAGGAGGAACATGCAGTGCAAGGCATTCAAAAAGAGGAATCAGACGCTCCTTGGAAGCAAAAACAGCAGCTAAGCCTGGATTACTTGTAAGAAGATTCTGCAATTAAAAACAAAATGATGACATGCAATTCAGTAAATCTGCCTCACACAGAAAAGGTTAAAGAAAGTACTTTTTCAATAAAAGCACCTGAAGTGATGTTAGCCCACTTTGGAGGTTTATAATAACTTCAGAATCTTCATCTGTACTTTGTTTTCCTGATGAATTATCCATTTTTCCTTCATTAGTCGAATCACTGACTTCATCATTTTCAGAAATAGATGCTTCGATAACTGAACCATGTTGATGAATCGTCTCCTCTAAATTAATGGAATTCCACTGTTGCACTAACTCTGCTATAAACTTCAGCAGGGCTATGCAAAATTCCTCCTGATCACTTATTTCAAAATCCGGTTGATTGTTGTAAACTCTCAAGTATACATTACCAACGTTCAATTCTTTGGATAAAGCTTCATAGGTGAAAGACTGTGATTCTGTCAAATCATATGAACCATCAGGACCTTGACTAGCACGCTGCTGGTCTACAAATTTGAGAAGTTCCCCTCTGGTGGATGAATTCCATATGATCTACAATAAAAGAAAGTTTTTTTTTAGCTCAAATTCATCTGCACAAATACAATATGGAAGCAGTGGATTTTGTGAAATATTTCTCATTAGGATTACACAGAAAGCAGCTTTTAATTGCACATATGAGGTAATAACACTAACACCACATATTGAAGAAGTGGGTCATATACATACGTTCAGCCAAATAGAAGTAGATTGTAGCAAAATACTTGCATAAGTTTGGCCACAAGGAACACGTTATTTGCCGCTATAAAGTAAGCATCGATGTATATTGATGAAACATATGCACTAGGATTCTGAGAGTATCAGTGCATTTGCATGCAAACTAACCTGTTGGACATACTGCTTGATGCTTGAAGTTGGAATTAATTAATTATAAATCCACTCTGACTATAATTCCCTATACTGAAGCGTGAATAGACCACACACTATAAGGCACAGGTGCAATTGTGCGTGTGCGCGTGCATGTTGTTATCAAGTAGTTAATCATAAATCAACTTTGGAGCAAGAAGAGCATGTGTGCATATACCCTAAACAGATTGAATGTGCATGACCACACTCTTCGGCTGCATGTGCATGCGCGCATGTGTATTAGCATGTTGCTTAACATACTGCAGACCATGGTAACAACTAATTTACAGCATGCATACATTAATGATATATTTTATTTTATTGTGAAATTATCAAAATATCCTAGGCATATAATAATACAATTAAAATAGAACCCATTACCTCTGGTGATTCCAAATTTGAATTTAGATTTGATAATAACTCTTTAGGTGGGCGGTTTCTCAGCATGTCAGCAAGCTTTGGAGTAAGAAGAGCCTTTAGCGCATTGTATGCAGGTTTGTTATCTGGGTACAGGATATCATCACTACTGAGACCACAAAGCTTAGACAAAGCTTGAGTTGCATGAACAGCATGCAGATTTTTAGCAATCTGCACCCTTGCCCCAACACCAGGTGCCTCACATGTCTCATTCTCTTCTGCTGTCGAATCGTATTGAAGCAGCAGGGGTAGCACATACCTGCAAGTATATTTCAATTATATAAATCAGAGGTAAGATTTTTTTTTTCTCTCTCCTAGTGTACTATCATATTTCGGTTAGCATCTCTTGTCCACATTAATCTTAGAAGCAACAAGGATAGCAGGCAAGGCAACTACCATAAAAATCCAGCCCTGAGCAGAGCATTTTGCAACTCAGATGACACCGAAACATTCGCAGCTGTCAGCAGCGCAGCATCCACGGCTGAGGGAACAAATTCAAGTTCTGTACAATGCACAATGTCCTCAACAAGGCCACCAAACTTAAGAATCTCAACTCTTCCTGACTCAAACTGACTGAGAACAGAGAAGGTATGCATTATGTTGGTGACTATTCTTGCAGCTGGTTCATTTGCCGGTGTTGTGGGCTGAACAATGCACATACATCGAGAAAGAAGTGTTGCCAACAAGGGGATGCCACCATCCCTTATAAGTTCTTCTCCATTTAATGAAGATGATGCACATCTAACAGAACATTACAACAGGAACATCAGATAACAAAGAAGGCGAACATCGAAAAAAAATCAAAGTGAGCAGTTTTAAAAAAATGTATAAACACAATAAAGTAAGTCCGTGTTAGCTTACGTCAGCCAAATTAGCTCCGAAGCAGCTATCAGAAGAGGGGCCCTATCAGATGAAAGAAAATTGCTGTCATCCTTATCTACAGTAACTGCATTTAGCAACATAGGATAACCAGCATATTTGAATGGTTCCAAGACATCTCCATATCTCTTGTACAAGATGCATTGTGCCTTCAGCAAGAGTAGCAGCCTCCAGACTTGTGGTCCCTGCAATCCCTGCATACTAGCCTGCATATAGAGATGATAGACACTGTAAATAGCCAACAATGTGAAAACATACCTTAATGGGGCTCGCTAGTTTGCACATATTCTACTAACAATTTGTCGGAAAAGAAGTTCAATAGGCGCATAGAATAATAAAATGGCAGTCACTTCAATGAAATACAAGGGCGAATTAAGTAAAACAGTTTAAGCAACAAAAGGAGAAAGCATAAATGGACAACTGGTCATACAAACAAGGAGCACCTGCAATCGCTCATAAGCCTTTTGCACAGCAACAAACTTCTCCCTTCCTTCAGGGTTCTTGTCTGGATGATATTTAATTGCTAGCTTTCGGTATTGGCGCTTAAGCTTCTCCTCATCAATGTTTTCAATTTTGTTTCCGGAATTAGCCGAACTTAAGTCAGATGACTGCTTGCTGCTACCATTCTCACCAAGCACAAGATCATCAAGAGAAATCTCCAGTATCTTACAGGCTTCTTCTTCAGATAAATCCAATGGACGACGAGTTAACTCTTCACGCCACATTACCAACAATGACTGCAAGAACTCCACGTGTTCTACAATGGGCCAGTTAGGAAACCTAATCTCATCACATAGGTTACGGAGGTAGTAACGATGGCACCACATCTCATCTTTCAGATTCGGGTAAGTCACAGGTGGCATAGGAGCATAATCATACAACGAATGGCAATGCTGTGCCAATTTCTGAGGAAAGTCACCGAGATGCTGCAGAACCTGACAAAATAAGTTGAACAAAATAATTTTAAATGAGATTAAAATCTCAAAACTAGAGAGCAAATGTTTTTATAAATAAAAATAAAGGATATAGGTAAAAGACCTGACAAATAAGGTTTTCTGCTCGCATCTTGTGGGTCCATATAATTTCTGGTGTGTCAGAATCAGACACCATTGCACCCGCAAAAGCAGAAGGGCCACTGCGCTCCAAGACATACAGCAAAGATTCTGGGAGCAGTCCACCCAGTACACTACGCTTTGCCAAAGGCAAAGATGAAGATAGTGCTGCCTCTTCACCACCATGAAAAGCTTGATGAGTATGAGTGGCCGAAAACAACTGTGCAATTGATAGGAGATTTGAACCAGGATACGCCAATGCAAAGTAAAAGGCACCAGTATTATATAATCGAATCATAGCTTTAGGGTTTCTTGTAACAATAGCCTTAAGCAATGAGGCAGCTGCTTCAACAATGCTTGGTTCCCCAGTAAGCATAACCTGTACAACCACCATTTGTTTTTTGTCAGAATTTGGTCAATCAAATTGTTCGAAAGAAAGAGAAAAATACATCTGAAAGTTCAATAAGATCATTGAATCACAAATTAAAGCATGAACTTTAATGGCATGAACAATAGCTTATATCTTATAACACAACTGACAACTATGTGCATTATAATGCGGATGACTATACTAACAGGTTAATATAGAGTTACAATTTAGTGATATTTCGAGGAAATGCTACTTACGTCAGCAGAACTTTAAGGTTGCATTCTATTAACCTATACGCATATTAATCTGATAGTTGTAAACTAAGATACTGTCACTTATGTTGTATTTATCTAGTCTCCAGCATCCACTTATATGGTGGAAAAAGAAAGCAAACACTTGAAGCTAGAGATAACCTGGGCCACATGAGGAAGGCATCTTGGACTTGACAATATACGTTTCACCCTAGGAGTTGGAGTTACTATTTCACCTGCATCATCAAGATCAGACCGTGCAGATGCCATACTGTGTAATATAGATAATGCAGCGTCCCCAATCTGTAGAAGGAAATACATTTTTATGCAAGTCAAAGAAAGTGCAAATTAATAATACAATTTTATGCCAGTCAAAGTAAGTGCAAAATTAATTTGTGAGGAAAGAATTTGTGCTTGCAGATAGTTAACACTAAAAGGGGGAAAAATAGCAGCACAGGTGCGAGCATGTGTCCAACCACAAGCTGCAGATTTAAATACCTGAGTAGGAGTCAAAACAGGCACTCTTACAGAAAGTGCCCATCGCAGTTCCCGTATATCCCGTAACCTTTTCCAGTCAGACATACCAGAAGCCCAACATTTTGTTGTCCAATCAATTGACTTCTTTGACCACAGCCTTCTTATTGCATCCTTTTCAAGTGGCCCAACTTGCGTGCCATCTTTATCAATGTACATCCACTCTTTTGAAGGTTCCATAAATGCAGTTGCTGCGATGAGGTTAGATTGCAAAGGAATAGCTGTCCGCTCAGATGTTTCATGTGCAACAGTAAGCAAATCAACAGCCAAAACACAGCCTCCAACCAAAACACATGCTTCAACATTTGAAAGGTCATTCATCAAGGCCTATAAAAACAAGGGAAAAAGAGGGAGAAGATTTGTCAGCATTTGAGTGTATGTCACATCAGCAGATCCATAATAGTAAATTGGTTCTTGAAAATATTGTCCAAGATTAATGTCCATGTCCAAAGCAAATGTCTAGATACTCATCAATTGTACTGTACAGTGCCCACTGCCCAGAAAATGACCACATAATGAAGCTTGTTGATATTTACATATTAGCATATATTATGTCATCTTACTACAAATTTGAGAAAATTAGACTACAGAACAACAAACCTTTAAAAGTAGTAGCAAACGATGCCTCAACACCCTATCATCTGTTCGGTCTAAGAGCACAGTAATATGTGCAGTGCCATCAAAAGGCCCAATAACTTTGTAATGTTGCTCATAAACTATAGCCATTGCCCTTGAACAAAGTTCTCTTACAGAAGACCCTCCACCACCACCAAAGCCATCTAATCTCCCCATGTCACACCAATCATCAGATGACCCCAACTCATCAGGTACTGCACCATCCACAGTAAGACCAATATCTGCATCACACAAAAATCGATGGTACAGAGCTCTAAAAAAGGCAACAGGATCACGTAGTGGAAAATCCTGTGCTCGATAGTTGCTTCCACTTTCAAGCAGCAGCCGCAAATAGTATTGCCCAACACAGACTTCTTTGGACAAGCTTGGGTAGCTCACTGAAAATTCAGCATAGTTCCATGAAATTCGAGGTAAGGTGTCACTACCACCAGCATCCTGAGTGACTGGACTTCCAGGGACAATGTCATCTGCTCTTTCTTTCTCGACATCCAGGTTATGAACTTCAGTTTGCAATGCTTCCCTCAATTCCTGTCTGGTGCGTTCATTCCATATCAAATCTGCTCTGTTGTGATCTAGACTGAATGCCCTCCAAAATCCATACCAATTGCACAGGAGCCTGCCAGATCCCACAGGAGTGTTTTCCACCACAACCTGTGCAGGGACTGAAAAATCTGAATGCGATGAGCTGACAAGATTGCCATTGGCATTGGAGTCCACTGAATAAACATGTGAATCCAGCTGTGGTGCCCCGATTTGATGATTATTTTCAGAAAGGGCCTCAGGTACAGAACCATGTGGAACCGAAACTGTGTGAGAAGGATCAATGTTTATACCTGGCAAAGGAGAGTGGGTGGAAGAGTACGGGCCAACATGCCTCTGATGAACATCTGCTCCTCCGTAAGTGCCCACACTGGTGTGCCTGAAGGGTTCCCCATCCTCAACACCATTGGGGGGTATCCCTTGTTCTTGTACTGCCATACTTTTACTACCACGAACCCTCCTCTGCTGAAGTATTCGTCTCTGCCTTCTGCTCAACGGTGCTTCGTCATACTGGCTCTGTGAATCTTCATCTGAACGTGTATGGAGATAAGCAACAAGTCCAGGAGGAAGTATTCTTGATAGCAAATCAAGTGCAGGTTGATAGGAATCAGCCCAAAGAGCAACAAGTTGCCGACTAACATCACACCGTTCTCCAGCAGGAAAGAAGAAAGCATTTAGTAAATGCCTCAGAAGAGCACCATCCTTCAAGGCAGCATCACGCATGGACTCTGCCGCTATTGCATCTTCCTCAGCAATTGTACGCATTATAACAGAAATAGTCTCTCGCACACTTTCAGCTGGATGTGCAAATAATGCAAACAAACGGCGGCGCAAACCAGCAACTTGCCGCAGTAGCTCAACAAATGTAGCATGTTGGGTTGTTTCACCATGGGGTTCACAAAGCATAGCTTCAAGGACTTCCACAACAGACAGAGATAACAATGGTGACACCGATATTGGCCTCAACCTGTTAACAAGGATCGGAACATACATTGGTTGTGAGAACAGTACAGACTTTGCATGCATGTAGGTGGCATGGGATTCTCCCCTTGTATCCATTAATAAGATGGATGAATCACCAGGACCACCACCAATTAGCATAGCCACAAGTCCAGCAGCTTCAGCTGCTACTCCTTCCGAACCATTCCTAAGCAAACCCATTATTCTCCCAACAGCGACAGGAAACGCCATCACATGTGATGCCACACTTCTTGATGTAAGTAGCCTGCGTAAGCATGCAACAAAACCCATTATTGTTGCTGCTGCTTTTGGAGATGGAGGCGGAAGAGGAGGAGCATCAGCAGGAAGGCTTTGTGGTACGGTCGGAAGAAGACTGATTAAGGCCATTAAGACCACTTCGGGTACTTCAATATTGACAGGCACTCCAGTGTATGGTACACATGCGTTAAACTCCCTTATTCTACGCCACAATCTGATTTTTGCTCCAGGAACAGTGTCAGATGACGCTACAGCCTCTTTAGCAACTGCAGCCAAATGTTTTATGTGCATGGTAGCAGACTCCATATCAACAGAACCATGATGGGGCATCTGAAGATGTGCTACCCCGCAAGGCGGATCTATCCGATGACCAGGCATTGTTAACCTTGGTAGCACTGGAATTGCACACTGTCTCTGAAAACAACAAAGAGAAAAGGAAACATGAGGCGCAAAGGCCAAGATGAGCATGACAGAAAATACATGTATCATGACCCCATGAGCATAGATTAGTACTCTGCACTCATCTGTGTCACGCCTACTCTATGCTTGACTCAAAAAAACTCAATGACATGAGGAAGATCAATCCAAGTAGGAGAAATGGAGATGCATAACAGCTTGCACTATGTTGTTACACAGTATATCAAGATTTCACCTCTGAAGTATGAGTTGAAGTTATTATACAGATGCATTAAAGATAGAAGATGTGAGTATGTGGAACAGCAACACTACACAAGCACACAAATCAAAATGGGAGTGGAATGGTGCTTCTCCAGGTGTTTTTGGTCATTATACTTATGGATCTTAGCAAGCATATTTGTATTTGCAAATAAAAAGTTGCCATAAGTGGTGCACATACATTTGAATCTGTACTCTTCATGACTCTTAAGTGTAATTCAAGATAAATGAATTGAAAATACAGATTGAATGCTGCCAGAAGAATAAAATGCACCTTAGGTCCTGAAACATGTGCAACAGTATCACTTGGGTTCACAACCTTAGGAATTGCATGTTTCAATCCATGAACTTATATAAGTGGGTCATAAAAGGTTCCAGTTCTATGTTATATGGGTAACTAAAGATGGCATACCACCTTGGCTGAATCCTAGTCAAATTCCATCACAGACATGTTGCTTGAAACTGCTAAGGAAATGGGTTTGTATTTTAAGGAAGCTTCATGGAGCTGGACAGTTTTTACAAGATTTTTTGTGGATCTTATCTAGCAGCCCATGACCACGCTTTGGTTTAAATGGCATTCAAGTGCCATCATGACCATTAGTCGCTAATCATGTGCAATTTGAACAGTTGTTGATGCACAAATACAAGTTTTGGCATCTAAATGTGTGATTCTTAGGTCTGGGTACCTAGATGGCACACTTAAAGTCCTGTCCAGGATCTATGCCTTTCCTTTTTTGGTTAACATGCATTGCTAAGTTGTGCCAAAGTACAAGAGACAGTCATGCTTGTTAATCACCTTAAATTTGGGTGTAAAATATACCAAGGTAATATGATGAGTGAAAAAAAAAACAAAAATACCTGGTTTTGTAAAACATCAAGGACTGTTGCAAGTAGATTATCACGGGAAGTGCTTGCATATACCTGAGAAAAAAACATAGAACAATTAGATGGCATTTCCTGTAATGGGATAGAGACCTGTATGCTGTGTACTTACATGAATTGGGCAGCCATCATTGAATTCAAATGCAAACATCTGTGGCTCTTCTGCAAATCGAACAAGAGCACTTACTGCTGAGAGCGGTCGTACAATGACAGCCTGGAAAGAAATTCAGTGAAAACAAGTAAGAACCTATCATATGCTCCCTTTTGTGTGTGTGTGTGTGTGTTTGGTGGTGGTGGTGGGGGGGTACTCAAATTTGATACCATTTATTGGATTGCCAATGGCTTCAGGGGAGAAGAGTTTTAACAATTCATATAAAATTGAGGACAGAATGTCTACCTCATAGTTCTCTGGACGTCTTTCAACAAGTGAAGTGCTTGTAAGAACAAGCAGACGAGAGACAGAATCACCCTGTTCTCCAAGCCCACCCCTTGGCCCAACACCCAAACTTAAGCTCTCAATACTGGCAGTGCCACGCGCAGCAGAACGTAATCTTGTTACTGACCACTCTCCATGTCGTGTTTCAGCAGCTCCAACTGCCTCCATAGCTGGGAAAGAAGTCCACATGCAATTAAAAATCAGAGAAAACCATAGTCGTAGGATCACAGGTAACAAATAAACTATCACTGAGAGTTTCTAATCCTTTATTATATGAGATAAATGTAGGATCGGCAGCATCAATAAATGTGTAACCAAAACATGAGACAAACGCGGATTTTGTTGATCAATCTGGAGCTTGAAGGTGGTATTTTACCTAATTCTCACAGTTCATTTGTGTTTTGCAAGCTGCCAAGTTACAATAACATATGATAATGCGGTGAGAACATCAAGAGCAAGCATCTTCATCCTTGTCAACATCTAAATAGATTCCCCAATAAAATACAGTACAACTAAAGTTCACCATCACTAGAGATCTGACTACCTCTTTTTGCTATGAAGTCATCCGTTTTCATGGATTGTGAATTATCCACAGATAGTGATAATCCAATCTTTAATTTGGCAGTTTTCGTCTGAAAGATAACCAACAATGGGAAGTTACATAGAACTACAAAAAATGTGTATCACTGGAGTGGAACGACCAAAAAGGACGAGGACAAAAGGGTGTACCAGATGCGATATAATTGCAGTGTTTGTAGTTCCTGAAGCAGCCATAAAAGCTTTTGACTTCCTACCATAAAGAGGGCATAGCACAAACCCTCCACCTTCAGTAGTCTTCCTCCCATAGCTATCCCCCAAGAGCACAATTGCCGGAGAATTCATATCTCTGAAGTCCAAGCACCAGCGCATATCACCAGAAGCCTCAAGGAGCTCAACACCCACAGGAGTGACCTTAAGTTTCTACAGAATGTTCAGATACAGTAACCAAAGTATTAGACATCATGTGATATTATACAACAGTATTTTTTTTTCAATACAACATTATGTGAGTAATAAATTATCAAAGATGGTCTCTGCAATCAGCTATATCTAAATAATGACCATAGAAGTGGTGCATTACAATCATCTACCACATCCAATCACTTATATGACATTTCGAACAACACACTAAAGCTAAATGCAAGCCAAACTTGCTGTCTGAAACATCATATGCATCTGACCGGAGGGAGTATTTCTTAGCACATCATCTATTTTTAGCACATTTTGTGGCACAAGTTGAATAGTAGAATTTGTTATTCTAATTTTCATATAGTTCAGCAAGAATGAATGTACAAATATGTGATTATCTTCAATAGTTTTACTTGAACTGGTAGCCTGATGCTAAGTGATCTGGTGAATTATCTTAAGGATGCAACAAATTCAATCATGAACTAGAGTTGTACTAGATGAGGTTGGGCATGGAAGCATCAACTGATCAGAATAGAGTTGTACAGCAAACTTACTAGCAGAATCTAAGCCTTGGTTTATTTCAAAAAAATATCAGCCTTGCATTGCTAGTTTTTTGTTCACAGCAGAACAACACAGTAGATAGTAGCGGGATGTGAAGTTGATAGAAGCGGGAATTGAAGACGGGGATGTGCTTACGAAGGGGGCCCACTCGTGGGTGCGTCGGCGGAGGTGGAGGACGGGGAAGTCGAAGGGGGCCTGGACCGGGCGGAGGCGGTGGAGTTCGGTGAGGATCCCCGGGCGGAGCGGGGACGAGAAGCGCATGGGCTTGAACTTGCCGCGGGCATCGGTGCGGACTGCGAGCGTGAACTCGTCGGTGGCGGCGAGAGCCTCAGCGTGGTCGAACTCGGAGCCGGCATCGTAGGAGTTGGTGAGGTTGAGCGTGGTGGGGTCGAGCGTGACGACGCCGGAAGAGGCGATGCAAAGGACCCGGCGGTACCTTCCCCTCCACGAGTGCTTGACGACGAGGTACCGGGCGAGGTACTCGGGCTCCTCGGCGACCCCCGCGGGGGCGGCGGCGGAGGCGGCGGCCGACGTGGCCGCCTCCGCTGCGGTGTGGCGGCTGGCAAAATCCATGGCGGCTAGACTCGGGCCGGCATTAGGGTTCCGCCACCAGGGTAGGGAAGGGGAAGAGTGGCGCGAGTGAATCGCCCCCAGCGCGGCGGCCGATCTCGAAGCGAGACAAGATCCCCCTTGTTGCTGTTGCTGCTGCTGCTGCTGCCTCGCCGGTCGCCGGAGGACGGTCCTCGCCGGCGCAGCGGCCGGATAATCGTTGCAGAGATTTTGTGTTGCGCGAGCTTTGTTGGTGCTTCGATTGATTGATCGATCGATCGGTTAGTTGGCTCCTTTTCCAAGATGTTTAATTTTCTGCCCGTTTTCCAAGCTGTTGCTTGCTTCCGATCTCACTTTTATTATCTTCTGTCTTCGTGGCTTTAATAATAAATCAATCAAGTCATAACTCGTAGGGAGAGGGATCGTTCAAGGACAAGGTCACAAGGCAGGATCCGGCTTCCGTGTTTGGCTTTAAGGGTGGACAAAATATCGGATACCCAATTCCTGAACCCGAATTACCCGAATCTAGACCCGAAGTACCTGAACCTGAAATACCCGATCACAATTTCGGATAGTGATGGTAAAAATCCGAAATTAGTTTGGGTAATTCGGGTAATGTTTTCCGGTACCCGAACTATCCAAATTACCCGAAATATCTCAAATATTTGCTCTTCTATTCCTAATATGAAGACATGAAGTATTTCAATGCCATATAAATATATTATTTAGTATGAATTAATGTAGATTTATGCTAACTTTAATAATTGATTTGTTGGTAATTGATATGAAGACATGATGTGATTTATAGGACTATTGTGTATTGCTTTAAAATGATACTTGAATTCTTCCAAAATGTTTGGTTTTGTCAATTTCGGGTATATCGGGTACCCAAAATTTCGGGTAATGCATTTTCGTGACAAAAATCGGGTAACAATTTTTAATACCCGAATTTCCAACTACCCGACCCGAATTTTTCGGATAACCCGAATGCCCAGCCTTATTTGGCTTGAGCATGAGTGAGCTTGCGTTGTTTTCTTCGCTTCCCCCCTCTTTTTTATATACTAACTAACAAATTTGGACGTGCGAATGTTTCTAAAAACTATTTCGAATCCAATGGAAATGTTAATTGAATTGTCGATATACAACAAAGGTAAATAGCAAGTGCTTGATCGATTTGTTCGGGTTATGTAGAACAAGATTTAAATCGTTTGTTCGTTTTTTTCCATCATTTTCTTACAAACATGTTTAGATTTTTGTTTTTCACCGTTTTTTGTCATACATTATTTGGATTTAGGGGATTGGCTGTCCCTCATATGTGAATTGTGTTGTTCTACGTGCTTTGGTTTTTTTTCACCTCTATGTTGCAGCTGTTGTTCATTCACAATGTGGTACTATAAGTAATGCAAGGTGTAGAAGGACCGGTGCTCTGTTGGGCTGCCTAATGTGACTAGCCCATTAACCAAGAAATTCAATTTGTAGAATTTCTAATTAGTTGAAAAAAACTGAATCCAAGGAAGATCAATCTGTTATTCCTGGATCTAGAGCACCATTGGTAAAGGCTCGGTTGTCGGCATCTTCCTCACGTGTTAGCTTTTTCTACATTTTTTTTGTCATATCATCACACTATAAAAAAGTGAGTTTTTTGAGGGGGGATTTTCCTCTATAATAACCGTTCGATCTAGGCGTCACGCTATATGAGCCCTCCGTCATCGAAGATCTTATATGTAATATGTGAGACTCCTGTTAAGTCTTGATTCCTCCTAAATTCCAATCCCATACTCCGATAATATTGTAATCTCAAGATTCCTCCTAAACCTCGTGATCCCGTAATCTCACGCTAACTCTTCCAGCAACCTAGACCCACCTCCCACACCTATTTTTTCACCGCAATATCCCACATTTGTCTGTCGTGTCTTGAATGACGCCCCTTCCCCATCGCAACGTCGCTGCTTGCCTGAAAGGACCGAGGATGCCGTCTAGAGGAGGGTGAATAGGCGTTTCTAAAAATTCAACCCTTCAAAATGCGGAAATGATTAGAATAGGACTCGAAAATTTTAAAACAGATAAATAAACCCCTCACGAGTCAACCGCTGAGTATCTGATGAGTACTAAATATGTCTAGGACCCACAAGCCTGCAACACAAGAGTTAGAACTGAGAATGATTAAAATCAGCATTGGGTGAAAATACCGGACATGTCCGGTATTCACGGGCACAACAGATCAGCTCCCTAATTCCTTCGATTGACTTTTCTTTTCAAACCAAGTAGCTGGTATCTACTAGTGACCTATCAACAAACTCAAGCAACACAAGTAGATCACGAATGCCAAGTGAAAAGAGAAATCGAGACACAAGAATTGTTTTACCGAAGTTCGGCCTCCGTCGAGACCTATTCTCCGTCGAGGGGGCTACGAGCAACCCAACAAAGGCCAGCTCTAGAGAACTACAAAGGCCACTCTAGCCAGAGTCTTTTCTAACTCCTTTTTCTCTTTCCACTAGATGATTCCTTCCCTTGCGGCAGTGGAATCCAACCGTTACAAACTTCTAAGGCACACCACAATGTCTTGGGTGCTCTTCGACGACGTCTAGCCATTTAGGACCGAAGAGTCCAAGAGTAACAAATGCAAATTACGAGATCGACAAATATGCACAAGCACTCAAGGGTGGCTTGCTTTTAATTTTGAATCTCACTCAACCCACACGAAGGATTTTGCAAGTTTGAAACAATCACTCACTAAGAGAAGGTTGGAGAGTGTTCTCAAGACTCAAAAATGTGTGAGAATATCAGTAGAATCAATAGCCTCCAAGGGTGGAGGCTAAGGGGTATTTACAGCCCCTTTGAAAAACTAGTCGTTATGTAGTCGTTGGCGAATACCAGACATGTTTGGTATCGTCCGGTATTGACCGTACAACTCCAACGGTCACTAAGTCAGTTGAGTTATGAAGCGTCGGAACTCCCGACGATTGCTAAAACTCCCGACTCTTGTCGGAACTCCCGACGAATAAACCCAAGAAAACCAGAGAAGATGCTGTGGCCAGGCCAATACCGGACACGTCCGGTATTTGGACCTGCAGCACGGCGAGTTAGCACTTGGCTCTCTCTCTCACTCAAATCTCACATGGGTTTGCTTGAGCACTTATGAATAATCATCTATCAGCATGATGCACCCCTTTTAATAGTACGGCATACCTATTAACTCAAGATCAAATAAAAACGAAGTTTGAAGCGCTTAAGTTGAATTCCCTTGAACCGAAATGTCATAGCTTTAAATCTTCGACAAGTGAGGGTGATAAACATGTTAATTTGATTCTCTCCTTGAGCATAGCCATCTTGAGTATATGACTTGGTTTTATTCAACAAATGAGAGTTGGCTCCAAATGTATCAAGTTACTCCTTTATCAAGTCATCTAGGATTTGATCCTCCACTTCAACATGACCGCCATGGTTTGATTAGTACCTCAACTAAATGCAAGTACTTCCTTCTTCACCCTAGCTAGATTCCTCGGTCGCCAAGCCATCACTTGCCCTTCACCCTTGCTTAGTACCTCGAAGCCTTTCCTTACTATCTTCACTAACTCAAGCCATCAAATCACACTTTGTGTTGAATCATTCATTTAGATCATTTGTATGAATGTCTTTCAATATAGAAAGCTTTAGAATGTGAGACCATTCCATATGAAATCCCTTATGTCTCATTAATAAGTTCTTCAACGTGCTTACTTTCATATAAGCCATAGTAATCCCACAATTGAGTAAGTTGTGCATGAATTTCATTTGTATTGTTGTCTTGTGTTTGAACTAGATTGTTTTCAGCAATACATTATTTTTGGCTTTCATTAAGTACCTATGAGATTACTCATTTCCCCTCCAACACTTAGCAATCGGGTTAGACCTTTAATCATGTTGTCATTCAATCATCCAAAACTCACTAAAGGGCTTGATGCACTTTCATTGCCTCACACGTCTCCAACAAACTCATGATCGATCGATTCAGTTGTGACCCGTGGAGATCCAATGAGTTGCAGTATCTTGACAATATGTGCATGCGTGCATGTGTATGTGCAGGAGTTTCGGGCTTCCGGCCACATGATGCGCCGCCGGCTCATCGATCGCCGCTCTGTCGGTTGCCTGTTATGTCTTGGTGTTGGTGTTGGGCCACTGCCTTGCATGCATTGTTCGTTGGCCACCGTCCAGTGAGGGGTGAGGCAGGGACCCCATCTCCTAATCTTCCAGCAGACACAACGACGGCCAACGCATACGACAAGACTAACTAAGCAAGCACATGTACAAAGCAGAAGCCTCAGCTCTCAGGTGTTGCCGACCTTAATTCCCTCCATCCTTCACATCACATTTAGACACGTAGTCAGTCAATCACATATCATTTACATTCTAATTTCTATTATCTCAACAAGTCATAATTGTTTATGAAGAGCGTTGTGGCTTCTTGAATCTTGGTACACATGTAGTTTATTTGTGAAATTGTTCAAGTTGTTATATCGAAATTTTGAACTTGATTTTAATTTAAGACTCATATTATTCAGTGTTTAAACTTGAATCAGAGTGCAAATATATCCTTATGTGAAATCCTAGGTCCACCACTGATGATGGAACATACTATGTATGACGACGACGAACTCAGGGTCTATGACAAGGCCACAACCAACTGGCCGCTCTTCGTTAGGGTTCTTTGCTCACATGTATAGCCACATATTTTATACTAATTAAGCTCCTGAACACTATTGATCTCATTATCGTCTTTACTGATATATGCATTAAGAAGTAAGGAATAGATATTCGTGGAGTTTGAAGCTAATGATTTACTCTGTCTAACGTAATGTTTATTGTGTAAAAATGTTTTTGATAAACACATGTGTGCCGCACGTGTAGATCGAACAGTTGTTATAGAGGAAGAGTAAGATCACGCATGACGGATGGCTCATTTAGCATGGCGTATAGATCTAACGGTTATTATAGAGGGAAAGCCCCTCAAAAAACTCACTCTTTTATAGTGTGATAATAAATTTTTTTATTAATCAGACAGATAAGAACGAGTATGACGAATGCAGTGGTATTGTCTGTTTTTCGGGAGCTGCTAGGGTCCAATTGTTCGAACCCTTTCCTCGCGCCGGCAATTACTCCACACACCGCGTTGCTTTCTCAAAAAAAAGAAGCTGCTTCTTTCTCAAAAAATAGAAAAAAACATTCACAGAATGGTGAGCGTATAAAGGATTGAACCCAGGAGCAATTGTCCAAAGATGTCATTCTACTACAACTGCACCACATAAATATTTGCAATAAATGCTTGTATGCTTCCTGCATGCTTTCTTCTCAAAATTTTTTGAAATAATATTATTTAAATTATTAATTCTAAATCTAGAAGCTGTAATAATAAAATTATAGATTTAGATGCCAATCAACATACCAGAAGCCGATATGAGGCTAATCGGCCACTCAAGAGCTGATACGCTGCTATCGGTGTTTGAATTGCTGATGGGAGACGGCCACAAGGTATAAGCATCGATCTACATGCCTGGTATTGTTGCCGATAGAGCAATCAGCATTTTAGGGGCCGATAGCTAGCGCATGCTAACGAAATAAGAAACATTCACGAAATAGTAAAAATAGTGGATGCAAGAGATTGAACCCAATACCCCATGGTCTAAGATATCATTTTCCTACCACTACAACACATTAATATTTGTATGATAAATATAAAATATTTTAATTATTAAATCATATCAAACCAGAAAGATATATCACACATAAGTACTATATCAATACTCAAAGATAATCATCGAACATTAAACTTATACTGTGTGCATATCCAAAAAAATATATTGTAGAACATTGGATATATGCCATGTGAACATATGAACATCAGAAAAATACATCTAGAACATTACATATGTACTATATGAACATCATAAAATATAACACAGAACATCACATGTATATTATCTGAACATCATAAAATATATCATATAACATCATATGTATACCATGTGAATATTATAAAAATATATCTAGAACATCACATATGTACTATGTGAACATCATAAAATAAAAGAACATCACATATATACTATCTGAACATCATAAAAATATAACATAAAACATCACATGTATATCATGTGAACATCAGAAAAATACATCTAGAACACCACATGTATACTATATAAACATCACAAAATATAACACAGAACATCGCAAGTGTGCTATGTGAACATTACAAAATACATCAGAGGACATAAAATACATCACAGAACATCAAGTGTACACTACGTGAACATTAAAAAAACATCGTAGAACATGACATGTATACTATACGAACATCACAAAATATAACATAGAACATCACATTTATTCTACGTGAACATCACATGTATATTACATGCGCATCACAAAATACATAACAAAACATCACAATGTATAAATACCTGAACATAATAAAAAAACATCATAGAACATTCTATGTATATTACATGAACATACAAAAATATACTATAGAACATCACATGTATTGTATGTGAACATCACAAAATATATCATAAAACATATGTATACGATGTGAACATCACATAATACGTTATAGAACATCACACGTATACTACATAAGCAACACATGTATCACATATAATAAAAAATAAAAAAGTAAAAAACCAAAATTATTAAAATAATTAAACAGGTTAAAATAACAAAGAAATGCCATAGCATTAAATCTTCGACAAGTGAGGGTAACAAACATGTTAATTTGATTCTCTCCTTAAGCATAGCCATCTTGAGTATGTGACTTGGTTTTATTTGACAAACGAGAGTTGTCTTCAAATGTATCAAGTCATTCCTTTATCAAGTCATCTAGGATTTGATTCTCCACTCCAACATGACCGTCATGGTTTGATTAGTATCGCGACTAAATGCAAGTACTTCCTTCTTCACCCTAGCTAGGTTCCTCGGCCGCCAAGCTATCGCTTGCCCTTCACCCTTGCTTAGTACCTCGAAGCCTTTCCTTGCTATCTTCACTAATTCAAGCCATCAAGTCACACTTGGTGTTAAATCATTCATTTAAATCATTTGTATGAATGTCTTTCAATGTAGCAAGCTTTAGAATGTGAGACCATTCCATATGTAATCCCTTATGTCTCATTAATAAGTTCTTCAACGTGCTTGCTTTCACATAAGCCATAGAAATCCCACAACTGAGTAAGTCTTACATGAATTACATTTGTATTGTTGTCTTGTGTTTGAACAAGATTGTTTCTAGCAATACATCATTTTTGGCTTTCATTAAGTACCTATGTGATTACCCATTTCCTGTCCAACACTTAGCAATCAGGTTAGACCTTTATTCACGTTGTCATTCAATCATCCAAAACCCATTAAAAGGCTTGATGCACTTTCAATCTCCCCTTTTTGGTGATTGATAACAACTTGATTAAAGCTTAAAAAAGATATTAAATATTAAAGCTTTTGGGTTCAATGATTGATGAGAGGCTCCCCCTTAATATGTGATTATGAATGGAATTCATAAAACGGCCTTAAATGTCAATTGCATATTTTAAAACACATAGGAGACTCTCCCTAAATCATTGCATCCGTGGGGTGCAAGTGTGTGTGACAAAATAAAACCATGATGCATATAACAAGATATATCACACAAAGAGGGAATAAATAAAAGCATCACACCATACAAATCCATTCTAAACATGTATGGTCCTTATAAAAGTAAATACAACATGTATATCACACACATATAGCACTCATCACAAATTTTCTCAAGTCCACATACCACCAAGATATAATATATCACAAGATAAAGATCATGATACAACCATGAAGCACAAGTCTTATCTCTCTCAAGATACAACGATAAAGCTCATCTAAACATATAATCTATCTCAACTCAAATAGATACATCGGCGAAGCTCACAAGACAAACTACAGCTACAGTACATATCTCCAGGTACAAAGATAACATATGAAACACATTTAAAGCTTTAATCAGTCTCTCTCTCCCCCTTTATCATCTATCACCACAAAAGGTCTGACAAAGATAATCCAAGCACAAAGGGGCTGCAAGCTGTATCTAACACATGTGATCACTCCTCGTCATCGTCGTGATCCTATCCACCATCATCCTCATCATCTGAACGTGGAGCACCAGCTAGACGTGAACCACCCTGACCAGATAGATCATGGCCACCATACCCATAGTAGCTATATCCACCTATGAGGTCACTCGACCTGTCTGTAGCATACTCGTCTGCTGCAGTAGGATGTGGCATGGTGTCAGGGTGCTCCGGTGCCTACTCCTACTGCTGAGCCTACTGCTATGGTCCCTACTACTCATGCCTCTGAAGAAACTTAGCAAATAGTCTGTCGTGTCTGACTTGTCTCTGATCCTCATCTCAGTCTCACTGGAGGGGGTCGTTATCTGAGATAGGAGACCTAGGAGGTCTAAGCTCTAAGTTCTAAGAAATCTGCTTGAGAGTTCGGGTATCCTTCCTCCTAGCCTCCCTCTCCTTTCGCTGTCGGACCTCACTGTCCTTGTACATACCAAATATGACATTAAAAAGCTTGCGAATAGGAGATGAAGGACTGCGGCGTTGTGAAGAAGAACGTGGAGGAGCACGTGGTGGAGGTGAAGCTCCACCTGCTGCTGCTGCACCAACCTCAGGTGCATCTGCCTCTGCTGCTGCTGCTCCGCCTGGACCAGGTGGGGGTACTCCAACCTCTGGCAAATTAGCTACAATCTTCAGAACCTTGTGAGGTCTGTCATAATCAAATTAGTGCCTGGTCACCCGCTCAATCATATACATAATGTATGGACCAAAGCCACAGCCCTTGACGAGCCTCTCACCTACACTCTAGATCTCACACTAGATAAAGTCAAAGATACTAAAGAGCTGCGTCTGGTGCCATCCTGTGGAGAAGGTTCATGTAGTAATCTACAATAGTACCCTTGTCACCACCCTTGCAGTCAATGGATTTCCTAAACATCCTGTCCAGGTACCTGTAGGTGGGATGAAGGCCATCCACCTTCCCAACTGAGCCACCTCTATACATATAAGCCATCCTCTCAGGAGGTAGTACCTGCTTAGTGTGAATCCTGTCTCTCTAAAGCTCCTCCTCTGAAATGCCCAGATATCCTGTGAAGACTGTATAGTCAACACTATACCATTGACCCTCCAACATCCAGTGCATACGCCTTGGCTTCTCTACAAACAAGGTGGTGTAGAACTATGCAATAACTTTGGAGTTCCACGGATGCTGAAACTCCATGAGCTGGTAAACACTAGTGAGCTAACAAGTGGCAATGGCAATGTCAATAGAAGGCTTCTCCTGTTCTCTAACATGCTTCCAATCAATCTACTGAGACTTAGTCATAATAGGGTTCCTGGAAAGGATCACTAGTATAGAAATCAAGCTGAAACATAGTGCGAAACCTGTGATCATAAGGGCAACTCTCAGGCTGACTCCTAGGGTTAATCCTCCTATGCTCTCTAGCTCTCTCAGTCATACCCTTTGCCTTGTAGTTCACTCTAGTAACATAGTTGGGTACCTTGGTGGAATGCACCTTAAGCATACCATAGTGAATGCTCTGTGCTGGCTGACCTCCCTGAGGTGGGTGGTGAACTGGAGGTGCCTCCTCCTCCTCCTTAATCTCTTGCTCATCATCAGGACTATCATCATCATCTGACTCTCTGTCGGTGCTCTTCCTCTTCCTGTGCTCTACTCTATAATCATCAGTCTCAACATCATCAGAAGAGGGACTGCTACCATCACCACTCTCTCTGTACTATGGAGCACCCTTAGTAGCTCTAGTGGGTCTCCTGCTGCTGCTTTGCTCCTGCTAACTGAACCTAGGATGCATGTCCTGCCTTGCCTTCTGGTATTTCTCAAAAGCGGATTTGTCATGCTGAGCCTTGGACCGAGGCTCAAGCCTACCATCCTTATGTCTCCCCATACCTTGCTGTCCTATATCCAAAGGAATGGCACACACAAAGTTGTCTTAGAAGCATATCCAAACAATATCTCTCTTTAGTTGAAATGTAGGAATAAGACCAATCATCTAGTGCTATGCAATCACCTCGACCAAACCTAGGTCACAAGGTTTATAAAGCATTACCAATAACTAATTTAGCCCTAGAATCAACTACTAAAAGGATCAAAATAAATGGAGCAGAAAGCCTGCTCTACTGGCCAATACCGGACGTGTCCGGTATGCATACCGAACACGTCTGGTATGGGTGTGTAGCACCCCTACCAAGGGCATTTGATCCAATCCTCACAAATCTATTTCAAACCTTAACCACGGCTTCTAGACCACCAATGCAGCATCTTGACAAAAGGAATTTAAAATTGAAGAACTATTGAACAGATCGGACGAGTTTCGGGATTTGAAATACCTAGAGTGGGAAACTTGAAACCGATTTCAAATCCAACGAGCAGTCCTCAGAATCTTGAAGAGGGAGTCCTTCAATCCTTCATTCTTCCTTCTCCTTCCTCTTTCCTTGACTTGAGCAATAGCGGGGCAAGGCAATGGCAGCTAATGCTGGGCGGCTTACGTGTTGCTGCTGTGGAGGCTGGCAAGGACGTGTGGCCAGGAGGAGGGCGCATGACGTGGGGGGCAATGCAGCGGCCAGAGGGCTGGTAGGTGGTGCGAGCGACAAAGGCATGATGACAACACGGAGTGTGTGCGAGGGAGAGAGCGAGCGGTGGCGCTTGTGGTCAAGGATGGGAGAGAATGAATGGGCTCAGACTTGGGCTGAAGGGGTACTTGACCTAACACACCCGCGGATACCAGACATGTCCGATATTTGCAAGGTGTGCCCATCTGCTCCAAATTTTGGTCTCGTGATCCCAACCCCCTTCTCTGTCATTTCTTGATCCAAAAAGATATTTGTCCTTGATTCAAACTAAGTGAAACCACTTTTCTTATCCAAATGCCATGAATTGCTCTTCTTTTTCCAAATATATAGCATATGAAAGATTTTGATCACTTAAGAGAGATTTAATGAGACATAGTAGTTTATGGATTTAAGAGAACCATGTCATGCGTGTTTAGCAAGTCAATCAATTAAGGAGAGCTATAATCACCACATGACAAGGCTAGGTCACTAGTGATGAAAACGGACGGAAAAAACCCTATTTCTACTTCCGTTTCTATATTTTTTGGCGGAAACGGGAGCGGGTTCGGAAAATGCGGGTTCAAAAACGGAATCGGAATATGCGGACATACGGAAACAGACAAATACGGATGGAGAGCCGGAAAATTAAATTAAGATCACATAATCTAATATTCTCAAAGTATACATATATAAAGTCATGTAATAATATATACAAAGTTTAATATTCATTTACATGCTATGTACATGAACATAGCATACATATTTGGTGATTCGTAGTTATATTAACATAACATAAGGACATGTAATTGTTGAACATGTTGAGCATAGATTGAAAACGGGATAAATACAGGTCTATTCTGTATTAAAACGGGATTACTCAGAAATGAACGGAAAACACCATTTTCTATTTCTGCAAATACGAAAACGGGATCTCGCAAATACGGAAATGGACGGGAAAATATAGAAAATGGAACGGGACGGTACGGGAAAATTTTTGTCCGTTTTCATGAATCAAATAAATTTTCAAATCCAACCCACCTACACATACTAGTTAGTGATTTTGAAAAACATCTATTCTATGTCACACAAATGCACACTTCTAGCATATAAAGGGCCTTAGATGCACTTACAATGCATAAATGTAAATATATACCTTTGCCTTGAGCCCATAAGATTTCCATTAAGAAGACACATAGCATGACACTTATTTAGTTTGATCTTATTTATCAGATGATCATGTTTCTCACGAAGATCCATTTATCATACTTAGGACTGCAATATCTCTAGAAGAAATTGTTAGTCCACATTGGTGCAAAATAGAAAGATGAGCTCCCCCTCAATAAGTGCCACAAGTAATTTGAATAACTTGCCACGAGCACTTTACTCAATTATGAATATGAGAGAGTCAATTTTCTATTTTGACCAATACATAGTAAGATGCCATATTTAGATCGAGTTGAAGAGATGCTTACAACCACTTAGACATAATGAATCACCAAGCATCTGAGTGATCTATGAATATATGAAGTCGCAACTCTCATAACTCAGCAATAACCAAACTCGAGGTATTCATACCAGACACATCCGGTATGTGCAGGACAGAGCCAACTTATTTTCTACACTTGTGTTTTGCTTTTGAGTTTAGCACTTCATGTAAATATCTGCATCTCAACAACTAAATTTCTCTACAAGAGAGCCATTAAAAGCACCATATGGCAAGCCCTAATATTCTCAAATGAATCTAATTAGCCACTTTCAATATTTCACAAATATGCCTATTTGTGAGTTATTGATCAAGTTGAAAGCAAAGTGGCTATCCTATAGGGTTTAGGAACTCATTACCAAAGGTGAGAAAGAAATAGAGGATATGAT
This sequence comes from Saccharum hybrid cultivar R570, assembly GCA_038087645.1. Taxonomy (NCBI): domain Eukaryota; kingdom Viridiplantae; phylum Streptophyta; class Magnoliopsida; order Poales; family Poaceae; genus Saccharum; species Saccharum hybrid cultivar. The sequence goes on along the minus strand of JAQSUU010000066.1, from coordinate 29,723,944 downwards.
CAATTATCATTCTTCGGGTCAACCATATAAGAGATTATGATAAGCATTGGTTGATGGGTTGAATGAATATTTCCAATTAGATTGCTCAATCACCCCAAAGGCCTCATCTCACCACCAAGTACCTACATCAACATCCTAAGCACACTTTGGTACCCAACTCTTGTTGGGTCCTTTTGAGTTAGTCAACAAGTGCTTAGGCACCCAAAAAAACTTTAGTACTAGTTTGTGGTGAATGCATCACCTTGCTAGTGCTAACTTAATTTGTGATTCTCCTAAGCATATTATCATAACCAAATGTGTTCAACTTAGGAGTGTTACCATTTCGGCAATAATAGCTCAGATGCCCTTTTCTTCTACAAGCATAGCATATACGACCTTGATTTGCTCTATGCTTCTTTTGCTTGTTGGGACATCTATCAATCATGTGTCCCATCTCATTGCATCCATAGCATCTCCTTGTTGTAACTTGGGCCCTCTTTCTTGCCTCTTTGTACAAGGGGCAATTCTTGGTAGGATGGCCCGACTTCTTGCAAATGAGACAAGCACTTGGCTCATCACTCTTCACTTGCTCGGCCACCTTGGTAGAAGCTTTTTGTTCAGCGGCTTCAACCTTGTCAGCCCAACTCTTGTGTGGATACATAGCTCACTCATGTCCATACAATCCACAACCATAGCACAATCTTTTTCCATGTTTCTTGCTCTTGGTTGCTTTGACATTGCTTGAGTTGTAATTCTTTTGTTGGGTCTTGGACAGAACAAGGTTTGAACCCTTCTGAAGCTTCTTCACCATGTTCTCACGGTTATCTTGAGAAGGTTGTGCTTCCTCCTTACCCTTCAACCGAATCACGTTCTTTCTTAACCTTTCTACTTCTTTGAGCTCATGGTTTTCTGAGAGATTTTGCTCAATCGAAAATTGGCTTGTTTGAGAAACGCACTCATTAGTACAAGAATCATTTAATTGAGATAGTGTACAAGTGAGTGTGTGTGTGAGAGAGAGAGAGGTTGAGATGATTTTACCGATGTGATCACAACCTCATGGGCTACCTCAAGCATGATATGTGACTACCAACTTTTCACGTGAGCACTTGAGATGAACATAGTTAGCTTGGAGAACATTGTATTTGCTTGATAGTTCATCTAGTCTTGTCTTGAGCTCAAAGTTTTCCTTTTCTAGTTGTGTCACACCAGAAGAAGAGTTAGTAACTAAAGCATGCTCAATTGACAATTTTCATACCTTTCATTCAATGCGTTTAGTTCTTCCAACTTGGAGATGAGAAACTTTTCTTACTTTTGAAGTGATTGTTCTTGTTTCTCATTCTCTTCTTCAAGCTCATCATTCTTTTTAACTATCTTCACTAGTATAATGCCCATGCTAACGCTATGGTAAAACACAAAACAAAATTCATTAAGATTCAATATTGTATAACCAAATATTTTTGTCACAGTAAAATATATGAGTATACAATTATACCGTTATAGCAAAACATTGAGTGAAAGATAATTTTATCTCTAATTTGAAGAATAAATATTGTTCTTTCAACCAAACCATCCAAAATACATCAAAAAGAAAATTGATCAACCTGTAAATTTTGTAAGCATCAATCAGTGACCAATACAAAAGGATCATGTCTTGAACATTGATGAATATTAGAATAATTTACATACCACTACTTTGCAAATAAAATAGTTTTGATTCCCTCCACTACGGGCATGTGCTTAAATGATCAACAAAGTAGTAAAGCACCTTAGCCCAATACAAGTTATCCTTAAGGCTTTCATATGCAATTTTGACAGTATCCAGCTTTGCCTGTTGAAAAGGAGTCGATTTTAGGCTACAGTAGATGAACAAAAAGAAAATTTACCATAATTTTGACAATGGTCAGACTAATGATGACAAGGAGCTGGACCAAAAACCAACATCACGTCGAGGATGAAAAAGGAGTGTATTATCTCAAGATATAATTCCAGATTGGTAGTAAATCATTTCATATTTGGCATATTATCATATTGCAAGCAGATAAAAAGTAACACCTCAAATCTTGTATGTTTTTTAATTGCATGTAAATATATAATCAGCACACAATCATGCGTTTTGAGAGTCAAGAACAATCCAAGTCTTTCCCTTCTCCAGCTCCTTCGTCTTCCATCTCGCACCAATTCTGGAAGCAGATAGCCACCAGCTAAACCATTAAGATCACATAATACTATATTTAGATCCAACTAACTCCTAAGCACAGTGAAGTAACAACACAATATGAATTGTTTAGATTGACACACCTATTCATATACATCAACAAGTTCAACAATAATCATGGTTGTTTCCATAAGTCACCCTGCGAGTGAAGCACAACCGGATTGAGAAAACATAGTCATGCCAAATTTAAGTCACACTTGAAAAAAGTAAAGCCACGCTTGAGAATAAAAATTTAAGTCATCATATTAATTGGCCTTCAGGTAGCATCATTCAGTGCACAGTAAATAAAAAATAAATTTAAAATTGATTTATAGCCAAGTAATTGCAGTCCCGTTTGTGATGTGTTTTCTCTCCGGCAGTGGTTTAATCGATGATGTTGGCAGCTTGTCTGATTCGCTTGCGTACGTGCTCAGTAGCCGTCATTTCCTTCTCCTTGCTCATGTTGGTCAATGTCCATGGGTTGATCTGGATGTCATCCTTCCTTCCTGAAGCATCCATTTGGTCGCTCTCAATCCTGATCAATAGCTTCCGAGCACTCTATTTCATGTTTAAAGTGAGCTTTGTTATTATTAAACTGTTTACTGACTGGTATGAGTATACAGCAGCAGCAGTAGTACTGCTGCACTTGATAGCTGCTTACTTCGGGTCTTTCAAAAAAAGAAAAAAAACTACTTACTTCATTCAATTCATCTTTTCTGCAAAAGACACTTGAAAAGAAAGATGGCTTATCTGGTGAGTCAAAGTCGATGCTCTTGTCAGAGTCAGAGTCTTCAAATGGGTCAATGCTGCTCCTGCTTCTCTGATCGCAAGAATGTAGTCGTAGGTCCTCATGCCCTATAGTGATTGAAAAGTAATTGCCGACCTGTAATGATCCAAATACGGTCTTCTATTGAACAATACTTTGACTGAATTTTTCATAATGGTAAATAAATCAAACAGTAAAAACATTTGTTATATCTCCCTTCAACTTCTTAATTCAGATGCATACAACTGATCCATCCAAGAACAGTGCCATGAAACATTCTTCAAACCAATAGATTCGTTAGCACAATTAGCATCAAGACTTTCACAGTAAAAAAAACTATCACATTCAGGTGGACGCAGATGCAATTTATCTGGGCTATGAACATGCTAAAACATTTCAGGGGCCTGTTTTAGAACTGAAGTCTAAAACTCATAATTTGGTCAATGTGATCCTCAAATATAGTGCATCACATTCAGATGGCCTATATCTTCTCTTTCATGCAAGAGAGGACAAAAGCAAATATATATACACTGTGTTACTACCTATATCTTCTCCTAGTGCACGGTCAGCTCGTTACTACCCTCAATATCAAATTCGCTACAATTTAACACCACCAGGACGCATCCCGATTCCTAGCCTAGTAGAACTGAACTGAGCTCGAGGAGTTTCCCGAACATACGAAGAATCGGGGCAAATCATACCGAATTTCCCACTCTTCTAGTCTCCATACTGCTGCTTGACTGCTACTTACTACAGAAAGGATCATACCCAGACTAAATCATAGTGTATTCCGAATACCACAATACAAGCCCTAATTCGGCGATAGCTGTCGATTCCCCTCCAAGCAACACGAAAAAAGAAGACAAGAGGATGGCATCAGGGCCGCAGGAGGTATGGCGTACCATGAGCTTGTCGACGTCGATCCTGACGAAGACGACGTCGATGATGTGGGAGGCCAGCTCTTGAAGGCCGACTCGATGAAGCAGCAGGGCCCGCACCAGGACGCCGAGAATGGGGGTGGGGGCGCATGACATGATGACGGGATAGGCCACGCCACTAGCGGTCGTTCCCCCGGCAGGTAGCACCCCAGGGGCCAAGGAGCTGGCTAGGGGGGCCACGGGGCCTGCTGCTGCTGCGACTCTAGCCATCGGGGGAGGAGCGCCAGGAAACAATGGGTCAAGAACCGGGGTGGCCGCTAGATTCAGCCATCGCCGACGAGTAGGAGGAGGCCGCTAGGGCTATAGAGATCGCCGTGGCCAGGAAGAAAGAGGTGGTGATGGAAGTCCCTCAGTCGCAGTTTTTTTCCTTTCAGCGGTTGCTCGAGCCATGTTTTTTTCGTGAAAAAGAGAGAGATGGAGGGGATTGAACCGTGGCCACCTGGGGCGGGCGTGGGGCTAGGAGCGGAGGGAGGGCACGCGACGAGGGATGTGTAGATACATTGAAGCCTGGCCGTTGGATTTGGTTGAGCAAGGAGAGAGAATGAACGAGAGATAATCTGGTGCGTACATTTTTCGGATGGTACATCTCTGGGTGTATTTAGTGCTGTGGACGTAGTTAAGGTCATCTCTGTAGAGTAGCTAATTACGAGGTGGATGTAGAATAATTCTAACTGGTGTATTATAGGCGTAGAGATGATGATGAGCTTGTCTTTATGGTTAAGATGATCAAGGTTGTAGTTGTCTTCTACTTCAACATCACTTTCATTTTGATCATCTACTTATGCTTTCTCCTTCACTTGATCTTTCTTGGAGGCTTTCTTCTTGCTTTTCTTGGCCATGAGACACAAGTGATGAGTGTCTTGAGATACTGAACATGATTCATCACTTGGCCTCCACCGAGCTTGATCATTGTTGCAAGAGTCTATTGTCTGCCTTGCTATCTCAGAAATACCAGACACGTCCGGTATGCGTAGCCAAATAGCACAACATCTGCTAGTTGCACTTCTTGCTCTGACTCGGTGTGTTTGAGGTCTTGTGGGGGCCTTTTCACTGCATGAGGACACAATGGACATACTTTCCATTAACTCAAGCTCATATGCATCATCACATTTGGATTTTCCATATAAATCAGTGAGTCTAGTCCAAATGAGATGAGCACTCTCTGGAGGTGTTTGTCCATTGAAGATTGCCTCATCTAGAACCTCTACACTCAATGTACTCAACATGATATTAATTGCTTGAGCATTGAGTTGCATGCATCTCTCTTCCTCTTTTGGAATATTTTTGTAGTTGCTCCAATCAACTACCGAAAGAGGGATGCTTGCATCCATAATACGCTCAACAAGAGGACTAATAGCCCTAAAAGCATTGAGTACATGAATTGACCAAGGTAGAAAGTTTGAACCATCATTTTAGAGAAGCACCAGCTCTGACTCGTTAGGCATCGACATCCTTTTCTCATGGCGGTGAAGCTTTTAGTGAGTCCTCGCTTTGATACCAATTGAAAGGACCGAGGATGCCGCCTAGAGGGGGGTGAATAGGCGTTTCTAAAAATTCAACCCTTCAAAATGCAGAAACGATTAGAATAGGACTCGAAAATTCCAAATTAGAGAAATGCATCCCTCACGAGTCAACCACTGAGTATCTAACAAATACTAAATATGTCTAGGAGCCACAAGCCTGCAACACAGGAGTTAGAACTAAGAATGAATAAAATCAGCACAGGGTGGAAATACTAGACACGTCCACGGGCACAGCAGATCAGCTCTCTATTTCCTCCGATTGACTTCTCTTTTTAAACCAAGTAGCTGGCACCTACTAGTGACCTGTCAACAAGCTCAAGCAACACAAATAGATCACAAATGCCAAGTGAAAAGAGAGATCGAGACACAAGAATTGTTTTACCGAAGTTCGGCCTCCGTTGAGACCTACTCTCCGTTGAGGGGGCTACGAGCAACCCAACAAAGGTCAGCTCTAGAGGACCACAAAGGCCACTCTAGCCAGAGTCTTTTCAACTTCTTTTCCTCTTTCCACTAGATGATTCTTTCCCTTGCGGTGGTGGAATCCAACCGTTACAAACTTCCGAGGCACACCACAATGTCTTGGGTGCTCTCCGGCGATGCCTAGCCGTCTAGGACCGAAGAGTCCAAGAGTAACAAATACAAATCATGAGATCGATAAAATATGCACAAGTGCTCGAGGGTGGCTTGCTCTTAATTTTGAATCTCACTCAACCGACAAGAAGGATTTTGCAAGTTTAAAATAATCACTCGCTAAGAGAGGGTTGAAGTGTGTTCTCAAGGCTCAAAAACATGTGAGAGTGTCAGCAGAATTAGAAGCCTCCAAAGGTGGAGGCTAAGTGGTATTTATAGCCCCTTTGAAAAACTAGCCGTTATGTAGCTGTTAGCGAATACCGGACACATCCGGTATCGTCTGGTATTGGCCGTACAACTCCAACGGTCACTAAGTCAGTTGAGCTACGAAGCGTCAGAACTCCCGGCGAACCAACCCGAGAAAACCAGAGAAGATGTTGTGGCCAGGCCAATACCGGACACATTCGGTATTTGGACCTGCAGCATAGCGAGTTAGCACTTGGCTCTCTCTCTCACTTAAATCTCACATGGGTTTGCTTGAGCACTTATGAATTTTCATCTATCAACATGATGCATCCCTCTTAATAGTACGACATACCTATTAACTCAAGATCAAAAGAAAATAGAGTTTGAAGCGCTTGAGTTGAATTCCCTTGAAATAAAATGCCATAGCTTTAAATCTTTGACAAGTGAGGGTGATAAACATGTTAATTTGATTCTCTCCTTGAGCATAGCCATCTTGAGCATGTGACTTGGTTTTATTCAACAAATAAGAGTTGGCCTCAAATATATCAAGTCACTCCTTTATCAAGTCATCTAGGATTTGATCCTCCACTTCAACATGACCATCATGGTTTGATTAGTACCTCAACTAAATGCAAGTACTTCCTTCTTCACCCTAGCTAGGTTCCTCGATCGCCAAGCCATCGCTTGCCCTTCACCCTTGCTTAGTACCTCGAAGCCTTTCCTTGCTATCTTCACTAACTCAAGGCATCAAGTCACACTTGGTGTTGAATCATTCATTTAGATCATTTGTATGAATGTCTTTCAATATAGCAAGCTTTAGAATGTAAGACCATTCCATATGCAATCCCTTATATCTCATTAATAGGTTCTTCAACGTGCTTGCTTTCACATAAGCCATAGAAATCCCACAATTGAGTAAGCCTGGCATGAATTACATTTGCATTGTTGTCTTGTGTTTGAACTAGATTGTTTGTAGCAATACATCATTTTTGGGTTTCATTAAGTACCTGTGAGATTACCCATTTCCTATCCAACACTTAGCAATCAGGTTAGACCTTTAATCACGTTGTCATTCAATCATCCAAAACCCCACTAAAGGGCTTAATGCACTTTCATTGCCTCACACGTCTCCAACAAACTCATGATCAATCGATTCAGTTTTGACCCGTGGAGATCTAATGAGCTGCAGTATCTTGACAATATGTGCATGCGTGCATGTGTATGTGCAGGAGTTTCGGGCTTCTGACCACATGATGCACCGTCGGCTCGTCGATTGCCGCTCTGTCTGTTGCCTGTTATGTCTTGGTGTTGGTGTTGGGCCGTTGCCTTGCATGCATCGTTCGGTGGCCACCGTCCAGTGAGGGGTGAGGCAGGGACCCCATCTCCTAATCTTCCAGCAGACACAACGACGGCCAACACATACGACAAGACCAACTAAGCAAGCACATGTACAAAGCAGAAGCCTCAGCTCTCAGGTGTTGTCGACCTTAATTCCTTCCGTCCTTCACATCACATTTAGACACGTAGTCACTCAATCACATATCATCTACGTTCGAATTTCTATTATCTCAACAAGTCATAATTGTTTATGAAAAGCGTTGTGGCTTCTTGAATCTTGGTACACATGTCATTTATTTGTGAAATTGTTTAATTTGTTATATCAAAATTTCAAACTTAATTTTAATTTAAGACTCATATTATTCAGTGTTTAAACTTGAATCAAAGTGCAAATATATCCTTATGTGAAATCCTAGGTCCACCACTGATGATGGAACATACTATGTACGATGACGAACTCAGGGTCTATGAGAAGGCCACAACCAATTGGCCGCTCTTGGTTAGGGTTCTTTGCTCACATATATAGACACATATTTTATGCTAATTAAGCTCCTAAACACTACTGATCTCATTGTCGTCCTTACTCATATATGCATTAAGAAGTAAGGAATAGATATTCATAGAGTTTGAAGCTAATGATTTAGTCTGTCTAGTGTAATGTTTATTGTCTAAAATGTTTTTGATAAACACGTGTGTGCCGCACGTGTAGATCGAACGGTTGTTATAGAGGAAAAGTAAGATCACGCATGACGGATGACTCATTTAGCACGACGTATAGATTGAACGGTTATTATAGAGGGAGAGCCCCTCAAAAAGTCGCTTTTATAGTGTGATAATAAGATTTTTTATATTAATCAGACATATATGAACGAGTATGACGAATGTAGTGGTATTGTCCGTTTTTCGGGAGCTGCTAGGGTTTGATTGTTCAGACCCTTTCCTCGCGCCGACAATTACTCCGCAGCTTTTTCGCCCACACGGCTTTGTCCCATCTGCTGCGCGCTTCCGCGATGCGCACCGCGCTGTTTTCTCTAAAAAAGAAGTCGCTTCTTTCTAAAAAAAAGAAAAAGCATTCACAGAATGGTGAGCGTACCAGGGATTCTACTACAACTGCACCACATAAATGTTTACAATAAATGCTTGCATGCTTCCTGCGTGCTTTCTTCTCGAATTTTTTTTCAAAATAATATTATTTAATTATTAATTCCAAATCTAGAAGATGTAATAATAAAATTACAGATTTAGATGTCAATCAGCATACCAGAAGCCGATAGGAGGTTAATTGGCCACTCAGGAGCCGATACACGGCTATCGGCGTTTGAATTGCCGACAGAAGACAGCCACAAGGTACAGACATCGGTCTACGTGCCTGGTATTATTGCCGATAGAGCAATCAGCATTTCAGGGGCCGATAACTAGCGCATGCTAACGAAATAAGAAGCATTCACGAAATAGTAAAAATAGTGAGGTGCAAGGGATTGAACCCAAGACCCTATGGTCTAAGATATTATTCTCCTATCACTACAGCACATTAATATTTGTATGATAAATATGAAACATTTTAACTATTAAATCATATCAAACCAGAAAGATATATCATACATAAGTACTATATCAATACTCAAAGATAATTATTGAACATTAAACTTATACTATGCGTACATCAAAAAAACATATAGTAGAACATCGCATGTATGCCATGCGAACATATGAACATCAGAAAAATACATCTAGAACATCCTATATGTACTATATGAACATCACAAAATATAACACAGAACATCATATGTATCCTATTTGAACATCACAAAATACATCATAAACATCACATGTATACCATGTGAACATTAGAAAAATACATCTAGAACATCACATATATACTATATGAACGTCACAAAATAAAAGAACATCACATGTATACTATTTGAACATCACAAAAATACAGTATAGAACATCACATATATATTATGTGAACATCAGAAAAATACATCTAGAACATCACATGTATACTGTGCGAACATTACAAAATATAACACAGAACATCACATATATACTATGTGAACATCACAAAATACATCAGAGAACACATAAAATACATCATAGAACATCAAGTGTATACTACGTGAACATCACAAAAAATATCATAGAACATGACATGCATACTATGCGAACATCACAAAATATAACACATAACATCATATGTATTCTACGTGAACATCATATGTATATTACATGTGCATCACAAAATACATAACAAAACATCACAATATATAAATATCTGAACATAATAAAAAAACATCATAGAACATCATATGTATATTACATGAACATACAAAAATATACGATAAAACATCACATGTATGATATTTGAACATCACAAAATATATCATAAAACACTTGTATACAATGTGAATATCACATAATACGTTATATAACATCACACATATACTACATAAACAGCACATGTATCACATATAATAAAAAATAAAAAACTAAAAAACTAAAATTATTAAACAGATTAAAATAACAAAGAAAAAAATACATATAAAAAATATACATAAGAAATAAAATAAATAAAGAACTTAAATAAGGAAGGCAAAAAGAAAATTACATGTATCTTTTGTAACATATGAAATAAAAAACTTGAAAATTAATAATGAAAACGAAAAACACAAAGAGTTCATACAATGAATTAAAGAAAGAAACAAAAGTAAGAAAACAGAAGACAATAGGAAAAAGAAATATAATAGAAGAAAACACAAAATAAAGAAAATAATTAATTAGAGTAAACTAAAAAGAAATAAATAAATATAAAAATATAAACAAAATAAAGAGAAGAAAAACACCATCGAAAAAATAAAAGAAAAAATGAAACAAGAAAAGAAAATAAAGAAAGAAATGAATAACAACCTACCTAGGGAATGATAAGCATCATTGTGGACCGTGTAGTTGCACTCACTGTGGGCTGCGTCATGGGCCTCGCACATGCAGCATACAATGTTCGTGCTCATCGGTCGCTGTTCGGCACATGACTTCCGTCCAAGCGCTGACATATATACTACATAAACATCACATATATCTCATTAATATAGGTAAATAAAAGTAAAAAGAACTAGAAAATAAAAATAAAAAGAAAAAATAAAACACATGAAAATAAAAATAAAAATATAAAAATAGTAAAGTATAGTTAAAAAGAAACAAAAGAAAGAAAAAATAAGAATAAGAATGAAAAAACATAGAAATCTAGTATGTCAACGAATGAGAGAAGTAAGAAAAAGAAAAAGAAAAAGAAAAAGAAAAAGAAAGAAAAAAAAGAAAAAATAAATATAAGAAAAAAGAGAGGAACTAACGTAAAACATGCCTCGAACAAATTAAGAAAAGAAGAAATATAATAAAAAGGAAAAAAAGAGAAGCCACCAACGTACCGAGAGTTAAGGAAAGAAAAGAATATAAAATAAGGGGGAAAGGAAAACCTAGGCATGTGGAGTTAGTTCTGTTGCCCGTCTCCCTCCGTCCATCGCTGGCCTGACTGCACAGGACACATCGGCGCTCGTCTCCCGTCCGAATGTTCGGACAGGATGATTTCCGCTGTTTTTCGGCCTCACTAAAACCGCCGTATATATTTGAACACTATGCCAAGAAAATAGTTTCTCCAAATTTTTAATTAGCTTTAACGTATACTTTCTCTTTTTTTGTCGTATTAGTTTTATTTTAAGTTAAATACTTTTACTTTTTACCATTAATTTTAAAGTTTTGTAGGGAACAACATGATATTTCTGTTTTTAGATTCATTATTATGAGAAATACTTTCATATGTGTGTTTTTAGATTTATGTTGTGAAATTCTATTTTTAGATTTATTTTGTGAAACTACATGAATTTTTTGAAATTGATAGCTAGAGTTAGGATTGTTTGATTTTGGATAACGAGGTTGATAATGATAGCACCCGAACATCCAGACGCAGCTCGTTGTGTCGCCCATGCCCGTGCATATAATGTTATTTATTTCTCCACCCAAATGTGAATGGCCTAATGTTTTTCACCCAACTATTTCTTCTCCCAGTTGCTTCGATCCAATGTGCTTGCTGCCACTAACCTTCCTCCCTCAAGATCCGCATCCAGCGTTGCCCACAATCTACCGTTGCAGTTGTTCCCCGACACACACACCTCTCGCACCTCAAGCACCTCATCGTGGAGGCCACGCTACATAGCATGTCGTCATGGCTGTTGGGAGGAGGGTCAGTGGCTCCTGTGCCCATGCCTAGGCGGTCAGTGGTCACCACTGACCGCCATGGAGTGACCATGGGCAAACCACCACGAAGCAATGGTACCCGCGGCTAGAGTTCCTCAATCCTCGTGTGCGATACATGCTCTATGGGTATTTTTGTGATGTTGCAGCACATGACTTCTATTGTTTCAATGTTTGATTTTTTTTGGGATTCATCCGTGTTGTAGTAGCTATATTAGATGTCCCAACACCAAGTTGATTTTGTTGTCATGACCTTTTTCGGGATGTTGCATTGCACAATAATCGGATTTTGATATGTTCTCATCTAGCTGGAGATGAGTATCTTTTTGGATGTTGCGGCAGCTATAACTAGATGTCCCAACAACAAGTTGATTTGTTTGCAATGACTTTTTCTCCAGACGTTGTTGTCCTATTTTGATTGAGACAAAGATGGAGACCAAAAAGTGTTTTCCAATGTTGCAATAGCCTGTTTTTGACTTTGAGTTCTCATTAGTCACTTCAAGTTTGCGATCATGAGTGCTTATTATGGGTGTGTTTGGGACTGCTTCACGAACTCCACCGTGGAGCAGCTCCACAAAAAACTGGAGTTTGTGGAGCACCTCTTTAGGTGCTCTCACAACTCCACCCTTCTTCCTCGAACAGAGTGCGTGGAGCTGAAACTGTTTGGCTAAAAAACATGGAGCGGAGCAGTCCCAAACACCCCCTATACCTAGACCCTTGAGATTTAGTTTGGCTCTGGGCCCCAAAAAAACTGAGGACCAAGGCTAGCTATGATTGTCATAGGCAACCATTTCACTCACACTCGGTAGAGGGCTCAGGAGCATAAAAGTAGCTATACATGGGGACTAACTTATGGGAACGGGGTCCCTATCTTTCGTCAGGTAGAGATGAATATCGATTTTGGCAGAGATTGACATACCAATCCGGCTTCATCAGATCAAAAGACCCGAACTCTGCAACCTTAACACCTCTTCTCCTATAGTTATCAACCGTGTCACAATCCGGTTGACATCACAAAAAAGGCTAATACCTACCTCCAAATCAAAGAACATAGACAAGAACTCAGAAGAAGGTAACTCAAGTAAAATGATAAATGAGGATGAATGATTAAGCATCGAATGTAGCGTTTCACAAACCAATGAACGACGACTGTTCAAAGACAGATTGATCTAAAGCAATAAACCCTAACTTGGGTGATAGCTCCTGAATATGTAGGATAAGGAGTGGCCAAGGACCCCTATTCGCGTCCCAAAGGAGTCCTGACATGATATGAGGCCCAGCGGCCCAAAAGACGGCAACACACCACCCTAATAGATTCTGGATATCCACTTGTTTCATCGATTGCCATTGACTCTGAAGTAATTTTGACATGGGATATGTTCCATTGGAAAGCTTATCTCCTTAGCTTTCCGTGCATGGGTAGAACGTCCAAGACGTATGTGACTTGGGCATCAGTTTTAGTGTGGGTTGCTCCTGAAGTTTGAGATGCACTCAAACTTGATATGTATTAGGCCTCCAACTTGACTGTGATAGCCACACTGGCCTTATAAGGTGGTGTCCAAGGGGAAAGACGTCCTTGGGCATCCTTCAATTGTTCTCCACATGGTTGGAGCGTGCTCCAACTTGGATCTGGGTCCCAAAGTTGATTATCGGGCCCAAGGCGGCACTACAACACCCAACAAGAACAACAACTTGTTGTGAAGATTTGAATGCCTTGGCGATGTGGTATTAATGTGGGACTAGATATATTTGGAATCTTATCAAACAAGCTTTCCATCGAGTGCTCATTGACCTCAATCGCACTCCGGATGGATGAGTTATGGTTTTGCCAATGAAGTACTATCGACTTGCTGGCGAACCGAATGTTGGGTTTCAATGAGCTTGCACTCCAAGATTGGTCTTGTGAATGGTGTATCAATGCACCATTAGTTGTAGAGGCCATAGAAAGCATCTTTTGGGGTAAGGCACTCGTGGTATCCACATCTTTTGGGCAATGCAAGGCAATTACAGCCCGAATATCCTCTTTTAGCCTAGCTAAGAATCTTGTCACAGTGTAAACATCATCATATGCCGTATTGTACAACAAGATCCCATGTGCTAACTTCTCAAACTACGCCTGATAATATGAGATAGTCCACGTCTACTTCAACATCTCGAGCTGTCGCATTGATTCTGATACTAGTCTTTATCGAATCTCTTTAAACACCAGTTCACAGAACTTCACCCAATCATTCACTCATCCTCTTCTCTCCACCATCTGAAGCCATGTGGCTGTTGCGCCCTAAAAGTTGTGGGCAACGAATCTCATCTACATCGTCGGTGAACCGAGTACCTCGAAGAATATGTCACAACGATCGCGCCACAAATGGGGGTTATCACCATCGAATTTGGAAAACTCTAATTTCCGTACAGGAAGGGAACGTGAACTCGATCCAAAATCCATATCATGCAAATGGAAAATTGGAGATGAGCGAGCCGCAAATATACCCATGACCTGGTGTGGCGGTAAAGATCCCAAGATCTCCACGCCAACATCCCGGTGCTCTGTATGATGGCCATGCTCGTTGGGCTATTGTGTGCTCGATGCCGTATGCTGCGTCGGCTGAGGCGGAGCCATGTTCAGGTCTAGCCACTCCTGCAGAGGAGGAGGTCAAAGTTGAGGATGCAGAGCGTGCGATGCTATGGCGGTGGTGGTGGCTGGGAATCCAACTGCATCACGTGTGCTGTCGTCATCGTTGTGCTTTGCATCAACGCCCCAGCAACTCATTCGTCGAAGTGCGCCACGCCTCGAGGCCGCTCAACTTGTCGAGGGTCATCTTCATCATCTCTCCTAGAACCCAGCGAACTACGTCACCATGGATTCCATCGTCATCTTCAAGGAGTCAATCGACGCAGTCATCTCCAGCTGATACTTCGGGGGCTTCCGCTTCGGCACTAGGACCATGACCCCTACCAACCCCGCACCCCCCCTCCTCCTCTCCCAATTGAAGGCTCCGGATACCAATTTGTTACGTGCTTGCATGGATAAAAGGGATTGGGAAGAAGGAGAAGCGCGGCAGGGGTCCGCGAGGAAGACAACTATATTCAGGGTTTCAGAAAGTTGAGTTACTACTTGTCTTAACTCATTACTATCGTCTCAGCTTATATACTGATGGATCGGTACAACGTGCCGGACACGTTACAGCCTTAACTGACAACAACTCCGTCAGCGTGACAGTTCCACCAGAGCGCTCGCACTTCAACCCGTCTCCTCCCTTGTACTCGTGACAAACATCTAGTAGAAATATGCATATTTCCAACACGTGTTTAGCTTCAAACAGATTGAGCGAAGCTTCATTATTTTTTTTTACAGATACTACTATAGACTTCAATAAACCTCATCAATTGTTCAGGCTTCCGGCGGGCTCTTGTCTTTATGATGATTTGATCCCCTCCTAGGAATGAATGTATCTAGGGATGCAAGTCTTTTGTATCCTAAATGTATCTCCCAGGCACAGATTTTCCACGTAGTTAGACTGAGATTGCTAATAAGGACATGGACAATGCATGCACATATGTAGTAGTGGTGGTTTCATTCAAAATTACTAGTCCAAATAGGAACGGAAAACTTTAAGCTATTATCCATCCTATACAAGCATACTTTTGTTATCTATATAACTCTCTCACTTCTCCACTTTTCCCTCACAATCATATCTTCTTTCTCATGAGGTTATTGTACACCACCACCGCCTGCAGGGTACCACTTTTTCATCTGATGAGTCTAGTTGGCCTAACAAGACATACAACAAAGCTACTGCATTATTTGTCTGCTCTAAAGTCTGGCCTCTCCGTTTCCTTCTCTCCATATGTGGGTTTTCATATATATTTCCTAGTTCTTTTTGGAGGGCGTTGCAACTTGCAAGTACTGTATCATAAAGATTTGGCTACTACAATTCTCACAATTTGTGGCCGGTGGCAAGGCAGCCGTGTTCAACCTGCTTTGTGAGATCCCGTTTTTTTGTTAGTTCTCTATTTCTTTGAAAGTGGTCGAGTTGCATATAGTTACCAAGTTAATTACCGTCTGCGTTCTTATGAGTGATTGAGCACTTCAAAGGTTTTTTTGCCCGAGCTTTTAGTACGATTGGGGCTCTTTCTTTTCCTGAATCTCCTCTCTGGCAGAAAGAACAAGATGTTAAATGGACTCTTGTTGTGAATGAAAAAGAAGAAACAATAAGCAAATCTTATGCAGTGGTGGTGACAATCTGTACGTCCACAATAAGTCCTTTTCCAGTGCTAATTCCATTCCTCACAGGGCATCCCCGATGATTTTTTTTGTTTGGCAGAGTTCGCCTTGAAGATCGTAAAATCTTGGAGTTCTCTATTCATGATCATGAGAAGTTTTTATGATGAATTAGCGAACTGAGCGTAACACAACTAGAAAGCTTTCTTGTGGAGAAACCTATCCACTCATGTTTAAGTTTTCGATTTGACGTGAGTTCTCGTATTTTTCTAGATTTATTGAGAATTTAACGGTGCTATTGTTTCAATAGTAACCAACGTGGACGTCGAGTGACTGTTGACAATGAGATGCCGGTGGTAACTTCATTGATCTTTCGATCTGCGGATCTAGCTTTTATCTTTTGAAGGTGATCATAAGGTTATAAGGGTAAATATGGCTATGTACTATGTCAAAAAATCTCCAAACTATTTATGTAGAGCAAAAGAAAAACTTATCACGCCCATCACACTCAAGGATACATTTCGGTGAAGGGACACGTGAGATGGAACTAAAATAACAAAGAAAAAAGACTTACACGGATTTCGTGGAATAGAATCAAGCGATAACTAACTTCATCATTTCCTACCTAGGGAAAAAAATGAACTAGTAGTAGATGTATAACTCGGCTAGGTTCACCTCCGTCGCAACTTCTATCAAGATGTAACCTTGTCACAAAGTCGCAAGCAGCACCATGGCTCAACCTCCTCTCTTTGTTTTCTCTACTACTAATTTCAAAAATGAAATTAAAAAAACTAATAAAAAATGGAACTGCGGTTATTGCACATGGCATAGCAACGGCTCCTGCATCGCTGCATCATCGCCTGATTCATGCATGGACTAGATTAAAAAAAATCCTGCCTAATTATAGCCCGAAAACGTCCTCACGGTCTCCACCATCGACGGGGAGAACACGGCCCCACCGTTGCTGGCGGCGCTGTTCATGTTCGTCGACATCACTGGGCCGATCGCCGCGACGGCGTCGACCGGCGGCGGGAACTGGCCGTAGAGTCCCCTCGGTGCGCAGAGCTGCTGCAGGTCTGATGCTGCGGCGTCGGGCGCGAACAGTAGCGGGATGTCGGGCGCCATGAAGTGCGCGTCCAGAGGCGGGGGCGGCGGCGGTGGCATCAACTGCGAGTCCGCGTAGGGAGGCAGCCCCGCGGCGTGGGTGTTGTTGGCGCAGCTCTCGGACGAGGATGAAGACGACTCGTCCTGCGGGGCGGCGACGACGACCGGCCCCGAGTTGATGCGCCCCGCCGGGGGCGGCGTGCCACGGCCGTGACTGTCGAGGCCGGTGAGCTTCTGCACGATGGACATGAAGTCGCGCGGGTTGGTGCGGATCACCTTGGGCGAGTGCGTGTAGATGATCACCGGTTGCTGCTGCTGCTGCCGCCTTGGCGGCTGCGGCGCCGGGGCCGGCCGGTGGTGGCCGCTGCTGCTGGTGATTATGGCATTGGACGACGACGACAAGGACGAGTTGGTCGATCCCGAGCCCGAGGAGAGTGGCGAGGTGGCCTTGTGTATACTGTGGGAGTCCCTGTGGACCTTGAACGCGGCGTGCCGCGCCACGCCAGCACCGGCGCCGGTACCGGGCTGCCGCGGCGATGATGTAGGGCTCATGGGCAGTTGGCTAGTGGGTGGTTGGCAATGGCTGCCTGGACGGGAGAGAGGGATCGGGGAGCGTGTATAAATAGCCGAAGGCCGCCGGACGGGGTGGAGCGAGGAGCCTCGAGGAGGAGGAGTGCATGTGCATGCGGGGATATTTCGTTGGGACGGTGAGCGGCCGGAGGCGCGCGAGAAGATGGTGGCGGGAAGGAAGGCCGCGCAGCGAGCGAGCAGCTCCCTTCCTTCCACTCAGCCCGATCGATCCAGTGGGTGGCAGTTACCACTCCTGCTGCCTCCACCCAAAAAGAACAGAAATCTAGTTTCTCCATGAGTCCAACAGTTCCAGTTCCAAATTTAATCAAGTAGGAGTATATATATAAAGAAACATATAAATACTATGCCTAAAAATTATTAATATTTATAATGTGTCATAATTATTACTAAATTAGTTATAAAATATAGTTTTATATTAAACTTATTTATCTATATCTATATTTATATAGCTATAATATTAAAGAGCCAAAATTTTGTTCCAACTTTTTTGTCCGTCTTACCCCTGGCTAACTCTGTAAACGTGGAAACTATCTTTGTTCGCCTCTCTATAACTCTCTTGTTTTATATATGTGGCATATTTAACATAGGTTCATAAGATAATCTAAATAGTTAGGAATCCTAATCAAATAGATCCTTTCGATCCCAAGCAAGATGAATAGGAATCCTAACCTAAATAAAAACATACAATTAGAAATTAGGTAAAACCTTATCTTACTTCTGTATCCTTTTTCCTATTTTATTTAACGTGACCAATATTATGTTTTTTCTTTTTCTTTTTCCGACTCGGTATTATGTCCCTTCATGCTCCTATTCTTTTTACCATGAGTATTATGTCCCCTCTTGCTCCTATTCTGTTTACCGTGAACCATATTCCTGTGTCTTTTTTCCTAACTCGGTATTCTGTACCGGTTTTTTTCCTGACTCGGTATTATGTACCTATTCTGTTTACCGTGAGCCATGATTATGTTCCCTCGTGCTCCTATTATGTTTACTGTG
Source organism: Saccharum hybrid cultivar R570 (assembly GCA_038087645.1). Taxonomy (NCBI): domain Eukaryota; kingdom Viridiplantae; phylum Streptophyta; class Magnoliopsida; order Poales; family Poaceae; genus Saccharum; species Saccharum hybrid cultivar. The sequence continues at coordinate 29,705,232 of JAQSUU010000066.1, read as the reverse complement.
AGTTAGATTCTATTTTTGTTTCTTTTTTCCTGACTTGGTATTCTGACCCTCGTGTACTTGGAACTCAAACTCCTATTCTTAGAGCACAATGCATGGCAAAAGAAATTATAAAAAAAAGATAATACCATATCAAATCAGACTTTGAACACAAGACCTAAAAAAAGATAATACCATATCAAATCAGACTTTGAACACATGACCTCATGATCAAGGAAAAACTTTCATACCATCATGTTGAGGCAATTGTCATGTTATGTAATAAATCTTTTCCTACATAAAAGCATGGAAGATGTTTGGTTTGGCTATTTTAACCGGTTGTTGTAGTGACAATGGATAAGTTTTTTTTTCCTTGGATGGCTCAACTTGTGAAAAGTCACACCATGAACCAATCCAACCTATAAAACAACACTCCACTATACCTCCTCTAAGTTCTATTAGACCCTTCGCGCTCGTGGAGTTGAGAAAAATCAAAGCAGTAGTATTGTCGCCCTATAGCATTGTTCTCTCACACGTCACCCCACCAACCAAACAAATGATGGTATCCCTAACTATTGGCGTTGGTTTCGACCGTGTCACCATTGCCACTGCCTGCCCTGATCAAAAGAGCACCTTACATTAGTGATTCAACACCATAGCAATCTGTTAGTACATGCAGAGGAGGCAAATTAATGAAATTAACCATTGGTATGATATAGGGAACTTTTCAAATGACTGGCAGGTCCTTAAGTTGGTAAACCGGCCGTGCTAAGCACATCACGTGGCAATGCCATTGATGTCAACTATCAACCAGGAACATTCCTAGGAAGTTGACAATAATGGAAGAAATTAATGGGTAGAAAAGATATATGTGCTTCAAACATTGCTTGGAAGTTTGGTAGAGACTATGTCAATATCTGAGATTGTTTGATAATCTTAAATTTCAAATTTCAAAATCACTTAACTTAAAACAATATTTTAGGATCCTAAATAGTTTTAAATAAAAAAATTTCAACTGCAAAGCTGTAGATCGTGTCAAGGGCTACGATTCTGATATAAAATTTGTCTTCATCTAAGTTCACATGAAAAAGTCATGAATTATTTTTGGTTGCAACTGTTTATAGAGACTCTTAGGATGGCTGCCTTCGTAAATCGATTTACGGAGATGGTTGCTTAGAATGACTGCCTATATTAATAGCGATTTTGGGAAATGTGCACCTTAAAGCGTCCGTCTCTGAAAATCGATTTATGAAAGCAGTCGTCCTAAACACCGCCTTAGGATGACCTCTGTTAATCGATGATTTTTAGAGGCGTCTTAGGACACCTGCCTCCATAAATGGTTTTGGAGGCAAGTGTTTTCCTAGAGCTCCCATAACCATTACGGAGCCTCCGTTAATGGTTGGTTCCTATCTCGCAAACTCATTTTTTAGTAGTGTAAAGAGTCGTCCACAAGATGAAAAAAAATTAAACTACTCTCAACTCTAGTAGCTTGCATGCCTTCTGCTCATCTGAGAGCTGAAGAGAGCTCAAAACCACAAAACAATGTGTCTTCTAAGAAGCAAAAAAAAGTTTTTAGTTGGCAATTGTTAAACACCAAGTCACTTCTTGTGAGTCGTAATGGCCAGCAAAGAGCAGTAGCTCCTCAATACCAGAAAGGTGTTACCCCACACTCCCCTGTTTACACCAAGTGCTGAACATGTGTTGTGGAGATGGGATTCCCAACACAAAATAAACGGCACGCCAATGGAACTTAGCATAATAACAATCAAAGAACATGGATGCATGGTTATTTGGACGAGTACATAAGTAGCAAATTTTGAGACCAATTCAGTTCCGCCTTGCTAAATTATCCATATAAAGATGCGAAAATGCTTAACTCCAAGAGCGCAGGATCGAGCCGCGCGGCGTGCACACCCTGTCGGGTATCAAAATACCCAGGGTACCCAACAGGGGGTAAAATACGGCACCCTGCACGTTTGCTAAAAAGGCCATCGTAGGGGACCCAAAGAGCACTGACAGCGTGTCAGCCGCTCAAGGCGCGAACGGCAAACTCTATCTCACCGAAGCCTTGCGGAGAGGTCTCGGGCATGATAGGCGTCTCGGGCGACATCTCTCCGTCTCGCCCGAGCCCCCGCGGCGTCATCAAAAGCGCCCGACCCCCCCGTGGCGCGTTTCCGCCTCACCCGAGGGGCACGTGGAACCTTCAGGCACGACGGGGAGCCACGGGGACCCCCAACACGGTGCTCGCTCCATCGACATGATGGACGTGACCGTGCACAATCAACAGGGGCACAGGAACCACGCCCTGACTCGACATGACCCTGATCATTCTACCACGATGACATCCATACCTCCACAGCAACGGGGTGACGACAACTGTGCCACCTAACCCCCTCGCTACGAAAATTCCGGCGCACGCGCCGCCCACCTTCATGGCACAGGGACGTACAGGTCAAGGCATGGCTCCGGCACGTCACACCAGCAAACGGAGAGGCCAAAAGATCAACGCCCCGCACGACTCCACGCTACAGGGAAAACTGCTCCCACCGGATAAGGAGGAGGATGGCTATGCCCGAGACCACCTTTTTTTTTGTCTTTCTCTTTCATTTGCCCCGTTTTTTACCACTTTACCGCAAATGTAACCCGAGCCCTCCCCTTAGAAGCTATAAAAGGGGAGGCAGAGGCCAGAGCGATCAAGGCAATCAAGAGAGAAAAGAGAGAAACGACCAAGCAACAACAGCTAGAACCTACCTCAATCGAAACCACCACTCAAGAGACTTGGGACCTGCTCCCTCTCTCGAAAGCTGGTAACCCCTACTACGAGCACCCCGGTGCAAAGGCAACACGAACCGCAGCAAATCTCACTGGACGTAGGGTCGTTCATGCCCGAACCAGTATACATCCTTGTGTCCGCTTTGCACACCATCAGGGTCTAGACACGCAGATACAAATTCACTAGTTGCTCTGTTTAGACACCCGGTCCTCTAGACACCGACACACTCATCGCGCCGTCTGATTCGTGCTCGCCCGTCCTTGTGCCGTCCGATTAGTCCGAGAAGAAGCCACCATCGGAGAAGAGAAGACAGTCGCGCCCATGCCCGCACCCGCGTGGCAGCACGCTCATGCCCGACTCAACCGCACCGCCGGAGAAGAAGCGTCCGACCGCACCTGCGCTGGCACCGGTGATGAAGACAGCGGCGCCTAGGTTTCCAGCGATCCGCGCCGCCCCTTCTTCTCCAACTCCGGTGGGTATAGAAGGGGCCGGCCGGGGGGAGGTAGGCCGGTCAGGCGGTGAGGATGGTCGATGAGCGGTTTAGGGGAGCTGGCGGCGGCAGCGGCGACCGGGCCAGATCGGGGTGGGGGCGCCATGGCCGGACTTCGGCGGAGCTCGCCGGAGTTCGTCATGTGGTCGCATGTGGGAGGGGGCGGGGGGAGGGGGATGGGAAGAAGGATGTCGCCGGCAGCAGTAGGGCGGTGGGTGCCGGGGCAGTGGGAGGTGGTGGAGGCGGGGCGAGGGCGAGGTCGAGGGCGGCGTTGCCAAATCCGTAGTCGGCCAGGGTGGAGGCGGCGGGAGAGGCGACTCTAGCGGTGGGGGAGGTCAGGGAGGAGGCGGTCGCAGGGAAGAAGAAGAGGGTGCGGTCGTTTCCGTGCGGTCGCATGTGCGGGCTGGAGTGCGCTGGGCTGCGCACGCTGCCCCTAGCAGCGCCCATAAAGATGAGTTCCCTTTTAAAAAACCACATAAAATATTTAGTTTGAGGGAAACCTTTTTATGCAAAATTTCATGTGCAACGTTTACTTCGTTATTGACTATAGGTGCTTATAACATAAAAATTTCTATTTTTATTCAAATTCCAGGTGAAAGACTCCATACCCTCGGTCAGATTAATCTGTGTCATTCTTGCAACTAGGTTATGCCAGTCTGCTAGTTTGTTCCTACTAAAATCCACTTCGAGAAGACGTTGTGCTGGGTATACTAAGCACGCACCCACTGCTGCTTTGTTTTCTTTTCAACAAAGAAGGGTATTAGAACTTTAATGCCTAGGTGCCTAACTATTTATCTTCTCAAAACCTAATTCGGTGGCCAATCCTAAGTGTGAAGCTCCATAGGTTTGGAATTGGCCATATATACTCCATATATATAAGGCTCGACCAATACTATGAAACCCATGTTTTTTTGCATTCACTTGGCTAAGAGTTTTAGTTTTGAGGTAAGCAAATCTCGCCAACATAGTTAATAGTGTATTTTTCGAAGAAAAACATCAATGATAATGGTAAAGACGGGATTGGTAGGGTACTCAAAAGGAGACTTTTTCTCCCCCGCGTCACTCCCTATGGGGTGGCTCGGGCGGAATCCCGCGACCTTGCCGAACCCCTCCCCTACCTCACCGCTAGCCTCGCTGCTTCTCGAGCGTTGCCGGGAGACCGTGCGGCCGCAAGGACGGCGGCAACGGGGCCCTTTCCCCTATCCCCTTTTCTCCCCCTCCTTTAACCTCTCCTCTCCTCGGCACCGGCTATGGCTGAGGTGGTACTTGGCGGCGGTTCCTGGCCCTTGTGGTCAGTGGCAACTGGATCTGGGGCCTCCATGCCTGGATCCAGTGTCCAACGCCGACCTTGGAGCTCTGCCTGGCAGGTTGGCTCGGGGGGTGGCTGCGATGTTGGAAGCAGGCGGTGTTGGGCCGGCTACGGTCGGTTCTGCACCGTGGGCCTTGCCACGGAATGCACCCGCGTCCTGCCGCCGGTGCTACTGCTTGGCGTGCGTGGTGGCTTCGTCGCTCCAATGGTGGGGCGGCCTGACCCACGTGGGGGTTGGGCTTGATCCATGAGGACAGTGGGCTGCTGCTGCCCTTTGGCAGGGGTAGGGGCGTTGGCTGGCTAGGCGGCTGGGGCTTCTTCTATCCCCAGCCCTCTCCTTCACCGTCATCTTCCTTCCCCTTGCTCGGAATGGTTTCCGTAGTGGAGCTGGCCGGATCTGCTTGCGGTTGGCCAACTTTGCTTGCTCTAGTGGTGGGCAGCCTCTTCTCGTCGGGCTTCTTGCGGCGCTTCTCCTGGCCAGGCATTCCCCGGGGTGGGGCTGGACGAGGCTATTGCTAGTCCCTTGCCGCATCCTGCCTTCTTGGTAGGGTCAAGGGCGTCTTCCGGTGTCTGCACGTGCGGCGAGGACGCCCGTTGTGCACGCGATGGCATTTGAGGTCGGCATGGACGCCCGTGTGTACCTCTGGCGCTTTTCTTCGGGAATGGCTTCCTCTACTGGGGCTACGGCAGGCAGAGGTGGGTAGGTTGTATGAGGACAGGGCGAAAGAATGGACGACGACGTATGCGGACGCCGCCCCCTTCTCGGAGGCATCCTCTTTCGACCTCTTTCTTCTACTGTGCTGGATTTGCAGGTGAAAACCTTCCCTGGAAGGGCTAGCTTGTCGGCACTTTTGGCGTTGTTTCCTTCTTTGAGGCATTGCTAGGCTTTTTTCAGTTCCGATGTTGCCTCTTGGTGTTGCCCAACAGATCATCGTGTTTCTTCTGACCATGTTGAGTTGCTAGTTGGGTCTTTTCGACCAAGTTGTTGTGTTAGTTGGGTCGATTCAACCAAGTTAGAGCAAACAGTGACATGAGTTTTGATAGTTGTTCGGTTGTTGTACCATAGTTGTACAAGATGAGTGAGACACTCTCCTCAGTTGTACGATTTTTGGGTGCAGTTTCTATTAAAAAAAGTAGGCTGACACTTGCTTTTTTTTTCTTTCTTCATCAAATAAAAATCACAGCAAAGTTTTTCTCGTCCTTTCCAAAAAAAATGGTAAAGACAACCTTATTCAAGAAAAAAGAAAAACATCAATGCGATTAACAGTGCATTACTCCTATACATTGTAATAGTGGTAATTGCTAGGCTACGTTAATTTAGATGGCAGGCTGAATAAAACCGATATATGCCCATTCCCGGCCTCGCGGTGGGCACACGTAGCTCATCCGGCCGCGTTTGACGAGCTCAAGCTCCCCGCTGGCCAGTCGCCCGACCTCCACCACCAAGAAGGAGCAGGCGTCGTACGAGATAGGGGGACCACCGTGCTGCTCCGTGCTCATAGGCCTGCAGATGCAGAACGTGCCCTTGCCCAGGTACGCTAGGCTGGGCTTGTCCCTTGGCCTCGAGTCCGGACTGTGGCGGCCGTCGCTAGCAATACGCCGGCGGCTTGTCCCAGGGCCAGGGCAACCGTCTCCCTCCACCAGGCGCCGCATCACCGGCGGCGGCGTCCCGGTCTCGACGTCGCACGCGCATAGCATCCGAGTCCCCGCGCTGAGGCCGACGACCGCATCGATCTCCGGAACGTGCAGCGCGCGGCCCTCGAAAGGCAGCTGCCAGGCTCCCTCCGCCGTCCACGCGCCTGTCCGGGTGTCCAGGGAGAAGGTGCCCTTGCGGGTCACCGAGATCCACACTCGAGTGCCCACAGCCACGTACGCGGAGACGAAGACTATCTCCTCCTCCGCCAACTGCCCCACCGGTGGCTTCGGCAGAGCAGTGGCGTGCCACCCGCCGCCGGCGCCGGGGAGGAGCCGCCAGAGCGTCTCGAAGCTGTACATGCCGTCGAAGAGGACCGTGTCCATCCTGATCACGGTGCCGTCGTCTCCCATGGGCAGCATGGCGGGCGCGGCGTTGTAGCCGTCGGTATTGGGGGTGTGACACGTCGAAGCCGCGGCCCAGGGGCCACCACTGCACGAGGCAGCCTTCCGAGTCGCGCATCCGTGGGCTCGGCTGCGTCTCCCGCACCCCGCCGCATGCTTCACCAGCATCACCGTGTCGTGGAAGAGCGTGTCGTCCCAGAAGTCGTAGAACGCGCCCAGGATGCTGCCGCCGGAGACGGTGAAACCGCGGCAGCCCAGCCGCGCGGGGAAGCATGCGACGGGGTGCGGGAAACAGGATAGCGTCTGCGTTTCCGGATCCTCCTCGCTGCCCAGCAGGAGCAGGAGGTCGTACACGAGGTGGCCCTCTTCCTCGTCATGCAGCACCAGAAGCGGCCGGCTGGAGGTCATTGCGACCTTGGGCTTGGGCAATCGCACCCGCACGTGAATAATCTGTGTCCAGTTTCAACAGGTGGACGCACGTACGCGCACGCCGTATCCGTGGATCGATCGATCTCGATCGTCAGCACGTGCCACGTGGGCAACTGGATGCTATGTTTTCTGTAGATATATCTTGTGTGAATGTGTGTCCGTCAAGGGTGCCCTGCGCCCTGCGCCCAGCGTCCTGACTCCTGATGTTTGAATAGTCGCCCGGATGTTTGGACGCCCGCACCACTGCCTCCCTCGTCCAACACCCGCGCCTGTCCGTCTACGTATCACCTGTCCGCCCACATATCGCCGGTTGCGCCCGTCCACAAGCACGTGGGGCCTGCCCGCGCCAGTGAGGACCACCTCTGCTGCGCTCACTTCCCGCAACTGACACCGAGCCGAGACAACAGAAAGATGAGGAGGGAGATGTAACACCTAATCTAGTTTTGAAATATCCTAATGCAACAATTGCAACATAGATCTGAAAACAAATGAAATATGCGTTTGAAACATTTGCAAAAACACCTGAAAAAACATTTGAAACCATTATAAACATACGTAGTATTCAGATAAAACACTTGCATCATGTGTGAAAACATATGCAATATCCACATAAACACACTTGCAACGTATGTCGAAAAAAACAGATGAAACATTGAGAACCACTTAAACATATGTTTGCAACATGGGGGAGGCCAGGGCCGGTCGATTCCAGATGATGGGTTTGAAGCCGGCGGCGCATGAGCACCACTAGCCCGACGCGCGTAGAAGGGAGCGGCCCGACCAGCAGGGTGGGTGCGCGTGACGGGCAGGAGAGAGGAGCGAGCTGCGTAGGCTGGGTGCGCGCGACGGCAGCACCAACACAAGCAGAGGCAGGCGCACGGTAGAAGGCCGTCGCGGGGCGAAGGTGCGGTGGAGAGGACGGGTGATGGTCGGATGGGCGCGGTGGAGAGAGCTATGGTGGAGCACGCCGCGGTAGTCCGGGCGCAGCGGCGGGGCCGCGATGCAGCACGCCGATATGGTGCGGTCGCGGTGGAGGGGCATGGCGGAAATGGGTGCGGGCACTGCAGAGAAGGCCGGTGAAAGGAAAAGTGAGAGCGGAGTATTCTGTATTTTTTTAGCAACGCGATGTGAATCTGTTGGGCCATTCGGCCGGCGGCCACCAACGGCGGCGTCCGATGGATCTGACACCCTGACCCCAACATTACCGATTTGAATATGATAAATCAACTTCTATAATTATTCTAAAGTCAAAGCATTTTAAAGTTTAATAGGTTTTTCTATGACATTAAAAGAGTATAATATGAAAATATATTTCATGTTAACTATACTACTTTCATGTCCTAATTCATAACCATTAGTTTTATTTATATAAAATCGGGTCAAGCTTAATAAAAAATATAAATTAGGACGGGAGACTCTTTTAGACATGTTCGTTTTGGCTATTATATGCACCTAGAAACCATTGCTACATGACTGTATATGTTGGACTAGCTTCGGCCTCGACGTTGTCAGTGGCTATTACATTTCCTCCTTGAACCAGAAGTACACCCCCTCGTAGAGGACTTCGAGAAGGTGCAGCGGTGGAGGAAATTAGCAAGGCAGTGGTAGCATCTTCAATAGCAGCGATCGGAAATAGGTTGAGCCCTAACCACCAATCCACACACTCAGCTCTTTTGTCTGCCCCGTGCAAGTCTTATTTAGGCTCTCTATAAGAGCACCCTCAGTGTTTCAAATGTCCTTTCACGTGTACGCCAATGCTCCAACACTATTCTGGGTCACAACATACCAAACGATGTTAAAAAATGGGATCCACTGAGCCATCAACCCTTTCATTCATGTTTATTTTTACGAGATCGGAAGACAAAAATATTTTATTAAATTGGAAGGTTGGGCACCGATGCATATGTATTCTTCAATGCTAGATTTTGGATTTGAAACATTGGTCCCACAGTGTTGAAATTTGATAACTCAGATTATCTTGCCCTAAGTCCCGTAACTACCCTCCCACCTAGGCTAACGGTAACGGGACACAATTAATGGCAAAACAGCAGCAATTTTAGTTCTATCAGCCTGAATTATGAATTAAACAAAAGTAGAAGCCTATGTTTAATTATGAATGAACTTCATCATACGTTATGGTGTTATGGTTTTCTTTACCTAGAAACACACTAGCAAATTTACTAGTTAGGATAAGAGAGAAAAGAAGGGAGGTGACAATATAAGATTGCACTAATATGGACTGTAGAGTCTTATATATATACTATATATATATATATATATCCTACTAAGCAAAAACAATTTTAATCCCACCATTTTCACGTTAATTTTCTTGAGATACTGTAGAAAAAAGATAATCTCTACACCTAAAAAATTACTATTGCCATCGTCGAACGTCTCCCCGCTCTCCCCTTGCGTCAGCGCACGGTAATCTTCGCCCCGCTCCTCCAGAATCCACGTCGCCCAGAAAATAGAGCTACGTCGCCCAGAAAATAGAAACGTCAACTATATAAGGAAACAAAAAATAAATGCACTTTACAACAATATACAGTATGCGTGAGGGCCGTGTTTAGTTCGGCCGAATCGGGAGGTGCCGATTTTGCACAGTGTAAGATTCATTTGTATTTGTAAATTTTTGTATTTGTAAATTTTTGTTCAAACATTGATTAATTAGGCTCAAAATGTTCGTCTCGTAAAGTACAACCAAACTGTGCAATTAGTTTTTTTATTTCATCTACATTTAGTACTCCATACATGTGCTGGTATTTTGATGTGACGGGAAATCTTCTTTTTGCATGATGAAATTTGGGGTCTGGTATCTAAACAAGGCCGAGGACTCTCTCCGTGCGGCGGTGGCGGCGGCGGTCTGATGGTGTCTGATTCGTTGCCGTCCGATGAGGACCAGGTCGCGGCCACCCATCACCAAGAAGGTTCGAGACGCTATCTCTGAGCTCGCCGCCTCGTTGCTGCCCCGAGAACACCTTGGACGAGCTGCTGCCGTTCCTCTTCCGCGCTTCGTCGAGGTCGCACATCGACCATCTGATGACTATCCACAACCTCCTCGCCCAAATCCCACCGGCAACTAGAAGCAGACTCGCCAAGCGGACGTGCCGGACCTGCTGCCCTGCACGCGCATGCCGTCTCGCAGCCGCGCCACCCGGCCAGCCCGCGTCGCTGCAGACTGACTGCATATGCGCGGCCTCCCGCGAAGCCAAGCGCCCATAGGCAAGCGCGGCTAAATCTGCTACGTTTTGCAAGCGATGTCATGACGACATCAGGGTGACGTCATTAGTCTCCTTTTTCCTTTGTGAAATAGAAACCAAAATGCAAACCAAATACAAACATACATGCATATACGCCAGAATTCTTCTTTAGCCGTTCATTACGATCTGTGGCCAATGAATACCCAACCCATACGGCCATACCCCTTCATTCATGGTCCTGGACCACCGTGGACACAGCGTAGCTCTCTGTCCCTTTTGCCATCATCATCAAGATTCAAGATGATAATGAGTTCAAAATTTCTATAGGTCCAATGTTTTTTAATATATTGTTTACAAAATAGATACATCTCTTATATAGATAGATTCTAACGACACCTCCAGAACATGTCATCTCGTGCGTGGTGGCCTCCAGGAACACGAGCTGCAGCAAGCTTGGCAAGTAACAAGTGCTGGTGACTTGTACATGGTGGCTGGCGTCCATACATGGCCACACGAACGTACGCGTTAATGAGTATATAGCGGCTCTGTGCAATGCACGAGCATATATCTAGATACAAATACCAATTGGATGACTCCGATGGAACCTCCATGTGAATGCTTACAAGACACGCTATAAAAGAAAGAAACCCTAGAAATTTATCATCAACGACAACAATAGCCATTAAAATCCATTCAATTTTCTAAAAAATCAACCCACACTTTTCATTATTAAAATAATATAAGTAATCACTAAATTTGTATCTAAATTACCCACATGAATATATCATTATGAATGATAATCTAACATAACACTCTAAACCCTGATAATCTAAAAAAACTCCTAAATCTGCATCTAAATTACCCACTCTACTTCTGGTGGCTGGCGCTGGGCCAACGACGTGAGGGGGCATCGTTTGGATCACTGCAGAAGGGTGGGATGCGCTGACACAAGGACCCCGACGTGACGATCTGGTTCTGGTTCCCCGCCGCCGCCGCCGCCGCCGCCGCCGGTGGAGCAGATGCAAATCCTGCGCTCGATCTTTCGTCTCCTCGGACGCGCCACTTCTCTTGCCCCAGTGCGCCGCCTCTTCCATCCCTCGCGACGTCTCCTCCCCTACAGGGGCTCCCCTCCGCCTCGCGGGTGCCCACCAGCGCTGGTGCGACGAGGCGCTCGAGTCATGGTGGCGGCACCCGATCCGCCTGTCCGTCGTCTACCACGGTATGTCTTCCTGTTCCAACCCAAAAGCTTGCGCCTTCGGTCTGTTTCTAAAATTTTGCACCAGGATAGCGACCAACTTTGGTTTTACGTTTATTGCAAATTTTCAAGTCTTGTTCGGCAAACGACCAACCCTATGCATACATATATGGCAGGATTTCCCCAGGTAAGCACCTTCCCGCCACCGGAGGCATGAATAATGAAGGTACTAGGAGCCCAATCAAGGAGTTCAGTGCTTGTTATGGCGATGGTTGTTTTGCCAATGGTGAACAAGATGGACGGCAAATTGAGGATGCCGTTCATGGTGATCGAGATGCTAGCAGGACAATTACGGAGGTCACTGATGGCGAACAAGATCTATGCGAGGCACTAGCTGATGGTGAGGAGGATTCGACGGAGGCAACAGAGGATGTAAGTGCTGGTGAGGTTAGTGATGATCAAGAAAGGTGCACGCAAGACGTCTCTACTTGTTACCCCTGCGACTGTGTTGCCAATCTGAGGCCACTTGGGTCCAGCAGCCACCGTGATGGTTCCATATACACGGGCTGCCGTTATTGGCAAAAGCATTTTCGCATCGCCGACCGTAGCGAAGGTAAGTGATCAACATCTCTTTTCCTATTTTCTATCTCTTTTATTTACGACATTTGCTAAGCTATAGGATCAACTAATATATATATGACCTGTTTAATTCTCACCCACATGATTTGTTTTGTCCAAATCACACAAACTTCTAGCAATCCCGTCGCCAGCCAACAGACCAAATCTGACTAAACTTATGTATAACAAAGTAAATCCTAATCCTCACCTACCCCACCTTGACACGCTGACGCTAGCACTACAAGCTGGTTAGCGTCTCCACCACCCTTGTTATCCACAGCTCCTCGTATTGTGCCCTCGACTGCTACTTTCGTGTGACCCGTCTTTCAGCGACAATATGCCTCCCTTCATGAGGGCGTAACTTTCCTTGGAGCCATGTTCACATACCTCTGGGAAAGGAAACATGTTCCTAGCTTCTTTGTTTCCCATTGAAAAATGTTTTGTACCGAGATCGGCTATCACATAAGGTCTAATCTAGTTTAGAGATGTGTGCATGAGTGCAGGTGGTGTTTGAGGATATGAGTCTCAGATTTTTGCCTGAAAAAAAAAGATCTAATACAAGGATGAATTCGAGATTCAGGATCAGCAAATATTCAGAACCTCTGGTTTTGGTTTTGTAAGCTGCTCTGAATCAAAAATACTGAGCATCGGTTTGGAAAACTGGCTGGGTCTCACGTGCCCCCCATGGCGATAGCGCCCGCTGCCCGCTGCCCGCAATGCTTCCATCTAGCGTCCACCAGCTGCCACCCCAAGCCTCCACACGATAGATCCAGGTACTCCAACCCCACATCCACAATACCCCAGCAAGCACCAGTCTACCCCACCCACGGCGCCGCCTCCGCGGCCGCGGCTTCAGTCCATCGTCGTCGTTCTCGCCGTGCCCGACCCCGGCCTCCTTGCAGCCGATTGTGAAGTGTGTTCGCTCCTGCTCCTGGAGTCGACCGACGCCCCTCCAAAATCCGAGCATACCTGCGTTGCTAATGGAAAGGATTCAGAGGGATGGCAACCTACGCAGATGAAACTCTGGTGGTGGAAAGAGGATCCCAGAGGTCAAGAGCATCCAAGCAACCCACCCACCTCCGGATCTCGCGAGTCGCAATGAATTCATGGTAAGAATTTGAGGTAAATGCCTTTGCTGCCTGGGTCACGGCCACTTTGCCTCCTCTTTCAGGGACCCCCTCAAGTGCGCCAACTGCGGCGTCAACGACCAGAAAGTGCTCTATTGCCCAAAGCTTCGGAAACCACGACCACCGCCACCGCCACAGCTGGACAGCGCCAACTTTCCCCCGCTCCCAGCAAGAGCAATGTCGTGCCATGGTGACCCTGTAACTAGGCCTGTTGAGAGCTTCGTCACAGTCGCCTCCCGGGACATGGATCGTGAGCTTGCCCACCTCACCTCGTCGGCTGTTCTGGTGTTGCTTGGGTGGGATAGACCCAAAGTCAGGGTGGACATCATGGTGGAGGCGTTCTGCACAGAGTTCTCCGTCCTACCGAAAAACCTCTCCGTCGCCAAGCACTACCACGAAGATTTCATCGTCATCTTTAAGCATCGCCACGATCACGACGCCACCGTCGACCGCAGAATTTCAACTTGGGCAACCTCGACATCCGCGTCAGGCATGCGGGCTTGGACCATGTTGACATGAAGTTCCATGCCCGATGCCACCGTCGACTGCAGAAACTTCAACTTGGGCAACCTTGACATCCGCGTCAGGCATGTGGGCTTGGACCATGTTGACATGAAGTTCCATGCCCGCCTCTGCCTGGAAGGTTTGCGTCTGCACGCGTGGACAAAAGAAATTGGAATCAAGCTGGTGGCCGACACCTGTGACCACTACGTCGAGCCTTCTTTGCTGCGTAAGGAAGACACCCGCACCCTCAACCTGTGGGCTTGAACCAAGAACCCCTCCAATATCCCGAAGGTAACATGCATGGCTCACTATCACTGACCGTGGCGTGGAGGTCCATGATGGTGTTGCTGCTCCATCTCAGAAGGGTGCCGGCCATCGCGACCTCACGTTCCCGGGTGATAATTCACCTCGACCCGTTGGAAAGGAAGGAACGCTCGCGCGCCTAGAAGCTCATCTGGTGGGCAGGCGTCATCGATGGCGAGCGTCTCTGCGCGACCGGCACGGCCCCATCCCGATGGGCGCTGCAATAGCAGGAGAGACGACGACGATGACCGCAACTGTTGGGGTCGTCGCGGATGTAAAGAAGACAGATGAAACTCACGTCTCTTCATAAGCCTTTCTCGTGCTCCGCGGGATCGTGAGCGGGAACGCTTCGAGCCTCGTCGCTCTCATCACCACGACAGAGAGTATGTGGGCAGTCGCCAACGTGGCGCAGAACAAGTCGGCAACAACCCTCTCTGCAGCTGGGCGCAGAGGCCAAAGGCATCGTGGCTCGGTGTGAGGACCACCACATCGACTTCCCGCAAGCACCGTTCGGCCACAACGGCAATACAAGAACGCCTTCGCATCAGGACAGGAATCCCATGTTGCTGTTGACCATGTTGCAGAACGTTTCTTTGGGAGACCGACCACTCTTGACGTCAACAGCCAACACCAAGCCTAGGATGTGGGGGCCCAAGAGGAGATGGTGATCCCGTGTGTCAAACTTTTCCACTCGGAGGTTGCGAACTCCGTGCCACACCCCGTTGCTGCCCCACACGAGCTGGAGAGTGCGGTAGACCCCAGGGGTCGGTTTCGGCCCGGCCATGTCTGTCGCTGGCACGCTCGCTCCGAGCCTTGACCTCCCCCGCGTGACGCAAACCCCATCGTGTGGGAGCGCTGCAACCCGGCTGCGGTGCTCGATGCGACTTGGGGCAACCATGGAGACCGCTTGCTGCGGCCGTTAGCTACTTCTGCAGCACATACTGGGGCATTGGCACCTAGTTCTCCCGCGTCCTTGCACATAGGTGCATACCAGACGCCCCAAAATGATGTTGTGACCTCCTTCATCAACGAACTAACAAAGGTACTGTCACCGCCATTGCTCCACCAGAAAGCAGAACATGTTCGTGGCAGGAAGCCATCAGGAATTCCATTGCGCTGCAGCTCCATGATCGCCACTAGGTGCTAGCCCTGTGGCAATGCTCAGGCCCGTGCTCGCCAAGTACTTAATGAAGAAGCTCGGAATTGCTCCGGCTGATGGATAGACTCCCGACGATATGATGCAGCGCTGCCTCAACATCTTCAAAGACGCACTCACCGATCTCATCATCAAGGCGCTGGTGGCCTTATGTGGCCTCGATAGGGCTACACTGACTCCGCGCGCGGCAACAACCTAGATGGCGTTGTATTGCTGCTCTAGCGGTTGTCTCGAGGTCTACGGATTTGCTTCATGGCTCAGCACAATTGGCAAGTGCTAAATTGGAATGTTCGAGGGCTAAATGTTGGTGCAAGGCGTGACTCTGTGTATGAACTAGTGAGTGACATATAGAGCACAATTATGTGCTTGTAGGAAACAAAACTTCACACCATTGATCAAGCTATTGTGGTGCGCACCTTAGGTCGGCAATTCATCAACAACTTTGCTTACTTAACAGCAGCCCAAACAAGAGGCGGTATGCTGCTCGCCGTTTTTGAGGACTACTATACCCTGTCAGATGTTCACCTTATCCACTAACACCATCACAACCACTATCACAATGAGTGCGGACGTAATTTAGTGGATGATCACAATGGTATATGTGCGGGCGTAATTCAGTGGATGATCACAATAGTATATGGGCTACAAGGAGACAACGAAAATCTACTTTTCCTCCAAGAACTCCTAGGCATCGCTGCACCTGTGCATGGCCGTTGGCTCATTTTAGGGGATTTTAATTGAGGCAGAGGATAAAAACAACGCAACCTTATTTGTCGCCTTATGGGTAGCTTCAAAGCGATGCTAGATGCGCTTCGACTAAAGGAGATTTGGCTCAATGGTCGTCGTTTCACTTGGAGTAACCAGCATGACAACCCAACTCTGATAAGAATTGACAGTATTTTTTGTACACCAGACTGCGACTAGTTTTCCCTTCATGCTTCCTCCACTCGCTTCCATATCTCATTTCTGACAACATGCCATTGCTCCTCCAAGGTGAACTAGGCCGCAAGCCTGTTCGTTTCTTCTGCTTCGAGAATTTTTGGGTGGACATGGAGCCATGGAGGGTTTCCAAGATGCAGTTCAAGTGGCTTGGGACCAACCTGTTTGCTTCACCAAGCCCCTAAAGCGCCTACACATCAAATTAGCACGCGTGGCAGAGAGCTTAAAAGGTTGCGCAAGGAGAGGATAGGTGATACTAAGCTTTAATTAGCACTAGTAAAAGAGGTAATCTTTCAACTTGAAGCGGCACAGGAGCATAGATTACTGACACCTTCAGAGCTTGACTTGAGAAAACAGCTCAAACTTCGTAGTGTTGGTCTCGCGCTAATTGAAAAATCCAGGATCATACAACGGTCAAGCCACACATATATCAGTTGTGGTGATGCGAATGCAATTTTTTTCAGTTTCGGGCCAATTCATGGGCGAGGAAAAATTACATAAACTTCGTCCACACAAATGATGGCACTGCTTTCTCCCATGATGATAAAGAGAAGCTGATTGCGTACTATTTCTATGAGCACATTGGCTCCACCTTTGATTGGCCATTGCTTGGTTACGTGACCTTTCATCTCTTGAAGCTCCTTTCTCTCAAGAAGAAATCAAGGACACTATACATTCCATGCCTGGGACAAAGCACCAAGGCCAGATGGATTCATTGGGTGGGGTCTTCAAAGCATGTTGGAAAATCATCAAAGATGACCTCAGTGCGGCATTCAACCATCTCTTTACTTTAAATTCACAAGGCTTCAACCTCATCAACTCTGCCAACATCATCTTGCTTCCCAAAAAACTTGATGGCTTACGAATTACTGACTACATGCCAATAAGTTTAATGCATAGCATTGTAAAAATCTTCTCTAAATTGCTGGCCAACAGATGAGCCCTACTCCTAGATTCCATGGTGTCGAAGTGCCAAAGTGCTTTCATCGAAGCATCCATAATAGCTTCCTATATGTACAGAACACAGTGAGGAGGCTACACAAAATGAAGAGGCCGACTCTGTTCATGAAACTCGACATCCAAAAGGCTTTCGATACAATTAACTGGAGCTATATGCTGGAGATGCTACAAGTGATGGGCTTTGGTCCACGGTGGCGGGAATGGGTCTCGATTCTCTTCCAAACAGCTAGTTCTAGAGCAGTTCTAAATGGGCAGCAAGGTCCAAGTTTTGGTCATAGTCGTGGTGTGCGCCAAGACGACCCCTATCGCCGATGCTCTTCATCCTAGCCATGGACCGCTACAAAATATATTGGATCTTGCAACATAATCAGGATGTGCAGAGTCCTGAAATCCAGGAGGCTAGGAACAATAAACTGTCTTGGTCAAAACCCCATGAAGAAAAGCATTCTTGACGTCGTGCTGATGAATGGGCCAGTTGCGAGAAACAACAAGAGAGTACAGTGCACATGGTCGCAGGCTTCACAATTGGGCTGAAAGTCTCATCGAAGTCAATGCTGGGGCACTGATTAAAGCCCCGAAGAACCCATCGTTCCTTATAACGTTCTAGTGAACCATCTACCTTAAATTTATGCTTGAAGATCCACTTGCCCGTCACCAGATTGGCTGTGGGTGGACAGGGAACACAATCCCATGTGCTATTCTCCAGAAGGGCAGATAATTCATCTTCCATGGCAGCGTGCCAATTGGGGTTGGCGAGAGTAGTGCGAAAGCTGCCAGGCACCGGATACAGCAGTGAGGCATGGTAGAGTGCATGCTAACGGAACCCGAGCTTACCACGAGTGGTCATGGCATGCTGATTGGCCACCGGGAAACAGGGATTGTACCATGAGGAAGTTGAGGCGTTGGAACAGCTGCCAGGGAGGGAGATGTTGTCGGCGAGGTGGGAGCCAAAGATTAACGCCAGGAGTAGACGAATTGGAAGTCATGGGCGAGCTGTTGCTGGCCAGCTAGGGGCTGTTGAGCAAGAGATGAGGAACAATGCTTGGATCAATGTTCTCTGCAACAAGATAACTATCGTGATCCAACTCAAAGAATATGTTGCTTTATGGATTCTTTTACAAGATGTGAGCTTACAATCTGAAATGCAAGACATAATCACTTGGAGGTGGACCGCGGATGGTCAGTACTCCACACGCTCGGCATATCACATACAATTCAAAGGATCCTACAGTGCAATAGCGATCTAATCTAGAAGGCACACGCAAAAAAAAGTGCAAACTTTTCACTTGGAGATAATAATCCAAGACAAGATCCTCACTGCGGATAATTTAAACTCTGGCATCATTAGGACCACATTAGAGACAGGTCACTACCTGTGCCTACTTTGCCCCTTTGCCCAAGCGTTTGGCTACAAGTTGCAAACCTAGCAACATTGCAATGTGGTGCTACCCTCACAATCAAGTGAATGCATAACCATCATTTCTTGGGAGGAAACAACGAGAGGATTCCCAAAAGATCAACGGTATGACCATCTATATCATGTGGAACATTTGGAAGAGCAAAATCGACGTATAATCGAAAACAACTTTCAAATGGCTGAACAAGTGGCCTGGAGGGCGAAGGATGACATTGACCAACGCAAGAGGGCTTTTGGATTTGTATCCTAATTAATTTCTAGTTTTCATGTTTGTGTTGGCCCATGGTGTGGTGGTGCCAATAGGTTGCTCCTAGAGTGCCTTGAGTGTTGGGTCTATTTTATCGAGACCACATCCTGTATCAGTATATTGTAGAAGTTCTTTCTACCTTAATTGAAAGGCAGAGCTCGTGCCACTTATTTCAAAAAAAGGTCTAATCCATTCTATGGCATCCACATTGCTAACTTTACCCCTGCCTTTCTCCTTTACTCACTTGCCTTGTTCTCTCTTCCTTCTTCGTTTAGTTGTGACTATGGCCAGTTCCCACCTTGCATCCATGACGGCATCCCCTTTAGGTTGGTGACCACCTTCCATGTGTAAGAGTGATGAACTGGGAGAAACACCACACACTTCCATTACATTCAGTGGAGGTTTAATATACATCAATCGGAGCTCATCCCACAAACAGCCGATCATACAAACTAGGCGTCATGGGAGAGAGCCGGTACGGAAGCCATTACAACAGATAGGACTAAGCCCTGAAGAAGCTATCCTATACTATGTTGCTAACACCCCCCTCAGTCGGAGTATGGCTTGATCGAATGCACGTACTGTTTCTGAAGTCTTGGAACAATGGCGTTGCCAAACCCTTGGTCATAACATCGGCAATTTGGGCAGCAATTTGGTGTTGAGTCGGTATTTGTAGGACTTTGAACTGACCAAGGGTGACTTTTTCCCTGACAAAATGAATGTCCAGCTCGACGTGCTTGGTCCAACGATGGTGTACTGGAGAGAGAGATACACCGCCTAGACATTGTCGCACTAGATCACCATGGCCTTACTCGACATGGACATGAAGCTCGCGCAGGAGATTGCGAAGCCAACAACACTCAGCAGCTGCGTTTGCTACCGCTTGGTACTCAGCCTCGGTGCTGGAACGCGACACGTCAGTTGCTCCTTAGACGACCATGAGATGAGTGGGTCGCCAAGGAAAACATAATAGCTCGATGTAGATCTTCGTGTGTCGGGGCAGCCTGCCCAATTAGTATTGGAGTAAGCTCTGAGGTCAGTGGAGGGCGATGCCGAGATGAGATGCCGTTGTCGATCATGCTGCGGAGGTACCGAAGTTCCTCTTGACGAGGTTCCAGTGCGCAACCCGTGGTGAGTGCAAGTACAAAGAGGCCTGGTTGGCAGCATAGGCAATGTTTGGACATGTCAGCGTCAGATATTTGAGTGCACCCGTGATGCTGTGGTAGAATGTCGCGTTCGTCGCCAGTTCACCATCAGTGGCTGACAACTTCTGTTTGGCATCGACCGGCGTGGCAGTAGGCTTGCAGTTTGCCATGCCGGTGCGATCAAGGATGTCCTCCATGTACTGGCCTGCGTGAGGAAGAAACCATCTTCATCATGATGAACCTAGACGCCAAGGAAGAACCGAAGTGCGCCAAGATCTTTAATGGCGAACTCGCAACAGAGTTCCTTGACGCACTGCAGCAGCGGTGTGGTGGACGCCGTCAAGATGATGTCATTGACATAGATGAGAAGATATGCCAGGTCGTCACCGCTTTTGTAGACGAACAGCAACGAGTCCAAGTCGGTTGGGACGAAGCCAATGGATCATATGTGCGCACCCAGCCACTGAAACAACGCTCGCGGTGCCTGCTTGAGTCTGTATAGAGACTTGACAAGTAGGCAGACATGGTCTGGCCGAGTCTCATTGACAAAGCCCGTCAGCTGGTGACAATAGACTTGTTCTGCTAGGTCACTATGGAGGAACGCGTTTTTGACGTTGAGCTGGTGTACTGGCCGTCGGCGCGATGTGGCAAGGTGGAGCACAATGCGGATGGACGTTAGCTTGACCACCAGGGAGAAGGTCTAATGGAAATCAACTCTCGGTCGTTGAGAGAAGTCACACACAATCCACTATGCCTTGCATCGTTCTAGGGATCCGTCGGGACGGAGCTTGTTCTTGAAGATCTATTTGCTGGTGATCACATTAACATGCGACGGTCGTGGAACAAGAGTCCATGTTCCGTTAGCCTGCAGCGGATTGAACTCATCCTACATCGCTGCACGCCACTCCGGTCGCGAAGAGATGCATGGACGGAGGGCGGAGGAGATGTCGTGTCAGGGTCGCATGTGTGTACTTTGGATTTGGCACGTGGAGCCGTCGCGTGCACGGGTGACCATGGGGTGCCGAGAGTGCACTTATGTCATGGTCGGTGCTAGTGGCAGGACTGTCAACGTGGCACTATTGCTAGGGTGGAGCCAGCATCAGCGATGTTGCCGGTGTTGAGCCATGTGGCGCCGTGATCGATGTAGGAGTACGTGCCAGCGATGACAGTAGTGTAGCTGGTGGGGAGGGTGTTGGCGACGATGGAGAAGGCGGTCCCAGGATCGGCACTGCCCCGGTTGGTTGAGGGACCAACTATTGTAGCCGAGGAGTGCGAGGTCGTCGCATCGTAGGCACCGGGAGCAAGTCTCGGATTCATGGGGAGGACCGTGCTGCATTGCTTGACCCTAATCAGAGAGCTACATTAATGGAAAATAGGACTCGTCCAAATAAACATGACAGGTTATGATTACGCGTTTGGTCTCCGGATTGTAACACTTGTAGCCACGTTGATCCATCGAATACCCGAGGAAGACGCAGCGAGCAGAGCATGATGCTAGTTTGCGTGGTGCAGTGGCTTCGGTGTTGGGATAGGAGAGACAACCAAAAAACGCGTAGATGAGCATAGTCTGGCTCGCACCAAATAAGAGCTCGAATGGTCTGGAATTTTGACGAGGTCGACACGGCCATCGGTTAAGGTGGTACGTGGATGTGGCGAGTGCATCAGGCTAGAACGAGAGTAGGAGAGAGGCCTGGAACTTGAGGGCACGTAGGTTATCATTGAGCGTGCGCAGAACGCGCTTGGCGCGGCCATTTTGCTGGGAAGTGTAGGGGCAGGTTAGGTGCAACAGTATGCCATGCTTGGCGAAGAACGCTTGGGACGCAGAGTTGTCAAACTCCTTCTCGTTGTTAGTTTGAAAGCACTGAATCGGGCACTGAATTTGGGTGCCAACAAAAGCATGAAAGGAAATGAGAGTAGGCCGGGCATCTGACTTATGGCGCAAAGAGAAAGTACATACATAGTGAGAAAAATCATCAAGAATAACAAGATAGAATTTGTAGCCGGAGTTATTTGGGAGGTCCATACATCACAATGTAACAGTTGAAAAGGTAAAGATGAAACATTTGTGGACTCCTTAAACGGAAGTAGCATGTGCTTACAAGGCGACAGGTATGGCACATGTGGCGATTGGACTTGGAGCAACTGAAGCCGACGGTGCAAGACAAATGCAAAAGAGCATCATGACTTGGGTGACCAAGCCGTGAGTGTCAGAGAGGACCATCGGCCAATGTGAGGAGCACCTACGAGGGTCGTGGAGTTGCATTGCCACGATCAATGCGCAGAGGGTACAACTTGCCGGAAGAATCACATTGGAGGAGCGCCATCCTAGTGCGAAGGTCCTTGATGGAGAAACCCCAAGGATCAAATTCGACAGGCACAAAATTATCTCGAGTTAGAGCACGAACAAATTTGAGATTCTTGACGAGCTGAGGAGCAATCAGGACATTGTTCAAATGTAAAGGAGTGGAAGAGGTAGGGATAGAGGCGCGGCCTGTGGAAGACGCAGACAACAAACCACCATTGCCGATACAGATCGAACGAGGAACAATGGAAGGAGAGCAGTTGGTGAGTATACTAGGGTGGGAAGCCATGTGTGAAGATGCACCTGTATCTAGGAACCAGTCGTTGGCGCTGTCAGCGGAGTTGTTCAGTGACATGCCGTTGAGCATGGAGTAGAGACTAGATGGCATGGAGCCCGCGTCATGTTGTGGCGGTGGCGCGGCGAGCGCCGTCAGGGTCGAAGGGGGATGGACGCCGGGCTAGGGCGCGAGGACACTTGAGTGCCAGGCATTGAGTGGCCACACCGGAACCACCCCTTGCCACGGGTTGTAGGGGGAGGCCCACTACGGAAATGGAGCAGGGACAGAGGTGTTGCCGCTAGGCGCGGACTAGCGCTGACGGTTGTCCGCCGCCTTGCGCTTCTTGCGGCGGTCACCACCACTGGTGCCGGAGGCCGTAGGGTTTGGCAGGTGGCGGTGTAGGGGGTCAGCGCAGACTTGGCGGTGGAGGTGTCATGGGCCACAAGGAGAGCTGTCTGGGCCTCCATCTGCAGGGAGTGCTTGATGTGTTGCTCTTCCTGCAGTAGGTACGACTTGGTGTAGTGGAATG
The DNA here is from genome assembly GCA_038087645.1 of Saccharum hybrid cultivar R570. Classification (NCBI taxonomy): domain Eukaryota; kingdom Viridiplantae; phylum Streptophyta; class Magnoliopsida; order Poales; family Poaceae; genus Saccharum; species Saccharum hybrid cultivar. Next base: position 29,682,299 of record JAQSUU010000066.1, on the reverse strand, counting down.
CTGGTGACGGCGTCATGGTGGAGAGCACGGCGATGGCCTGACTGAATTTATTGTTCAGCCCACGAAGAGTGTTGATGACGAGCGCCGGGTCAGAGACGGCGGCGTCGCAGTCGTAGAAGGTGTCAGCGAAGCGCTTGAGACAGCCGCAATATTTGCCAACAGACATGTCGCCCTGGAACAAGCTGTGGAACTCTTGTTGGTCATAGACGCGCGCTGAAGACTGTTGTTGAGGAACTGGCCGGTGATGGCAGTCCAGGTGTAGACGGAGCTGCACGGCTTGTAGACATCACTCCAAATGTCCTTGGACACCGTAAAGTAGAGCCACAAGGCGATGCACGAATCCACCTGCAGCCACTTAGGGTCGTCGATCATGGCGGCCGCATCGATGATGCCGTCGTTATGGTTGACGAGGCCGAACTTCTTGAAGGTGAGGTCGAAAAAGGATCTACATTGGCGGAAGTTCCCTTCATCCGTGTTGAGGATGACCGGAACGTGGCTAAGGATGTTGATGACGCCGGGGGAGGGATGGGTTTGGCAGGCGCGGCGAAGGGGTTGGTGTTGTTGGAGGAGACCGAACCAGTGGGACACGCCATGGCCAAGAAAGCGGAAGGACAAGAGGATCGGAAGAAGGTTGATACCATGTAAGTGTGATGAACTGGGAGAAACACCGCACACTTCCATTACATTCAGTAGAGGTTTAATATAGATCAACCGGAGCTCATCCCACTAACAGCCGATTCTACAAACTAGGCCTCGTGGGAGAGAAAGAGCCGGTACAGAAGCTGTTACAACAGATAGGACTAACCCCTGAAGAAGCTATCCTATACTATGTCGCTGACACCATGCAATCCTCCCCATATTTGCCATGAATCAACCTTCGACGTTCTTACATGGATGCTAGCCATGTAGTCATCAGGTAGGTGAGAAATGGTCTTGAAAATTTATGTAAATATTTTGGGATGTAGGATATGATGCATTGTGTCAGCCATATAAAATAATTGGGTTGGGGGAAGTTAAGTCAAACAGAAAATAAATACTCCGTCCAAATATTTTTAACTGATTATCCAAACAGCTCAATAACTCCGGTGAGTAAAATGGACTTTCTTCTTCCTTACTTTTCATTATACCTATCCATTTTTAGTTCCCTATTCCAACTTATCATGTATCCTTTTTTAAGCTTCCTTGGAAGAATCCAACAGTGGATTTGAGAACCCTGAAGCATTGTATAGACCATGTAACATGTGGCAAGTTTTCTCATTAAAGTTGGTTAAACTTCCCGTGGATGGTGGCCCTGTGGAATTATATGGATACATTGTGGCGCGTGATCATGTGGATTCATTACTTAACTATATTGTCAATATTAGCAGGGATGATCCCATCGCCGTGGACCAGGTGCGATACTGTACCTACAATTATTTCAGATTACTTAATTCGTTTCACTGTATAAGGAAGGGCTACTATGGCGGATGTATTTAGGTTTTGACATTTGTTACTTTGCAATGAAGAACTACTAAACAATGACAATTTTGTAGGGTTCCTTCATTCCAATGACTGGCCCTAAGAGAGGGATTGATTTGTATGAAACCGTTCTAATTGAATATGACATGAGGATTAAGACAGGAGATAGAGAAGAAGATGATCAACAACTGATTGATGGTGCATCACTCATGGAGCCACTGCTCCCCTACTTTGAACCACTCACATGTCGCATACAAGGAAATAATAGTGCAGTTGACATGACTGAGGTGTATGTTCACCGCGCGGTGGATGCGACAGTGGAAGTTATCGTGTCCGAAGTGCAGAGTAGTTTCGATTTGTGTGTCAGCTGTTATACCAGTGGGTTAGATGAGGAGATTCGGCTCTTTGATGGTGTGATTGGTGAGTCACATGTCTTAAGGAGGCATGTGATTGCTGTTACGGTATACGGGTGTTTGGATTTGAAGTTCCAGGTAGGGTCAGGGTCTTATTTTTCTGAAGAACATTGCCGTTCCTTCAAAGTGATGGACGATGGATATGCCAGTCAGCAAATAAAGACCGAGTTCGCCTCAATCTTTGTGAAGGTGACTTGGCCGGCTGCTACTTTTTTTCATGTGTAGTCTCTTTTTTTTTTTTGGTGTGGGGATTTAACAGAGACTGCTGTGATGAATCAGTCTGATCTTGTTTTTGCAACTGGTCTGTCTTTTGTTTGTCTCAACGTACCGGAGATTAGATGGTTACCTACATTTCTTTTTGTCAGAGTTACTTTTCTATTCAGATGTTAATTCATTATTTTCGAATAGGTTCCGTTGCCTTTGCCCGTACCACAGTCCACACCACCTTGTGCATTGTTGCAGCAGCAGCAGACCCAGATTTCAGTTTATGATTGTGACTTTTTTCCTCGAAAAAAGCAGGAGAGCTAAGCTTCATTATATTAAGTAGCAGAACTGCAGAAGACACGGGCAGAAGCCCTTAATACACACACCAACACCACACCTCAAAATTCAGATTACATACGCGTTCGTGAACTAGGAAGAGACGACCGCATGCGAGGAGGGCCATCCAGAAGGATATAACCCTCGGGCCTATGAGATGAGCCTTTGGATATATACTAGGAAACGCCGGTGGTATCAATTGTTTGGTTCCATTCCAGTTCGTCGCCTCCTTTTTCTTTTTCTTTTTCTATTTTCTCTTCTGCTTAGACCTGGTCTACCCATTTCCTCCATCGAGCAAGCCTGTGCCTCCCACATATTAAGTTGCTGTCAACCCATGTGAAGAGTAGAACAGCTGAATTCCCTACGAATTTTATTAGCTGAACAGACTGTAGTGCAATTTGCTATAAAAAAAAAGAGTACATGAACGTCTGCGCAGTGCGTGCCTCCCCATCGTCTTCTGCCGCTCACCAGAGTCACCAACGCCAGGTGACGGAGGCGCACGGGACAGGGACAGAAACTCTCATAAATCATAGCGGCAGGAGAATGGCTAGGGTGTGTTCAGGTCCTAAAATATTTCACCTAAAAACATCACATCGAATCTTGCGGCACATGTGTGGAGCATTAAATGTAGATGAAACAAAAAAAAACTAATTGCACAGTTCACCGTGAAATCGCGAGACGAATCTTTTGAGCCTAATTAGTCCATAATTAAACAGTAATTGTCAAATAAAAGAAAACCAAAATAGCGGCAGGAGAATCCGTGCCCGTGCGGGTACGGGAAAAAAATTCTCTGCACTCACTGTTGTGTGTTGTGCGCCCACTCCTGTGCAGCACCGACTGCAGGCCGTCCACATATCCTTTTGTGCGAATCTTAATGCATAACTTCTGCGCGGAGCCGCAACATGCGGGCTGATAGGGCAGTTCCAGCACTCAGCGAACCAGCGAACCACATTCATTCCTTCGGCTGGTAGGGCACGTGGTAAGCATGCGATCGGACGTACAACACGAGTGCAAGAATTTCTTTTTTTTTCCGCGGGTACCAGCTCCTGACCCGTGCCTCGTCCACGGTGTCCTCATCGGATGATCCCACGAACCAATTCATCCGGGAAAGGAGTGGACACCCCGGCCCTCATGCAGTCCTGCCCGAATTACTACTGCTCTCAATCGCTAGACCACAAATGTGCTTAGGTGTACTTGGATTCCAGCGATACTAACTAAAACATACTACTATTTCTCTTTTTTAGGTAGCCACCCATTTTTATACTATCCAAATTTTGCTCCCAACACTACTACAAAAATCTTTTTGGAGCTGGGCCTTTTGGATTAATGGAGCGAGGCAATGCAACCGCCTCCGTCCATAGGTCACGGTTAATCCAGACCTACGAAGGCGTGCGCTTTGCAGCATCGGTTAATCCATTAACGGAGGCAGGTGTCTTAAGTTGCCCGCCTCCGTTAATCGATTTTAAAAAAACCGAGCGAGCCTAATCGGAGCCCGTTATCGAGCCCAATCGAGCCAGCTGTCGTCGTGTCCGCTAGATCTGGGCACACCTCCTCCTCGCCGGATCTGAGCGTGGCCGACCTCCTCCTAGCCGGATCTGGCACCTCCCGCATGCCCATGGTGGAGCACGTTGTGGGAGAGGAAGGCAGGGAGCTGTCGGCATGGTGGAGCACACCGCCGCCGCCTCCTCGCTGGATCTGGCCGTAGGGGCCATGCCGCCGCATCTAGACACCACACCGGGCGCCCACGCGAAGCCCCGACTACCGCCGTGCTCCTAGGGCCGCGCATGCCGCTGCGTCCCGCGCCACGTGCACCGAGACGGCACCCGCCGGAGAGAGAGAGAGGAAGGGGCATCGTCGCGGAGGAGGTGCGACAAGGGAGAGAGAGTGGAGGAAGGGCTGGGAGAGTGGCGGCGGGATTGGGAGGGGAGGGGCGCGAATGGGAGTGGGAGGGGCGCGGGCTGGGAGAGGGGCGGTGGGATGGGGAAGGGAGGGGCGAGGCTGGGAGTGGGAGGGGCGTGGCTGGGTGTGCGCTAGGTTAACCTAAGTCTACTTTATATATATGGCCAATACATGGATAGATATGGGCTTTGCCTGGGCTCCGAACTGGGCCAATATTTTCAGAGGCGGGCCTTATATTGTGCCGCCTCCAAAAATGGATTTACAGTCTACTTTATATATATGGCCGATACATGGATAGATATGGGCTTTGCCTAGGCTGCGAATTGGGCCAATATTTTCGGAGGCAGGCCTTATAGTGTGCCGCCTCCAAAAATGGATTTACGGACGACCGCCTCCGAAAATAAACCGTTTTTGGATGACGGCCGTCTCCGTAAATTTATTTTCGAAGGCAGGCATTTTCCGACCGCCTAAGTAAATAAAAGGACCGCCTCCGTAAATCAATTTTGTGATGTGATCATTTTTTGGTGCCTCAGTAAATAAAACGACCACCTATGTTAACCGTCAGGCATTAATCGAGGCGGTTGGATTTTGTAAAAGCCTCGGTTAATATTTGGATAGTGCCTCACAAAATTATTTTTGTTGTAGTGCAACTCCAGTAATACTACCTAAAACTGACTACTCAAACTTATCGTAGCAGATAATGACATGTGGGTCCCACATGTCATCTCTATCTTGTTCTTCTTCTTGCCATGGATGGAGCTGAAGGTGACTGAAGGTGCGATGGGGGCAGCCAGCGGGCCAGGGCAGGCTGCCGCCGGGAGGACCACGTCGGGGCAGGGGAGGCGCGCCGCCGGGAGGACCACGCCGGGCAGGGGAGCCACGCCGCCGGGGGCAGGCCTCCTGCGCTGCAGATCGCGTGCCTGCCAGGGCAAGTCGCCACGTCGAGCAGGGCCGCCCACGCTGCCTTCTATGCCGTGAGGTCCTCCGCGGCCGCGCTGGGGGATGACCAGATCCGGGCTGAAGTGCCGCCGGGGAGGGCCGCCGATGAGGGACTCCATGCCGGGGAGGGCCGCTCGAGCACACGGGCGAGCACAAAGGGGAGAGAGAGAGGCCGTGGGTGGGAGAAGATTTTTTTTTAGAATTACACAGTACAACATAGATGTAGATAGTCTACTTTGAGCCAAAAGACATGGGTAGTGGGAAGAGAGATTTGGGTAGCCAACAAATTTATAGAGTGTAGCAGGTAGTCTGCTGGAACTTTTTTTTTGTTCCCACTGCTCAAATTGGAGATAGGTAGTGAGATAGGTAGTATTGTTGGAGATGCCGGTAAAATTGAACCACACGAGTAGAGTCACTGACGGAGCCACCCTAGGGGCGTGGTGGGGCAGCCGCCCCAGTTACCGGCGGCGCCATTCTAGACCCCCAGACCCCTTCTTCTTTACCTCCGGCTGCCGAGTCCCTGTGCTGGCCAAGCATCCACGACCGCAAACCTGCGAGGCTACGATATGGCAAGAAGCAGCGAGCCGGCGCCTGAACTAGAGTTTGGTTCAGGCCTCGTTTAGTTCCAGGGTGTAAAGTTTTGGGGTGTCACATGGGGTGTCGCATGGGGTGTTTGGATACTAATAAAAAACAAATTACAAAATCCGTCGGTAAACCGTGAGACGAATTTATTAAATCTAATTAATCTGTCATTAGCACGTGTATTACTGTAACACTTTATTGTCAAATCATGGACTAATTAGGCTTAAAAGATTCATCTCGCAAAGTAGTCGCAATCGGTGTAATTAGTTATTTTTTTAATCTATATTTAATACTCCATACATGTGTCCAAATATTCGTTGGGATATGATGTAAACTTTTAGGGAGAAACTAAACAAGACCTTCAGTACTATCCAACAAGCAGCATCAGCCCATTGAAGGCCCAACGCCCCAACCGTCCCAGGTCACACACACAATGATTCCCTAATCTACATCGAGCATTCGTCTCTCCGATACTCCTCCAGTCGTCCTTGCATCGCAACCATAGCTGGCGAGCTGCGAGCACCGAGGGCCAACCGGCCACTGCTCGTCGGACTACCGAAGCCTGGAGGCCGGATGCCCATGCGGCTGAGTGCGAGGAGCGGCCGAGCCATGTCCGAGCCACATCGGTTCATCCGGCGCCTGCATGTCGCACTGCCGTATTGGCCATCGGCGTCTCAGCCGTTCGGAGCTCCGCGTCTCACGCCAGGTTCAGCCGTTCAGCTATTCCGCATCGTCCATATCTGATTATCCTCCTCCCAGAAGAGCAAGTTCAAATATAAAATACAATATTACACGGTAAATCGAGCGGTGTTAAAACTCGCCCCACCTATAATTTTTTTCTGGCTCCGTCATTGAGTAGAGTAGTGGAGCAAAATCTTCGCTTCAGTAAATCTCAAATAAAACGTGCACCAAGGAAATGAACGGGAGGCTGGAGAGAGTCGATCCTCTAACACCCGACCCGACAGATGGAACCATTGGCATGGAGCCTTTTGGTTTGATTTATGGTTGCTCTTCTATGTGGTCGGACATGTTAATTCTGCTTGTTCGACGTGCATGAAAGAATCAAGCCAGGAAGTTAGAAGCATTAGGTATAAAAATACAATTTTCTGTAATTATTAGCATGAGAAGGTTAACCGCATGAAGGTACAAATCATCTCCTCGTACTATATAAAATTTGACTGTGTACATGTATTGAGGTAGCGGAGGCAGCACTCTGTACTTACAGTTAGTACAATAGTCATTCAAGCACGATTTAATCCACTTGGGCAGAAAGTCGAGTGCAAGCTGCTTCGTTTAATTTTTTTTCACCATTTGGATCCTTCATTGTGTCCAGAATGGCTGAATTATTATCAATTTTAATCACGTACAGCAATCTGGTATGTTGAGGTGTTTATTTTTGTTTTATGTGATACTAAATATTACAAGCTAATTTAAGATCTGGTGAGCCCGCACTCACGTTTGTTTGGTCTAGAATAGAAAATTTCTCAATTGAATGGATGGAATGGGGTGTTGGTATGATCACTGGTGAGTGAGCAAGATTGTACTGCTGTTAAAGTGACAATGCTTAGTTTGGTAGCTCAAACTTAGGAATGCATTTGCGCCATAACAACGTAAACAATAATGCATAGACGCGGACGTCTGTCCGTCTGGACGCATCTACACCCCGCAGACATTTCCCCCACTCTGCGTTGTGGCTTCAACGTGCCGTGCTGCATCTGCTCTCCCCATTCTCGCCCTCCCCATCTCTCGGCCTCTCTCTCTCTCGTGTGTCGCTGGCAGCAACAGAGCCCCACGCTGCCACCGCTGCCTCGCTCCTTCCTCCACCCAAACCGACCACGATGCCTCCTCCTTCAATTCGTGCAGCGCCTCCCTGCCCTCTTCCCCAACCCCAGCGCCGCTGGGATGCCTCGCTGCCGCTGCCCCTACTGATGGCTGCTGGGTTCACGTGTTGGGGCACCTTAGGTCATCCCCAGATGAGCCAAGAGCACTCACGAGCGCGACCGGTGCTAGTGGTGCTCGTGCATCGCCGCTTGCCGCCGGCTCCCACCCGATGGCCAGAATCAACCAGCACCAGCCCCCCCTTCAACGGTAATACCGTGTTTCAAGATTTTTAGGTGTTTCGAACATATGTTTTCAAGTTTTTCATCTGGATGTCATGTATGTTGCAATAGTTATATACGCATGTTGCAAGCGTATATTTCATGTTTAAAGCATATGATTCAATTGTTTCAGGTGTTTTAGACATATGTTTAAGTGTTTCATCTGGATATGTTGTAGAAGTAGATCTGGATGTTGCATAACATTTATGTTGCAATCATATGTTTTAAGTGTTTCGGGTGTGTTTCATACGTTTGTTGCAAGTGTTTCATCTGGATGTTGCAAAAGTAGATTTGGATGTTACATATGTTTGCAGGTGTTGTGCAAGTGTTTCATACGTATGTTTGCAAGTGTTTCAGCTGTTTTGGACATATGTTGCAAGTGTTTTATCTGGATGTTGCAAAAATAGATTTCGTGTTGCACATGTTGCAATGCGATCCACCTGTCACAGCTGCCTGCTACAGCTGCTGGGGCGACATCGTGGGTCACCGTGCGGGGCGCTTGTGGCCGACAGACGCATTTGCGGCGTGCATCAACAGGCAGGGCAGGTGACTTGGACCCACATGGGTTCCCGCGTGCGGGCGTGGCAGTCAGGGCAGGAAGTAGCGTGGGCAATCTTGCAAGCAAGCGCGTAACAGAGCGAGCACAACGGTTAGGGCATGGAAGTAGCATGGGCTCCACGAGGTGGGTCACAAAAATAGGTGGCACCGGCTCCTTTGACATGATGCGTGCTCTCCCCCCTTGCATATGCGAGCGAAGCGGAACTCCCGCATACGCATGTGTGCGCAACAGGCGTGGGCGTTCGTCCGGACGTTCGGGTGCTAGCCTATCCCCAACATATAAAGGCATATACTCGGCACCCCTGCCTTCGCCGTCATTGAATCGGATGTGGCAATGCGCGTTGGTCAGCTACAGTGAGCATTGTCAGCCTATTGACCTCGGCTTTGGTCGTCGCTCGGTCCGCACTGGTATGGTTGGGTATTATTTTGTTCCCATTGCAAGGCATGGGCAGGATCCTAGTGGAACTCAAACTCTGATTCTTAGAGCACAATGCGTGGCAGAAGTATTTATAAAAAAAAATAATACTATATCAAATCAGTCTTTGAACACAAGAGACCTCATGATCAAGGAAAAACTTTCATATACCATCATGTTGAGGCAGTATAAATATTTTTCCTACATAAAAGCATGGAAGATGATTGGTTTGGCTATTTTTAACTGGTTGTTGCAGTGACAATGGATAAGTTTTTTTTTGCCTTGGATGGCTCACCTTGTGAAAAATCACACCATAAACCGATCCAACCTTATAAAACAACACTCCGCTATACCACTTCTAAGTTCTATTAGACCCTTTGAAAGTCCTAGTTTGGTTTAGATAATTGATGAAACCTTAATGGACTGACCACTTGCTCTAAGTGATATATGAGATAGGTTCCTTTCAAAAAAAATGAGATAGGTTGGTTTACTCCAAGTGGTGGAGCTAGATGGCACTCATGGTGATGGAGGTGGCCACAAGATGGTGAATTAGGTGCTCCAACTTGGAAAAGAAGAAAGAGAAAAATAAAATGGGCTCATGACAAAGGTATAAGCAATAAGGCCATTTGTCTTGCCGGTCAAGACACTATAGAGAGGGTGACCAGGTTTAGGATAGATAGTCATACTATGAAGAGAGGAAAATCATGGTAAACGCGGTTATCAAGTGCCACTAGGTGATGCCATTCATGCATATGCATTAGGACCTAGTGTGTGACTAGCTTGACCCTTGAAAATGCTTTAAAAAAATGTTAACACACGTGCACAAGTGTTGGGACATATTGGTGTTAGCACATGGAAGCAAGGGTGGAAGAAAAGGGTTGAAAAAGAGGAGTTGTAAGGCGCCGGACCATGGCGTGAGGGTCTGGTAGCATACCCTAGGTGATCAGTGCTGCCGCGAGGCATCGGACGCTAGGGAGCGACGGCTCCGGCCATGGCTCTAGAGTCCGGTTGGGGGCTGATGTTCAGTGCAGTGGCGCCGGACCCAAGTCAAAGGGAGCGCCAGACCATGGCGCGTGGGTCCGGTGGTTCACAAATAATTATGCACCAAGATAGAGAGCGACCAAAACGCATCGGACCCAGTGAAGCATGGTCTGCTGGTATGGCCGGACTGAGTTCGGAGCCATTTAGGGCTCTCGGGAGGTCTCTGGACAATGCCGGACCCTGGTGTGCGTTGGTCCGGCCGGAGTACTGTGTGGGTCCGGAGGTGAGTCTACAATGCGTGTTCAGTGGACTGTTGGGCACCAATGGTCAATTCATTTGAAGAGGGACACGTGGCGTGATGAGGTTGAATGCGGGAAGCGTCGGACCCAAGAAGCTTGGTCCGGAGGCCCTGAAGTCCGGGTCTGGAGCTTGAGTTCGACGGTGTTTCGACGGGTAACGGCTCTTTGAGCCATGGGGGCTCTATAAATAGAGGTTGGCCAGTTCTAGCTCAGTTTCTTAGAAATTTTGATCATTGATACATCCTTGTGAGCTGAAGCAAACCTTTCCCACTCATCTCCTTGCTTGATTGTGAATCCAAAGTGAGATTGAGTGATTCCAAGTGCATCTGCTTGAGTGGTTGCATCTAGTGGCACTTAGGCATTATTGTTGCTGCGGTTTTCTTATTACTCTTGGTGGTTGCTGCCACCTAGACGGCTTGGAGCAACTGTGATCGTTGAGCGGAGGGTGGTGATTGTCTCCGGCTTCGATCAATGATATTGTGAGGGGTTATTGTGCTTATTCCCTGGCGGAGCGCCAAAAGCACTTCTAGTGGAATACTCATGACTTGTGTACCCTCATCTTGAGTTGGTTCTTATGGTGCCTTTGTGTAAGGCTAGGTCTGTGTATGCTTATTAGCACATGAACCACCAAGTGAGTGTGTCGTCACAACGAGGACTTAAGTTGCCGGCAAGCAACCGAACCTCATGATAAATCTTGTGTTATTTGTCTCATTGGATTTCATATTGGACACTTTCCCGGTTCGGTAAAAGCTTCTACACTTGTGCTTAACTTCATTCTTCTTGTGTAGAGCTTGCTAGTTGTTGCCTAGTTTCTCTTGTGTAGCTAGTTGAGTAGCTCGGTGTAGCTTTCTTGTATTTAGCTTAGTCACTACCTCTCTAGTTGTTAGTAGTTGCAACTTAGGTAGATTGTGTGTGACTTAGAGATCATAGCTAACTAGATCATTGGTAGGTAGCTTGCCTTTTATTAGAGCTAGATTAAAAAGCTTTTATTGCCATTTTAGTTGTCCAATCCTTTGCTCTAGTGTTTTATAAAAAAAATTATTAGGCTATTCACTCCTCCCTCCTCTAGCTATCTAGGACCTTTCACCTTTCGCGCTCATGGAGCTGAGAAAAATCAAAGCAGTAGTATTGTCACCCTATTGCATAGTTCCCTCACACGTCACCCCACCAACCAAACAAATGATGGTATCCCTAACTATAACTATTGGCACTGGTTTTAACCGCGTCACCATTGCCACTGCCTGCCCTGATTAAAAGAGCACCTTACATCAGTGATCCAACACCATAGCAATCTGTTAGTACATGTAGAGGAGGTAAATTAATGAAATTAACGATTAGTATGATATAGGGAACTTTTTCAGATGACTGGCAGGTCCTTAAGGTGGTAAACCGACCGTGCTAAGCACATCACGTGGCAATGCCATTGATGTCAACTATCAACCAAGAACATTCCTAGGAAGTTGACAACAATGGAAGAAATTAATGGGTAGAAAAGATATATATGCTCCAAACATTGCTTGGAAGTTTGGCAGAGACTATGTCAATATCTGAGATTGTTTGACAATGTTAAATTTCAAATTTAAAAATCTATGAATTTACAACAATATTTTAGGATCCTAAATAGTTTAAATAAAAACTTTTCAACTATAAAGGTGTAGATTGTGTCAAGGGCTACGATTCTGGTCATATAAAGTTTGTCTTCATCCAAGTTCACATGAAAAAATCATGATTTGTTTTTTGTTGCAACTGTTTATAGAGACTCTTAGGATGTCCACCTTCGTAAATCTATTTACAGAGACGGTTGCTTAGAATGACCGCCTATACTAATAGTGACTTTGGGAGACAAGAACCTTAAGGTGTCTGCCTCTGACAATCAATTTATGAATACGGCTGTCTTAAGGTGACCGCCTCTATTAATCAATGATTTTTAGAGGCGCCTTAGGACACTGCACCCGTCTCCATAAATGATTTTTGGAGGGAGGTGTTTTCCTAGAGCTCCCATAACCATTTATGGAGGTGGTCGCTAGGTGCGCCCACCTCCATTAATGGTTGGTTCCTATCTCGCGAACTCATTTTTTAGTAGTGTAAAGGGTCGTCCACAAGATGCAAAAAAAAAATTAAACTACTCTCAACTCTAGTAGCTTGCATGCCTTCTGCTCATCTGAGCGCTGAACAGAGCTAAACCACAAAACAATGTGTCTTCTAAAAATCAAAAAAAAAGTTTTTAGTTGGCAATTGTTAAACACCAAGTCACTTCTTGTGAGTCGTAATGGCCAACAAATAGTTGTAGGCCTGTAGCTCCTCAATAACAGAAAGGTGTTAGCCCCCATTACACCAAGTGCTCAACATGTGTTCTGAATTTTGTGGAGGTGGGATTCCCAACACAAAATAAACGGCACGCCAATGGAACTTAGGAAAATAACAATCAAAGAACATGGATGCATGATTATTTGGACTACTAGTACATAAGTAACAATTTTTTTTGAAACTCATAAGTAGCAAATTTTGATACCATTTCAGTTCCACCTTGCTAAATTATCCATAGTAAGATGACTTTCCTTTAAAAGAAGACATAAAATATTTAGTTTGAGGGAAAACTTTTTATGCAAAATTTCATGTATAACATTTACTCGTTGTTGACTATTGGCGCTTATATATGGACTTAACAAAGAAATATCTATTTTTATTCAAATTCCATGTGAAAGACTCCATACCCTCGGTCAGATTAATCTGTTATTCTTGCAACTAGGTTATGTCAGTCTGCTAGTTTGTCCCGACTAAGGCCTTATTTAGTTTCTCCCCAAAAAATTTACACCTTATCCCATCGAATGTTTAGACACATGCATGGAGTATTAAATATAGACTAAAAAATAATTAATTGTACAGATTGCGACTACTTTGCGAGACGAATCTTTTAAATCTAATTAGGCCATGATTTGACAATGTGGTGCTACAGTAATACATGTGCTAATGATGGATTAATTAGGCTTAATAAATTCATCTCGCAGTTTACTGATAGATTCTGTAATTTATTTTTTTTATTAGTATCCGAACACCCCATACGACACTCCCATGTAACATCGGGTGTGACACCCCCAAAACTTTACACCCCCAGGCCTAAAATCCACTTCGAGAAGGGTATACTAAGAACGCACCCACTGCTACTTGTTTTCTAATCTAAACAAAGATGGGCATTAGAACATTAATTCGGTGGCCAATCCTAAGTGTGAAGCTCCTTAGGAATATTGGTCATTTATACTCCATATAAAGCTCGACCAATATTATGAAACCCCTGTTTTTTCTTTCATTCACTAGTACTTGGCTAAGCGTTTTAGTTTTGGGGTAAGCAAATCTCGCCAGAAGTCGTAGAACGCGCCCAGGATGCTGCCGCCGGAGACGGCGAAAGCGCGGCAGCCCAGCCCCGCCGGGAAGCATGCGACTGGGTGTGGGAAACAGGATAGCGTTTGCGTCTCCGGATCCTCCTGGCTGCCTAGGAGCAGGAGGTCGTAGATGAGGTGGCCCTCTTCCTCGTCATGCAGCACCAGAAGGGGCCGGCTTGAGGTCATTGCGACCTTGGGCTTGGGCAATCGCACCCGCACGTGTATAGTCTGTGTCCAGTTTCAACAGGGTGGACGCACGTACGCGCACGCCGTATCCGTGGATCGATCGATCCCGATCGTCACCACGTGCCACGTGGGCAACTGGACACTATTGTGTGCTCGACTCAGAAACAGACGGTAATTAACCCATCTCTTAGGGCGATGCTAAGGTACAAACTTTACCTCTGAGGAGGTAATATTCCAAATCAATTTAAGTCATTGATTTTTCATATTTTATGAATTACTTAATAAATTAAAAATTCTAGAAAAACAAAATAAAATTTCGGCATCCCCAAATGACGAAGGGAGATTCCTTAAAGGACATGATTCCTTGAAGGACATGCATGCCGATCTCCACATGCATGGCACGATTCCCCTAATCACGGACTAATCACTGAAGACACAGAAGCCATTCTTTCCCTCTCCGTAATGAATTTGAATTAAAATCAAATAAATGGTGCTATCCGAATTTGGACTATAAATTTTCGTATGAATTCAAACTATGAATTTGATAATTTTGGTAAGAACTTGAATTAAAATCAAATAAATTCAAACTTGATCAAATCTATACTTATGACGTTGAGTGAGTATCATAAGAATAACTATAAAATATGTTTTTATATTAAATCTATTTCAACATATAATTATTCATGTTATTTTGTATAAACTTGATCAAATTCATGCACATGCTAACTACTCATCTAACATGCATGCATGGACACGCTCACCACACACACGCTAACCAGCCTAACCACACATACACACGCTAACCAGGCTAACCACGTACACACGCTCACCACACACACGCTAACCAGGCTAGCTGCGTCACACACAACACGCTAATCACGTACACATGCAAATCCTAACAAATGCAAAATCAAGTGTATAAAGTTATATACAAAATAATATGGCAATCAAATATATCAACTACAAAGTTATAAAATTAAAAAAAATTGCATGCATCAATCAAATCTAGAAAAAAAGATTTTTTATATCTAAAACTTTCCTTATTTATCCTATTTTAATATATATATATATATATCATCTATATATATATATCATCTATGAGGTAATAGTTCGTCGTGACCGTTCGATCGAAATAAATGAACGGTCCATAGTCATTTGGAGGTACCGCAACAAAGCCCTTGAATAATAGGGCGTGGCTAGCATCTAGATGCCCGCGCCACTACCACCCCCTCCCGTGTCCTGCGCCTGTCCACCTAAGTATCGCCTGCTATGCCCACCTGCAAGCACATGGGGCCCACCCGCGCCAGTGGGGACCACCTCTGCCTGTGCTTGCTTCCCGTGCTTGAACCGAGGCGAGACAGGAGAAAGACGAAGAGGGAGATGCAACACCCAATCTAGTTTTAAAACATCCATATGCAACAATTGCAACATAGATCTGAAAACAAATGAAACATTTGAAATATGCATCTAAAACACTTGCAAAACACTTGAAACCATTGTAAACATAAGCAACATCCAGAGAAAACACTTGCATCACATGTGTGAAAACATATGCAATATCCACATAAACACACTTGCAACATACGTCGAGAAAACAGATGAAACATTGAGAACATGAGCTTGCAACATACATGTATAACCATTGCAACATATATAACATCCCGATCTACTTGTGCAATATCCGTATAAAACACTTGCAATATACCTATGAAACATCTACAACACTTGAAACATGCGTTTGCAATATGGGGGAGGCTAGGGCCGGTCGATTCTAGATGTCAGAGTCGAAGCCGGTAGCGAGCGGTGGCGCACGAGCAACACCAGCACGGCGCGCGCTGGAGGGAGCGGCCCGACCAGCAGAGGTGGCCACGCACGACGGCAGCACCAGCAGCAGCACAAGTAGAGGTGGGCACGCTGTAGAAGGCCGTGGCGGGGCGGAGGCGCGGTGGAGAGCGACGAAGGCGGGCGGCCGGTGGAGAGGAAGGATGACGGCCGGCCGGGCGCGGTGGAGAGAGCCGCGGTGGAGCACGCACGCGGTAGTACGGGCGTGGTAGCGCGGCCGCGATGCATCACGCTGCGACGCTGCGGTCGCCGTGCAGGGGCGCGGCGGAATGGAAAAGTGAGAGCGGAGTATTCTGTATTTTTTTTGTCGCGGCCCACCAACGGCGGCGTGCGACGGGTTGGACACCCTAATCCAGCATTACCGATTTCAATATGATAAATCAACTTCTATAATTATTCTAAAGTCAAAGCATTTTAAAGTTTAATCGGTTTTTCTATGACATTAAAAGAGTATAATACGAAAATATATTTTTCATGTTAACTGTACTACTTTTATGTCATAATTCATAAACATTAGTTTTATTTATATAAAATCAGGTCAAGCTTAATTAAAAATGTAAATTAGGATGGGAGACTCTTTTAGACATGTCCGTTTTGGCTATTACGCACCTAGAAACCATGCTACATGACTATATGTTGGACCAGCTTCGGCCTCGACGTTGTCAGTGGCTATTACATTTCCTCCTGAATTATGAATTAAACAAAAATACAAGCCATGTTTAATTATGAATGAACCTCGTCATACGTTACGGTGATATGGTTTTGTTTACCTAGCAACACACTACCAAATTTACTAGTTAGGATAAGAGAGAAAAACAGGGAGGTGACAATATAAGATTGTACTAGTTTGGATTGTAGAATCACATACTCCATCTGTTTTGAATTATAAGTCATTCTAACTTTTTGAGAGTGAAAGCATCTCAAGTTTAACCAAATTTATATAATAAAATAATAACATTTATGGTATACCAAATAAGTATTGTTAAATTCTTCATTAATTATCTTTTCATAATATACGTTTTTGACGATGCCATAAATCTTTGTAATCTCTATATAATTTCGGTCAAACTTTAGGTGCTTTGACCCTCTAAGAAAGTTATAATTTGAGACGGATGGAGTACTATGTTCTACTAAACAAAAACAATTTTAATCCCACCATTTTGACGTTAATTTTCCTGAGAGATTGTAGAAAAAAAAAGATAAATAAAACATATAAATACCAATTGGATGTTTGGGACAGAACCTCTATATGAATGCTTACAAGACACGCTATAAAAGAAATAAAGCCTAGAAATTCTCACGTGAATAAAACATGTCCAAACTTTAATTTGTAAAATTTATCATCATTGATAACAATAGCCATTAGATCTATTCAATTTTCAAAAAATTTAACCCACAACTTTCATTATTAAAAATAATATAAGTAACCACTAAATTTGCATCTAAATACCCACATGTATATATCATTATGAAAGATAATCTAAAGTAACACTCTAAATCAAGAAATTCTAAAATAACTCCTAAATTTATATCTAAATTACCCAATTACACTATAAAAAAGCGAGATTTTTTGAGGGGCTCTCCCTCTACACTAACCGTCCGATCTAGATGCCAATGTTATATGAGTCATCCATCATCCGTGATCTTACATGTAAGATGTAAGACTCCTTCTAGAGCAAGATTCCTCCTAAACCCCGTAATCCCGAGTAAAAAGACAAATATATTACTTTAACTACTACTTACAACAAAAAGGAAAAAAGATAAATCTATTATTTTCCTCTATCACGTCCAATCCCGCAGGGCTTCTAGCCGAGAGACCGAAATACATGTACATACTAGGTACCAAGAAAGAAGGAAAAAGTAAATCAGCTATTTTTCCCTGCCACCGTCCCAGTCCTACCCCGATAGTTGTGTAACAAAAAATAGCCTAATATTAGGTACCCAAAAAATATTATATTACGCAACATCCATGGGCTCCAAAGGGCTCAGAATAACTGAACGGATAATATAATGCATGTGCCAAGAAATTGTGAATAGATCAACTCTAAGTGTCGACTGTCAACGACATCGTTCACCGCCAGAACAGCCAAGGTGCACCTGCCGTCAAGAATGCCCCAAACTACGTTCACCGCCAGAACAACCAAGGTGGACCTACGGCTGGGAGTGCCCCAAACAACACCTCTGCTGCTGGACCGTGACCCCAAACAACACACGGTAAGCATGTTTGTCCTTTACCACAACTATGCATGATCAATGCCGGAAAAGGGGTCTATGACATTACCTTGGTGTCAACTAATACACCTTTCAATTTAAGATCTATTTCAACATTCTAAATTCATAAGCAAAATAGGAACACGAGAATATGAATTGAGGTTCGTATTCTACTTCAGAGTGTTTCTTCCTCATAATTAATCATATCCCTCAATATCAATTAAGAAAACATGGAACATCGGTGAGGAAGTGCTAGAGACAATCGAGCAAGGAGGAAAAACATATTAGTTGTGGAAAAATAAAGGTACCAACTTTATATACAATACCATTATATTCATCAACTTTTCAACTCTTGACCATTGATCTTTATATTCATTATTTTTTTTACAAACAAGATCCTAGAAAAGCCCATAAAAATCAAAAACAGCTGACGATCCATTCGATATAACCTAATCACCATTGATATAAAATAGCTAACGAAAATATTTTATTTTTAGAATAATTACCCGCATTTACTATTGCATAAAACAACATAAAATTTTGTGCTTGGTGGTTTTTTTCTTGCCGGGTTTTTTTTTGCTGTTGCTTTGGTTCGGAGTTGGGTCCCTGCTCATAGCCTCCCCGGTTATGCGCCCCTCTCAATCCTCTAAGTCGTATATAGGTTGGTTTGCTGATTGAGGTGGGGGCAGTAAGGGGAGGCTACCCATGTAATTCTGTTTTTCTTTCTTTTTGTTTCCTCGCCTATCCTTGATAATAAAGAGACAAAATTTCTAGCTAACTTTAGATTTTTTTTGTCCAACCTAATAATCCTAAAGTGGCTCGGCTTCGGTAATCATGCAACCGTTAGCTCGGTTCGTCCTTATTTCATTAACGACGTTTGTGATCACTACAGTGGGCTGCAGCTGCAGCAACCACTAACAACTACACAAATTAAAGCCACTGGCATTGTGTAGCAAGTTGAAGCGAATATGTCGAATATTTAATAGTTTTTTATCCCGTTGCAACGCACATGCATGTTTGCTAGTATTATAAAAAAAAATAACTAAAGTAACCCTACGTTTGAATCCCAATTGCCCATGTCTACCATCATAATAAATAAAACTCGTCAACTTGCATCTAATTACCTACATCTATCATCATTAAAAACACTAAAAGATCATCTCAAATTTACTCCTAAATTACAAACGTCTACTATTATGAAAATTAGACCATAAGTAAGCATATATGTGTTTCTAATCCAAGATAATCCAAAGTAAAAACCAATCTAAATTACCCACACATATAATCTGGGCAAAATTTAATATGTTTCTAATCAAATAAAAGATGACCTAAAGTAACAGCCAATCTAAATTACCCACCCATATAATCTAGGCAATGAACGTCCAACATTTGGCCGGGCAGCAATCCAAACTGCTGGTGCTGGGCCAACGACGAGAGGAGAGACACAGGCTAGGCCACACGGGGGAAGTCCTCACCGGCCAGGTCTCATCGCAACGGTTACTCCTTCCTAACGAACTTTTCCTCCCCACATCCCCTGCTCTGCTCTGCTTCTTCTTCCCGCTTCCTCCCTGCCTATAAAAACAATCAATCCCCCTCCCCCGCTTCGCTCGATCCGTTTCCCGGACCCACACACGACACCAGCGCGCGCAACAGAACGAACGCCACAGCGCGAGTGAGTCGGTGGGCAAGACAGAGAGGGGGAGGGGCACGAGGGCGGCGGCCATGGAGACGGTGGCGGCCATGGACGACGGGTGGACACCGCGGCGACAGCACCGCAACGGTGGCTTCTGGATGAGAGCGGAGATCGAGACGGACCGGGGGTCCCCCATTCCCAGGTAGGTAGTAGGACGAGAAAGCATCACCAGAAACCGGATCCATCGTTCTTGATTCCTCTGATGCTTCTCCCTCTCCCTGCTGCTCCAATCCATGGACGGTTCTTTCCTTTGCTGCTGCCTTCTTCCTTCTGCCGTCCATGGAGGATGCTTGTTCCGATGGTTGGCATTCTTCTTTCTTGGCTTTGCATGTCCACTGAATTCGTGTTCGTCTCCCCCTCTTTCATCCCACGACGCTGAATTTCCGTCCTCGGTTCTTGTGTAGCACTGAATTCGTGTTCGTCTCGCACTCTTCAGGGGCCCTGGGTTCGGGTTCGCCGCCGCCGTGCGAGAGCCACTGGTGAAGCTCCGGCGGCCCCAGTACGACTTCGAGAGGTGGGACTGGGACTACTTCGTCTGGCCTCACGACCGTCTCGACGGTAAGCAGCATTGTTAAGTTCAACCCTCCTGGCTGAACCTTAGAGGTCAATGAATCTGGACGGAAATTTTGACTAGGTTAACTGAACCTGCCGTTTGTGTTTTCGAACAAACCAAACAGAAATGAAAATTTCAGTAGTAGCCAGCAGATTACTCGCAAATCTTGTTCAGTGATTCTGGGAAGAATTCACCGCGTGTCTGTTTAGCCTGCACAAATTAGCCTGGTGAACAAGTCTACCGTCTACGAATATGTAGTTCTTCAGGACTGCCGATGGGAGATGGGATACATCAATGAATCTGGACAGGACCGGGGCTTAAGTTAATCAACCGGCAGGTATACCAATGAACTTCCACGGGAGTAATAAGAGTGTATAAGCTTCAATGATTTCAACGCATTTTCTGACTGTACTCATCTAGAAGCACAATAGTGGTTATGTGCTTGTTTCAGGGTGTTTTTGTCATTTCTGTAAAGTTTCCTGGGAGCCAGGCAAGTAGGACTCCATTCGATCATCGCTAACACCTTTCTTGATGCGGTACAACAGCTGACAAGAAACTGGACTCATGATTTAATTGCAGCGAATCTTGAGATGAGGGACAGTGACCCGGAGGCGACGCTTGAGGCAGACCTGAAGGCAACCGAGAGCTTCGTGAACCACAGCACACTGCAGCTAGAGAGCTATGAGATGTCCCAGCACACGCAGGAGCAACACGCTGCAGCCTTGCCTTGCGACCATCTCGCCAGTAAGCATGCTCAAGCACTCAAGATCCTAGTTGATATGCCAACAAATATCATGATGTGATCACTTAGTTGTTAGTACTTAATCTCACTAATGGCATTTAAACACAGTTTCTGACAGTTTGTCAAGAAACACAGTGTCTAAAGCGTGAAGAGGTCAATGAATCAAACGGGGAAGTGAAAAGATAAATCCTCATCATGCTCAGTAGTAGTTGTTTACGACAACAAACTGAATTTCTCGCGTTTCTATTGGTGTCTGCAAGAAATTGAATTGGCGTAGTATAATAATAAAAATGTTAGGAGTATGTAGTTTTTCAGGACTGAAGATTATCGGAACCAAGCGACAGATAGGATAGTTTCAGAACCAGTGCATTCTCAGAGTAAGAGTGTATAAGCTTCCAGAATTGACAATATGGTTTGATTGCTTCGTCACTACTCTTTAATTTTAGTATTAACATGGTAATGTATTGAAAATCCGTCACATTTTCTGACGAAATTCGTCTAGAAGCACATTGTCTGATAAGAAACTGAAAATGTGATTTTTCATGCTGCAACAGCAATAGCATGTACTATACTACTCGTAGTAGTTATGTGCTGGTTTCAGGGTCTTGTCGGCTATTTGTCATCCTCGTAAAGCTTGCTGAAACCAGGAATCCATTGATGATTCATCGTTAAGCTGCAGTCCAAAAAAATGTCTGACAAGAGGCTGAACTTTTTATTCATGCAGACAATCTGGAGATGAGGGACAGTGACCTGGAGGCAACGCTTGAGGCAGACGGGAAGGCGAGCGAGAGCTTCCTGAACCACAGCACACTGCAGCTGGAGAGCAGTTTGATGTGCCACGACGGTAAGAATGCTCAGGCTCCAAGTGGTTTCATAGTGTCAAGATTTATCTCTCTGTGGTTTCACTTTCATACAGTTTATATACTTGCACAACCCACAACATGATGTGGCCGACTCATTGTTAGTACTTGATCTCACTAATGGCATTTAAGCAGAGTTTCTGACAAAAAGAAAAACAGTGTCTGGCTAACTGAAAAGTCCACAGAGGTGCCAGGAGTTATGTGGTTTGCGTTTATCATCCATTCATCCGGTCATAAACTGGTTTGAATGAGGACATGATGTAATGTCGTTTCATCATTTGTGACAAGATACAGAGTACTATGTTGTTGTCCATGCTGCGAGAACAAAGCAATATATATAGTCGTGTGCAGGCTTCAGGGTGTTGTCAGAAATTTGCCGCTTTTTAATCTATAATAGGAGTAATTTCAAATCTGGGTAGTAACGTTATTGCAGTACAATGTCTGACAATAAACCAAACTTTTGGTTCATGCAGCCACTCTGGGAGTGAGGAGGAACAGAGAAAACGAGGCGAAGCTTGGGACTGACCGGAAGACGAAGGAGCGGAGCACGCGGCAGCTAAAGAGGTCTGAGATGGATGGACGCGCAAAGACGCAGCACGAGGAGGAGAAGGAGAACCAAGAAGCCGGACTGCTCCGGACATCCATGCCTGTCATCGTCAACAAGAAGGCCGTAGGACCCAGATCGGCGCGGCGTCGCCGTGTTTTCGCAGAAGCTAACCGGACCCTGGATGGCCGATGATGTTGGAGCAAGGCAGGGGTCACTGGGCTTTTTAGTAACGCATGCACGCACCATCTGGTTGCCTTGGGCTGGACTGGATGCGTTTCAAGTCTGTCTGATATGTGCCTTGAGACATGGAATGACTTTGAGTTGGAGCTCGTTAACCTCCAGGGCTGGACGCTGGCCCCTGACCTTTTTAGCTCGGAACTACTAGTAGTAGGAGGAGAGAGCATGTTCATGTGTATGTATGCACAGTAATACAGCACGGTACAGGGTCTAAGCATTTCAGATACATACATGGTTCAGAGCTAGGCTGAATTGTTTGCAGTTCAGAACTGTGTTCAGTTGAGAAGTAGGAACAAAGTTTACGTCTTGTTAGCTAGCCATTTACTCATTTGTGTCGTGTTGTCTCCTTCGTCTACAATACATCTCTGCTCGCCAGTTAGATGTGTTAGCATTGGTTGTTTATGGAAAGCGACAAGGACTATATGAAATTAACTAACTCGCTAGTACCACATTCCGTGAGAAAATATATCATTCCTGCTGCGTGACAAGGATCGATGAGTTCTCTAAAAATGAAACAGTCAGAAATAGGATAATTTGTGGTGCTAACTTGGTAGCAGAACTGCAGAAGCATAGGAATAAAGAAATCGCGCAAGACTCGTGCTTGCTAGGTAGTCTGCAGGCTGCACGTGTAGAAATATGTAGTTTTTCAGGACTGAAGATAGGATACGTAGTTTTTCAGAACTAATGCACTTTCATAGTAGGAGTGTATAAGATTCCAGAACGGACAGTATGGTTTGATTGTTTCATCACTACTCCTTAATAATTTTAGTATTGACATGTAAATGTAATTGCAAATCCAACACATTTTCTGACGAAATTCGTCTAGAAGCACATTGTCAGATAAGAAACTGAAAAATGTAATTTTTAAGGCCGCAACAGCAAAATATAATGTTGTAGTTATGCGCTGGTTTTAGGGTCTTGTCGGATACTTGTCGTTTCTGTAATGCTTGCTTGATACCATGGAATTAGGAATCCATTGATGATTCATCATTAAGCTGCAGTCAGTGTCTGACAAGAAGCTGAACTTTTTATTCATGCAGACAATCTGGAGATAAGGGACAGCGACCTGGAGGCCACCCTTGAGGCAGACGGAAGGCGAGCGAAAGCTTCCTGAACCAGAGCACACTGCAGCCAGAGAGGAGTTTGGTGTGCCAGCACATGCAGGAGCAGAACGCTGCCGGCTGGCCTCGCGACCCCATCTGGACGGTAAGCATGCTCAAGCACCAAGTTGATATGTCAGAATGTGCTCGATTCATTGTTATCTCACTATTGTCATGTGTGGTCTTCAGGTTATTGTTTGCGTTTATCATATCATCCATTCAACCTGTCACAAACTCGTGATTGCAGTACCTGGGCCGAGCAAAAGTTTCGTTTTTCTGAACCTGTCACAAACTATGTCACAAACACAAACAAAGCATTACAGTAGTCATGTGAAGGCTTCGGGGTGTTGTCAGAAGTTAACCGCTTATGTAGTGTAATATGGGAGTACGAGTGATTCCTAATCTGAGTAACGTTATTGCAGCACAAAACTACAATGTGTGACAATGCACCAAACTTTTGGTTCGTGCAGGTGCAGCCAATGTGGGAGTGAGGAGCAGTGAAAACGAGGCGAAGCTTGGGACTGGCCGGAAGACGAAGGAGCGAAGGAGCACGCGGCCGCTGAAGAGGTTTGAGATGGACAACTACACCGAAGGAAGACCAAGGAAGAAGCGACTTAGCCCTCTCGGCGGATGTCCGATCCCTGGGCCAAGGAACAGGAGTGGTTGTTTGCTAAGCACAAGCTTAAGCCTTAGCCTAACCAGTACTTCCTGGGTCGATCGTGTCGACCTGTACGGCTTAAATAGAAATGGCATAGGCCCTAACTCATCCTAAGCGAACACCATGGCTCGCAACTTTCGATCCGAGTATCATGGAGACTGACGAGAACCGAAAAGACTACAAGCAGGAGAAGTTCCGTTCTCTCTTAATCCCCACGCCATTGAAATTGACGGGAACCAAGAGAGGGTGGAATGGGGAGAAGAGAAGACAGGTGGTCAACTTCTTCCAATACACGCGTCATGGCAAGAGATGAGGCATTGGAAGGGAGCAACACACAAAGAACACGAGTGTCCAAGTTACTTGTAGGGTACCACGACCTAGGTGCACTAAATACACTAAGACATCCCTAGGGTTCTTAGCGGTGCGGTTGTCATCGCAAGAACCACAGAAATGCTACGGTCGAAGAAGGTACAAGCATACAAGAGCTTAAGCACGATAGAACCAAAAGAGGGGAACACAAGATTCACCTTCCTCTGATCCACTCGCCATGGCAACGACGGGAATCGGGGAAGTGGAATCAAAAGAGCAACAAACACCAAACAAGCCAAAGGCTCAATCCACATCTTACTAGATCGACGGGGATTTAGAACAAGAGAGGAAGAAGAAAGAATGGAACCCGCACTCCTTCGACCAACTCGTCAAGGAACGGACAAAGGTTGGACGAAAGGAGGCACGATCCACGATCCAAACCAACTCATAGGGCACCACAACCGTACAACTAAATGGCACAAGGCTATTCCTGTGGCTCGTAGTGATGTGGTTGTCATCGCTAGACCCGAAGGAACGCCGTGGTAGAAGTGGTACAAACATACGAGGTGGTTAGGACAAGAACGAGAGAAAGAGAGGTAGAGCCCGATGGTCATGGAGAGGTGAACTCGCGGCCACAAGCTGTACCTACATGAGTTGGCTCCCGCTGGTACCACGATTGTCGTCCCCTATCTCATATCCCACTAGATTAGGTCTCACAGGGCTCGAATGGTGCGGATGAGAACCGCGTTGATAACGACATCAAGTCCATGGTGACCGCATCCTAGGGACGTAGGTAGGAGCTCTTGATCATGGCACTACGAAGACAACAAAACACAAGGGAACGAGTTATGCTCGGCACCACGGCCACGGCGGAATAAACCCACGACCGAGATGGACGAACACAACGCTTCCAACCGGCTCGAAGGCACGGTCCACATAAGACACACGAACAACCCACAAAGGACCACAAGGCACAACAACGAACCACAACTCGACAACCGACCACACACGACGCGACGTGGAGTAGCACTTCTCCATAGCAATCACAAGAAGATAGATAGACCAGCGGCGAAGGCACGACACAGGCATAGAATAAATAGAGATATCATGTAGATGGACAAGAGTAGATAATCAATAAAGATTGGTCATGTATCAAGTGCATGAATCAAGTAGTGATGATAGATAATAAGTTGATGTATGATAAAAGGAAAAAGCGGAGGTTTGTCGATGCCAATGATAGCGTCCGCTAGGTTAGAAGGGTCGACCTTGGGGCGGAAGGCTGCTATGGGCTAGACATGGCCGGGGGAGTCGATGAGGGCCGGCGGTGTTGCACTTCCCTGCAAGGCGAAAATCACGGCACGAAGGCCGGACACAGAGGGCGAACAACGGCGAAGTGGTGCTGCTGTCTTTCGGCAAAGTGGCGGCTTCGCCCGGCTCCTGGAGGTGACGAACAGGATGCCCTCCTAGCGGTGCCCGCTGCTTCTCCGGTGAGGTTGCAGAGGCAGGGCACGTCGGGGGTCAAGGTCGGGCTCGCGATCGAGGATTGATGGGCGCCGCTCTCCTGCAGCAGTTGGGAAGACACGGTTCAAAGACCGGCCATCAGATCAGAATGGCAAAGGGGAGGGAAAAAGGATGGGGCTCTGGGGTTCTATGTTCACCGGTGAGGGAGATGGAGCACCCGGCGAGGTGGACGGGCTCTGTGCGGCTCCTGCTTGACGTGGTCGCAGATGATGACATCACGAGAGGCGGGGTGCAGGGCGCGGTTGGAGGCACGCCGGGGTCGACCACAATCCGTTCATGGACATCACGACCACGGCGAAGGAGGTGGCGCGGATGCGGCCATGTCATGAAGGAGTGGAAGCAGAGGGCGACGATGTTGGTGCCACGGGCTTGACGTCGTGGCCGCGGTGGAGTGTGGGCTTGACGCGTCAGGGAGGCAAACACGCAGTGCAGAGGGTGACAAGGAGGCGCGGTCGCGCGGCTCGCGTGATCGGCGTCGTGTCCCCGTGCCCCTGGTGGCAAGGCTGCTCGGGCGCGGCTCAACGGAGAGGCAGCTGAGCAGAGAGCGATGACGTCGTGACATGGTGAGGGGGTCTGGCGAGGTTGCGCTCGCGGACGAGGTGGCACATGGTGAGTCTCTGGTCCTTGGCTTGGTGATGGAGAGGAAACAGAGCACGGCGTCAGGGCTGACTAGTGGCGGGCGCGGCGAGGTGGAGCATGGATGCGACGAGGTCACGCCGCTGGAAGAGCTCGGGGCAGAGAGCAGGCACGGATAGATGGGGGTCGCGTCGGTCGCGTGGCCGGGCGGGAGGCGCTCCCGGCGGCGGGGGCTTAGAGTGGAGGTGGTGGCGGCTCCTGGGGAAACGAGAGAGGACGCCGACATCTGTGGCTTAAATAGTGCGCGGCTAGGGTTCCCGGGTGGGCGCGACTGCTTCTGGGCGTCCGTGCTCATGATGGGACGCGTGGCGATGGATCCGGTAGGTGGTACCAACATTGAGGTGCCAGGGCGCGTGAATTCCCAATCGGGCGGCAGCGGCAGCGGCTCCTAGGGCACGTCCCTGCGCTAGGGTTTAGGGGTGCTGGGGCGCGCGGCTGGGCCAGGTGGGCCATGCCCGAGTGGGGAGGCCACGCTGGGCTTGTGCGCAGGCTGGGCCGAGCAAGGCATGGGGTGAGTTGGGCCGCGGCTCTGCTGTGTGCGCGAGGTGGGCCGAAGGGTGGTGGCGCTGCTGTGCTCTAAGGTGGAGGAAGGAGGGGTGGTGGCTGGGCTGGCTACGGTTGGGCTAGGCAGCGGCCCAATGAGAAGAAGAGGTAGGTTGGTTAGGGTATAAGATAGGGGAAAGGATTTTCCTTTTACCAATTATGACTTAAGGAATTTGGGGAGGAATTTAAAGAAGATTCAAGACGAGCTCAAGGAGGGATTTTCAAAGAGGTTGGGGAAATTTTGAATGGAATTGAGATGTTACTCGGAAAGAGATCGGAGATGAATTTAAAGGTGATTCGAGATGGAACTAGGAGGGGTTTGAGATGAATTTCAAAGGAGACCTGAGATGGAAAAATTCCAGAGAGGAATTTGAGAAAGGTTCAAATGGGAATTGAGTTGATCCCAAAAGGAATTCGAGAGGGGACTTACTATGGATTTGTGCATTCCGACACCAAACCCTAACCAAATAAAGAACTCCGGCACACTCCTAAAAATAATTCTACATGTATGCAACGTCTTGTTTGTGAGTTAGACTCAGGTTAGACCTAGAAGCTACATGCTTCACACGATTGCAGGAAAATTTTTAAAAAGCTCGTATTTTTGGTTGCTCGAAAAACTGGGATGTTATAGGTATCTCAAGAACAATACAAGTGGTGTCATTCCAACATATTTAGTATTGTCTATAAAAAATGCAAGATTCAAGTGTCAACCATCGACCCCAATGCAATCCTTTATATCAATAAGATGCACACCTTTTATGAAAATTGTTGACAAAGAGGGAGCAACATTGAGGAATGTGAGAGGATAAAAAATTCTTGGACAAGTAAAGCATACAAGTAGGGGGAGCAAGCTCATGAACTTTGTTTGCATTTGATATGTGCATTTTCAAGTGCTTGCTTGCATTGCATACATTTTAAATTTAATATGCAAGCTTGTGTGATGTATGCTAGTTATAGAACTTGATTGATGAAATAAAAACTAGCATGCATAGGATAATAGCTAGACATTTGGTACGCTTTCAAGTAATACTAGAACCTTGCTTATAATGTTGATCTCATGGGGTTTCTAGTGTTTTTGTTGTCTAGCTACTCATGGTGCTAAGGATGAACTTAAAAGTGCAGCTCCGATTGATATCACGTATCAAAGGTTAATTCTTTACACCTTAGCATCATTTGGTAGTAATTACTCTCCCACAATTCCAATCTATGCATATGTGCAAGCTTCAACCAAACACTATAGCACATATGTAGGGGAGCTAATACTACCAATTCGGGTTTGTGGTACTTGTCTAAAATCATTTACACATGGTAAAATTGCTTGGGCAAGCAACTCAAATCCATTTGAGCTTAATTTCCATATCTTTGTAGAGTTATCATCAATTACCAAAAAGGGAGAGATTGAATGGTCCTTGTTTGATTTTGTTAATTGAGTGATAACCTTAGGTGGACTAATATGTGTTTGAGTGAGATACACAGGTGATTAGCCCAAAGGTGAATATGTGATGAAGGAGCTCATTGCATATAAGACATGACAGAGAGTCATGTGACCAAGGTGGAGAAGATCAGATGAGGCTTGGCTCGACAGACCGGTTACAAGTGTGAAGGGCAAGTTGAGTGATGACTTGGCACCGATGGACCGAAGTAACGGTGAAGAGCAAGTGAAGTCAAGATCGATGAACCAATATAGTCACGTGATGATATAAAGTGGATCATATCATTTGTTGATCAAGGTTGGTGCATGTGTTCCATCAACATTGGAGGAGATGAAATGGAATACGCAAGGCAAAGGTATATTTGTAGGGCATTTCATTTCACTAGTCATAGGTGTGTAGAGAAGTTTATGATCGGGTTTAGGATAGATGGCCGTACTATCAAGAGGGGCAAACTTGTTTGCATATCGGTCATCTAGTACCACTCGAGTGATTTAACTTTGTATCGTTACTAGGATCGAGTGGCGTGGTGAATTGAGTGATTAACTCCTTAAAAATAGTTGTGAAAATGTGTTATACACTTGCACATGATGGTGTACACATGGTGGTGTTGGCACATTTACAAAGGAGAAGGTGTTGGAGTTGATTTGGATCAACTTACAGAAGAGAAAAAGGTTTTTTGGTGTACTCCAAACTTTAGGATGGTCCTTGGATTGGAATTCTGTGTTGACTCATTTTGCTTTGGATCAAACTTACTAGTGGGTTGTGTAGCCCTCTGAGTAAGCTTTCCAAAATGTCCAAGATCATCAAATTTGGAGTTTGGAGCTAAGAGTTATAGCCATTTTAGCGTTGAAAGGTCTGTGACTGTACTCTGTGACCTGTGCGTCTGGTCAGCACCTGCGAGTCTGGCCAGAGAGTTCGGTCAGTGTTTTCTTCATGTACAGAAGCGACCGGACGCTAGGTGAGTCTGGTTAGTGATGGCCTGATGCGTCCGGTCATCAAAAGAGCTCTCTGGAACCTCTATAGAAGTGACCGAACTCTGGGAGAGTCGAGTCCGGTCATAGGAGAAAGGCGAGTTTGATCAGTTGTGTAGTGTCGTGTTGGTGACCAGACTCGGCCTCGACGTGTCCGGTCAATGGACCTAGGCACGTTCGGTCAGGAGTATGTGCGTGCGGGAGCTAGCCGTTGGCGAGCAACGGTCATCTTCGAACAGCTAGTACACGTGGCAGATGAGGAGCGACCGGACTCTGCGACCTGCGCATCCGATCACCGTGACCTGCGAGTCCGGTCAGTGCGAAAAGTGCCCAGTGGAGGGGTAACGGCTCTTTTAGCCCTTGGGGCTATAAATAGAAGTGGTGGCCGGCCTTGGGCTAATTGCTAAGCACCCTTAAGCCTTGGTGGCTTGTGTAGGTGTGCTTGGATGCCCTCTAACTCACTTGTGCTTGTAAGAGTGCGATCTGATTACGAGTGAGTGTGATTCTAGTGCGTTGCATCGTGAGGTTGCATCAAGTGGCACTAGGTGATCGAGTTGTAAGCCGGTGGTGCTTGTTACTCTTGGAGGTTGCCACCTCTAGACAGCTTGGTGGCGGCCTCCGTCGAAGCCCATGAGAAGATTGTGCGATGCTTCGGAGAAGTGATTGTGAGGGGTATTGTGCTCACCCAACGGGAGCCACGAAGAGCAACTCTAGTAGAGCGAGACGCGAAGGGCGACAAGTGGTTGGGCCTTATCAAGTGCTAGAGCTTGTGGTAAGCACTCTACGTGGGAGAGTGTGACTTGCAGGTCACCACTAGCAAGAGGACCGGCGGCAACCTTAGAGCTTGTCTCAATGGGGACTAGCGTGTTGGCAAACACGTGAACCTCAGGATAAAAATCACCGTGTCAACATTGTCATCATCATCTTCTCGGTGGTTTGCATTCCGTGCAACACAAGCTTGTATTTACATTTCATACATTGTGCTTGTGTAGTTGCTCTTGTAATTAGTTAGCTTGTGTAGCTTGCTAGTTACCTTCTTGCGTGTGTAGCATAGAAGTAGATCCCTTGCATAGCTAATTTAGTTTTAGTAACCTTGTTAGTCATATTGCTTAGTTTGTGTAGCTAAGTAATTTATGCTCTCTAATTAGGCTTGTGTAGCCTTGTTATTGAACATTGCTAGTGAGCTTAGGAGCTTTGTTCTTTTGCTTACTAATTGTGTAGGAGCACCCTCGGTTGTTTGAGTATTAGTTGCATAGGTTTGTGTGACCTTGCTAACTAGAATTGTTTAGGTGAGCTCTAGCTAGCTCGGCACCTTTATCGCTTAATTAGTATCTTTGTAAGGTGCTTGAGAACTTAGATAGAGGAGTGTAGTCTTGACTAGACCGATAGTTTTAATTCCATATTTGTTTCGGTTAGCCAATGCGATTAATTTTAGAAAGGACTATTCACCCTCTCTAGTCTGCCATCTCGACCCTACACATGTTCGATGTAGTGTGGACACCTCTAGAAGCTCTCTGTTTCTCATCGAACGCTGAGGCAGCGTAGCGTCCAATGTGCATCGGACGCAGAGGTCTCAGGTGCGTCGGAGTTAGCCGTTGGGCACCACGATAACATTTAGACGGCTAGTGACACGCAGCAACAATCCATGCATCGGACGCTGGGGGACATCGTCTGATGCCTTTGATTAGCGTTCAAAGGTCCCATGAACAACCCAATGAAGGGATAACGGCTCTTTGAGCCTTGGGGCTCTATAAATAGAGGTTGGCCAGCTTGGGCTCACTCTCTTGGACATTTTTACATGTGATACATCCCTCTAGAGCTGAGCAAGCCTCTACCACTCATTCCTTGCTTGATTCATCATATAAGTGAGTTGGGAGTGATCCAAAGTGCATTTGCTTAGAGTTTGAGCATCTAGTGGCACCAGAGATCGTTTAAGCTGTGGGATTTCTTGTTACTCTTGGTGGTTGCCACCACCTAGATGGCTTGGAACAGCGGGATCGTTGAGCGAAGGGTGGTGCTTGTCTCTGGCTCCGATCGTAGTGATTGTGAGGGGTTCTTGTGCCTTCCCCACAGGAGACTCGCTAAAGGCAACTCTAGTAGATTGCTTATGACTTGTGTACCCTCACCTTGTGTTGGTTCTTACGGCGCCCTTGTGTAGGGTTAGGCGTGTAAAGCCTATTAGTGCATGAGCCACCAAGTGAGTGTGTTGTCACAATGTGGACTAAGTTGCTGGCAAGCAATCGACCCATGGGATAAATCATCGTGTCATCAATTTGTATTCTTGTGATTGATTTGTCTCTTGCCCGGTTTGGTATACCTCACTACTTCCCTTGTGCATTACTTTCATATATCTTGTGTAGAGCTTGTTAGTTCTTGCATAGTGTATCTAGTTGACTAGTTGAGTAGCTTAGTTGATTTTAGTTGTATCTAGTTATCTAGCTAGCTCACTAGTGGTAGCAATAAAAGACAAAGCCTAGTTGATTGTGTGCCATACATATAGAGATCCTAGCAACTAGAATTGGTAGGTGGCTTGCGTAGCACTTTTGTAGAGCTAGAGCAAAATTTCTTATCGCCTTATTTGTGTCTAACACTTTACTCTAGTGATTTATAGAATTTTTAATTAGGCTATTCACCCCCCCTCTAGCCATTTAGGACCTTTCATTGAGCCTTCGCAGAAGACATTGATGTAGTCAAAGTAGGCGTAGTAGTCAATGTAGGTGAGGTAGTTGTAGATGATTACGACACATCTTTAAGCTTTCACTCATGGGTGCCAGGCAAGGCTTTCATCTTCAGGCGGATTGCTTGTCCAATGCGCTCCTCGTTAGCCCCACTTGGCTGGTGCTTGTGAGAAATTCTTTCCCGTGCTTGAAGTAAACAACGTAGGCATGTTGATGTCACAAATGTCGGAGATGGAGATCTCTCACTCCAATTGATGGCGAATTCAAAGTTGAAGATGTTGATAGCGACCTCGCCGCTCCAAATTGACGGCGAAGGTGAAGTCGAAGATGATGATGGCCATTCCTCTGCTCTAAAATGTTGGCGAAGGCAAAGTCAAAGATGACAATGGCGGTTCCTCACTCTAAAATGGTGGAGAAGGTAGTGTTGATTACGTCGGAGCCGATGGCAAAGCCCCTTGCCAAAATGTTGAAGAAGGCTTAGCCAATGATGTCAAGGTCAAAGTCAAAGCCCTCGCTGAGGCGTTGGCGAACACATTGTCGATGACGATGAAGTCAATGGCGAAGCCTCTCGCTGAAATGTTGATGAAGTTGTTGTTGATGACGTGGAACTCATTGGTGAAGCTCCTTGCCGAAATGTTAGTGAAGACGTAGTCGATGATGTCGAAGTCGATGGCGAAGCCCCTTGCCGAAATGTTGGTGAAAGTGGTGTTGTTGATTGACAAAGTCAATGGCAAAGCCCCACACTGATATGTTGGCGAAGGTGTAGTTGATGATGCCGAAGTAGGTCTCGAAGCTAGTGGTTTGAGGAATTCTTCCAACTGACAGGTCGGGCCAACAGGTATATGAGATGGACGGCACAATATTTGCATGCTACAGGGTCTCCGGTGTCTTCATGGATAGTCCATCAAGACATGGTGGACAGTCCACCGTGTTCTCATGAACTTCACCATGTTGACCAGTTCACTCGGTTTGACAACTAACTGACTGACAGTCCGTGGAGAGATCATGGACAGTCCACCGAAACACATAGGGTTTGATTTGTTGTCCATAAACTTAGAGAGATCAATCCCATGGCACTTCATCTTCCATGACTATCATTGAGTCCTTGGCTAGATCTTTTAACCTAATTCCTTCATCCTATGTCTGCCTTAGGTTTTGTCGCGCTTAAGTTGAGGTGACTATTGCAGGTGAAGCTCTTGCTCTTGATGGTTTGGAGTTGTGGGTGGTCGGTCATGTAGAGACGGTAACGATTCCTTGGTTGGGGCTTATACATTGGTCCGAGAAGATTGAGTCATATGCACTAGGGTAAATATTTAGGTCAGGGGTGGGTCAACAAAGATGTGTTCATATTTAGGTCAGGGGTGGGTCGATATAAAGATGTGTTCATAGGGATAAAATTAGAGACAATAACTGGCCAAGACTTGTGATAAAGGATGTTTTCCTAGGATGCTCCTGGGTTCAAGACTAAAGGCAGTAAGGTAACGATTCAACTTGGGCTTCACAAGGAAGTTTTTGCAAATGTTTATTTGGGCTCGTTTTTGGATTGGCGAATTAAGTTTCATCAACTCTAAAGAATTTGTTGGTGACGCAGCGATCATAGCATACTTTCTTGAAAACAGCCATTGTCATCAAAGGCTCTAGCGGCAATCCGTTCATGATGAAAACACAGATGTGAACGTAACATGGCATTGTGATCAACCATAAGTTTAAGTGGGTTTTTTCTTGTGGGGGGGGGGGGGGGGGGGGGGCACGGGCGGATCTGTATAGTGAATTGTGGGTTGGGCGGATCTATATAGTGAATTGAGGGTGCGCCCGCACCCACACAAAAATTAAAAAAAAGTGATAATATCCAAATTTTCATAATATTCGCATCGTCACAATAAAAATCTACGCACCCACACGGCAAGCGCATTCCCTCAAATTTGCTCTAGCTCCACCCGGGAGGCATTACAGGTATTAATGTATATACATTGTACTTGCAACAATTGTCCCAAGCAAAATGTGGCTTGCCTCAACAGCGTGTAGCAAATATAAGCATGCCCCACCCAGTTACCCCGTCATTGTCAGAATTCGAAAGGCCTCTCCAACTAAAGGCCTGTTTGGTTCATGAATGTTAAAGTTTAACTTCTATCACATCAATGTTGCGGTAAATGCATAGAGTATTAAATGTAAACTAATTATATGCATGTTAGCACAGATTAGGAGTAATTTACGAGACAAATCTATTAAGCCTAATTAGTCCAAAATTAGAAACTTTTTATCAAATAAAACGAAAGTACTACAGTGTTTGTTAAACTTTAACACCTCTAACCAAACATACCCTAAACAGAGGAAGGGATAGGGACATAGGGATTCGTGATCCAGCTAGACAAAACATGCTGCTACTCTCAAGTTTCACCACATAAACCGCAGACTGAAGCATCATCCAACAGAGAAATGCAATGCAGCTGTGGGAAGAAGAGGAGCTGGCCGGTCCCCTCCCCAGTCCCTGGTAAGCTATTTATGAGGGGGCATCACCCCAACTACCCATCAGATTGATCATCAGACACCGCATCTCCATGCATAGTACACAGGTATAAATAACCAGCAGCAGCATCAACTGATGCTTGCATTGCCTGGGCCCAGTTTAGTTCCCAAAAATTTTGCAAAATTTTTCACATTTTCCGTCACATCAAATCTTTAGACGCATACATGAAGCATTAAATATAAATAAAAAATAAAACTAATTACACAGTTTAGACGAAATCCACGAGACGAATCTTTTAAGTCTAATTAGACTATGATTGGACACTCATTACCAAATAACAACAAAACGCTACAGTGTCCATTTTGCTAAATTTTTTACATCTAAACAAGGCCTCGTGCAGCTCAAAAACTGGCTGGCCTGGCCCTCCATTCTACTTCTACAGTAGCAGTGTGTGCCAGGGCATCAATCTCAAGCAAGCCACAGGATCCAATGCAAGTGGAGAGCAGCAGAAATTCAAGTCCCTGCACTGCCCTCCACAGATTAGGTCGACACAAGAAACAAAAGGGCACCACACGCATTCACTCCCATTCAACAACCAGGGCAAGAGCTGCAAACATGCATGATAACCTACCAATGTAATCAAACAGTTTGAGTAGCACAATGCATGTTACAGATCAAACATTGCAGTGCAGAGAGGGAACAAGTCAATTCCCGAACCAAGACCCTTCTTCCCTGATGGCCTGGGATCAGATCCAAGGGTCACAACTGGTTTGGTTCGCTCTTGACTCCTCCTCTCGCACTTTTCTCTTCTTTCCTACACAATCAAGTCTTGAACCCCTAATACAGAGTTATACAGCTCTACGGTCGACCACGAACCATTACGCGCAAACTATTAGGTAATCTTCCATCTTATTATTATTATTACAAAAATCAAAAGAAGCATACCAATCGAAGCTAGCCTTCACAGTTCTGGATTCTGAGCAAGGGAACAGACCGAGAGCAGCAAACACCTGCATGACCAAACTGCCACAGTTGCTATCTGTGTGGTAGATTCATCCGGCGCAAGTGAGAGCTTGACAAGACCCTTTTCTAGTAGTTTGTAGATGACGCTAGCTTCCCAAAATGATCAAAATGCCCCCACACTGTTTGTTTGGTCGGGGGTATTTTTGTCATTTTAAGAGGCATATGGCGGGAAATATAAGGGTTTTGAATTTCTCATGTGTTAGTTTCGGGCTCTTGTCAAATCCTCGCTTGCACCTGCGATATGTTTGTTAGTAAAATAACCGGACTTGGAAGGCATTTTGGTCTGCATGGATCTGCTCTCCTCTGTTCCCACACTCTTCCTACTAGTCGGAGCCAGCAGCAGCCACCGGTTCAACCCCGCTCACCCCAGCGCCTTGGCCTTTGAGTGCGGTTGTAATCTGGTGGATGGCGTTGCAGACATGGCTGTTGATTGCAGTGACGCTGGAGAGATTCAGCTTAGCTGAGGGCACTGCGCTAGCTAGCACCTGCATGCCGACGGTGAGGAGGCAGCCACTGGCGGGCTCATCTGTGTTACCTGGGCTGCTTTCGCCATTGCCGGAGCTTGTGCTGGTTGCTGCTGGCGAAGGGTTGGTGGCAGGGAAGATAGCAAAGCCCAGGGGAAGAAGAGGGATGTAGGAAGGGTCCTCGCCACTCATTGTCACTTGGATGGCATCCACATCCACAGTCGCAAACACCACAAGGCTCCCGCCATCAGGGTGGGTGCTGGTCTCCTGCAGCATGAGTTCCACGTTCTGGGAGGAGTTGCTTGCAGCCTGTTGTTTTCATCACATGCAAAAATTTCAGTTCTTGAAATTTCATATCAATACATAATGCTGAAGTAAACTGCATCTCGGCGATCATATATAAATAAAAGAACCAGAAAATAATGACTTCTTACTCACAAGAAAGATGAACAGAAACCAACCACAGTAAACATTTACGTTATATGCATGACTGTAAGTTTCACAAGCATGTATTTCTTCAGTATGTACTTAGTGTGTCAAATGATATATTGAGATCACTACAGATTATAATGTCTCAAACGAGCATATAATTTGCATGGGCTGATTAAGGGGACCTTTTAGACATATAGCTGTGCTGCATGCAACAGTATGTGATTAAACACAATATTTCCTTTCATTCCAGATGAAACTAGAAGTTATTACTATTGACAACAAATGGAACTGAAACTGTGGTAGCAAAATTGCAATGATGCATGTGCTAAGACTCAGAGTAGCTAGATCAAACTCATTTATTGTGACATCTTGAGTACTGTACAGCTCAAGTAGCCGGTGTTAATTTCTTGTCCTTGGTATTGGTTGTAAATAGTATGTGCTTTTGGAACTATTAAAAGATCAACAGTTCTACACCAGAGTACAGTTACTGCCATAAGTCCTTACCAGGGAGCAATTACAATTTCTTTTTTCCTTTTGAAAACTTTTTCCTTTCAAAAACTTTTTACTTTCAGACATAAATGTTTGTACAGATCTTCCAAGGGCAATATTGACTCATCATATCTTAAAAGTTACCCATGTACAATTCTTATCCTTGACATAGGCCTAATTACTAGTCTGAAATAAGTACTAAGAACTGATAATAATGGGCACCATAAAATGGATAACTTAGTTATTATGCTCTTGAAGCCCTCAAATATGAGAAGCATTTTTGTTTATAGAAACAAATATGAGAACTATGAGTAACAAGCTCCAACAGTCAGAAGCAGAAATAATATACTCACATTAATTCGAAGAAGAGAAATGCAATTCCTTGGGTGTGATCCATTTGCAATGTGTGCCACTTCGTGAAGTGAGCCCCCGTTTGACAAAATCTCAAGCTGCAAAAGTAAAACATCCATCAAGACACTACTAAATCAAATTAAACAACAATAGGACGCAAATGAAACCAAGAATTCAAACAATAACCCAGCATGTTTGAAATAGTAAATACAGGCAGTACCTGGCAACGCTGTTGTTCATCTGCAAGAAGCTCAAAGACCTGCTGATGGCTGAAAGGAAGCCAACTTGTAGAGACAGCAGTTAGAATGACACCGCTGGGCTGGCCTGGATCCGTGTTCTTACGAGTAGTGACCCTAATTGTGTCCTCTGTAGTTTCTGACAGTGCCGTCCAAGATTGGCTCCCAGAAGCACTGATGTTGGCAGAGAAAGTAGTGATCATCCGTTGTGACAGCTTCATCATATTTGTTCTCGCCTCTGGTGTGCGGATCACTGGTAGTTACAATGAAAAAGTGAAAAGAACATGATGGTTAGACTTTGTAAAGATGAATGAATGCTGTTGATCAGAAAATAGAAAGTAAATGCAGTAGTTATCATAGCAGATCAAATGTTCTAGTAAATGGCGTATATGCATATTCTGCAATATATAGGTCCTTCCAAAATGATAAAAGCATATGATAATAAGTCATTACAATATCTAAGCCTCTTGTTTGAACCTGTGGATGATCGCGCTTGCTTTCTTCCTCTTAACAAAATGCTCAGGCATGTTCATGATAAAATGATTAGAAAAAAACTGAAATCTTATTGAAATGAGCCCATCAGAATATGTCAGTTTAATTTGCAGGCAGGATGGTGCAGACAGCATGGCCACATCAGAATCGTACAAACAGATGGCATGATCCATGATTTTGGACAAACTAAAGCTTGTAATTAACTACAGTATACAGCTATCCAGCAGCAAACATGTATGTGGCATTAGAACCAACAATCTAGCTGCATATGCTTGCTGTGATAGATAGTAGCGTATACCTCCAAGGTCAGCGATGTTGCGGGCTAGCTCACTGGCAAGGCGCTCGCATTGGCGCTGGAGCAGGGATACCCAGCGCGTGGCCCCAAAGGCATAGCCGCTGGCGACGTAGTCCTTGAACACCTGGTGCAGTGGCTTCTCCTCTCCAACCATCTCCGTGTGCTCCACCCACACCACCTGCATGCAGATAACATGTCAACCCCAGTGCTGAGTAGGCATCACGAACACCGTAGCTCACGCATAAAACAGCCATTGAAAAGCTTACACTTGAGTAGCCATTGGGCATGTCCTGAATGATGCAACCGGAGGGGCGCCTACAGCACTTGACAACAGATGAGGTTTGCAGAGCTTCCAGTTGGAAACCCTCGGCTGGGAAGTCGACAACGGACCAGGTCCCCTCGTCGCCGTTGTGCACGCAGTACCTGAAGAAGACCACCTCCCTCGCAGGCACCAAAGGAGACGGGAAATGCACCTCCGCTTGCATCTGTTCATTGGTTCGCAATCAGATCAATCTCAGTTTGATGTAATTTTCAAATTGAAAGGGTATGAAATGATAGTCTAATAAACAAGAGATCTAGCTAGTTACCAAGAGGAGAGATCCACTGCCCATGTGACCAGAACGAGCTCCATGGTTTATGACCTGAATGGTTCTTGCCTTGGACACGATCGACGGGAACAGCTCCATCCACTTGTTCTGGGAAATCAGGAATTATGTAGCAATAATAAATAGTTTATTCGAGACAAATGCATACAAAATATTTCATGAATCCAACACATCATATTTGCCAAATCTAAATTGCCATGTTATTCCTCTGGCCTTCTTCTCCACACAAACTTGGGTGTTGGGAAGGCACTGGGCGCTTGGGCATTAAAATGGATGATTGAAAAATGAAAACTCACAGCATCCAGGAAGGCATCCACCAGCGTGATGCTGTTCATGATAACCACGGCGCTGTCCCTTGATCCCTCAGTCCTGGCCGCGGCACCCGTGGAGGCACTGCCCTGCTGCCCGCCGTCGACCGGCCAGCTGAACATCCGGGCGTGCTCATCGGCCACCATGACCTCGGAGCTCGAGCCACGGCGCCGCAGCCAGAGCGGCTCGCCCGCGCGGCACATCTTGCCGAGGGTGTCTGCCGCCGTGGCGGCGAGATCGAGCACCAGCTGCCTGTCCTGCTCCTGGACAGGCCCAATGGCGCCCATGAACGACGACGTGGCGTGGTGCTCGGCTGCGCCGGCGGTGATCTGCTGCGGCGGCGCGAGGACGGACTGGATGAGGTCGCCGCAGCCCATGACTGAAGACTGGTCGGTGAAATGGCGAGTGTAGACATTCATGTCGAGGTCGAGCGGCGGCATGAGCACCGGCGGCGGCGCCGATAAGCAGCCCAGCGCGGACGACATGCTCGGCTGTCGGCCGCCGCCGTACCGGGTCGCGATGCACGCCAAGCGGTCGAGCTGGATGGATGAACAGTGTTAGTCCAGGACTGTATTGTTCCATGCAATGCTTATGCTTAGGGTTTAAGCAGCGAGCGAGCTACAGTATGTAGTGAGCGGAGCAGCAGCACCACCAACCTCGTCCTTAAGCCTGGCGTTCTCGATGCGGAGCTGCTGCTCCTCGTAGGACATCTCGCCGAGGACGGCGGCGTGGCCGCAGTTGGGGCAGACGACGTTGCGGATGGCGGCCTGCAGGCGGTAGTTGTCGCTCTTGAGGCTCTCGTTCTCGGCGCGGAGGAGCACGTTGTCGGCGCGGTCCTGCTGCGCCTTCATCTGCGTGCGCCGGTTCTGGAACCAGAACTTGACCTGGCGGGGTTTGAGCCCCAGCTCCTGGCTCAGCTTCAGCCGCTGCTTGTCGTCCGGGTGCGGGCACTCCTTGAACAGCCTGCGCGCATGTCGTGCCATTGCCATGGACATTGACATGCATGCATCCATCAGAGATTTATCATATATATCGGAGAATATTATATATATGAAAAGGCAAGCATATATATATGTGTCCTACGCTTCCATCTGCTGGATCTGGTGTGCCGTGTGGCGGTGGTACCGCTTCTTCTTGCCGTTGGCGGTGGCCAGCTGCTGCTGCTGCTGCTGCTGCCCGGCGGCGTCCACCGTCGTCTGGAGTTCGAGGCCGCTGTGCTGCGGCTTCTGCTCCGGCCGGTCGTCGTCCACGTCGGGGAAACTGAGCAGGCCGTCCAGGTGGGCGCTCCCGGAGCCGCCGCTGAGCTCCATGTCCATCTCCAACTGATCCATGTCCTTGTCCTTGGCCACCTGGAGCGCACCCATGATGCCGCCCTCCTCCTTCTGCATATATAGTATACACAGGCACACGACGGACCACGCATTTCAGAGTTCAGACTCAAAGCAAGAACATCCACACAGCAGCTAGCATTAAGGCGACGGAGTGCTCTACTTACAGGTATCAGGGAGGCGGCGGTGGTGGAGAAATGGTGGAATGGCATGGCGGCGGCGGAGGAGGACATGAATCCGGCGAGCGCACCTGGGTTAGGGATGAAGAGCGCGTCCGCCGACGAGGAGGCCCCGGCCATGGCGGCCATCGAGGACAGGACCTGGCAGTCCCCAAACATCCTTCCTTCCTTCCTCGACCGGCCGGCAGATCAACCGAGAGGAAGAAAGAAATGGAGAACCCCCTCCCTCCTCTTACTCTCGTCCTCCCTGGCTGGCCTGATGACTGTGTTCCTCCAAATAGAAGCAAGCGGTTAAAATCCACGGCGAAGCATGGCAGGGCGAGTACAGGAGGAGAGGAAGAGGATTTAGCGAGAGG
Organism: Saccharum hybrid cultivar R570; assembly: GCA_038087645.1. Lineage (NCBI taxonomy): Eukaryota > Viridiplantae > Streptophyta > Magnoliopsida > Poales > Poaceae > Saccharum > Saccharum hybrid cultivar. The sequence continues at coordinate 29,640,990 of JAQSUU010000066.1, read as the reverse complement.
TGCAGGAAAGGGAAAGCTTTGGAGGAAGGAAGAGAAGGAGAGGGATCGGAGAGGAGGAGGAGGGGGAGAGGGAACGGGGGACGGACGAGAGCGATGGATGGAAGTGAAAGGGCGAGGGATGGGGGCGAGACAAGGGCGGGGGGAGTAAATGGCGGCAGTAAATACCCTGTCGGTTGTTCGGAGCCTCGGCGTACCCCTGCTTCCTCCCCCCGCCTCCCCCTCGATTCGTCCTTCCCCTGATCCCCTCCCCTGAGCGAGCGCAATTTGCTTTGGCCTTGTTTAGATTTCAAGCCTGTGTTTAGATGCCGATTCGGCACCCCGGAATCGGCACTGCGCGCGGAACACTGTAGCATGTTTTGTTTTTTAGTGTAAAAATTTGTCCAAATATTAATTAATTAGACTCTAAATGTTCGTCTCGCAAAGTACAACAAAACTGTGTAATTAGTTTTTGATTTCATCTACATTTAGTACTTCATGCATTTGCCGGCATTTTGATGTGATGGGGAATCTCCTTTTTGCATAGTAAAATTTGGAGAGATATTTGGGATCTAAACAAGGCCAAAGGCCAAATTTAGGATTCAAACTTTGCATAGTGAATGTCCCGTCACACTGTAGTAATTTTGTTTTTATTTGGTAATAATTGTCCAAATATTGATTAATTAGGCTTAAAATATTCGTCTCGCAAAGTACAACAAAACTGTGCAATTAGTTTTTGATTTCATCTACGTTTAGTACTCTATATATATGCCGACATTTTGATGTGATGGAGAATCTTCTTTTTTATAGTGAAATTTTAGGATGAATTTAGGTATCTAACCCAGGCCTTTGCTTGCTTTGTTAACCTACGCCCTGGGCAGGCAGCCAGGAGACGCGCGCGGGGCCCGCGTGTCACTCACCCACCCGTAGACAGAGCGAGAGAGAGCCGGAGGGCGCAGAAAGGCCACTCCCAGGACGTATCGTGGGCGGGTGGTACAAATAAATGCGGTAATTAGGGGGCGGATTACAGCGCGCGGGGGTGAAGGTGAACGACAGGCGGTAATAAATGCATGCGTTGCGCGCCATAACTCCGCGGCACAGTAACGGGCGGGCCGGCGCCAGTGAAACCTGGCCGGGGGCGCTACCGACGCGTGCCCGTCACCGGCGCCCCGGCGACCGGCTCCGTTTCGCTTGCGTTGCGTTGCCGTGCTTGACCAGCCAAGCCAAGACAGCTCACTCCGCCCTGGGTCTGACGAAGGCGTCAACAAAAGTCAACAGCTCACTCCGCCCCTGTCTGCCGGTCTTGGCTTCGTTCGGCTGCCGGTGGCGGGTGCTAATTTAGCGTGAGAGAAAAATACTGTTGGCTGGTTGATGATTGGTGGTCAGTGCTGAAATGATGTGAGTGAAAAGCACTGCTGGCTGGCTGGCGCTGGTGACTGTTGCTAATTTATTGTGAGAGAAAAATACTGCTGGTTGGCTGGTGACTGATGGCTGGTGCTGAAATGATATGAGAGAAAAGCTGCTGGCTGAGGCTGCGTTTAGATGCAAAATTTTTTGCAAAATGGCACTGTAGCTCTTTTCGTTGTTATTTGGCAAATATTGTCCAATCATGGTCTAATTAGGCTTAAAAGATTCGTCTCGTCCATTTCGTCTAAACTGTGTAATTAGTTTTATTTTTTATCTATATTTAATGCTTTATGCATGTATCCAAAGATTCGATGTGACGGGGAATCTGAAAAATTTTGCAAAATTTTCTGGGAAGACCTGAGCCAGCGAACGAGGCCAAGACCTCCCTCCGGCATGCGTAGAGATGGCAATAGGTACCCGAAACCCGAGTACCCGACGGGTATTACCCGATAAAGAGACGGGTATGGGATGAATTTTCTACACGTGGGTATGTTATTGGGCAAAATCCTATACCCATCGGGTATGGCGGGTACGGGTGCGGGTGTATACTACCCATACCCGCATACCCGTAAAAATAACTAGCCAACCTCAGTTATTTTAGCACATATAAGTCATGAATTTGGCCCATTGAGATATCCACTATATATATTTCTAGTAGATTGTCTTTGTTGTAATGATGCTAATAATGTTTGTTAGCATGTTTGTAACTCGTTGGAAGCTTAGAATGATTTATTTTTTTGCATGTGACTATTTGATATTTTTAGGTAATTTTCGGGTATGCTATCGGATACGGGTTACCCGTCGGGTGAGAATTACCCGGCGGGTACAGGTATGGAACTATTTTTTTACCCGCATGCAGGTACGGGTAACCCGACGGATAAAATTTTGCGGGTGCAGGTACAGATACGGGTGGACACTGCCCGTCGGGTTCGTACCCGTTGCCATCTCTAGGCATGCGCGCCTTCTTCCCGCCCTGGCGGTGGCGCCATCCTCCTAGGATGGGCCTGGCCGTCCGATCTGGCCGGCGCGCGAGATCGGGCCCGCCGCGTGGCGAAAACGCGTTACAGTACGGCGGCGGACATGCATGTGCGCGTGGTCTGCGCTAGGCTAGGCTGTGGTGCATGGCGCTGCGCTAGGGCTGTCCGTGCCCGGCCCGGCCCCGTGCGTGCGTGCATGTGTGTCGCGCTCGCGCGCCATCACAGGAACGAAGAAACGAAGGCGGGGAGTACGTACGTGTGCCACGCAGAGTTGGCACAGTAATTGCACCAGGGGGAGGATCAGCCCGTACTGCTAGCTGCATCTGCATGCTAGTCTGCAGCTAAGCAACCAATGCACGAGATCACACCATTCACCCCCAAATTCTACTATGCAAAAAGAAGATTTCCTATCACATCAAAATGTCGGCACATATATGGAGTACTAAATGTAGATGAAATCAAAAACTAATTGCACAGTTTTGTTGTACTTTGCGAGATGAACATTTTGAGCCTAATTAATTAATATTTGAATAATTATTACCAAATAAAAACAAAAATGCTACAGTGTAACGAAACATTTACTATGCAGATTTTGGCTTCAAAGTTTGGTAACTAAACAAGCCCAAATCTTCTCTTCTATTCTCTGCTTCACTACGCACCACCAACCGAGATCACCGCTGATATCGACCAGCATTGCATGCCTAGCTCTTTATTCGTTTTTTATTATTATTATTTTCTTTTCGTTTCAAAAATAGTAGTACTAGGCTACTAGCTAATAGGATAGTGCCAAGACGTAAACATTACTGTAAGCCCACCTAGGTCAGAGTCAGACAGTGTAGGTTTGACTAGCAATATCTACACATTTTAAATTATATACTTTATCATTAGTAATGTCCATCTTGTGTTGTCAATTATAAAATTGTTTATTAGTATTAACGATCAAAACTTAAAACACTTATCACCAAGATAGACATTGTTATATTCCTGTTGAAGGAAGTATCAAGTAGATAGAGTTCACTTATCACCAACGCTTGGAGGCATATTTCAGCATGGAAGGTAACAATCTTTGGTGTGCATAACCGAAAAACGGATTATTAGCATGGAACGAAAATTTGATGGTTTTGCATGTTACGACTTCTATACAAATTATTTGCAGATTTGTTATATGATATCCAAATGTGTCTCCATTTCCCATTACCTGATTTTTTTTTTCATTCTCTCTATTGAAAGAGGATGGAACAGATAGATGATGGGGGGAAAAGTCACAACATGGTGTACTGTGGATGGAGTGGGGAAAAGGATAGCAGTAGAAGAACACGATCTCATAAATCGTCGATTTCGATTGCTCAAAGTTTGGTACAAATTAAGAGGGAGCTAAATGCTCTTGGACGTCCTATAGATTGTTCCATCATTTATTATTTTCTCATTAAACGCCACATGGTGGAATCCAAAACTTTATTGGTCTAAAAAGGTGACCCAAGAGATTGGGTGGTCACAATAAGGACGTCCTCCATAGCAACTTGCAAATAGCTAGCTAGATGCAAGAGATTGGGTGGTCACAATAAGGACGTCCTCCATAGCAACTTGCAAATAGCTAGCTAGATGAGGCTTATAAATAATAGAAAAGTGCATTATAGCTATGGGAGCTGTGAGAGAGTAGTTTTGGGAGATCATGCTAGACTATCTATTCTGAAGTCGCTAACTATTTGATCTCTCTTTTTGATAGCCAACAGAATCCTTCCTAGGCTACCTATTTGGGAACCGTTGGGGACACCCTAAGGTATGAGTATATGTGTAAACAAGAGAAACAAAATGGCAGTTTACCTCACCGTGAACCCTATATCAGAGCTCCAGTGTCATCCACGCCGCCTAGGGAGGTGGTCGCTCGCTCGGCCTTCCTTGCAACGCCCGTGAGAGCCGCGTCCATGTAGGTGCCCAGGAGACGGTGCTAAGGTGACGGTAGGCCAGCACTAGGTCAGGCACGACGGTGGGTCGTGCCGGGAGCGGCCCTGGGGCGGACACGACGGCGTGTGGAGGCAGTGCAGGAGGCGACAAAGGGCGGGGCGTGTGCGGCGCAAGGGAGAGGCCAGGAGAAGCGGAGGAGGCGCCAGAGGCATAAGGAGGCGCGGGAGGAGGGGAGGGGAGAGGGAGGCGGAGGAGAAAGTATAGGGCGGCACCATGGCCTCCTTTAGTGGCAACGTGGGTGCTGGGGTCGATGAGGCAGGAACTCCTTGTAAGGTTTGCTGCAGCTGGCGTTGTCCTGGGCGTTGATTGCGAATCGCACGGACAGGGAAAAGGATGCGATGTGGTCTCGCGAGAGAACAAAAAAATGGTATACAACAATAAAGGGTAATGGTAGATAGGTTTAACCACGTTTACTAACTCCAACACTTAGAGCACGCCCAATGATAGAGTCAATTGTTTGGCTATAGGTTAAGTTATAAGAGACAGGCTATACAATATTTGTCTCTTATTTATCGATTAAAAGTTTTTCATTGTTACTTTTACCTAGGTTCGATCCCATATTCTCTTTCCTAATTCTCCACACATTCACTCGATGTTTGGGCCCACCATCGCATAGGCTCCTATGCCCAGTTTACTGCTTGCACGAGTCAAGCTCTCTTCTCTCTTCTCTCCTCCACATTAGCATTTGCTTCACTATAAGACCATTATTATACTTGCACTTATAAAGAGTCATCCTAAGAACATGTATCATCACTTCTACCACCATGGAAGAAATATGAACCGCTACCCCATGTAGACCCCACTCTATCCAATTGTTCTCTACTTCTCTTCTTATCTCATTCCTTAATTAAGAAACCCTGCCCCTTCTTGTTGATTCAAAATTAATCAATTATTTTCACCCTCGCCCTTGACTTTATGTAACCTCTCCAATTGACATGAACGAGGTGGTGTTGTGCGGTGCCAAATATCAGGTGAAAACCCTTATTCCATTTCATCGTCGGGTTAGGCGACTATAGCGCATGAGTCGATTCCCTCCTCAAAGGAGTGGTCTCGGCACCATATATTCTATTAGGAGTCATGGAGTGTCAAGGGTGACCATTGATTTGGTTTGTTCTGGATTAGACAATGGCTCATGTTTAGTGTCTACTAGTCAAGGTGAAAGGTCTTGATGGTTAGAGGGGGGTGAATAGCCTTTTAAAAATTTCTACAAAGACAAGCTAAACAAGTTTATCAATATAACAAATAGCGAGATGCGAGTTATGCTTAGCCTACGAGGTGTTTGCAAGCCACCTAACCAATTCACAATTCTAGTATATTTGCACTCAACCGCACAAGTCAAACCGCACAACTTAGCTACAACTAAAGCTAACTAGCTACACAAGTTAAGAGCTACACTAACAAGCTAGCAAGGTAACTAAGAAATTAATACAAGAGAGAGTTAGGAGGGTATCACCAAGGGGCGAAGTATTCAGCCAACCAATCAATATGATCAAGAAATGAATTCCATAATACACAACTACCGGGATCGATTAATCACAATAAGAATGATGACACGAAGATTTATCCCGAGGTTCATGTGCTTGCCGGCACGCTAGTCCCCGTTGTGTCCCTCTTCACCACGTGGTTCGGTGGCTAATCGGTCACACACCGAGCCTCTCAAAAGACGCCACAAGAACCTACCAAATGGCAAAAGGTTACAAATGACACGAGCAATCCACTAACGTTGCCTTTGGCGCTTCGCCGAGGTAGGCACAAAACCCTCACAATCACCGGAGGTGGCCAAGAACAATCACCAACTCTTGCCAATGCCTCTAAGCTGCTCCAAGCCATCTAGGTGGTGGTAACCACCAAGAGAACACAAGAATCCCGCAGCAAATCAACCACCAAGTGCCAACTAGATGCAATCTCACAATGCAAATACACTTGGATCACTCAATCTCACTTCGAATATACAAAGAAGCAAGAGAGATGAGTGGGAGGGGAGTTGCTTAGCTCAAAGTGCTCACAAGTATGTCAAAGAGTGCAAGTCTGTGAGCCTTGAGCCGGCCAACAAGTATTTATAAGCACACAATCGAAAAGAGCCGTTAGAAACCTTACTGGACAATTTTCAGGGGCGACAGACGCTGCACAGTAGCGTCTGTCGCCGAACCGACAGACGCTGCACAGTAGCGTCCGTCGTTCCTACGGCCGCCACGTGTTCGACCGTTTGAATTCATCCCGTTCGCGCCCACTGCGTCAGACGCGTCTAACGCTCACGACCCAGCGTCTGTCGAGCGTGTTGACGCTCCGAGCCGACAGACGCGTCCGACGGACGCGCATCAGACGCGCCGCCGCGTCTGTCGCCCATGCTCGTTCGCACAGCCGTTGACGCCACCGCAGACAGACGCTGACGTCAGCGTCTGTCGCGTGAGCGTCCGAGCGTCTGTCGCGCTCTCGCCAACCCCCTTAGCTAGGGTTTAGCGTCAGATGCTGCATGCCCGCGTCTGTTGCTCGCGGCGCCAGCGTCTGTCGCTCATAACTCAGCGAATTTTCGTCGTTTTCTCGTTCCGCTTGATTCACCCTTTCACTTATGAGCTAGACTAAGTATGTGTATCACTTTAGCACATGTTTTAGCTTGTGAAACACCATGTGACATCGCCTCCAAGTCTCGACATCGGCGTAAAGGAAAAAAGTCGTTTCAACTCCTCGAAAACGCTTGAATCCCGCCTCGCAAGCTCGGCGGGAGGGAGAAAGGACCCCCAAACCCTCTCTACCGCTCAAACTCCAACGCCATCGCAAATGTGCTAACACCACCAAGTGATCATCGTCATGTGCGAGTGTGTTAGCATTTTCACAATCATTTTTCGAGGCGTTATTAGTTCTATCCAAATGCATATGATTATGAAATGCACACCTAGAGGCACTTAGGAGCTCAATAGCCGCGTCATTCCCCTCTTTATAGTACGGCTATCTATCCTATAATGTAACCACACCCACTAGGTGTCTTGGTTATTAAAACATAACCCTTAAGCATATACCTTTGCCTTGATCACGTAGGGTTGCATCCAAATCCAAGTGTGGCCATCATGATCACCATGTCCATCTTGCCACCAACCTTGGAATGTACTAATCCTCATATGCTATATACAACTTAGGCATAGGATTAGTACTTATGCATTATCACTAATTACCAACACCAAACATAGAGCTTTCACAATGAACATGCATGGAGGTTGATATGTTGTCTCAAGTCATGGATACTTGAGCACACACTTGTTCGTCTTGTCAATAATATAGGTGACGAGGGTGGAGATTGAATGTTGGGATTGTTGTGGAAGTTGTGGGGCGAAAGTGTCATCTATGGTGGAGAGGGAGCAATATATATGTAGGTGGTGAGAGTGGATGGAAGAGCTAGGAACCAATGACATGAAACCATATGTAGACAATGCGGTGACTTTCTTGTACATGTTCTTGCATCTATTCTTACCAAAATTGAGCATGACAATGAAAGAATTCAATAAAAACTAGAAGAACATTAGATCGTTTTATAAGATGATGGAACGATAAAACAAATAATGACATATGCATGCCTCCTATATTTCTTATATACTGAAAATAGTAATTGCACGTAGTGGAGGTGATGTGGACGACTTATATTAATAGGTTCAAAGTTAGTGCATTGACGTGGCATTAGTAAGAGATGATGTAGATAGTTAGTAGAAAAATGATATCAATGACTTGTATGTTAGGATATAACTTGTACTGGGGTTTGAAAATATAAAATATTTAGATTTAGATGCAGATGGGCAGATCACATATGATGAACATGGAAGGGAGACCTGGTGTGGTTGTTTGGAAAACAGTCACCTATTTTTACCCGTCCATCACGACTTGGCAAATTAATCAACGATCGAGGATTAGTTTAAGAAAAGCGGCCAATATATATAGACAGTGTTTAGATCCCTTCAAACTTCCAAAAATTTTACAAGATTCCCCGTCACATCGAATCTTTAGACGCATGTATGGAGCATTAAATGTAGGTAAAAAAAATAACTAATTGCACAGTTTGTCTATAAATGTCGAGACAAATCTTTTGAGCCTAGTTAGTCCATGATTAGATAAATTTTATCAAATAACAACGAAAAATGCTACAGAAACTTTACACCAACTTTTACACGACGTAAACACTACCATAGAAAGACCAAAGACGGATGGGGTGGCCGCGAGGGCTGTGGGCATTGAATGCTGGAGATCGTGTCAAGTAGGACGAGGGACATGCATGCCGTTCCGTTGATACCGATTGATCTCGAGTAGTGAGTGAGGCCACGCCCTTGTCCAGTTCACAGAATATTTACCAAAATATTTCAGATTCTCGTCACATCGAATCTTTAGACACATACATGAAGCATTAAATATAGATAAAAAATAAAACTAATTACATAGTTTAGGCGAAATGGATGAGACAGATCTTTTAAGCCTAGTTAAGCCATGATCGGACAATAATTGCCAAATAATAACGAAAGTGTTACAGTAGCGCTACAGTTACATTTCCTAAAATATTTTAGGAACTAAACAAGGGCCACGTTTAGTTTCAAAAAAATTTCAAGATTTCTCATCACATCGAATGTTTAAACACATGCATAAAACATTAAATATAGATAAAAAAACTAATTACACAGTTTAGTAAAAAATCACGAGACGAATCTTTTAAACCTAATTAATTCATAATTAAACACTAATTGATAAACACAAATGAAATTCTACCGTAGTCAAAGCTAAAAATTTTGACGGACTAAGAATGGCCGGAATGTTGACGCACAGTGAGGCTAGCTAGCACTAGCAGCCTAGTCCAACCGTGCCAAACAGATGGCGTAACCAGTAGCCTAGGCTTGTTTAGATTCTAGAATTCATCTCTAAATTTTACTATGCAAAAAGAAGATTCTCCATCATATTAAAATGTCGACACATATATGGAGTACTAAATGTAAATGAAATTAAAAACTAATTGTACAGTTTTGTTGTACTTTGCGAGACGAATATTTTGAACCTAATTAATAAAGATTTGGACAATTATTACCACAAGAAAACAAAACTGCTACAGTAATCGGGATGTCACTGTGCGGAATTGGCCACCCGAGTTGGGTAACTAGACAAGACCCTAGCCTGCCTGGCCTGGTGCCGCCGGTACGTGGGACTGTGGGAGCGACGACGCCTTCTTTTAACTCCAACTGCAAAACACACATTTACTGAAGGCATGTGAGAGGGTGTTGAGTTTTCACCCAAAATTTTTTTATCCTATCATATCGAATGTTTAGACATATGCATAGAGTACTAAATATAGACGAAAAAAAATTAATTGCACAGTTTGGTTGGAAACCACGAGATAAATCTTTCGTCTCGCAGTTTCCAGGCGAGTTATGTAATTAATTTTTTTTATTAGTATCCGAAAACCTCTTTCGACGTCCCATAAAACATCTGATGTGATACGAAAACTTTTCACCGCCAACTAAATATCCCCTGATTTTTGGTCATGGACAGCCGACTCGTACGGACACATCACCATCATGTGTGGAGTTTGTGTGGTCCGGTTCCGGCGTGGCTAGTGCGATCACTAGTCTCCGCACGGTTTTATGCGAGACATCAGAAGGCGAGGAGGACGATACTCGATGAAACATCTAGATACAACACTTAACATATGTCTGAAGACACATGAAACACTTGAAAATATGCATATAAAACACATGCAAAACAATTAAAAACCATTGTACAACATACACAACATCCAGATAAAACACTTACAATATATATATGAAACATATACAACATCCAAATAAACACACTTGCAACGTACGTCTGAAAAAACATATGAAACATTGAGAACAGAAGCTTGCAACATATATAATATCCTGATCTACTTTTGTAACATCCATATGAAAACAATTGCAAAAAATACCTATAAAACAACCGAAACATTAGAAACATAGACTTGCAACATGCATTTTCACCTTTCTTTCCGTACAATGCAGCGTAGAGTGGGGCAACAGCCGGTTCCGGCTAGTCGGCGGCCGAGGATGGTGGCACGTTCTGGCAGCTAGCGGCCAGCTTCGCCTGCACCTGGCCTAGGCCCAACCAGCGACGGCCCGCTCCTAGCCGCGTGGCCTAAGCGCAGCGGAGGACGGGGCACGACATGGCGTGGTGGGGGACGAAGGTGCCGCAAGGATGGCGACAGCGGTGCGCCGGAGTAGGGCACGACGCGGGATGGAGGCACCGCGGAGGATGGCGGCGGTGGCGTAACGGAGTAGGCGCAGCATGGCGCAAAAGACGCACGACGAGAGGCAGAGTGGGACGAGCGGACAGTCACCCGTGGAGAGTTTTTTTTTTTTTTTTTTTTTTTTTTTTGAGAGAGAGCGCGCGTTCGGACGGACGACAAATCGAATCGTCCATGTCATGATTGTTATCTAACCCGGGCGCAGAAAATGAGCCGTAGTTTCATTATCCCCTCAGGATCCATGGGCCACTTTGAGATAACCTATTTGGACTCCATCATCCTGGCCCAAGACCGCATGTGATTCCAAGACGAGGCTGGACTAGGCCCATCCAGACGACGAAGAATATCCCAGCAGACACGTGGCGCAGCGCCTGGCCCTCCCTTGAGCTGGCGTGTGGCGTCTCTTCTTCACTTGTTGCGGGTCGGGCGGGCCTGAGTTGCCTCCCTTGAGCGAAATCGGCCGCTCTTGCCCCATTTCCCTGAAATCCGCCGCCAGGCAAGGCAAGCGAGCGAAAATCGAATGGCTCCCCTCTTCGCCGCGGCGTCCCACGCGTCCCTCCTCCCCCTCGCGCCCCTCGACCGCCCCGCCGGCGGCCGCCTAGCCCGTGGCACCCTCAGGACTCACACCTCGGGCCTCCGCCTGCGCCGGCCCCCGGGGGCAACCGGGCGCGGCCGCGGGCGCGGGCGCGGGCCTGGCCGAGGGGGCATCCCCGACGAGTGGGGCGAGCGTTCGCCGCCGGGCGCCCCCGAGGCCCCCGCGCAGCCTGACCCGCCCATCGACGTCGACGAGTGGGGCCGCGACGACGACTCCGCCGACGGCAACTCACGCCCTATTGTCGCCGACGAGTGGGGCGAGCCCGGGGCGCCCGAGCCCGAGCCGCCCTCCGCCGCGGACCCGCCCAGCCCCGCCGCAGACGACGAGTGGGAGGAGGAGCCGGAGGCGCCGGCGCCGGCCCCGGCTCCGGCGGAGGAGGAGGAGGACGAGCAGGCGGTGAAGAGGGAGGAGCTCAAGCGGTGCCTGGTGGACTCGGTGTACGGCTCCGACCTCGGCTTCCGGGCGTCCACGGAGGTCAGAGGGGAGGTCGTCGAGCTAGTCACCCAGCTCGAGGCGGCTAACCCCACTACGGCGCCTGTCGAGACACCGGATCTCCTCGACAGCAACTGGATCCTCATGTGAGTTCTTGCTATGCCCAAACATGTGATGTGATCTTTTGTCTGTTCCTAGTAAGTTGGTCGATCGATCGATGATTCAGGGCTGATGAGCTGTGTTGCTACTTGCTACTGCTGATAAGTGATAATCATCCGTGTGGCCATACCATTCAAATGATTGAGAGGTGGGCTGAAATCTGTAATGATTGGGTACGGTACGATCCATATGCTCCCAACGCATCTGCATTCCTCCGTACTCAGAACTGAAACAGCTTCTTTAGCCATGCAACTTGTGCAACCTCTGGCAATCAAAGAGAAAGAGGTGTGGCTATAGGCTCCATAACAGAAAATGACGGCTTACTCATGGGTCCACGAGATTTTGTTTAGGGCTTACCTATTTGTTGGTTTGGTTGAGACTTGAGAGGCTTGTAACCCATCAGATGTACCATTGCTGTCATGTAATCTTAAATGAAGTAGGTCTAATATCCTCTCATTCAAGGATATGTTTAAGTATTTAACAATGAAATAACAGATAGATGATTGTGCTTACATGCGCGCGCACAGCATGCTCTGCTTCTCATCATCGAGTTTGCTGGTGCTTTATTTCTGTACCTTCTTGATACAATTATCTAAGGACAAATGGTTGCATGTTTTCTTGATACAATTATCTCAAGGACAAATGGTTGCCTTATCATGTTTGGTCATGACTTGCAGATATACGGCATATTCCGAGCTTCTGCCTATTCTAGCTGCTGGGGCAACACCTTTGGTCAAAGTAAAGCAGATATCCCAAGAAATTGACTCCAAAAGCATGACAATAGTCAATGCTTCGATCCTTACGACTCCATTCGCTTCATTTTCATTCAGCGCAACCGCCTCTTTCGAGGTTCAAAGTCCATCAAGAATAGAGGTATGAATTGATCGGCATGCTAGCCTGTTTGGATACATTATTCATTTTCTGTGATAACCCAAAGACAACAGTTGATTGCTTGTTTGAAAACTAGGACTGCCATACTGTGTTACTAAGTTATTTCAGTCATTTACCCACTTAGCTAACTTGTGTCTTCGTACTGGTTGGAAATGTGGAGTTCGTTTCTACAATTTTGTTTTGCTCACTGCCAAATTTGATGCATCACACTTCTCAAATGACTCTTCAGTGTGCAGACACCAGATGCTAACATTTCTCGTGATAATTTTCCAGCTATTTAAGTTGCCGTGTGATAATGTGTAGATGATCAAACTTACATGTTGGCGATTAACTGAATGCAGGTCCAATTTAAGGAGGGGAGCTTTCAGCCTCCGGTAATATCATCATCTGTGGATCTACCTCAACAAGTTGATATATTTGGGCAGAAGATCAGCCTGGGGCCAGTACAGCAGGCGCTGAATCCATTGCAGCAAGCATTTGCTAGCATTGCAGGGTCCATTTCTGGGCAGCCACCCCTCAAGGTACCGATTCCTAGCAACAACAGTGCTCGATCCTGGCTCTTGACTACCTACCTGGACAAAGACTTCAGGATCTCGAGAGGCGATGGAGGCTTGTTTATTCTTGTGAAAGAGGGGAGCCCTTTGCTAGATCAATTGTAAATCTGTAACTGGTAGCTACGGGAAAGGATATCCAGAACTCCACAGGAGCGGAAATATTAGACACCGCACATTGTGTTTATTAATCATTCTTGTTGGGGGCGACATTGTGCCATGAAATCTTAGAAATGCACATTGAGTCGATAAGAATATAGAGCTGAACTGAGACATGCAAACAAAGCACTTCAATGTTCGTCTGATGTCTGTCCTTTTATTGGCACGCTTGCCAGACCATGCCCGTAACTCCGCAACATGGCAAGCCTGTTCGTTTGAACTTATTAGCCTGACTTATCAGCTATAGAATAATGTTTTTCTCTCATAACAAATCAGCTGGCTTATCAGCCACGGAAACCATTAGCTCGCACCGAAACACTCTAGATTGACAGTTTTACTCACTCAGGAGTCAGAAACTCTCCTCCTGATTGACAGTTTTACTCACTCAGGAGTCAGAAACACTCAAGATCGCGGAAATGAAGAAGGGTGCAAGGGAGAGAGTTTGTGCTGCTAACAATGCAGCGTTTTCAGTTTTTGCTGCATCAAAGACAGCCAATGTGGCTCCTAAATGCAGATTCTCTTGAATCAAAGACTTAGTTAGAGTGGCTCCTAAACTTGGGCAACTGAGTCCACTTCCGCATTAATCCTCATATCCTTAAAGAATCTACAAGCATTTATCTATATTTGGAGTGGAATAAACATAAATCATTAGTAACTATGACCTCGTGTGATTGTGTGGTGTGCAGCAAGGTTGGAGGTAAACAAGTAGTGAAAAGGTGTGAGAAATAGAAAAAATGAATTCTCGTGAGATGTCTGGGTTGGGGAGGGTCATGTTCTTTCCTGAGCTGAAGTGATAAAGAGGAATCTATTTTTCTGTCGTCGTCTAGTGCAAGCCTGTGATCACCCTTTGTATCCCAGTGCCTTTTTATTTTGTCTTTGTCTATAGAATTCGGTAAGTTAGTGCACCAAGGAATTGTGAAGCTTGGTCAAGTTCGCTTCATGGAAATGGTCGATCAAATGCTGACGTGCTGTCGTACTTCAGCAAGCTGCTGGGTGCTTCAATTCCGAAACGAAACCTTCTTTGGTTTGGGGGTTTTGGAAATCACCGCCACTAGGATAATAGGGGCATGACCACCGAATCCAGGACGTGGACGTTCCCAAAGCGAGGAATGTGGCCATGTTCTGCGTTTCCGGCTGCTAAGCTGCTGTGTTAGCCAGCTGGCTAACCCGGAAGCACATGCCCAAGACAGGTCGTCGAGCCCAAGGGCGCGCCGACCCAGAAAGCCCAGCACTCGTTTTTATGGCCCAACATGGTCCAACAACTAGTATGAGAGCTTGGCTTGCTGAAGGGGAAGGTGGTGATATATACACCGGAGGCGCGAGAAAGCAAGGGGAGGAAAAATGAATTCATTACCCAGTTCTTGTAAACACTTATTGTTCCAGTTCTAAATTCAGCACTCTTAGTTACTCGTCGATACTTCCTGTTCTGTATTCGATTTGGTCTTTCCGTTCATCCGATTGCTAACAAATTGGTATCGGATTCGTTCGACCCTGGACTCCAACCCCCCTCATCCCCACTACACCCGCCCGCAGCGTCGTCTCGGCGTCATGGATCCCAACTTGAAGCTCATCCTCGACACGATGAACAGCCGGTTCGACGAGCTTGACCGCCGCTTCGCAGATCGGGACCGGGCCACCACTGAGCGGGACGCCGCTGTCGATGCCCGCTTCGACGCGCTCGTGTCGACTCAGGCGGCCGCCTCGTCAGCAGCTGCGCACACCGCCGCTGCGCTGGAGCAGCGCCTCGCCGGCCTGGAGTCCGTCGGCGTCGACTCCGCCGCCGCCAGCATGAGCCAGCGTCTCACTTCGCTTGAGGCGTCCTACGTCGACCGCGATGCAGAGTACAGCCGCCGCATCTCCGACCTCGAGACCGCCCGCGTCGACCGTTCCTCCCCGGACCGCGACGATCGCCTGCGTGCCCGGGAGATGGCTACGGCTGATTTCGCGGCGTGGCGGCCCGCCCTGGAGGGAACCTTGGATGACGTCAAGCTCCGAGTGGACCAGTTGGACTCCAAGCCCGCCTACAAGGTGTTCGACACTTTGCTGCACAGCGGGAGTTCACTTCACCCTTCGGCTTCGGCTTCGGCAAGCGCATCATTCGCGGTCGCCGTCGATCCAACCTCGCCCATGGGGCCCGGCGTTGCTTCGCCTCCACGGGATGTTGCCTCCGGGGTCGTTACGACCTGGTCGCACGTCCCGGCCAAGGGTACGTGTTTCACCTCGCCTCCCATCCCTGATCCTCCTCCATTAGTGTTCCCACCACCACAGCATCCTCGGTGTGTTTTCCCACCTCCACCGTTCACTCCGTCTGCCCCTCCACCTCTTCCTCCATCTTCGTTTCCACCACCACCATCGTTTTATCAGTCTCCTCCTCCATCCCAACCTCCTTCTTCGTTTCCTCAGCCCATGCCTCCTCATCGTCCTAATCCTTCTTCCTTCGCCTTTCCTATACTTCCACCTATGCATTCCCCTCCACATCCCCCAAGCACCCACCAGCGCCCTGCCCATCCTGCTCCATTTCCACCGCCTCCATCTGCAGCTCTTATTGCCGCTCAATCCACTTCTCCACCTGCCACCGGTCGTCTTCCCAAGTTGTCCTTCCCTCGCTTCGATGGCGATAACCCACGCCATTGGCAGTCCCTCTGTGTCGATTACTTCGAGATGTACAGCGTGCCGTCTGCTATGTGGATTCGTGTTGCTAAACAACATCTCGACAAAGCGGCCGCCCGTTGGTTTCAGTCCATCGAACCAGGGCTTGATTTCTCTGACTGGCAGAATTTTTGCCGTCTTCTGCATGATCGTTTCGACCGCGATCAAAAAGAGCTGCTCATTCGCCATCTTTTCCAAGCTAAACAAACTTCCTCAGTCGCTGCCTACATAACCCAATTCACTGAGCTGGTGGATCAGTTGAAAGCATATTCACAATCCACTGACCCTCTGTTCTATACCATGAGATTCATCGATGGCCTTCGCGCTGACATTAAATCCATTGTTCTGGTACTTCGTCCCAAAGACCTCGATACTGCTTGTACTGTCGCTCTGTTACAAGAGGAGGTGGGCTCTGCTCTCCAGCAGCGCCCTGGTCGCTCGGGTGATTGGTCTTCTACTTCCAGACTGCCGGTGACTTCTCGCCCAGCTACACCTCTTCAACCACCACATCGGCCAGATAAGCCGGTTCAGGCTCCTCAAGTTTCTTCTGATGCCAAGCTGACCGCCATCAAGTCTTACCGGCGTGCTTTGGGGCTCTGTTTTAAATGTGGTGTCAAATGGTCCAAAGACCACAAATGTGCTCCTGAAGTTTTACATGCAGTGGAGATTCTCTGGGATTCCCTGGAAGATGAGGACTGTGATTCCACTGAGGCGCCGCAGCAGCCAGATGAACAAGTGTGTTTGGCTCTGTCCAAGTCGGCCTCCAATGGTTCCCCTTCTTCACGCACCATCCGTTTTCAGGCTCTGATAGCTGGTATTCCGGCAACTGTTTTGGTTGACTCTGGCAGTTCAACTTCTTTTCTTAGCACGGCTCTGGCAGCGCGACTCCCTCATTGCACAGCTGTTGGTCATTCCTCTACGGTGCAGGTGGCTGACGGGGGCATGCTGTGCAGCCCGGCAGTCCTGAAGTCTGTGGCTTGGTCTATTGATAACTGCAGATTTATATCAGACTTTAGAGTTCTGGACCTCACAGCTTTTGATGCAATTATTGGTATGGATTGGCTGGCTGCGTTTAGTCCCATGCACGTTGATTGGCGTCAAAAATGGTTGGCTATCTCTTATCAAGGACAGTATACACTTCTTCAAGGATTGGATGTATCTATTTCGGATTCAGTTTGCTTGCAGTTGTACTCTGTTGATCCTGGCAGTTCATCAGCAGTGCCTTCTATGCCTCCTGAAGTCCAGCATGTGGTGGATTCCTTTTCAGTTCTGTTTGAGCAGCCCACTACCTTGCCTCCCTCCCGCACCTGCAATCACACAATTCCTTTGATTCCAGGCGCACAACCGGTGTTTATCCGACCGTATCGGTATCCCCCAAGTATGAAGGATGAAATTGAGCGACAGGTTAAGGATATGTTATCCCAAGGAATCATTCAGCCAAGCTCTAGTGCGTTTGCATCACCGGTCTTGCTAGTGAAGAAGAAGGACGGTTCCTTTCGCTTCTGTGTTGATTTCAGACACCTCAACGTGCTAACAGCAAAGTCCAAGTTCCCAGTGCCCATTTTTTATCAGCTCATGGATGAGCTCGCGCATGCCAGTTGGTTTTCCAAGTTGGACCTCCGTGCTGGGTTTCACCAGATTCTAATGCAGCCGGGTGAGGAGTTCAAGACTGCTTTTCAGACACACTTGGGTCAGTATGAATTCCGTGTTATGGCGTTTGGGTTGACTGGAGCTCCCGGAACTTTCCAGGGCGCCATGAACTCAACTTTGGCACCCGGGCTTCGTCGATTTGTGATTGTCTTCTTTGACGACATCCTCATTTACAGCCGCACATTGGGGGAGCATCTGGAGCATTTGGCCCTTGTGTTCTCCTGGCTCCAAGCCGATCAATGGAAGGTTAAGTTGTCCAAATGCACATTCGCTCAAAGGTCCATTTCGTACTTAGGCCATATTGTCAGTGAAGCGGGTGTTGCCACCGACCCCGTTAAGGTTCAGGCAATTACAGACTGGCCAGTACCAACCACCGTGCGTGCCCTACGGGGATTCCTGGGTCTCGCCGGTTATTACCGAAAATTCGTCCGCAACTTTGGCGTCATTGCTCGACCACTTAATGACCTGCTCAAGAAGGATTCTATGTTCATTTGGACCCAGGTTCATGACTTGGCCTTTCAGACACTGAAATCTGCTCTTTCTTCGGTGCCAGTTTTGGCTCTACCGGATTTCACTTTGCCCTTCCATGTCGAGACCGATGCTTCGGGCACGGGTGTCGGTGCTGTGTTGCAACAGAATGGACATCCCCTAGCCTTCATTAGTAAGTCTCTCAGTCCTCGCAACCAAGGCCTCTCGACTTATGAAAAGGAATACTGGCCATCTTAATGGCGGTGGATGCCTGGCGACACTACTTACTGCAACGAGTTTGTGATTCATACCGACCAGAAAAGTCTGATTCATCTTAATGAGCAGCGGTTGCATACCCCATGGCAACAAAAGGTCTTTTGCAAACTCTTGGGCTTGCGCTATAAGGTGGTTTACCGCCGAGGTGTGGATAATGGAGTGGCCTACGCTCTTTCTCGTCGGGAACATGCTGATGTTCTGCTCGCCATTTCTTCACCTTCTTATGATTGGTTGGCTGATATTCAGGATTGGTACCACTCTGACCCCGAGGCTTCAGTACTTTTAGCACAGCTGTCCTTGCATCCCAGTGCTCGCCCACCATTTTCGCTGCAGCAGGGTCTGATTTGTTACAAGAACCGGATTTGGTTGGGTTCCAATGCCACCTTACAGCAGAAGGTCATCTCCGCACTCCATGACAGTCCTGTCGGTGGCCACTCGGGTGCTCCTGTCACTTTTCAGAAGGTGAGCAAACTTTTCTTCTGGCTGGGCATGCGTGCTTCAATTCTGGACTATGTGCGGCACTGTTCTACATGCAGTCAAGCAAAGCCTAATCGCTCTAAGTACCCGGGCCTCCTCCAACCATTACCAGTACCCCACTCTGCTTGGGAAATCATTTCAATGGATTTTGTGGAGGGTCTTCCGCTGTCTAGTCAGGCCAATGCAATCTAGGTTGTGGTCGATAAGTACTCCAAGTTTGCTCATTTTATACCCCTTCGCCACCCCTTCTCAGCTACCACAATTGCTACTATGTTTTTGGATCATATTTACAAATTGCATGGCTTGCCGCAGTCCATCATCTCGGATCGGGACCGGATCTTTACAAGTAAGCTTTGGCAGCTCTTATTCAAGATGGCAGGCATTCAGTTACGCATGAGCTCGTCTTATCACCCGCAGACGGATGGCCAGACGGAGCGAGTTAATCAATGTCTGGAAACCTTTCTCCGCTGCTTCGTTCACGCTTGCCCAAGCAGATGGGTCCGTTGGTTGCCTTTGGCGGAATATTGGTACAATACCAGCACACATTCTACTCTCGGCCGTACCCCTTTTGAGGTTTTGTATGGTCATCCTCCATGGCATTTGGGCATCGATCTTTCAGCTGCAACACCGGTGCCAGACCTTCATCAGTGGTTGGAGGAGCGTGAGCTCATGCAGGACCTGGTGCGTCTGCATCTTCAACGTGCTCAGGACCGCATGCGCCATCAGGCTGACAAGAATCGCTCTGAGCGCACCTTCAGTCCTGGTGATATGGTGTTTCTCAAGCTCCAGCCCTACGTGCAATCGTCTGTGGCTCGGCGTGCACATCATAAGCTGTCATTCAAATTTTTTGGGCCATTTCGTGTTCTGGAGCGCATTGGCCAAGTTGCTTACAAGCTTGCTCTTCCCGAAGGCTCTGCAGTCCACCCCATCTTCCATGTCTCTCAACTGAAGTCTTCTTCTGGCGCCCACACAGTGAGCACTGATGTTCCTTCTGAGTTGACTGTGTTCTAGGTTCCTGAGAAAATACTACAGCGACGCTGGACGTCCGGTGATCACCCAGTGGAGCAGGTCTTCATCAAGTGGTCTCATATGCCTGCTTCATTGGCCACCTAGGAGAATGCTACTCATCTCCGAGAACAATTTCCGCTGGCGCCGGCATGGGGTCATGCCGATTCTCAAGAAGGGGGGAGTGTTAGCCAGCTGGCTAACCCGGAAGCACATGCCCAAGACAGGTCATCGAGCCTAAGGGCGCGCCGACCCAGGAAGCCCAGCACTCGTTTTTACGGCCCAACATGGTCCAACAACTAGTATGAGAGCTTGGCTTGCTGAAGGGGAAGGTGGTGATATATACACCGGAGGCGCGAGAAAGCAAGGGGAGGAAAAATGAATTCATTACCCAGTTCTTGTAAACACTTATTGTTCCAGTTCTAAATTCAGCACTCTTAGTTACTCGTCGATACTTCCTGTTCTGTATTCGATTTGGTCTTTCCGTTCATCCGATTGCTAACATGCTGGCGGTCCGGCGGCGCTGCGGTGGACTTCTTACGTTCAGTGGATGAGTCAATCAATTTCAAGCCATTTGACTTTGGCAAACTTTATGAGGACATCCTATAGGAGTTTAGCAACACCAACAGCAATACTCTGGGCTCTCTGCTTGGATCTGTGGTTGGCGGGTCAGGTTCGGTGCCAGTAGGCCTGCGGCCGGGCGGTGCATGCCCGCGGCCGGCTGGTGTTCGCGCGGGTGCTGGCGGCCTGGACAGCGGCTGGTGCCCGCAAAGGCCTGGTAGAGCACGCTAGCGGCTGGTGCTAGCGGTGGCCGGCGTGGAAAGGCGATGGCCGGCGCCCCCAACCCACCAGCTGCGTGTGGAAGGTAACTGGCGGCCCGCGCCCTCCCGCCCCCATGCACGTGACGATGGCGGACAGGGCCCGTGGCTGCAGCCGGCTGGTGGATGGATCCGTGGCCTTCAGCTGGCAAGCTGGGCAGGTGGAGTTGCCCCACAGCTTCACTAGCTCCCGGCGACGGAAGTGGCGGAGAAGCTGGGCATAGGGCGCAAGAGTGGGCCGGTGCGCGCCTCCCATCATCGCGGGCAAGTTCGAACGGCTCCGTGAGGTGTGGCGGGCACTAGCACTACCGGTGTGTGCTTCCCATTGTCACGGGAAAGTCCGAACGGCTCTGCAAGTTGTGGTGGCAACCGGCACTGCCGGTACATGCCTCCCATCGTTGTGGGTGAGTTCGATTGGCTCCGCGAAGTGTGGCAGCGAGTGACATTGCCGGTGCACGCCTCCCACCGTCACGAGCGAGTCCAACAGTGGCTCCGCGCGGTGTGGCGGCGACCGGCACCCCCTCCGTCCAGGCGTGGATGATTGCCGGTGCACGCCTCCCATCGTCGCGGGCGAGTCTGAATGGGTCCGCGAGGTGTGGCGTGAAAGCATCTGGGCCCTTAGTTGGGTTTCGATGATTAATGACTACACAAGATTACTGTGACTAACGTGTGTTTTGCAGAGCCAATCAATGTTAGGTCATGGTAATGGTGATTGATTGAGCAATTATGGTTTTCATGTTCCTATCCATGGAAATCATTTCAGTTTTCAAAGGATGGACGACAAGGTTAAGGACGGACTAGCTCTAAGTGTTGATTGGCGTTGAGAGACACTTAGATTAGTTTTAGGACTTTGTTTTTCCTTTGGCTGTACTATAAAAGGGGGCATGGATGGGTAGCTTGACCTAGGTGAGTCTAGTGAGAAGAATGTGGTGCACATTTGTTACATCTAGCACTAGGTAGCTGTTGACATTTCTTAGCATCACTCTTTACTAAGTTGTCATCCCTAGCATGATGCCAGAAATGTATTGTTGGTAATTATTGTTGACACTTGTAAACTCATAGATATTAATATTAAAAGTAAAATATCTGCAAGCGCACAGATAATATACCATTGTAGCATTTCACCCGGGAGTATGGCAGGTATCGTTATTTATATTTTATCCATAGGGAAGAGCAACAAAGTTGAGTTGGCATAGAGATATTGACTAATATGTATACTTATGATAAAAACCACTCTTATGCTTTAGCAGGGATAAGTCAAGTGATAAATAAATAATAAGTGTAAGGTAATAATGATATTTCAGAGATAGAAATAGAGACTCATAAATGTAGTATGACTAAACAGGAGATTCGTTAAGAGCAAAAGATTCCTAAGTCATTCCTAAATACTAAGTCTTTGGATTTATGCATAAGGAACATTACTAAGGAAGATTAAGAACAGAGCTTGTCTCTCTTCGCAATTGGGTTCTACTTGTTCTACAAACGAGGAGTGGACTACAAAAGACTCAACGAGAGTGTCATATCCGTGATCTACCACATGACCCAGAGTGTAGAGTGCATCCACAGACAAACAATATCTAAGCATCATGCTTACATAATGTCGACCACTTAACTCTCTCGAGAATTGAATTAAGCGCTTTGTGAACATATGCATATATTCATCATCAATCATAACTATATCAAGCATACAACTAGAACAAACTAGAAATATAATAAATAGCAACATAATATTAAAGTAGCACAAAGTCATAAATATAGAGATACAATGGATATACCAGTCTCTAGACAGCAGATCTGGAATCCTAAGCGATAGTCCAAACTCTACTTGAACCTTGCTAGCTAGCCTATACTAGAAACTTGAAGAATTGGAGCTCTCCTCTCTTCTCTCTAGAAACCCTAATTTCTGGTCTACTCTTGACTTATGGCAGATGCAAATGGAGAGGGGTAGGGGCTGGTTATATAGCCCTGAGCTTGCAACGTGAGCCCTTGGATCAAACTGACTTAAGGAACGGCGGAGATGCATCCTAGGATGCATGGGAAACAAACATACGAAGTTGGCTAACAGGTGGGCCCCTAGGGGGTCGACCAGCCCCTGGTGGTCACTCGGGCTCTGCCTCGGTGTGGAGTCTTCCTGATCCTTCTAGTATTTTCTAGGGTAGTTTTCATTGTGGAAAGCGTGATTTTATTTGACATTATGATCCCTCTTGACGGTTTTCTGGATAAACCCTGCTGAAAACACAGATTCACCAAAACTTATAAAAATTATCTGTTTAAACCCCTAAGTCTATGTTGGTGATCCTTTTTATGCATTTATTCAAGTTATGTTGGCAGTTTATGATGGATGGTAACTATCGTCAACATTAGCTCATATGAAGCCCAAGATCATCGGGAGTTGGAAAACGTTTCGAATCGACGTTTGGAACGAAGGGCAACGCAACTGGAGGCACTGGACATGGCAGTGTACACCGCCCCTGGGGTGGCGGTGCCACCACACTATTTTTCTAGAGGCTGCCCACTCGGTTTGTGCCAAGGGTGGCACCAGACTGGGCACCGTCGTAGGGGTGGCGGTGCCACCGCCCCTTTTTATCTAGAGAGGGGGGAAATCTGGTGTTGGTCACCACCCCTGGGGTGGCAGTGCCAGCCCAGTAATGACTAGTTGTAAACTAGCTGTTGGGGTGGCACCGGACAGGGCGTGGGCATGCCACCTTGGTGTCCGGTGACCCCGAAAATGCTGAGTTGGAGGGTAACGGCTAGTTCCATCCCTTGGGGCTATTTATACCCCTCCATCTCATGCATTTAGCCTCTCTTACCTATTTGTTCAGCTAAGAAAACCATTTGGAGTGCAAGGGAGAGCAAGAGCCTAGTGGGGTGATTGAGATTTGCTAATCTAAGATTAAGGACCTCATTAGTGCATAGATAGTAGCAAGCGTGCATCCACTCTTCTCATTAGGCTTGGTTGGGTCAAGTGAGAGTTCGTGCTTGTTATTCTTAGTGATCGCCATCATCTAGTTGGCTTGGTGGTGATTGAAAGCTTGGTGATCATCCAGCGGAGCTTGTGGATGACTCAAGTCATGGTGTGAGCTGTTGTGGGCGATTCACCGCGTTGGAGTGACAAAGAATCAACCCATAGAGAGCACTTGATCCTTGCATGGATCAAGGGGGAGCTACACCCTTGCACGGGTGCTCCAATGAGGACTAGTGGGGAGTGATAACTTTTCGATACCTCAAAAAACATCGCCGCGTTCCTCTCCCTCTATTTACTTTGAACACTTATATTTGAGTAATTCAATTCTTGTTTTTATATTCTTAGAATTGCCATGCTAAAGTAGGATTGGAACCTAGGGTGCAAAACTTTTGTGTGGTAGAACAATAGAGAACACTTTTAGGCACTAGGGGTGAAATGGGCTAAGTGTAGGGCTTAATTATTGTAAGAATTTTTAGATTAGCCTAATTCACCCCCGTCGTGGGTATCTTGATCCTTTCAATTAGTATCGGAGCTGAGTGCTCTAAAATTAGGCTTAACCGCCTAGAGCAAGATGTCCCATGGGGATGGACCCCTTCTCTTCTTTGGGAGAGATGATTTTCCTTGTTGGAAAATTTGCATGGAGGCGTACCTAGAGGCTATAGATGTTGGAGTGCTTAGAGCCACCACACAAGGCTTCCCAAAACCTAAGGACCCAGCCAACCCCATTGGTGATGAGGCAATTATGAGAAGTGGAATGCAAAGGCCAAAAATACTCTCTTTAGAGACCTTTTGCAAGGATGTCTTTAACCGTGAGCGAAACCACAAAGACTCCCATGCACTATGGTCGGATATTTGTGCGCTCCATGAGAGAACTAAGAGTGAGCGTGAGGAACGCTATCACCTTGTGATCAAAAAGTTAAAATTCATTTGAGATGCTTCCTAATGAATGTGCTAATTATTGATGGTAGATAATGTCAACATTTTATAGTTAAATAAACATAAGAAATGGTACAAATGAAAGAATACACATGGAACTAGGATTTGATTCTAACAAGTTCCACGAGTTTTGGTGCTCTCATTTGTCTTGTAGGATATGCAATTTTTCACAGAATAAAAGTATCTCAAATGATGAATTGGAGTGCACCATTGCGAAGGGGTCATCGAGACAATCAAAACGGATATATTACTTGCTATATTTGGAGTTCGTAATAAAAAGATATCAATCCGCGACCACGCATACACTAGAAGGTTCCAGAGGACACGAGAAGACACCAGACCGAAGCGGACCGCGATTGGCTGACAGGTGGGGCCGGCCGGCCCTACCCCTATACCAGTCGGCCTTTGGCTATGCCACCTCGCCCTGAGTTTCTAAAATGTTTCTCCTACACCTCCTAGGGTCCCATCTATGTCCAAGTGAACTCAGTTTATCCAACGGTGGTCGAGGGAGGTCATACGGATCGATGACGTGGCAGTTACTTGGCCTCTACTCCACCTCAACCTATATAAGGATGCCCCCCTACCCCCTCTAGGAGGCCATCTCTCATTCAGATCAAGGCACAACACCAGAGAATTAGGGCTAGACTCTCCAATGTAGTAGATTAGTTCTAGTTGAGAGTTAGGAAGAGTCGGGCTACGCTTAGGTTCTGGAGAATTCTTTGGAGGTATGGTATATCTTTGTATTTTACCTTTGCAAGACTTATGATTTAATATATTTATCTTCTCTATTTACTTTTATGCCTTCATATGTGTAGTTAGTATAGTTGTTATACTTTTGCATGGGATCTCTGCTCGTATTGAGTGCGCTAGTTATCACGTGTGACTAGAGTAGTAATCGCTGGTGTAGACATGGTGTCTAGACTATAGGTTACCTGAGATTGCACCCACCCACAGATAGTTGTGGTAGTCCCAGAGGTGACAACTCTGACCAGGCCTTTGTAATCCACACCACGTTCAGATTGGTGTTCGTAGGGCTTTTTGGCAGCCTTCCCCTGACTACCCCCTTCCCATTCTTTTCGATAGTCAAAAAGGTACTGTTGCTTCAAAGTGTTATTGTGTGATTGCTATATCTACCTATATTTCAGTTATCATATAACCAAAGTAATAGAGAAGTATTTAGGAAACTTGAGCTCTCCCGATGTCCTCTCAATTTAGCTATGCTACTCTTTTATCATGGAATTCTCCTATGTGTGTGTCATTATGCATAACTCCTATCATTTATCATTTACCCCTACTTTAGTCTAGTTGGTATATTAAGTTAGTAGATGCATGATGGTGAATTATTAGCTTCTTTAAGCATTATTTCCCTGTGGATAAATATGATACTCTGGAATACTCCCGGGTAAAAGCTATAACGATATCCATGCGCTTGCGGAATTTTCTGTGTGCATTAACAATTACCAACAAGCTTTTTGGCACCATTGCGAGGGATGCAATTGGCATAAATATTTTGATAATGATCTTGATGTTTGCAAATTTAGTGTACCACTAGCTTTAGTAGGATTACCCCTGTTCTGTTGAGTTGTGGAATAGACAGGACACAATTGCCATTTTGACCTTTCGGCAAACTTCCACAAGAAAAGATGAGAGAAACATTGGAACCCTGCCATCTCACAGGTTTGTGTGTGTGTATATATATATATATTATTCTAACCATGTGTAGATTAGAGAAAAGGTCATCATCACAAGAATTCAAATCACATCTCAAGTGACAAGAACATAGATGCTGCATCACTCACAAATTCCATCATGTGAGACCTGGTAAGTATGATCAAGAAAGGTGAGATAGTCTTGCTCATGGAGTTTAAACTTTATGAGTAGTTACCTTTTAAATTCTTGCATTCACTGCATGTTTACATTGAATAATCCATGCATCTACTCTCTTTAGTTTATGTTTTCTCGTATCAAATCCATAACATGTCTAGTTCCTTGCACTCATCCATGTCGCTTGCATAAAAAAGAAAAGAAAAAAACCTCACCAAGATCATGCTCTTTCATATCTATTTAAGTAAATCTGTAATGCTTTCATGCTACTTTTATTTGCTATAGTATGCTTTGATTTGGAAGTACTGCTATAGGGTACTTCCAAAGGCTTTTAAATTGAGCATAGTGCTTAGGTTAAAATGCTTTCCTGAATTGAATTAGACATGGTGTCTAGGTTGATTTTTTGAACTAATAGTATGCTTTTATAGATACTGGTTATTTTGTCGGACTAACCCCTGCAGGAAATTTTCAAATTCAAACTGGGTAAGTCAAGAGATGATTTTACGTTGGAGAAGAATCAAGGCAAGTGAACTCCAATAACTTTGCACAAAGAAGACCCAGCTCATTTCTCATAGAAGGAAGGACTATGAGTATCAAAGTTCATTCACTTATCTTTTGTTGCTAGTTATCTTTACCTTGAACCATGTTAGAATGCAGCAACCACATAACACATGCTAGACAAAATCTATGCTAGAGTAATTCTGAAAACTATCATTTCATTAGCATAGAGGAAAAGTCACAAAAAGTATGGACAACAAAACTCATATTTCAAATTTGCTATATTCCCTCAGGTATGTGTCCATTAACATTTTGCAGAAAAGAATGAATATAAGTTGTGCATGTCTATTGTTTGGTATGAGTCTATGAACAGCCAAACCACCACTTCAGCAATGGAATGAATAAGAGGAAATGAGACAAGTGCCACAAGAAGGATTTGCAATAGAAGCACTTACTCATAAGAAGTGGACAGACGAATCAACCGGTGAGGAGTAATAATGAAGGCAACCTAGGATTGAGCCTTTTCAGGACTCAAGACTAGGAGGTTAATGAGAAGCAGGGAGCAATTCATTTCATATCAGCAAATCAATGTCCTATCTTCATCACCCTCGAAGACACCATCTCACATGTCGACAACAAGGACCAAGATGACGATGCCACCATACATTTTAGATCAATGGTCTACCTATGGTGTCTCGAAAGGCCTTGCTCAATGGACCACGAACTCACACCAACTGGTAAACTTCCTCGTTCAGGTAAGTTTGTCACTACTTACTTCAAAAGAAGGAAGATAAAGGTAAGTTCATCCAAGCATTATGCAACATTAAAATACATTCAACATCTTATACCATGTTGCTAATTTGTCTTGGTCATCTTTACCTTTATGCCATGCTTAACTTGCTAAATTATATGCTTCTTTAGTTCACCATACATATCATTATTTCTACTTGAATGAATCCCCTTTAGTCTTGCATCGTTCTTGTTCTATGATAAGTATGCTTTGGAACATTACTTGAACATAACTATTAAATCAGAACATACTTATATAGAATTTGGTTGCATATGTGGACTATCCCTTATAGGAAAATATTCAAATTCATTAGAAATGTCAGGAGATCATTCATAGAAATAAAAAGGTTAGAGGTG
Source organism: Saccharum hybrid cultivar R570 (assembly GCA_038087645.1). Classification (NCBI taxonomy): domain Eukaryota; kingdom Viridiplantae; phylum Streptophyta; class Magnoliopsida; order Poales; family Poaceae; genus Saccharum; species Saccharum hybrid cultivar. The sequence goes on along the minus strand of JAQSUU010000066.1, from coordinate 29,612,919 downwards.
TTCTTCAAAATAATTACACACATCCTTGCCATTAACCTTGTTGAAAAGTTGAAGTAGTGGTAACCAATAAAAGCATATGATGGGCTATAGATAAATCCTTGATAACACTATCCTTACTTTGAATCATTTGTATACTCCTTCGGGTATGTGTTGTTTACTAATCCCTTGCAGAGAAGAAATAATTAACGAGAGAAGCAGAAGGTTTGAAGAGTGAGAAAGGAGGGCAACATATGAGACAAGATGCTCATGAACAACCCAAGATACAAGAAAGGAAATGACCATCAAAAGTCATCTACCCTTCATCACATGATGCCATTACCCTTCCATAATGAAGGTAATAGCTTAAGGTAAGTGGTCATCGTTTTCCTCTTGATCTTGGTATGCACATAAATGAAGATACAAATATGTTAGAGTTACAACTTTAATTGATTCAACCTGATTAACTCAACACGATTTGTACTTTAAGTTTGTTCATAGCACCATTCTCTTGATATCAGTCTTAACCAAACGAGCTAAAATATTGCATATCTTATCTTTGGAAGATGATAGTCATAATCATGTAAAAATTGATACATTAAATAAGATGAACAATCCTTCCATAGGTTAAAGCAACTTCACTCTTTTGTCTGAAATGCTTAAATGCTATATTTATACTTCTGATCTTCTCACCCATATTATAAAGGAACCATGTACACATCATCAATCGTATCATGCCTAAGGATAGAGAAGAATGAATAATTTTTTGGTTCTGTTTGTGTTTTCCCCACCAATAGAGCACATGCACTTGATCTCTACCTTGTCCTTATGAGCAGAACACACTTCAAGTGAAGTGTGGAGAGAAGACGATCCCTATTTCTGAGGAGGGAAGTAGGTGGCACCACCATTGGAAGCACCATTAATGAATGCACCACAATAAATCCTTATCCTTAAGAGTGAACCACTGCAAGGAGGAGCCCTATTCGGAGGACTAAAAACAATGAACCCTCGCCAGGAGGTAAACTTGGTAGTTATCCATATTTACTTTTTCGCATTGCATTAATTATTTTTACTGTAGCATATTTACTTTTCTGCATTAACATTGCATTAGAAAAGAAAATAAAAATCTTTATTACATTCATCTTTGCATCATAAAAATCTTAAGCCCCATGTGAGTAACCTATGGTAACCCTGAAGGAATATTCATTGTGGTGGCATAAAAATAAAAATATCATGCATATGTATTTCCATTTGCATTATAAAAGAGAAAATCCCAAAAAAACATGAAAGTCAACATCCTATCAAAAAGTCTTCAAACTATAAAATCAATCTTAAGCAATAGGAACAATCAATTTCTCAATAGCTGACCGCTAACCCCTTGTTATAATGAAAGCTTCGAGTTTTTAGTGTTCTTGTTGGAGTATATTTTGCAGGATGTCACTTTGAGTAAGTTTATTCGATGGTAGTCACTAGCAAGCTCGCTCTGAAGATTGGGGGAGGAGCATCCCCCGTGTATCTAGCTAAGTATTTCTTTGCCTTTTTAGTTTACTATATTTGAGTTTGCTTCTATCAATCAAAAGAAATAAAAAGATGAATAACAAATCAAAACCAAATAAAAGTTTATCTAGCTAGTTATATATATCAAGGTGTGATCTTAAACATTGAAAACAAAATGAAGAGTGTGTTTAGAATTTTTGTTTTTAAGAGTCATAAAATGATGAATGCTTGCTCTGCTGTAATTCCTTTCAAGTACCTAGTATGCCTTGAATTCTCCTTAGTTTTAGATTGGGTTTGATAGAAGAATTTGCTCTGAACTTGAAACTTGTGGGTAGCATATGCTTGAGCTAAATCTAGGTAATTGATGGATATGATATAAGAAAGTCTGAACTGCTATTTATCTTATTCCTAGCAATACTAGAATTCTGGAGATTTATCTTTTGAAAACTTAAAATCTTACATGATGAGCTCCTATATAACAAAGCTTGAATTCCTACCAAAGCCATATATGATATTTAGAATAGAGAACCTTCCACACTTATATGCTGCTTGCTTTGCATTGAGTTTGGTCAAGCCTGTTGATGCCTTATGAGAGGTTTGTCATGCTCTTAAAATCAAGATCACCTACACACCACCCACATATGCACTATTCCTACACTAAGAGTAGGCGCAATCATTTTTCATTCCATCTAGATCCACCTAAAAATGTTTTACTCTTACACTAAGAGTAAACACCTAGAAATATACCCTATAGGACAGCCCCAATAAATGCTCTAAGTTCTTGTTGATATCTCTCCAAAATTTTGTTGTAGAAAGAGACATAGGGCTATGCAAAAGTTATTCATGAAAAGAGAAGAAAAAAAGAGTATTGGAAAAAATAGACAAGTGTCTAAGAGAATAAAACAATGGGTACTCTGATGCCTACCTAAAAAGAAAAAATGCTGATGAATAAGATAGCCCATGTTTTCTTTGCAAAGTGTTCTTCAAATTTTAAAAGAGATGTATATTTCAAGGAGCATAGTAGAATTAGGATTAGCCACCATATACACCTATCATATATCCATCATACTCCATACACATGCACATCTTAACTTGATTGTATGACTTAACTCTCTTTGGATCCATTGTTTGACTTTACAATACATGAAAAGGCATGCTTACAACTATTATTATGTTTTCTCCACTCCTATGAGCTCCACATAAGCTTTAGTTGTAGGTGGAGAAAGGCATAACATCTTTATTGCCTTGGTAAGGATCCATAAATACTACATATATTGAGAGATTTGAGAGTGTCATACAATAGAAGCTCTGAGTTTTATTTTGAAAACTTGTAAAACTCCGGAATAATGATTGAGCAAAGAGCTAGAGACATAGCGCTTGACTTGATTGTTCTGTCTTTCAATTGCTTAAGACCCAAGTAAAGGCTAAGAAGCTCCATAGTTGAAGGTAATGTGGGTAAGTTTGAAAGTTAGATCAGTATCCGGAGGAGAATTTTTGTTTGAATACATGTGTACTTTCTATGAGTTATTTCAAAATTTTCAAAAGCCTCAAAACTTCAAGTTCTTTTTCCAAGTTTGCTGAGTTTGGCTTTGCTAAGGGACTAGAAAAGGGTAAGCTTGGGGGAGCTTGTTGACGGTGGATAATGTCAATATTTTATAGTTAAATAAACATAAGAAATGGTACAAATGAAAGAATACACATAGAACTAGAATTTGATTCTAACAAGTTCCACAAGTTTTGGTGTTCTCATTTGTCTTGTAGGATATGCAATTTTTCATAGAATAAAAGTATCTCAAATGATGAATTGGAGGGGACCATTGCGAAGGGCTCGTCAAGACAATCAAAATAGATATACTACTTGCTATATTTGGAGTTCATAATAAAAAGATATCAATCCGCGACCACACATACACTAGAAGGTTCCAGAGGACATGAGAAGACACCAGACCGAAGCGGACCCCGATTGGCTGACAGGTGGGGCTGGCCAGCCCCACCCCTATGCTAGCCAGCCTTTGGCTATGCCGCCTGTAACAGAACCGACCAAATTATAAGAGCACAAGTACAAAAACAAGCACCGAAGCGCTCAAATTTTCGAACTTGAGCCCATATAATTCCGGTAGTCAATCGAAACAACGAAGGATTTCAAACCAAACTGCTTACAACCAGGATCGCATCATTCAACATACACATCATACGTAACATTTCACAAGTAGTTCCGAATAAGTTTACACCACGGAGTTGCAATTATTACAAACCAAGTTTGGAAAGTAGCGGAAGCATAACACACACACCAGTTGATTAACTACTACCAGTCTTGTTGATCGACAACCCGCAAAAGCATGAGGAAAGTACATAAAGACGATCACGCCCTAGTGATCTAGTCATCATCACCCGCAGGGTGGAGACACGTCTTGCAGAAGCCTTGATAGAACATATCATCTGCAACAGGGGAGAATAAACCCTAAGTACTGGAATGTACTCAGCTAGACTTACCCGTCATAAACCAGAAATAATATGACACCAAGGATTATGCAAGGCTTACACAAGAGGCTAGCTGACACCACATTTGCATAAAGGCATAAGTAGTTGAAACTCTTACAACCTGTACTAGCAGTTATTTTTAGCATTTACCTGTCATCTATCTTAGCACCTGTACTAAACATGCACTTGATTATCATCAAACAATTATTAACATTATTTCCATAGCAGGTATAAATTGTGGCAACATTGTATCATTCACTTAACCATCCGTTCAATTAATGAGATCTACGTTGCCGCTGCTCAAGTCAAGTGCTCACTAACCGGGAGCGACGGCGATTCGAATCGAATTCCTATCCAGCTGGAGGGGTATTTCTAACACTCACCGTGCAAACCCCTGCCAGGGTCGCACAGGCCACCTTTTCATATGATTCAGGAATCGCGGGTCCGAATGATGTCGCAACCCCAAGGGCGACACTCTGCCAGGTGATAGGGACTCTAACCCCCCTTGGTCTCACGCCAATGTCCCCAAGCACATCCTTTCTCTCCTCCAAGAAGCAACCTACCATTCGATTCCCGGCCTGAATCACATTACTCGGCTTCACGGTCGGAACGACTTATCCGGCCAACTAAGTGTTAGACTGCGTTCAACATGACTCAAGGACGTACAGCGAATCGGTCCTTAAACGACTCAGACGAGCATAGCTCCACACCCAAGACGTGAAGTGTCTTGCGGCTGTACTATCGAACTCCCGCCCAGTCTCAATTTCATTTTAAAGCATGGTTCCATCCACGATAGCCATAAAGCCACTCGTGACTCCTTCCTACATCTCGCGGATGACCGGAAATCACCCGACTTCTACCGTACTAAGCAGGGCTAAGCATTGACACGTGCCTAAACCTAAATTAGGATTTAAGTACGATATCTGGACAAGGACAGGTGTAATGCAACAATTGTTTTCACCCAATTCCTACTACTTAATGCAGTAAACAATTAAAAGCACTCAAGATATATTTATAAAATGATGGGTTCAGCATGCACCGGGGCTTGCCTTTGAGAAAAGTTGAAGGCCGGTGGTCAGGACACTCGGGTAGATCTTCTGCAGGAGCTTCCCCGATGTTTGGTTCTTCTGCTGATTCCTCCGGCTGATTCTGGATCTCCTCCGGTATCACTTGTTCGAATTCGAGGAGTGTTACCCCCTCCGGAACACCTATTGCATGAGTGCATAATAAATCTCATGGATGCATAGTGAAAGATGCAGTATGCTCGGAATGAAATGCATTACCACACTTTTAAAGCTCTATTCAAATCACTTCAAAAGAGTAGGTGCAAATTTCCTCTCCGGTAGAGAAGTACTCACCTAATCTACTCAACCTAAGATAAAGCTGCTCTTCTTCAGTTAAGGCCCTAACACCTAACAATTATAAGAGTAGCATTTCTTAGGATACCACACCACACCCAATCAGCAAAATACCACAGTAAACATTCTGGACAGCAGCTACTTGTTTTTAACATAACTGGAGATTCCCAACTCCAAAAGATATAATCTAAGATAATCTGAAAAGCCTAAGAAATGCACTACAATTCATTTTCAGACCTCAACCCCAAATTCCTAAGTCTTCCATGTCGAATTTCATAAGTTCCAGAATCTGTCCTCTCTAGACAGAGAGTAGCCAATTCTGGACTGTCACTTTAAACAGCAATAACCCTCAAACTACTAAGCCAAATGCTCCCAAATTCTGACACAAGCTATTTTATCAAGTTTACTACAATTTTGGTATTTACAAGTTTTCCAGCAACCATTTTTATCAAAGGTCAAACTTAGAAATACTACCAGCTGTTCAGAAAACCTAAAACTGCAAAGATTAAATATTTATTGATGTGGCAAAAGTTCCCTAAGACCAAACTAATGCTACCAAAAGTTCACATGGATTACAAAAACACCAGAAAGTAAGGTGTGCCCGCCTAGAATATTTATTTATACTCATTTCTTAATTTACTTAATTAATTAGGTGGAATTTTAAACATATATGTAAACTGCTCCTAAATTTCTACAAAAATTACAAAGGACTCTCTGACCCAAAAAGAGACTACTGTAAAAATTTGAACTAATTTTATTCACAGGAACTCCCTATACAAATTCACAAGTCCAAAAAGGTTGATTTTTGTATAATTAATAAATCATATTGAAAAGTATCCAACAACAGATTTCCTAATTTTCTTGGACACTTTAGGGTACCAAGACATTCTCCAAAAAGTTACAAGAACATTGCACATGTAGAAAAATTACTAAAATTCATTCAATTATTTCTTAGAATAACAAGATAGCCTTATAACTTGAAAAGTATTAAAGCACTAATGCCTAAATTTTTACCAGAGCTAGGGCAAGTATAAAGTAACCTACCCACCAAATTTCATGATTTTTGGGATACTACAGCTCAATTTATAAATTTAACAAACTTGCATGCATTTCAAAACACATTTAAAAGATCTATTAAATTCTCCCAGAATTTAAACATCAAATACCAGATCTATATTTTTCTAAGATACTACACATCATGTAGATCATAACAAAATTTATCTCATGAGTTTTGAGCAAGTACAACCCTAGATCTACATTTTCCAAACAACAACAAAATCTGTGACAAAATAATTAAATGAAATAAATTTCAATTAGAACTGGGCCGGCCCGGGAACAGGCGCGGCCCACGACGCACGCGCGGCCCGCACGGACTCCCGCCCGCGCGCGGCTCTAACATGCGGGCCCCCGTGGTCGGTGACAGAGAACAGGGAGGGCGGCGAACCGCGAGCTCCGGCGAGCTCAAGCTCGTCGGAGGGGAGCTCACTCGGGAAATCAAACGCACCCACGCGTTCCCCATCACACGGTGCTTCGATTCGTGTAAGCAGGAGGGGTTGGGTTGGAGTGGAAGGGGCTCGTCACCATGAGCGGCGGCCAGTGAGGGTCGGGTGGCGGTGTACTGCCGCCGGTGAGGCCGCACGGTCCCATCTAAGCTCGGTACGAGCTTCACAGCAGCTAGGCGGAGCGATTGAGGTAGAAAGGGAAGACGGAGGGAGGCCCGAGCTACCACGGCCACGGTGAGCCTCCATGGCGGAGCTCCGGTGACCTCTCGGGAACGGGCGGAGGTAACAATGTGGCTCACCTCGGGCTCAATCAAAGCCGCCGGTGGGTCGAGGAGGTGTAGGGCGGTGAGGCGGAGGAACTGGCGTGATTTGGTGGCCGGTGGTGCGGTGGAAAACGTGCGCGAGCTCGCCGGAGGTGGAGCGGCAATGGCGGCTCTGTTCTGGCGTTTTGAAACCGGAAGAGGGAGGGGGAAGGAATGGAGGCAGCCTCGACGCGTCGTGGCGGTCTTGAAGGCGCCGTGGTCTGACCGGTGGGGCTAGGGCCGGCGTACGGCCGCCACCGCGTGTCCACGCGTCGGCGAGGCCCCGTGGCCGGTCGGCCACTTCTCCCTCTGACGAAACTGAATCGCGGTGAATGGTGCCATCGAGATTGACTGACAGAGCGAATTTGGAGGTGATTAACTCCTAAACCAGCTCGTTTCAGTGGAACCTCCAATTAACAAAGTTGTAGACCTATGTGAGCACTACAAGTTTGTAAAAGGCATCACGAGCTGGTTTGGTTTAGTTGGTGAGATACAGTGACATCAAGTGGTGCTCGGTGAAACTGAAATGTGATTTCAGTGGTTAAAACCGACTGAAACCCCAACTTCTTGACACTAACTCATAAACTATGGAGAACCAGACTTGGGTGATGTTGGCAATGTTGTAGAGCTACATGATGACTACAAGTTTGTCAATATGAGTGGAAGTCGGTTTGGCCTGGTTTGCAAACTACAAGCTTCTAAAGTAGGCCTCAGTAAAACTGGAGGGTCAATTTAAAGACTTAGAAAAAATTCTAAGTGTTGAGGCAGCCCCTCTAGCTGACTTGTGGGCCACTTTTGAGCATGTTCTGGTCAGTTTCATGAGATGGTCATATTGAGACTTTTGTTCCCCATAAAATTCTCTACAACTTTGCTTAAGGGTGCTCTTCCATGCAAGGTCTCTAAGCTAGACTTTTTAAATGGTCAAACTAGAGCATCCTAGGGCCAAATGGTGGTCAACCATCTCTTGGAGGGCATTTTTATAATTTTGATCAACATGAACCTTGCTCCAAGAGTTACCCTAAGTATAACTAAGGTGTTGTAGGACATAATTGGCTACTCTACCCTTTTGTTACACCAACTATCAAGTATCCCATAACATGGGCCAAACAAAACTTCTAGAAACAATCACATGTGTTGCATCACATAAAATAACAAACATGAATGATGCATGCTTATGCTTATGCAAATGCAATGCAATTATGGAGCTAAACACTTGAGGTGTTACAGCCCTCCCCCCTTATAAAAATCTCGTCCCGAGATTTGGAAAGCATACCATTTTTCATAGAATTCCTTATAACCATCCCGCAAATAATCTTCTCGTTCCCACGTAGCATCGCTCTCACTACCCTGATTACTCCACATCACTTTATACCACTTAACCACTTTGCTTCTAGTCACTCGTTCCTGGGTATCGATCACTCGGACTGGCTTTTCTTCATAGGTGAGGTCAGATTCAAGCCTGATATCTCCCAAAGGGACTTATTCCTCAGGAACTCGAAGACACTTTTTGAGCTGAGATACATGGAAAACGTTGAATATGGCGCTCATTTCAGGGGGTAACTGGATTTTGTACGCAACAGCTCCACTCTTGCCTATGATCTGGAAAGGACCCACGTATCTTGGTGCAAGTTTCCACTTAACACCAAAATGTTGGACACTCTTCATTGGAGAAACTTTCAGATAAACGAAGTCTCCAACTTCAAACTCGAGTGGCTTTCTACGACGATCAGCATAGCTTTTTTGTCTAGCTTGGGCTGCAGCCATGTGTTTCTGGATAGTACGGACTTGTTCCTCGGCTTCCTGGACAAAATCAATGCCATAATACCTCCTTTCACCAGCTTCTACCCAGTTTAGTGGGGTTCTACACTTACGACCGTACAAAGCTTCGAACGGGGCCATCTTAATACTCTCTTGGTAACTGTTATTGTACGAGAATTCGGCTAGAGGTAACCATTTTTCCCAAGAACCCTTGGATGAAATGACGCATGCCCGCAACAGATCTTCCAAGATTTGGTTAACTCGCTCCGTCTGACCAGACGTCTGGGGGTGATAAGCAGAGCTTCTCACTAACTTGGTTCCCAGAAGGTGATGCAAGTGCTCCCAAAAGCGAGCAGTGAACTGGGGACCACGGTCAGAAACGATAGTACGAGGTATCCCATGAAGCCGAACTATCTGATTGAAGTACAACTCAGCATAGTCAGTGGGACGATAGTCCACTCTAACTGGAATGAAATGAGCTGATTTGGTCAATCGATCAACAATTACCCAGATGGAGTTATGATTTTTGACAGTAGGAGGAAGTCCGACAATGAAATCCATGCTTATCTCTTCCCATTTCCAGCCTGGGATAGAAAGTGGTTGCAGTAACCCAGCTTTCATGTGTACCGCTTTAACTCTACAGCATGTGTCACATCTAGCAACGTATGCCGCTATCTCTTTCCGCATCTTGGTCCACCAATAAAGTGGCTTCAAATCATAATACATCTTATTACTACTAGGATGGATGGACAACTTGGACGAATGTGCTTTGGACAGGATCTGATCTCTAAGCTCTCGGTCCTTAGGTACCACTAATCTCTCCTTAAACCACAGCACATCCTCGTCATCTAACCTGAAATGCTTAGTTTCTTCCTCTTTCATCTTACGTTTTATGTGGAATATACCCGGATCAGTCTTTTGGAGCTCAATAATTCTGTTTCTGAGAGTACCACTGACAGTGATGTTGTACAAGACTGCTGGATGTAATAGACGGGATTGAAGAAAATCAGTTTCAACTAAGGAATGGCAATGAGACTTACGGCTTAAAGCGTCCGCAACCACATTTGCCTTGCCAGGATGATAGTGTACTTGAAGATTATAATCCTTAATTAACTCGAGCCATCTTCTCTGTCGCATATTTAACTCGGGTTGGGTGAAGATGTATTTGAGGTTTTTGTGGTCTGTATAGATATTGCAGACATTGCCCAGCAGATTATGCCGCCATACTTTCAAAGCATGAACAACTGCAGCCAGTTCTAAGTCATGCGTTGGATAATTCACCTCATGCTTCCGAAGTTGCCGCGAGGTATATGCAATTACTCGGCCTTCCTGCATCAAAACGCCTCCCAAACCTATGCCTGAGGCATCACAATAAACATCAAACGGTTTCTCGATGTCCGGTTGTGCCAACACCGGAGCCGAGGTTAGGAGGGTTCGCAGTTGGTGAAAAGCCGCATCACACTCAGGAGTCCAGACAAACCTGGTGTCTTTTTGCAGCAACCGAGTCATGGGTTTGGCTATTTTTGAGAAATCTGGGATGAAGCGACGATAATAGCCAGCCAACCCAAGAAAACTCCGGACCTCATGAACCGAAGTAGGAGCCTTCCAATTCAATACTTCTTGTACCTTAGTGGGATCCACCATAATTCCTCCATCGGACAACACATGCCCAAGGAAAGGTACTTCATGAAGCCAGAATTCACACTTACTGAACTTCGCATACAGTTGATGTTCACGCAGTCTGCTGAGGACAATACACAAGTGTTCAGCGTGTTCTTCCTCATTTTCAGAATATACCAAGATGTCATCAATAAACACCACCACAAACTTGTCCAATTCGGGCATAAACACCGAATTCATCAAGCACATGAAGTGTGCTGGGGCATTTGTCAGGCCAAAAGACATAACAAGATACTCATAAAGGCCGTATCTTGTCGAGAAGACTGTTTTTGGAATATCTTCAGGACGGATTTTAATCTGATGGTACCCAGACCTTAGATCAATCTTGGAAAAGACTTTAGCTTTGGACAACTGATCGAACAAGATATCGATACGCGGTAGAGGATACTTATTCTTAACAGTGACTGCATTCAGAGGTCTATAGTCTACGCACATCCGCAAGGTCTGATCCTTCTTCTTTACAAAGATAGCAGGGCATCCCCACGGAGACGAGCTAGGACGAATCAACTCCTTTTTCAAAAGTTCATTCAACTGCACCTTAAGTTCAGCTAGCTCATTCGGAGGCATCCTATAAGGTCTCCTAGAGATGGGTGCCGTGCCAGGCAACAACTCGATTTTAAATTCCATATCCCGATCCAGAGGGAGTCCCGACAAATCATCGGGAAAAACGTCCGGAAACTCATTTACTACGGGAATTTCAGCCAACGCCTTTGCTTGCACAGCATGAACTTCCCCCGACAATTCGACTTTTCTGGGAAGTTGTACTAGAAAACCCTTTTTATTTGTAGGATCTCTGAGCATAACTATCCGAGCGGATGTATCGATGAGTACCCCATTCTGACTCATCCAATTCATGCCCAAGATAACATCTATGTCTAAACCCGGTAAAACCAATAAAGCAAGCGAATAATTTCGCCCTTCTATCTCAAACTTAAGGTTCCCCACTACTTTATTTGTGGAAATATTCCCACTTGCTGCACTAATGCAATAACCCACACCTTCAACAGTATGTAACTTGTGTGCAAACTTTGATGCAAACTTAGGACTGATAAAGGAATGCGAAGCACCTGAATCAAAAAGTACCACGGCAGGGTGTTGGTCAACTAGGAACTTACCAGCAGTGACCACCTCACCAGATGGGATTTCCTCAATACTGTTATAATGAGCGTGTCCCTGACGGCCACCTTGGTTGACATTCTTCTTAGGGTAAGGACAGTTCCTGGCCCAATGGCCTGGCTTGTTGCAGTTCCAGCAAGGCATGTTGCTGGGAGGAACACTAGAGCTGCTCTGACCAGAATTTCTCTTCGGCAGAGCGACTGTATAAGCCTTGCGGAACCCAGTTTTTGCAGCAGGCTTCTTCTGTGGCGGACGGAACTTGGTATTCTGAGCAGGTGGGCGAGGGGAAGACCTAGGTGCAGCTGAGGCCCGAGACTGCGAAGCACTCGCCTCAAGGGCTCTTTTACGGCTCTTCGAGGTAGAATAAATAGCATTATTGTTCTCCTGGGTCAAAGCATCACTGATAAAATCATTGAAGGTAGTACACTTGCTAGTACCCATAGTCTTCATCAGCTTTGGGCCGAGGCCCCTTTTGAAGCTAGCAATTTTCTTGGCATCGGTATCCACAAACTCTGTGGCATACCTTGCCAGGTTGTTGAAAGATTGTAGATATTCAGTCAAGCTTTTATTTCCCTGCGACAGCCTCATGAATTCTGTGTGCTTGATTGCCATAAGACCTGGAGGAATATAGTTCCCACGGAATGCTGCCTTGAACTGGTCCCAAGCAACCGGGACATTTGTAGGCAGTGTAGAACGATAGTGGCTCCACCAAATACCCGCTGGACCATGCAGCTGATGAGAAGCATACTCCGTTTTTAGCTCATCGGTCAATCGAAGCAGACGAAACTTTTGTTCGATAGTGTTCAACCACTCGTCGGCTTGCAGTGGTTGTTCCGCCTCCTTAAAGAGCGGGGGCTTAGTATCAAGGAAGTCCTTGAAATCACTGTACTGATTGGGTTCTGGGCCCTGGCGGCCATGACGAGCCTCCCGATTGGCAAGTTGGCGCATAGCGTCCGCCAACATGCGCTGCCCTTCGACCACGGTCTGCATCAGCTCAGCCGGGGTAGGTGGTGGCGGAGGGGGTGGCTGTTCCTCATCCTCATTGCCACGACCCCGACGGAGATTGTACGACATCTACAAAATGCATAGCCAATGAGCACTGACGATGTGGGAAATTTGTAGATGAATTATTGCAAACATGTCAAACTGACTTCATGAAATTGACTTCTCAAATAATCAAGGCACAATAATTCATCACAACCGTACAATCCATTCAAGCGCATCAATTGATGCAATCATGCGAGGGAATCCATCAAGATGTATTTTGATAAAGGCTCACTTACAGAGGCACCACCGTGACTGAACCGTTTACTATAATACCTATGTGATTTTTGATTTTTTTTGGACTGTACTTGGATTCGATCTCGAAATTTTTAGTTGACTGTGAAAGGCTACTTCAAACTGACCACAAAGAGACTTCTCAATGGAGAGTTCCATGGTGGATCATGACTAGCCACCTCGATACCAGCGCGTGCCAAGCAGCACAGCCTTATGTCGCGCGCCATAGGAGGCTCTCGGTTTCGTCGTGGCACCGAAGGGTACTAATCGTAACACCATCATCGAACGCAACACAATAAGACATCCCATTGCGATCGAAATTGACAGGTTCCAACTAACATCCAGGAAACATAGGGTTCGACCTTACATCCCAAAGTCAAGTTATTACAAAACCGCACTCCCACACAGGGAGGGCACAAAAGATGGTCCTAACATCACAGATACGCGATGACTACTCTAAGCATCGTCCTCAGAGTCGGTGTCAAGGATCTCCCCGCCGTCCTCATCACTAACAGGCTCTAACTCTCGTCTTCTTCTTCTGGCGCTTCTTCTGGTGCGGCATCTTGGGGCCCATTGACCTCCACTTCATCATCATCTTCAGCCATGAAGATTCCCGAACCCATGTCCTCATCTGCATTATTGTTTCGAGGCAGCAGAGGATTAAGCTGGTTGTTCAGGCGGTGCACTTCTTCATGAAGGTTGTCATTGTATTCTTCAGCATTCTCCAACTGTTGCTCGAGCTCAAACTGACGAGCCCTCAGAACGTTCTCCTCGTGCCAGGCTTCATCCCTCTGGTTCATGACACAGACCAGCATGCGTTGACAGTTGCGATTGGCTACTGTCAACCTCTGGACTGCAAGCGTTTCCTGATCACGGTCACGGATCACTTGCTCCAGTTGCTGCCGCGCTGCATCCCTAGCAGCAGTTACTTCGGCCAACTCAGCCCGCAGCCTTTCCACCTCAGTGGGCTCGGGGTGGGGCTCACGTGGAGCTAGCTGGTGGCGAGGGACCCTTCCTCCGGTTGACTTACGGGCGGTGATCTTAGTACGTGTCATCTGTATCAACAAGATATGACTTAAAGTGAGGATCATTTAGGGGATATGAAATTTAATTTAGTCAGGACTATTGAAATTTTTAAGGAGGGAGTAAATGACATGTATGATATAATTAAACATGATGCATGCACGTTCCGTACGCCCTCTCACCTTAGTAGAAAACTAAAGTTCTAACGCTAGGCGGTGGCATACATACGTTCTCTCATATAAGCGAAACTATCGGTCTACTCGTTACGCTGTTAGTGTACCTGCAGAAAATCTCATTGCAGCCCAACAATTTCTAAAATAAACATACAAGAAAGCAGTAAACTAAATACTTTCCATATACACATCCCCTGATGTATATATTTCAGTATCAAAGCTACCCGATTTATAGATGCCCACAATTAAGTGCTTACATAATTACATGGTTTGAACATGTAAGTATACAAGTCACCAAAACTACTCTCCCCTAGACCGCCGGTTGGACGATCATGCTCTCACAACTCACACTTACCAGAGCGTCGAGGCAATTGATCCATACATTACCACCCAAGTGGATGGCATCCATACAATATCACGCCGTATGGACGACGAAACAAAAACAAACAAGGCCCCCAAGTTAGTCTTTATAATAAGCCACCTAAGAGTCCTTATTTGGGCTAAGGGATGTGATCACTGGCATACCTATAAAAATAATTTTTTTATAGTTTAACCCTTTTCGTAAACAAATACTTTTGTTTTTTTTATTACTCGTAAGATGTGTTTAATGTTGAATTATGCTCCGGTACCAGCTGTAACAGAACCGACCAAATTATAAGAGCACAAGTACAAAAACAAGCACCGAAGCGCTCAAATTTTCGAACTTGAGCCCATATAATTCCGGTAGTCAATCGAAACCACGAAGGATTTCAAACCAAACTGCTTACAACCAGGATCGCATCATTCAACATACACATCATACGTTACATTTCACAAGTAGTTCCGAATAAGTTTACACCACGGAGTTGCAATTATTACAAACCAAGTTTGGAAAGTAGCGGAAGCATAACACACACACCAGTTGATTAACTACTACCAGTCTTGTTGATCGACAACCCGCAAAAGCATGAGGAAAGTACATAAAGACGATCACGCCCTAGTGATCTAGTCATCATCACCCGCAGGGTGGAGACACGTCTTGCAGAAGCCTTGATAGAACATATCATCTGCAACAGGGGGGAATAAACCCTGAGTATTGGAATGTACTCAGCTAGACTTACCCGTCATAAACCAGAAATAATATGACACCAAGGATTATGCAAGGCTTACACAAGAGGCTAGCTGACACCACATTTGCATAAAGGCATAAGTAGTTGAAACTCTTACAACCTGTACTAGCAGTTATTTTTAGCATTTACCTGTCATCTATCTTAGCACCTGTACTAAACATGCACTTGATTATCATCAAACAATTATTAACATTATTTCCATAGCAGGTATAAATTGTGGCAACATTGTATCATTCACTTAACCATCCGTTCAATTAATGAGATCTACGTTGCCGCTGCTCAAGTCAAGTGCTCACTAACCGGGAGCGACGGTGATTCGAATCGAATTCCTATCCAGCTGGAGGGGTATTTCTAACACTCACCGTGCAGACCCCTGCCAGGGTCGCACAGGCCACCTTTTCATATGATTCAGGAATCGCGGGTCCGAATGATGTCGCAACCCCAAGGGCGACACTCTGCCAGGTGATAGGGACTCTAACCCCCCTTGGTCTCACACCAATGTCCCCAAGCACATCCTTTCTCTCCTCCAAGAAGCAACCTACCATTCGATTCTCGGCCTGAATCACATTACTCAGCTTCACGGTCGGAACGACTTATCCGGCCAACTAAGTGTTAGACTGCGTTCAACATGACTCAAGGACGTACAGCGAATCGGTCCTTAAACGACTTAGACAGGCATAGCTCCACACCCAAGACCTGAAGTGTCTTGCGGCTGTACTATCGAACTCCCGCCCAGTCTCAATTTCATTTTAAAGCATGGTTCCATCCACGATAGCCATAAAGCCACTCGTGACTCCTTCCTACATCTCGCGGATGACCGGAAATCACCCGACTTCTACCGTACTAAGCAGGGCTAAGCATTGACACGTGCCTAAACCTAAATTAGGATTTAAGTACGATATCTGGACAAGGACAGGTGTAATGCAACAATTGTTTTCACCCAATTCCTACTACTTAATGCAGTAAACAATTAAAAGCACTCAAGATATATTTATAAAATGATGGGTTCAGCATGCACCGGGGCTTGCCTTTGAGAAAAGTTGAAGGCCGGTGGTCAGGACACTCGGGTAGATCTTCTGCAGGAGCTTCCCCGACGTTTGGTTCTTCTGCTGATTCCTCCGGCTGATTCTGGATCTCCTCTGGTATCACTTGTTCGAATTCGAGGAGTGTTACCCCCTCCGAAACACCTATTGCATGAGTGCATAATAAATCTCATGGATGCATAGTGAAAGATGCAGTATGCTCGGAATGAAATGCATTACCACACTTTTAAAGCTCTATTCAAATCACTTCAAAAGAGTAGGTGCAAATTTCCTCTCCGGTAGAGAAGTACTCACCTAATCTACTCAATCTAAGATAAAGCTGCTCTTCTTCAGTTAAGGTCCTAACACCTAACAATTATAAGAGTAGCATTTCTTAGGATACCACACCACACCCAATCAGCAAAATACCACAGTAAACATTCTGGACAGCAGCTACTTGTTTTTAACATAACTGGAGATTCCCAACTCCAAAAGATATAATCTAAGATAATCTGGAAAGCCTAAGAAATGCACTACAATTCATTTTCAGACCTCAACCCCAAATTCCTAAGTCTTCCATGTCGAATTTCATAAGTTTCAGAATCTATCCTCTCTAGACAGAGAGTAGCCAATTCTGGACTGTCACTTTAAACAGCAATAACTCTCAAACTACTAAGCCAAATGCTCCCAAATTCTGACACAAGCTAGTTTATCAAGTTTACTACAACTTTGGTATTTACAAGTTTTCCAGCAACCATTTTTATCAAAGGTCAAACTTAGAAATACTACCAGCTGTTCAGAAAACCTAAAACTGCAAAGATTAAATATTTATTGATGTGGCAAAAGTTCCCTAAGACCAAACTAATGCTACCAAAAGTTCACATGGGTTACAAAAACACCAGAAAGTAAGGTGTGCCCACCTAGAATATTTATTTATACTCATTTCTTAATTTACTTAATTAATTAGGTGGAATTTTAAACATATATGTAAACTGCTCCTAAATTTCTACAAAAATTACAGAGGACTCTCTGACCCAAAAAGAGACTACTGTAAAAATTTGAACTAATTTTATTCACAAGAACTCCCTATACAAATTCACAAGTCCAAAAAGGCTGATTTTTGTATAATTAATAAATCATATTGAAAGGTATCAAACAACAGATTTCCTAATTTTCTTGGACACTTTAGGGTACCAAGACATTCTCCAAAAAGTTACAAGAACATTGCACATGTAGAAAAATTACTAAAATTCATTCAATTATTTCTTAGAATAACAAGATAGCCTTATAACTTGAAAAGTATTTAAGCACTAATGCCCAAATTTTTACCAGAGCTAGGGCAAGTATAAAGTAACCTACCCACCAAATTTCATGATTTTTGGGATACTACAGCTCAAGTTATAAATTTAACAAACTTGCATGCATTTCAAAACACATTTAAAAGATCTATTAAATTCTCCCAGAATTTAAACATCAAATACCAGATCTGTATTTTTCTAAGATACTACACATCATGTAGATCATAACAAAATTTATCTCATGAGTTTTGAGCAAGTACAACCCTAGATCTACATTTTCCAAACAACAACAAAATCTGTGACAAAATAATTAAATGAAATAAATTTCAATTAGAACTGGGCCGGCCCGGGAACAGGCGCGGCCCGCACGGACTCCCGCCCGCGCGCGGCACTGACATGCGGGCCCCCGTGGTCGGTGACAGAGAACAGGGAGGGCGGCGAACCGCGAGCTCCGGCGAGCTCAAGCTCGTCGGAGGGGAGCTCGCTCGGGAAATCAAACGCACCCACGCGTTCCCCATCACACGGTGCTTCGATTCGTGTAAGCAGGAGGGGTTGGGTTGGAGTGGAAGGGGCTCGTCACCATGAGCGGCGGCCGGTGAGGGTCGGGTGGCGGTGTACCGCCGCCGGTGAGGCCGCACGGTCCCATCTAAGCTCGGTACGAGCTTCACAGCAGCTAGGCGGAGCGATTGAGGTAGAAAGGGAAGACGGAGGGAGGCCCGAGCTACCACGGCCACGGTGAGCCTCCATGGCGGAGCTCCGGTGACCTCTCGGGAACGGGCGGAGGTAACAATGTGGCTCACCTCGGGCTCAATCAAAGCCGCCGGTGGGTCGAGGAGGTGTAGGGCGGTGAGGTGGAGGAACTGGCGTGATTTGGTGGCCGGTGGTGCAGTGGAAAACGCGCGCGAGCTCGCCGGAGGTGGAGCGGCAATGGCGGCTCGGTTCTGGCGTTTTGAAACCGGAAGAGGGAGGGGAAAGGAATGGAGGCAGCCTCGACGCGTCGTGGCGGTCTTGAAGGCGCCGTGGTCTGACCGGTGGGGCCAGGGCCGGCGTACGGCCGCCACCGCGTGTCCACGCGTCGGCGAGGCCCCGTGGCTGGTCGGCCACTTCTCCCTCTGATGAAACTGAATCGCGGTGAATGGTGCCATCGAGATTGACTGACAAAGCGACTTTGGAGGTGATTAACTCCTAAACCAGCTCGTTTCAGTGGAACCTCCAATTAACAAAGTTGTAGACCTATGTGAGCACTACAAGTTTGTAAAAGGCATCACGAGCTGGTTTGGTTTAGTTGGTGAGATACAGTGACATCAAGTGGTGCTCGGTGAAACTGAAATGTGATTTCAGTGGTTAAAACCGACTGAAACCCCAACTTCTTGACACTATAACTCATAAACTATGGAGAACCAGACTTGGGTGATGTTGGCAATGTTGTAGAGCTACATGATGACTACAAGTTTGTCAATATGAGTGGAAGCCGGTTTGGCCTGGTTTGCAAACTACAAGCTTCTAAAGTAGGCCTCAGTAAAACTGGAGGGTCAATTTAAAGACTTAGAAAAAATTCTAAGTGTTGAGGCAGCCCCTCTAGCTGACTTGTGGGCCACTTTTGAGCATGTTCTGGTCAGTTTCTGTAAGGTCCAAATGGCTAGAGGGGGGGGTGAATAGCCTATTTAAAATTCTACAAACTTCACTAAACAACCACGTTAGTATAAAAGATGGCTAAGCTAATTCTAGCACTAGCTCAACTATACTATGCAAGCCACCTATACAATTCTAGTGAAGCAAGGCTATGATCTCTAATACACACCAACAAGGCTAAGTCACTAAGCTACTTACTCCTATGTGATAAAAGCTACACTAGGACTAATACAAGAAAGTAAAGAGCAAGTGACTTGATTCTTATACCAACGATGTAGAGAAGTAATGCACTTGAAGAATCAATCACAATGATCAACCACAAGAGAAATCCTTGGCAAAGAGATGACACAATATTTTTTACCGAGGTTCACTTGCTTTCCGGCAAGCTACTCCTCGTTGTGGCGATGCACCCACTTGTCGGTTCGCGAGCTAATCGACTATCAAGAGTCGAGCCCTCGGCGGGTGCCGCACAACCGCACACAAGATGGGGATCCTCCAAGCCACGAGCTCCACTAGAGTATCCAATTTGCGAACTCCCGCGGGGAAGGATCAAGAACCCCTTACAACACTTGGTGAAGGCTCCAACAATCTCCAATTGCGAGCTCAATCACCTCCGCTGCTCCAAGCCATCTACCGTGTCGGGAAACACGGAAGAGTAACAAGAAATCCACAGCAACTCGAAGATCAAGTGCCTCTAGAATGCAACTCTCAAGCAATGCACTTGAATCTCACTCAATCTCACTCAAGATGTGCAATCAATCAAAGAGATGAGTGGAGGGGTTGTTCTCTAGCTCAAAGGATGTTTCTAGGTCTCAAAATGTGCAAGAGTTACCCTCAAACCCCGGACATCCTCTATTTATAACGAAGGGGTACGTAGCTAGCCGTTACGGACGACGCAGCGAAAATCGCGCTGACCGAACGCTCCGGTCAGGGTGACCGGACGCGTCCGGTCACTACACGACAAACGTGAATAGCGCGCATCAGAACTAGCCGTTGCCCTGACCAGACGCGCTTAACCGTATGACCGGACGCGACAGTGCCAGCGTCCGGTCGCGTTCCAGTAAGCTCCCGCTGCGACCGAACGCGTCCGATCACACGTGACCGGACACGCCGTGCGTCCGATCGTCACTCCGCTTCGCTTTGCCCCTCTGGACGCCTGACCGGACGCTCCGGTTCCGTGAGGGACCGGACGCGCCGGTCGCGCGCTTTTCTTTTACGCCCAGTTGAACTGACCGGACGCGCTGGTCAGGCCAGACCAGCGTCCGGTCACAAACCCTAAGCGCGCTGCGTTTGAACTGACCGGACGCGTCCGGTCAAACCGGGACCGCGTCCGGTGCAGCGTCCGGTCAACGCAGTGACCTCCGTTCGCCTCCGTTTCTTTTCCGACTTACGACGCAGTAGAAAATAGGCGTTTCACTTCCCCAAAAAGCGCCGAATCCCGCCTCGCAAGCTTGGCGGGAGGGAGAGAGGAACCCAAACCCCTCTCTACCGCTTGAACTCCACTGCCTTCGCAAATGTGCTAACACCACCAAGTGTACACCACCATGTGCATGTGTGTTAGCATTTCATAAACATTTTCCAAGGCGTTATGTTAGCTCTTTACTAGATCCTAAATGCATATGCTCAAGACATTGATCTAGTGGCACTTGATTCCCGAGCTAACTGTGATTGCCCCTCTTGATAGTCGGCTATGTATCCTAAATCCGGTCAATCACTTCTCTACTCATCTTAGACCGGCAAAAGGAAAACCCTATGGTTATACCTTTGCCTTGCGCTCTTAGATCCTTCTCTTCCACTTGATCATCATGTCCATCATATTATGTGCCTTCCATCATGATCAACATTTCATGTCCATGCACCATCTCCTTGTGATCTTGTGGCCACCACTCCTTGCCACGTACACCTTCATCACATGTGTTGCTTATGCCTAACTCAAAACACTTAACACATGGCATTAGCACCTTGGTGTCATTAATTACCAAAACCAAATTTGGGCTTTCAATCTCCCCCTTTTGGGTAATTGATGACAACCATCACAAAGATATGAAATGAAATTAATTTTCAATTTCGATAGTATTAGCTCCCCCTACATATGTGCTTCCATGAGTTTGGTTCAATTGTGCACATATGTATGGATTTGAATTTTGGGAGAGTTACTACTATCAAATTGATGCTAAGGTATATAGAATGGACCTTTGAAGCGTGATACCAATCGGAGTTGCCTTTATATACCATCCTTAGCATCGATGTAGCTAGACACCACTTGTAATTCATCACTTGTAAAGATCACAAACACTAAAGTACCTCGTGAGATCAACATTATAAGTAAAGGTGTCTAGATACCACTTGTAAAGCTACTCTCAACAAATCATCATTCAAGTTCTATTTCTAGCGATCACCATACAATCATGAATATGAATTTAAGCTTTGCAATGCAACAATTCATCATGTAAATGCACATACAAATGCAACAAATAATTCATGAGCTTGCTCCCCCTACTTGTGTGCTTAATTTTTAATTTCTCTCCCCTTACTATATCTTTCTCCCCCTTTGTGACTTTTCTATCTTTGTGACTTTTCTCTCCCCCTTTGTCAACAATCACCAAAAGGTGCCAATTTTAGTGAGAGATAAGTCAATCAATATGAGGGAGTCCAAATTATGGTTCAATCTAGATCACTTGCCTAGAATATGTAATTCGGTTTGATCCAAGGACAAGCTTCTTCACACCTCGTAAAGTATAAGGGTTATCTTGACCATGTTGAATTACACATCATGAGCTCATTTTCTAGATTTAACACTAGGTTTGCAAGCCCACAAACATGTCATATGCTACCACTAGATCAATCAAAACATAGAAGCAATAGTGGTACCATATATACATTAAACTCATTTGATTTTCATGAATGAGCCTATTTGTCATGCAAATATGTCTATATGTTCTAACCATGTCCTTAGCAAAGTATGAATGATATGCCAAACAACTTTACCTTGCTATGTCGGAGGAGAGGCATGTTATATAATAATGTGGGGGTGCACTCATTTCAAGTTGGAGAAGTCAAGTATGTTCAATTCATTCTTCAACTTGTAAAACCTCTTTTCATCAAGTGGCTTTGTGAATATGTCGGCTAGTTGATCTTCGGTGCCAATGCTCTCAATGCTAATATCACCCTTTTGTTGATGGTCTCTTATGAAGTGATGCCTTATGTCAATGTGCTTCGTTCTTGAATGTTGAACCGGATTTTGAGTCATCTTGATAGCACTTTCATTGTCACAAAACAAAGGCACATTCTTGAATTTGATTCCAAAGTCATTCAAGGTTGCTTTCATCCAAAGCAATTGTGCACAATAACTACCGGCACTAATGTATTCGGCCTCGGCGGTAGATAGTGCAACACTATTTTGTTTCTTTGATGACCATGAAACAAGAGACCTTCCAAGCAATTGACAAGTGCCACTTGTGCTCATTCTATCAATCTTGCATCCACCATAGTCGGAGTCCGAATATCCAATCAACTCAAAATTTGACCCCTTTGGAAACCATAATCCAACATCATGAGT
Organism: Saccharum hybrid cultivar R570; assembly: GCA_038087645.1. Lineage (NCBI taxonomy): Eukaryota > Viridiplantae > Streptophyta > Magnoliopsida > Poales > Poaceae > Saccharum > Saccharum hybrid cultivar. The sequence continues at coordinate 29,590,155 of JAQSUU010000066.1, read as the reverse complement.
GCCCTTAAGATATCTCAATATCCTCTTGGTTGCTTTCAAGTGACTTTCTCTAGGTGAAGCTTGATATCTTGCACACTTGCACACACTAAACATCACATCCGGCCTTGAAGCGGTGACATAGAGCAAACTTCCAATCATAGACCGGTATTGCTTTTGATCTACCATGTTGCCACTTGCATCAATACCCAATTGATCATTTGTGCCCATTGGTGTACTCATTGGCTTAGCATCTTGCAATCCAAACTTCTTGATCATGTCCTTGATGTACTTGCCTTGACTTACAAAAGTGCCATTCTTCATTTGCTTGATTTGAAGTCCAAGGAAGTAACTAAGCTCTCCAATCATAGACATCTCAAACTCATTTGCCATCATATTTCCAAACTCTTCACAAAAGTCTTGATTTGTTGATCTAAAGATAATATCATCCACATAGATTTGCAACACAAACAAGTCATTTCCAAGCTTCTTGGTGAAGAGAGTGGTGTCAACCTTTCCCATCTTGAACCCTTTAGAGAGAAGAAAACCCCTCAACCTCTCATACCATGCTCTAGGTGCTTGCTTCAAACCATACAATGCCTTCTTGAGCTTGTAAACATGGTCGGGCTTCTTGTTATTTTCAAAACCGGGAGGTTGCTCAACATAAACTTCTTCATTGATGTAGCCATTGAGAAATGCACTCTTGACATCCATTTGATAGAGCTTGATGTTGTGTGCACAAGCATATGCTAATAAGATTCTAATTGCCTCCAATCTTGCAACCGGTGCATATGTCTCTCCAAAGTCAAGACCTTCAATTTGTGTGTAACCTTGTGCTACCAATCTTGCTTTATTTCTCACAACTACACCATCTTGATCTTGCTTGTTTCTAAAGACCCACTTAGTACCAATCACATTATAGTTTTTCGGCCTTTCAACAAGTTCCCAAACTTGATTTCTAGTGAAGTTGTTTAGCTCTTCATGCATGGCATTTACCCAATTGGAATCCTTCAATACATCTTCTATTTTCTTAGGTTCTTCAAGTGACACAAATGAGTAATGCTCACAAAAGGATGCTAGCCTTGATCTAGTTTGAACACCACTTTGAATTCTACCAATGATTTGGTCCAATGGATGATCTCTTGCAATGCTAGTAGGTTGGAGTATTGGGAGTTGATTACTTCCACTTGCTTGACCTTGATCTTGCACTTCATCATGAGAACCACTAGAGCTTGCTTGATTTGTATCAATTTGAACATTTTGGTTGATCACATGAGTGTCATCATCATCAACTTGCCTTGGCCTTATGTCACCAATGTCCATATTCTTCATTGCATTGGACAATTGATCTCCTCTCACATCATCAAGGTTTTGAACTTCATTTTGAGATCCTTGGGTTTCATCAAACTCAACATCATGAACTTCTTCCAACGTGCCATTTGTGAGATTCCAAACTCTATATGCTTTGCTTGTGGTAGAATAACCAAGTAAGAACCCTTCATCACATTTCTTTTCAAACTTGCTCAATCTAGTGCCTTTCTTGAGAATATAGCATTTGCAACCAAACACTCTAAAGTATGCAATGTTGGGCTTTCTTCCATTCAATAGCTCATATCATATGGTGTCTTTCCAAGCTTTCCATGGCAATAGAGACGGTTGCTACAATAGCAAGCCGTGTTGATGGCTTCACTCCAAAATGAATGACTCACATTGTATTCACTAAGCATTGATCTAGCCATGTCAATCAAAGTTCTATTCTTCCTTTCAACTACACCATTGGATTGAGGAGTGTATGTTGGTGAGAATTGATGTCCAATTCCAAGATCATCACATAAATCTTCAATTCTTGTGTTCTTGAACTCACTACCATTGTCACTTCTAATCTTCTTGATGGTAGTCTCAAACTCATTTTGCACTCTCTTGACAAATGATTTGAATAGATCATGTACATCACTCTTGTCATAAAGAAAGAACACCCAAGTGTATCTAGTGTAGTCATCAACAATCACAAAACCATACTTGTTTCCACCAATGCTAGTGTATGTTGTTGGCCCAAACAAGTCCATGTGCAATAGCTCAAATGCCTTTGAAGTGCTCATTTCACTCTTACTAGGATGTGTATTTCCAACTTGTTTGCCGGCTTGACAAGCACTACAAGGTTTATCCTTCTCAAAGGTCACATCCTTCAATCCTCTAACTAAGTCATGCCTCAAAAGTTTGTTCAATTGTTTCATTCCAACATGACCAAGCCTTCTATGCCATAACCAACCCATACTAGATTTGCTAAGCAAGCATGATGACAATTGTGTCTCACTATCATTGAAGTCAACCAAGTATAAGCTACCATGTCTAAATCCTTTGAATATCAAGTTTGATCCATCAACACTTATGACTTCAATATCATCACTACCAAATATGCACTTGAAGCCAAGATCACAAAGTTGTGCCACCGACAAAAGATTGAAATCCAAGCTCTCAACTAGCAACACATTAGATATGCTCATGTCATTTGAAATAGCAATTTTACCAAGCCCCTTGACTTTGCCTTTCTTGTTGTTGCCGAAAGTGATAGCATCAAAACCACCATTTTGACTTGTATCAATTGATTTGAACATACATGAATCATCGGTCATATGTTGAGTGCACCCACTATCAAGTACCCAATGCCTTCCTCCGGCTTTGTAATTGACCTACAAGATAAGATCAATTCTTTTTAGGTACCCAAACTTGTTTGGGTCCTCCAAGGTTAGTGACCAAGCTCTTTGGTACCCAAATGGCTTTCTTCTTTGAGCCCATCCATGGTGCACCAATGAACTTAGCATGAACACCATTTGTACCCTTGGTAAGTATATAGAAAGAATCAAACTTAATTGAGGATACTTTAGCATTGGATTTCTTGTTCATGCAATGTTGCTCTATGTGACCAACTTGCTTGCAACTTTTGCAATAGCTACCATTGTTCTTCACAAAACGAGTCTTGTGAGGAGCAAAAGCGGCTTTGCCTTTCTTGGGGTTATAGCCCAATCCCTCTTTATAGAGAGAAGCTCTTTGGCTACCCAAGCACATAAGCAAGTGGTCCTCACCACCATAAGCCTTAGCTAAGGTGTGATTGAGCTCTTTTATCTCCTTCTTGAGATTTTTATTCTCAACTATAAGTGTGGAGTCACAAGTGAAACCGTCACTACTAGATGAGGATGATGTAGATGAGCTACATGAAGGGTTAGTGGGAGCAACAACAATAGGCTTATGAAAAGATTCATCAATTATATCACATGATATGCCTATGTTGCAAGTTTTAGCTTTCTCAACATTAGTTGGCATGTTTTCACATTTTTCAACTAGAGAGGAATGAGCTTCTTCAAGCTTAGTGTGAGACTTTTGAAGCTTCTTATGGTCTACCTTTAGACTCTCATAAGATGCCCTAAGCTCATCAAGTTCTTGCATAAGGTTTTTCTTTTCCTTAAGCAAGCCCTTGCACTCCTTTCTAGATTCTTTAAAGTATTGAGTGCAATCTTCTAGCATAGTGATTAGTTCATTTTTAGTGAATTCTTCTTCATCACTATCACTATCACTATCATGATCACTCTCATCATCGGATGATACCTTAGCGGCCTTAGCCATGAAGCACGATGGAGTGTCGAAGAGAGAGACCTTCTCTTGGATAGCAATGCTAGCATGTCCCTTCTTCTTACTCTTGTAGTCATCCTCATCATCACTTGAGGAATCATCACTATCCCATGTAGCAACGTGAGAATCATTCTTCTTTTTATGAGAGCTCTCCTTCTTTTCTTGCTTCTTCTTTAGCTTCTTCCTCTCCTTCTTGATAGCATCTTCATCATCACTATCATAAGGATACTTTGCAATGAGATGGTCCTTGCTATGGCATCTAAAGCATCTCATGTTATGCTCATTCTTCTTAGATGAGTTCTTCCTCCTCCTTGCACGATAGTCCTTCTTCTTCATGAATTTGCCAAATTGCTTGACAAAGAGAGCCATCTTCTCATCAATGTCATCACTATCACAAGAGCTTGAGTCTTCTTCACTTGATGATTCAATTTTGGATTTGCCCTTGGATGTGGTGGCTTTGAATGCCACACTCTTCTTCTTTTCATCATCTTTCTTCTCATTCTCCTTCTTCTTCTTGACCAACTCATCCTTCTCATCATCTTCTCTATATGAATCATCGGTCATCACTTCTTAAAATATTTGTTGAGGAGTTGAATCCTTCAATGTAGTCCTCACTAGCACGGTGATCAATGTATCAAACCTCTTAGGCAAGCTTCTCAAAAACTTCATAGAGAATTGATTGTCCTTGACTTCCTCACCAAGTGCCTTGAGCTCATTGACAATGACTTGCAATCTATGAAACATCTCCGGTACACTTTCATCATCTTGCATCTTGAAGCTTGAAAATTTTTCTTGCAAGATATATGCTTTAGCGGTCTTTGTGCCTTCGGTTCCCTCAAATGTTTCTTCTAGCTTGGCCCAAGCATCATGAGCGATCTCAATGTTCTTTACTTGCTCAAAGGTCTTGTCATCTAGTGCCTCATGAAGAGCACTAATGGCAATGTCATTGCATTGAAGCTTCTTCTCCTCCACCGGTGTAGGTGCTTCCGGATTAGCAACCTCAAATTTTGCTTCGGTGACCTTCCACACTTCTCTATTGATTGACTTGAGGTGTGCGGTCATCTTAACCTTCCAATATGCATAATTTGTTCTATCAAAGTGAGGTGCCTTCTTGGTGTTGTTGATGTGCAAGCTTAACTGAGCCATTTCTTTTTTTTCACCGTAGGTTGTTAAGCCACAAAAAAAACGGTGCCTCGGCTCCGATACCACTTGTAAGGTCCAAATGGCTAGAGGGGGGGTGAATAGCCTATTTAAAATTCTACAAACTTCACTAAACAACCACGTTAGTATAAAAGATGGCTAAGCTAATTCTAGCACTAGCTCAACTATACTATGCAAGCCACCTATACAATTCTAGTGAAGCAAGGCTATGATCTCTAATACACACCAACAAGGCTAAGTCACTAAGCTACTTACTCCTATGTGATAAAAGCTACACTAGGACTAATACAAGAAAGTAAAGAGCAAGTGACTTGATTCTTATACCAACGATGTAGAGAAGTAATGCACTTGAAGAATCAATCACAATGATCAACCACAAGAGAAATCCTCGGCAAAGAGATGACACAATATTTTTTACCGAGGTTCACTTGCTTCCCGGCAAGCTACTCCTCGTTGTGGCGATGCACCCACTTGTCGGTTCACGAGCTAATCGACTATCAAGAGTCGAGCCCTCGGCGGGCGCCGCACAACCGCACACAAGATGGGGATCCTCCAAGCCACGAGCTCCACTAGAGTATCCAATTTGCGAACTCCCGCGGGGAAGGATCAAGAACCCCTTACAACACTTGGTGAAGGCTCCAACAATCTCCAATTGCGAGCTCAATCACCTCCGCTGCTCCAAGCCGTCTACCGTGTCGGGAAACACGGAAGAGTAACAAGAAATCCACAGCAACTCGAAGATCAAGTGCCTCTAGAATGCAACTCTCAAGCAATGCACTTGAATCTCACTCAATCTCACTCAAGATGTGCAATCAATCAAAGAGATGAGTGGAGGGGTTGTTCTCTAGCTCAAAGGATGTTTCTAGGTCTCAAAATGTGCAAGAGTTACCCTCAAACCCCGGACATCCTCTATTTATAACGAAGGGGTACACAGCTAGCCGTTACGGACGACGCAGCGAAAATCGCGCTGACCGGACGCTCCGGTCAGGGTGACCGGACGCGTCCGGTCACTACACGACAAACGTGAATAGCGCGCGTCAGAACTAGCCGTTGCCCTGACCAGACGCGCTTAACCGTATGACCGGACGCGACAGTGCCAGCATCCGGTCGCGTTCCAGTAAGCTCCCGCTGCGACCGGACGCGTCCGATCACACGTGACCGGACGCGCCGCGCGTCCGATCGTCACTCCGCTTCGCTCTGCCCCTCTGGACGCCTGACCGGACGCTCCGGTTCCGTGAGGGACCGGACGCGCCGGTCGTGCGCTTTTCTTTTACGCCCAGTTGAACTGACCGGACGCACTGGTCAGGCCAGACCAGCGTTCGGTCACAAACCCTAAGCGCGCTGCGTTTGAACTGACTGGACGCGTCCGGTCAAACCGGGACCGCGTCCGGTGCAGCGTCCGGTCAACGCAGTGACCTCCGTTCGCCTCCGTTTCTTTTCCGACTTACGGCGCAGTAGAAAATAGGCGTTTCACTTCCCCAAAAAGCGCCGAATCCTGCCTCGCAAGCTTGGCGGGAGGGAGAGAGGAACCCAAACCCCTCTCTACCGCTTGAACTCCACTGCCTTCGCAAATGTGCTAACACCACCAAGTGTACACCACCATGTGCATGTGTGTTAGCATTTCATAAACATTTTCCAAGGCGTTATGTTAGCTCTTTACTAGATCCTAAATGCATATGCTCAAGACATTGATCTAGTGGCACTTGATTCCCGAGCTAACTGTGATTGCCCCTCTTGATAGTCGGCTATGTATCCTAAACCCGGTCAATCACTTCTCTACTCATCTTAGACCGGCAAAAGGAAAACCCTATGGTTATACCTTTGCCTTGCGCTCTTAGATCCTTCTCTTCCACTTGATCATCATGTCCATCATATTATGTGCCTTCCATCATGATCAACATTTCATGTCCATGCACCATCTCCTTGTGATCTTGTGGCCACCACTCCTTGCCACGTACACCTTTATCACATGTGTTGCTTATGCCTAACTCAAAACACTTAACACATGGCATTAGCAACTTGGTGTCATTAATTACCAAAACCAAACTTGGGCTTTCAGTTTCATGAGATGGTCATATTGAGACTTTTGTTCCCCATAAAATTCTCTACAACTTTGCTTAAGGGTGCTCTTCCATGCAAGGTCTCTAAGCTAGACTTTTTAAATGGTCAAACTAGAGCATCCTAGGGCCAAATGGTGGTCAACCATCTCTTGGAGGGCATTTTTGTAATTTTGATCAACATGAACCTTGCTCCAAGAGTTACCCTAAGTATAACTAAGGTGTTGTAGGACATAATTGGCTACTCTACCCTTTTGTTACACCAACTATCAAGTATCCCATAACATGAGCCAAACAAAACTTCTAGAAACAATCACATGTGTTGCATCACATAAAATAACAAACATGAATGATGCATGCTTATGCTTATGCAAATGCAATGCAATTATGGAGCTAAACACTTGAGGTGTTACACCACCTCACCCCGAGCTTCTAGAATGTTCCTCCTACACCTCCTAGGGTCCCATCTACGTCCAATTGAAGTCGGTTTATCCTACGGTGGTCGAGGGAGGTCACACAAATCAATGAAATGGCAGTTACTTGGCCTCTACTACACCTCGGCCTATATAAGGATGCCCCTACCCCCTCCAGGAGGCCATCTCTCATTTACATCATGGCACAACACCAGAGAATTAGAGCTAGACTCTCCAATGTAGTAGATTAGTTTTAGTTGAGAGTTAGAGAGAGTCGGGCTATCCTCAGGTTCTAGAGAATTCTTCGGAGGTCTAGTATATCTTTGTATCTTACCTTTGCAAGACTTATGCTTTAATATATTTATCTTCTCTATTTACTTGTATGCCTTCATATGTGTAGTTAGTATAGTTGTTATACTTTTGCATGGGATCTCCGCTCGTATTGAGTGCGCTAGTTATCATGTGTGACTAGAGTAGTAATCGCTGGTGTAGACATGATGTCTAGACTATAGGTTACCTGAGATTGCACCCAGTCCCACAAATAGTTGCGGTAGCCCCAGAGGTGACAGATCTGACCAAGCCTTTGTAATCCACACCATGTTCGGATTAGTGTTCGTAGCGCTTTTTGGCAGCCTTCCTCTGACTACCCCCTTCCCAGTCTTTTCGAGAGTCAGAAAGGTACTATTGCTCCAAAGTGTTATTGTGTGATTGCTATATCTACCTATATTTTAGTTATCATAGAACCAAAGTAATAGAGAAGTATTTAGGAATCTTGAGCTCTCCCACTGTCCTCTCAATTTAGCCATGCTACTCTTTTATCATGGAATTCTCCTATGTGTGTGTCATTATGCATAACTCCTATCATTTATCATTTACCCGTCCTTTAGTCTAGTTGGTATATTAAGTTAGTAGATGCATGATGGTGAATTATTAGCTTCGTTAACCATTGTTTCTCTGTGGATAAATACGATACTCTGGAATACTCTCGGGTAAAAGCTATAATGGTATCTGTGCGCTTGCGGAATTTTTTGTGTGCGTTAACAATTATCAACACTAATGAAATATATTCTCGCTTGAATGTTCTTGTAGAGGAGGTCAGTGGGCTTGGACTCACTCAAATGCTACCATCCGATGTTGTGAGAAAAATCTTGAGTGTCCTCCCGATTGACAAATATGGGCATATTGTCACTATGCTTTATCAAGGTGATCTTTCCACCGTTATTCCAACTCAAATATTAGGAAAGATCAATGTGCATGAGATGTACATGCACATCACTCCACAAGATGGTTCTTCTTTCACCAAGAAGAAAGATTTGGCATTCAAGGCTAGCCAAGAGAAGAGGGATAAAGTAAAAGTTGATCATGATAGCTCAAGTGATGATGAGATTGATGATGCAAACCTTGCTCTTATGGTGAGAAGAACCGCCAAGATGCTCAAAAAGCTAAATAAGAATGGTGTCAAGTTTGATAGAAAGAAGAAGAAATTCTTCACTAGTAGCAAGAGGAAGCTCATCTCTGAAATAGATTGCTACAATTGTAGAGAGCTTAGTCATCTAGCTCATTAATGTCCTAAACCGAAGAAAGATAAGTACAAGAAGAAGAACAAGGAAAAAAAGATGACTCAAGTGATGAAGATGACAAGAAGAAAAACAAGCCATACAAGAAGAAAGATGGCAAAAAGAAGGAATATCATAAGAAGAAGAATGGCAAGGCTTATATTGTTGGTGATTGGCTCTCGGACATTGAATCATCAAGTGGCTCATCCGGTGATGAAAGTGATAATGAGAAGGAGAAGGTGGTCGCTCTTATGATTGGGACTTCACTTTCTCCACCGCCACCACCGCCATCATCCTCTACACACCTATGCCTTATGGCCAAGGGTGATCGAAAGGTACAAAGTGATGATGATAGGAGTGGTGATGAAAATGGTAGTGATAGTGATGAAGAATTTGAATCACCTTCTTATGATGATCTAGTTGTCTTGCTAAATGACTACACTAAAATCATAAGAAAGACAAGAGCTAAAAATGAAAAGCTAAAACTTGAGAATGAGTCTCTTCTAGCAAAATATGACAGCCAAAAAAGCTAGTGATGAGCTTAGAGAAGAAAATAAAATTATGTCATCCAAGCTCAAGGAGCTCAAATCTTTTAAAAAGGAGCTTAGAGAAAAAACATGATAAACTTGAGGGGATACACAATGAGCTCACCACTAGATACAACTTGCTAAAAGAAGAATACACCACTCTCAAATTTAATCATGATAATCTTGTGCTTTCTCCTAAGTATTTATCCAATGAACTGCATGATGCTACTAACCAAGTTGTTAAGATTAATATAGCCACATCATGTGATGACTTGATTGTTGAGAGCATTGAGCAAGGTTCTAGTAGCAAAGGTAAGAAAGTGGTTGAGTCCGACAACTATGATGATTATATCAAGCTCAAGAGTGACAATGAGAAGCTTAAGAAAGATCTTGAGAAGCTAGCAACCACCAACATAATTGTCTTGGAGCATGACATGGCTCTTAAGAATGAAATGCTTAGAGAAGAGAACAAGAGGCTGAACTTAGAGAAGAAAACAAGAAACTGAAGTTGGAGAAAGAGCATCTCAAGACCGGTTTGAGCAAGTTTACAAGAGGCCAATATCTTCAAAGTGAGCTACTTATGAACACCATGATGAAGATGGATAGAAGTGGTATTGGGTTCTTGGCAAATTAAGAGAAGAAAGCTAAAGCTCAACATCAATAATATAAGTCAAAGCCTAAGCCAAAGAGATTCTTTGAGTGTGGATAAGAAGGTCACTTTGCTCATGAGTGTAAAACTTCACCACCACAACCCTTGCCCAAGCATGCTAGACCCTTTGCTTTCAATGCTCACTACTTGCTTAGAAAGGATTCTAGTGGAAAGATGAAAGTCATGTTCTTAGGTCCACCAAACAAGAATAGGCCTAAGCAAATTTGGGTTGTTAAGTCACTAGTTGAGAAAGCCAAGGGCCCTCATCAAGTTTGGGTCCCTAAACAATAAGCTTGGTCTCTTGTGTGTGTGTAGGTGAACTACAAGACCGATAGAAATCATTGGGTTATTGATAGTGGTTGCACTCAATATATGACCAGTGATCCTCGTATGTTCACCTCACTAGATGAAGATGTGTGGATGGTCAAGAAAGGATTACATTTGGTGACAATTCAAAGGGCAAAGTACAAGGGTTGGGCAAAGTTGCAATATCAAATGATCACTCAATATCAAATGTGCTATATGTTGCTTTATTGAGCTTTAATTTGCTATCTGTTGGTCAATTGTGTGATCTTGGCTTTCAATGTTTGTTCATCGAGAAGCAAGTGGTTGTGTCAAAGAAAGATAATGATCAAGTTATATTCAAGGGTTTTAGATACAATAACCTATATCTAGTTGACTTCACCTCTGAAGATGCTAACTTGAAGACATGCTTATTCACCAAGACATCTCTTGTGTGGCTTTGGCATAGAAGACTTGCACATGTTGGGATGAGCTCACTCAAGAAGTTAATGAAGAATGAGTTGGTGAGAGGGTTGAAGGATGTGAAATTTGAGAAAGACAAGCATTGTAGTGTATGTCAAGCCAGCAAGCAAGTTGCTAACACTCATCCAACCAAAACTTACATGTCAACAACAAGAGTGCTAGAGATCTCCACATGGATCTATTTGGACCAACAACTTACAAGAGTTTGGGAGGCAACCTCTATTGTCTTGTGATAGTTGATGACTACTCTAGATACACTTGGGTGTTCTTCCTTCATGACAAGATCGAAGTTGCGACATGTTTCAAGAAGTTTGCCAAAAAAGCACAAAATGAATTTCAAGTGAAGCTCAAGAAGATAAGAAGTGAAAATGGAAAAAAATTTGTCAACACAAATATTGAAGAGCATTGTGATGAAGTTGGGATCAAACATGAGGTCTCCGCAACCTACACTCCTCAACAAAATAGTGTAGTAGAGATAAAGAACCAGACACTAATCACCCTTGTAAGAACAATGCTTGATGAGTATAATACACCGCAAAATTTATGGGCAGAGGCTATCAACAATGCATGCTATGCATCCAACCGCCTATTTCTTCAAAAGTTCCTTGGCAAGACCCCTTATGAGTTGCTCAATAGGAAGAAGCAGGATGTCTCATTCTTCCGGGTGTTTGGTTGTAAATGCTACATCTACCAAAAGCGGCAACACCTAGGGAAGTTTCAAAGACATGTGATATTGGTTTTCTTGTTGGTTACTCATTGAAGTCCAAAGCATATAGAGTATTCAACCATGTCACCGGTTTGGTAGAAGAAACATATGATGTGGAGTTTGATGAATCTAATGGCTCCCAAGGAGCATATGAGAATCTTGATGATGTAGGTGATGAACCATTGAGGGGGGCCATGAAGAACATTCTAGTTGGAGACATCAAGCCTAAAGATGATGAAGATGAGGTGCAAGTGATTGATCCACCCTCATCAAATGTGCCACAAGATGGCGATAAAGATAGAAGAGTAGAAAATGAAGACACTCATGTCTTCCATGACCAAATGGTGGCACAAGCTCTAGATGTTGATGCTCCACAACCTCCTCCTCAAGTGGTTGATAGAAGAAATTTGCCTCTACTTCAAGCACATCCATAAGATCTCATCATAGGGAGTCCTTCAAAGGGTGTAATGACTTGCTCTAAAAAACTTGCTTCATTTGTTGAACATCACTATTTTGTTTCTTGCATTGAGCCTAAAAGTGTAGAAGACGCTCTTCAAGATCTGGATTGGATAAATGCCATGCATGAAGAATTGAACAACTTCACCCGCAATGAAGTTTCAACACTTGAGGAGCGACCACAAGATGCAGGAGTCATTGGAACAAAGTGGGTGTTCCGCAACAAGCAAGATAATCAAGGCATTGTTGTGACGAACAAGGTAAGGCTAGTTGCAAAGGGATTCTCTCAAGTTGAAGACTTGGATTTGGAGAGACCTTTGCACTAGTGGCAAGACTCGAAGTCATTCGTATCCTCCTTGCACATGCATCTCACCATGAAATATAATTATATCAAATGGATGTTAAAAGTGCATTTTTAAATGGCTTCATAAATGAACTAATCTATGTTGATCAACCTCCTAGGTTTGAAGACCCTAGATATCATAATCATGTTTTTTGGTTGTCCAAGGCGCTATATGGGCTAAACCAAGCCCCAAGATCTTGGTATGAGCACCTTCGGAATTTCCTCATTGAGAAGGGCTTCACCGTTGGGAAGGTTGACACCACACTATTCACCAAGAAGCTTAATGGAGAGATTTTCATTTGTCAAGTATATGTTGATGATATCATATTTGGCTCAACAAATGAAGACTATTGCAAAGAGTTCGATGAATTGATATCAAAGGAGTTCAAGATGTCTATGATTGGAGAGCTTACATTCTTTCTTAGTTTTCAAGTCAAGCAAATGAGAGAAGGGATTTTCATCTCTCAAGAAAAGTATACCAAGGATCTTCTCAAGAGGTTCAAAATGGATAAATGTAAGCCAATCAAGACACCAATGCCATCTAATGGATATCTCAACCTAGATGAGGGAGGTAAATCGGTTGATCAAACTCTCTACCGTTCTATGATTGGTAGCTTATTATATTTGACCGCATCTAGGCCCGACATCATATTTAGTGTGTATATTTGTCCTAGATTTCAAGCTAGTCCTAAGGAAGCTCACTTAGTTATCATTAAGAGAATCCTTAGGTACCTTAAGCACACACCAAGTATTGGCCTTTGGTATCCCAAAGGAGCTAGATTTCAACTCATTGGGTATATTCTGATTTGGATTACGTGGATTGCAAGATTGATAGAAAAAGCATATCTAGAGGGTGCCATTTGCTTGGTAGATCACTAGTGTCTTGGACCTCTAAGAAGCAAAATAGTGTTACCTTGTCCACCGCCGAGGCGGAGTACATTGTCGTGGGTGCTTGTTGTGCACAAATCCTTTACATGAAGCAAACTCTTCTAGACTATGGTGTAGTTCTAGAAAAGGTACCTCTTTTGTGTGACAATGTGAGCGCAGTAAAACTTGCTAATAAACCAGTTCAACACTCTCACACCAAGCACATAGATATTCATCAACACTTTCTTAGAGATCATGTTGCTAAGAATGATATTTCACTAGAAGGTGTAAGGACCGAAGATCAATTGGTGGATATCTTCATAAAATCGTTGGATGAGGCTATGTTTTGTAGGTTGAGGAATGAGCTCAATGTGCTTGACCTAAGTCACTTCACTAAAAGATGAGCTCTGTTGACCCCTTGCATTGCATTGTAATATAAAACATGTTTAATTTTTAGTATTGCACTTAGGGCTTGTCTAACATGGTTAAGATAACCACTCAATGTGTGTGAAGAAGCTTAATCTTGGATCAAACTTGACAAGCAACTAGATTTAAATTCAAGTATTGCATTGCATATGCATGTGTGTTGCTTTTATCGTTTCTTTTCGGTTAAGTTTGAGCATCCGCTGTGTTCGTCTAGTGATAGGGGGAGCATTTGACGCTCCTAATGGTTAAGACCCCTATTGTGTGGCCACATGATGTCTCCTCGCTCCTTTTATTGCTTATTTTCTTAAAAATTAATTAAGCCTATTGCAAAATTATTTTGAAATGAGAGTTTGAGCGATGATGATTCATGCCAGTCCTAGTTGGTGTTAATTTGCTTCTATTTGTGGTTGGGACTTGGTTGGGTGCAGGTTTGGCGAAATTGAAATCCAAATTTGAAGATTGGAGGTCACCGGACAGGGCACCAAATAGCTACTATTCATAGGACGGTGCCAGCAAAAATTGTAAACAATTCACCTTGGTCACCTCCCTACCGGTGTGCACCGAAAAGTACCCGATGGTGCACCGCCTCTGCTACAGTGCCCCTGTCCAATGCCAAGATGAAAAGCACAATTTTTTCTATCACATGGGCCTGAGTCGTCAGCGTCTTATCTTTTCTTCTTTCCTTCTCGGCCCACGCCCGACTCATTCGCCCACTGTTGATGGTCACTAAATGCCTATTTTGACCATCAACATTGCACCAACAATGGGAGAAAACAATACCACAAGTAGTGATTTATGTTTATAATTCACATATTTCCACTTGTACTTGGAGATCTTTGGTCATGCAGGAAAACTATACAAAAATATCAAAAATCAAGCAACTAGAAGCAATTGGAGCAAGGTGGGCCACCATGGGCCACTTGGTGGTGCCACCTGGCCCCACCATGGCATCGCCCGGTGTGGCCCCACTAGTGCCACCTCACCAATCCGTGGGAAATGGCCAAGAAACACACCTCCAAGCCTTCTCCACCATTGATTCCAAGTCGGTGCACGTTCAAGGGCCGAAATGTAACACAAAGGTTATGATTGCATCATTGCACTTGCATTACATAAGCATGAGCATCATTCATCCATGCATGAGCAATATCCATGAAACATCTATATGAAACTAGTGAAACATTGTTATGAAACATGTGAAACATTGCTTTGTTCCTTTATGTTTCAGTGTATGTATGCTTATGGTCATGAGTAGTTAATGCAAGTGATGGTCAATTAGGTTCATTAGTACCTTAACTCTGCTTATGATACTTAATGGAGCAATGTTCAGTTGACCACTTAGCCTAATTAAGCTTGTAAGTAGTGGTTGACCCTAGTTTGACCTTGGATGACCTATAGACCTCTTTTGTTTGACTGTTTGAAAAGTATAGCTAAAAGTGTATGCATGGTTGTGCACCCTTAAGAAAAGTTGTAGCCAATTTAATAAGGAACAAAAGTTGTTTAATGACCATCTCTTGAAAATGACCAGAACACCCTCAAAATTGGTCCACAAGTCAGTTATACATGTTGTTTAAGCACTTAGCAAATTTGGTTAAGTCATATTGCATTTCAGTTTTAGGGTACATCACTTTGGAGCTTTGTAACTCATAATATAGGCTAAACCAGCTCGAGCTCCAATTGACAAAATTGAAGTACACATGTAGCTATACAACTTTGTCAATTGCACCATGCGCTGATTCTCACTGGTTTGGGAAATAATGATCAATGAAAATAGGGTTTCAGTCAGGCTTGGAGCTCTGAATGCAGAGCTGACCAGCTCGGTGGCCGACCGACAGCAGGCCGCGTGCATCACGTGGAGGCCCTACGCCACCAGCAGTCCCACTTGTCAGCCTAGGAGCACTGCATGACCTCCACACCACCCCACCAGCGCCTCGGCCTCGTCCATTTTGCCTTCTCACGTGAGAGCAATGCCAGCAGCAGCCGTGTCAACGTCGCCGAGAGCTCGGCCACCGCTCCACGCCCTCACCGTCGCGCCACTGCCCAAACTCACATGCCTACAGCACCGCCGCGACCTCCTCTAGCTTGTCATCCTCTCCGTTGAGCCATTGGAGCATTGGTGAGGCCGCATTGTTGTCTCTGCCGCCACGGGAACCTCGCCAGAGCGTCGCCGTGCTGGCGCTCGCCGTGGCTAGGCCTCCCGGCGCCCTTCTTCTCCCTTTCTTTAAAGCATCGAGTTCCCTGCGTAGCATAGATGCTCGAGCCGAGCCCAGCCAAACCCCTACCAGCCGAAGTTTGCCAGCGCACCGTCGAGCCCTCCGCCGTGCCGCCATGGTCGCTGGCGAGCCATCTCTCGTGGCTCCACCCTCTAACCACCTTGGTGTATCGACGCGACTTGACGAGAGGAGCACATTGGTGCCCTCGGTTTTGCCGGAAACCTCACCGACGATGAGCCGTCATTGGTCAAATCCCTCCCCTGCTTCCCTATGCGACTGACCAGTGGGGCCGTTGACCCCGCGGGTCCCACGTGTCGGCGTCTGCATTTAGGGCTTAGGTTTATTTGTTTCCATAATTTGATGCATGTTTGTAAAAATTATATCTCAAGTTATAGAGCTCCAAATTGAGTGATTCAACTTGGGTTGTGTTCCTGGTGAGGTCTAGTTTTTAATAAAAATATGAAACATGCCTTGTTCTGCAGTAAAATATTTATTAGCTATTTATCTTGTTTATTCCTTAATAAACCTAGGAAATTCGTAACTTGATGTTGGTTGATGCTAAAAATATGATTCCACTTGGATTAGTCTTGTGTTAACATGTGTTGCCTAGGAAAAATGCTAGGAATGTAGTGTGGATTCTAGAAATAGGGCTTTGTGGTTTATCTTAGTTGAATGCTTTTATAATCACTGCTACCTTATCATTTTTGCATAGAATGTTCTACTTGTGCAAATTCTTTGAAAATTGTACAGTAGCCTATTGAGGACATTTATGAGCTACTATAATTTTTGTAAAAATTATTGAGCACTTTTGATATATGTTTATTATTTCACCTAATTATCTAAATAAATTAATAAAGGCATTAAAAGAAATTATTTAGAGGTGAGTACCATGTTTTTTGGTGTTCATTGGGCATGTGTAACATGTTGGTGAAGTTGGTTTTGTCCAGATGGGAGTTTGAAACATAAGTTAATATGAATTTCTTGCAATTGATGGTTTTTGGACAATTCTAGGAACTTTGTACATTACACCATGTAAATGTGGTTTGCTGGGAAACTTGTGAGTACAAAAATTGTAGATAGTTTATGGATCTAGCTGCTGTTAAAAATTTGGTGGTATTTGGCTAAGTAGTTTGTGAATTACAGCTATTAAGGTTGGGTCACAGAATTGGTTGCTCTCTGTCTTGTCAGGACTAGATTCTATAAAGTATAATTTTGACTTGTTTAGCTTGGGAATCATGCTAAGGTGTCTACAGATAAAATGTAGATAATTTCATAAGCTTTCTAGAATGTCTTGTTGCAAGTCATTTGGATTTATAAATCTCTAGTTATGAGTAAATTACTTGACTGCTGTTGTATGCTCAGAGTTGCTGAAATTGCCTGATGGCTTGATTGTTTTGCTTAAGCATGATTGGGATGTTTTAGATGCTTAGACTAATTGAAATAAGTTGTTAGATGCACGCACTAGGCCGCTAACTGAGGATGAGCAATTATACCTTAGATTGTGTAAACTCGGTGAGTGTGCACTCTTGCTCTACAGAGAGGAGATTTGCACCTACTCTTTAAAGTGATTTGAATAGAGCACCGCACATACTTAGTCAGCGAATGTTAATCATGTGGAGTTATGTTGCTATCATTCTCATACATGTTCATCATGTCATCTCATTCCTTATGCATACATGATATTCATCTTGTGCAGATGCATGCAATAGGTGTGCCCGAGGGAGTAACTTTGGTAGAGTTCGAGGGGATGTGCCAGAATGAAGGGGGGCCAGCTCAAGCACAGGAGGCCCAACCACAAGAAGTCAGGGACACTGAGGAGGAAGTACTTGAGTGCCCGCAGCATGAGCCTTCATCATTCGTGAAAGGCAAGCCCTGGAGCATTATAAGCCTCCTACTTTATGAAAGTGAATGAGTATATATGTTATATATGTATTGTTGCATTAAGTATAGGAGTTGTATGAAACCCTTGTTGCATATATCCTCTCCTTACCCAGAAAGTATACCTTGAATCCTATTTAGGTTCAAGATCGAGTAAATGCTTAGCCCTGCTTAGATCGGTAGAAGTCGGGTGGTCTCCTATCACCTGCGAGATATAGGGATCTATCTGGTCACGATTGGCTATATTTGCTATCATGAAAAAGAACCATGTGTTAATAATATGAAATGAGACCAAGCAGAATGATGATAGTAAAGCAACAAGGCCTGAAGGTCTTGGGTGTTGATCTATCCCCATCTGTGTCGATTAAGGACTGAGGCATGGAGCCTTTCTTGTCATTTTGAACGCATGCCTCTCACTTGGCTGGCCGGATCCGATGAACTGACCGCGAAGCCGAGTAGCTCCACTCAGGCCTAAAACCGGTAAGTGAAAGTGTGCCTCGGAGGGGTGCCGTTGCTAGTGTCCAAGGGTAGGTGTTTAAAAGTCCTAAATGTCCTAGCGGCAAGGTATCCCTGAGAATGCAGTGCTGATCAGGCCCGTGATTTCTGAGTTGTACCAAAGGTGACCTGATACTCCTCGACGGGGGAAGTATGGGTTTGTGTTAGGAATAATTCCCCAGCTAGGTAGTAATCAATTCGAGTCGCCATCTCTTCCGGTTAATGAGAAACTTAATAGGATTATCTCCATTGTAGTCACACTAAATGATTTGTGGGTTCAGGAACGATGATATTGATGATGGCCTTATGATACCTGATATAGTTATTAATGCTTGCTCCTTAATCAAGTGGTTGCTATAGAACAAGTGCTAATCTAGATGCCAGGTTAATGATTATTAACTTGATGCTTAAGCAATAAATGGTTACTTATGTTACTTAAGCTTTTATGCAAAATGTTGTCAAGTAAGCTCCACTTATCCATTAGCCTTGCATACTCCTTGGTGTCCTATTATTTTAGGTTTATGATGGGTAAGTCTAGCTGAGTACATTCTCGTACTTAGGGTTTATTCCCTCTTGTTGCAGATAACATCTTCTATAATGGATGCTGCAAGTACTGTCTTCTCCCTGCGGGGGATGATGACTAGACCATTGGGCATGGTCTCTGTTAGTGTCAATCATCTAGAATGCTTTTGTGGGATATGACTTTGGACTGGCTATGTATCTGAACTACTAGTGTTGTGATTTCGAAACTATGTTGCTTTTGCTACTTTAAACTTAGTTTGTAATAACTTATTTCAACTCCAATGTATGTGAACTGCCGCAAGCTACTTGTGAAATGTCCCGCTTGACCTCTTGTAAGCTTGGCATAAATTAGTTATCATCAGTTATTATAAGGTTGCATCGGTCTGGCTCGAATCTCTTACAATCTCTAATGCAAGTTACCCTTCGGTTATTATCAAAATTTATACGGTTGCATCGGTCTGGCTCGATCTCATACAAATTTTGATACGGATTAGTTATCGGTTAAATCTATTAAGATTGGTAGGCTTTCCTTGCTATTTTTAATAAATTTGCTAGTTATCGATCTTGTTATAATTAGTACTCTTACTATTTGTAACAACATCACCCCTTGCCCAATTAAGATTGAAACGGATCGGCTTTATATCTTTCTGAATCATCGTCTTGTTGCCTTTTCCTGATTAGATCTCACTTTAACGATGGTTTCGGCTAGATCAGTTGTTTTGTCTCAATCTTGATCGAAGATAGCATGTGGTCAGGGAATGTTTAATCCTAAGTAAGCTTGCTAGTTGATGAAATCTAGTCTAGAACTGCTATTATGGCTGCCATCGATCCGATCGACCCCCACTGTTAGCACTAAAGATTGGAAATTGTCAAGTAGCAAGTCTTGCTTATGGTCAAGCATAGCCTCTGGCTGCATGCTATGTTCGCATCGGCTATTTAGCCGATTGCCCGCGCTTTCTCGATCGTAACATGTTTTCATGATTCTGTTAAGTATAAATAGATTTATATTCTTTAAAGATTTAACCTATTATCTTTATCTTGGATGCATCGGTCTGGCTCGAACCCCACTATTAGAGATAATAGGTTAGATTTGATAGGTTTATGGATCTATCTATGTTTAATGGTCGAGTGTTTGCATGTTATGAACCTTCTTTCATCGGAATCGGCTATTTTAGTCGATAGCCTGCTTATTGAGAATATACTAGCTATTCATATGATTGTACTTGTTTTTATCTTGGTTAAAAGCTAGTATGTTTTCTCAATTAATATAGATGCTTTCATGTTTATCCATCACACCTTTACATGTTCTCATGATCATCGGCTGTTAAGATCTATACATTTAAATATCTAATAATTGTCGACATGCTTATTTTATTTGCTTTGCATAATGAACATGTTGGATATCGACTCTTTAGTCGATAGCCTTAACTCATCGGCTACTTAGCCGCACATTTGGACTGTCTGGAGCAACATCGGCATGTTTCACTTTAAATTACTGATCAATTTCCTCTTCTTATCAATTGCAGGGTCAAATTGACTGGCACGCCCTAGGTCATGAACATTCGGTCTGGTGTTTCCCTAAGCCCGGGGAGAGCTTGGGATCTGCTCCGCGCGGTTTCTCTCAGCTTGCACTACGTGTTAGCGGCGAGGCTCGACCCGTCATGTTTTGCCGTCAACAGACGTACATGCCAATTCCACTTAGATGTTATGCCAGACACAGAGACCTTGAGCTAGCTGAGCGACAGAGATAGAGGACCAGCTAGAGACAGAAGACCCTTAAGACGAGGCAGTCAGAGACACTGATCAGCAGTTCGATGATGATTTTGATGATGATGATGACGACGACGACGAGTTACCCGGACTTGGACCACAGCCTCCACATATTCCCCCTCGACCCCACAACCATGAGGCTAGTGGCTACCGCTCTGCTCCACCTATAGTTCCTCCAGCAACAGACCCTACCTCGGCAGCCTTACTTCAGTAGATGATAGCTAAGCAGCAAAGACATGCCGCCAAGTTGCGGCGGTTAGCAGCCGAGCAGGCATGCCGTGACGCAGAGGCCCGTACTGAGCAGGCCAAGCTAGGTTAGCAGATGCTCACCTTGTTCGAGAACATACAGGCTCGGCAGGATCAAATCTAGGAGAGGATGCTTGCTAGTGAGGCGCGCCACTTCACCTACTTCGAGCACATTCTATAGCAGACAGGAGTGTCACCACTGTCGCCTCTAGTTTAGATAGCAGCTCCTGCATCGGTTTGGCAGGTTTCTCTAGCCCTAGCTATACAGTACAGAGTACCTTAGGGTCAAAGCATTCCTCAGGTGTCTCCGATCCACCCCATAACACTTGACTTCTCTCTAGTAGTATAGGGTGTGGCTCCGAGAGTTACCGGTGTGTCTCAGTCTCTCCCGCTTACAGCTACTTAGACATAGTCAGTGATCATGGCGACTATAGCAGCTCAGACTTCATAGATAGTCTCCACCACACATAGCCAGGTCACAGGAGAGTCCTCCGAGGCAGTGTCATCTACTTTAGCTCCTGTGCTCCCTACAGCTCCACCTTAGACAAGCACTGGTGACACTATCCCTTCTTCAGTGGCCTCGTCTGACCTGTAGCAGCAGCAGCTAGTCCCAATGAGTTAGCCTCCTCCGCTTGTTACTTCAGAGGCTCCAGTGACAGTGCCAGTGATAGTTGCAGCTACAGCGCCCATCGGTCAGCTAGAGAGACTGAGTTCTGGTTCAGACTTTGACTATGACCAGTTCGAGATTACACCATGCACCTCGGCACCTGGCACTACTGCTCTGACCCCACCTCAGGACCCTTAGGTTTTGGTGCTTGACGCCAAAGGGGAAGAGGGTGAGAGTATGTGAGATAGGCGAAGAGTATGTGAGAGGGATTTGATATCTTTATGTGCTACTCCCATATTTTGTTGCATGCATGTTTGCATGTTTACATTTCTATTATGCATTGTATTATATGTGTGCTTGCATGCATGTCTCATTTGTGTAGCTTGTTTATTATGCTTCCGCCATACTCCGATGTTAAACGAGCATTACTCTCCTGTACTCACGCTTATTTTATATACTTTGAGTACATGTTGTGGACTTGGTATGCATGAACTTGTTCTAATCCCATTGCTCTTATTGCCACCAGTTCATGCAAACCAAGCGGTTGAAAACCTCAAATCTCTCATATACACATACTTGAGGTTGTGTTGTCATCAATCACCAAAAAGGGGGAGATTGAAAGCATCTAGGCCCCTAGTTGGGTTTCGGTGATTAATGATTTCACAAGATTACTGTAACTAACGTGTGTTTTACAGAGGCAATCAAAGTTAGGTCATGGTAATGGTGATTGATTGGGCAATTATGGTTTTCATGCTCCTGTCAATGGAAATCATTTCGGTTTTCAAAGGATGGACGATAAGGATAAGGACGGACTAGCTCTAAGTGTCGGTTGGCGTTGAGAGACACTTATATTAGTTTTAGGACTTTCTTTTTCCTTTAGCCATACTATAAAAGGGGCATGGATGGGTAGCTTGACCTAGGTGAGTCTAGTGAGAAGAATGTGGTGCACATTTGTTACATCTAGTGCTAGGTAGCTCATATGAAGCCCAAGATCATCGGGAGTTGGAAAACATTTCGAATCGGCATCTGGAATAGAGGGCAACGCAACTGGAGGCACCAGACATAGTGGTACGCACTGCCCCTAGGGTGGCGGACCCACCACCCTAGGGGGGTGGTGCCACTGCCCTATTTTTCTAGAGGTTGTCCATCTCGGTTTGTGCCAAGGGTGGCACCGAACAGGGCACCGCCCTAGGGGTGGTGGTGCCACCGCCCCTTTTTATCCAGAGGGGGGAAATCTGGTGTTGGTCACCGCCCCTGGGGTGGCGGTGCTAGCCCAGTAACGGCTAGTTTGGGGTGGCACCAGACAAGGGTTGGCAATGTGCCACCTTGGTGTCCGGTGACCCTAAAAATGCTGAGTTGGAGGGTAATGGCTAGTTCCATCCCTTGGGGCTATTTATACCCCTCCATCTCGTGCATTTAGGCTCTCTTACCCATTTATTCAGCTGAGGAAACCATTTGGAGTGCAAGGGAGAGCAAGAGCTTAGTGGGGTGATTGAGATTTGCTAATCCAAGATTAAGGACCTCATTAGTGCATAGAGAGTAGCAAATGTGCATCCACTCTTCTCATTAGGCTTGGTTGGGTCAAGTGAGAGTTCGTGCTTGTTACTCTTGGTGATCGCCATCACCTAAATGGCTCGGTGGTGATTGGAAGCTTGGTGATCATTCGACGGAGCTTGTGGATGACTCAAGTCATGGTGTGAGCGGTTGTGGGTGACTCATCGCGTCGGAGTGACAAAGAATCAGCCCATAGAGAGCACTTGATCATTGCGTGGATCAAGGGACCCTTGCGCGGGTGAAAGCCCAAGTTTGGTTTTGGTAATTAATGAAACCAAGTTGCTAATGCCATGTGTTAAGTATTTTGAGTTAGGCATAAGCAACACATGTGATGAAGGTGTATGTGGCAAGGAGTGGTGGCCACAAGATCATAAAGAAATGGTGCATGGACATGAAATGTCGATCATGGTGAAGATGCACATAATATGATGGACATGATGATCAAGTGGAAGAGAAGGATCTAAAAGCGCAAGGCAAAGGTATAACCATAGGGTTTTCCTTTTGTCGGTCTAAGATGAGTAGAGAAGTGATTGACCAGGTTTAGGATACATAGCCGACTATCAAGAGGGGCAATCACGGTTAGCTCAGGAATCAAGTGCCACTAGATCAATGTCTTGAGCATATGCATTAGGATCTAGTAGAGAGCCAACATAACGCCTTGAAAATGTTTGTGAAATCCTAACACACATGCACATGGTGGTTTACACTTGGCGGTGTTAGCACATTTGCGAAGGCGGTAGAGTTTAAGCGGTAGAGAGGGGTTTGGTTTACACCTGGATTCGGTGCTTTTTGGGAAAGTGAAACGCCTATTTTCTATTGCGCCGGAGGTGGAGAAACGGAGGCGAAAGCCCGGAGTGTTTATCACTGAAAAACGTCAACCGGACGCTGGACCGGACGCGGTCCAGGATGGACCTGCGCATCTGGTCAGCTCAAGTCGAGGGCAGAGGCGCAATGCGCCTAGGGTTTGTGACCGGACGCTGGTCTGGCCTGACCAGCGCGTCCGGTCAGTTCACCTGGGTGCAGAGGAAAGGTGCACGCAGAACGCGCGACCGGCGCATCCGTTGGTCCTCGGGACCGGAGCATCCGGTTAGTAACGCGACACGATCGGACGCGCGGCGCGTCCGGTCGCGGTGGGAGCTTATTAGACTCTGACCGGACGCTAGGTGCAGCGCGTCCGGTCAAACGCTAGAGTGTTGTCTGGACTCTTAGCCGTGTTGTCTGTAGATCCCGAAGTGGTTTGGTGTTTGAAGTCGTGTAACCTCTCGTGTAAGTTCAGATCTATGGAATGGAATCACGTTTCCCTCTTTTGATTCTTGTTCCGATTCTCGGGACGAGATTCTTTTAAGGGGGAAGAATGTAACATCCCTGGTGTTACTAGCTTACTTAGCACACGATTAAGGCCTAAAAGAAACTAACAAAACGAGTTCTCGGGTTTTAAAATTTTAATCGCTCATGAAATGATACCCGACTCTTACATGACTCACTTCTGTAGTTAGGAAAACTATAAAAGTGTTCTAAGTTAGTATTTTAGGTGGAAATATGCTAATGTGATCCTAATAAGAAAAATAGAACAATGTAGCTTCTGAACCTAATTTAAATTCGAGCTTCTGGATTATGTGCCAAATTGTTTAATCGCTAGCTCGGCGGCTTTTGTGGTGTGTTGTTGTAGTCAATATTTTAGAAATGGTTGTATATACGTGTCTATATTTGTTAGTTGACTAATTTAGCAAACAAATAAAAATATATAGAGAAAGCTGTACACTCACGTATTTGTTTCGATAAGCATTCTTCCGATATAAATATATATAAAAGCATACAATGGATATAAGCATACGAGTATGTAGATTAGTAGCAAAGAAATAATGACATGTTTCTAGTTGCATAATTATCTATATGCTTTGATTAAAAGAAAGAAAGAAAATTGCAAAACACACGACACACACCAGAACTCACGCACGCCACAGCACACCCACACATGCATGGCAAACGGAAATTGCCCGGCACAATCAACTCTCTCTAGCTCGTCTTCCTTCATTCCTGTGCAGGGCATGCTCTGAATTATGCAAGCCAGTTTGAGAGAGTAAGAATGCAGTGCAAGTCCGGCCGCATAGTTTGACCGAGAAAGAGAGCCGGCTGTGTGCAGAGGGAGAGGGTACATGTAGGCAGGCATAGACTCAGCTGGTCGTCTTGTCCAAAAATTTCAAGGAGGTTCCATCAGGGTGATCGATCGATGGAGCTCACTTTCGATCAGTGATGCTTGCTAGTACTATGAGCAGTCGATCACCATTTACCGCAGCAACTATACTTCAGTTATTATACACACCTTGGACCGGCGTACGCACGCGCCCTACAGCCAGTCTCGGTCATATACAGGTGCACATACGTATCATGACGGGCACTTGCTAGCTTCTTTCATTTACACGTCGAGGTGCATTTGCGTGCATGCATGGCACTGTGCTAGGTATAAGCCAATAAAAAATGGTTGCTAGCTTCTTTGGTTGAACGTATACATACCCGTTAGCTTGCTAGCTTCTTTGGTCGCACGTCGAGGTGTATACATGCATGCATGGACCGGGCTGCAGCATGTTAGCTTCTCTCTTTCTCATTACGTGAAGAAGCCTACTAGTTTCTTTGCCTGCATATACGTGACAACGCATATGTATCTCCATATGTATTTTCCTTTTTTTTTATATGCTCGGTAGTACGCATGGACAAGGGTGTACATATGGATTTGATTCTGACAAAAATCCATCCAACACGCACATGGCTGCGTACCTCTGCCGCTGCCGCCGTGTACGCCACGCCAGCGCCCTCCATTTTCCGTCAAGGCAAGGACGGGGCTCAAGGACCTGCCCGCCAAGTCTGGTCAATGACACCGGTCATTACGTCGATGGTGACGCGTCTTTGCACGCTTGACTTCGCTAGTCGATGCCAGTGGATTCCGCTCGGTCTGGCCACTCCATTCATTTGCGTCGCACCAAGCCTTCGCGTCCTGTCGTCTGGGCACGCGCGAATGCCCTGCCACCTTGAGCCGGAGCCACTCTCCTTAAATGACCTGGCTGGCTCGTGTGCCTGCTCTCCCCGGTAGCGCGCCATCGCACCATTCTCCGCCTTTCCAATTCACCAGCTCAAGGCTTTCCAGTTTGGTTCCTCACGCAAGCATGTAGCTTAGGGAGATGTTTAGACATCCGGTTCCCCTCGAGACCGTTCGTACACCGGCGACCGCGCTCCAGTTGCCTCCGCACGCTCGTGGCATAGTGACGTCCTCACGTGACTCCGTCTCTGCCGACCTGTTGCCCTGGCTAAGCTCCAACTTATCTCTTTCGTCTTTTAAATATCTTGTTTATACATATTTCGCTTAGACAAGCATATTGCAACGATGTATACCATTTAGGTGCGATCGTGGATTAACTGGAGTAACCAAAAGAAGGCGTGATGGTGACCACACCCCGCGGATGGAACTTAGTTATAATGATATTTTATCCAGGCAAGCCCCGGTGCATAACCTCTATTATTCTACACTTTATTTATGCTTGTGCATTAAGTTTTAAGGAATTGAATGAAACCCACTTGCATATATATATCCTGATCCCATGAGTCTTACTAGTATGATAGGATCGTGTAGATTGCTATGCTACAGGACTCCGGTAGAAGTCGAGTGATTGCCTGTCACTCGCGAGAGATAGGAAATATATTATTGTTACTATTATCATGTTACTATCACATGGATTATATATGGATAATAATTGGAGACCGGGCGGGACTGTACTTGGAATTGGATATGGACTTGGTTGGGCAATCCGAGCGAGGCTCTGGTTGCATTTGTCCCACCTGTATCGATTAAGGACCGTTCGTTGCACTGGATCCCCGGTCAAGTCACAGATTTATTATCCCGAGCATATACTAGCGGATGGGGGCTAGGAAGACTGGTTACTCTCTTGTCATGGGCTCTGGCTCTTTTCGAACCGATTGATTGGAGGCGGGGATAGGTGGAGGTCTAAGCACCACTTTGAGGCCGGGCCTCAAGTGTGGGGGCTTGGAGTCCAAGTTTGGACGGGGACCTGGAACCCGTGATAGGAGTGGAGCGGGTTGGTCTCATCTGTGCCCGGGGTACAGATGAGGCGTGTGTTTTTCGGGGTACCCAGCTGGGCACATTGATTCGCGAATCGCCGTTTCTACGTGACGGTACGGCTTGACTACGATCTGGCACCGTAGTAAGAAATGAAAGATGAAAGACGAAAGATGGAAAATTGGTTCTGATGGCTCAACCTTTGCTTGAAAGTAGAACATGTGCTTACCTAGAATGGTTGGTTAATGAACTACTGATGACTGCTAATAAAAATTAAATATAAGGATGCACCTTTAGTAATGCTTCCTGCAGTTGCAATAACCCACAAGCCAGATAGTCTTGCATATCCTTGGAGTCTTTTCTTTCCTTCTGACGGGTAAGTCTTGCAGAGTACAATTGAGTACTCAGGGTTTGTTCTACCCTGTTGCAGGTGACAGGTTTTTGAAGATGACATTTGTGTGTGGAAACCTCCTAGTGGGCTCAGTGAGGATTTCCTTTACGTTGCGAATGTAGAGTTGATTTATAACTCTCACCAAAAATGTTTTACAAGGGAAAAATTTACCACTTGTTATCATTTCCTGTAAATAAATGTTCATCATGATAATATTTAACTCATCAGTAAATGGTTTCATTTCCGCTGAACTCTGATAATATTTTATTTTCTGTTGTTATAATTAAATAATGGATTCCCCTGATGTTGTACTAAAAGTGATGTAAGAAATTGTAAAGATGTTGTAAGCTTTATCTCTCATTTATGATCCTGAGATAAAAATGTGGATTTTTGAGTTCTCCCTCGGGTGTGCTCGACGGAATCGCAGAATTTAGTGCACTCTCTTGGGTACTTAGTGTCTAATGGAAGACAAGTACTCTTGGGAGGGCATTAGATTAGGCGGTTCTGCCACACCGGACACGTCCGGTCACCCTGACCGGTGCGTCCAGTCAGCTCGTTTTTAACTGCATCGTCCGGTAACGGCTAGCTGCGTACCCCTTCTCTATAAATAGAAGTTGGCCGGTGTTTGAGGGCAACTCTTGCACATTTTGAGACCTAGAAACATCCTTTGAGCTAGAGAACAACCCCTCCACTCATCTCTTTGCATAGTTACACATCTTGAGTGAGATTCAAGTGCATTGCTTGAGAGTTGCATTCTAGAGGCACTTGATCTTCGAGTTGCTACGGATTTCTTGTTACTCTTCTATGTTTCCCGACACGGTAGACGGCTTGGAGCAGCGGAGGTGATTGAGCTCGCAATTGGAGATTGTTGGAGCCCTCACCGAGTGTTGTAAGGGGTTCTTGATCCTTTCCCATGGGAGTTCGCAAATTGGATACTCTAGTGGAGCTCGTGGCTTGGAGGATCCCCATCTTGTGTGCGGTTGTGCGGCGCCCGCCGAGGGCTCGACTCTTGATAGTCGATTAGCTCGAAGCAAGTGAACCTCGGTAAAAATCTCATGTCATCTCTTTACCGAGGATTTCTCTTGTGGTTGATCATTGTGATTGATTCTTCGAGTGCATTACTTCTCTACATCATTGGTATAAGAATCAAGTCACTTGCTCTTTACTTTCTTGTACCATCTTAGTGTAGCTTTTATCACATAGGAGTAAGTAGCTTAGTGACTTAGTCTTGTTGGTGTGTATTAGAGATCATAGCCTTGCTTCACTAGAATTATATAGGTGGCTTGCATAGTATAGTTGAGCTAGTGCTAGAATTAGCTTAGCCATCTTTTATACTAACGTGGTTGTTTAGTGAAGCTTGTAGATTTTTAAATAGGCTATTCACCCCCCCTCTAGCCATTTGGACCTTACAGCGGGTGCTCCAACGAGGACTAGTAGGGAGTGGCGACTCTCCGATACCTCAAAAAAAACATCGCCGTGTTCCTCTCCCTCTGTTTACTTTGAGCACTTACATTTGAGCAATTCAATTCTTGTCTTTACATTCTTAGAATTACCATGCTAGAGTAGGATTGGAATCTAGGGTGCAAAACTTTTGTGCAGTAGAACAATAAAGAACACTTTTAGGCACTAAGGGTGAAATGGGCTAAGTGTAGGCTTAATTATTGCAAGAATTTTTAGATTAGCCCAATTCACCCCCTCTCTTGGGCATCTTGATCCTTTCATGGTGGCGACAGGCACTGCCGGTGCGTGCCTCCCACCGTCGCGGGCGAGTCCAACAACGGCTTCGTGCGGTGTGGCGGCGACCGAGACCCCCCTCCGTCCAGGCGTGGACGATTGCCGGTGCGTGTTTCCCACCATTGTGGGCGATCGGCTCCACGAAGTGTGGCGGCGACCGACACCCCTCTTCGTCAAGGTGCGGGCGCTTGCTGGTGCGCACCTCCCATTGTCACAGACGAGACCGACAACAGCTCTACGCGGTGTGGCGGCGGCCGGCACCCCCCTCCGTCCAGGCGCAGACGATTGTCGGTGCGCACCTCCCCCGCCATGGGCGAGTCCGACAATGGCTCCGTGCGGTGTGGCGGCGACCAACATCCCCCTCCATCTAGGCGACAGTTTGCTGGTGCACGCCTCCCACCGTTGTGGGCGAGTTCGGGAACGACTCCGCAAGGTGTGGCGGCAGTCGGCACCCCCTCCGCCTAGGCAAGGATGCTTGCCGGTGCACGTCTCCCACTGTCGCAGGCGAGTCCGACAATGGCTCTCCGCTCGTTGTGGCAGCGGCCGGCACCCCATCCTCCTCCATCCAAGCATGGACAATTGCCGGTATGCACCTCCCTCCATTCTGTGCGGGTCAACGGGTGCACTGGCAAAGGTTTCTAAGTGAAAGCTCAGCTCATATCCGTCTGGGCCAGTGATGAGGATCTCCTTCTTGAAGGCGTCATTGAAGAACCTTTTGCTGTTGTCTCCTAGTTCGACCCGCTCAACACCTTGGCACAAGGATCGGGCGAAAGCCTTGCCAAGCCCCTTGCAGAGTCTTCTCTTCCTGCTTGGTGGACGATGATTACATTGCGACGTTATTTACCTCCCTGGAGGCATCGTTGAAGAGTTCATGTGCCTTGGTGTTGTTCTCTCTTCTCTCTTTTGATGTATCTATGGTTGTGCCACCATTTGTACAAAATGCCTTTTGTAAAACTAAAACTATATAACAAGTCGTTTTGGGCTAATATATGAAATCAGGTGGGGAACGCCTCCCCCTGTTGACCTTTAAAAAGAGTCTGTTCGCTTTAGCTTTTAGCCGCTTATTTTCAGCCAACCAGCAGTGTTTTTCTCTCATAACAAACCAGCCAACAGTACTTTCAGCCGCTTATTTTCAGCCAACTCTCTGGGCTCCAGGTGCAGGCTTGAGATCGATGCTGGGGCTATGGTGCAAGTAGTGACAGCGGCATGGGCATCTGATTCAGATAAGAGGCCTGCACGGACGTGGGTGGAGCAGCTGTTTGCGAGGAGCCTTGAGGAGCTGAAGGTCAGGTATAAGAATCTGAGCAGCTGTACTGAGATTGGTTGCCTCATTGCCTGTGAGGATGAAAGGCCGGTGAATGAAGACTGTTTTGGATGCTGAAATGGAAGCGAGGAGGGCTGAAATGGAAACTTAATGTGTAGAATTAACCAGTGATTGGGGCATGAAATGAAGAGAGGAGGGCCGAAATGGAAGCTCAATGATGCAAATATTTTGCTTATATATGATCTGATATCTCTTTCATTAACTTGTATCATGTCATGTTTGCAAAATAATACATTTCGATATTTAAACAAAGTATGTGATGTCGTCTGTACAAAATATATCCACAATAAGTTAGGACATAAAAATCCTATTGATTATTGAGTCATTCATGCCAAGGGCATTTATGTCTTTTCAGCCTTTACTTACCACCGTTAAGCCTCCTTCATGGAATAGGGCAAGTGGAAGCTTCATATTAAAAAAACAGAGGCAAATCTGCAAAGTTATAAAAAACCAAGACAAACATGCCGTTAGAGTTGAAAACGAGGGCAATAATGCAATTGGCCCAATAGAAATTATCAATATGGGAAAGTTGGCCTATCTAGGTGTTGAATAACAACAAAATTTATCAATACGAGAAAGTTTGACGGCAGTGTTAGCGCCTAGACGTCTGGACGGACTCCCCGAATCTGGACGCCCGCGCTTGCACTCCGCTTCGCGCGCCCCACGCGGGGACTGCCCGCGCCCCCTCCGCTTTCCCCGCCCGGACGCTTGCGCCCACTTGGCAACATTCAGATGCAACACTTGCAACATACGTTCGAAAATAGCTAAGACACTTGCAACATTCGTCTAAAACACTTACAAAAACACCTAAAAACACTTGAAAATCATTGCGAACATATACAACATCCAGATAAAACATTTGCAACATATATGTGTGAAACATATGCAACATCCATATAACACTTGCAACATACGTCGAAAAAACAGATGAAACATTTAGAACAGCCTCTTGCAACATATGTGTACAACTATTGTAACATATGCAGCATCTGGATCTACTTTTGCAACATATGAAACACCCGCAATATACCTCTGAAACATTTGAAACGTTTGAAACAGACACTTGCAACATGCGGTTAAACTGTTTCAGCGCAACATCTAGGAGAACGGAGGCTCATCTTCATGTGAAGTTCACCGGGGTAGAGGTCGCTGGTGGCGCGGAGATCGCTGCTCCGGTGGAGAAGGCCGTGGCGGGTCTCCACAATGTGAGGGTGGAGCGCAAGCTATGCGTGGGGTGAGCTCCACTGCAAGCGATGCATGCGACCTCCACCCCGGTTGCGTGCCCTGGCCGGCTGCCACGAGCTGCGCGAGTGGAGCGTGAGCTATGCATGAGCCGAGATGCTACGGTGAGTTTTTTTTTTATGGACGAGAGGATAGGTAGGAGGAGCATCCAAGCAGACGGACTCCCTGTTCCTAGCATTGCCATTTGAACAATAAAAGCGGTTAACTTCCTCCCAGATGAGTTAGGTGGTGATGGGGGCCCGATACATGCCTTTTGGTCTATGACGCCATTAAGCAAGTTTGAGAGCAAGGTACGCACGCGCGGTAAGCAAGAGTTCACGAGCGCCAACGATTCCTTGGATCAGACTGGATATGTTTCTTTCCTGTGTTTTTTGCAAAGATCGATCCTTTCCTTTGGAACGGGAAGCTGCTTCCACAGTTCCAAACGGTGTGTGACATCATTAAAACAGAGGAATGGGGTTCTTTGAAATTCCTATGAGAATGCTCTATTCCAAACAGGTGCTTAGACGGCATTGACTGGTAAATTAGACAGAAAGAAGCAGTTATAAAGGAACTATCAACTCTGAGGTCGTGATGAGTACACCTTCACTTTTTCTTCACATGACTAAACGTCTAAACCCCTTAAAAGATACATGATTGCTAGATGTAATTACAGAACTATCCCTATCAGAAAACCATCCGAATCATTGCCTGGTGTCGTAATTGTACGATGACACCTCCAATGCACTACTGCTCCTTCTCAGAAAATTGCAGAGAACAATGTCTTTGGCTTTTTACTCATGCCAGTTGGGTTTCTGGTACAAACAGATAGCATCCTTCATCGTCATCATCAGGCCTGATGTTTGCTGGAAAGATTTCGAGGGTACTCGTTAGACAAGATTCACCAAAATATATGGTACAATGGCAGTGTACAGATATCTATTCGGTTAACAATGGGTATGCATAATGATGAAAGCACACTACTGCTACCTTAATATACTCATGATCAAAGTGGTTAAAGACTTGTCATGATCATTCATTGATGACACTATTCAGACATGGGGAAATTACAAAAGAGTTAGCTACATGGTCATAAATATTGATGCTTAACTGGAAACCACAAGGCATAAAAATCTCAACAACATAACATGTATCACAACAATTAGCTTAGGACGTTATTTGTTTCTCCTGTTTATGTATATATATTTCTTCCATTTCGATCATCTGATTTCGTTGTGAGAGAACTTCTGAAGAAGTTTACCATTCTCTGTAGCAGGTGATATTATGTTCAATGTGTGACACAGGCTGCTAGCATGACAAAAAAAAAACCTCAGCAAGGTTACAGATAGACAAAGGATCAGGAACCTGAAAAAGAAATTAGAATTCTTAAGTAATGAAATGTAAAAGAGAAAACCTGTCAGTATAGTTGGAAAGCTGTGGACTCTACCTGATTTTCAAGTCACACAAGATCACACATCTTGCATCCTTCTGAACACCTCATGAACAGATGAGGGATCTACATCATACCTAACACCCTCACCTCCATACTGTACAAAGAGGTATTCTCTCGAAGACATTGGAGGGGGCAAAAGATCTGATACCAGCGCTAGATCTTGGTTGGGCAGTAAAGGTTCCCTTTGGTTTAGTGAATAGTACACATCCGCCAGGAGAAGCCAGACAAGGTCAGCATCCATACAGGCAAGGCCTGCCAATGCCCTTATAGCAGCTTCCTGCAAACCTGTCAAACTACTGTAGGCAATGCCTACCACAAGGCCACATACCTTCTTTAGTACACTTTCTAGTGCAACAGCACTTCTCTTGTTAGAAGATATTGCAGCGATCATGTCCAGGACTGCAATCTGAATCTTTTGGCTGGAGATCTCAGCCATAGGTTCCTCTGAGGTAAGCGAGGTATCCCTATATGGTAAAATGATTGCTTTTTCATTCATCTTTGACATTCGTCGGAATGGAGATAAAGCCAGAAACCTCCAAACAATGGATCCATCCTTATGAAACCGGCGTACATAAAAATCGCCGCCAGATATGCTAATTGCTCTACTCAATACTTCGGTGCACTTCCTAACAACCGGCTGCAAAACAACAGTATGGTAAGTGAATAACTTACACCTCAGGAAGGTAGCATACAATCAGGTTAAAGTTACAGCAAAAGCAGATACCCCATAAATTAAATGTAACATGAAAACTAAAGTCCAGGAGCCAAGAAAATATAAACGCATATAAATTTACTGTGTATTGACTATACTCCCTCCGTTTTTATTTAGATGTTATATCTGTTTTTTTTTAAAAGTCGCAATTGCATGTCATATTTTGGTCTAGGCGCTTCATTAGGAGAGTCGTAGTTAAGAGACCAATGTTTTCTGATCGTCCGATTAATCGTCCTTATCGGTACCTAGCACTCGATTAGGCCCTCCGATTCGATCAGAGCAATCAGAAACATTGTTTTCAAGTCGTCCGACGTCCTGGTCGGTCTCAGGTGACCGATCAGGGGTACTGTCGACCTGTACAAGTCGTCCGATTAATCGCGATTGTTGGAAATAGGAGAGTTTCTTGATTAGGCTAACCCTAGAAGGGTAGCTATATAATGTAGCATACATGGGCCTCATGGGCCTAGCCACATGGGCCAACACACATACTCCAACACTCCCCCACAGTCTGAACTACCGACGCAGCGGATTCAGACTGTACACCAGGAAAAGAAAATACACATGAGCCCCCCCACAGACTCAACTAGCCACGGGTGATGTTGAGGCTGGAGCGAAAGGCGGCGAAGGTCGTCGACGGAAGGCCCTTGGTGAAGATGTCGGCGAACTGGGACGTCGTAGGTACATGTAGGACGCGCACCTCGCCGATGGCCACCCGGTCACGGACGAAGTGAAGATCAATCTCCACATGCTTGGTCCGTTGGTGCTGTACGGGGTTGGTGGAGAGGTAGACTGCACTGACGTTGTCGCAGTAGACAAGCGTGCTCCGGAGAAGAGGGTTATGGAGCTCGGCCAGGAGCTGTCGGAGCCAAGAAGCCTCGGCCACGCCGTTGGCCACGGCGCGGTACTCCGCCTCGGCACTGGAGCGGGAGGCCACCGGCTGCCGCTTGGACAACCAGGACACCAGGTTGCCGCCCAAGAAGACAGCGTAGCCGGAGGTGGAACGCCGAGTGTCCGGACAGCCGGCCCAGTCAGCGTCAGTGTAGACAACCATCTCAGTGGAGGAGGACTGCCGGTGAAAGAGGAGGCCGTAGTCCACAGTACCCCGTAGGTAGCGGAGGAGCCGCTTAAGGGCAACGAGGTGGGGCTCCCGCGGATCATGCATATGGAGGCACAGCTGCTGAACCGCATACGTGATGTCTGGGCGAGTAAAGGTGAGGTACTGGAGAGTCCCAGCCAGACTCCGGTACGCGGTGGGATCAGACACCGGGTGCCCCTCAGCCTCAGACAGTTTGCCCTGGGTGTCAACAGGAGTGGAGCAGAGGTTGCAGTCTGTCATCCCGGCGCGCTCAAGGATGTCAAGAGTGTACTGCCGCTGGTGAAGGAGAAGTCCAGCAGGGTGAGGCGCAACAGTGACCCCAAGGAAGTGATGTAGCACACCCAAATCCTTCATCGCAAACTCCTGCTGGAGAGGTGATAATCCGGCGAAGGAGTAACTCACTGGAGGCGGTGAGGACAATATCATCAACATAGAGCAGTAGATACGCAGTCTCAGCTCCATGGTGGAAGATGAATAGCGACGTGTTGGACTTGGCCTCCACAAATCCCAGTGAGCGCAGAAAGGCAGCAAAGCGATGGTTCCATGCCCTGGGAGCCTGCTTGAGGCCGTAGAGAGATCTGTTGAGCCTGCAGACCATGTCAGGACGCGAGGAGTCAACAAATCCGGCCGGCTGACTGCAGTAAACTGTCTCAGTGAGTAGACCATGCAGGAAGGCATTCTTGACATCCAGCTGATGCACGGGCCAGGAGCGAGTGAGGGCAAGTGAGAGCACCGTGCGCACTGTAGCCGGCTTCACCACTGGACTGAATGTCTCATCATAATCAACACCAGGCCGCTGAGTGAAGCCCCTCAGAACCCAACGAGCCTTGTACCGCTCGAGAGTGCCGTCAGCCCGGCGCTTGTGAGTCCAGATCCACTTGCCGGTGACGACATTGGAGCCAGGTGGACGGGGCACCAGATCCCAGGTCCGGTTGGCGAGGAGAGCCGCGTACTCCTCTTCCATCGCATGGCGCCAGTGAGGGTCCAACAGGGCCTCGCGGACGGAAGAGGGTACTGGAGAGACCGGCGAATCCGCGGGCATCGCCGCAAGAGCCGGGGGCGGCAGGGTCCCGGCCGCGTGTCGTGTCACCATAGGGTGACCATGACGCGGGTGGCGGTGAAGAAGCGGCGGGTGATACACCGGGGGCGCCACACGAGCAGTGTGGGGCGGCGGAGACGGCCCCGGTGTACCCGGCGGAGAGGACAGCTCCGGCGGAGACACCGGCGACGGAGGGACCACCGGCGGCGGCGGCGAAGAGGCCGCAGCAGGTCGCGCCCGGCGCTGGTACATGCGAATCGGCCGGGCAAAGCGCGCAGGCGGAGTCGGTGAGGGCGGCCGGGGACTCTCGGTGCTCGAGCGAGGAGCAGGGTCAGGGGGAGCACCGGTCGACGGCGAGCTGGGGCACGGGGCCGTAGGACCTGCAGGAAACAACGGCAAAGGTGGCTCGACCACCGCATTAGTGGGAAAAGAGGAGGTGAGGTCAAGGGGGGAAGGGGAAGGGGAAGGGGTGGCGGTGGTGGAAAAGGGGAAGACAGACTCGTCGAACACCACATGGCGTGAGATGAGGACCCGACGAGAGGTGAGGTCGTAGCAGCGGTACCCCTTGTGGTCCGGGGAGTATCCGAGGAAGACACAGAGAGTGGATCGGGGAGCCAGCTTGTGGGGAGCAGTGGCTGTGGTGTTAGGGTAACACGCACACCCGAAGACTCGAAGGTGGTCATCCTCGGAGGGGTACCGAAAAGAGCGTGGTGTGGCGTCGGAGCCGGGCAAGCAGCGGAAGGAAGGCGATTGAGAAGATAGGTGGAGGTGTGCAGGCTCTCGGCCCAGAAGTGGGCGGGAAGAGAGGCCTGAAGAAGAAGGGTACGCACGATGTCATTGGTAGTGCGAATCATGCGCTCCGCCTTGCCGTTCTGAGAGGAGGTATACGGACAAGACATGCGCAACTGGACACCGCGAGAGAAAGAAAGCCCGAGAGGTGGAGTTATCGAACTCACGGCCATTGTCACACTGGACGGCCTTGATGGTGAGGCCGAACTGAGTGGAAACCCAGGCGAAAAAATGATGAAGCGCAGGGAATGTCTCAGACTTGGCACGTAAGGGAAACGTCCACGAATAGTGAGAAAAATCATCAACCACCACCAGATAGTACTTATAGCCAGAAATGCTGAGTACAGGAGACGTCCATAGGTCGCAATGTACAAGATCAAAAATGCGAGCCACATGTGAAGAAGAACTAGAAAAAGGAAGACGAACATGACGGCCCATTTGGCACGCATGACACAACTGCTCATCATGAGCTCGAGTACAACGAATGTCTGAGCTATGACTAAGCTGCATCAGGGCATCACGTCCAGGGTGGCCGAGGCGCCAGTGCCAAGTAGTAGAAGAGGTGGTGGCGAAGGCAGCTGACAAAAGCGAAGATGGCGAGGCAGACGCCGGGAAGCGGAGAGTGTAAAGGGGGCCCGTGCTATCACATCGGAGCAGAGGACGCCGGGTAGCCAAATCCTTCACAGTAAGACCACAAGAGTCAAACTCCACAGAACACGAATTGTCAGCTGTAAAACGACGAATAGAAAGAAGGTTGTGAACCATAGAGGGAGCAACAAGAACATCGGGAAGACGAAAGGACCCATGAGCACCGGCGGTACCCACAGAGGTAACAGGAAGACAAGAACCATTTGCGACCATAATGGACGAGGGTTGAGAAGAAAGAGAATGGACGGAAGAAAGTATACCAGAGTTGGGGGTGGTGTGGTAGGTGGCACCCAAGTCGGCAATCCACTCAGGTCCGACCGGGGGTGTCAAACCCAAGGTGCTGAACGACTGTGCCAAGGCTGCCTGGTCCCAGCCGGCAGACCCGGGAACAGCAGCCCACGACGGAGGAGCGGAGCCGGAGGTGGGAGGAGCAGTAAACATGGCAACCGGTGGGCGCGTCTCACCCCCGGGAGCGTGGTAGGGCCACATGGAAATGCGCCCTGACCACGGGTTGTGGAACGAGGGCCACGGTGCCCCCCCCCCGGTGGAGCAGGTGGAGCAGCAGGAGGAGTGGCCCCACCACGGCCTCCCCCACGACCCCCACCGCCCCCACCACGTCGACGACGACCACCACGCCCCCCCCCCACCTCCGCTGGGCCCGGAGGGAGGAGGACCAAGAAGAGACGACGGTGGTGGAGCAGACGGGCGAGGCGTGGCAGGCTGACGCGGCGAGGAAGCAGCCAGAGAGGTCGAGGAGGACGAGGACCCCGGAGTGGTGGCAGACCCCGGTTGGAGGCCCTGAGTGAGCTCCTCCATGATGAGGTCGTCGCGGACCTGTAGGAAGGTGGGGAAGGGCCGCTGACGGGTGATCCACGTCCGGAGGTGGGCGTAGCGGTCGCTGAGCCCGCGGAGGACGTTGAGGACGAGGATGCGATCCTCCACGGGCCAGCCCAGGTCGCCGAGAGAGTCCGCCATGGTCTTCATCTTCCGCAGAACTCGCCAACGGCAAGATCCCCCTGGACGAAGGTCCGAAAGCTCGCGTCGAGGCGGAGAGCACGGGCCTCAGCATTGCCCAGAAACTGACCCTCGAGTGCCAGCCACGCCTGGCGAGCCGAAGTGGAGGTGCGAACGAGGTCGTGGAGGTCGACAGAGATCGTGCCGAGGATCCAGGAAAGCACGATGCTGTCCAGACGCAGCCACGACGGAGTCTGGATCAGGGGCGTAGGCTCGTCGAGGACGTGGTCGTGAAGTGAAGGAAGGAGGGAGGAGGGGGTTCAGCCATGGCCGGCTGGGAAGAGGTGGCAGGCGGCGGCGCCCCTGCTGCTGGGGTCAGCCGGCGGCTGGAGAGAGGAAGGAGGAAAGAGAAGGCTCTGGTACCATGTTGGAAATATGAGAGTTTCTTGATTAGGCTAACCCTAGAAGGGTAGCTATATAGTGTAGCATACATGGGCCTCATGGGCCAACACACATACTCCAACAGCGATTAATCGTGATTAATCGTCCTGGTCGGTCTCAGGTCGACCAGGTCCGACCAGACGATTTGAAAACATTGATCAGAAACCTTGTCATCCGATTAATCACGATAAATCGTTCTTATTGATGTCTTAACCGATCAGCACGCAGATGGGCTGCTTCAGCAGTTCAGCTTACTGGGCTATATTTGTTTGGGCTAGGCCCATTAGGGTTTCTCTTTTATACCTCTCCCCCACTCTCTCTCTCTCACCTCCTCAGTCCTCACTCCCACTCTCCAGCCCTCAGCAGCTGAGCTGCATCTCTTCCCCTCCATCCTCCCTTCCGGTTCCAATCCAAGCTGCCCGTCCGTGCATCTTCCCTGCTGCGTGCTGCTTCCTCCTCCCTCCTGCAGTCCTGCTGCTTCCTCCTCCCTCCTGCTGCAGGGTCGCCGATTCTCTTCCCCACTGCTGCAGGTCCAAGGGAGCACGGAGATATAATCTTGATGCTTGATGTCTACTATATAAGTATAGAGTATATGGTATATATACCATACATATATGATATATAGTCCTGCTATATGCTGGACGATTATATTGACGATTAGACCGATAAGAGGTCGATTAATCGTCCTTATCGTCGATTCATCGTCCTTATCGGTACCTAGTTCCTTCTGCGGATTAATTAAATCTGCATGCAGGGAGGTAGAGTGACACAAGTACTGAGTATGATGCAGCATTAATCGCACGGAGCAGAAAAACAAGAAGGATTAACTCAGCGTTAATCTCCTCCTTGGTCTATGCACCAAAGGCAGATACGACATCTAAATAAAAACGGAGGGAGTATGTCAAAAATCCATAGATATCCAAACTGACCACTATAGTTCCTGACCCAAGCTCAAACATATAAATTAGGTTTCCTTCCATTGCAAACTACCATGTTCCATGACTAATCCCTCCGTCCCTAAATAACTGTCGCCGTTGGTGTGCGTGCCGTAAGTTTGACTCGATTTGTAGAAAATGCGTCCAACATTTGTATCTTCAAATAAATTTATTAAAAAACTAGATTCAAAGATCTTTCCAGTGATACTAATTATGTACCATAAATATTAATACTTTTTAATATATATTTAGTCAAAGTTGTTTCTCGGGAAGCGAAAATGACAGATATTTAGGGACAAAGGGAGTAGATTACAACTAAACCTTAAAGAAATATTATGGAAGACATGAAGAATCAAGGAGTTGAACTAAAAGCTAAAGTAGGCAACATCATGCAATGTATCAAATTCAAATGTTCCACCTGAATAATGTTCAAAACCATATTGGGTGCCCCATAATAAAAACGAATAAAAGAAAAGAAGAGGGGGACTAGACCCTGGTCCTAGTCAAACAGCTGTATGACGTACTCTTGTAGATCAAAACCCAAGAACCGTGACTTCATGCAAGGGAGACATGAAAAAAAAAACTAACATTGATGAATCAAACGATGTAGGAGGGTAATAAACAACCAACAGAACTTACAAAATGGAAAACAACCAGATGTGAAAAAACCTACCACTGAGATCTTGTTCCTTAGACAGATAACCAAGTAAGGCCATAGTTTGTTCATTGCTGGGAGTAGCCTATTTTCATCGACATCTTCAGTGGCATCTGTACCATCAAGAAGCTCGTCAAATGAAAGAAACTGGATGGCCTCCTCAATAACTCCTTTGCTTTGACATTCACACTTATAAGACTCCTCAACCTTGGCAATAGATATAGTGGCATTCTGAAGACAGTAGATAACATTGATGTTATGTCTACAACTGTCAGAACTAAGAAATAACTTCTGCACTGGGATGAAACAGGAATTTTGAGGTATATGTTACTAATGTAACATTGCAGGATATTTTTTTTTCACCAATACTTTTTTTTAAAAAAATGACAGTATAGATTATGGCATGAGAACTATGTCTCCAAGTAATATAAGGTAGCAAGACTGCAAAATCAGTTGGAATGATAAAAATATAGTGTTATCCCATTAACACAAAAATTGGAAAACAAATAACTGTACATAGCTATCCCACGGTATTGTATAGGCATACACTAGTAATTCATTGATATAAAGAACAAACAGTATATCGACCAAGTTAATAAAAATCAATATTTGGAATATCATTGCAAATGATGGCTGAAAGAATAGCAAAGAAAACAGTGCAAGCACATGAAAAAGACAAGGCCATATAAATTATTAAGAAGGTGATGTTTTCCTTCCAAGTAAAAGAAATAAAAATCACAACTTCAATTTATTAAAACACATTGTCCTTACAGAAAAAGAAAATACCTCCACAATGTCAAGGGCCACAAGACATGCTGTTTCCTTCATCGAAGAGAGAAGTGGGATGGCAGCTGACAAACAAGAGCCTGCAAGAGACCCAACTATTCTCCTATATCTTCTCATCTCATTTAGCTTACAAAGTAAATCCTCCCAGTATTCCAAGGTCATAAAATAAGGTCGAGCATCAACATTCATTCTTTCTGATGCAATAACGAAGACAGGATATTAGTGATGCTACAATGTGACGTCCCCATGAATAAAGTAAATCAAAAAATTTCATATGAAGTGCTGAAAAAATAACAAAAAGACTAATAGCTTGGATGTAGGTATTCAGCCTCAGAATTTGGAAATTGGAATTGGTATTGAGTAGCTCTAAATGCCGCTATGCCGCTGTTTGGATGGCTAAGAATTCGGAATTGGAAATTTGACCCCAATACGAAGCAATATTCACTATACTTGCATCCCCTCATCTTCAATACCGAGCCCTTGCCCTCCGTATTGCTCAGCATTCACCCACCCGGGCCCTCCCCGACGCGCCGCCACCCAACAAGCCGCCCCAAAACTCCACCGCCCGACACGCCTCCAAACCTAACGTGCCGCTGCCCGATGAGCCACCCCCGATGTGCCACCTGACAAGCCTCCACCTCTGATGTGCCGCCTCCAATGCACCTCCGCCCTCTTCCCCATGGCCAGCAGCTAGTGGACCATTCTCTTCTTCTCCATGGTCAAAGGTCGGCGAGCCCTTCTCTTCTTCCCAATGGTTAGCGGGCCTTTTCCTTTTCCTCACAACTGGCGGCTCTTTCTAGGATTTCATAAGAAGCTAATTGAATAGTCATCCAGACAACAGAATTTGAATCATGGCCAATTTTAATACCAAGGCTGATTTGGTATTGA
This sequence comes from Saccharum hybrid cultivar R570, assembly GCA_038087645.1. NCBI lineage: Eukaryota > Viridiplantae > Streptophyta > Magnoliopsida > Poales > Poaceae > Saccharum > Saccharum hybrid cultivar. Next base: position 29,548,209 of record JAQSUU010000066.1, on the reverse strand, counting down.
ACCCAATTCAATTACATGTCCCTGAATATCTACATCCAAACAGACCCTAAACCACATTTTGCAGGATACAACAGTTGGACCATGTTGCATCGCAGAGTGTTCCAGAATACCATACAGCAATGACAACAGGAAATCATTTTATTCCCAAGTTGGGTAGAGCATAGATGGAAAGTGAATACAACAGGGGGAAAATGTTTTATAGTATGGTAAAAAAATGATAGTTGACTAATGTTTAAATATCTGCTAAAGAATATGAACATCTAAAATTTCAAAGGAAAGTAAATAAAGAAAGAAATAAATGGGTGCAAGTATCATAGGATATATGAATCAGATCTTCAACCAAGAATTTGAGGGGCATATTAGCATACCATGCATTATCAAATATCAGTAGATAATATAGAAAATGAGAAACAAACTCCTGTTATGATATAGTGGAGCTTATGTGCTTATTGATCATTTGTCAATGATAATAAAGCTACAACCCAGTCTAGGTGCTGAAGAACATACTGAAAAACAAGAATTGAGTTGTGTCAAGCAATTACCAGATATTGCACTCGATTCCATTCTCTTCTCAATCGTATTTTTTACTTCTTGACCCTCAGAACTGACCTTCGCATAAAATGATTGTGCTTCATCTGGCAAACAAGTAGATTCATGTCTACATGCCTTGGAAATCTCAGAAACTGCCTAGATAAACCAAAAGGGCACACAGAAATAAATTACTCAAATAAAATATTTAGTATTATCAGTAATGCATGGGAACACCCTTACAAAGAAAAAGATGATGAAAACAAGTACTCCCTCCATTCTCTTTTATAAGGCGCACCGCGCACACACATATCAAGATGGAAACTTTAAAATCTTTGACCAATAATTTGGCTAACAGTTGTTAATTATTATAATACAAACTTGATATGGTCAGATTTGTAATTAAATATACTATCAATTATCATAAGTTTATAAGTATAAACATGTAATATAAATAATTTGGGAGACCATGTCATTGTTAAACTGCACCTTATAAAAGAGAATGGAGGGAGTATATCTGACAGGAATAATAGTGCCATGGATAATCTTGCACATACCAATGTAAATATTACCATAGATTTATCCATATCTGCATTTGACTTTGAATAGAATTTTTTAGTTTATAAAAAACTGTGGACTTACATATACTCCCTCGGTTCCAAATTGTAAATCATTTTAGCATTGTCCTAAGTCAAACTTGACTAAATTTGACCAAGTTTATGGAAAAAGTATATTAACATCTACAACATCAAACAAATACATTATCAAGATGTATTTCATGGTGTATCTAATGGACCTTTTGATGTTATAGATGCTTGTGCCTTTTTTCTATAGATCTGGTCAAAGCTAGGGAAGTTTGACTTAGGCCAGTCCAGTGGGAGTTTCATTCGCATTAATGACGTGGCACAGGAATTATGAAGAGAGAGAGAAGATGAAACCCAGCGCGCACAGTTACCAACACATTGGAAACAGAGTGAAACTCCACTAGGACTAGGAGCGTTTTATTCCATCCCCGTGCATTGGAAACTGAGTGGAACTCCACTGGGAGCATTTCATTTCATAACATCATCCAAAATTTAAATACGTAAGCCTATGAAACTGTAAAATGAAGGTATGCATTGTGGGTCTTGTTTCATTTCATTTCAAACAAGTTACTCTTGGAAACAGTGCAATGAAATCTAGCACTGAGAATGAGAATGGCCCCAGAACAAAGCTAAAACAACTTACAATATGGAAAGGAGGGAGTATTCATTTAATTAAGAGATAATATAACAAGCCATTTTATTAGAAAGACTTGTCTAAAATGGTCATTGTACTACTGATTATTGTCCTAGCACACACCAACTTTGTGGAGTCAATAACGAATAATATCAAAGCCTCCATAAAAATGTGATCCCAACGGTGCGAAGGTATCAAACTTGGCGAACTCATGTTAGAGCTAAATGTGTCAATATGTGCAAGTCATAACCTCAGACAACATAAACTGACACATAAGCTCAAAAGGATATAACAAAGTGTAACACTGTGAAAGTATGTATAGAATAATACCTTCAGAAATGGAACAGTTAAATGTGGGTGATCATGCCTGCCAAGAACCTCTAGCTCAGAAGAAACTGCTTGCATCTGTAAGAATTTAAATGCATCATAATGAAATCACATATATGTGTCTTGCTTGCAAATTTAGGTTTCTTTTGTATTAAAGGAAATCCCTTATTCCTTACCACCCTATTTAGATTGCCATATCCCATTGTATAATAAAAATAAACAGTTCAAAAATAAAAGTGAACTAATTCAAGAATAGTTGTGGGCATCAATGTGCTAAGTTGGCAGATGCATTGCTGCTTTGTGGATTGCAAATTTTTCTTAAAAGCACAGAAGCGTCACCAATTTTAAAAATACAGCCATCCTACATCATACCGGTTCTTCCAAGAATGGTAAGATATCACGAGAAGCACCAATGTAACACAGCATGGAAGCAAGAACATCAGGGACATGGGGGTTAAGGTCCAGGTGACGCAATTGCCTGCAAAGAGAGTCAATAATGTAGTCTGCATTCGCGACAACAAATTGGCCAACCTGTACAGGCAGGAAGACTTTTTAAATACACTATCAAATAATGATTACAAAAATCATAGCATGAACCAAGGCAACATATTACCGAACAATGACCGCCAGCAGTAGCAAGGGCTCTTAGGACAGCATCAGACGCAGTTCTTATCTGAGCACTTGAGCTGATAAGTTCACGGAGCAGAAGATAAAGGGAAGAGTGCATAAACCCACTAAGTGCAAAATCTTGACCAAGAAGAACACCCAAGACTCCAATTCCTTCAAGCACTACCTAAAACAACAAACTAAAAACTTGAGCAGACAAGATATATTCCAAATGGATATACCTAAATAGAGTAGAAAAAAAAAAGAAAGTGAAACAGATCCAATTTATGAATCAAAATTATCCACTATTACCGTGTGCAGCGCAGTTGTATCACGGTAGAAGTGCAATGGCAGGTTCAACTCTATTAGGCGTAGCTCAGTGTCCTTCTCTGTTGGAAGATCCCACACTTCTGGTGATACATATTCATGCAGAATACTGCCGATGCAATGAAGAATGTTGTCTTTAGTGCCCTTTCGCTCATTAAAGCCCCACACTTCTCTTTCATTAGTAACTCCATTATGTTTAACACAAGCAAGCAGTTGATTTTTCTGACAAACTGTCCTTGACATCTGTGCTGATCTGTTGTTGAAAAGTTGTAAAAACATACCAAAGGATTGACCAGACAAACCATACATGAGCTCATTGAGAATGCAGACAGCTGAACTTGCTTGGCGTAATGTTTGTCCAGCTTCACTTTTCATGTACCACCACTGCAGACCATCTTTGTAAATATCTTTGTCTCTCAGCTCAGTGCTCAACCTCCTAAATTGATCGAGCAGAATATCAACAAAGAGAGATAAGGATGCAGCAGTTTCTTTCCCTAGCATCAATAAACAAATAAATATGATGAGCGACGATTACAACATAAAAACAATATCCTTCATTTCCTCTCAAAAAAACGGTATCCTTCATAATGCGACAAGTGGAACAGACCATAAATCATAAATTTGACAAGCAAAGTAATTCACAAGGTACCTGAAACTGTTGATAGGCCAACAAGTCTAATTATTCCAGCAAGAACCCTGTAAAGCTTTTGACTACCAGCATGAAAAAACCATGGAGGCACATGGGGCAACTCATATTCAACTGTACCAAGTAATGCATTTGGCAAAGCGTTATCATGGATAACAGATATTTTGGAGGCTGCAGATGTTGACATGGCATGCAGAGATTTGTTAGTTGTATCTTTAGCATAGGCGCCACTCTTCAACTCAGCAACTGAATAAAGATACCCAATAGATAGTGGCTTCGATACAATTAGCTTGTCCATGGAACCAGAAAACTGTGAGCTATGACCTATGCATAAACCCAAACAATCAAAGAAACGAGCAGCAATAACCTGCAAGGGTAATAAATTTCAAAGTCAACAGAAAAATGACAGATATACACAAGGAATCAAATTAAAAGTCAGCAGGGGAATCATATATCTATGTAAGAAATGTCAAGATCATCCAGGAGAGTGAGCTCACAGGAGAACGGTGAAGATGATTTATCAGAAACTGAGGGCCAGCATAAAAGGTCAGAGCCAACAACATCCTAGCATGTGAAAGTGCGGTTGTCTCCTCACTTCCAAGTACCACCTGTGGTAGCCTTTCAACCAGCCTGCTTAATATAAAAAACAGTTAAAACATTGCTTTCACAGGCCATCATCAGCTTTAGCTGTTTCAGAAATGAAAGTGACACGAACCTATTAAAGGTATCAGAAATCTCATTTTCTGTTACAAGATTGTGGCCCTGGTTGAAAAGATAATCAAGAGCATCTTGTGCAGCCTCAGACACAGCTGCAGCATCATCACATGCCAGAACACATAAGCATTCCTGCAACAATAAAATTACAAAATAAAAAATAAATATAGCATTGGGCCAAGCACTAAGAGACTGCTACAAAAGGCTAACATATGCATGGTAAATCAATTTCAAATGATAAAATGCATGCAACTATGATGACAAAGTTGTAAAATATGTGTACATAATTATAGCTTTCTGCTCTCAAAGGTAACAAAAATACTAAAGTTCACATACCAAAAGTAGCATCTTGGTTCTTTTTAATGTAGAACCGCAACTAGACAAAAGCCCTTTTACACCGCTAACCACCGACTTCCTCACCTTCTCAGATGAATGAATAGCAAGCTGCAAAAAATGACATAATGTTAAGCCAACTTAAAAGAATATAGGCCCGTTTGGAAGGCAGGAATCGTACAAGAATTCCCCAGGAATCAGTTCAATTTCATAGGAAAAACGCAGGAACAGGGAAAAATTCTCACGTTCCAAACAGGGCACATTTATTAACTGTAAGATAACCAAAGGAAAACATACATGTGGGAATGTGGCACAAAGCAATTTATCAACATTACTAGTTGTTTCCTCAAGCCATTTTTTGGTCCGCTTCACATGTAGTGCCTTTCTATCAGCAAAGGAATTATTGACATTGGAGATAGAGTCATCTGTAGTCTCATCATGGCCTATCTCGTCAGATAAACTTTTGGTCGGTAACTGGCGAAGCATCTGCAATACATGCTCAGTTGAACCGCTGCCACCAGGAGAATGAGAATGATTCTCATTCATGTGCTTACCAAGTGCACTAAGATTTTCCTTGTCATTTAGGACTATCGTCAAAGCCTCAGTCAATCCAAGAATGGCTTGTTCAATGCTCAAAGAACTCCCAGCAGCACCACTAATCATAGTCTTAGCTGTGTAGAGAACCTTCCCAAGGCGACTGACAATTCCAGGAAGGAAAAAGGCAAGTGCGTCAGCAGAGCCTACCTGACAAGAAAACGAGATAAGTGAATTGTAGGCATGATGGGGAAAGAAAAGGAATAGTCTAAGCATAAGGAATTATGCTGCAATAAATAAAACTACTGAGAAACACCTTCATGCAACAAGAAATCTGTCACAAAAAGAAAGGTACTAGTGCATGCCAAGCACAAATACAAGGCAGATTGCCTGTCAAAAAAAAATACAAGGCTGATTCTCTTGCACAATAAAAAGATATTATTATATCATATATGATAGTAGGAATAAATAACATTAGCTGAACATATTTTTTTGAAGACAAGTATTGATAGTAATTATGCCAATTGGGCCACCAATCCACCGCTAACTATTCACACTCCACACTACCCAGACATAGTCAGAGTTCGAGGCATTCTGTAGATTCATTAACCAAGGCTGGACAGAAGAACTCGAGAAGTTTCCAACAACTAAAGATCCAGATCACGAAACTTTCCAATAATTTGAGAAAGGATATCAAGGTTTAAAAGAACTAAGGTACTACTATCAACTGCATAGCAAGGGGAATCGTAACCTGTGGTATGCTTAGGGATCCTCAAAAAAATATGTGCTCAATAAGCATTTCTGCCTGGATGCATCACCGGAGCTTGTATGTATCTTCTTACCTTGCCAATAAGAATGCGCAGAGTGTGCAATGATTCCTTCCTAACATCTGCACTTCCACGGTGCCCTCTTGATGCCTCAAGTTCTGATGCCTTTCATATGAAAACAAAGCAAATCAGAATTAAAGCTGTGTCGCCCCGAGAACAAATGGATGCGCATGTATATTCAGGAATGGCCGCCATACTTGTAGAAGAAGTGAGAGCCAATGTCCCACGGCAGCTGAAGCATTTTGCGACCGAAGAAATGCAAGCAAGCACTCCTCTGGCTGTGCAGAGTAATTTGAGCGGACTACACTTCCAACCTCCAAGCCTGTACTTGTTGGGGTCGTAGGTAACATTGTTCCTTGTTTGCAAGAACAAAAATTGTCCAAGCATGGCTGTAGCTGCAAAACCAAGGCCCTGAAGCATCTTATAATTGCACCACGGAATTCCTCTGAAGCCTCTGAAGGTGAAAGCATAGCCCCGGAAGTCAACTTTTTCAGCATTGCTACCATCTAGAAATGAAAAGGAAAGGAATAGTAAGAGTGACAAACAGAATCCACACAATGTGCCTAAGTCATTTCATAACCGTCCTAAACTGACCCGGAATCAACTGTTGAAACAAGTATTAGTTCATTTCATGCCGTCCTCAACTGACCCAAAATAAACTAGTGAAGCAAGTACTAGTTAGTTACACTGCGGAGTCAGATTTTCAGTGAAGCAGCTAACTGGTAGACTGTAGTTAAGGGATCCCAGGAGATGAGTAAAGTATAGCAAAATTAAGCGGGTGACCTGATTGACCGAGGTGAGGCGGCACTTGGTGAGGAGGACCTCAAGGCAGGTCAGACCAACTTCGGCGACGGCATCACTGATATCAATACCCCCTGCACCCTGCCCCGGCGCATTGCCTTGCTTCCTGCACTGCACCGCCACATCCAGGAGCAGGAGCAGTGGAAACACTGTATAACTGAGACGGGAGAGGACGAAACACAAATTAACAGACCCAAACCAAAACCCAAAACAGCAAAAACAAGTGCAGGAGAAGTGAGGATTACTCGAAGCAGAGCTGCAGCGCCGGGGCAGGGGCGGCGCGGAGGAAGGCGGCCATTTCGCGTAGGGAGGAGGCGGAGCTGGAGGCGGGGCGGCGACTGCGGAGGAGGTCGAGGAGAGCGACGGTGTGGGGCTTGAGCTGGGCGAAGACGGCGGCTAGGGTTTCGTCGGAGGCCGCCGCCGCCTCCATCTTCACCTAAATCGGTTGCGACGGCGATGAGGAGCCCAGCTGTGGCCTGTGGGTCGCTTCGTGAGTTGCGCTTGCCTGCTTCCAATACCGGCCCGCAAGGTTTCAGGACGTGCCTAGTGGAGACGACACGAAGACGTCTTTTGGGTTTTTTCTGGAAGCGCCGAGTGACGACACCGACGGAGCTACCGGGCGGGGTGGAGCGGCCGCCCCAGCTACTGGCGGCGTCGCCTCAGACCCCCGGACCCCTCTTCTTCCTTGGCTCTGGCTGCCGAGTGCCCGAGCTGCCGAGCAGAGGCCGGCGACGCCGCGACGAGCGAGCCGCGAGCAGCAAAAAGCCGAAGAAGAATGACCGGTTCCTCTTGTGGGCCTGTTTTTTCAATTTAGATAGATTAGCCCAGCGAGGGCCCAATTTGGTTCCCAAAATTCTTTTGAAAAAGTCTATTTTTCCTCCCCAACTCTCACCAAAGTCCACTTTTTCTCCCTCAACTTCAAAACCGAACAAACCACATCCTCAACTTTTCAAACCGTGCATTTTACCTCCCTCGAACGGTTTTTGAGGACGGTTTTGATACAGTAAACAGCCGTATGCTACAGTAACCAGTGGTTTGCTACAGTTCCCGTGTTTTTGCCTTTTTCTTTTTTTTATTTATTTCGGCTGAATCTTTGAAAAATCATAGTAAATCACAGAAAAATCATAAAATAGAAAATCCAATTTTGTTGCACTCCACATGAGTAGATCTACACAGTGAACATATAATATGGTATGCTTTAGTACAAAGTTTTTGCTATGAAGGTTTTGTTTTTTTCTTTTTTATTTATTTGGCTGAATCTTTGAAAAATCATAGTAAATCACAGAAAAATCATAAAATATAAAATCCAATTTTGTTGGACTCCATATGAGTAGATCTAGATAGTAACATATAATATGGTATGCTTTAGTCCAACAAAATAATTATAGAAGCTGCAGCTATGAATTATTGCAATTAATTATAGAAAAACATAGATCTAAAGCTACAACAAAAATTTTATGCTAAAACATACCATATTATATGTTCACTATATAGATATGCTCATGTGGAGTCTAACAAAATTAGATTTTCTATTTTATGATTTTTCTGTAATTTACTATGATTTTTCAAAGATTCAGCCGAAATAAATAAAAAAGAAAAAGGCAAAACCTTCATAGCAAAAACTTTGTACTAAAGCATACCATATTATATGTTCACTGTGTAGATCTACTCATGTGGAGTGCAACAAACTTGGATTTTCCATTTTATGATTTTTCTGTGATTTACTATGATTTTTCAAAGATTCAGCCGAAATAAAAAAAAAAAGAAAAAGACAAAAACACGGGCACTGTAGCAAAACCGCCTTCAAAACCGCTTGAGGGAGGTAAAATGCACGGTTTGAAAAGTTGAGGGAGGTGGTTTGTCCGGTTTTGAAGTTGAAGGAGGAAAAGTGGAATTTGGTGAGAGTTGGGGGAGGAAAAATAGAATTTTTCCAATTCCCAATCCACCGACAGAGGCATCCGGCCATCCGCTCAGCTGCTTCCCCATCCTACGCCGCATTGACGCGGACACAAGCCGGCAGCCGCCGCCCGTCGCCAGGCGCTGCACCGCCACGCGCCAGCCGCGGCCCGCCGCCAGGCTTCAACGCGTCCCACTGCCCATCCGGCCATCCGCCCACCGCCAGTGGCCCACTGGCCACCAAGGAGCAGAGCTAGGCAGCTAAAAAGTAGCGATGCAAGGAGGAGAGGTGTGAGGTAGCGAAGGAGCGAACTATTAATTTATTCTACAAAGTTGAGGTAACATTTTTTTTTGTTCATTCACCTTTTCGTCATAATTTCTATAATTCTAGCTTTTTCTCTATAATTTGTGCAATCATAGTATATGAAAACGGTGCGATATGGACCATAAGCTTTTTCGTTCATCTTCGTGTTAAAACTCGCTTCACCAATAATTTCCTGGCTCCGCCACTGCCGACGAGGAGGAACGAAACAGGGAGAAGAGAGAAGACGACCAAGGCGTACACGAGAGCTTTCCATATTTGGCAGGCTCGTTTGCAACAAAGGATTCCTACAGAAAAACGTAAAGTCTAACATGCGTGGGTGCGCCCATATTTGACAGGCTCATTTGCGATAAAGGATTTCTATAGAAGAAATAATGAAGGAAATCAATTCAAAACAGAGAAAAGAAGAATAGAGCGTTTGCTAGCGTTGGGACGTCCGATCCGAGCGGCGTCTAGACGGTGCCCGCACATGAAACGAGCACACTAGCAGTGGGCTCGCGCCCGCCCTGGACGCCGCCCGCGCCGCTAGCCGCTTCCCACGCGAATCATATGTGCAACACCTGATCTACTTTTGAAACATTCAGATGCAACATTTGCAATATACAAAAAAAAAAAAGACAGATGAAACACTTGAAACAATCGTCTAAAACACTTGCAAAAACGCTTCAAAAACAATTGAAAACCATTGCAAACATATGAAACATACAGATGAAACACTTATATGTATGACACCTAAAAATAGTTGAAACATATGCTTGCAACATGCGTACTTCTGCAACATCTAGGTAAAACACTTGCAACATACGTCTGGAATAGATGAAAAATATTTGGAACATACACTTTAAACATACAAGTATGGCCATTACAACATATGCAATATCCCGATCTACTTTTGCAACATCGATATACAACACTTATAACATACCTCTAAAATATCTGAACACTTGAAACATACTCTTGTAACATGCGGTTTTTACCCGGGGAACGACCGATACTAGAAATTTGCATCCTGGCCGCCATCATCGTAGCCGCTGCTGAGTGAGTCACCCCTATCGAATCTCGTACACATCACTGCTGGAGACTGTCGCCGAGGGAAGCAGTGGACCGGGAGCCATGGAGAGAGAGGGGAGGCTGATGGTCGTCGCTCCTAGCGCGAGCTACCACTAGAGAGGGACAGAAGCGAGCGAGGGCTCGATGTAGAATAGAAACCACACATATCAGTCAGTGAGCACGGTGGAGAAGGAAGAAGCCATGTGGTGGCGCTTAAATGTGGTGGAGAGGAAGGATGAAGACAGGTGGGCGACTAAGCGCAGTGAAGAACGCCACGCGCGGAGGGGTCCCCGTGGACCATGTTGCGGCGGCGAGGAAAACTTGACGAGTGGATAGTATGGTTTGGTCTTGTTTTCTGGAGTGGATTGATTAAATGATTCTCAGTTAAGCAAACTGTTGGCATTTCTTAGCACCACTATTAAAAATAAAATTACTCCTACTAATAGCAATGATGCCAGAAATGATACGGTAATTATTAACTTTGTCACTGTTACAGTAGCCACCTATCAATTAACCTTCATTTCTAATATTAAACTAGATTGTCATCCCTAGTGAGAAACTTAGAAATGTTTGTTGGTTTTATCTAGCATTACTACAAGAATAACACTAAACAGGAATCTATTATTTCACGTGACTAAAAAGAATATAAAAATAAGAATGAAAAGAATTCTACAAGCGGACAGATAATTATACCATTGTAGCATTTTACCTAGAGTATTTTCAGGTTATCGATTTATAATTCTACAACTGGGAAGGTATGACTATGAATACAATAATATTAATAATTTATGAATATGCATGAGAGAATGAACCAATATCATATACTCTACTCAAAACAGAGATAAGTCACAAGATAATAAATAAAGATATACAAATGATAAGTACTTAATCAATCATCATAATAAATAAATAGTAACTCAGATCACTCTAGTTAAGCAATAGGTTAAGTCCAATTAAAATATTAGAAAGATAATTTCTAGGTAGTCATACTAACATGTCAAATGCTTAGTCTAATTAATTATATTTAGTGATCATAGCCAAATTATGCCACATAAGGAACATCAACTTAGGAAAGTTGGAAACAGAGTCCTCTTCTCCTTTGAGACCGAGTTCTACCAACATCAATATATACGGGGGATGGACTGCAAAGGATTCAACGCAGCTGTCACCTACGAGATCTACCACACGTCCCGACATATAAGGGCATCCGCAGATAAACAAATATCTAAGCATCACGCTCACATAATGTCTATCACTCACACCATGGTCCTGTAGGGTGAGCGCTATACGAACATATGTATGGTTTCCTTAATCTAACTACACCGAATATAAAACTAGAGCAAACAATGAACATTGCTTTCAATGACATAAATGATATAAAGCTTAATGTTGATATAAACATAGTAGCAATGATACAATCTCAATGAAATAAAGAAATAGAGTAAAGTACAAGAGATATACTGAACCACGCTCTTGCCAATGTCGGGAATCCAAGCGTTGCTTGATCTCCCTCTAGACCTAATCTAACTAGCCAAAGCTCTAATCTAGAGGAACTCTAAGGAATTAGGGTTGGCTCTGGATGAATTGATCTTCAATTGAATAACTTGATGACTTGATGCTCATGGGGGTGCAGGGGTCCTTATATAGCCCTAGGGGTTGAACGCAAGCCCTTCGATCAAATCGACTTTGATGTAGGGTGGAAATGCATCTTAGGAGACGGTGGAGGAATACTCCAAAAGCTCGTGGAGCAATCCCCTCACAGGGGGCCGGGCGACACAAGGGTGGGGCCGACCGGCCCCACCTGGCGGCGTCTCGTCCTCCCGTTCATTTCCGTGCCTTCTGGTGTCTTTTATAGTCTTCTAGTGTATTCTTCGTCGTAATCAAGTTTCGTGTCTTTTTCTCAATTAGGTCCCCTTCCTATATTTTCTAGAATAATCCTGCGAAAAGCAGAGATTCACCAACACTTGTAGAATTTGTCAATTTAAACCCTAGACTTATGTATATTTTTGTACTTGAACTATTTCTCTTGTTTATTCACATATAAAATATTGACGTTATCCACCGTCAATAAGCTCCCCCAAGCTTACCCTTTGCTAGTCCCTGAGCAAAGTCAAACTTAGCAAACTTGGGGAAAAAACTTGAACATGTTGAGATTTTTAGAAAAACATTGAGATAACTCCTAGAAAGTACACATACATTCAAACAAAAATTCTACCCTGAATTATGATTTAACTTTCAAACTTACTCATATTACCTTTAACCATAGAGCTTCTTAGCCTTTACTTGGGTCTTAAGTAATTGAAAGACAGAATAATCAAGTCAAGCACTATGTCTCTAGCTCTTCACTCAACCATTATTCCAGAGTTTTACAGGTTTTCAAAATAAAATTCAGAGCTTCAATTGTATGACACTCTCAAATCTCTCAATATATGTGGTATTTGTGGATCCTCACCAAGACATTAATGATATTATGTCTTTCTCTTCTACAACTAAAGCTTATGTGGAGCTCATAGGAGTGGAGAAAACATAAACAGAGCATACTTGTAATTCATATATTGTAAAGTCAAACAATAAATCTAAAGAGGGTTAAGTCATACAATCAAATCAAGATGTGCATGTGTATAAAATATGGTGGATATATGATAGGTGTACATGGTGGCTAATCCTAATTCTACTACTGCTCCTTGAAAACATCCATCTCCTGATAATTGAATAATACTTTGCAAAGAAAATATGGGCTATCTTATTCTTCTATTTTTTTCTTCTTTTTAGGCGGGCATCAAAGTACCCATTGTTTTATTCTCTTGGACACTTGTCTATTTTTTTCTTTTCTTTTTTTAATACTTTTGCATAGCCACATGCACCTTTCTGCAATAAAATTTTAGAGAGATAATAACAAGAACTTTAAGCATTTATTTGGGGCTGTCCTATAGGGTATATTTTTTTGATGTTTACTCTCAGTGTAAGAGCAAAACATTTTTAGGTGGATCTATATGAAAAATGAGTGCACCTACTTCTAGTGTAGGAATAGTGCATATATGGATGGTATATACGTGATCTTGATTTTAAGAGCATGACAAACCTCTCATAAAGCATTAACAAAGCTTGACCAAACTCAATGCAAAGCAAGCAGCATATAAGTGGAAGGTTTCCTATTCTAATTATATTTGGCTTTGGTAGGAATTCAAGCTTTATCATATAAGAGCTCATCATATAAGTTTTAAAGTTTTCAAAAGATAAATCTCCAGAACTCTAATATCGTTAGGAACAAGATAAATAGCAGCTCAAACTTTCTTATATCATATCTCCCAATTTCCTAGACTTAGCTCAAGCATATACTCCCACAAATTTTAGGTTCAGAGCAAATTCTTTTATCAAATCAAAACTCAGGAGAATTCAAATCTGAATGTTAGGTACTAAAAAGGAATTATAGTTGAGCTCTATTCATTATTTCTATTGTCAACATTTTATGACTCTTAAAATAGAAAAAAAAAATTTAAACACACTTTTTGTTTTGTTTTCAAAGTTTAAGATCACACCTTAATATGTATAACTAGCTAGAACAATTTTTATTTGGTTTTGAATTGTTATTCATCTTTTTATTTCTTTTAACTCAAACATAATAACTAAACAGGAAAGAAATACTTAGCTAGATATATAGGGGAATGCTCCTACCCCAAGCTGAATGTTGTCATGGTTGGAAATTGAGAAATCTTTAGAGCGAGCTCGTCAGTGGCAGTCCTTCTTATTCCGGTAGAGTGTAGCGTTTACCACCGAATAAACTTACTTAAAGTGATATCCTGCAAAATATTACTCTAACAAGAACACCAAAAACTCGAAGCTTAGTTATGACAAGAGGTTAGCGGTCAGCTGTTGAGCAATTGACTAATCTTATTGCTTAAGATAGATTCATAAATTGACAGAACTTTGATAGGATGTTGACTTTTATCTTTTTGTGAATTTCTATTTATAATGCAAAAAGAAATATGTATACAATATATTTTTATTTTTATGCCACCACGGTGAATAACCCTATAGGATCACCATAAGTTACTCACATGGGACTTCAAACTTTTATGGTGCAATGATAAAATAAATATTTTCTTTTCTTTTTATATGCAAAGACAGATGAAAACATTATGAAATATTTTTATTTTATTTTCTGACATAAAATGCTAGAGTGGAAATAATCTAAATGTAATGCTAGAGCAGAAAAGTAAATATGCTAATAGAAAAAATAATTCATGCAATGTAAATATGGATAATTATTATTATTACCTCATGGCAATGGTATAGAATTTAATAGTCCTCCGGACAGGACTAGTGAAAGTCCCTAGTTTGGTTTTGGCTAATTGATGAAACCTAGGACTAACCTTTGTATATAAGTGGATGATTTAGATAAAGGTGGTCATTGAATATGAGACATGACATTGACTCATGTGACCAAGATGGTGAAGACCAAGATGAGGCTTGGCTCGATGGACCGGTTGTGAAGGTGAAGGGCAAGTCGAGGCTTCGAAGCGAAGGACCATGCGATGGTGAAGCTTGAGCAAGACTTGGCGCCGACGGACCGATGCAACGGTGAAGAGCAAGTGAAGTCAAGGTCGATGGATCGAGACGGTCATGTGATGATATGAAGTGGATCATATCATTTGGAGAAACAAAATGGGCTTAAGGCAAAGGTATAACCATAGGGCCATTTTGTTTTACACTCAAGACACCATAGAGGGTGTGAGTGGTTTAGGGTCGATAGCCGAACTATTAAGAGGGGAAGTCTTATCGGTTATTCGACGCACGGGTGCCACTAGGTGAATTCATGAAGTGCATTGCATGTAGGGCCTAGTGAGCTAACTGGAAAACCTTTGAAAATGATTGAGAAAAAGCTAACACACAAACACATGGAGATGTACACTTGATGGTGTTGGCACATTTGCAAAGGTGGCGTTGGTCGCGCTGTGGTTTGCGGGTAGAGAGGGGTTCGGGGAAATGAAATGCCTATTTTCCACTACGTCGGAAGTCGGAAAAGAAACGGAGGCGAACGGAGGTCACAGAGGTGACCGGACACTGCACCGGACGCGGTCACGGTTTGACCGGACGCGTCCGGTCAGTACAGCACAGCAGTCAGGCGTACGGGCTAGGGTTTGCAACCGGCGCATCCGGTCACTCGCGGGACTGGCGCGTCCGGTCAGGCGCCCTGAGGGAACTGCAGTTCGCAAGGTCGAGCGGACGCACGGTGCATCCGGTCACACGCGATCGGACGTGTCCGGTTGTCGAGGGAGCTTACTGGACTCCAACTGGACGCTGGCACTATCGCGTCCGGTCGTTGTCTGGAGCGCGTCCGGTCGATGCTTCGCGGGCGTGCGGTGCTGTGCGATCGGCGCGTCCGGTCGGTTGAGCAGCGCGTCCGGTCATTGCGTTTGACCGTTGGCGTGCAGTGACCGTTGGAGGATCTGGTGGTCGCGTTTGAATCTGGATGGACACGTGGACGATGCAGGGCGGTCGGACGCGGTTGAGCGCGTCCGGTCAGTTTCGACCGGCGCGTCCGGTCGTCCCGAAAAAAAACGGTCAGTGGAGTGGTAACGGCTCTATTTGTATGGGATGCTTATAAATACTTGTTGGCCGGCCCTTGGGGAGGTCTCTTGGCATTTCTAACACTCTTGTGCATCCTTTGAGCTAAAGCTTCTCCTCCCACTCATCTCTCTTGTTTGATTGCAAATCAAAAGTGAGATTGAGTGATCCCAAAGTGCATTGCATAGCTTGAGGGCATCTAGTGGCACTTGTGGGTGGTTTAGCCGGTGGATTTCTTGTTACTCTTGGAGAGTACCGCTCCTAGCCGGCTTGGAGATTGTTGGAGGCGTTGGCAAAAGAAGATGATTGTTCTTGGCCACCTCCGGTTGATTGTGAGAGGTTCTTGTGCTTTCCTCGGCGGGACGCCAAAAGCAACTCTAGTGGAATGCGCGTGTTATTGAGTTACCACATTTAAGAGTGGTGTCTTACGGTGCCTTGCGGGGCGTGCCTTGAGGGGCAAGTGACTTGAGGGTCACACCGGGGAACCATCTAAGTGTTGGTCGACACAACCGGTGACGTAGCTTGTTGGTGCACAAGTGAACACCGGGTGAACAAAAATATTGTGTCTCTTGTCTCCCGGTGATTGGTCTTCATATTGTGTTGTTGTCAATATTGATTGATTGTATATCATCTTGGTGATTGGCAACATCTTCACTCCACCGTCGGTATAAGAATCACAATCCTCTCTCTTGCACTTACTTTTACTAGATTACCTTGTGTAGCTCTAGTGGTAGCTTTGCTAGTAGTGTTGTTAGCTTGTTCTCTAGTGTTTTCTTAGTGACATAGCACTTGTGTGAACTAGAGATCATAATCTACTAGACTTGTGGATAGGAGGCTTGCATCACAACCTTTGGCTAAGCAAAACTCGCTTTACGCCGTTTGTTTTTCTAACAAGTTTGCTTAGTGGTTTTTGTAGAATTTTTTTATAGGCTATTCACCCCCCTCTAGCCATCTAGGACCTTACAACTAGGTAGGAGTAAGTACTTACTGTTCAGGTGCATCATCTGATCCTGAAGAAGAATCAGATGCTTGTTCTTCTTGTGGCGTTGATATTGATGTTGTCTTCTTTCTCTATACCTGAGTGGTTTGTGTACCATAATCTGGTTGCACAGCTTCTTCATTAATAGGTTCCTCAATCTTCTTGTCTTGAGTGTCCTATTTATTCCAACGGTCTTCATACCTTGATACTTCTCCTGGGTAATCTGTTCATCCATCCTTCAAGGGCTGGGTTGCTTGATGGCGGGATCGATGTCTCCTATTGCGGTTCTTCTTGGACTGTTCATAATTAGTATAACTATTAAAGTGACAACGTACCTTTCTATCTAGGAATTAGAAGTAGACTTGTCCAGATCCAATGTAGATGGCAGCGTTGGTGGTGTTGAGGAATGGTCTTCCCAAGATAATAGGGGTCTCTTCGTCTTCTACTCCCATGTCCAGGACTATGAAATCATTACAAACATAACGATCTTGGATTTTTACAATGACATCCTTCGCTATTCTCTCCGGGAACCGAACTGATTGGTCTGCCATCTGCAACTGCATATATGTAGGATTAAGGATGAAAACGGAATGGAAATATCTCGAACCGAACCGTATCGTTTTCTGTATTTTATCCGATCGAATTCGTATTTTTGTGTCCGACTTTACCGTTTTCGCTTTCGTTTTCGTATTTCAAGTGTAAAAGTAGAAAACAGTTTAGACATTTTCTGACCGTTTCCGACTGTTTTCTACTTTTCTACTTTTAATTCGGAATATCCCGAAATCAAAATTCAGTTTAAACCGAATTTTGTTGTCAATTATTACTGTCCAGGCAACTAGACAAAGGCAAGTGTGGAGCACTGATACTCATTGGCCGCATTATATAGGCAGCTTACCCCATCACGCCTCCCTGAGTCGTCGAGGTAGGACTAATCACCTTGCACGGTGTTGTATGCTTGCATGGCTGCATCTGGCTTCACGCGGCGCTGTTGTTGCATTGCATGTGACTGGCCGACCAAAAGAAAGAGAGTTAGATGGGCCAGGCGTTGTTGCTATCCTTTCTAGTCTAGTACCGATGGCATCTCGAATTTTCCTCTTTTTCTTTTTTTTCTTTTCTTTTTTTTCTCTTGTCAAAGAAACCAAATTGATAAGTCTGCTCTCTTGCACTCAAAATTTGCCACGATGACACTTGTTAATTGTTATGCATTGTGGATCGGTATTCCGTATTGAATTTTCGTATACCGACCGTGTTCGACATAATTTCGCTTGAATGGGTTCATTTTCGAAATTCGCGATATTCCGTAAGTTCGCGTTCGTTTTCGTGTCCGGCTTTACCATTTTCGCTTTTGTTTTTGTATTCAAATATAAAAATAGAAAATGGTTGAGGAGTTTTCCGACCGTTTCCGACCGTTTTCATCCTTATGTAGGATACAAGGGTTCGTTACTAAATAAATATTCATATGTTACCTTTGACATTATATTGACACCCGATCCAATATCGCAGAAGGTCTTATGAAAAACTTTCCGATTGATTAAGCATTCAATTGTCGGTACTCCAGAATCATTCTTCTTGGCTAGAAATGGTAGAGCGAGCAAACCTTCATACTCTGATTGGATTGTGTTGATCATTTTGACAGTCTCTTCTTGTGTCTAGCTAGCCTTATTCTTCCTCCAGCTTCTAGGATTCTTCTTCTTTTTTATCGTCACTGATTCATCTCTCTTGTATGGCGCATGAGGTCATGTAGGTATGTGCAGCATCCGGCTCCTGAATGAGAACTTCTCTTTCTTGTCCTTAATAATAAAAACAATCTTAGCATGCTCCGCATAAATGATGGCCTTCGTGGTGCATAGGAATAGTCAGCCTAAAATGATCGGTGATTTCTTATCTCCTCCTGTGTCCACAACCACAAAGTCTACAGGAACATATGATTGTCCCACTCTGATGATAGCATCTTTAAGACCTCACTCAGGGTAGTACAGTGTCTGATCTATAAGCTGCAAACGCATACTTATGTACAACAAAGGATCTCCTAAAATCTTATCATAAATTACCTTGGGCATGATGTTGACATTTGCGCCGAAATCGTAAATAGCTTCCTGAAAAATATGACATTCTATGGAGATAGGAATGACTAGTCTCCCTGGATCACCTTTCTTGTCGGGAAGTGTGTAATCAATCCACTTCACTTCCGGTGGTTCGATGTAATAATTGGCTACATTGTAAATATCGACAAGATTTGCAGTTTCTAAATCTTTCGGCTGGCTCAGAATCTTATGTTTTTCTAATGGAGGAACAGCAGTTGCTAGCTGAGCTAATTGTGATTCTATCATTTTATTAAAGCTGTGCTGATTCTTAATGGCAGTAGCAAAGGCATCCATTCTAGTGCTTATAGTTTCTAAAGTTTTATCAGTAGAAGCTACCTTTCTAGTCATTTTATCTAACAATCTAGATTGACCAACAATTACATCTCTCAAAGGTGATTGATTTGAAGCATTATAATTATTATCTTGATAGTTACCTTGGTAGTTTGGCCTCTGTTGCTGATTCCATCCTTGATTTTGCTAAGGACGATAGTTGTTGTTGTTGATGTAGTTCGCATCCTCTTGAAGTTCAGGGCAGTTGCTCTCTAAATGCCCAGTGTCTCCACACTCTTTACAAGTCATGCGGGAATCATGAATGTGCATGACTTCTTTCTTCTTACCCACTTAATCTTCGAGCCTCTTGATCAGCAAATCTACCTTGGCAGTCAGCATGTCTGCCTCTTTGAGTTGATGCATACCTCCTCCTCTCTTACAAGGTTGAACACGTTTTTCATTCCAACTCTGATTGAAAGCCATCTTCTCAACAAGTGATGTTGCATCTACGAGGTTGAGTGACAAGAATGCACCTCCAGCAACAGCATCAATGGTCTCACGGGTGCTAGTGTTTAGCCCGTGATAGAAAGTCTACAGTAATAGCTAATTCTCCATCCCATGATGAGGCTTGAAAGCGTTCTCAAGCTTCAGGGATTGATTCATCATGTTGTTGTTGAAAGCTTGACATTTTCCCGCACAGAGCATTGGTCTTGCCTGTGGGAAAGAACTTGGCTAGAAAAGTAGTTGAGCAGATATTCCATGTAGTGTGTTTCTCTCTATTTGCATAGAACCACTACTTAGCTTTCCGTAATAGTGAAAATAGGAAAAGGCGGAGTAAAATAGCATCTCTAGGTACTCCCTTGATAGTGAAAGTGTTGTAGATCTCTAGAAAGTGTTATAAATGTACACTTGCATCTTCATGAGCCTTTTCATAAACTTGATTAGCTTGCACCATAGTGATGAGTGCAGGCTTGAGCTTGAATCCATTGTCTCCAACATTGACTTCTGATCCAGTACGAATATTTGCTATTGTCGGAGCAGAGAATTCACGGAGACTCTTCTATGCCATAGCCTCAAACTCTGGTGTCAAAGTTCTTCTGATTCAGTGATCTTCCAACTCAAGAGTAATAACCTTCTTGAGTTTAGCTCTAGTCTTCTTGAGTAATGTTTATGGATCGTCAACAAAGTTCTCTGGAAGATTACACATACATTACCTTGCATAAAATACACAAGTAGACAAAACAATGGTAAACCTATTATGAGTAGAGATCAATGGCCATTTTTTCTTCTCAGCAGTTATATAAAATTATCAATACTTTCTAAGTTAAATACCTTCCTTGGCAATGGCCCCAAAAATGCTTGTTGGCATTTCTTAGCACCACTACTAAAAATAGAATTACTCCTACTAATAGCAATGGCATCAGAAATGATATGGTAATTATTAACTTGTTACTGTTACAGTAGCCACCTATCAATTAACCTTTATCTCTAATATTAAACTAGGTTGTCATCTCTAGTGAGGAACTTAGAAATGTTTGTTGGTTCTATTTAGCATTACTACAAGAATAACACTAAATAGGAATCTATTATTTTATGTGACTAAAAAGAATATAAAGATAAAAATGAAAAGAATTCTGCAAGCAGACAGATAATTATACCATTGTAGCATTTTACCTAGAGTATTACCAGGTTGTCAATTTATAATTCTATCACTGGGAAGGTATGACTATGAATACAATAGTATTGATAATTTATGAATATGTATGAGAGATTGAACCAATATCATATACTCTACTCAAAACAGGGATAAGTCACAAGATAATAAATAAAGATATATAAATGATAAGTACTTGATCAATCATCATGATAAATAAATAGTAACTCAAAGCACTCTAGTTAAGCAATAGGTTAAGTCCAATTAGAATATTAGAAAGATAATTTCTAGATAGTCTTACTAACATGTCAGATGCTTAGTCTAATTAATTATGTTTAGTGGCCATAGCCAAATTATGACACATAAGGAACATCAACTTAGGAAAGTTGGAACCAGAGTCCTCCTCTCCTTCGAGACCGGGTTCTACCAACATCAATATATAAGGGGGATAGACTGCAAAGGACTCAATGCAGCTGTCACCTACGCGATCTACCACAAATCTAGGCATATAAGGGCATCCGCAGATAAACAAATATCTAAGCACCACGCTCACATAATGTCTATCACTCACCCATGGTCCTGTAGGGTGAGCGCTATACGAACATATGCATGGTTTCCATAATCTAGCTACACCAAATATAAAACTAGAGCAAACAATGAACATTGCTTTCAATGACATAAATGATATAAAGCTTAATGTTGACATAAACATAGAAGCAACGATACAATCTCAATGAAATAAAGAAATAGAGTAAAGTACAAGAGATATACCAAACCACACTCTTACCAACGTCGGGAATCCAAGCGTTGCTTGATCTCCCTCTAGACCTAATCTAACTAGCCTAAGCTCTAATCTAGAGGAACTCTTAGAAACTAGGGTTGGCTCTGGATGAATTGATCTTCAACTAAATAGCTTGATGACTTGATGCTCATGGGGGGTGTAGGGGTCCTTATATAGCCCTGGGGGTTTAACGCAAGCCTTTGGATCAAACTGACTTTGACGTAGGATGGAGAAGCATCCTAGGAGGCGGTGGAGGAACACTCTAGAAGCTCATGGAGGAATCCCCTCACCAGGGGCCAGGCGGCACAAGGGCGGGGCCGGCCGGCCCCACCTGGTAGCGTCTCGTCCTTCCATTCGTTCCTATGCCTTCTAGTGTCTTTTATAGTCTTCTAGTATATCCTTCGTCGCGATCAAGTTTCATGCCTTTTTCTCAATTAGGTCCCCTTTCCTACATTTTCTAAAATAATCCTGCGGAAAGCAGAGATTCACCAAAACTTGTGGAATTTATCAGTTTAAACCCTAGACCTATGTATATTCTTGTACTTGAACCATTTCTATTGTTTATTCACATATAAAATGTTGACATTATCCACCGTCAAGACGAACGCAGTAGAATGTTGGGCCATTCAGGTTGGTTCAAGTTGGCGTCGCAGCCCACCAATAGATGCGTCTGGACGATCGAACGCCCGAGCCTAAGTATTTCCATTAAAATAAAGAAAGTAAGCTATCTCTTTCATGTGGACAACAGTAGCTACGATATGGTTTTGTAGGAACGAAAACTTCCACTCCTACCTCTTGTTTTCTCTTAGGTTGTGTATGCCCAAGACAAATTCTCTCTCGGTTATATTGCTGGATGAATAAGGATAACAGAAGTTAATGGAACATTAGTCCCACGTAAAAGCAGCAATGCAAACAAAAAGAATTATCTTTCATCATGTTATTTCATTCCTTTGTTATGTATTCCTATGATCCAAACGTCTTAAACTTTCTATTTCTGTATTTTGTAATCATATAGTTTTTTATTTTTTTACTCTATTCTATTCCTTTTTTTATTATACTATTTTGGGCTCCTGTATTCCAAACAGGTTATACCAAATCCTATGCCTTTTAAAGTTATAGACACCTTGTACATGAATTTATTTTGGTTTAGACTTCAGAGGATTCTCTCTATTTGTTTTCTTTTACATTTTCAACCCAAATGACCAGACATTTTGCTTCTCTTTCTCTCGTATGTATGTCGTCGGAATAACTATTGGCCGCCATGTGTCAATACCTTGCCTTCAACTACAACATCGTACCGCCCTCAAGCACACCTGCAAGGCCAAGGCCATGACCACCAAGGCAAGGACATAGCCGTGCAAGGCCGATGCTACCTCTATAACAAATGTAAGAGGGCGTTTGATAAAGGTTAGATTTCGGTTAAAATAGTTTTGGTTTCCACTTGTTTAGTGGAGCAATTTTATTTGGCTCCAGCTTCTCTAGTGAGATGAATGCTTGGTAAAACATTTTTTCATTGGGTCCACTTCATACATAGAACCATGTGTCATTGGGTTTTCTCTTTTATCGCTCAATCCCTCTCACCTTCCCGCATCTCTCTCTTTATCCCGCACCTCTCTCTCGGATATATCTCGCCATCCTAATCCACTTGACTGCATGGGCACCAGCCCTCCTCCATTGGACTCCTCCACTAGTCCTCCATTGACGCTAGACTCCACTAGCGTGGCCCTCACTAGCTGGCAACATGGCGGAGCACGGTGAAAGCTCTAGTTTGGTTTTAGTGAATTGATGAAACCCTAAGTGCTAACCTAGTTTATCAAAGTGATTATGAGATAGGTAGTACTATTCCAAGTGGTGGAGCAATGATGAAGATTATGATGATGGTGTGGTGACTGTAACACCCTAGGTGTTAAGCATGCATTAGGCATTTCAAATAAGCTGCATAAGCATAATCATTCATCGTTAAGCATAACATGAAATATATAAAGCTTGAAACATGTGAATGAAACATAGATGTTGCATTACTTGTTTTTCACTACTACTTGTTTTTCACTACATTAGGCTAATTTGATGCTTGTTATGCTTGGTAAATGTTTGTTTGAGTGATTAGACAACTTATAAATGTTTAGCAAACATTTTGGAGCAAGTTTTGTATTCAAAAATTTCTCAAATTATGCTTTTAAAAATAATCTAGAAAAATAGGTTTTTGATTTAAATTGGACTTTGAATCCTTATTTCAAAATATATTTGGATTTTCAAAATGTACCCTAAAGCAATGTTGTAGAGAATTAAATTTTGGATAACTTTTATTTTTGGGCCACCTTTGCAAAGTAAATTTTTGGTGCTCAAAATGCGAGAATTGGGGCTGCTTATTGAAAAATATAAAGAAAAAGGCTTTTATTTTCTTACTGGGCCACCGCTCCCTTTCTCGGCCCATGGCCGAAGCCGGCCTGGCCCAGCTCCCGCATCCACGCTCGCCTCCCCAACTGCGCGCGTGCGTCTGCACCCGACCGTGGCAGAGAGCAGCCACCGCATGGCCGCCATGCGCCGGCGATGGTGGCAGCTGGCGCTCCAGCGGGCCCCGCACCGTGCCCTCACCTTACCAGCCACTCGCCCGAGCTCTACCCCTCGCTCCTCCACTCCATTTCTTCCTCCTCGCTCTCTCTCCATTTCGAAAAAGCCAAGCGGCTTCCCCCACCGTCGCACGCCGTCGCTCCACGCGCCGGCGTCATGCTCCGCCACCGCACCACCATTTCCTGATTCACCTTGCGTGCAGCTCTGCCTCGCCTTCCTCCTTCTCGTGATCTCGCCCTCGACACCGTTTTCATCGAGGTAAGGCTCAATTGAGCGTCTCCTCCGCCACGGCGCCATGGCCACCGTTCATGGCCGCGCGTGGCTGGAGCCTCCTCTGCCCCCTCTTCCTCCCTTTTCTCACGCGCACCGTCTCCACCTCAATCCCGTGAACCTCGCTCATGCCTCCCCGCGCCTCGCCGTGGCCGGGTTAGCCCTCCCGACGGCAAGCAGCGCCACCGCGCCGCCATGCACGCTGGCGAGCCGATTCTCATGCCCAATCCACGCCATCTCCTAGTGCTTTAGGTGTGCCTTGTCGTAGGGGAGCCGTTGGTGGTGACCACACCGGTGGCGAGCTCACCGGCGGCGAGATCCAGTCGGTCAGCGACCGCTCTGCTTGGGTGCGGCTGACGTGTGGGGTCGGGTTGACCCAGGAGGCCCACTGTCAGCCGCTGTGTGTGGGTCTAGGTGCTCGAGGCTGGGTGCGCTTAGCGTTTTCAGAACCGGATTTTAAAAGGATTCAAGAAATGCTTTTCCACAAAATGTTAAAATACTTTCAAAATTCATATCTCAAGTTATATTGCTCCAATTTGGATGAAATAATTTTTGTTAGGTTTCTTAAGAATAGATCTACTGTATAAAAATATTACATGGCAAATTTGTGATACTTTTCTATGTAGCTTTATTTAATCCTTGTAAATGCTATTATCTTAGAAAATACATAATAAATAGAATATACATCAGAAAAAATATGATTCCAATTTTTTTGATCTATTCTTGAGATGTACTTTCTGTGAAAAATATATAACATGCATGTTCTGCAGAAAAATGTGGCTATGTAATTTAGGTGCATTTAATTGCCATTTCTTGTAAAATTGGTAGAGCTAAAAATATGTATAATACCTATATATGAAACTTTTTGTACAGTGTTTGTAGACTATGCAGATCATGGGAAAAATACTAAATCTGTTGTTTGATACTTTTCACAGTACAAAGTATTTTTATGCTCATTTATCCACCATAGCTTTTTTGTGTAGGCTGTTCTACTTATCCAAATGCCATGAAAATTTTATGGTAGGCTACTTATAGTATGATAAAGCTACTGTAATTTTATTGTATTTTTCTGAGTACCAGAAATATATGTTGATGTGTAGCCCTAGATTAAAGTGAAATAAAAATAGAATTCTTATTGCATGATTAGTTTATGTTGTACACTTTGGTGTATCTTTGAAGCATCTTGAATTGCTGATGTGACTTGGCATAGTAGGTTAGTGTTGTGGTGTTAGCATTAGTAGCATCTGTGTGTGGCTTTACGATAGTTAGGGTGTATAGTGGTAGTTAGTGGTAGAAGAGAATGTAGTAGATGACATGTGCTTGTGGTACATGTTCTTGGTTGACGTTGAGTACCTGGTAGAAGAGTTTTACATCTATTCTGTCCAATAATAATAAAGCTAAAAGTGTTCATCTCCATTTCATGCAATAATGATCATCATATGCCATCGCATCTGATGCACCACTTGCATCATCACTTATACAATTGCATCATACAGGATCGCCGGAGGAAGTGCAAGTAGTGGTACAAGAGGAGCAGGCCGGGATCGACCCACAAGAAACCCAGGCACAGGAGGTGCCAGAGGTAGAGGAGCAAGGAGAGGACCTGCCCGAGTGCGTGGACCATCAACCTAGTTCCTTTGAGCGAGGCAAGCCCCTAAGCATTCTAAGTCTCCTACTTTATAAAAGCAATCTTTTATATATGAGTTTTATATATTGTTGCATTAAGTTATAGGGGTTGAGTGAAACCATTGATGCATTTATTACTATCCTTACCTACCTTATTATATTCTTATCTTGTTAGGTTTAGGGTCGAATAACTGCTTAGCCCTGCTTAGACTGATAGCGATCGGTGATTTCCTGTCACCTGCAAATATAGGTGGTTACTAGAATACTTTAGCTATGGAATGGATGATATCCTGAAAATAACCAAGTGTTGATGGTTAATTGGAGACTAGGTGGAATAGTTGGAGGCAACCAGACAGGGTTCTGGGGTGCTCTTAGTTTTCCGTCTGTGTCGGTTAAGGACCGATCGTTGCTCGTCCCTCTTGTCATGTTGAATGCATGTCTCACATTTAGCTGGCCCAATAAAGTACCTTTCGACCGTGAAGCTAGTGATATTATTTAGGCCGGGATCTACACGGGTGCACGTATTGGTGCTGAAGGGGGTATGACAGGGGCACGAAGAGTGAGCCCAAGGGCAGGCAAAGCCTGATTCCTGGCAGTCGGGTGGTCCCTAGGTACTGCGGCCCCAGTTTGTCCCGTGACATTTACTTGGATAGTGTCATTGGTGATCTATAGCTCACTTGATTGGTGAGTGTGATTTGTGTGAGGAATAAATCACTAGCTAGTTAGGAATCGATTCGAATCGCTATCGCTCCTGGATAGTGAGCACTTAACTCGAGTTGCGGCATCGTAGTAATGATGATGGAACACTGTTGGTTATGGATGATGTTGGAAATGCTAAATCTAAGTTGGTAACTGGATGTTAATGGTTAATCAAGTGATTGTTATAGCATAGGTGCTTACCTAGACTGATAGGTTATAATAAAGATGATGCAAAGTACTTAAATAGTTCATTATGTTAACTTATGCTTTTCACAAATGAGTCAGCTAGTCCACTAAAAGAAAGCCTTTCATACTCCTTGGTGTCACTTTATTTTAGTTTAAGACGGGTAAGTCTAGCTGAGTATTTTCTCGTACTCAGGGCGTTGTTCCCATTGTTGTTGCAGATGGTCAGATGTACTACGGTTATTGCATCAACTGTCTGTACCCTGCGATAGGCGACAACTAGGACTAAGGGCATGGTCGCTCCGTATGTCTTACCTGATGCTTTTGTTGGACATGACTATCACCTGACACTGTATCTGAACTAAACGTGTGTGTGGTTTTAAAACTATTTACTTTCGCTACTTTCTTATGAACTTGGTTTGTAATAACTTTATGTTTCACACTCCGATGTATCTCAATGTTGTTGCGAACTTTATGTAATATGTGACTGTGGCTGCTAAACTTGTACGATCTTAGTTTGTATGTTGGTTGTTTTGAAATCCGTCGTGGTTTCACGGACTACCGAGTTATACGGGCTTAAGTTTGCTAAATTATCTGCTTTGGTGGGTGATTTTCTTACTTAATTTCGTATAATTGGTCAGTTCTGTTACAATGACCATGGTGATCAAGTGCTCGGCTTGGAAAAGAAGAAAGAGAAAAACAAAAAGCTCAAGACAAAGGTGAAACTTGATAGGAGCTTTTTGGTTGGTGAGTGTGATCACATTTAGCATCGATAGCCATACTATTAAGAGGGGTGAAACTCGTATCGAAATACGGTTATTAAAGTGCCACCAGATGTTCTAACTCATTGCATATGCATTTAGATTCTAGTGAGTGCTAACACCCTTGAAAATGTTTGTGAAAATATGCTAACACACGTGCACAGGGTGATACACTTGGTGGTTGGCACATTTGATCAACGGTGACGAAGTTGGTGAAGTCAAGGAGCTCACTAGAGTTGACCAGACCTAGGACCGAATGCTGGACCTATGCATCCAGTCAGTGGTGGCTCAGTGTTGCTACTCTCGGCGAGTGACCGAACGCTGCGTGCTATTGTGACCTGACGCGCAGAGGGGTGAGTTTGGTCAGCATGACGTACACTGACGTAGGATAGTTGAGCGAGCATGGTGTTGAACCTGTGATCGGCACGTTCGGTCACGTATGATATGACGCGTCCGATCATCAAAAAGTCGCCCAGGAACCTTACTAGAGTTGATCTGACGCAGCTTGGCTCGGTGTCAGGTGGAGGCAACGACGTGTCTGGTCATGGCATGCTGGCTATGGTGGAACGCGAGAGCGGACGCTGGGCGCAGCATTAGGTCGGTATCACGCGCGTTTGGTCGTCACTTGATCAATCGCGCAGGAGTTCTCGATCGTTGAAATCGCGTGGACGAGGTTAAACCGAGGAGCCACATGTCATGCATGGCACGACCGGACATTGGGTGGCGTGCATCTGGTCATCCCGACCTGTGCATCCAGTCGATGTGCAATCAGCTGCAGTGAGGGGGTAATGGCTCTGTTTCGTTTGCCCCTCTATAAAAGGTGTTTAGCTGGCTCAAGCTCACTCTCTTGGCCATTTACATTGACATATCAACCTTGTGAGCTTAGCCAAAGCCCATCCACTCATTTCCATCATTGATCCAAGTGCATTACTTGAGTGATTGCATCTAGAGGCACTTGATGTTCATGTTTCGCTGTGGGTTTCGCTCGTTACTCTTGGTGATTGCCGTCACCAAGACGGCTTGGTGCAGCGAGGATCGTCGAGCAAAGAAAGGTGCTTGTCTCCGACTCTGATCGTGGTTATTGTGAGGGGTTCTTGAGCCTTCCCCGTGGAAGATCACGAAAGGCATCTCTAGTGGATTGCGCGTTGCTTATGGATCCCCATCATGTGTTGGTTGAGCGGCACCCGGTTGTAGGTTTGACGTGTGATGCCAATTAGCGCGTGAACCTCCAAGTGGGTGAATCACCACAACGAGGACTAGCTTACCGGCAAGCAAGTGAACCTCGGTAAAAAAATATTGTATCATCATTTGATTCCAAGGTGATTGGTCTTCATTGGTATTCATTCTTGTGATTGATTGACTCCATTGGTGATTGGCTCATTTCTCTACACGGTGCAATAACACTCCATCCTTCTCATGGATTTACATTTGTAAGTGTAGCTTGGCCCTTTAGTACAGCTAGTTTTGAGGGCAAGCAAGAGTCGTGTCTAGTGGTTAGTGAGGCTCTTTAGTTAGTCTTTGAGAGCTCACTGACTTTGTATAGTGACATAGCCTTTGTGTGCATAGAGATTATAGTCACTAGAATTGTGGTAGGTGACTTGCATTTTTAGTAGGCTAGCGCAATATTCGTTTCGCCTCATTGTTGTCTAACCACTTTGCTTAGTGTTGTTGTAGAAATTTTTATAGGATATTCACTTCCCTCTAGCCATTAGGACCTTTCATGCGGTTGTCAACATTGAGTGCAGCGTGCGAGGAAGGTGGTGCCCGTGGGTGGTTCCTTCTTGGCTCCTCTTGTGCACAAGGAAGGTGGGGTCCACATGAGTGAGAGGGAACCGGATGAAGCTTGATTTTTTAGCTCCTCCACGGTGCTCTAGCTCTAGTTAGTGAGTTATGAGGGACTTCTTTGGTGGAGCTATGGCTAGGAGGGCGTTTGGTTGGCGTGGTGAAGCAACTATAACAGCTAACGAAGAAGCACTTTACACGCCCTAAGTAGCGAGGGATGCAAGTGGCTTTTATCCCTACACGCATTAAGCATGTTTACGGGTTGGTGGACAAACGCATTTGCTTCATCGAATGCAAGCGTGAACTTGAGCACCACAAAATGCTACCAGTGACCCATTTGGCGCTCAATTTGGATGAAGGCGAGCTCAATTTGGATAGAAGCAAGAACGAATGGCAATGGTGGCCCTACCAACCTTGCCTCAGCAACTTGGGGCAGTGATAGGGGATGTGGTGGATTGGGTGACATGTTTCGATAGGGCATCAGCAAGGGTGTTGGCAGCAAAGTAAGGTCATGTTTAGCATAGCCCTGGCTTCTTATTATAGTACACGGTGGTGTTGTGGCTATAGTGCAACTATTTTCCCCTCACATAGCATTGTAGACGTAGCGTTGTAGGTTGCAGTCGAACAAGGCTTTTTTAGAATGGGTCCTATCTTATTTCTCTCACCATTATGCGATGTAACATAGTAGCTAATGTCAAATGGATTAGGCCCCTGCATAAGGTTAGGTTCCGACATACACATTGCGGCTATCCTAAGCCTTTTTCTTTATGGTCTCTAGGCCTCTTGGTCATGTGCTTGCACAAGTACAACATCCTTCTGGAATTTTGTGGATTTGATACAAGCAAACTCTCCTACCGGTTCCATTCGGCTAGCCCAATGCAGTGGCTTCGCTAGTGGCTCTGTCAGGCCAACTGAAAGGTCCTAAATGGCTAGAGGGGATGAATAGCCTATAAAAATTTCTACAACAACACTTAAGCAAAGTGGTTAGACAACTAAATAGCGTAAGGCAAGTTTTGCGCTAGCTCTACAAAAATGCAAGCCACCTATCCACAATTGTAGTTATCTATGATCTCTATGTCAAGCAATGGCTAAGTCACTATAAGCTAAGTTAGTGAGCTCTCAAAGACTAGAATAAAGAGCCTCACTAACCAAACTACTCAACAAACAAGCTAGCTCTCAAAACTAATTACACTAAAGAGCTTAGCTACACTAGAATGTAAATACAAGCGAGGTAGAGAGATGTATACCAATGCTGGACAAGAGATCAATCATGAGAATACCAATGAAATCCTCGGAGACAAGATGACACAATGATTTTTCACCGAGATTCACTTGCTTGCCGGCAAGCTAGTTCCTGTTATGGCGATTCACCCACTTTGAGGTTTAGATGCTAATAGGCATCACACGCCTAACCCACAATCGGGTGCTGCACAACCAACACAAGACGGAGATCCACAAGCCATGAGCAATCCACTAAAGATGCCTTTCGTGATCTCACACAGGAAAGTCTCAAGAACCCCTCATAATCACCACGATCGAAACCGGAGACAATCCTTGCTACACCAAGCCGTCTAGGTGGCGACAACCACCAAGAGTAACAAGCGAATCTCACAGCAAAATACAATCACCAAGTGCCTCTAGATGCAATCACTCAAAGCAATACACTTGGATGCTCTCCAATCTCACCAAATGATGAATCAATCAAGCAAGATGAGTTAGAGAGGAATGCCTAGGCTCACTAGGGTGTAGCCAAGTGTGACATTTGTTAGAAAGTGAAAGCTGTGCATCTGAAGTCAACTGGAGAATTACAGCCATTACCCATTCCAGCCTGGAAGTGGGAAGATATCAGTATGGACTTTATAGTGGGTTTACCCAAGACTTCAAGAGGGTTTGATTCTATCTGGGTCATTATAGATTGACTCACTAAATCAGCACATTTTCTTTTGGTCCAAAGTATATATCCAGCTATCCATTATGCTAAGCTATATTTCGAAAGAATCATTAGTCTTCATGGGGTACCGAAGACCATTGTGTCTGATAGAGGTACACAGTTTGTCAACAAATTTTGAAGACACTTGCATGAGTCACTAGGCACTGAACTTCTATATAGTACCACTTATCATCCGCAAACCGGTGGACAGACTGAAAGACTCAATCAGATCTTAGAAGATATGTTGAGATCATGTGCACTCACCATTCTAATAAGTGGGATGAATGTTTACCTTTAGCAGAGTTCTCTTACAATAATAGTTATTCGGAAAGTATCAAAATGGCACCGTTTGAAGCATTGTATGGTCGCAGATGCAGAACTCTGCTGAACTGGTCAGAACCCGGAGAGAGATGGCTTTTCAGGGTTGATCTTGTAAAAGAGACAGAAGCAAAAGTTAGACAGCTATAGAATAACATGAAGGTGGCACAGACTCGACAGAAAAGCTATGCAGATAGGAGACGTCGACCACTGGTATTTAGCAAGGGAGATTATGTGTACTTGAAAGTGTCACCTATGAAAGGAGTTAACCGATTTGGGGTTAAAGGCAAGTTGGCACCTCGTTACATCAGATCATTTCAGATCTTGGAACGATGTGGTAAAGTGGCATACCTTTTGAGGTTACCTGAACAACTCTTAGATGTGCATAATGTGTTCCATGTATCTCAGTTGAAGAAGTGTCTTCGTGTACCTGATCAGGTGATTGACTTTGAGGGAGTTGAACTTGAACCAGACTTATCGTATTCTGAGTATCCGATTCGGGTTCTCGATCAGAAAGACCATGTTACACAAAGTCAAACCACTAAGTGGTACAAGGTACAATGGAATCAATATTCTAAAGAAGAAGCTACCTGGGAATCTGAGGATTACCTGATGAAGAACTTCCCCGAGTTCTTTGCTTCTATCTAAGTCATAATTTCCTCTCTAAGTTGTGACTTGTCCATTTCAAACTTTGTAATATGAAAACCCCCTTCCTATTTTATGAACAAATCTTGGATGTGTTTGCTTGACACGTTTCCTTTTCCATTACTTAACCCAAGGCTTTAAATCTCGGGACGAGATTTCTTTAAGGGGGGAAGGGCTATAACATCCCTGGTGTTATGGTAATTAAAACTAGCCATGTCATCATATGCATTACAAAGCATTCATGTTTTAGTCAACCCTGATGTGCATCAACTAAAACAAATTTACATTCATAGATTGATTGAGTTCTTGTGATGTTTGACTTGAATCCAAAACCCTAGTTTTGAATGTCATTTCAAATACTTGGATTATGCCCTATGTAATTTGAGGTGTAAAGTTGTACTCCACACTAGTGTTAGGTGTAGGGGATAAACTCAAGTGCAACATTTAAAAATGAACTCCAAGTTTGAGGTTGAGGTTGAGTTCCAAAACTTGCCCTAAGTTTTCCAATTCAAATTCGAATTCAAATTGGGAGATTTATTAAAATGAATTTATAATTCAAAATTAGTTCAAACAAATGTGGCATTGGGTAGGTCACATGTGATTTGACTCAATGGTACATTTGGATGATAGTTGTGATCACTTATTAATCACCAATTAATGTAGAAATCAAATCGAGTTTGAATTTGATTCAAAACCCTGATTTTCGGAAAACCCTGTTTTACCCCCGTTTGTGTAATTCAAAATTCAAAAAGAATTTGAGGGGGAGCCAAAAAGAAAAGTTGTAGATCTGGTCAAGTTGTACAACTTTGGTTTTTGGAGTTTTCAAAGTTTTAGTATAAAATTTGGTGTAATTTTGAAAAGATTCAAATCTCAAATTTGACCCCTTTTCATTTCCATATTCAAATTTCAAAATGGAGGCAGAATTTAAAAATGGGTTAAAAAACAAAGTTGTAGGTCTTGTCAAGATGTACAACTTTGGTGTTTTGAGTTTTCAAAGTTTCAATGAAAAATTTAAAGTAATTTTGAATTTATCAAAATCCAGAAAATGTTCCCTTTTGATTTTAAATTTAAATTTCAAAATCTAAGCTGAATTTGAAAAGTTTTTATTGAGAAAGTTGTAGGGTTTGAAAAGTTGAGCAACTTTTCTATTTGGAGAATTTCAAGTTCTTTAGAAAATTTTTGAGTAATTTTGAAAAATAGAGTCAGTGGCAATTCTGTAAATTATTTCAAATCGAGCAAGGCAGCAGGCAGCTCACCACCGGTGGCCATTTGGTCGCTTCTAGGCACGCCCGCGGTCGCCACCTCCTGCTCAATGTGGTCGGGCACCCCTTGCATGTCGCCTCGCGCTACCTCGGCCACCCGTTATAACCTAGAGACGCCGGCCATCTTCTCCTTTCCTTCCTCTGCTCTGCCGCCGCCGTTGCCCTCCACCCGCCGGCGTCTAGCACCGTCACTAAGCCGTCCTCCGCTGAATTGAGAGCACCACCATGTTCGCCTCATTCTTGCACATCTCCTGAACTGCCTCGCAGCGTCCCGTACCGCCTGTGCCGCCTGGAAGCCGCCGTCTTCTCCACCTCCGGTCACAATGCCACCGTGTCTGCCCTCTCGTGGCCGGCCATCTCCGCTGCCTCTCCACGTCTACCAATCCCTCTCTCGTGATCGGGGTGAGCCACTGGACCTTTCCGTGCCTTCAATTTGGCCTCTATCGGCTTGTCTCGCCGGAGCGCCATGCGCCACCGCCACCGAGCCGCCATGGCTGGCGTGGGGATGCCTCCGGTGCGCCTGCTGCTGTGTGGGGTGCCAGGGTATGGTCACGGGGTTGTGTTGGTCATGATGGTGGGATAATGTGACATAAGTTTATACCACTTATGTTTATGATTTGTTGCATTAGGTGTCAGGAGTTGAGTGATATCCTAATTGTTGCATTACCAACCTTGATTACTTAATATCATCCTTGATACCTATTTTTATTTGAAAAGGCTTAGTTATGCTTAATCTTGCTTAATGAGATAGGCTTTAAAAGGAAAATATTTCCACATGGTTAAAGTTGGCATCACTTGTGGGATAATATGACATGATAATGAATTGGGACCGGACGGGTAACTTGCATTGGGAAAGGAGTCTCAATGTAGTGTTTTCGCCGGTGTCGATTAAGGACCGTACCGTTGATTGAATTGTGTGCATCGAGACTTTGCAACTGGCCACATGCTCCGGTAAGCCTAAGACCTCGATAATTCCATCATGTGAACGGCTAACCGCGCACTGGGAGTGGAGAGATAGCGAGAGTAGTGTGTACCCTCGTAGCCAAGGGCTGGATTGGAGGTGTACTGTACTCTCAGGTGGTGCTGGACCCGGTCACGTTTTGGAGGATCTGAGTGAAGGTTGATATATGTCAGTTAGAGTCCTACATATGTCGTGTGGTTAGGGATCCCCAGCTAGGTATAATCGATTCGAATCGTCATTGCTCCTCGGATATGGAGTCTCGATTCTCTATTCAACATCGTATTTAACAAGTGGAACTATGGTCGAGGATTAAGAAAGAAGTTGTATGGGTTACTTGAGCTAGGATAGGATCACTTAGATTTTATTAATGATTAATGATAAGTTAAAACATTGATCTTAAGGACTCACTATTAGTAGCTTTTATATAAAAGAACTTTGATTCTTGCTACATCCTCACCTTGATTCCTCTGAGCCTGCATTCCTGAGTTTTCTCCATCCTTTTCGTCGGTTAAGTCTTGTGGAGTACTTTTGTACTCAGGGTTTGTTAAACCCTTATTGCAGGTACGTCTCATGAGCAGGTTTGTTTCGGACCCTGCTGCATGACCGTCTTTGCGGTAAGCGACGATGAGTAGTATGTTTGGCTCTTGGGCAGAGCACTATGTTTCTGTGATCTGTAATAAAGTTACTAATGCTACTCCACTACTATGGTTGTAATAACTAAACTTAAGTTTTGTAAGGTTTGGAACAAATGGTTTATAAATTATGATATGTAAGACTTCTGCACTTTTACTCTGATGTAATTTGTTATATAAACTGTTGTAATACTGCAATGCCTCTGTAATGTGATCCTGCTCGGAAGATCGTGGATGATTCGGGTTTCCCGAGGACACCCGATAGACTTCTTAAGTTCTGTGCTAACATGCATAGCCGTCAGAGGTCTTTGAGACAATGACAGGTGCATGTGGGCCATATTATTTAGGAGATTCTGCCATAGACCAGCGTCGGACCGACCGATGCCCAGAGTCCGATGCCTGCCAATACTATGCAGAGAGGTTCCAGAACACAAAAAAACACTGGACGTCGGTTCGACCCTCACAGCCGCCGTGCGCCCTCGAGCAGCCACGTCACCTCGCGTGCTCCTAAGGACCGTCGGACCGAGGAACAGTGTTCTCAGTCAGTCTGACACCTTCCTTTGGTGTGATCCGACGCTGCCACGTCGTGCCCCTGCCCTAGGGTTAGCCGTCGAACCCAGCCAGGCAGAGTCCGACGCCTCCTAAGCCAGGGTCTGACGCCCCTGTCTCAAACCTTTTCAAACGCGATCACTTCACCCTTGTGCATGTGTGCCAACTCCAAGTATTCCACCACATGTGTACGTGAGTTAGCAACATTCTAGAAGAATTCCCAAGGGTGTTAGCACTCACTAGAATCTAAATGCATATGCAATGAGTTAGACCATCTAGTGGCACCTTGATAACCGCATTTCACGACGAGTTTTGCCCCTCTTAATAGTACGACTATCTATCCTAAACACACTCACACCCACTAGGTGTCTTGAGTGTCAAAACAAAAAGTTCATATAAAAATACCTTTGCCTTGAGTCTTTTTATTTTTCTCTTTCTTCTTTTTCAAGTATAGCACCATCATCATATGTCCACCAACATCACCATGGACTTCACCTTTGCTCCAACACTTCACTTGATGTGTACTAACCTATCTCATAATCACTTAAAGCCAAAGGTAAGTACATAGGGTTTCATCAATTATCTAAAACTAAATTAGAGTTTTCACCGACTAGGCTCAGATGCCAATGTGTGCAAAAGTTGGGTGCTCTATATGTGTCGGTATGGCCTGTAGAGGTTGTCGTGGCCCCAGGGGAGAAGTGATCATTCACTAGAGAGAGTGAGAAAAAAAGTGCTGACAGCTTTTACAAATTGTGGTCGAGTTCAATCATGTGCTTGCGGTGGAGAAGTAGTAGTCCCAGCTAACCCGTGGCTACATGGAGTAGAATAATTTTTTGAAGCCTTGCTTTGGTGAAGCTCTTCAAGAAAGAAATCTTTGAGCTGATGCGGTAAGAATCTTTGGCCCCTCAAGAGATCTGTGGTAGTGCTCTTGACTAAAAAGATCAAATCTCATAATGCCATAGAACGTGATGCATAATCTTTTATTTAGCATGTGTGCGCCGCTCTATGTTATCAATTCACAATTTCTATTTGGAGTCTTCTAGTTTCCCTGCTTTAGATGATTGAATTTTTCTTTCGACACGTGAATATCTCTCCTTTAATTCCAAATCAGCTTCTTAATCTCTCTGTTTCCTTACATAAATGACCATAAACACCTCTAATTAAGGGATTGTTTGGATTTATTATAATCTAGATTATGCATAGAATTACTATAATCAAGATTACAGATTATAATAATCAAAGTGTTTGGGTCAATGGATTATTTTGGTGATTGATTAAGTGAGAAAAATTCTATTCTTATGCTTTATAGTTTGGCAAGTTGGACAATGAGTTGGAGACAAATTAGACTTTCAACACCCATAATCTCCTATAACCTGATCTCACCTGGATTATGAGATTATGGTAATCAAGAGTTTTGATTATAATAATTCATCATATAATCAATCCTATTTGCATCAAAATTTGATATATATAATAATCTGATTACTATATTCGGAGGGATATCCAAACAGGATATAATATATCCTTCTGATTAGTACCCTTACATGGCTGATATAGACTTCGTTCGATGCTAGCATCAGCAACGAGTGAGCATGCAATAAAAGGCCCGAACATGATGTACTCTTTCTGTAAAAAAACATTAATTTTAGATTTTGACCACCTAATAGGTTTATTATGAAATGTATTCTATAATTAATTTAGATACTTATCTGATATCCTAAATATCAGTACCCTTTTATAGATTTAGTTAGACCTATTGTATAATTAATTAAATGATATTTATCCAAAATAAAAAATATTATTTATAAATTTGATTGAATATAAATTATTTTGACTTCTTTTACGAGAATTATATTCTTTTTAAATGAGGAGAGCATATCTATGTATCTTATCTTATAATCTTAAACTTCACAAGAGGTTTCTATCTTAACATTCGAGCTATCCACCTCAACCATGCACTATTAGATACAATTACAACCTATTAACATACGCAATTATGATATACTTGTTAGTGAAACACATAATCCACTAACACACCTTTAGTTTGTCTACATCACGGTGCCACAACATCCATTAACATTAATCTATGATAGTTTATTCTCTCGTATAAGTAACTATATGTCGTCTAATTTTATTCTAAATGATCCATGATTCTAGTATCAACGAGCAGGGTATATTTAGTATAAATAGAAATAGGCAACTAAAAGATGCACGACACGTACATGGGTGGGACCACGCATGCAAATATTAACGTTTATTACTACAGTTGGCACACGTACGCCAGCACCAGTCCTCCTGTCGCGCCCCACACAGCTGCATGCTGGCATTTTCCATGCGCAGTAAAAACCTCCCACCTCTCGTGTCATCGTGTGGGACAAGCTAGATTGAATTATTGTGAATATACACGCTCCATCCTATTAAACCCCGCACGGCCACGGCCGCACCCTCCAATCCCCCTCCGCGGGCTCCCGTCCCGCATCCCCACCAACAGAAAATAAAAATCGCCGCCGCCGCAATGCAGCGCCTCTCCCTGGGGTCGCCGGCCGGGAGGTCCTTCCGCCTGAGCGTGGCCGCCGACAAGGAGGCAGAGGCGGCGGACGAGAAGGCGACGAAGGCGGAGGCCAGGGCCCGGAGCCGGACAGGTCCATCCACCTGGTCCCCGTCCTCACTCTCCTGTGCCTCCTCGTCCTCTTCCTGCTGTCCCATGACCCCTCCGCCGCGCTCACCGGTATGTCTCCGTCGCCGCGCAGGCCGCCCGCCCACCCTAACGCTCCGCTGTCCGCTCTCGCTAATCAGTGGCGGACCCAGGATTTGAAACCAGGGTAGTCCTAGTCAAAAAAAAATCATATGCAATACCATAAAATCAAAAGAAACAGTTTGGTAAACATGGCTATAAATTAATCAAATTGCGATAATACATTTAACAAGTATGATATGACTGATATTTTCAGTTGCATATTGGATGCTTTTATGATGGTCAATACCATATGCAACATTGTCTGCTTGCTTACCACTCTTTGACAATTCCTTTTTGGACCATTTGGTGTAGTTTAGCATGAACTAGAAACTGTCAAACAACATTCAATTTCATTTTCATTGTCTGAACTGAAAATAAATTTTCACAGAGTGAAATATTCTTTATTGTTGACGACAAATTAGGAAATCAATGCAACTTGAGGTAATGTCTATTGTCGAGCATGACTTTCACTGTGCTGAATATATGGAATTGCAATCATTAGTCTCAAAATGCTCTGGGAAATACTGACCAGGAACCCACTGAATACAAAATTAAGAAAGAACCCATCGATGTCATGAAATGAAGCAGATACGTACTACTGAACTTAAGAACCAAAGACCTTTTAGAAGAAATGTAAAAGCAGATATTTTCATAGGGCTACACAGTATATCTGCACCTGCATGTAAGAATATACGAAGAACCTACCCATAACGACGAAAGACATGAAGCAAACTAGATGTATCTGAACCTAAGGCACATGAAGCAAACTTGATGTATCTGAACCTAAGGCACAGAACACATGTGAATAGGATTTGGCTATTTAGGAGAAGAGCAGTGAACTCACCAGTCACCCCACCACGTCCAGGGGAACAGAGGAAGAGAGGAGAGGACTGAGGAGCAGCCGGCGGGATGGGGCGGGCTGGTGCCGGACTGCTGGCCGCCGGGTGACTGCCGTCCGCCGTCCGCCGTCCGGGTCCGGGCAGGGACGCACGACGCACTGATACAGGGTGTGGATTGCCGGATTGGGGGGCCAGGTAGCGCAGCGCAGGGGCGGCCGCCGGCCGGGCGGGGGAGGCTGGACTCCGGTGGACGGCGGGGTGGGGCGACGCGCCGACGCTGCGGGCTGCGGCGGCCGGCGGCTCTCCTCTCCGTCGCGCTGGGAGGTGGGAGCGTCGGGTGTCGAGACGGACAGAAGCTGAGGAGTTCGCTCGCTGCAGCGGACTTAAAGGTGGACTAACGAGCCAGCTCGGCTCGTTTGGCTCGGCTCGTTCTGGCTCGTTAAGATAACGAGCCAGCTCGGCTCGGCTCGTTATCTTAACGAGCCAGAAGGCCGGCTCGGCTCGGCTCGTTTACGAGCTCGAGCTGGCTCGTTTGGCTCGCGAGCCAGCCATATTAAAACATAAAAAATGTAATATGTGTATTATCTAAAGTTTGATAATGGTAATAATATAAAACTAGTCCATTCATAAGTCTTAATAAATCATACAAAAATAATATGTACTATTATATTATAATACTACACACCATACATTGTCTATGGTTCGTACTCCATACCATATATGATGCATCCATTATCCATACATTCATTTAAAATAAAAAGAGTCAAATTAATCTGAAATTTATAGAGTCAAAGTCCAATCATCAATAAATTATAAAGTATAAGACATAAAGTTATATAACACTAATAAGAGTTTAAGGCCAACAACTTTGGCTCGTTAAGCTCGCGAGCTGGCTCGAGCTGGCTCGCGAGCTGGCTCGTTAAGACACGAGCTAGGATGCTTGCTCAGCTCGTTTGAGAAATTAAACGAGCCGAGCCGAGCCGAGCCACTATCGATCCGAGTCGAGCGAGCTATCGAGTTGCGAGCTTTTCGTCCAGCTTTAAGCGGACTGGCTCGCGGCCTAGATTGGGCAGACGGGAGGAGCAATGGGCCAAGTTTCATGGGCTGTGCAAAGTACTAAAAAAAATTTTGGGTCAAATTCCAGGGTAGTCCTAGGCCTACCTGGACTACCCATTGGGCCCGCCATTGTCGCTAATCGACCCGGCGGTGAATGCTGCGTTGCCCGTGCGTGCAGATTCGCCCGTGCTGGCCGCGGCCGCCACCGTCACCGTCGCCGCACGCTCCTTGGAGGCCACCGTCGCTGGCGCAGGCGGAGGTGCGTGCCCAAGCCCGAGGATCTCCGTCCATCGACGACGACGCAGGCAAGCGGGAGTTTCGCGGCCCTGCGCTGTCAACTTCTCACGCCTGTTCTCTCGCTGTTTGGCTGTTTGCGTTGCAGCGGACGGGACGACCGCGTCCAGCGGCGTGTACCACCGGCGGCTGAAGGAGGACCCGAGGCAGTCCCGCGGGCGGAGGCTGGGGATGGCGCGGCGGCGGTGACGTCAGCGCAGCGCAGGAGACGCGAAGCTAGCCGTTGGGAGGACGCCGATGACGCAGCGGAGGAGCAGCGTCACTTTTGCTGTTTGCTTTTTTCCTTGTCTGGTTCGCCTTTCTTTTTTTTTTGATAATACGTACCTGTATTACTGGTTAAGGAACGTACAAATACGAGTACAAACACAGATACGTACAAGGAGGATACAAGAACCGCTGTTCCACCCGTATTACACAAAGGTCCCTAACAAAATCAGAAATTGCAAATAAGCCCTTGGACCCAGTGAATCCCAACTCCGCCAGAAACTTCCATCGTCGGCCGCCGTCGCCGATTCCTCGCCGGTCGCCGCCAACGAAGAAGAAATCCTGGCTTCCCCAGATCTGGAGGAGCCCCATCGCTATGAAGCTTTTAGAAGAGCCGCAGCAGCCACCTGACGCGGACGCCAGGATGAAGATGACGATGAGCGAGCATCGGCCGGGGACGCGCCCCGAGCTCCTCCGACCTTGGATCGAGGCTCTCCGGCGACACGCGCCACAGGAACACGAGCTCGATCCACTCTCCAACCAACCATTACTCCCACAGCAGTCGAAGCATCCTTGACAACGGCCGCCGCCGACATCACCGCCACCAAAGCGACGGAGTTGCCGGAGACCACCCGGACTCCTGAACAGACGACCTCCACACACTCGTCGCCGGCGCCGGAGCAAAGCGTCGTCGAGACGGGGAGGAGTGCGAGAGGACCTTATTCCATCGTGGCGCCACCGTCGCCGCCGCCTCGACGTCAACGCCACCGGAAACCTAACCCTAGATGAACTAGGACCTACTCCTCCAACCGGCGAGAGCGCAGCAGACTTCCACACCACACAGAGGCCCGAAGGCCGCCGGAGGCGAGGAAGACCGCCGGCCTCGCCGGTGGAGACTAAAGCGCCCCCTTTCGCCTCTCTGAACAGTAGCTGTGCGAGAAAGTTCGAGAGGAGAGGAGAAAGGGCCTCTTGGCATTCGTGGCTTCGTGGTGGTGGTGATGGTCTTCATCATCCCATTTGGAATTCGATTTGAATTCTAGTACTAGTACTGTGAAAGAGAGAGAGATGCTTTGCACAAATCGTCGCTACAATCGCATGTTTCACTGCGTCTGCCATTTCTCCCTGCCGCTGAATGCTGATATGATCGATCATAGGGCGGTTTGGATGCTGGGATTGGTCTATCGATCAGGGAGCATCATGTCTTTTCGTGTCTCTTTCCTTCATTAGTTTTGAGATGAGCGATTCAGGAGAGAGACCGAGCTGAGCTGGTTCCAGCCAGCGGGCAGCGGCACATGTGTGTGCGTTGTGCGTGCCCAGCCAGCCAGCACGAGTGCACGACCGACGGACCGAGAGATCGCTGCTGTGCTCAGGCGGTCCTGGTGCAGCTGCACCCTGCACAGCAGCCTTCACTCCTTCAGGCGCTCACAAGAAATTTCATTGCCTCCTCCAGCGGTCCTATGACCCCTCCGGGCCCCACCCCCACCAGAGTGGAGTACTCACCGAGTCACCGGGCATGGGTGGTGAATTGGTGGTAGCTGGATAGTGAGTCAGCACTCGGAAAGCCAACAAAAATCAAATGATTCGGCTTGCATTGCATGCTTGCCAGCGATCCCAACTATGTCAGAGGTATGGGGCACTTCAGTGTTTGCGTTTGGATTTGATTCCCCATGATTTACAGCTACAGGTAGTTCTTTTCCAAAGAAAATACAAACATACATGCAGGCTTGACACAGTTAGGCAACAAGATGTGTCCCATGGCCATTGACAACTTGATGCTGTGCAACTTGTAGGACATGGACAACTAACAATAGCCTATAGGAGTATTTTGTTACCGTCACAACTTTGTCTAGTCTAGTTTCTTGGTCATTTCATTTGGCTGAGAATTGAATTTTCTTACCCCCTCCGTCTGTCCTGAACTAAACAAACTTCTAAAGTTGTCCAAAGTCAAACTATTTCAAATTTAACTAAATTTATTAAAAAGAACACTAATATTTCTATTATTTTTTTTTCTAAAAAGTTAATCAAACCTAAGATAGTTTGACTTAGAGTGATTCTAGGAATTGATTTATTTAGGACGGAGAGAGTACATTAAACTATGATTATCTATTTTATTGCCACAACATATTGCAAGACTAACATTAATAGCCTTAGAAAGAAAACGAGTGACAGCATGGTTCTCGAGCAAACGTGCCTTACATATCCTGTTTAAAATGAGGCGTCCATCTTCCATCCATTGAAAAAAAAAGAAGACAGCAAGTTTAAATGGCAACGTCGGTGTCGTCACACTAGCATGGCAACTCTCCAGTGGTAATGTCAGAAGAGCAGAAAAATATCTACTCCAAATTATCCACCGACACCTAGCATAAAAAATTAATAAAAATAAAAAACTCGCATCCTGATGCATTCCACATTACAGTGAAACAAGATGGAGCCTCGGCACCACCAAGGACAAGTAACAAGAAATAGAAGAAACACCCACCAGCAACCATAGAACATCACCTGCAGGGAAAGGCCCCCTAAACACTTACTTCAAAAAAAAAGGTCCCCTAAACATAAAGCAGATACAACTAGATCTGCCGACAAGCAAAAGCTCAATATCAGGCCATCAGCTACTACCAAGACAACAGCAAAGGCCAACATTGCCCATATTGGTTAAATCAGAACCATTTCACAAAAATGAACAAGATATGCAAATCTTGAGTCATTGTTTGATATTACCATAGACTCAGCATTACCATTTCCAAATGATTAAAGGAGACTATTGTACAGTTCCCTAGCCTTTAAAATTATTGTTTTGTTTTGTTTTGTTTTGTTTGCTTCCTGGTTAGAGTTTGTGGCATAGCTTTAAGATTACCAACTGCATGACAATAAAGAGCATGTGACATAATAGATATAGAACCTGCATATACTAATGCAAAGTCAAAGCAACCATTGGGCAGTGTATGTATGCCAAACCGAAAAGGTAAACAGAATATCTGACTAAAGACATTTATTGTCATATGGGTAGTCAAACCAGAGCAACCGGTAGACCACTGGAACAATCAATTTATGTAATCAGTCAGTGCTTCAAATGAGAGGGGGAAAAAGAAGAGCATCACGTTCAGGAAAGTTGATCTCAGGGAAGGCTATAATTATGAAAGGATCGAGAAGCCCAAGAGGGGGTGAATTAGGCTTTTCTAAAAATTAATTGTAAGAATTAAATCCTATAAGCCAAAGTTCACCCCTAGTGCCTACTTATGTTCCTTGTGATTCTACCGGTAAAAGTTTTGCACCCTAAGTTCCAATC
Source organism: Saccharum hybrid cultivar R570 (assembly GCA_038087645.1). Taxonomy (NCBI): domain Eukaryota; kingdom Viridiplantae; phylum Streptophyta; class Magnoliopsida; order Poales; family Poaceae; genus Saccharum; species Saccharum hybrid cultivar. The sequence goes on along the minus strand of JAQSUU010000066.1, from coordinate 29,504,139 downwards.
CTAGTCTAGCATGGCAATTCTAGGAAAGTAAACCAAGCAATGAAAGTAATATGAGAAAGTAAATACTTGAAAGTAAGGGCAAGGAATACGGCGATGTTTTCCCGAGGTATCGGAGAGTCGCCACTCCCCACTGGTCCTCGTTGGAGCACCCGCGCAAGGGTGTAGCTCCCGTTGATCCGCGCAAGGATCAAGTGCTCTCTACGGGCTGATTCTTCGACACTCCGTCGCGGTGAATCGCCCAAAACCGCTCACACGATGAGTTGGGTCATCCACAAGCTCCACCGGATGATCACCAAACTCTCAATCACCACCAAGCCGTCTAGGTGATGGCGATCACCAAGAGTAACAAGCTAGAACTCTCACTTGACCACAACGAGCCTAATGAGAAGATGGATGCACACTTGCTACTCCCTAGTCACTAGTGAGGGACTCTCAAACTTTGATTCTCAAATCACTACCCTCACTAGAGCTCTTGCACTCCCTTGCACTCCAAAAGTGTTTCTCAGCTAAACAAATGAGCAAGAGACCTCTAAAAGAGGTGGAGGGGATGAATTTATACACCCCACAGTCAAATCCAACTGTTACCTGCCAACTCAGCAAAATACGCGTTGACCCAACGCGCCGGTCGACGTGACCGGATGCGTCGGTCGATCGTAATGGTCGAAAGTCTGAAACACTTCGCTGAGTGACCGGACGCACCAATCAGGGGTGACCGGACGCGTCCGATCGTGCAGGGAGCTTACTGTACTTTGACCTGACGCGCGACCGCGTCCGATCAGTGATGACCGGACGCGTCCGATCGTCAGAGTACCTTACTGAAACGTGACCGGACGCGCCGATCACTTCCCAGTCGCGTCCGATTAGGTGAATTCCCTTCTGTGACACGTGTCAGCCTGAACACCGCGTCCGGTCCTCGCAAGGACCGTGTCCGGTCAACAGCGCTGAAACGCAGTAGCTGTTTTAGTACTGACCGGACGCGTCCGGTCGTGACAGACACCGCGTCCGGTCAAGGAAAAACGGCTCAAACGACTCCGAAACGCGACGCAACTTGAACCAAGTTGTTTCCAACTAAACTTTGAGCTATTCTTGAGCTACCTAGTGCTAAGTTTGACAAGTGTGCACCACACCTAAACAAAAGACTCACCTAGGTCAAGCTACTCGCTCATGCCCCCTTTATAGTACGGCCAAAGGAAAAAGCGAAGATCCTAACGACTATTCTGAATATAACTCAACACCTTGACATCCGGAACTAACCGTCCTTAATCTTGACGTCAATCCTTTGAAAAACCGAAACGATTTCCATCAAGGGGCATGAGTACCATAGTGCTCAAAGCAGTTATCAACCCCATGACCTAACTTACCGATGTTTCTGCAAAACACACGTTAGTCATGGTAATAATGCATTGTCATCAATTGCCGAAACCAACTCTCGAGGCCTAGATGCTTTCAAATTATTCAGTGTTTTCGCTAGTTTAGGGGCAAGCAAAGGCTTCGGTAAATCTACAAGTAACTGAATATACGCTACTTCATAGCATATTGAACTGGAAGTAACATCATCAACTCTTCTGACATTAGACTACTATATTACACAGAAAAAGAAAAGAAAAAGGTGGTATGGCTGCTAACATTTTCAACTACTTTCTCCACTACTCTATACCCATGATGGAAAATGCACGCACAAAGTCAACTCCAAGCACAAGTTGAAGCATCATTCTTCAGTGTTAAACTGACAAAGAACACTATCTCTGGAGAAATGACTGGTGCAAATCCAACTTCTTTTGTAGGTACTAGCAAAAAGTTATTTCTGAAGGCACTGCAAAACATGGCCTCTATTAGAAAGCTAAACGCAGACCCTACTGACTACTGTAACATCATTCACACCATCTTTACAGCTTTCCCAATTTTGTTCATATGCATTGGTGTATGGCAGCATTCATTTACATTTGACAAAGAGAAAAAAATCGTAGAAAACACAAGGATTATCATACAAGATAATTTAATTGTCAAGTGCCTTGCTTTCACTGCAGAACACATAAGCAGTGCCAATTAAGCAAAACTATTTTTAGAACCAATGTACAGAGCCCTAAAAAAACTTAAGACACTGCACATTCATTGTCAAGTTCAACACGGGTAACAGAAGTTTTAGGTAACGAAATTCTTGTATAGATGAACATTTGTCATCGTTAATGTAGGTATAATGAAACAGTAAGCAATTAAGATCACTAAATGATACACGTATAATCAGGCATCCATCAGATTAATATGAGACATGGTACAGTGCCATACAAAAAGACAGCCCAGACAAAAGAACATATCTATGTTTTTAACATTTTTATGCCAAGATATGAATTTTAACTTGCAAGCTTTTCAACTTACAACCGAATTAAAGGTATTCCAATGCCGGTGATCGTGAGAACTAAAGACAACATAACTTTGTTCAATGCTTATCGATGTATTTGCTGTCTCTCCAACTGAAATGGCAATTGTACCTCTTTAGAAATCATGCATTTCTGTTTCAGAAAGGAAAGGATGGATCATGAATGTAAGAAAAACAAGGCAGGCTGAGTTTATAAAAGATAGGAAAGGCACAAGTCATGAACAATACCATGACATTGACATCTCAATCACTTGAAAATCCTTACATGTGCCTGAAATTGAATTAGGCATCGTTTGGTTCCCAGGGAAGCATGCCCTGGAACGATTCCTACCAGGAATGCTTGGCAAATTAATATAGTCTTTGATCAGCTGGAACAATTCTTGGGTGGAATCCTCTCCAACCGAATGAGCCTTAGCAGGAAGCAACCAGATCGGTTTGAAACTGGACCAAATCATCCTTGATGCTACAGCCTAGATGGAATCCCAGCCTTCACTACCATCATGGATTCATGGACTAGGCTTCTTGCAAGCACAAACATCTACACCCTAGAAGTTCCTTGTTTTCTTGGATGCTTGCCCCAGCTCCGAGAGTTTCCCATGTTGCTTGGGCAGGTAAGCACCTGATAAACACATGCCCCAATGGGGTACAAATAAAACCGGTAGCAATCGTATCAGGAATGTACACACTAAACTCAGGCCATATATACAGATTAAAAAAACTGATCAGAAAACCAAGTTCTGCAACTAATTTGAAGAAGAATCCCTTGCTATTGTTGTGTTCACTTCTTACCAGGCCTGGAGACGAGGTTGATGCGGGACCGCGGCGCGGCGAACATCCAGCTGTCGTCGTCGAGCGACCTCACCTCCCTCTGCAGCGCATCCATCACCTCAGACTTGAGTTCTGCAAGGCCAATCCAATCGGTCAGTCACTCTGACTCTCTGAGGCATTCACCTGCCAGGACTTGCACAAGGGAAAGAGGCGTATCACCAGCCATGGCCTCGTCCTTGCGGTAGAGCGCGTCGATGGAATCGGCGACGTCTTCGGCGGCCGAGACGGCTCCCCCACTCGCCGCCGAGACGGTCGACCTCGCCGGGGAGCTCATCGCGCCGGCTCTTCTCGAATGCGCCCTCTCCGCCTGCCGATTTGGGGAAACGGGGAGTCGGCGACAGAAGCTTGGTCTCTTGGCCCACCTACGCTTCATTCTGTTGGGCCGACTCTAGTCATTCTGTTGGGCCGACTCTAGTCAGTAACAGCCCACAGGCCTGGTTCGCATAATGGACTCGTCGACCCCAACAGCTTCGTCGTCTCCCATCCGACCGAGCGGAGCACACCAATCCCATCCCCCACCCAATCGAAGGACCGAGCGAGCGGCGGCGGCGATCGGAGAAGATGGTGCGCAAGGCGAAGGTTGAGTTCGACGAGCAGCCGCCGGATAACTTCGACCCGAAGAACCCGTATGGGGACCCGGTGGCGATGCTGGAGTACCGGGAACACCTGGTGCGGGAGAAGTGGATCCAGATCGAGACCGCCAAGATCATCCGGGAGCGCCTCCGCTGGTGCTACCGCATCGAGGGCATCAACCACCACCAGAAGTGCCGCCACCTCGTCGACCAGTACCTAGAGGCTACCCGCGGCGTGGGTTGGGGCAAGGATGCCCGCCCGCCCGAGTTCCACGGTCCGAATCCCTTGATGTCTCGTCTTACCCTTTGATGGGCATAATCGATTGGTTTATCTGGTTGTTGCTTCTTCTCTGGTTCGCAGAGCCCAAGAAGACCGTCGAGGCGGAGTAGCGGCGCTGCTGCCTCGGCTTCTCGTGCTTCTGTTCCTGGATTGGAGAGGTGAGGCCTGCTCTAACTAAGCGCAGCTGCAAATGGAATGCTTTCATTTCTATGAATGTTGTGCGGTAATCAATCTGTGTGGTGGAAACCGAAAGTCATTCCAAAGCCATTTGTGATGCTGGAAATACATTGCAATCACTTTGCACTCCAATTTTGGGGGGCAGTAGTCACCTGGAAGGGTTAACTGGAAGTAGAGAATGGAATATAATAGAATGGATGCTAAACTGGCAAAGATAAATATAGCAAGGTTCAGTTGTCTCTGTATGTGAACTGCCTTTTCCATTGAAGTATTTTTAAGGATTTTCTCTTGCTGAGCATGAATCCTCATGTCCTAGCAAATGGTTTGGACTTGAATTGTGAATGGAACTGGATACATGTGAAGGTGGCAGCAGTGTTGTTAGCCTGTTAGGTGTTGCATGCCTGGGCCCAAGTTATGTATCAAACAGCTGAATTAAAAATCTAATTTCTTGGTTGTACCCATTAATAGTGGTAGCAGTCAACTAATAATTCCATCTGTTGAACTTCCGATCTTAAGTTATTTTGTATACCTGTTTTCAATAGATTTTTATGAGATGTTTAGAACCTGACTCTACTTACTATTTGTGCTGGTTTAACTTAAACAACTTAACTCTTATGCAACAAAATATAGGATATTAAGTATCCAGGTTACCTCCCTACTAATTAAGCCTGAGAACAATGATGACATGAAACTATGAAAGACTCTGGGCCTTCAGAGTGGTGTTGTATGAAGAGTATCTAAAGATTTGTTGAAACTAATTATTTAGTGCCAGTTTTGAACGGGTGATTGGAGCTAAGGACAAATTGAATGGCTGAACATACTCACTACTACTTGTGAATATCTGAAAAAGACTGGAAAACATCATACATTCATACAGCTCCAAAGTCTGCATGCTGTCTAGTAACATGGTTTTTTTCGGGGGAATAATGAAGAGCATCTTTGTATCATTTTATGTAGTGTTTGCTTGATTCCTGGGTTTGATATAGTATAAAAGAGTATTAATTTTGATATGGACATCATTTTCCATCACTCTATCTTCTGTAATGTTCTCACACTGATGAAAAGAAAATAAGATATTACTATTCTCACAAATCCCAACAATTGCGGAATATTGGATATAGCTCTGTTGTCTGTTTTGTTCACATATTATTTCTTAGTTCCAGATTGCAATTTCTTAGTTCCAGATTGCAATATTTCATTGAAACAGGTTCTTTTTCTTGTTTGTTTACTTCATTGCACATTTCATGGGTATGCATAATCGTTCTTGTCTTCTCTCATGTTGGTTGCTCTGTTCCATGTATCATCACGATCCTTGTGTATCTCTAGAAATTAGTTATGGAAAAGACAAGCAACGTTAAAAAAAGCATTGTGTATTGAACTGCATGAGTAACTGTATCAGTCTTTTCTTATTGTTGTGCAGGTGATCTGATCCTTCCATTGAATTGAAAGAAGTAACTTGGAACTGTTGCAGTTCTTCTTTTACATCTGAAGCTGCTGATAGACTTCAAATAAAATCTTGTCCAAGAAAACATTCTTATGCCCGTACCTGTTGTTCTTGTCGAGCTGTGTAATTGAGCGAATCGTGGCTTGAACCTTGGTGCCTGCCTTGTTCTTCAAATCCTAATGTTAAGTTTATCAGGACGGTATTTCTTTTTTGGGTGTTCTCATTTTAAACTGCATCTTTGATATGCAAGGATACGAAAGGCATCATTGATCGATGTTGACTGTTTGGTTCAGTGGATTTACTAGTAGTACGTAATAATAATCAGATAACGACTTTACTGGATTACGTTTGTTTTTGTTTGGATTGGGCGAACCAGCTAGGCCGATGCGGCTTGCTGAGTTGATGAGCCTCACCGCCGCCGTGACGCTGTCAGGAGAGGAGCCTCATCCATGACTGATACCGTTAACTGATAATAGCACCAAACCAAAACAAGAGCGCCGGGTCCGGACTTCTCTCACTACGATCCCGGTAACTATGCTGGGAGATATACGCCTGATACGCCTGGATCGATCAATCGAGAAAAGGATATTCAATCATACAACCTTCCAATACAATCCCGGTATGCTGGGAGGTATACTCCTGGATCGATCAATCCGAGAAAAGGAGGTACAACAGCGGGTTGCTGGGAGGCGTAGAGCGAGTGGTTGAGTGCTGAGGGCAGTCCCAATGCAGACTCCACCGTGAAGTCTATCCTAATTAATTACAGTGCCACGTAGACATTTTGCTGACATGACAACCAATTTAATGAGGAAAGAGAGTAAAAAAACAAGAAACGAAGTCTAATTTCGACTCCGAGTCGTCGTCCGCATCGAGGCAAAAGACTCCGCTTCGACCTCGCGATGGGGGGAGGAGGATCGACTCCTCAGATCCCGTACGCGCATGCCGCCGCCGCCACAGTCCTCCCGCGCGCCAAGCCTCTCCCGCGCGCGCCAAGGCCTCTCCCGCGCGCGCCAAGGCCTCTCCCGCGCGCGAGCTCCTCCAGTTGCATCTTCCGCGCCATCGAAATCGCCATCGCCATCGCCGCCCACCATCTTCCGCGCCAAATCGCCATCGCCGCCCACCATCTTCCGCGCCAAATCTCCATCCCGCGAGCTCAAGGGAAGACAAATCGAGCGCCCCCAAACTCCACACCACACCGGTAGGTATCCCTCGCCCAGTTGCGTGACCTAGCATCCCTCTCCTCCCAGCAGTGAAGTCCAATTCCCCAGCCAAATCCATTCCCAAATCTCGATTCAGGATGAACAAACTAACGAAGTCCAATTCCCGGCGAGGTAGCAGTGGCCGTGGAACCCGATCTCCCTCTGTTCCTGGGGGTGTTGCCACTGGTGGCGTTGCAAGACCGGGTGTTGCCGTTCCTGGGGGTGTTGCCGTTCCTGTCAGTACTCCAGTCAGTGGTTCTCCCTTTGGTGGATGGTGGCCGATGTCATCTCCTAGCGAAGGGTAAGTCGTCAGAGCTATGTTTCTATTGATTACAGATTGTTTTTGTTAACTAGATGGTGGCACAACTTCTTTTGTTAACTAGATGGTGGCACAACTTCTTTTGTTAACTAGATGAATCTCTGAGATATGGTTAACTCTGTTAGATCTGCACCTGTGTGTTATATGAATCTCTGAGATATGATGAACTGATAAATAAGTGCCTGAGATATGAATCTGTACCTGAGATATGAATCACAAGTGCCTTCTTGATAAATAATGGACCGATGATAATCACAACACGCTTTATTTGAGTGAATATTTTCTCAGATGGTATCTACATTTGTCTCCTTTTAGCTAACACTAGATACCACATGAATTATGAATATAGTTGTTCTTCCTATGAACGATGACATTACAAGTTGCATCTGATGATAATAGTGTTTGTACTTTCGATCCACCTGAAAGTAAATTTCAATTTGATCTTAAAAATTCAGACATACTGGATACCGCATTTAGCGAAACAATCAAAGTAAATTTCAATTTCAACCTGATCGATCCCATGTTAAGACCAATTTTGTATTGCTGAGGAAAAAATATTTATGCACCCATCTGACATTTTAATGGGGTAATGTGACCTGCATTTGGTGGTGATCTTGTCCTGAATAACAGTTCTGTGGATACAGCTGTTCCTATTCCAAATATGCTCATTGCTTGTTTAGAGGACCTTTAGTTAAAAAAACATGCTATCTATAGGTTCAAGCCATGTTAAATGGATTGTGGGCACCTAGGCATTATAAAGAAGGCTAGACTCACCTAAACTAACAACTTTTGACACTGTTACCCAGCAAATAACTATTGGACTCCAATAATTCCACCAGCCCTTTGACAGTGTAACTCCCACAGCCACTGCACTCCAACTTTTTGTTAATCAAATAGTTGTTCATAAATTGTGCCAGGATTTCTCAAACCACCTTCAAGGATAACAGGAGACACTTACTAATCTCTGAACATACTGTTGCAGGTTATACCCAATAGGAGGGTTCTCAAATTTTCTAGAGTCCAACACATTTGCTAACCATCCAAATGGAAATGAAAATTTTCACTTTGTTGGTGCTGGAATGAGTCAGTCTTCACCAATTGACCTAGGTGGTACAAGAACCCCCTCTCCACCAGAGCAAACTCATGAACAAGGTGATGATTTAGATGTGCAAGAAGATGAAACAATTAACGTCGATGATGATTCTAGAACCGAGAAGCGTCTGAATTGGAATGTCCCTGATGACATAAGATTGGTGGGTTAAAACCAAGCTATCTCCATACACACAGTTGAAGATTAACAATTGTTTTTTTTAATTATGATCTGTTTTGTTGTTTCTGTAGGCCTCTGCTTGGTTGCGTTGTTCTAAGGACCCAATAGATGGAAATGACAAGAAGTCAGATGCTTATTGGCAAGATGTTACCAACGAATACAACAAGACCGCAGAAAGAGGACGTAAGAGGAACAAAAACCAATTGAAAATACGTTGGGATCGTTCTAAGAAGCCATTAACGGATTTTCATGGAGTTTGGGTTAATGCCAGTAGAGTGTGGCAAAGTGGAATGAGTGATGATCAATTGACTGAGAAAGCATTAGAGCAGTGGGCCGGCCAAAATAATGGTAAGGCCTTCCATCTGCAGCATATGTGGAAGGTACTACGTGGTCAACAGAAGTGGTCAGCGTATCTTGCTAGGTTAAAGAAGGAACAGGAAAAGAATGCGAAGGCTAATGGAACTCATTTGGTGAATTTGGAATTAGATGGAGAAAAGCGGCCTCCGGGGCATAAGAAAGCAAAAAAAGAAAAAAATGGCAAAGCTGCTGATGCTTTGGCTCATTTTAGTGGACAGTTTGAGAAGTTCATTGAAGCAACCACGAAGAGCAAGGAAGACAGAGAAAAGATGGCTGAAATTCAGCAAAGCTTGGCTGACAAGAAGATTGAAGCAGCTAGACTTAACAGTGAAGCCGCTCATGAACAAACTAAGGGTAAAATGCTAGAAACTTACACACAGTTGCTGCTTGCGCCTACTGATCAGCTTAGTGAAGATGCTAAGGCTGAGAGAAAATTGGCACTGGAGAGCCTGAGAATTGCTTTGTTTCCTAAGGAGTGAAAGGTAACTGAAATCCCTTTAATTACTATGTTTAGTGCTATTTTAATCCATTTAATTACTATGTTTAGTGCTATTTTAATTGGGTAGTGACAAGTGACAGTACGCCTTTGGAGTATGAACTCTGGAAGTGCAACGAAGTATTTTTGATCATTTCTTATGGCGGCATAGAAAGTATTTTTGATCATTTCATCACTGTCGAAATGCCTAGAGATTTACTATAGAAGATAGAGAATTGTGAAAAAAAATCAACTGATACAAGGATTCGATTTGAATGATCAGTTTAACCTTATTTCTCATTTTGAAAAAAAGGAATAGAAGGATTCAGTTTGTGTACATGCCCAATTAATTTCTTAACTCCTGCTGTGTAAACTGAAACTTTCAAATGTTAACTGAAACTTTCATTGGTATGATCAGGTTAACCTTATTTCTCATTTTGAAAAAAAGGAATAGAAGGATTCAGTTTGTGTACATGCCCAATTAATTTCTTAACTCCTGCTGTGTAAACTGAAACTTTCAAATGTGAACTGAAACTTTCATTGGTATGATCAGGTTGATGATCAAGACATGGAAGTGTTGATGGCGTCTATCTGGAAGGTCGCTGGCTTCTACCTGGATGCTGCTGGAATGTTTCTTGACTACTGGAACCACTCCTAGAGATTATCTAAGTACTATTATCGTATTATTTTAATTTTGCTATCTATATTTCTGTCCGTATTGTAATGGACGGCAGTCGTATCAAGTAACCTGATACTCCTATGGTTGTTGCATATCCTTCCGTTCTTATCTATCACTGGGATTTTTATATGTATCGATATTGCAATATGATTCTGGTGATCGATAGACTGTCTTGTCATATTTCAAGTGCAGTATTACGTGGTATATGTGTTGCATAGTATTTGAGGTGAAGGGGGGATCACATGGCAATATGCCACAGCTGATCGGATTTAGTTTTGTCACATAATAAATGTCTTCATCTCAAGAAACCAGTGTACCAAACTTTGCATTGGGGAGGATGGTTTCTTGTTGTAGAGTCTTCGAGCTATGGACTCTATGGGTGGAGTCTGCATTGGGACTGCCCTGACAGGGGACCGCCCTGGGTAGCACGATCATGTCAAGTTTCCAACGCACAGTTTCTGAGTGCCATTTTCCACCTGGCACCTGCATAACCGATTGAACTTTCCATTTCTGTTGTGAATATCTCTTCTTTTTTTGTTGCATGTCATTTTTTAGTCTCTCTCTTTCATTATATGAAGCCCATGAATATCTCTGACAGTTCATCCTCTTGAATACTTTCTTTACATGCCTGATATGAAGCCCATGAATATCTCTGATAGTTCATCCTCTTGATTACTTTCTTTACATGGCTGATGGACTTCGGCCCTGTTCGCTTGTCTTATAATCCGTACTTTTCAGCTTGTTTTTTCAGTGGAAATAGTGTTTTTCTCTCACAACAAATCAACGAACAGTACTTTCAGCCATGACTTTTCAGCGAAGCGAACGAGACCTTCATTTGATGCTAGCTTTAACGAGTGAGCGCGCAATAAGAGTTTCCCCAGATAGTGGTCATAACTAGCATCATCTCTCTTTAGTCTTTACTATCACCATGATCTGAATTTTCTCCTCTAACTTTAAAACCAAACATCCTACCTTCTTTCAACTCTCAATTGATTTTAAAACCGGATTCATCATTTTTTTAGTTCAAAATTTCAAAAAAAAAATGTCTAATAACGTTTTTAAACCACGGGAATGTATTTAAGATTCTATAAATTTTGATAAAATCTTAAAGGTAAATCGGGGCAAGACAAATCACAATAAAATATTTAGAGCTTGTGAAGATATCTCTAGAAGCTTCTAAAAATTAGATTTAGCTCTAAAAAATAGGAAAATATCCAAAATAAATTGAAATTTCCTAAAACATTCAAATTGATGTTTACATGCATCTTAAAACTTTATGTGGTAAAAATACAAGACGCAATCAGCATGAATGCTTCAACCAGCTTGAACACAATAAAACATTTCTCAATGCATTCGTGCTACTTGCGTCTCGTATTTTTGTTGTGCAAAGTTTTCAAAATGCTTTTATGCATTGATTATGATGGTTTGGGATTTTTTCTAGATATTTCCCCCATTTTCTAGATTTAAATCTAATTTTGGGATGCTTGTAGATATGTTTTTATGAGCTCTAAATATTTTATCTGAGTTTGTCGTATGTGAAAGCTGTACTTTTTCAGCTAACGAACAATGTTTTTCTCTTACAATAAATTAGCGAACAGTACTTTCAGTCATAACTTTTCAGCCAAGCGAACACGGCCATTGTTTAAAAGCCTTATCAAGTATTTACCATTTTTTTAAGTAAAAAAGACCTGCCTTGAAAAGATAGGGAAGTGATTTAAATGGTTTTGAGAGTTAAGAGGCAAGATGCTCGGATTTAGTGGGAAAATCAAACCAGATCATAGATATTAATTAAGAAGATAAAAGAGACTTTTTTTGATAACAAATGAAGAATGGGCCGGGACTTTTGGTGCGCAGGTCCGGCCCGGTCCAGGGACGTACGGGATGGGAGGTCCTTGTGGCCTCACTCGTACGCACAGGTTCTCCTTGTGGACCAGGTGCAGGTGGCCCTCCTTGTGGCCTTACTCGTATTTCCCAACTCTGAGCATGCATTGATGGTCGTCCGAGCACAGAATGGCTCAGTGCCGTGGGCCTCGATCCATGCTTATGCTTGTCCGACAATCCATTCCACAGCGAAGTCATAACTTGCCTTCCTCCCTAAAAATTTACGCTCTATCCCATCGAATATTTGATACATACATAAAGTATTAAATATAAACTAAAAAATAACTAATTACACAGATTACGACTACTTTACGAGACGAATCTTTTAAACCTAATTAGCCCATGATTTGACAATAAAGTACTACAGTAACACATGTGCTAATGACGGATTACTTAGACTTAATAAATTTATCTCGCGGTTTACTGACGGATTTTGTATTTTTTTTGTTAATATCCGAACACCCCATGCGACACCCCCATACGACACCGATGTGAAACCCCAAAACTTTACATATTATCACATCGGATGTTTGGACACATGTATGGAGTATTAAATATAAACTAAAAAATAACTAATTACACAAATTGTTTGTAATTTGCGAGATAAATCTTTTAAACCTAATTAGTCTATGATTTGACAATAAAGTGCTACAGTAACACACGTGCTAATAACGGATTAATTAGACTTAATAAATTCGTCTCGCGGTTTGCTGACGGATTCCGTAATTTGTTTTTTTATTAGTATCAAACATCCACACGTGACACCCCAAACTTTACTCCATGAAACTAACAAAGCCTAAACGAGGCCAAAATGCACCGACAATTCACACTCCTGACATGCACATGTGTTCATGTCATCTATTAAATCCTGGGGACCTCAATTCACAATCTGGGAAGAGAATCAGTCACTGACTGAACAATCTGGTGACCACCTTGCGGGTGTAGCCTGGTAGGAGATGCAATGGCTCTGAACTCTGGAGGAAAGAATCAGATCCAACAAACCAAAATGAAAACATAAAGGTCCAGAGAAAAACGAAAAAGAAGATAAAAAGAAAATCATGCGCCGAAAGCATGTACAGATCCTCAGCGGAACCAATCAAACGCCCAACATTCTAACATGGCATATGCTTTTGAAACATGATAAGAGCCAATCTGAGATAAGAAACCAGATGCGCATTCATAATAGCTAAACATTTGGTTTCAGACCACCTGAAACCACAGAATTACAGACCAAATTGTCAGCCTAGACTCACTCACCTCCGAAACTCAGCTCAAAAAAAAAACACCACCAGAAAAAAAAAAGCAATAAGACCCGATGTAAATCAAGACCTGATGTTCAACCCCAATGACTGTCAAGGAAATACTATTGCTGACAGGCTTGAATTAAAGGGAGGATCCTACCCCAATTTGCAACAAGGATTGACCCCAAACAGCTTTTGCAGATTGCCAAAACTGAAGCAGAACTGAAACTTCACACATAAGCATTCCTTCAACAAAATGTAAGGCTCAAGTTTTAAGGCAGTGGATCAGGGTACTAACCTGCCTAGTTACATATGCTCACGAGTTGAATTTGTTTCGAACAGTTGCAGTAACATACAAGCAAGGCCATCTCCACTATTCATTCAAGACTCCAAAAACAGAATATGGAATTTACCTACATCATTTTATAATCAATCAAGTGCACAAACATTGCAAGAAAACAAACATTTCGACTACAAACTATAATCTGTAAATTACAGGAATGAATTTTAATGTTATGCTGTAGCAGCTAATATCATACTGGACGACAATTCCTGAATGAAGCCCTTGAGTCCACAATCCAAAAAAAAACTCAATGAATTTCAAGTGTTATACCTATGTTCCAAGAAGGGAAGAAGCACAGGATCCTCAATGCCTACTATTATTAGTTTATTACCATTGCAAGCTGGTAAGGAAAAATATTTATTTTGTTACTTCTACAGCTGCAATGGATTAAGGAACTGAATGGAACTTATTGTTGGTGATTGGCATAATATAACTGATAAATCCTTCCTAACTATTCTCCCTTGAAAAAAAGAAACAAAGAAAGCTGTCCAACTTCAATCACCCCATAAAAACATGAAGTTTGCCCAGAATATAAAGGAATGGCATGTAATCATGTATATCAATCAGCTTATGTTGAACAAAACTCGGACAAGACAAAATGGGAGCACACTAACTTAAAACAGTTTGCATTATGGACTGCCTAGTACCAACACACTTGTCATTACACAACTTTTGGCGAGATAGCAAGTAACGGCCCATGCTGATTGGCCAAGATTCCAATGAAGGTAAATAAAACAGTTTGCATTATGGACTACCAAGTACCAACACACTTGTCGTTACACAACTTTTGGCGAGATAGCAAGTAACGGCCCATGCTGATTGGTCAAGATTCCAATGAAGGTAAACACTAAAACAAGTGGCACAAGCACAAGTGCACTCGGATGTGAATGGATATGATATTCTCTCTGGTTTACAATCAATTCAATCAACAAATACTCAAACAAGTGGCAGTAATTCTCGTGGAACATATTCAACCTTGTGGGCAATGATAAATCCGGTGTCTTAACAAAGAGCTTCTACTTCACATGCAAATAAGATGATTGCATCAACTATCACCCATTCCTTTCGATGACACAACAATTCATTGTGATAGCCACTGCATACTGAGAACATAATCACCACTGCAGTACCACTAGGGTTGAGATAAGCACCGTTGGGGGCAACATTTGTTCAGTGGATGATACTGATGCATTTCTCTAGGTTCTTGCTTCAAACTAAACACAGATGATGTATAAGATTACTAGTTAAGCACAGAAAAAAGAACGAGCCGATTGGATTCCATAACAGAAGCTACCTGAATTCAATGAGTTGCATGAAGATACGGCATTTGCCATTCATCCATTGCTCAAGAACAAAAGGATTGCAGATAGAGACCTCATTATTTGATTAGAATTCCGGTTTGAGTTATGTCCCTCTCTTTTGTTCCAGGCAGACTAAACTAGATGAAGCGACTTACCCAGGAAAACAGAAAGATACCTAAATAACTGGTATGGAAAGAGTTAGGAGAAAGGATTTACACAGCAGGGCGCAGGTCCTCCGCATGCTGCCGGTTGAAATCCAACTAAAATCCCCTCTATCGAATTCTGCATCCAGAACCAGCAGCATTCGCCAGATATCCAGTGTCATATCTTATTTTACGGTAACATGGTTGGCCCCTTTCTCCTCCTGGTGGTTGTCCACGCCGTCCTTCTGGACCATCTCCCAGAAGAAATCCGTGAGGACAGTCTCGTACCCTGGCATCTTGGCGTAGCCCGGGAAGTAGTTGATGTCAATGACGAGATAGCGGTCGCCGGCGCGGACGTCCCGGATCATGTCGAAGTTGAAGAGTTGCAGGCCCAGCGCGCGGCGGAGGCCGCCCGCGATCTGGTTGATGAATGCGGCGGGCGGCATGACGGCGTCCTCGAGACTTTTTTCGCCGTAGTACTCCTCCGCCGTGCGCTCAGTGGGGAGGTTGGAGACCTGGGAGAAGGAGACGGATCCCTGTGCGGATGCGTCGTCCTCGGGGGACACGTCGGGCAGGCTGCGGCGCTTGACGCAAGTGACGTGGCCGCCGACGACGTAGACCTTGAAGATGACGCCGCCGTGGTTGACGAACTCCTGGAGCACGAGCGGCGGGCGGAGCTTGGCGAGGCCCTCGCGGTGGTAGACGAGCGACATCTTGTGGGACTTGGCGGTGCCGTCGGCGACGAGTGGCTTGGCGATGAGCGGGAAGCGGAGCGCGGCAAGGAGCCCGGAGTCGGCGAGCGCGGCGGCGTCGTAGACGACGACCTGGCTGGGGATGCCGAAGGTGGTGTCCTGATCGGCGGCGTGGTCGAGCTCGGAGACGACCTGGAGCATGGAGATGCGGTTGTGGAGGCGGTCGATGGCGTGGGGCGGGTCGACGACGGGGACGGCCGGGTGGCGCGCGGCGAAGGCCACGAGCTGGGCGCGCCAGTCGTCCCCGTAGAGCTTGTGGATGAGGAGGTGGAAGGGGCCTTGCTCCGCCAGGGGCCGCGACGCATCCACGGGGACGAGGTCCATGCCCCGCGCCGCCGCCTGGGCCACCAGCGACGGTTGGATGAAGCTCTGCTGCTTCTTCGGCGCGAGCGCGTAACCGATGGCGTAGCGCGGGGGCTGGGTGACGCCGGAGGAGGGCTCGGCGGCGGCGTCGGAGGCCATCGATCGGGTCGGGTTCGGGAGGGATCGATGGATGGAGATTGAAATTTGATGGAAAATTAGGTGGTGACGGATAAATGCCAAGGTGAGAACGAAGCATTTATATAGCCTTGTTTAGTTCCAGGCAAGTTCTGGTACGTCATGTTTTATGGGATACTAGCAGCGGGGGGCACGCTACGCTCCACCGGCTTAGAGTGGAGTTAAAAAAAAAACGAGAAAAAAAAAAGAGAAAAGAACAGTATATATGGGACCAATGTGAACAGTGACTGAGACCCACATAAACAGTAGAGGGCCTGTATGAAAAATCTGTGCCCGAGTGGCTGAGTGAGAGCAGGAATTCATTCCTCGTTAAAGATAATATAATATAATTTATTATTGAATGGGTTGTTTAGATATTAATAAAAATACTAATTATAAACTTATATGTAAACCGTGAGACGAATTTATTAAAACTAATTAATCTATCAATAGCATATGTTTACTGTAACAAAATACACGTAATCTGTACAATTAATTATATTTTGATCTATATTTAATACTCTATGTCTGAGAAGACTAAAAGTTTAGGGAAACAAGGCCAGGCCAGAAAAGCCAAAGTGCGACACGGATGTGACGCCTTTTGTCTTTTATAAGCGGTCCTCGCCATTCGCTTTTCGGCTTTCGCATTGCTGCACCCTGTGGACCGGGTTCACTATCCCAGTCCGGTCCGGTGAACAATACTCTATGAACGGACTAGCACTAGTACTGTCCTCACTTCGTAGGACGTGGGATTTGATGATGGGAAAATTACGAAAACGGTTAGAAATCAACTTTTTTTTCTGTTTGATTAGTACATAAGCATAAGAACACATAGGACAGTAGTTGAGAGATGGAGTACGCCACCTATTATTTGTGGATGACTTCACTATATGCACATCCATG
This sequence comes from Saccharum hybrid cultivar R570, assembly GCA_038087645.1. NCBI lineage: Eukaryota > Viridiplantae > Streptophyta > Magnoliopsida > Poales > Poaceae > Saccharum > Saccharum hybrid cultivar. Next base: position 29,487,121 of record JAQSUU010000066.1, on the reverse strand, counting down.
TGATGATCTCCCTTTGGCTAGTGGCGGACCTAATATTTTATCTAAGAATATGTCTCATAGAAACGTTACATGTAATTCAATAAAGCCCATTTAACAATTTGGTAAATGATTATAAAAATATGCTCCATAATCCAGTATCTTGGTACTAAATATAATAAGTTCTAAGTTCAAGAATTAAGTTTGAAATTTGCTCAAATTATAATACAAATAGTCCATATACTATTTTAATAGTTCAAATTATGCCAAAAAGTCTTACAAAAACTACTTTATGTGACATATGGTCGCAGCACAGTTCAGCGCGCACGTCCCACTGGGTTAGTACCACGTAAAGTTGTTAGTATCCTAAATTCTTACTGTACTATGACCTTACCAAGTCGAAGGAATATTGAATATTGATCCTATCATTTATCTCGAATTTTATAGTTAATTTCTAGAGGTGCCGGTGGTTTGGACACCTAACAACCTTAGAATGGACCATTTATATGTTTTATGAATCTAAACTTCACATGACGAGGTTAAAAAAAGACATGGAACCACACATTGGTTGATATATGTGATAACGAAATGATGCTGAAGTGATACCATTTTTTTTATCTTCATTGGCATTCTATTGGGTGCTATGTCTCACGGTACACAATAATATATAGGATAAAAAAAAGAGAGGGTAAAATAGAAAAATAAATGATGGAAGTATATTATCAATGTATTATAGGAGATACAAAATTGAAAACTAGAACTCAAACACAGGTGAAATCTCGCAGGACACTACAAAGAGGAGACAAAAATAAGATGAGGATATCTCACATGACACAACAGATAAAAAATAGAAAATAAAACTAAAATAGCAGCTAATAAGATGAGATTATTGAGATAGGTTAGTCCACAAGACAAGGTTGAGCAAGACATGGAGATGGCGTAGATCGAGAGGACCACATGATGCAAGTGCTCAACATGGAGTTGCAAGGAGTTCGAAGCAAATACCTATGCTAAGGGTTGAAGGCAGAGGTATAAGATAGTGAAAACATCTAGCCCCTAACTCGGTTTGGCGACGACGCAATCATTATGGGCTTATGGCTAATGTGTGTTTTGCAGAGACATTATAAGAAAGGTCACAATGATGATTGATTAATGGGCAATCAATGGTTTTCATGCCCCTATATGATGGAATTCGTTTCGGTTTCCACATGATATTGACATGGTTAAGGATAAACTAGTTCTAAGTGTCAATTGATGTTGAGGAACACTTAGAGTAGTTTAGGACGTTATTTTAACTTTGGTCATACTATAAAGGGTGGTTTGAACTAGTAGTTTGACCTAGGTAAGTCTAGTGAGTAGGTGTGGTGTACACTTGTTAAACTTATAGCTCAGAGGAAGCTCAAAGATCAAGTGGAAGTGACCCTATTCACAAAGATGGTCGAAGTGGAAGTGAACAAGGGCTTATTGGTAGCACCGGATTAGTCTGGTGCCCTGGTAGAAAGACCACCAGACTATGCGCTACAGAGACCCTGCTAGGGTTTGCTATGCATAGAGGAGAAGGGACCACCAAATTGATACGATGCTTAGTCATCGGAGCGTTTAGTGTTGTCCAAAGAGGTATTTTGGCCACCGAATTAGTGCATTGTCTGGTATTGAACTATGTGTTATTTTGTCGTACACAATAAAGGCTAGTGGAAAACTAGCCATTGGAAAGGACACCAGATTAGTCCAAATCCGGTGCCATGTTCAAAGGGTGACTGGATCATCCGGTAATCCCGATTCTAGCGAGCGGAGTTCAAACAACTAGTTCTTGGAGAGGTGGGTATTTAGACCCCTTTATCTCATCCATGGAGGCTCTCTTGCCATTCAGAATAGTGTATGGAGAGCAAGGGGAGTTCAAGCATGGTGAAGTGATTTGGGTTTGCTAATTGCAAGACTAAGGACTCCATTAGCCTATAGGGAGTTGCAAGTATGCATTTACCTTTCTTATTAGGCTTGTTTAGATCATGGGAGAGTTTGTGCTTGCTTATTCTTATGGATCGGCATAACCTGGCTTGGTGGTGTTGAGGAGCTCGGTGATCTCTGGTTATAAGAGGCGCTGTGGTGACAAGAATCAACGGAGCACGAATCTACTATGCCTGCGCGGCTGCGCGACGCTGGCTTCGGACGCGTACTCTCTCCCATGCTCTGCGCCTCCACTATGCCTGCGCGGAAAGCCGGAATCGGAACCGACGGCGGCTGACATCGCTGGTGTGGTGTCCCGTGGGCTCGTGGCGTTGCATGGGTAATATCGGGCGGGGTGCCACGGGCGTCCAGATGGTGATGGAACGGCCGCCACGCGGCAAGTGATACAGCGCCACGTGCCATGTCGGTACCCGCAGGTGCTATACGCCCATGGACCCAGCCAGCCTGGCCTGCCCGCCAGGGCCCCATGGAATCTCCAACCTCCCTATCAGAATCGTTGGGAGAGTCGCACAGGCCAGATCAAAGAATCGTTCACAGTCACAGCTCACAGCAAGAGAATCAGATTCTAGCCTGGGAAAAGCAGCCGCATCTGGTGAAGGCACGACTGCTGCCATCACTGTCCTCGTGACAGTATGGGAAAAATTATTACGTATAAGGCCCTGTCTGGCTGTGGCAACTAAATTGCAGTTCCATCGCATCGAATATTTGAACATATACATAGAGTACTAAATATAGGTTATTTATAAAACTAAAAATATAGGGCGAGGATAATTTGCGAGACGATTTTTAAGCCTAATTAGCCCATGATTAGCACTAATTTCTACAATAACAAAATGTGTTAATGATAGATTAATTAGGCTTAATAAATTCGTCTCGCGGATTATCCACTGAATATATATATTTGTTTTTTAATTAGCATCCAAAAAAACCCCATGGTCAACCTCGGTCAAAATCCGATGTGACACGGACTAAACTTGAGCTTGCTGAAACAAACACCCCCTAATACTGCTATGTTTTTTATTATTAAGATAATGGAGCATTAACAAAAAAAAAAGAATATTCTAATGACTTGTATAGTTATATGTGCGGTTGTGAATGGAGTAGGGATGAACTAATAAAGAAAAGTGGCGTTCTTCTTGAAAAGGATATTTTTGATAGTGCTGTCATCGGTCAAAAAAATCTGAAATTTAGTATTCAATATTTATGACTCTAGTATTATTTATTTAGTATTATAGATATTGATATGTTTGTGTAAATATAGTAAACATCCCGAGTCAAAATTTATTAGAATTGGAGTATTTTTTTTTTTTTGGATGAAAGAGAGTACGCAGATGATGGCGACGATGATAGAACCTGCAACTGCAAGTTGTTTGGGAATCGAATCTTGAACAAGTTGGTCGATGAAGCCGGATTCTTCGTCGTTGGCGGATGGCGGCTGCCCTACTACGCTCGGCTACCAGTGCTTGCTCGTGCTAATGCTTTCCAATCTGTTGCTTCATTCTGATGCTGTTACTCTAGCGACTTGCATGTACAGACCACTAGTAGTTGATGATGCCTTTTTCGTGATGGAATCATGGACGGTCTATATTCCTTTGAAAATTAGGCCTCGTTTGGATGCGCATGTATTCATCTCAATTCATGAATACATGCGCATTCAAACAAGGCATTAGTGTATAATATATCTAGTGAGCATATGTAGGATTTTTAGTTTATAAGAATGCAGGTCAATTTGATTTTATCCTTCCATCACATCTACTAGGACGGTACGTGCGCTTCGCCACGCGTGCAGTTGGTTGCCGCGCTCGGGTGATGCAGTGAACTGGTATTCTTTTGGCTTCTTTTTTTTTTTGACAAGTAACATATGCATTATCAGCAGCAAGATGCTGCAAGTAGGCATACAGAGTTTAAGCTTACAGCACTGAGCGCCTCAGAAAGAGTGCACTGAGTATGAGCATCAGAAATGCAAGTAGTGATGGAGTCTAGGACAGGAGGTACATAAGGATTAGCTAGTGCTTGTTTTGCTAGAGCATCCGCTGCCTGATTTTGAGCTCTTTGAATTCTCCTTGTGAGGATTGATCTGGACTGTGTGGAATTGTAAAACATCTGTGTGTAGTACTTCATTGTCCAATCCGGTGGGTTGGCATTGTCGCTGTCATGGAGGAAGTTGATCAGCTGTTGGTTGTCAGAGAGAAAGTTGACCTGCTGGAAACCAAGACGCTCAGAAATGAGCGCAGCCAAGGCTAAAGCCGCCGCCTCCGCCGTGAGTACCGAAGGTACACCTGTCATAAGGGCCCTGACATAGATTGTCTGGGTAGAATGTATTTGCCTGTTTACAATTAATACTCCTAGCATGGGCGGATCCAGCGGTATTCCCAGAAATACCCAATAATTTTAATGTTCTCTTAAGTATATATATAGATATATATATTTATACATATAAATGGGTAATGTAATATTCTCTAGTATTTTCACAGATTGTCACCCACAACAGCCAAAAACGGCGGTAGGAATACCTAAGAATGAAATCCTAGCTCCGCCACTGACTCCTAGTCCAGCATTCCTGTTATTATTAGGCACTGTACTGTATCTGGCGACAAGGAAGCATCAGAGTAGCATGTGACTCCTTCAAGAGAGGAAGGAAAGTCAATGAGGTGAGGGTCCTGCAAAGTCTGAGGGGACTCAGAGTGGTTAGGATGATCAGGCATCAATTGAGTAATTTGTTGATGTTGGAGTGAGTACATGCCGTCTGCTTTCCTGCTGAGGAGAGATGGCCATACCTGAGCGAGAATGCTCCTGTGCCGCCATGGTGTGTGTGGATATATGAGCCTGTACAGCATGGTGGACCTGCCAAGGAGTCCAATTTTTCCTGCTAAATCTATAGTCATTTCTTGCCTTCCAGAGATACCACAGAGTTATTAGAATCTTATTAAACAGAGCATCAGTGGTGGAGTTTGGGAGAACAAATTGGAGTATAAGCTGGATACCATCGAGTTCGTGTGGTAGATTGTCAGTTCTCAGAGGTGGGTCAAAGGAGAACCACACGGCCCGTGGTAACTGACAATGGAAGAAGAGGTGTGCATCATCTTCAGTGGCCTGACAGGCGGAGCAGTGTTCATCTATGTGGACACTATACCTGCCTGCTCTTGCTCCTGTGGATAAAGCCCTTCGGATCAATCTCCAGGTGAAGGTTTTTATCAGTGGCGGTAGATCTTTGCTCTTCCAGGCTCTCTGCAAAATATAGTTAGCATGATTTGTAATACTCCGGGGACCTTGGGCTGGTAGCTGAATTGTTTCTTGGCGAATGAGGTGCCTATAAACAGCTTTGGTCGTGCATTTTCCATCCCTGGAAGGAATCCATCTGAGTGTATCATTGTCATCCGTAGGCACTACAGGCAAAGATGTAATTTGCTGTACAACTTGGTTATCAAAAATAGAGGCAATGTAATCATCATTCCAATCAGTCGAATTAGGGTGCCATAAATCAGCACTGTAGCTGGTAAAGGGAGTTGAGTAACTGGTAGGTTGACATGATCATGTATATTCTCCCATAGAGGCCACCAGGGTGTAGACCAAATTGAAGAGTTACCTAAATGGATTTGAAGAGTGGAGTTAAGTTTATTATCAGACATTGATTGTGAATTTGGATTAAGTTTATAGACCAGCCAGTTAGAACACACTCACATACTGTTTCTTTGGTTCGATATTAAAACCGGAATTATCTTGGTGAAGTGCTACAACGGGATAAATTTATCTGTGCGCTTGCGGATACCTTATAACTTATGTGCATTTAATTTATACCAACAATATGTCTGAAAAAACGATGAAACATTGAGAACAGGAGTTTGCAACATACGTGTACAACCATTGCAACATATGCAACATCCGGATCTACTTTTGCAACATCCATATGAAACACTTGCATATTCCTCTGAAACATCTGAAATAATTGAAACGTACTCTTGTAACATGCACTTTTAGCGCAAGCACAATATTACCTTGTTGCTTGGACGAATGGAGCTTGCCATTGTGGAGCTCGACACCGGCGCAGAGCTCGATGCCACGGAGTGCGCAGAGGTCGATGGTGTGGAGCTCGTCGGTGGCAGGAACCTCGGCGGTGGGCGCGGCATGTGGATGGAGCGCGGCCGCGATAGGAGGCACAAGTACGGGGCAGGGGCGCACGCTTGGGCGGGGGCAGCGCCAGTGAGCGGCTCGGCCAGAATCCGTCCTGGAACCTTGAGCCGCACAACATAGAGTGGTGCGAGCGATGCGGGCGAGTAGATGAGGATGAGCCACAAGGTCCGGACGTGAAGTCACGCGAGCGACGCGGGCGAGTGGATGAGGATGAGCCACGTCCGGACGGGAAGTCACGGGTTGCGCTCAGGCGGGGCCGGCGCCAGTGAGCGGCTCAGGCAGAATCCGTCCTGGAACCGCGAGCCGCACAACATAGAGCGGTGCGAGCGATGCGGGCGAGTGGATAAGGATGAGCCACAAGGTTCGGACGAGAAGTCACGTGAGCGATGCGGGCGAGTGGATGAGGATGAGCTACATCCGGACGGGAAGTCACGGGTTGGACGCCCAAGCTATATCACTATCGAAAAGACACATAGTTGTGTCTCTTTGTGTTATAAAACCATATTTCTACGATAATACTCCCCCTGTTCGGCTGAGCTTATCAGCACGGCTTATCAGCCGTGGAATAATTTTTTTTCTCTCACAGCAAATCAGCCACAGCCGGCTTATAAGCAAAAAAAAAAAAAAACAGCCTGCCGAACAGGGCCACTATAATTTTTTAAAACTGTGTCATCTAAATAAGTCCTAAATCATATGATCCCGTTTACAATGCAGTTAGACTGGGACATATGGCAGAGGTACGTGATCGGTATAGCATCCGGCGTTCTCCTTTCGTCCTAATAATAAGCATATTTAACAAAAAAAAAGGTCATAGAGAATACTTTAGATTTTAATATTAATTTCTATAACTACTAGTATACATTATCACTCACTAAATAATTATTATCATCTCAGAAACACTTTTAATACAAATCCGTCGATATAAAATATATCCTAAGAGCAACTCCAAGAGAACTGTCAAATCGTTTTGTAAAGCCAAATATAGCAATTTTTAAATAAAAAACACCTCCAACAGATATTGTATCTGGATTTGTAAAATACCCAGCTATCCATTCCGTTGTTCTCGCTGGCTAAATAAAGCTAGCGGGCGACGCTGGCTATCGCACTCGCCCCCGCCAATCACCGCGCGTGGCCCGGCCCTCCTCCTGCGCGACCTCTCGTGCGGCCTTCATCTCCTATGGCTGCGGAAGCAGTCTGCTGAGAGAGCACGCTCGGTTTCTTGATATGGTCGGCGAGATGCTGAAGCCTGAAGCATTCTTGATATGGTCGGCGAGATGCTGAAGCCTGAAGCACACCTACAAGGACAGCCTCACTAGGAAGAACAAATCCACGTTCAATGCTCTGCAGTTTGCACGTCTAACAAAATAATCATCTTTTGTTTCTAGTGTCCGGTGTTGCAATTAATCTGTACAAATATAGCTCGAGCGGCCTGGCCAGCTAGCGGACGCAGTTTTGATTTTGGAGAAGGCGAAATATACAAAGGCTGTTGGAGGACACCAGTTTTTTTAGGGACTCCTATTTTACAAAATGGCTAAATCATGAATTTTAGCATTTATGTTTACCTAATCTCTTAGAGATGCTCTAAAGGTCCGTTTGGAAGCCCAATATTTGACCTAAAACCATCGTAAATTATAGGTCCCAGTTTTTTCCGAAACAGAATGAAATTTACTGTTTGGTCAAAAACCGTTGGAAAAAAAGTGCTGCCTCTTTCGGTATGGGAAATAATACGACAAGTATCTAGCTTGGTCTCACAGATGAATTGAACCTCCGCTGAAATCGCGCCGCCGCCCCCACCCGACACGGATGGTCCGCCGTGCGCATCGCGCACGGTGCAGGCCTGGCGGGCCGTAGGAGCCCTCGACCACGAGCGCCTCATCAGCGTCCGACGAGGATGCGGCGACGACGTGCGCCAGCGTCTTGCCGTAGGAGGCGCAGAGGCCGCCGATGTGGCGACGGACGGAGAGGAGAGACGACCTGCTGCCGACATCGGCATCGACGCCAGCGGCCTGCTGCTGGAGGGCGTCGAAGGCCGGCTCCAGGGACTCGAAGGCCTCGAAGAGGGTGACAAACTGCGCGACTGGGAGGGTGCTGGTGGACTCGCGTTCGTCTTGAGCAGTCGTGGCCTGCTGGGATGAACGACAACGCGTTGAAAGGAGATGGACGCCGCCGAGGCGTCTGGGGAGCCGCGAAGGGCGGCGATGTTGCGCGCGGTGGAGACGAGTGCGATGGTCACTTCAGGGAAGGAGCGGCGGATGAAGCATCTATGCTCATCCTGGTGATGACTCGGGTGTCAGCAGATTTAGCAGGCGCCGAGTGAATTTATGATGTTGTGCTTCCAAACAATATTCCACAAAGCGATATGTTATCTACCGGTGTTCTTGTGCACATCTGTATTCATTTTACAGGTGTATATGTTTTAGTCACATCCAAGCAAGGCCTAAACTTATTTATTGTTTAAATGTTTTTTGATCAAAGCTTATAAAATTTCATTTTTCTCCGGTATTTTATTCCGGAATCGCACGTATATTATTCAGGAACCGAGCGCAGCTGCTCCCAGAAAATCGGCGCCGGAAAAGAAAGTTGACGCGGGAGCCATTCACCCCGCTGCATATGCGGACTGCCGACTGATATATAGTTGCCCTTGCCCTGCCCGCACGCTGCAGGGTATACTGTTAGCTATGGCGTGGGAAGAAGAAGCAGAGAAGGCGAAGGAAGCGAGAACACGCGAGGACAGGTTTCAGTTTACAATTCTCTGATGAATCTCTCTCTCAATCTCCCTTATACTCGGGACCTCACATTACATGGTCCAGTCTCTCAATTCTCTGGGCCGGCTAGGCTTGGACACTCTTGGGCCGCGGCCTTGCTGGTTCGCCTGCTTCCTCTGTTGCCGGGAGATGAACAGGATCAGATGCAGAGCTGCTCACACAATCCAACCTGCTTAGACTACCCGCACTCATAGACCTCTATATTCATCCTCTATACGTCCTAGTCAGCAAGATTCTCTCCTCTATACTCAATTCTCCCGCACCCATCCATCCTCTATATCATCCTCTATCCACTCTATCCACTATGGGACCCACTTGTCACTTTATCTAAATATATCCATGTGTGATCTAGTTTTGAATGATTTATTGAGACGAATTTAATGGTGCAATCGAAATTTAATTTGGATTTTTGGTTTGTGAGTTATAGCATTTTTTTCCTTTGTTTAGCTAGTGGGGCCCGCCACTATTGAGTATAGAGTAAGCATAGTACCACTCTAAATATAGAGTGAGAGAAAGGATAGAGTATCGTTTTAGAGTATCCAGTGCAGCAGTTTTTACTCTATATTCATACTCTAAAGCTTTAGAGTATCGTTTTAGAGTACCCACTGCGGGTAGTTTTAGAGCACGTTCGGTTCCAACGGAATCTAGTGCCGGAACCGATACGGCCAGGATTGTTGCTGTATTTTACACGTCCAACCATCACCAGGAAGCATTCCGGCCGAAAATCAGCCTAAACGAGCGGGCCCTTAATTAGTTTGCTCGAGCACCAATACGCAGGCGCGCACCCATGAAATCAAATTGATAAAACCATCAAACACATGACATGATACTAGGTGCGTCGGCCAAATTATTTTTTATACTAGAAGTACAAAGTTACAAACATCTAGTCTAGTATTACTAGTGATTTATTGAGCTGGATCAGAAGCAAGAAACATGCAGCCACACGAAAAGAAGAAATGGTACAGTGACTACTGACTACCGCTAGCTAATACTACATCGATCGTTCAGTAAGTTCAGTTATTCATCAAGCTAAAAGGTCGCTCTATACATACATAGATACATTTATCAAGCAGTAATGATTAGAGGCAAACGAGGTGCCCGTCGATTTTGCTGCCGCCATCGTCGCATCACCTGCACTGCCCGTCGGCTAGGCTCCTCGTTATTTTTCGCCGGCTCGATCGACGGTCCGGTCCATCGTAGGCGGTGGCAGTTGAGGTACTCCCTCCGCCGCCGTCCCATCGGGTACGCGTACGTCCTATGTACACAGTAGTTGTAACAAAACAGTAGATGAAGCAGCTGACCGGTGGTCCACCCCGACGCGCGGAACGATCAGCACGCGGGCACCAACGCCGGAGAGTCGCACGACGCGACCGCCGTGCTTGTCGTTTCCTCTTTCACAGCGGACGCTCGGGTGCCTGCTTCCTCGTCGTCGTCGTCTTCGGCGTCCCACAGGAAGTTCGCGTAGGACCCGAGAACGTAGCTGCACGATCACAGCAGTACCAATCAATAATCGATCGTTCGAACAATGAGGTATATATCACCATACATCCGCGGAAGGATCGGAGTGGTGTCCTCACCAGTCATCCGGCGCGGCCTGCACGGCGCGCTGGAAGTAGTCCGCGGCGCGGTCCTTCTCCTGGCGCGCCTCCCAGATGACGCGGCCGTAGAGGCTGAGCAGGTCGGCGTCCCCGGGGCACGCCAGCAGCGCGCGGGCGTAGCAGCCCTCGGCGCCCGCCAGGTCGCGCTCCACCTCGTGCAGGTACTTGCCGTAGTTGCGCAGCAGCAGCGGGTTCCCGGGATCCACCCGCAGCACGCGGCGGTAGTACTCGCCCATGTCGCAGCCGCTGCCCTGGCCTCGGCCGCCGCCGCCGCCGCCGCGGCCTCCGCTGCCGCCGCTGCCGTTCCTGCCGGCTCCGGCGCCGTCGAAGCCCGCTGGCGCCTTGCTGTCGTCGTCATGCTCGCGCTCTTCCTCGTCCGCCGCCTCGAGGATGGCGGGGATCGGGGCGTGGCGGAGGAGGACGGCGGATCTCGCGGAGTAGGCGAGCTCGGCGTCGGACCTGGCGCGGCGGAGCGGGAGGGCGCGCGGCGACGCGGCGGCCGAGAGCGGGGCCAGCTGTGGGGACGGCGGGAACCTGGCGGTGCGGGAGCGGTGGTGGGTGCGGGCGGCGGAGAGGGAGGCGGAGCGGGCCAGGCGGGCCGAGGTGGCTCCGGCGGCTTCCATTGCTTGGCAGAGATCAGGCAGGGCCAAGGGGCAGGGGCGGTGGCGGTGATGGATTGGCTTCTCTTCTCGATCCCTCCTCCTGTTTCGTTGTGTTGTTTTATAGCAAGACAAGAGGCGGAACGGAAGAGGAAGGCGATGGTGGAATGGGACGGAAGGCTTTGGCATGTGACGGCGAGATTGACGGCGTCGGCGACTGGGGTCATGTGCACGGCGAGGCGACCGACCAGCAGGCTAGCGTAGGGAGGGAGGGGAGGACTGAGGAGGGGCACGTGAAGCGGGGGGGCACGTGTTGGGGCCACCGTGGAAGTCGCGCCCACTCAGGCTTCGTTTGGATAGGCTTGGATCGGTGGGGATTGGGGTGGATCCCGGTCTCGGATGGAAACCAAACCATGCCGGGGTTTCACCCACGTGGATGCAGAAAAGAGGATTTGGCTGACGCCGGGTTGGAGAAAAACCTGCCCGAACCACGTCGATCCAAGGGAGTAAGAAATATCCTCACCCGAGGCCGGGACCTCGCTCCCTCCTCGCGACTTGCGAGTCGTGAGCCCGACTCCGCCACCGCTCCCGACTCACCGCCAAGTCTGCCGGCGAGGGCACAGCCACCGCTCGTGCTTGAAAAAGGTATGTTCTCCGCCTCCTTCAGTCCTCCTTGGCCTCATCCTCTCCTCCCTCCCCTTGTACTCAGCCGGTTTCCCTTGTTAGGGTTTCAAGTATACCGCGGCAGCCGGCGGCCGACGGCCGCATCGGTTCCTGCCGGTTTGGAGGGAGACGGTGGCAACTCCAGGTCCTGAGGTGCGGATCTCCTCCTCTCAATACCCTTCTCCCCCTCTCGTTTTGCTTGAACATGCTAGTACGACACTGGGATGTTTGAACTGCTAGTACGGTACTGTGTTCCCAGGAGCAGCACTGCTATTTCCAACAAGATCTGGATCTTTGGTGCTATTCACTCCAAGATCTCAGCACCATCTCGACAAGGGCACTTTCTCTTTCAGGTCCAGCTTGGTCTCCCTCCCTCTCTACTCTCTGCTGTTGTGTTGCAAAGTTCTTTGTTGTGCTATTGACCAATGAATAGTTTTCTTGATGCCATGTTCTTGCTTGTGATATCTTGTGTGTGATGCCATGTTTGTACCTGCTGCATATTGTTCCTAATTTCCTAATTTACCTCACAGAAAGAAACACTCATACATCTTTCAGTTTCTTGTGTAGGAATAGTAGCAGCAGAATGTGTTTTTCAGTAAACTGATGGTCAAATTACTTAAGAATGGAAATAGAGGTTAGCGTATAGGCATATCTCGGTCACTATACTCGTGTACATTGGATAGATATACCAAAATGGAGTGCCAACTGCTGCAATTAATTTATAAAACTAATAACAAAGTTACACCAAGATTACAATTTTTATTAAAAATATTGACTTCAATTAATATTACCCAAAAATCAGTGTGCTGTCTTTCTTTCTTTTTCCTTTTAGGCCACATTTGTTCTCTATGTCTGCTGCTCAAATGAGCTATTGCTTGCAGTAGATGCACCAAGTTCATGCTTCATATTTGCACAGAAGAATGTAAATTATGTTCTGCATGCCTGAACAAGTATCTTGAGAAGTTTCTTAAGTTTTGTGATCTCGGCTTATGTACAGTAGTCCTTGCCTGTGCCTTTTCCCTTTTTGGTAGGACACCCCCTTATCCTTCCAAACTGCAATTGCTATCCAGGAGCACGCAGAAAGCCAACATGAGGCTGCAGTTAGTGTATGCGCTGCCAAAATACCAACATTCCATTCTCAGCTGCAGCTTGTCGCCGTATTTGGCTTATAACATTCTGTCCCTGCGTATTACTCCCTACTGTAGGTCTTCTTCCTCAGCTGCAGCTCGTCGCCATCTCATATCTCTGATATTTGTTTGGGCTGATGCTCATATAGCAGCATGTGCAGACAGTTGAGACAGATGGAATGGAAGAAGAACATGGAGAAACTTTTAGGTAGATAGAAGAACTAGTTTCTCCATGTTCTTTGATCTTTTGCTATTTTTTTAATATCTGGAACCTTATATACATGTGGACATCGATATTATTGTATATCCGATAATTTAACCAATTGTATTCCTTCAGAAATAATTAATTTTGCATCAAACTGTTGTGCCTGTTGCAGTAGCTCTTTGGAATTTTCTTACTACTTGTGTGTATCTGTGCTTTGTGTCCATGCCCTGTGCGTTGAAAATCTGAACACAGTCAGTAGCGCACAGGTGCGGTTCAAAGCCTTGTGCTACTGATGGCCTAGTTACTGATTAATTACCTTGTAGTATTGTAAATTGTTAACCTGTGCCGAAATGCAACCAGTTCTTACATGCCTGGAATTTCTGATGAAAAGCAGTACAAATTTAGTATCTCTTGCTTCTACTCAAACAGGAGAAGTAGGCTTGAGACTACCATTTTTTATGGTGTTTGTTTTTATTGGTTATTTTTTTATGATAAGGAAGAAATGGTTAGTTTTTTAGTTTCTGTGGCTCAATAAACTGCTCAGTTCGGCAGGCCACTCACTGTTTGGTCCTGGACTTCTCAGCTGAGTTTAGCTGGGCCTCCTCAGCCTAGGAGTAAAAACATTCACATTTTAATGTTGGACTAGCTGCAGTAAAAATATTCATTCAGTTCAAAGGAGGCCTAAATGTTTTCCTAGTATTTGTTCATAGCAGGCATCAGGCATAAATTGAGTTATAGAGTTTATATATATATATATATATATATATATATATATATATATATATATATATATATATATATATATATATATATATATATATCTCCAACACTTCATTTCTTGTTTCTAGATGAAGCTTAGATTGCATCAGGCTTACATGCATGCTTATAGGTTATAGGCTGTCCATCAACATATTTCGATACATTATGACATTCTTTACACTTTGTTGATTGCAGGCTTTGAAGACCATTGGGTCAAGGTCTTTGATGGCATCAGTTCTGAATGCAAGAGCAAGCATCCTTTCAATTCAATTTCTTTAGAAGTCGTCAGTTGCTGAACAAATCATGATGCTGATTTTTTAGTCATCAGTTCTTAGTGCATTTTGGCACTAGTTATATAGTAATTTTTTAGAAAGAAACATAGTGGGAAATGGTAATTGGCTGATTGTATATTGCTCAAAGAAAGGCAGACTTTTTGTTGAAGTCTCTTTTTTTGGGACATTTTTTTTAAGCGAATGTGAAGAAATCTTATGGCAATAATGCTACATATAATTTTCTGCATGGATGTATGGTATACCTTTGCTTTCTATTTTTTTCATATTTTTTTGAATTTAAAAGATGCATTTTGGATTCATCTTCCTCTTTTTCTTTTGAAATTTAGGGATCAGCATTGGATTGGCCTTGCTCTTTTTATGGCTTTTTTTGCCCCAAATTTTAGAGATGAACTTATGTATTGCTTTTGCTCTTAGTTCACAAATGATGTTCGCTTTGGGTGTTAACGGTTGTTTATTAGAACCAAGAACTTGCCTGCAGCTGCTTACCCCGCCACGCCATACCAAAAGCAGAACCCCGCCTTTCCAAAAAGCAGCATTTTGCTTAGGGGATTAAACCCACAGGTGGAGGGGGATTGGGTGGTGGAAGGGGATTAACCCAATCCCTTCTTGGATGGATTCTCACGTGGGTTATGCCCCCGAAGTGCCAAACGAAGCCTCAGGCACCGATCACGAGAGAGAAGGACTCGCCGGCCGTGCGTGCAATGCATCCAGCATCCTGCATCTGCGGCTGCTGTTGGGCTGGGCTGCCGCTGGTTTCCCCAGTTCCTCTCCGGGCCGCGGTTTTGGTCTCGGATCATGCAGCAAGAGGCACACTAGCCAACAAAACTGCAGCCACTTGGTGACAGCTGCTGGTACCACGCTTTGTGAAATACACGAACGGGAACGGCCGGTTGTTTCCCCCATCGCAATTCGTAAATGCAATGGGGTTCGCTGTACCACCTAGGACCTAGGAGTACACAAACGTACGTGCAGTTCAGGCGTGCAGCACTCGCGTAGGTAGATCCGTAGATGTATGTGCACGCCCGTTCTTGTAAATCCACATGTATATAGGTCACGCGCTCAGGCGAAGATGAACGGCCTGTTCGCTTGGTATGATAAGCCATGGCTAAATGTATTATTGACTGATTTATTGTGAGGGAAAAATAACGTATCATAAGTTCAAATGAACAGGGCCGAAGACGGAGATGTGTTTAACTGTTGCAGAAGTGCGACACACGGAGCATTAATTGTGTGCCATGTAGCGATGAAAACGAATGGAAACGGACGGAAAAACCCCATTTCTACTTCCGTTTCTATATTTTTTGGCGGAAACGGGATCGGGTTCGGAAAATGCGGGTTCGGAAACGAAACCGGAATATGCGGGTGTACGGAAACGAACCAATACGGTCAGAAATTCAACGGAAACGGTCGGAAGTCGGAGCTTAAGCTGGAATACCACACATCTTTATACTCACAAATTACAATCACATACAAAATAGTTCATAAATGATTAGGATTTAGGTTCTTCAATATTATACTTGAGCCATGAACTTGAGTAGAGTGATTACATAAGTAACGTGGATAATTAGGATTCAGGGTCCTTATTCAATACGTATTATGCAAACAAGTAACATGGATGATTATAGAAGTAAGCTTGTCACGCGCCATCACGCTTGTGGATTGGATTATAGTGTACAAGCGTTGGGTGGTTGGGCCTTGCGAACAAGATACAAGGTTTATGGGCCTAGCAGAAATGCGGTAAAAATCCGGAAGAAATCCGGTAAAATTCCGGCCAAATACGGAATTCCGAAAATACGGTCGGAAAAACATCATCCCCGTTTTCGTTCCGATTCCGAAAACCTCCGTCCCGCATTCTGTACCGTTTCCGAATTTTTCCGAAAATACGGAAACGGGCGGGTCAAATGTGGAAAAACGGACGGTTCGGAACGAAAAAATTCCGTCCGTTTTCAACCCTAGTGCCATGCATCGACAGAGAATCGTACGCTACGCTGTGCGTACGGTGGACACGCAGTGCTGGTGCTGTCTACAGGTCGTCTTTATTTTCTTTTCTTTCCTCTCGCAAAGCAACAAGAGCCCCAAATATGTGTGGACGGCCAAGAGCGCTTCCAATTGCGGCGCATGCACGTCCAACCAACCAAACCAGGCAAGAATCTATGGGTGGATTCACACCACATGGTGACGTCATGGACGGACCCTGTTCTGCGAACCCAGAATTCCAATCGTCGATGGAGACAAGACAACACACAACCTTGATTATTGATGCCTGCGCTTGCTCTTCTTGGTGCCCATTGGCCAGGGCCAGCCATTTATCATCCACATGATCTACTCAACTGATCCACGTACTATATGCGTAGTGCGTAATTTTTTTTCAATAACAGTGTATAGACACACTCTCATGCTAAACCCGTCTATGAGTGTACGTGTACGCACATATATTCTGAACCCTACGAGCGAAAGTTGGTGGCTCGGTGCTAAAAGCGAAAGATATGTTTGGCAGGGTTTGGATCGGCTTTGGCTTACTCGAAAAAGCAAGAACGGGTAAAAAAAACATTTTTTAAAACCTACTGGCGTCCAATTTATTTCGCAAAAGTGAAAAATGCAAAAGATTTTCTAAAATCTGATGTCGTTTTGTAGAGACAGGGTCTAAATGTAGAGTACTAATTTATTTTATATAAAAAATGTCTAGAGTAATACCACTGGCCGTGGACCGGGTAAACCTCGGACTTTACCATACTAGTATAATGTCCGTGCTAACGCTACGGCTTTATCTAGGTAATATTGATAGAGACAAACTATTTTTTTTGAAAAAGACAAACTATTTTTTTGGTAGTTTAACCTTTACACAATTGTATTGTATCATAAGTTACATTCTGCCTAACTCCTTTATTAAGTGTTGCAGATCTTCAAGAATGTTGTCGAAACATTCGTTTACACGACTCGTCAAAACGTCTGCCAATAATTCCATCCTTAGTGATGTCGATAGCTGTGTATGGTAGATAATATTACGTTATTATTCAATGTAGTGTACGTAATATAGTTGGAGACTATATATGCTTACAGTGTTGATTGGTGGCAATCTTACGCCGTCCCACGACTTCATGAAATTATATACAAGAAAGCCTCCTAATTTCCTATAGAAGATCAGTTGTTTATTTGTTGTACGTACATAAATGAAATAACTGTTTTTGTTATATCAAAGTTGAACCAAATTTCAAGTGATTACCAGTATTTTTTTCCGCAACCTTTGTTACACATGCAGGGTATTCTCGCTTCCAGGAATAAATATTGTCCCTCCACTTAGAATCTGATAGTCCCATGGCGAGATGGAACATTCTAGCAATATTGTGGAATGTAGGTATATATGCCATTTCTTGCTGATAACCCTTCAAACATGTATGATCTTGTAGCGGATCCATAATGTGCACGGTTTTGTTTTGCATGTCCATTATGAATAAAATGTATAGTCCGTTCTGATAATATGGTAGCAGAATCTAAAAAATAAACACACGTAATATAAGTGGTAAATAAAATAAATTAATTTTGTAAAGTGGTACACTGACCATAACTTACACTGCTACAATCTTGAATTTTGTACTGCATGTCCGGCCAGCACTCAAGTACCTTGTTCAATTTATCGTGGTACGCACTGTTAATGACGTCACAACATCGTGGATCTCGTCCAAATTGAGTTATTTCCTGTTGATTTTGCAGAAGTTATCACTGTCAGTATATAATTTTATAATTACATATTGCAAGTTTTTAATGAATTATGAATTATACAATTTTTGAACTTACAGCAAACTTAAGATCCATGAAGTGGTATTTTTGTTTCTTCAGCCTCATTTCTTGGTTGTGTGCAACCATCCAAATAGCCATATTAAAGCTTTCATGATCCAACTCAGTGTCCTCACATAAATATTTTTAATTTTCCTAAGATCTAAACTAATTGGATATGGCCGTGTACTTTGTATCCATTTTTTACTGAAAAAACAAGGACAAGAAACAAATTACTTATTGTAGCAATTATAGAACTCAATCATTAAGAAAGACTTACTCTAAAGTTTCATCATCGGCGGTCATCCTGATGATTGAGCAAATCCACGACAATAGGTCAGCCTTGCTTCTCCACTTTATTGTACTTATCGACTTGGCGTCACCCGACATTAATGGGAAGGAAGACCTGAAGACATAGAGATTTATGTATATTATTTTTTCCCTTTGAAAGGGGTAAAATATAGTGTATGACAAATGTTATGGTCAAGCTTACCATATCAGCATTTAAATAATTATTTACCCTTGTTTCAGCCACGTCATCTCTATTATAGCTCAATTTTGTTTCATCTTGCTCCCCGTCACCTCGTAGCATTTGAGAAAACCATGTATTTTCTAAATATATATTTCTACCTTCTCTATGATTGCCGTGTTCTTCATGCCGCATCAATTGGATATACAGACTTATGACCTGCAAGTTTTTAATCAATAATTAAAAGATTGGCAGATATTTCACATGCATATTATTTAATGCAGAAGCAGTGTTAAACATGCTTACAGCGCCATTGACATGCTCATTCCCATCAAAAAGGCAATCCATGTCATCTCGTTCTCCCCAACAATCATCGATTTTGACAAGTTCATGTTTTTTACTCTTTCGTTTCATGTAATCAATTACCCCATCATCTTCTTTCATACACACATAATCTATAGAGGTTTTATTTACAGTAGATATTAGTAATAAGAAATTAATTTCCAAAATCTCAATTGATGATGACTCACCTTCAGGCATGATTTGTGAATTGTTTGTTTTCTTTGGCTTACTATAGTGAATGGAGATAAAGGTGCATTGTCGGAGGTGGATGAACTTGGGGGAGTATTTCTTGTTTCAAAGAAAAACATTAGTATGTGCATGTAAGCTGCAAGATTCCAATGTAAGAAATGGAACTCTCAGAGGCAGGGATTGAACTGCTAAACTAAATAGACTTTAATCAAATACCAGAAATCCAATGGACAAAAAGGTTAACCAAATTTGCTATCATTAAATGGTCAGTATTACATTGAATTGAGGAAGTTTAACTTACAAATTATCACAAAAGTAAGCATCAAAAAAAGCTTTCCATAGCAACAGCCAACATGTTAAGATTTCAAAGAAAAAAACTTTCAGTGGCAACAGCCAACATGTTAAGTAATACATACAATCCATGTGACACGACTCTTCATTTTTTGAAGTCTTTGCATATACAAGAAAATACAAGAAAATGAGGATGGTTGTAATTTCTAACAGAAACATCTTCTAATCAATGCATTTTAATGTGAACACTGAAGTACTGAACACACCTTTTTTCAGCAGGGAAGTCATCGTGAAATAAGAAATTGTATATGTTTTCTTGAACCTGCATTGCCCACGAAATCGATTAGTGTTAAGAATTCATCGCACTTGTAGCTAGTTGGTGCCTTAGGTTGCCCAATTTTTGTCACCACGTAAGTAACCATCGTACACTTGATCTTATGGCCCATGTGTGTTCTATTATGTCACTCAGATTGTACAGTGTCCAGTTCAAATAAGAAAAGGACAATGACAGTAGATCAAAATAGCCTATCCCGAGACTAAAGTGGCATATCTAGAGGTCATTGACTGCATTTCTCAGTCTGTTCAACATGCAGAATGGCTAATATTTCTTATATGTCATATAAGGAGAAAGATTTAGCTGCACAGTCACAATGCAACTTGACCAGAAATAGATTATAAGAACTAAATAAAATATCTCATTTATCTTTTTCATTTACCACGTGTATGAAGGCATGCTAGATCAATATGAAGAGGACCGGTCTGCTAAAATAGAATTAGATGCACATGAAATCCTCACCAGTGACGCATTTCGTCAAACACCTCGTGGTCTACCGTCCACGAGTACACGACTCCACCAGGCACAAAGTGACAAAGGGGCATCCTCCACGAACGGCTTTGCCTGCTGTTTGGTTCCTGCGGCCAGGCTCGGCTGCCAGCCACCAGCTGCGCGCTGCGGATTGCAGGGCGGTGACGCCTCCCCGGTGCCCGCCTGCCCGCCGGATGACCAGAGCTCGGATGCAGGATCTGGCTTGTGTGCTGCCTGCATCGCTGCCCTGCTCGGCGGCCTCCGTAGACAGGGAATAGAGGGAGCCGGGGGTGGCTGCCAGGTGGTGCGGCGCCACGGAGCAGGGCCCAATCGGGTGAGATGGGGAGGAGAGGTGGCCGTATGGCATGGCGTCCAGGTGGTGCGGCGGCCTGAGGACCAAGCGCGAGAACAACGGATGGGGATTGGGGAGGGCGAGGCAGGCGGCGTCGTGAGGGCCGCGCGAGCGTGGGCGTGGGAGAGTGGGAAGCCGCTTCAAACTTTTAATCTTAGCCGTAGCATCCGTAATAGGTGCGCTGTGAGTTGTTGGTCTTGAAGGAAGGAATTGGCTTGGAGAAGATTTCAATTATAGTAAAGACCGGACAAACCAGTCCATGACGTGCTCCTGCTTGTGGTTGGGCAGGTTGGCTGCTCCTGCCTGCGTCCTGCTGTCTGCCACAGTGCCGCTAGCGCACAAGAGAACCATCGTGCGTACAGCTGTACGGAGCCTTTCTTTAGCACTAGAAATTTGCATGCGGGACACGTACGTACATGACGTGGTTGAACTCTAGGGTGTGTTTACTTCCCATGCATACCCAAAATATTTTCTTATTCACCCATCCCATCGAATCTTTAGACGCATGTATGGAGTATTAAATATAGGTAAAAAAGATAACTAATTGCATAGTTTGTCTGTAAATATCGAGACGAATCTTTTGAGCCTAGTTAGTACATAATTAGACAAATTTTACCTAATAACAACGAAAAATACTACAATAACTTTTTACCCACTTTTCATCAACCGAACACACCCCTAGTCTATCTATCCCTCCGATCTGATCAGCCAGGGTAGTAGTAGGCGCCTTGGTGGAGTATTCCAATTTTCCAGCAGCTCCACCGGACCCTATCTCGGGCCTCGTTCAGATGTCATCCAAATTTCAAGTTTTTTCACTCTCTCTGTCACATCAATTTTTAACCGCTTGCATAAAGTATTAAATATAGATAAAAAAATAACTAATTATACAGTTTAGTTAGAAATCACGAGATGAATTTTTTGAGCCTAGTTGGTCCATGATTGGACAATATTTGCCAAATAAGACGAAAGTGGTACTATTCATCGGGTTAAAATTTTTTCAATCTAAACGAGGCCTCAGTGCTTCACTCTCACCTGCACGCTGCAGAAAAATGGCAGGCTTGTTTAGTTGGTGAAAAAGTTTGGGTTCGGCTACTGTAGCACTTTTCGTTTTATTTGGCAATTTGTGTTCAATCATGGACTAATTAGGCTTAAAAGATTTATCTCGTGATTTACAACTAAACTGTGTAATTAGTTTTTTCTTTCGTCTACATTTAGTACTACATGCATGTGCCGCAAGATTTGATGTGACAGATACTGTAGCACGTTTTGGGTTTCTTTTTAACTAAACAGGCTCAAACTTTTGTGGCTCTCCCGAGTCAAACTTGTACCCGTGAATATAAAATCTGTCCGTTAAAAAATCATGACTCGTCATTGATTTAACCTAGATCTATACCGATTCAGGTCACGGGTACCCCATGAATCGTCCATGCTATAACAGTAGACACACCGTGTAACCACCAATCAGCCGATAGTAGTATAGTACATATTTACGATTGTTATATACATTTTATATGCATACTGCATAGTGCAATAAAAATAACATAAATGAGAATCACATTTTCACCAACCATACAACAGCCAACCATCGTAGTTCATATATCCATGGCATACATAGGAGTATATCATATCAACCAGTTGGTGTCTCAGTTTCTTGGATGTTATACGACGTGCAAGCTCGAGCACGAATATGTGATCTAGATGCGTGTCGCCACTGTCATAGTGTGGCCTGTTGGGGCAAAGGGAAGGAGTAGGATGGGCAAACAATCTTATACACGCCTCTAAGTGGACCAATTTAGTAAGCAATTTAAGGTATTATGACTGGTATGAGCTACTCTGCTATGATGTATGTTTTTTAAAAACCATGGGTTTGTTGGTTTGGATACTACATCCTCAGATCCACACCTACAAACCCGTTGAGTCTGCCTTTTTCCTCATTAACAAACCCACAAATAGAGAAATTGACCCATACATTTGCCCTAATAGAATAAAAACATGTTGGGTTTTGGGTTCGAATACACATTGCCCATCCTGTTTTAAAAGCAGATATCTTATCCCGGAACTCCCAAAACCATTCAAATTATCTATTTATCCTAGTTTAGAGCGGTTTTGACGGTGGTTTATCTTTTTTGTTAAAACTTTGATAAACACTTGATAATATTTTAAATCACAAAAATACCTCTATACTCCTAAAATGCGATAAAATTCTAGAGAAAAATTGGGATAGGAAAAATCCAAATAAACATTTAGAGCTTATAAAATATCTATAGTAGCTTCCAATAATTAGGTTTACCTATAGGAAGACAGGAAAATTTCAAAAAAAAAATGAAAATTCCCAAAAGTTTCTAATGGATGTCTACACGTGTTTTGGAAACATTACAGAAAAATCACAACCAACATGAACGCATTCAACATTAATGTATATTGCATATCATATTTTTGTGGTAGAATGTTTTTAAACACCTTTAGACATCAAACATATGGAAATTTCCTATATTTTTCTAGATGTTTTCTGATTTTTCGAGAGCTAAATATAAATTTCTTGAGCTTCTAGACATATTTTCACGAGCTCTAAATATTTTATTTGAGGTTGTTGCATCCCAACCTATCTCTAGTTTTCTTTTCAAAAAACATAGAGATATTTTTCACAATATCAAGTATTTATCGGTTTTTTATTAACTAAAAAAAGAAACCAACTTTAAAACCACTTCAAATCAAAAGCAGGAAGATAATTTGAGTGGTTTTAAGAGTTTACTAGAAACCACGCGCGGCGTTGCCGCGCGCTTGCGTATATATTGGGGCCATCCTGCCATGCATGAGTCTATGTATGGGGATTGGGGACCAATCAAGCTTCTTTGGTTGGAGTATGAGCATTGAATAAAATTGGCTTTCCTCAGGCAACCTACTAGGCTAAGTATACTATTCTAGGTTCACAAAACAAGGCAGTATGCAACTCTGGATTCACAAAATTAAAAAGCAAAGTTTAACATAAAGAAAATATGGGCGCCAAAGAGAACAGATGAGCGCTAGTCTCCAACTGTCTGTTGGATTCTGTCTTCATGTTAGGACCAAAGGTAGTGAAGATTACTTCATCATATTTGTGGGGAATTGTCAGTGCATTATAAAAGAAACTTCAAGCAAGTGCAAACATTAAGAGGGGACAATAGTGGATGATGCAGTGTCTACGAGGGAAAGTGGACCTCTGATTGCCCTCAAGTAGCACTTACATTATCCGCAGTTTTAGGTCCAAAATATGGATATGACTGCTGACATGAACTGTCATTACAGTATTTTCTTGTGGTTGTAGCCAAAGAAGTTATACAACAATTTGAGAACTACAGCAAGAATCAAGCAACTGAACCACAAAATTTTAACCCTCTATATTATCAAATACAATGCAACAGGCTGCAATTTAAACGTAGGGGAATAAAACTTTATAGGCTCTGTGAGTTGTTACACAGTTTTAGTGTTGGGCTAGTGATACATGGAATGGAAGGATATTTCTTTCTGTGAAAACAAGTATATAGGTCAAATTGTCTGAAGTTGAAGTTGAATCAAAACAACATGTTTGATATTGCTCTGAATAAGGGCTTGCAAAGAAGACAAGCGATATGAACTATGGTCTGGAAACAACTATTTCACCTCCAGTTTCTCCTGCCTCTGCATCAGCTTATCTTTCGCATGAGCAGCTGCTGCTGCTGCTGCGTCCTGCAATGGGCCTACATTTAGCTCTCATACACAGTAAAACCAAAGACCAATTGCAATGATCAAGAGTTACCCCACCAAACTTATATTTGGTTACAATTTCCTGTGGAGTTCTGATTCTCTCGGTTTATCAACATTGCTTGACCCTTAATTTGAACAGAAGATGTACTAGTATTGTTTTCAACCTGCTGTTCTCTTATTCCCTTGGGATGTAAAGGAGGATTTTGGTGCCGGGGCTACGGGTACTTACATCGTCAATCTCTATGTTATCTGCATTCAATACTCCCATGTTAAGAGGGAAGGATCACTTAAGATAAATGTGTGCTTTAAGATGTATAAGGAAGGAGAAAGAGAACCGATTGATAGTTCTTCTATCGGATCATCAAGATTAGGTATCGAAGGTTCATCAAATGGTTCTTTAAAAAAAATTGACTCCAAGTGTTCACTGGGAATTTGCAGAGTCAAACTTTCTCTCATTTTTGCATTTTCTTCAGCCTTGTCTTTCATTCCTTTAATGAAGCCACCAATAATCCCTGCTGCAGGATTCTGGGCCATGAAGTTTCTTGTGAAGCCAAAATATATACACGAGCTTCCGCTCAATTTACAGGAAGACATATGAATGGATACTTGCTTTCTTCTCTGATCAATACCAATATATTTAGTATGAGAAAGATTTCTTAATGTGGTAATACTACACAAAGGGGTGCTAACTGTGAAATAGTCAGCTTGCTACTTGCAATATGTTGAACAGAAAGCATCATAGTATATATGAATCTTCAAGCGCACACTGTAAATGAACTTGGCAACTTGCAATACCATTAGGTTATGTGGGAAGTATATCAAATGGGGTATCATAGTAGTTGAACAGGACTGTGTACCTCAATGTGTTATCCGGCTGGACATTTTGTTGAATATGTTGTAGGCAGTAGAGGCAGTGTCGCTTAGTTGTGCTTCTAGTTGCTCACTGCCATCGCACTCCTGTAGGCAGGTAGCCAGGTGGTGATGGGTGGCTGGGTGCTTCCGGGTCAGCCAGTCAGGGGACGCCAGTGTAGGTGGCCGGAATGCCTTTACTGCTGTCCCCTTCTGGGCTCCCGGCGATCGACCATGGCTAGCCTCCACACTCTCTTCTTTGTTTTCGCCTGCACTGCTGCTGGCGGCAGCACGTGATGTGCTGACACGGCCAAGCCCTGGACGGCGCGGTCACCTCTCAGGAGCAAACATGGCCATGCCATTGGAGGCGGCACGTGTATCTGATGGGGAAAGGTAGCCATGGCTCGCGGCCAAGGATAGATGAAAGGAAGTTCAGTGAGGAAAAGATATTACACTCGGTGCAGACC
Organism: Saccharum hybrid cultivar R570; assembly: GCA_038087645.1. Classification (NCBI taxonomy): domain Eukaryota; kingdom Viridiplantae; phylum Streptophyta; class Magnoliopsida; order Poales; family Poaceae; genus Saccharum; species Saccharum hybrid cultivar. The sequence goes on along the minus strand of JAQSUU010000066.1, from coordinate 29,461,779 downwards.
CAGCAACAGTAACGGCATGAAGGAAGTTTTGTTACTAGTTAGAATATCATGAATCACCATTCTTGTAACTTCATGGCCCTGTAACATATACCATATAGTAGTATAAATGAGAGTTGGACCAAATTAGTATAGGTTTGATGCCATATCTACGATGCTTGGAAATTATTGAGTGAATTTATGTAACGCAATGCTTAGAATATGTTCCTGAACCATGGAAGTGCCAATTTGCCTCACTAAGTTTTTTATCCTAATACAAGCATTGTCCACAATTAAGCACTTAATCACTCAATGATATTATATCAGACAATTTTGATTAACATAAGTAGAGAGAGAGAGAGAGAGAGAAAGGAGGGGTAATACATCTAAATTGACATGGTAATCAGATTTACTTTGTACTGGATACAATGTAAAAGCAATTGGTTTTGACTTCTAAGTATGCTATCTGAAAAGGTGATTCAGCAAGTGTTTTTTAGGTCCATGTCTTTTTCTGGGAACAGCAGGTCTCTATTATTCCTTGCATCGCTCAGTGTTAATGGATGTAACATATTATTCCCTGAGGTATGTAGTCAAATACATGTATAGCTTTGAAATTCATATATATTCTAGCAAGGCATTTTGTCGAGCACTTGGTGTGCACTGTGCAGCCAACATTTACAGATTTATTTATTTCTCTGAAAGTAATCAGGAGGATAATATTTATGTGTTCTTAGATCTCAACCACACAAGTTGTAGCAAGCTATTTTCATAGTGGATGCAGAAAGCTAATTGCAGACAAATTTGAGGGGGTTGAGACTGTTGTACCTTAATCATGAGGAAACTTGCATTCAGTTATCCCGTTCCATCTCTCATTCAACATCAGCAGTACGGGAGCAAGGGAAGGCAATGGATGTGATCAGGGTTTTCGTAGTACAGAGACGTCTTCAGGTCTCCTATCAAGCGACGCCGGTCGCTTGCGTAGGCCTGGATCACGCTAGTCTGTTAGATAGAATGGCGCCGGCCGGCGGAAAACGCTGGGTACCTGCAGCGCATCGAACAGAGCAGGGCCACTGCAGCAGGAAATGCAGTGAGGAGGTCCACGGGGGACAATGCTGTAAGGTGCACGAGCTCCCGCAGCCTGGCGAGTCCGGCCTCGTTCAGCTTCTCGGTCAACACCGCCGACTTGGGCCGCGGCGCGGCGTCCGACCCAGATGCCACGAGCGCGTTGGCCCCGCCTCGCGAGCGTGAGCGAGGAACTGCACGGGCGGGTGAGAAGCCCGGAGTGTGGGCGCGGAGGGCTGAGAGCAGGCAGATGAGGTTGGTGGAGGGCAAGGCGACGGGTGGCGCTGCTGCAAGATGCAGGCTGAGGCGGCGCTATAGGCAGAGAAAGGCACTACGCCGCTACAGCGCGGCGTTGCGAGCCGGAGCCGGAGGGGATGAGGTCGATGGCCGAGCATGTTCGCAGGCATTCGCGATGGTCCGGGTAGTCCGAGTTTGCAGCTTAACAGGTTGGAGAGCCGCGACGATCCGATCGAATGGTGAATATCGCGTGTTTGCCAGATCCGACGGTTAGGGGCTAACGGGTGACGTGGCCTAATCGGATGCCCGAGCTTGGCTCAGGATTCGATATGTAGAGATATGGAGTAAAATACCTGGTTTTGAAGTTTGATGAAAAAAATTAAAACTAGACACGACCATGGTTAAGGGAGGTAAAATAGACCCTTTTCCCCAAAACAAACTAGGAGCCAACAAGTTAGGGTCTTGAAACCAGAAAAGATCCAACCAGGCGATACATGAGTGGATCTAAGTATTTTGCAGGCTGGATTGGGCTTGGACCGGGCTAAAAAAGCTCGGTTGTTTTGGCCAAAAAAATTTCCTACACGCCTATCCCAATAGATGAGCGGGTCCTATTTTTTGGGGCCTGGGTTTGGGTTCACGTACATTTTACAATGTAATAAATATAATAAATATTCTGGATCAGCTAAGTTATTCTTTTCCTAAACATCGAGACCTATGTCCAGGCCATGTCCACAGAGGCTGCAGGTTGAGCCCGTGGGCCGGGCCGTTTTTGCTCAGATGTACCAATGAGGATCATGATCAAATAGGCTGTGAGCTAACCCTGTTCATGGGTTGGTTAAAACGGTTTCTGGGCAAAACCCGTCCCAGCCCGTAGCTATCCTCCTCCTACGGTTTCTTACCCACGGGTTCTACGGGTTTCGTCAGGTTTGGTCAAGCCGTAGACGAGTGCAGCAGAGGAGGGTGCCCGGCGACCTCTCCCGCAACATCGGCCTCGTCCGGTAGCTGAACAACAACATCCGCCACGTCGTCGACCTCTTGCCGGCCTCTCCTCGCTCTTCGCCGCCTCCAACGCCGGCGGCGACGGCCGCGCCGCTCTGAGGGCAGGTCCGTCGGCACCGTCTGCCAGGCGGCCGGCGCCGGGCAGTGGCACAAGAGGATCAGGTCCGACCTCGACGGACTGACTTCTTGTCGAATTCCAACCAAAGTCATTTCTTCTTCCTCTGCGAGAGGCGACGCGTACCCACGGAGGCGGCCGCGTACAGGTACCCGCCCCAGCAGCCCCGCCCCCAGGGCTCCTTGCCTGTGTTCCTGTGTGTCCGACGGATCCGGTCACTGTCAGGGCGCCGACACCATCCTCGACGACGTCACCGGCTGCTTCGTCTTCCACTCCGGCTCCTCCACGCCAGCCAGCGCCGCAGAGCGCGTCCACACTGGCGTCCGAGCCGGCCCCAGCAACATGTGCGCCGTTGCTCGTAGCCCTGGTGAAGGAGGTCGAGAAGAAGCTCTTCATCTCCTAGGCCGTGCTGGTGCCGGCGGCCGTAGCCGCAGCACACGGGCCGACCTGAACGGGTTGGATGGTTACTACCCGATTCAAACCAACCCGTCTTGGCCTTCAGATACGGTTTCACTGTGGGCTGGTTTTAGGGTTGGTCCGTGTAACAGAACCGACCAATTATACGAAATTAAGTAAGAAAATCATTCATCGAGCAGACGATTTAGCAAACTTAAGCCCGTATAACCCGGTAGTCCGTGAAATCAAGACGGATTTCAAACCAACTCACATACCAGCCAAGATCGTAATAAGTTTAGCGGTCACCATCACAAAATACATAGAAATTCACATCACGGATATATCAGAGTTTAAACATAGTTATTACAAACCAAGTTCAAATAAATGTAGCGGAAGCATTTAGTTCAAATCCACACCCACACTCACACTCACACAGAGTTTGAAATAAAGTGCCAGCTGATAATCATCTCCAACAAAAGCATTAGATGAGACGTAGGGAATGACCACTGCCCATGGTCCTAAGCTTCACCCATCGCAGGATAGAGACAGTTGATACAGTAGCCGTAATACATCTGCCCATCTGCAACAAGTGGGAACAAAGCCCTGAGTACGAGAAGGTACTCAGCTAGACTTACCCGACATAACCAAAAATAAAATGACACCAAGGAGGATGAAGGGCTTTATAGTGGGGTAGCTGACTCATTTGCAAAAAGATATTTTAGCATTTAAAGAACCTTTTCCAGAAGCTTTTATATCAAGTTAATCTTTATTAACCTGTCAACTACATTTGTACCTGTACTAGAGTAAACATGTGATTAAACAAGTAAGGATGACCAATGATCATTAACAACTTCCATAATGTTATATTTCATATAACTGTCCAAGTGTTCCATCAACATTACTACGATGAAGTAACTCAAGTCAAAGTGTTCACTATCCAGTGAATGATGACGATTCGAATCGATTATTAACCAGCTGGTAATTTATTCCTCACACAAACCTCACTCACCCGCTAAAGTGAGATATTGGTCACCGAGTCAACTATCCAGATAAAGTCTCGAGTTTGCTAGGAACCACATGTAGCCAGGGGCCGCCCGACTGCTCTTTGGCCTTATCATCGCGCCCCCGTGTCCTACCACACCTGCTCCGGTACAGTGCGCTGTGGGCAATCCACTCGGCCCGAATAATCTCCCAGCTTCGCGGTCGAAAGGTGTATTATTCGGCCAGCTAAATGTGAGGCATGCGTTCAACATGACTCGAGGCCCAACAACGGTCGGTCCTTAACCGACACAGACGGAAAACACTACAGTCCGAAACCCTATAAGTCTCCGTCCGGTCTCAACTTCAAATTAACACTTAGTTATCCTAAGATGACATACTTATTCAAGCAGATCCAGGTTACCACCTATAGCTCGCAGGTGACAGGAAATCACCCGACTTCTACCGGTCTAAGCAAGCTAAGCATTGACTCGACTGCGAATACCAGGGTAACAAGGATATGATATAAGAAGGGTAACCAAGGTATAATGCAACAACGGTTGCAAACAACTCCTAAACATAATGCATCAATTAAGGTAAAGCATTAATAAAATATTTGCAAACCGGGAGAGAAATGCTCCGGGGCTTGCCTCTTTCGAAAGAGCTCGGGCGATGGTCGGGGCACTCTGACAGATCCTCACCGACCTCCTCGTCGGCTTCGGGCACCTCCTGCTCTTGCACTTCGGGCTGCTCTTCCGGCTCCTCGGAAACTGCTACCGGAATACCTTCCTGCGATCCTGTATGATGTAGATGTATAAGTGCTCATGCATATGTGCATTGGAGGGATGACATGTAATGATCATGATGAATGGGATGTAGATGAACATGTTTACTTTATTGGATAGAGTAGAAATGCAACTCTTCTACAAGGTAGTCAACATCATCCAAGAACATGTACTACTAAACTACTACTACAACCACTATACTACTTACTAAGTCACCACAACAAGCCAAGATGCTTCAAAGATACACCAAAGCAATCATTATTAACTAAACATGCATTAAAGAGGTTAATTAAACCCTAATTGAAACTATGTTTGAACAACAACATCTATTTTGGTAGCACAGAAAAATCTAGGAAAATTACAGTAACTTACTATCATCTAATCTAGCATGCCACAAAAATTTCATTGCATTTGGATCACTAGAACTGCCTACACAAAAATAACAAGATATGGCATAAATATGATCATGAAAATACTTTATATTTTAAAAAGTATCAAACAATAGATTTAAACACTTTTCAACAATCTACACAGTCATTAATCACTGTACAAAAATTATCACTTGCATGTTTTATTCATAATTTTCTCTCTAACAAAAATAACAAATATCAGCAATAAAAAGCACTTGAACTACACATCCTAATTTTTCTATAGAACAAGCATGACATATATTTTTCATGCAAAGCACATCACAAAAGAAGACTAACACACTTGGAACCATATTTTTCTGAGCAACACTGGATTTACTATTCATTTTCTTATATAAATAGCAATTACAAGAATTAAATAAAACTTTACAAAAAAGTATCTCAAAATCAACATGCAATATTTTTATGTTGTAGGTCTACTCAAAAGAAACTTAGCAAAATTTGTTTCACCAGATTTAGAGCAAAAATGAGCAAGATACAAATTTTTAAAGCATTATCAATTTCTTTTTCTTTTCTGAAAAACCCGAACCCAAAATGCTACGCATCCCCGGATCTGCGCACCCCAGCCCTTTTGAGTCCCTACCAGTGGGCCCCGTGGTCCCACTCGTCATACACCGAGAGGGAGGGAGGAGCTGCGGCGACGCTATCTCGCCGGCGGCGAGCCCTCCGGTGGCGCGGTGGGCACCGGCGTGCTCGGGACGCCGAGCCGCACCTAACCGGCTAGAAGATGGCGGCGATTGGGCGGCGGATCATGCTCGCCGGCGACAATGGTGCACGGCGGCGGCTGCATGGCGGTTCTGCCGCCGACAGCGGCCGCAGCGAGCCACGCGAGCGGGGCTTGCGCTTCGCGGTGCCGAAGCGGAGCCATTGACGCAGAGAGAGGAAGAAATTGAGGCGCGGTGGCCACGGTTAGCGTGGAGCCAAACTCCGGCGAGCCCTACCATGGCGGGCGGAGGAGGAAGAACGGGCTGATTCGGCTTTACCTTGGCGAAAACGGAGGCACAAACGCGAGCACGGGAAAGAACAGAGCGAGGCAGAGGCGGAGGCGAGAGGAATCAGGCGCAGGTGGACCACCGACGACGTGCTTTGCCGGCGGGGTGGCGCGGCGAACGGTGGCGCAGGTGTTGTGCTCGCTCCCGGGGGCGGAGTTCGAAATGAAGGGTGTGGGGTGAAGCAGGGCTGGTGCAGATGTCAAGGCATGGTCGGGGGCGAACCTAGACGCGATCCCGTCCCGGTGCCAGGGCTCCGACCGGCCGGTCCGACGCCGCCCACTGCGGCCGGTGGACGAGCTCCACGCGGCGAGCGCGGCAGAGCGCGGCGCGCTCTGGCTGGTGAGCGAGTGCGCGCGGCGCGGGCGCGTGCGACGCACGTGAGCGGGAGCGGGTGCGGGGAGCGGGCGGGCGCGGAGGCAGGCTGGGCCGGCTTGCGCGAGCGGGCCAGAAGCGAGGCGCCGGCCCACTTAAACAGAAAAACCAGTTTTTCATTTTATTTTCAATTCTTTTTCAAGATTTTCAAAAGGCATCAAATTTAAATCAAAATTTTTAGCAAGAAAATGGCATTTTATGGAAATGACTCAAAAATAAAAGTTGTTTAGAATTTAATCCTCTACAACTTTGCTTAAAGGACCAATTCAAAATTCCCAACAGATTTTGAATTGGAAAGTAAAAGCTAAATAGGGAGGATTTTTTTACCTTTTTCCATAATATTTTCAAAAGAAAATTTTGTCAAAAGTTTGAATACAACTTTGCTCCAAAAATTTTGCTAAACATTTTTAAACTAATTACTCAAGCAAACAAGCATTTTTAACACCATTACAAGCACAGCCATGGCATAGTTCTATTTAAACAAACAATGCAACAAGCATGTTTTCATTAACATGTTTCAAAGTCATGTTTCAATCATTATTTCATGCAATGTTAATGAATGCATGACAATGCTTATGCTCATAATTTGCAGGTGCTGAATACATGCGTAACACCGGGGTGTTACAGTCCGAGCTGAGACCGGCCCATGCACAGGGCGACTGTGAGCTGCCTCCCCGGATTATATCTTGTGGTATTTATTTTAGGAAAAAATCTACATTACCTCTCTCAATTTTTGTGAAAGTCTGCTTTTTTCTTCCTGAACTCTAAAACCAGGTATACCTCCCTGACCGGTTATAAGTTGTTTTCAAATGCGGTTTTGTCTTTTCTTTTTTATGTATTTCAGCTGAACATATGAAAATCATAGTAAATCACAGAAAAATCATAAAATAGAAAATCCAATTTTGTTGGACTCCACATGAGTAGATCTATACAGTGAACATATAATATGTTATGATTTAATACAATTTTTTGCTGTAGCTTTAGATCTATGTTTTTCTATAATTAATTCATGGCGGGCTAATTATTATAGAAATTAGTCCACCATGAATTAATTATAGAAAAGCATAGATCTAAAGCAAAACAAAAAAATTGTATTTAAGTATACCATATTATATATTCACTGTGTAGATCTACTTATATAAAGTCCAACAAAATTAAATTTTCTATTTCATGATTTCTCTGTGATTTACTATGATTTTTCAAAGGTTAAGCCAAAAAAAATAAAAAAAAAATAAAACCGTTTTTGAAAACCGGTTAGAACCGGTCAAGGAGATAAAACGAACGGTTTTAAAAGTTGACAGAGATGAGAGGAAAAACAGATTTTTGTAAAAGTTGAAGAGGTAACGTAGACTTTTTTTTTCTTTATTTTACCACCACATGACCACAATTTTAGTTTGCCAGACCCTAATAATCGGCTCGGCCCTCTGCCCCTCTCTCTCCTAAACCCCACGCCACGCCGCCTCCTCCGCCAGCACACAGCAGCAATCTCTCCCTCCCTCCCTGCCTAGCGCCGCCGAGCTCGGTTGATCAGCAGCTTCCCATCAGGCCATCAACCCTCTCGCTGGTGTCAGTGCTGCGGCCGACTCCACCGAGCCTCCAGGCCACCGTTCTGGCGTAGGATCCGCCATTCCGGGAGAAAGCCGCCGCCAACGGCCCCAACTCCAATTCGACGCTCCGGCTAATAGTAGAGAAGGTAAAAATCCCGATTCCCTTGCTCTCTTCTTGTTATAGCATGGAGGCCGGCAGGCCAAGCAATGCAGTAGGATGCTGCGACTGCCTATCCATGAGAGATCACTGTAGTTATTATATGGTGATCACGGCACGGGAGATGCGAGTGAATGAATCATGTTATGTATGGATTTATGCTCTGGATCGCTCCTCTCTTATTTGCTTAAAAAATAAGGGGCGGGGGTGTTCACTTCTTAATTTGGTTTTCCATTGCCATGGATGATCGGGTCTCATGGGTGTATACCAGATCAGTCCGTGTTTCTTGGGTCCGTGTAGATGCTACAGTGCTGTTGAACACTACGTCTGCACAGAGTATGAATGACTATTATCGAAAAACTATCAAAATGACTGCAGTGCAAACAGGATTCCGGTTAATAAATAAAACGACTCTTAAAAAGAGTTTCATCTTTCGTTCTTTTTTTATTTAAAAAACATTTTACCATTTTCATTGCATCTTAACTTAGATTAAATCAAGCACGTGAAACTTCTGAATTTCGGAGGGAACTATACTACTTATATAAGTCATATTCTTTCGATACTCTGTTTTATATACTGAACTGGCATTTGCCCCTTGCAGCAATACTTCTTGGGCCTATAATCAAGGGCAGTTTCCATGGGTTCAGAAAATGTTTCTCTAAAAATTAAGAAGCTCAGAATAGTAGGATATGAGGATAAACAGCACCATGGGGATGCACATAGTTCAAGTAAGGTATAAATTAAAAGCAAGTACATTTGTTTTGGAAGTTTTATGAGGATTATCAATCAATAGGTTGTACTTGTTGGCCTTCAACTGTAGTACCATATTATCTTCATAAAAAATAAAAAATGCTTCGATTTTGTAGAAGAGGAAAACCACAGATTTAGGTCCCACATGGACCGAGGATGAACTTATGTGGTTCTATAAAGCCTACCATACACATGGAGAAGACTGGAAAAAGGTTTGGGTTATCCATCTCTTGAGGCATAATGTGAAAACTGTCTTTTGGACTTTCTAAATGCTGTTTGGTGAATCTGAATACGCAGATCAGTGCAATGGTAGGTCATAAAACACCAGACATGGTAAAAGCCCTCTACTCTATGCATCAGGTGAGTCTGTAGGGACTGTAGTATGTTGTTATTGGATCCTAGTTCGCTGTAAAGTGTTTATCATTGTTCTTTTGTCATCTACCGCCATTTACTGTGTTTGTCAAAACTAAAGGCAACTTGGATCTAATCTGGAGGTTCATATATATTTCAATGCGTATTGATGTTTTGGATCTAAACTACAATGCATTGTAGGTTGACATGTTTTATATCTTTTGGCAGACTTTCTTGTCTCTTCCAAAACATCAAGCTACTGCCACAGGATTTATTACATTGGTAACTGGTCATCGAAATGTTCTGGTAAGCTTAGGTTAGGATGTATTTCTAGTAATGACTGTTTACTTCTGGTATGCTAAATTCATGTAAACATGCATACGATATGAAGCTACCGTGTGGAGTTTATAGCAATTAGCAATGAAGATGAACACCGACTATTTTGCTTCTTCTGAGTTCAGTTATAATGCTGCTTACTAGTTTCACCAAGTTAGTTTAGTTCTATTAAATAAGTATGCAATGATGATGCCTTTCCTGACCCTACAAGTGACATCCAATCTGTAGTAGGTTGGGATATTGCATTACAGTCTGTACTGTTTAGGCCTAGTACAGTTATACAATTGGAATATGTGGTCACTTTTTTTTTTACCTGAGGTACTAGTGATCTTAATATTTATGCACCTAAAACTAGTTTTCTCTGATGCCATAGACTATATATGAACTTCCTTGTTGGGTCCTTAGCACAATATTTTGTTCCCTTTTTGAGTTAATATATTTACCAGAAAGTTTAAACTATATGGATCACATTGACTTTAAAATTGTCATTGTGTTACTTGTGATGCTTAAAATGGTAGGATTTATCCCCAAGTCATAGAGCAAACAAACAGACACTCAGAGCATCTGGGAAGGCAAAGAAATATGGAGAAGCTACTCAGCAGAAAGCACATGAAGCACCTCACCTTCACGAATCCTATCATGCAGGGACAAGTTCTGGGTTTTCACCTTCCTTCAAGAAAAGATACTATGGAGGCAAGTATTGCATGGAAAATGGTTGTCATTTTTTTTCCTTATTGATTTTTCAGGCTATCTCTTGAGGGAAAATGCGGATAAGGATGGCTTAGTATAGTAGTTGAACAAAAAGTTGAGAAGCATTTTCATTTCATAATCTTCTTCCTAAGTGGTTTTAACGCCATAATTGTTTTTTCAGAACTGGTTAGGAGCAATCAAAGTCATCCTGTTGGGAATCGTACCCCTCGGATACCGGTTGTAGTTCCTAGGGACAGGAGCGCTACTGATGATGCCACATCAGAACTTAAAAACGCCATCAGCTCTACAAAAAAGAATAATGATGGAGTTAGTAATGATTGTGCTAATTTTTTGACAAATGAGTTTTACCTTGATGGAAGATCCAGAATCATGGAATCAACTAAAGGTGTTGAATATCAGATTTTCTTGAAGACTAAAGGAACTGGCGATACTGAGATATTTCAGAATCAGCAACCTTTGAAAAGAAAAGGAATGGACCACATTATGGACAGGGGTCAGACCAGTAAAGTTGGGCATGAAACCTTAATGGAGGTTAGAGAAGGGAACAAATCTGTTGGATTACTCAAAGCAGTTCAAATGTTTGATGAGTATATTTCTTCAGGTATTTTCTTTTATGGTACTTTATACTCTGTTGTCATCATATACAATTCATCCTACCAGATCTACTTAACCACTTCCTGTGATCAGGACATACTAGGAAAGCCTGAGCTTGTGCACACGTCCCATCAGACCTTTAGCTAGAGCATGATCATTAAGGGAAAAGCTTTTTAGTCATGCAAGCAGGCTGAACTACACCCTATGCTTTTAGGAGCTTTCATCTGATCATCTCACAAGCATGCCCTTAGTATTATCAAATTTTCTTTTTTTTTCAGCAAAGAATGTTTCTTTCAGGTACTAAAATCACGAACAGACTTACATGAGTTCAAATAACCTTTCTAATATGGCATTGCCAACTAGCAGTGGGAGGCGTGTTTTCTCTTTGGGTCCTAGGACCAGGGTGTTAGGCGCCCCTCGGGTGCCATTTGTACATAAACCTCCTTTTCCTCAATTGAGCGGCAGAGCTCCTGTCTTTTCCTTCAAAAAAAATATGGCATTGCCATACACAATGAACCGATTATGTGGCTACTGCAATCATCTATAAGATAAGGTAGACTCAAACCCTCTTCCCAATTATATGTAGAAATAAAAAGAAGGGCAATCTACCCTGCCCTTGAATGAGAATGGAATTCTATTACCAAGTTGTTATAGTGCAGTTAGATAGTCAACAAAAAACAACCTTAGAACTCTTCCATCATGTAGATTTTCCTCCTATATTGAGCAGTTATCAAGTTCATTTCTTCTACTACTTGATTGACTTACAGTACAATTAGCACCAAGTTGTTTCAGTGGATCTTAATCACCATAGGATTCCAGCTTTATGATTGTTGAAAGGCTTTAACTACTTGTTTGTTTTGCTTTTACCTGATATTAGTACTCGTTGATAGTCTTGGTACTGTTATTAACAAGCAGTGTAAATATTTGACTACGGTATTTTTTTCTATGTTTGCAGATGATATGTTGATCTTAAATGTGTTGCAGAGTCTGGTAAGTGCAGCTGATAAGATGTCAAAAGTCAAGATTAATTTTCCTTCAGGTTATCTTCCATTACAGCTCTTACTCCATTTCGTTTTTCACATTATAATACTATCTCATTCATGATACTCATTGACTACGTTTCTATTTCTCTCACGTACTGATCCAGGTACACTTAGAAGTGAGACTACATTATCTGATACTGATAGGAAGGATGAAGGGATTTCTGTGGTTGATCTATCTAAACAAGGGAAGCCAGTTGGTGAATGCAGCGTACAAGGCCAATAAGAAAAAGCACACTGAGTTATTAGATGCAGAGGTAAAATAATTTTGGATAGTGAGCTGTATTTTTGCGCCAATTCAATTAAGCATGAATGTGCTGATGTTCAGCTTTTCCACCTCTAAGTTTTTCTTTGATTTGATGCAGTATTTTGCATTTTGAACTTTAGCGTGTCAATTGCATCCCAATATTTCATTAAATCTCGGGTGATGTTCATGGGAAGTCATTGCTTATTTAATACCGATTGGTTATCTATTTGATCAATTTATTATGTCCAGTGTCCACTATCTAGATGTGTTTATTGTCTGAAGCCATCTTAATTATTTGTCAATATTTTTTCTCAAACATGCAGGAGAGCTGCATGCCATTGTATTAAAGATACCAAAAGGGTCCGATTACATGCCGGTTCCACGGCTAGGGTTAGCCTTGTATTACATTCACGTCCTTATATACAGCAGAAATAGCCTAGGAACCTGCTTCTAGTGCCCTTGACACAGTAACACTGTTAGTCAACTGCCCTAGACAACAGAAACAACTATTGGTCAACATTGATGTGTTCTCCTTTGTGACAGTGTTAGTTTCTTTTGATACTCTTATGATAATTCTCATTTGCGTTCTCTTCCTTTCTTGCAGGTGCCTGCTGAAGAACAAAATGTAGCACATTCTATGAATATCACTGAGGATACCCTGAATTCTGACTCTGCAAGAGGAATAGGAGATTTACTAGAATCAACTGTAAATAATATTTCGTCTCAAGTATACTCCAATGTGCCAAGGGAAATCAACCCTGAAATAAGTATGCCAAGAAGAAGAAAAATGAAACACAAAATACATAGGAAAAAAAATCATGTGTCATGCAATGAAAGTTCAGATAATTTATAGGTACAGTATATGCTATATATTATCAACTTTGCAGATTTCTATATAGCCTCTGCATGGAGCCCTAAATCTGACTGTTTTCAGGAAAAAAAATTGCTGCACTGTTTGTCATCTGAATCGCTTCACGGATGGTGTACATATGATTGGTTCTACAGCGCAGTTGATTTTCTTTGGTTTATGGACAATGAGTTTGCAAAGTACTTAAATCATCCATATTTGAGGCATATTTCAAGGCTGGCTAGATCTGGGTGGAGCATAGTACGAAGGTAATAAGTTGTAGCATTTGTTCTTTTAATCCTTAGATTTGTTGTTATTTTGTTTGTTTAAGTTGTAACTAAAATAACTTTTTTCTGCAGCTATTGTCGCAAGCCCTGATGCTTTTCTGATAATTTTCTGGTGATGGAAAGAAAATAACTTGAGGATTATCGAGAAAAAGTTAGGAAATACTACGCCCAACTAAGTGTCACTAGATTATCTACTAGTGGACCTAGCTTGGCCATTTTCAATTGGTCAGCAGGTCATCGTTCGCCACCCAAGTTCTTGGGAACTTTGTGATGGTAAAGTGGTGATGGTGGAGACGGATTGTTGCAAGGTCCAGTTTGATAACCCCGAACTTGGTGTTGACCTAGTAAAGGTACATTTCTTCTATATTTGCTGTTTTTAGCAGTTATCAATAAGCTTGTTACTCTGTGCAGGCAATTGGACAGCTAATCATATTTAGCATTCAATCATCAGTTTTCACTGCAGGCAGCAAAATCACCTTTCTAATTCTTTAAGCAGCTCTATTTTTTTTTGTAAGATCATTTTTGTGGAAATGCAGTGGCAAGCCTTTTGTTTTACATGTGAGGACCATGAACAAATATGCCCAAACAAAAACCCACTCAGAAACCAGATTGTCAGCCTTTGTATTACTGGTGTCCAGCTACAATGTTGATAATGTGCAAGGATGACTACCGTTTCTGAGAACGTTTTGAGCAATACAAAGTAAAAGCTAGACATTTGAAAGGAGTTTCTAGGGGACAACACACAAATTTTGCTTTGGAAATATGCCCTATAATCTAAACCAATCACGAATATGTACCATGTATCTTTTGGATGGAGTACATACGATGGTTCATATGCAATTTAGCTTGTGATGATTCATGCACTTTTGGCTGGGTTTTCATGCATTTTATTTTAGTTATTACTTGTACTAGCTAAATACTCGTGCGTTGCTACGGGAATCTTAAAATTTTCAATGCAATTCAACACAATAAAAGTAAAAAAAAATAGCAGGTTAGGAGCTCAAATTTTCAACGCAGTAAGAGTATCAAAAGGTAGTGGGTAGAAATGAAGACAAATAAAATTTAACTTGGTTTAGCAACATAATGTTTCGAGTCACATTCAAATAAATAAGCGTCCGACCTGTTCGCTTGGCAAAAAAGTCATGGCAGAAAGTACTAGTTGCTGATTGTTGTGAGATAAAAACACTGCTGAATGGCTGGCTGATTCGGCTTATAAGCTTCAAGCGAACATAGTAACAATGTCGAAATAAGTGCATGATAGATAAGTCCTCCACAACTATCTCTTTCATTGTCTTTATGCCCGTGATGCGGCTAAGATATTCTCGTACGAATAGAGGAATCATGCACTGCCGTGAATTTCCATCATACGTCAATAGGTCGATTACAAATTTCTTCCGTAGTCTTTGGCCATCCTATGCACAAGACAAACATAAATAATAAGTTGGAAATACATATATATAGATGACCACAAACATAAAAGTATTGCGCTCACTGTGGAGATTGGCATGAGTTTTCCATTGTTCCATGCGGACATGAATGGAAGAAGGATGAAGGCATTTAAATCCCTATAGCATAATAAATGATCAATTTAGTAAAAAAAATGATCAACTTAACGGTCCATTTCTATATATAGCATAATGAAAGGTGGTTCAAATGAAGTTACCTATCTTCTATGACTGGAATGCCACTTGGGAGTATATGTTTCCAAGCAAAGACATCGACAGCACATTCAGGGGCTTGCACTCCCATTGCAAGTCTATAACTGTTGGAAACATTGATAATTCTATGCACATAGCGCTTGTATGGCATATCTTTACACCAATCAGGAATAGGAGTAGGATCAAGCACAGTGTAACTCTATCACAGCTTAAATCGTTGGGCTACTTCATTCCACCAATCCTCACGATCTATTGAGCAAGATTGCACAAAAGAACATTTGATGGTTTAATCAATTCTTCCATGCTTGCTTTCACAAAGAAAAAAAACCATGGTTCTGTATGTACCTGTTTGCAATTTGCAGTGATTTTCACTTAAAATTCCTGAGTGTTTACCTATAGTAAATAATTAAGCTCTAGGCAAGAACCAGGAAGAACAAAATGAAAATATAGTTAAGCACTGCCAGTAACATAATGCTCTGTATGTACTATTTAATATTCATGGGCTAAACGAAACATGGAGTGCCATCTAAATTCTAAACTGATGTACGAAAGAAAATTTTCAGTTCTCTTAGGCCCCGTTCAGCTGTGCTGATAAGCCGGCTGAAAAACACTGTTGGCTGATTTGTTCTGAGAGAAAAATACTGTTCTGACTGAAAAAACAAGCTAAAAAAGACGGATTATAAGCCGGATGAACAGGGCCTAAGGATGGGGCTTTCTTTGGCATCTCGCTAACTGAGCAGCAACAAAAGGAGAGCTCACGTGCGCCATCTCCATGCACAAACACAAATTGATTAGTCAATTTCCAGTTAATTTATCGCTCACACTCACAAAGCCAAAGGTCTGATAGACTACTTTCTATCTAGATCTGATCAGAGAAAGAAGCTAGCTAGCACTTGTGTGTGCTGTTTTTGCTTTTCTTTTTCTAAATTCTACTTGTGCAAATCTCAATCTTACTGATGGGCCCAACCAAATTTACCAGATAATAGTGTTAAGCTAGATACAATCTGCCTGACCAGCTAGAGGATCCACATTGACAGAGCATTGGAGCTTACACCTTAATACCTTATTCAAAAGCAAAGTAGTAGTTGTCTCGATGTGTTGGTTCTCCTTAACAGGTTCCTGATAATGCAGCAGAAGAGAAATACATGCTCATATTCAAATGCTTGATATAAGACAATGAAATAAACCAAATATTTTGATAAACTATGGATTTAGACAGCCACATAATTTATCAGTAGTCAGTGGTGTATATTGTGCTTTCAGATCGGGCTTTTTCTTCTTTGATAGAGTATACTGTGCCTAGTCAGCAGTGACTATTGGTTGATCACTTCTAGGGCCGGAGTGGGAGCTGGGCACACCGAGTCAATTCTATTTGAACCTAATGTTGTCAAATTAGCGCTTAATATCAGGCACAATACTATGCTCCTCAACCAAAAACTATTTCAAATGTCCTTATGCTAAAAATTCAATTAAAATACTATGTGAACGAAATAGTGTGCAGATTAACTAAGCAATTCCACATGCTAATGTGTGTTTCCATTTAAATAACTAACTATATGTGACACATGCTCATAGCATTTGTTATTCTTCTCAACCACAGAGAAATTACTTAAAGATCCAAGTAGCTGAACACATGAAGCCATAAGACTGACTAAGAAGTAAGAAATCACAAAGCTACCAAACAAGAACTCATAAAAAATGCTTATCAGTAGGTTAAATTCAACTAAAAATATTTGCCACATCATGCAAGGAAAAGAATGGGCTCAAATTCAGTTGAAGCTCTTAGATTCAGAACAGCAGGCTGGACATCAGGCTTCTCTGATTGCTATAACTATAAATCTCAGACTCAGCTCATCTTGATACAACAGGGACCTGCCTGCTATTGCTATTGCTATTAGTATGAGTGCCCGTGTAATCACAGCTTAAATCGTTGGGCTACTTCATTCCAACATGCAATGGTTGTGATGCTTCCAATTTATTAAGAATAAACAAGTTATCACAAAAAAAAATGATTTTGCTGAACTGATTCCTGACACTGCATTGTTAGTTTTTTTAATAAATAACTCAGGACAGGTTGGCCCATACTGGCTATAGTATGTTTGTTCATTGATTCTAGACTTCATGGAGGGGTTGCCGAACAATTCATTAAACTGTTCTTAGGAGCTACCTAGAGTTTCTTAATATATAGTTGCATTACTGAACTTCCTGGTCTATCACATTTTCTGGTTCTGCATTTTCAGTGTCAAACAGATAATGGAATTTCTGTCTTCAATAGTTCAGTTGTATATACCTACAAAATATATGCTCCTCTAATATTTGTGTCATTATGCCTATTTGCAGCAAGGAACTTTGGAGATAGAATTTGTTAACCCAAATGACCATGACAAATCGATACAACAGGTCTGAGTTGACCTTATACAGATGGTGATTACAGTTCTGAATGTATTGGAAATGTTTCAGTTATGAGGTGGAATGCTGCGACAAGGTAAGCATTCCCATTGCAACATCAGAAGAGAAAGGGATGAGTACCTGTGTGGATCTGCACCACGAACAGGAGGTGGGGTCCAATCGGCAACAGGGCACCAACGGCTTCTGCAGCACACCGTCGTATTCGTCGGGTCCTTCACCTAGCCCCTGCTCAATGGCGTGGTTTCCCTCCGTGGACGACAGGGTGAGCTTGGGGAGTATGTATTTACATATAATGCTGCCCAGTCCTTTGACTGTTCTGTAGAATGTAATACTCCTGAACGTAGCATCTCAGACTCAAATCTTTTGTTGATGTTTTTACTGGCAGGCTGAATACTCTGTAGACAGTGAAGAAACACATAAAGAGAGTACTTCTGATGGCATTGTACAATCTATAGATTTCCGAAACAACAATGACGAAAACTATGATCAGCTAAAGTCAAACTGTTGTGCATTTGTACAAAGCTTGCAATCACAAGCCAGGGATATGGTAGACGAAGTCATGAAGGTTGGTCAATGCCTCACCTGCAACTAACGGCTTATGTTGGATTGATTTTTTTTTTTCTCGCTCGATGTGTGTTTCATAGGCTTAGCGATTCTGAAGATGAAGAGGCAGGCGCAGGAAAAAGGAATGGAGCTGCTACTGGACATGTCCAGCTCCCATCAAACCTTATAATGAACTGCACCGCTACAGTCTCGCAATCAAGGTACAAAAACTTACATATATCTTCGGATGGGTCAACAAGATAAATCTAACCGTTTTTTTTTCCATAACTCACTTTGCATTCCTCCTGTGATTCCATGCAGCACCTTGCGGATTCGTGGTATCCACCTGCCAACATAGCAGGTGTCCTGGTGGCTGGAGCTGCGGTCGAGCTATTCAGAGAACCTTGCGATCTACAGGGACAGGAACATATCTCGACCATAACCAACCAGACAGTAGCGCTTCTGCCATTAACATTGGACAACGCATACTCCCTCCGTCCCTAAATGTCTGTCGCTTTACGCTTCCCGAGAAACAACTTTAATTAAATATATATTAAAAAATATTAATATTTATGGTATATAATTAGTATCATTGGAAAGGTCTTTGAATCTAGTTTTTTAATAAATTTATTTGGAGATACAAATGTTGCACGTATTTTATACAAATCAAGTCAAACTTACGGACACAAAACCCAAAAACGACGTACAGTTAGGAACAGAGGGAGTATTTCTCATGCAACTGGCTAGACTTCCCGCAGCCGCCTTCCCGACAGAGGGAGTATTTCTCATGCAACTGGCTAGACTTCCCGCAGCCGCCTTCCTGATCTGCCGGGCCCAGCAGTAAAAGCTGTCGGCATGGCAGTCCTGTGGCGATTTTGATTTGCTACAATTTTGTTGGCGAGTCCTGTTGTGTGGCAGTAGTAAAATAGGAGGAAAGCTCCGATGTATGTCATTGACCCATTGTAGTGATGCCTCATTGCTCTTGTCACCTGATATACTCTCGCATGAACAGAATGAAGGTATGCATATACCGACTATTGAGCTGCATGCATAATGAAAAAAAGGTGGACAGTTCACTATTTTAACACTCCCGTATTAGAAATGAAGGAGCTTAGTCACAGGATCTCCAGTCTAATTATATGAACACAAACTCATCTAATATGGATTGGAACACACTAACCATAACCCGGGCAGTGGTGTTGCCGTCTGCTGATCTTGACGGAGCTTTGGCGAAGTGGCTTCTCCTGGATGACGGCGAGGAAGCGAAGCGGCGGCCTTCACCGTGATCCGGTACTTGTAAGGATCGGTGACAAAGTTTAGTTGACGATTGGACCATGTCATCGTGCTTGCGTTTGACCGCACACAAGTCTACCTAGATATACACTAGTTTTTCTAAATGCTGCTATCTCTAATAAAAAAGGATTTTTGCGTCATAGGTTCCAAATGTAGCAACTAACCTAGTAAGCTAGACTAGAAATGTAAAACACGCAACAAGAAATACAAAGTAAATGTGGAAATATAAATTGAGTTAGAGAAAGTAAACTCCTGCACAACAATCTTTTTTACCGAGATATTAGAATGCTCATGTTTTTCGCTAGTCCTTGTTAGAGAACCTCGCACAGGCCAACTTCCGGCGGGATAACTCTGTGAATAGCCCATAGGTTTTCCCCACACGCAAGTGGGTTTCTGTGTGGCTTCTCCCGCACCGCTCTCTACCATCTTCGCTATGGAGAGCTTTGGCCAAAACGTTAATGGCCTCTTGTCCTTCGTACACCGCCGGCGGCCACACCTCAAACGAGGTGGTGTGATCTCGCAAAATTACAAATCTCTCGGAGTACAATTTTAGTGCAGCAAGTGCCGATAGCAAAGAGCTATGCAAACTCCACTAAACACTAGGCCTAAACCTAGAGCAAACACTAAAGTGGCCTCTAACTAGCCACAACACTATCTATATTTTGCTAATCCTCTAATATTTTTTTAAGCACTTTTGGTGTCTAGAGCACTAATAGATGAGCCTCAACTCAACTATATATAGCCCAAACACTCTCAACTAGCTGTTGGAAGAAGTGGGCATTGGAAGTTTCGGTGGTCACACTAGAGAGAATTCTGGTACCCATTGCCACATCGACTAGCCGATGCCGATCGTTGGAAGTCTTTTCTCTGGTAGTATTACCCGGTGCACCAAAAGTATGCAGTGCACAAATCCAACTGTGCCTCAGACCTGAGCCTCACTCTACTTATCTAGTACCTTCACCGAAGAGCTCCGGTGCACACCGGAAAAACTCCTTCTCCGGTGCTCACTGAGTGTTGTTTTCTCACATCTTTTTGTCCAGGTTTCTCTTTATTTCTTGATGTCTTGAGCTTCTTGCTTGTCTTCTAGAATCTCCATTTCTCCACTCTGAGCTTCATTTGGGGTGTTGATTCCTCAATCTTCATCTTAGCCTAGCTCAAGTACAACTTTTATCCAATGAACTAATGTACCTTATGTACTACTTGGTATTTTTGGATACATTCCTTTTACTACGTATGTCTAACATAGTGTATATCTAAAAGTTGTCTCTAAAAAACCAAAACGTCTTATAATTTAGAACAAAGTAGTGAACATTGTTATTCCAAATGGTTATGTTGTCGATCAACCACTAAAATCACTAAACCTTTTGCTATGGTCCATATATATATTCTCACAATTACCATCGGTTGTTAGGCGTGTCGCTGATCATAGCGCAAGATGGGAATGTTGCGTGCTCTCCTTACTGAGCATTGGCCCATTTCCTCTATGTCTGACACCATTTTTCTAACATTCTCCCCTTTGGAAGTTTGGATGAGATTTAATAGCACTGTATGGATGGATGATTTTTAGATGTTAGACCTATTTTATAAAAAAAAACATCTTAAGGACAAGACATGAGGTGGGCAGAAATCAATTCCATGTTTATCCTGCTTTCCACAATAAAAATGTAGAAATAAAAATAATGATCACATTTATCTAGTATCTCCTCAGAGGTAATTCGTCATCTTTTTTCAATCCAACAAATGTAGAACTAGCTAAATGAACAATTGAACAGTCATGCAAATACCAATTTCATTTCGATTTACTCAAAATGCTATGGTAAAAAAAGAAATCTGAGAAAAATCTTTGGATACCATATGCTTATCCACAAACTTACTTTTAACTGCAAAATTTTAAGCCAATATACTCTTCAATGGTACTTAAGCATACCATCCTCTTGTATGTACTTTTTACATTTCTGTAGGTACATGCTCTTCAATGATCATCGAGCCAGTCAGTGGGCGAGATACAAACTTCTGGGTAGCTAAAACTAGTCAAATCAAATCCCTCTGCCCTATTCCTTCTTGATGCAAATTCAAACCGGATGCCAATTGCATATATTCGATGAATTGCATTTTAAACCCAAACAAATGCTCCATAGACTTCCACAAGCTAAGGCCTCTTATCGCTCCCACCACTAACTGACGATAGCATTTCAAGCATCTACTGAGCTTTCTTTGATCTTGGAACAGAGGAGGCCAACTCTTTACTCGATGATCTGATGATGAAGAGAACGGTCTCCACCAGCATGCCACCAACTAATCCTAAGATACCTCCAGCAGCATTCTAAAAAAACACGACAGGGTTAACTCTGTGAGGTTTAATCTTACCAGGATATGGCAAACAAAATTAGCAGATACAGAGGAAGGAAAAATTATTTGGCCTTTCCCGTTCAATGTACAAGATTCCCCTACAAGAAATGGCCCTAATGAACTTACCAGTACAGCACTATTGTTGAACAGAGCTTTGAACATAGCAAATCCTACCAAATAACCTGTGAACATAATTGTTAGAAGAGTCAAGGGCCTATTGGGCCTTAGCCCGTTAGGGTTAATTAGTCAAGGGCCTATTGGGCCTTAGCCCGTTAGGGTTAATTAGTCGCTTGCTTAGAGGTCAAGTAAGCCTTGCTTGTAAGTCAAGAAATCCTCTCTATATAAGGAGAGCAGATGTATCAATCTAATCAAGCAAGAGATTAGAAGGAAAAACCTTCTCTCTTGCCGGCCGTGGGCGAAGCCCCGCGGCCGGCGTTCCCAGCGCATCTCACAGCCCTAGCCGCCGGTCCTCTGCCTCTCTCTCCCACGTGAACAGTACCCGCGGGTACTGTAGCACCGCGGGTACTGTAGCACGTCTGTCGCCGCCGCTTCCCTCCGCTCTCTCCTCTCGATCCCAACAGCGTCCATAACAATCTGGTATTGGAGCCTCGCCGATCATGGCCTCCACCACTGCCGCCGCCGCGCCGCCGATCCCACCCACCACCACCCTGCCACTGCTCACATCGTCCTCGTCCATCACCCTGTCCGCTGCCGTGGGCGCGCCGGCGGATGCCGCCGCGGGGTCCTCTGCTGCCGTTCCCCTGACCCTGGAGTCCCTCGCCGCCGTGGTTGCCGAGATGTCCACCAACATGGCGCAGATGAGCCGCAGCATCATCGCCCTGCAGGCTGCGTGGATGGGGCTCACGCAGCAGCCGCCTCCGCCGGTTTCGTCGCTGCCCCCGCCACCCCCGCCGCACTCAGCGTTGCCCGCGCCCTCCATCGCCGTGCCGGCCGCGGGTGCTAGTCCGCCGCTGAGCTCGGGTCTTCCCCTCCACATGATCCAGTGGCCGACCTCGCCGTCCCCCATCCCCGAGTGGGCGCTCGCCTGCTCTGCGGTGGTGCGGCTACAGGCTGCGGCGCGCGGCCTCCTAGCGCGCCGGCGGCTGCAGGAGATGCGTCAGCCTATGCACGAGGCGACCTTGGCGACGGTCGACCTCAGCTCAGCGAAGCGCGACCTCGCCCCATGGGACGGCCACCAGCAACCGCGCCGACCTACTGCTGTCTTCAGGCGCGAGCATGGTGTTTTTCCCGCGCGCAACGACCTCCAACTCTGCGGCCTCCTTGTCACCGGCGGGGATGCACTACCTAGCGCCACCGCATTCCACCGCCGGCCGCCACGAGGACGTCTCCGCTGGTCGCTATCGCAACTAATTCCAGATGGTTGTACCCATGCACCCCTCTCGTTCCGGTGGGCTCCATGGGATCCAGGTGGCTACACACGTGCAGGTCCATCACACGGAGGGTGTCCGCCGTATATTCAGGAGTCAAAAATAAAGAGTCGTAGTCTATTTCAGGTCAATAAAATAAGCCGAGATATAAAAGGCTTGTTTTTAGGTGTTAGATTTGTGTCTAGCGGAGTCATCGTTAGTGTCATCGTTAAGTTGCAGCTCGAGGACGAGCTGCATGTCCAGGTGGGGTGTAGTGTTAGAAGAGTCAAGGGCCTATTGGGCCTTAGCCCGTTAGGGTTAATTAGTCGCTTGCTTAGGGGTCAAGTAAGCCTTGCTTGTAAGTCAAGAAATCCTCTCTATATAAGGAGAGCAGATGTATCAATCTAATCAAGCAAGAGATTAGAAGGAAAAACCTTCTCTCTTGCCGGCCGTGGGCGAAGCCCCGCGGCCGGCGTTCCCAGCGCATCTCACAGCCCTAGCCGCCGGTCCTCTGCCTCTCTCTCCCACGTGAACAGTACCCGCGGGTACTGTAGCACGTCCGTCGCCGCCGCTTCCCTCCACTCTCTCCTCTCGATCCCAACAGCGTCCATAACAATAATAACCACGACATGCAGACCTGAAAAAGAAGAGAAGTCAATTGAACATTGAAAACAATACAAGACATACAAGAAAATCCTAGCAGCCTAAGCTCAGATATAGACTGTATGGCATCCTAAGAGGTTAAATGCACTTGTAGGAAAAGAACATTATCGATCACTTTGTATATAGAAAAGTTTGCCTCTATTTTAGGGCATATGGATTTATTATTGATAATAGATAATACATTGGATTGATATAACCAAAACAAAGGATCAACTAATACCATTGTACTTAAAAAGATGCAGAGCAGAATCAGATAGAAAATCACCCCTTTTAGTGAAAGTGACTGATGATTATGGTTACGTGAAGAGTGATTCTAGAAATGCGAAGCATTTAGCTGAAAAAGCCACCATTAACTTAAGTGACAAACTATTTCCACAATTTGATTGTGCATCGTGGGTTTGTGTAATAGTAAATTTCAGTCAAGAGTGTATTTGTATGATTTCATTACCAATGGCATGTATAATTGTACAAATTTTGTAGGCTTTTATTTACCACTAGTCTATTAACACTTCCTGGATACTTGATTGCAAGTTTCACATGCACCTGTTTAATTGAAAAGTCCCTTTTTGCATAACACCCTAGGTTCCATTAGCGAAGCTAAAGGAATTACAGTTCCCATCATAACCACAATTAGAAAGAAAATAAAGGAAGTGCAGAAATTAAAGTAGATCCAACAAGCTTTAGCAGTTCAGCCTCAGTCAATTACATTGTAGATAACCAAAATGCTCGATTAGTTGCACCAAAAACAAGCTCAAACCCAAATCCAGCATACATGTTTCAACTTATTTTTGGGAATTTCTGAAGACTAATAAACCCCAATTTTCACACGTTTACAAAAAAAAAATTAACTATTTTTGCTAGCTATGGTTAAAAATAAAATGATTTTATTGTAGAACTCTAATCCGATCGCAAATAGGCACAGAAATGTTAGATCCCCCTCGTGCTTACTGACACTACAACACAAGCCCAGTACTTGACTAAACTTCTTGGTGTTAAAAAGTTCTGAATTCGAAAAAGAATAATTCTTGACTAAACATGGTGCACATTGCACAAGTTAAAATAGATCCATCAAACTTCGGCCTCCAGCCACTAAATAGTACATTACCAAAATGCTTTTGCACCAAATAGGTTACCACACAGGTTGCATCAAGTTTTAAAGTTCCTAATTCGGAAAAGAATAATTCTCCTATTGGGAATCATGCTTATACATGAGTCCTCGAGGTAGTTTTTTCAGATCCAAAGACTGAGCCGAGGAAAGCTCCAATTCTGTTGAAACACACACAGCGTCATCCTATTACTTCAATCAAACAAGTGTACTCCATGAAACACACAGTAGGAAGATTGCATAGAGCAATTTGAAAATAGAGCAGTCGGATACTCGGGTAGGAACCGAATCCTATCTGATCCTTGTAGGATGAGAAGGGCTCAGGAGCGTCGTCCTTGCTGGGTGGCGCGACGTCCTTGACGAGCTCGGCGTACTCCTTCCTCTCCTGTATCTCCCGGAGCTTCTCCAGCCTCGCCTTGAGCTCAGCGCTCTGCAAACGAACCGCACGGCAGACCAAGCTGAATCACAATCAAAACCCCCAACCATTTGCCGGTCCGCACAGATCGGGACAGACAGTGCTACCAAGGACACAGAGAGAGAACCTTCTCACGAGGCTTAGGGCTAGGCAGCACGAAGCCAGCGCCCTGGAGGAGGTCGCGGAGCGGCGGGCGGGTGTCTGGCGAGGTGGCGCACCAGATGGCGCGCAGAGAGCGGTAGGAGACGGCGGGGTCCGAGGTGACGTCGACGGCGGGGTCCGAGGTGAGGTCGGCGGCGAGGTCCCGGAGATCCGCGGCCAGGTCGACGGAGGCGGCGGCGGACGAGAGAAAGGAGCGGATGGGATCGGTTGCTGCGACGGCGAGACCCGGCGCGGCCGTGGTCGTCGCCATGGCTCGCTTCGCTGCAGGATGATGCTAAGACCCTGTTTGGAACAGCTTAGTTCCCCCACGCTTCAATTCCAAGCTAAGATTTCTCGTTAAGCTGATTTTCAAAGAAGCAAAGCGGGAGGAAGCTAATCGTTTGGCAGTGCGATTCTCACCCACAGGTTGGCTAGCAGCAGGGTCGACGGGACGACGACGAGACCGGGGCCGAGGGCGGCGGGGCAGCCGCGCTTCTCCGTGCCGTCGCCACCGCAGTGCCCTCTCACCAGATCTCGGCCGCAGGTGCCCCTCGCCGGATTTCGGCCACGTCAAGGACGGAGGACGAGGGAAGCACGGCCACGGCAAGGAAGGAGGTCTGCGCGCACGGCCGCCGGAGGGGAGCACGAAGCGGGCACGGACGCCGGAGGGGAGCACGAGGCGGGGGCACGACTGGCGGCGCTCGAGCGAGAGAGGAGGGAGAGGGAGACGCGCGGGTGCCGATCTAGAGCGGCAGGCCGGGGGATGGAGGACAGGAGGAGGGGGGCCTCCCCGGAGATGGAGGGCGGCGGGCTAGCGAGCTGGAGGACGGAGGAGACGGACGCTACTTGTTTTTTTTAAGAAAAGGGTTGGATTTTATTAATAGAGGCCCTGTGTAGTTGCCATGCAAACTTAAAATATTTCCTCTTTCACCCATCACATCGAATTTTTAAACGCATGCATGGAACATTAAATATAGGTAAAAAAATAACTAATTGCATAGTTTGTCTGTAAAGTTCGAGACGAATCTTTTGAGTCTAATTAATCCATAGTTGGACAAATTTTAGCAAATAACAACGAAAAGTGCTACGGTAACTTTTTACCCAAACTTTCCCAACTAAACACAGCCAGAGTAACAATACATTTACATCCAGCCCCTCGGCACCCCTGAACACAAGATAGATTACAGATAATTCCTCTGAAGGAGTACCCAATGAGCTTCGTCGTCGCCGGCCAACATTGCCGCAGCCCAGATCTTCTCCATCTCCCGCAATGAAGACGACCCAGGATGAAGCTCACGGCCGATACCCGAATCGACGAAGAGTCTTGAAATTTTAAAAAGCCCATCAGTAATACGCACAAAGCGTGCTTTTGATCCATTGAACGCTCCGACAAATGGCAACGTGCCATCTCTTCATCGTCGCCGGAATCTGACACCGGTCTTCTCACCGGCCAACCCCAGACGACGAACAGCAAACCCACAAGAGGGGTCAAAGTACACCAACTCGGAGAGACGAGAAGGTGGATCAAAACACCGGCGAACGACTTGCCATCGCCACCGGTACAACCACCGAGGCTCCTCGAAGCAGCAACAGCCAAGTCATGGGTGACGATGCTGGCGGCGATGCAAACCGCATGGATACTGACAGTACAAATAGATTCACAGAAGATTCAAAAACCGACGCATAGCAAGACAACCAAGAAATCATCATCGGTTTCCAAATCCCTGCATATGACACCATCAGCAAGCTCCACACGCACAGCACACACCCCCAGGACCAGAGCACCACCAACGAAGCCGATGCCTGAGGAGCTCGGAAAGAAGCAAAAGAAAACCAGCGATTTCCTCACTGGGATGAAATCCAATCCTAAACCAACAAAAACTAACCTAATAAGAAGGGAAATAGCTACCAGCCGCCGGATCCGCACCTTCCCCTGCACATCGGCACCCAGAAGGACACCGACGGCGAGGGGAAACCGGCGAATCCGGCGCCGGGACGGAGTCGCCTTCGAGTCGCCCGTGATCTACTGTAGCATGGGGAATACGAGAGTTGGAGAAGGTTCTACAAGAAAGGCTCTAGGACAGAATCGATCGCTTAAAGGTTTCTCGTTTCGGCCTTTTTAGTTTTGGGCCGGAGAGCATGCGCGGGCCCATCATATCTAAGCCAAGGTCTGCAAGTCTGCAACCGGAATCGGGGAAAGCAAACTGGCTGACGTGAGGAAGTGCCAAAAAAAATTATTTATCACCACTGTTTCTAAAGGAATCACCCAAATTTAATTTTGATTGCACCGTCATATATTTTCTAAAAATAGAACACTAAAATAATATCTAATTAATATACTTAAATGTATTTTTTGTAAAAGGTCATGTCAGGGTTATAACACCAGGATGTCTTAAGGCATCAATTAGTCAGTAGGCTAACCGACCCACAATACATCGGCTAGCAAAAGCCCGAATGACTGAGGCCTAGCTAAGTCAAGTGAGCTAGGCCAGACACGAAGGCCAGGGTCAGCCACGACCCATTCCTTCCGCCTCCGCACGACACATAGAAGAACCATGACCTCTCAACCGTCCTGACCCCTAGGAGAAACGGGGAGAGGTCGGGCAGAGCCAGGCACGCCTACTCTAACAAGAATAGACGTGCCACACTGGCCCCGCAACCTCGGTCCGGTCAGACGCCATTTCTGCGCCACGTAGCTTAGACAAGACAACACCGCCTAGCAGTCATGGCCAGTACGGCGCCCACCGTCTAAATACAGCCCGACAAGACGCATGTACGATCCTGCCCACTACGGGATGGAATCCACGACGGAGGTCTTGACTTAGAGGCCATCCAAGCCAACGGGAGCCATGACCCCAGAGCTTAGGATCGTGGCCACCTGCTCCTCAAGACAACTAGGCGATCGACGACCTAGGGACAACCACCAACTCTTGTACAACGCCCCTAGAAAATCCAGAGACGATGACGAAGACCACGGCGGAGACCACGTCGCACAGGACGGCTGGCAAACCACCAACGTGCCTATAGTGCCGCCACGGCTGGCATAGTAACACCACGCCACACCTTATCATGATGTGGGCGCAAGACCATGACGACAACCACGCCCAGGCGTGCACCACCAGATGGCGTAGCTTGCAAGCCAAGTTGCCTAAGTCCTCCCCCAGGCTCACGACCCTCCGGTCGGGGGAACCTTCTTCTTTATGCATGTCTGGCCCCGAACTCTATATAAGGGCAACCAAGGCATTCTTCTCACCATCCTCTACATTCTTACATTCTTCATCTCATCCACACCGTAGTAGGGCTCCTGAAGCTTCCCTTCGGGCAGTCCATCTCCTAGCTCTAGCTCTCCTACCTCTTTTACCATTCTTGCACCCCCATTGTAAGAACTTTAGATCATTCAAGCGAGGAACACACACTTGATCATCTCTAAGACTGAACGTAGGGCTATGGCCTAAACAAGTATAAATCCTCGTGTCTTTTGGATGCTACCATCGTCTTCCTAGAGCAGCGCGACAATCGTATAAATTTACTAGTCCAGTTTATAAAACACCAACAGTTGGCATGCTAGATAGGGGATAGTGGCGCACTCTCGATTGTTGAGAAGGAAGCGATGGCTCCTCACACCTTCGGTGGACTTGCTCGCAGAATGGCCCACGGCGGCCACATCTACCATGAAAACTATAAGTTCATCGGCGCCGAAGGGTCAGCGCCTGCGTCCGCTTTCAGCCAAGGCCAGGACCTCCGCCCTAGAGATTTAGATCCTGCGTTCCACAGCAGACACACTCTCGGAATTGCCCTCAACGGTAGCATCCCTGAGTTCACCTACATAGAAGGGCCAGTACCCTCTCTCGTCACCAGCCATGGCCAAATCTTCCACCCAAGAAGCCAGAGGCCCATGGCTCACGGCAGACTCACCCAGGGAATGACCTCAACCGATCACATCCTTTTGGGAAGTCACGAGACTATCCACACCGATGGGTCAATGCCCGTCACTAGATTCTACCCTATCCAGGTCAACCGCGCGGGAAGGCTAGGTCTAGTGGTAGAATCACGCCCCGAGCGATGTCTCCGCTACTAGCAGAACGTAGCATGTCTAGGCACGCACGAGTGACAAAATCACCTGCTGCCATGTGACATCGTCATTAGTGATTAGATGGCCACCCGGTGCCACGCCTTGCATAGTCAAGCTCGGAACTAGGGTTCAGTCCCTCATGGTGAACAAACCGCCCAGCACATCTTGGCGGACTGTCAGTTGTCACTCGGAGGTGTGTGCATCTAAGGAAGCGGGCTCCCTGAGCGCGCCACGCTCAGCGGACCATACCGCGTTTGATGAAAGTACAGGCCCGATCTTCCGAGAGATAACCGGTAAGTTCGACTTGTGGAGATCTCGACGTTGGCGATCCGGCTTCAAATCAGACACGATTCGAACCCTACAACCGTTACACCACAGCTCCGTTGGTTATCAACCAAGCACAACTTGATTGACCTCGCCAAGAAGGCTTTTCCTGCAAGCGAATCGAAGAACACAAGCAAGAAGGTAAAAACACGTAATCTGAAATTGTAAATATGAATGATGCGAATATCAATATAGGGTTCAAGAACTCGGTTCCAAAGGACTAATCGACACAGTGGAGGAGATCAAGAACAGGGGCCCTAGATCACTGTAAAAGGATTTGTCACCACAGTTACAATGAACGATTCAGTTTCTCGGTGGAAAACTAAACTCTAAACAAAACCCAATTGTCTAGCAGCGGCGGCGGCTGTTTTTATAGTCTAAGACTCGACCTAGGGTTGAGGACGGCCAGGGGTTGGGCGCCCACAACTTGGGCTTAAGGCCCGACACGATACAAGGCCAAGTTGGCCCAAATAGGTGACGCAGCACCTTGTCGTGGTCACACAGAATGATCCACGAACCTTCTAGAGCTGGAACCAGATCCAAAACGACGGCGTCGTCGTCCCCTTTCCAACGCATCCAAGAACGCCCCGTTTCGATGTCGTATGAGAGAGTTATGACCAAAACAGTGATGACGTGTCTGCTGAATCCGAGGGTGACGTGACAGCTGAGTTGGGGACGAATTACAACTTGGAGAAGACCATAGCGTCGGTGTGTCCAGCGTGGCGATGTCCTCATCATCCTCCCCTTCTTGAATTGGAGTCGTCCTCGACTCCATCTTGGCGATGTCCTCATCATCCCCTCCTTCTAGAATTGGAGTCGTCCTCGACTTCATCCCATCATCAGCGAACTCCTGCAAAAGGTTAGTGACAGCAGGCAATACACCAGACATAATAGGTTGACAAAACATAGTATAACATGGGGCATCAGGATTATCACATAACTCAGCAGTAGCAGGAGTTGTAGCAAGAAAAGTACCTCCTTTTAACTTAATCCCATTATTTTTAGCAATGTCAGTTGGAGGTTTATTTTTAATCTCTTTAGCATGTTTAATAATTTCCATAGGAGACAAAGGCAGCAATGTAATTTTCTTATCCTTATGTACGATAGTGTATGTATTAGTTCTACCATGGTGTATAGCATCATTATCAAATTCCCATGGACGACCTAACAAAATAGAACAAGCTTGTATAGGGACAACATCAAAATCAGCAGTATCATGATAAGAACCTGTGAAAAAGCTAATGCGTGCTGATTTAGTTACCTTAGTCTTACCACTATTATTGAACCATTGAAGTTTATATGGATACGAATGTTGTCGTGTGGTCAAGCCAAGCTTCTCAACCAAATCTGAACTCACCAAGTTATTGCAATTTCCGCTATCAATGATAGTAAGAACACGACAACCCTGCACAATGAAATATATGTGGAACAAATTGTTTCGTTGGA
This sequence comes from Saccharum hybrid cultivar R570, assembly GCA_038087645.1. Lineage (NCBI taxonomy): Eukaryota > Viridiplantae > Streptophyta > Magnoliopsida > Poales > Poaceae > Saccharum > Saccharum hybrid cultivar. The sequence goes on along the minus strand of JAQSUU010000066.1, from coordinate 29,430,787 downwards.
TCTTCATCTCGTCTTCATGTCCCACACGTGTACTTAACACACGCTGCACAAGAAGGCTAGGGTAATCCGCGGCAGCAGCCACAGAGTCAATGATGATAGCCTCCTTGTCTTGATCACCCTCGGTGGAATCTGCATCAATGTTAGCAGCAAGGGCTAAATCATCTTCAACATCACTAGTACTTACATATCCATCCTCGGTAGCAATGAAAGCACGACGACTGGGGCAATCCTTCATGACATGTCCCATGCCTTTGCATCGGTGGCAAATGATTTTAGCGCTGGACGAGGAGGAGCTAGTAGAAACACCTGGAGTGGCACCTTTCTTCTGCACATCAGACAATTTACTTACCCCATGTGGTGCAACAGAAAGCTTGGGCGTCTCCGGCTCAGAGCGCTGCTGAAAATTCCTTCCATTGTTAGACCGGAAAGGCTGGTGTTGTTTGCGGCCCTGTACTTCACGTTCTGCCTTAATAGCAAGATGATACAATTGGGAAAAATTGCGCCATTCTTTGTAATCAAGTATGTTCTGGATATCATGGTTTAGACCACCAAAAAATCTAGCACTAGCATCATTATCATCTTCATTTATACCACAACGGGCTAAACCAATAAGCAATTCTTGATAGTAAGCTTCTACTCCTTTATCACCTTGTTTTAAAGTTTGCAGTTTTAAACGTAAATCACGTTGGTAATAAGGAGGAACAAAATGAGATTTCATACGTTGCTTTAAAGCATTCCAAGTTTGAGGCACAGCAGCAGCATTATTAGCATTGCAAAGATCACTCCACCAGAACAAAGCAAAATTAGTAAACTCACTAGTAGCAAGTCTAACTCTATGCTCAGCAGGAACATTATGAGAATCAAATTTTTGTTGAACAGCAAGCTCCCAATCTAAATAAACCTCTGGATCTACATTACCAGCAAAAGGAGGAAGGCTAAATTTAATTTTAGCAAAAGGATCATTATTACCATGATTATTACCTCCCATACCGCGACGGTTGAAGTTGAGGCAGCGACGGGCATAACCGTCAGCATTCACATCCGCATCGTCATCACCAAAATCATCCGCATCGTCATAACAGCACGATGAGGTGGAGGACGTTGCTCGAGTTGTTCAATGCGGGTGACCAGATTGTTCACATTGCGCGTCAGCTCGGTCATAAGATTGCGTTGTTCAGTCATGAACGTTGTAAGCTCGCCCTTGGACACGCAATCATTGAAGTCCGTCGGAGATCCTGCCATGGTTCGAAGATAGAAAAAGACAACACCAAAGTATTATCACTATCAACTAAAAGGAACCAAGTGGTGGTGGTGGTGAAAGTGGAATGCAAAATCACAAGCGGCTTACCACCGTCTTGCCTGTATTCTTACCAACGCCAAACAAAAGCAAAACCAACGTGGCGAAGCAATCTGTTGTTAAGCGTGGGTAATAGTTGCAAGATGAACCTGTGCTGACAGAAGAATATGTGGAGCTATGGGTAGGCACACAATATGACAGCAAGGATTAGCAATTATCGAAAGCAGATTAGCGATTGTTCAATTCAGATCCAAAGTACAAATCACAGCTGCTGGCTAAGACGTGTCGAGACGTAGCGCAACAAGGTGAAAACAAAGGATGATGGAAAGAACGCACAGAACAAGCAAATAACCGAATTTTTCCTTTTTCCTGAATTTTTCCCTGATTTTCCCAAAAGGCACTAGTAGGAATCAAACTTTTTTATTTTTTCACTATTTTTTTATATTTTTCTCTGAACAAGGATCACAAAAGATGCAACCACAAAAATTGGCACCGACAACTGAGGTGGGATGTGGTCTACAGAAAAATAGCACGTTCTCTGAAAAGCGTGCAAAAGCTTTGATAATTTTTTTTTCTTTATTTTCCTGATTTTTTTTGGCAATTTTGACGAAACCAAACAGGCGTAAAAATTTCAGAAGCTGCTGTAAAAATTTCAGATTTTTCTGATAAACGAGCGAAAAGTTATGCCTGTTTTACCGAAGGTATCTTAAGTTATGTTTTGACTGGAGGCACAACACGAAAGCGGCAGTTAGGGCAAAGCGTCCCTAAACTCCAACACCGATCACAAGATCGTCCCTGTGACTCCAACAGCGACAGTAGGTATGCGCCTGATGATGTAAGGAGGGCTGCGATGCAGGCAAAATAAGAGCGGCTTGCAACCTATCTAGGGTTTGCGCGGCGGCGAGAAATCACACAAGGCGGTTAGCGGGGCAAGTCGAGTAATGTGGTGGCTTCGACTTGTTTGGGAACGGTGGATGGGATAGCGGTGGAAATCAAAAATCATAGCAACGGGCGATTGAACGACGACCACGAACACAATCCTAAACCAGCAACAAGACTCGACCACGGACACAAACTCAACAACGCGAATCTGAAACGAAATTGCAAAGGCACAAAGGGTGATAGGACAGCGGAAATTGAAATATTTTTTTGGGCTTTTTGTGGACTCTAGGTAATGAACAAATATGAATCTAAGGCAAACGAGAATATACCTCGCGGTAAACCTAAAATCTCTCATACCGCGTTTGATGAAAGTACAGGCCCGATCTTCCGAGAGGTAACCGGTAAGTTCGACTTGTGGAGATCTCGACATTGGCGATCCGGCTTCAAATCAGACACGATTCAAACCCTGCAACCGTTACACCACAGCTCCGTTGGTTATCAACCAAGCACAACTTGATTGACCTCGCCAAGAAGGCTTTTCCTGCAAGCGAATCGAAGAACACAAGCAAGAAGGTAAAAACACGCAATCTGAAATTGCAAATATGAATGATGCGAATATCAATATAGGGTTCAAGAACTCGGTTCCAAAGGACTAATCGACACAGTGGAGGAGATCAAGAACAGGGGCCCTGGATCACTGTAAAAGGATTTGTCACCACAGTTACAATGAACGATTCAGTTTCTCGGTGGAAAACTAAACTCTAAACAAAACCCAATTGTCTAGCAGCGGCGGCTGTTTTTATAGTCTAAGACTCGACCTAGGGTTGAGGACGGCCAGGGGTTGAGCGCCCACAACTTGGGCTTAAGGCCCGACATGATACAAGGCCAAGTTGGCCCAAATAGGTGACGCAACACCTTGTCGTGGTCACACAGAATGATTCACGAACCTTCTGGAGCTGGAACCAGATCCAAAACGACGGCGTCGTCGTCCCCTTTCCAACGCATCCAAGAACGCCCTGTTTCGATGTCGTATGAGAGAGTTATGACCAAAACAGTGATGACGTGTCTGCTGAATCCGAGGGTGACGTGACAGCTGAGTTGGGGACGAATTGCAACTTGGAGAAGACCATAGCGTCGGTGTGTCCAGTGTGGCGATGTCCTCATCAGCGTTATACTCAGAACCTACTTCTATAGCGATAGGTCGTGCTAACTCTTCATCGAGAGCAGCAACCGCACCTAGGGGCGGGGACACGACGACCATGATGTCATCGCACCATGAAGGCGCAAGCATCAGAATGCACAAACCCTCCCGACCAGAAAATGCGACAGGCCAGACATAAAGAAATCATCCCTAGGGGCTCGCGGGCCTACCAAGGACGTTGGTCCAACGAAGGCCGGCCTGAGGTAGCCCGAGAGAATGATCCACACCAGCTACGACCACTCTAAGCAATAAAGAAGTGCCCTCACCAACTCACAGCCCAGGGACCGCAACAACTCCACCACGAGTAGACGCTCGGGGGCTCCCCGCACCCCGAGCAACGACAACCAGTCCCATGACAACTTCCGGTACATTAGTTAGTCACATCTACTTTGTCCTTAGCCTCTCTACCTAAGCATGTCCACATACACATACAAGCCCGCCAATAGTTGTAGAAACTTAGGGCTGACCCATAGAACAAACTAGATAGCATGATGCCCATACATTTTGTCCTAGTAGTGCTTAACTCCCGAGTGACTCAATCCACGATGCCACCTCTTGCGCTCTCTACTCTATGGCCGCCCTCACCTCTAGATCTGAGAGCGCCTCCACGCGCAGCCCTAAGCAAGCGACTGGTCCGTAACCAGTACAATAACCAAGTGAAAGCACGATGTAGATAAAGAGGACTCACCAGCGCAAGTGGACTAGAGGCTTTGGCACTCATCATCGAGGCACCGACGACCCTACTCGGCCTCGTTCTGAGTAGCATCCGCTGCAGTACGCTCCACCTCTTGAACGACCACTGCCGCCTTGAGACTAGCCTCCTAGGTCATCAGCAAACCGATTTGAGACCAAGCCCGTGCCTCCTATTCCATGAGCCACTCCTGGGCCATGTCAAGCCCTCTGATGGCATTGATCAGACCCTTAGGAAGCTCTGCCTACACTCTTTGGGAAGCTTCCAGCTCCTCACACAAGCGCCATACCTCTGCCTTCGCCTCGGCCAGGTGATCACGGTCCGTAGCACCTCCTAACTGCATCTGGTAGGCCAAGCACAAGAACTTGGATTTTTTGCATTGAAGTCCTCGTCAGCTCCTATGAGAAAAGAAAGAGATGACGGCACCATCTGACTAAAAATATGACTCATGCGACGAGCTCAAAGACAAAGCGGTGCAAAGAAGGCTCACCTGTTCGTGGGCCATGACCTCATCGGACATCAACTGCTAGGCCTCCACGCTCAATTCGGCAACCACAGTGGCCACATCGACCAGCTTTGACAAGGTTGCATGGACCCCCTCATGGCTCTTGGTGGCGCTAGCCTACACGACATGCTCGATTGTGTCATTCACCACAAACAGAGCCTTGCGGGTATCTGTGGGATGTGGCTAGATGAAAGAGCCTTCACTTGGCCCGACCTCTTATCCATGAAGAACCAGGGCCATCCTATCAGCACCACCGACTGTCGCCCTTGCGAGCGAGGGGTCAATGGCGGACAACGAGTTTGCTTCCCTCTCTAGGCCAACAGTCACATCAACTTTGCCCACATTCGGGGCCTCCCTCTCGGCCATGCCAGCTGTCGCTCCAGCGTCAAAGCAATCCTCAGCCGCGGCGGGTGAACACAAGGTTGTGAGAGGAAGGCGTTGAGCTACAGTCATCACAACCCTGCTGTAGCCTCATGAAAGACCCAGCCGTATAGGCGGGTTCACGAAGCCTGATGGCTTTGTAATCGCAAAACCGGGAAGAGGCTCCCTGCAACAGGAATCCCTGAAGATGAAGAAACCGAACAACCTGGGCAACACGAGTAAAGAAAGAATCGAGGGGCAAGTACCTGTTGGAGCGGCTTGTAGAGGGGGGATGACGAGTCTCGTCATACCTCTCCCTAGAAATGGAACCACAACTGGGGTCACCACTGTTGACGTTGTGGAGCCAGAAACTGATGAAGTGTTCTAGGCCACGACGATAACGTCGGCCTTCGCCATGCAACGACCATCAACAGCGCCTGCTCTCTCAGCCCCTGGTAGTTTCGAGCAAGCCCTATTGCCTACAAAGGACTCCTCGTCTACGCCTACCTTGCAACCAGACACTGTCGATCTGATCAAGGACAGGCCGATCAGGACCGAGGATGAAAGGCCTTGACCACCGCCACTAGTGGCACAAGGACGCTTCAGACTTGGCCCCCAGAACACAACGAAGTCGAACACTTCCGGTAGCCCTGTCCTCATCCATGGCGCGTGCCACACACCCGCCACTACTTGACCTGGTCCCATCGCTGGACCTCCAGGATTCATCAAGGGCACGTCTCAGGACCTTCAAGTCCTCGTCGTCGCCCTCAGAGTCACCGCTTTCATCAACGTCATCATCATCCAACGGCGAGGCTCCTCGCCTTTGGCGCTTTGCCTTTTCAAGCGACCTCCTCAATTGAAGGCGCTTCCATTCATCAGCGACCACCTACTCTAGGGCGGCATGCTCGGCGCCCTCGGGGTGGGGAATGTGGATGCGGGAGCCAAACGATGGAACAGGCTGCTAGAACAAGCCACGTCAACACTGATGCCAACTTTGGATAGGAGGAAAGACACTAGAAGGTGAAACTCACTAGGTTGGGATGATGGCTCATCAAGAACACCACGACAGCATTCTCGGTCGTGACAACAACCCCTGCGCCAACAAGCTCGGCCACCTGCTCTATGACTACATTGGACTCGAGCTCCTCCACAACCTCATGGGTTGGATCCTCAACTCTGACATAATCACACAGCAGGCGAGCCTGCCACTTTAGTGGTTGGACACTTCGCCCGATCGTGGTCCAAAAGACCATGACACCGTTCAGGCTGGCCGACACCCAGCCCTTGAGAACCTCCAAGATCTTGGCCACCCTTGCCAATCGCTTTTTGTTGCACCCCAAACCCTAGAAGCCAACCTCACCGAGGGGGTGTAGGGTCGAGATGGTGGACTAGAGGGGGTGAATAGTCCTTTCTAAAACTTAATCTCACCAGCTAACCGAAACAAGTGTGGAATTAAAACTATCGGTCTAGCCAAGACTGCACTCCTCTATCTAAGTTCACAAGCACCTTATAGAGATCCAAAAGAGGCAACAAAGGTGCTGGGCTAGCTAGTGCTCACCTATCCAATTCTAGCTTGCAAGGTCACACACACCTATGTAATGTTGGTAGAAATTAAGTGCAACTAAAATATGAAGGATTCCGCAAGCGCACATAATATACCATTGTAGCATTTTACCGGGAGTAAACCAGGTATCGTTATTTATATTTTACCACAGGGAAACAAGGGTTAAAGAATCTGATAATTCACCATCATGTATCTACTAACTTAGTAAACCAACTAGACTAAAGCAAGGGGTAAATGATATATGATAGGTATATGAATAAAAGCACACATAGGAGAATTCTATGATAAATGAGTAGCTAGCTAAAGTGAGAGGACAACGGGAGAGATCAAGGTTCCTATGTACTTCTCTATTACTTTGGTTCTTTAATAACTAAAGCATGAATAGATATAGCGATCATACACATGACACTTTGAAACAACAGTACCTTTCCGACTCTTGAAAGATATTGGGAAGAAAGTAGTCGGGGGAAGGCTGCCAAAAGCTCTACGAACATCAACCGAACGTGGTAGATTACGAAGGCCTTACAGAGCTGTCACCTCTGGGGCTACCACAACTATACGTGGAGTTAAGCGCAACCTCAGGTAACCTACAGCCTAGACACCATGCCTAAACTATCGATTACTACTCTAGCTATGCGCAATAACTAAAGCACTCAATACGATCTAAGATCCCATGCCAAGGTATAACAACTATACTAACCATACATAATAAAGACATAAAGTAAATAGAGAAGATGAAAATATATATAAAGCATAAGACTTGTAAAGAATAAATACAAAGACATACCCAATCTCTGAAGACTTCTCTAGAACCGGAGCGCAGCTCCACTCTCCCTAACTCCCATCTAAATCTAATCTACTATATTGGAATGTCTAGCCCTAATTCTCTAGGGAGGAGAGGTCATCCTTTCATGGGACACCTCTGCCTTTGATCCCAGCTGAGAGATAATGAAATTATGGTTTATGGGATGCCTCCTCCAGGGGCCAGGGGCCAGGGGCCTTGCTTATATAGCCCTCTAGGAAGCACCACAGCCCTCGGATCAAACCGACCTTGATCTACAATTATTATTGATCCTCAAAGGCGGTGGAGGATGGATCCGCGAGGTGGAGCCTGATTGGCTCTGTAAACCGGGTGCCCGCCCCTACCCCTTGGGCGGCCGCCCGACTTCCGGGCCCGTTTCGCCTCCGGTTTGTTCCATAGTCTTCTCGTACCTTCCAGATTACAGAAAAGTTGTGTGTAGCCTGTTTGTCTCTATGTAAACCTGACATGTGGGACTTCCTTGGTTCTTTTCAGCTCACACCCTATAGAAATAGACATTCACCAAAACTCATGGAATTCCGTTAATAGACCCCCTATATCTAAGTGGTAATTATGTTTAGGCCCTTTTTCATGTTTCGTTGATGGTTAAAATTGATACTTATCTACCGTCAACATGCAACTAGTACTTCAAGCAAAGCACGGAGCACCTAGACAATCTAGTAAGTAAAAGCACAAAGCCACCTAAGCTCACTAGTAATGCTCAATAACAAGGCTACACAAGTCAAATTAGAGAGCGCAAATTACTTAGCTATACAAACTAAGCAATGTGACTAACAAGGTTACTAAAACCAAATTAGCCACGCAAGGGAGCTACTTCTATGCTACACAAGAAGGCAACTAGCAAGCTACTAAAGCTAAACTAGTCACAAGAGCAACTACACAAGCACAATGTATATGAAAGTAATACAAGCTTATGTTTCATGGAATGCAAACCACCGAGAAGATGATGATGGCAATGTTGACAGGTAATTTTTATTCCGAGGTTCACGTGTTTGCCAACACGCTAGTCCCCGTTGAGACAAGCTCCAAGGTTACTGTTGGTCCTCTTGCTAGTGGTGACCCGTAAGTCACACTCTCCCACGTAGAGTGCTTACCATAAGCTCTAGCACTTGACACGGCCGGACCACTTGTTGTCCTTCGTGCCTCGCTCTATTAGAGTTGCTCTTCATGGCTCCCACAGGGCGAGCACAATGCCCCTCACAAAGCTCTTCTCTGGAGCACCGCACAAGCTTCTTGCGGGCTTTAATGGAGATCACACGACCAAGCCATCTAGGAGGTGGCAACCTCCAAGAGTAACAAGCACCACCGGCATGTAACTCGATCACCTAGTGCCACTCGATGCAATTACTCAATGCAACACACTAGAAATCACTCACTTCGCTATTGGATTGCACTCTTGCAAGCACAAGTGAGTTAGAGGGCTCTCAAACCAAGCACACATAAGGGCAACACATTCCCATGGTGCTCAACCAGCCAAATGCCTGAGCTCCACCTCTATTTATAGCCGCCAATCCAAATAGAGCCGTTGGAGCAAAGCTGCTGGTTTCTGTGAGAGCACCGAACACGGCGGTGCCCCTCCTAACGGTCGAATTCTAACAACTATAAACTAGCCATTGGTCACCGAACAGCTAGGGGTGGTGCACCACCATAGGGGTGGCGGTGACCCCCCTGGCCAACTACATGAAACACCGACTCTCTAGAATTTTAGGGCGGTGCACCGCCGTCACCATGGCGGTGACCCCCTCGCCTTCTCTTGCTCTCTGCCAAAAAGAGGCGGTCCCACGATGATGCACCGGACACCCTATGGCGGTGCCACTGCCCTCCCCATGGTGGTGCCCTAACTCTTCTGCTCACTCTCGGCCTCGGTCTAGTGGGCACTGCCCTAGGGGTGGCGGTGCCATCGGACAGGCAGTGGTGGTGACCCCCAAGGGCACCAGCCAACTCCTCCCTCTCGGCCTCTGGGTGGGCACCACCCTAGGGGTAGCGATGCCAACCAGGCAGCACTCCAAGCCCGGTTTCGCCTCCTCTTCTTTGCCTTTTTCACCACCTTTGCAAATGTGGCAACACCACTAAGTGATCACCACATTGTGTATGTGTGTTAGCTTTTCACAAACATTTTTCCAAAGGATTAGCACTCTTTTCACCATGCCACTCGATCCTAACACGTATGCAAAGTTAGATCGCTCAAGTGGCACTAGATGACCGATATGCAAACAAATTTGCCCCTCTTGATAGTATGACCATATATCCTAAACCCGATCATCAACTTCTCTACACACCTATGACCGATGAAATGAAATGCCCTAGGTTATACCTTTGCCTTGCGCATTATATTCCATCTCCTCCAATGTTGATGCAACACACGCACCAACATGATCAACAATGATATGATCCACTTCATATCATCACGTGACCATATTGGTTCATTGACCTTGACTTTAGTTGCTCTTCACCGTTGCTTCAGTCCATTGGCTCTAAGTCATCGCTCAACTTGCCCTTCACACTTACAACCGATCCATCGAGCCAAGTCATATCTTAATATTCTCCACCTTGATCACATGACTCAATGTCATGTCTCATGTGAAATGAGCTCCTTCATCATCACATGTGTAAGCTTTGCAACATCTCCGATCTATTTTTACCTCCATGGCATATGTTGCTCATACACATGTACATATGGACTAATCACCTATGTATCTCATATTTAACATAATTAGTCTACCTAGGTTGTCATTCAATTACCAAAACTAAACAAGGACCTTTCAGGGGTGACAGAAAAAGGAAGCAAGGTGGCAGAGGCGTCGTCGTGGAAGTAAAACCAATTTCTGTGCCAGTCGAAGTTCAAACTCCTCAACGGTAGACACAGATAGAGGTGGGACACCCCAGGATACATCCGGATGTTCATCCCGCCCATGGGGGCAAGTGCTCTGCTGTTGGAGCCCTGCACCTGTCGACTCTTGATGTCAAAGAGCCACCGAAAGAGGTCCATATTGGGTTTGATTCCGAGGAAGGCCTCACAGATGACCACGAAGCCCACTAGCTACAGCAGGCCATTAGGAGGGATATGCTATAGCTAGACGCCACGCTCCAAAAGAAATCCCCAGAGAAAATCATATGCCAAGACCCTAAACCCGCGCTTGTGGAAATCGGTGAAGGACACAGCTTCCCCCGGGTCATAGGTTGGGGAGCACCTCGCCGGCGGTGGCCCTCCATCTGGTGACCCCCTTTGGCGAGAGGAGACTGTAACACCCTAGGTGTTAAGCTTGCATTTAGCACTTGCATTGCATGAGCATAAGCATGACTCATTCATTCATGAGCATGAGCAAGTAAATTGCTTTTTGAATGTTGTATAAGTGATGTTTCATATGTGGCATAAGTGATGTTTCATATGTTGCATAAGTATTGTTTCATTCATGCAACTGATGTTTCATTTATAGCATTCATATGTTTCATATGTTGTATATGTCATATGTTATCACATGTGATGCTTAATTATACATGGATATGCTTTGTGATCATGATTGGTTAATGCAAGTGGTCGTGTGTGGTCACTAAAACACCTTAGACACACTTAGGATGAAAAATAGAACCATGTTTGTATTCATGACTTGGTCCAAATATGCTCCAGAGTGTTGGTTTGTTTTAAAAAGCCTTTTTCACGGTGCTACTTTGACCTAACTTGACTAATAGCTTAGAGTGTTTGCATGACAGTGGGCCCTAAATAAAAGTTGTAGTCCATCTTATGTAGAACAAACTTTGTTTAAGGGTCATGAGATAATTCAGTGCCTAGCTTAGTGAAAAAGAGCTCACAAAAATCAGTTTAATGTTGTTTTTAAAACTCAAATTTTAGCTGTCATAAACTGATTTCCAGTTTCAAAGTACCCCACTTTGGAGCTTTGTAATTTTGAAACCGTTGGGAATTTGGCAAAGCTCCTTAAAGCAAAGTTGTAGATCTCATATAGCTCTACACTTTATATTATTGAAGTTTTCACAAACTCTCCATGAATTAGGAGATTGAGGTGGGGAAAGATCGCTGTTTTAGTCGGCTCGTTAGGCCTAAATAGGCCGATTCAAACGGCCGATCATGGCCGACCGCGCATAGGGCATGGCCGCCGTATGTCGGAGCTAGGCCCACACCACGCTTAGGGTGGCAATGAGGGCAGCGGACGCTCGCACTCTCTCCCACTCTCACTCGCTCACTTGCCCATCTCTCTTTTGCTCGCTTTCGCCATCGCCGAGGCGAACGCTGAGCAGCACCACCACCGCCGTGCCTTCACCGGTAGCGCTCACCGCCCATGCAGCACCACCACCCAATCCACCTCGCCCATAGCTCCGTCGTGAACCGCTCCATCTTCCCGAGTCGCTAGCTTCGCCTCTCGAGCCAAGGTGAGGGCCCTTGTGCCATTGCCGTCATCGCGCTTGCCGCGGCCACCATTGCCACCGCCATGTTCAAGCTCACCATGGCCAAGCTTAGTGAACTATTTTAGGCCGGGGTTCTCCTTGCCGTCGTACTTCCTAAGCTTTTCGAGCTTGAAGTTTTTTGGCCATACGACTTGTCGAAGATGAGAAGTGAACTGTTTTCGGCAGGGAGGACCATGCTCAGTGTCGTATTCGATGCGACAGACGTTCTCATAAGCTTGACGGTCATTAGCGCGGCTGAGGATGTGGCTGTAGGCGTCACACGGAGGGAGTTGCTGGCGGAGATCACGGTTGGGGTCTTGATTCACTTCCTGATCTCGATTACCATAGCGATTGCGGTTGTTATCCCGACGACCACGACCACCTCCATGAGCACCGTCACCATCACCACCGCTATGACCACCATCGCCGCCGCCGCCACCACCACCACCATTACCGCCGCCGCCGCCTCGAGGGTTGACTGGGGGTGGACCATTGCGCGGATTAGATGGTTGTTGGCGACTTGAGTGTTCTAAAACACAACGACTCCGGCTAGATGCAATTGATGTGCTCAAAGTAATCTGAGCTCGTTTAGCTAGCTCAACGGTTTGGCCCACATCAGCGATTAGATGTGCGCGAATATCTTCATAGACCTGCTGGATTTCTAGTTGGTCAGGTAGGCGGTCCAAGTTGGCCATGGCGACAGCCACGTTGGCACTTGGAGTCCTGAAAACTTGCCGCTTGCCAACCCTGTCAAAGGAGTTGGCTAGATCTCTTGGTCGGGGTCCACTTCGACGCTCTTCTTCTTCTGCCTCCAGGCGATGGCGTTTGACGCGGTCGGTATTACGCTGTTCGTGAAGCTGCTGTTGCTCGTCAGTTTCTCCCACGACTGCGGGCTCGTCATTGCTGACGTTGAGCACCATGTTACCATGTCTTGGTGGGAAACTTGGGATCGGAGGGAAACCCGGAGGATATGATAATGGATCCAGATCATATTCGTCATCGAGGTGTTCAACCTCGGTATTGACAGAGCGTGTAGATCCGGTGCTAGAGTCACCATCCTTGGGAAGTGTATGAATAGAGCCTTCATGATGTTCCTGGACTCTGACCATGTTGACAGCATTACCTGGTGATGGTCGAGGTATATCCAGGAAGTACAAATCTGAAACATGGTCTCGTTTTGTGGGACCCATGAACAGATGAGGTGTACAATACGCGTACTGGGAAGCAGCGTTTTTCAGGCCGTATGGGAGGGCCTGGCAATCCTCCATTGGGACTTGGTACTCAGAGAGCCTGAGGCTAGGTGTAGGAACCGGGCGAAGGCATACTGTACGTCCTTTAGGAGTAGCGGTGACCACTAGATCTGTATCAAGCCATGTTGGATGGCGAGCCCGAACTGGTTGGGTAGATCTATTGTGGTGAAGAAGTACCTGCTCGGTAGATTGATTTTGAATTGAATCTACTAAAGTCAGGGTTTGCGAGAGCTTATGGCCGACCTGGTCGATAGCTTCGATTAGGTCGGTGTTGTTGATCATCCTTCCTTTGTAGCAGGGGAGTGGTCGACGAGTTGTTGGCGTGGTCGAAGCCGTTGCTAGGGTGGTCAGAGCCGTAGCCAGCGTGGTCGGAGCCATAGCCGATGAAGATGTGGTCAACGCAGATCGGATCTGCGCCTCCTCTGTGGCAGTGGTAGTGAAACTATTGACGCCGGTGGTCAAGGTGATCTAGCCGACGATGAACGAGAGACCGTCTGCCATGGCCGCGGAGTCGGGGATGATGACCATCTTGCTCGCCTAGGAAGCTATGCGCACACCCCCTGCCTGGCACGCCACTGTCGACGAGATATGGTCAGCAATCTACCGAGGGGTATGCCCAAGGTAGTAGATTGTTGGCAAACAGGTGCGCAAGCTACGAACTAGATGGTGACGTAAGACAAACATGAGGATTTATCTAGGTTCTGCCATCGTGAGGGCGTAATACCTACGTCCTGCATCAGATTGTATTGGTGTGTATATTGAGAGATGTCTTTTGAGGGGGTCCCCTGCCCGCCTTATATAGTCCAGGGGGTAGGGTTACAAATCTGGAAACTAATCCTGCCCGGTTACAATTGACATAGCTGACTGGATAAGGATTCCTATTCTAACATACTAGGATCTTGCTTGATCTCCAAGTTTGCTTTCCTTCCTTGCGTGGGACGCCGAGCAGATCGACTAGGCCACGCGTCATCTTCTGATGGGCTGGGCCCACTGGTCTAGGCCAGCCCAAGTCTAGCCATAGGGTTATAAGGGTTAATACCCCCACATTCGCCTTCTCTCTCTCCCTTCTCACGTTAGGGCTAGCTTAGGGTTAGGTCTAGCCGCTGGCATGGCCTCGTCAGAGCGGAACACTGCAGTGCCGCTGTCGTGCTCACACCGTCGTGCCGCCATGCACGCGGCTAAGCTTCATCGGTGCTTTCACAGGCCTAAACCCAAACCCTAGATCTCCGCTAGGTCACCACAAAGCTATAGCCGTGCTCGCCCGAGCACGCCATGGCCAGAGCGCCGCCGCGCGCCTCCACCGAGCCGCCATTAGCATCGCCGCCATAGCCAACCGCCGGTAGAGGTTCAACAACCTACCTCAATCGATGTGGGGGACCAAGGGGAGCACGCCTGTGCCAACCCCTTCGCCGGAGACCTCGCCATCGGTGAGCTCTTCACCGGTCAACGTCTCCCTTGTCTCTGTGCCGACAACATGTGGGGTCAGTTGACCCGCGGGACCTGGGTGTCAGTCGCAGTGGGTGTACTAGACCGGGTGCACCTAGTTGTTAACTGAGTTTTGGTTGTTTTTCTTTTATTCTTTTTTAGATTTGAATGCAAACTTTAAAAATTCATAACTTGAGTTAGGAATGTCCAAATGGAGTGAAACAAATTTTGTTAGCTTCATCTTGATGAGTACTATCTGTTAAAAATATGAAACTGGCTGTTTGGAGTAGTTTCTGTGTTAATTAAATTAAGTTGTTTAAGTGCTTTTAAAATGGCCTTTATCTTGTTAAATGCATAACTTAATTTAGGGATATGAGAATAATGGTATTCTAATTTTGTTGGTCATGTTTTGACATGCTGTCGCTAGGAAAAATACTGAACCTACAGTAAGCACGCTTGGAATATGATTTTGTTATTTAATTTGATTAAATGCTAGTTTCTTGTGAAATTAATTGTGGTAAATATATGTAACCTGTGAGCATGAAATTATTTCCACAGTGTTCTTATGTTATGGTGAAAGTAAGAAAAATATGAAATCTGTTTTTTTACACTTTTCACTGTGCTAAACCTATTTAAGTTATTATAATCCTATGTAGCTTAGTTATTTTTGTAGAGGTTGGTACACTCATCCAAATGGCATGAAATTTGTACGGTAGACTATTGGGAGCATGTGTAGGCTGCTGTAATTTTTCTAGAATTTATTGAGCATTAAAAGTAGAAGTTCCAATTTTCACCTAAATTATGTGATAAATTAATAGAGGCTTATATATAATTGATTTGGGTCCAACCATGTACTTTTCTAGCATGTCTGTGATGTATATAATCTATTGGTACCATTGGTTGTGTCCAAATTTGATTGGTTGTATGCAGCTAGATAATTATTGCTCTATAATTCACTTATATCTAGTTCTATTACTTGTTTACTTTGTATGAACTTGATGCTTGTTAATTAGATGCTTAGGCTAACTAAGGTAAGTTGTTAGCTACAGGTTTTAGGCCTCTTACCAATGATGAACAACTTTATCTTAGGTTACTAGAACATGGTGAGTGTATGTTTGCTTTACTAGAGAGGAGATATGCACCTACTCAGTAAAATAGTGTTAATCTTATCATCACCTTACCATCTTGTTGTTAAGTATGTGTGTGTCATGCATTTTATCATATCATGTCTATATTTCATCTCCTATGCATTCTTATTACTTATTATGTGCATGTGCATGCAAATAGGATCACCGAAGGGAATCATGCTTCTAGAGTTCGAGACAGGAGATTCCTCGGCAAGAGGCTCAAGGAGAAGAAGAACAGGTCCAAGAAGATTTTCCTGAGTGCCCTGACCATAAGCCCTCATCTTACTTGAAAGGCAAGCCCCCAGAGCATTCTAAGTCTCCTATGTTTTATAAATACCAACTTGCGTTCTTTATGTTGATGCATTAGGTTGTAGGAGTTAGTTAGAAACACTTGATGCATATATCTTGAATCCTATGTAGATCCAGGATCGAATATATGATTAGCCATGCTTAGCTTGGTAGAAGTCGAGTGATTTTCTATCACCTATGAGATATAGGTGAACATCTAGCCACGGTTGGCTATATTTGATATCGTGGAAAAGAACCATGGGAGGTTATATAATTAGAGACCGAGCGGGATCTTATATGTTGGTGGTGTTGTGACTTATGTTGATCACGTCTGTGTCGGTTAAGGACCAGATCGTTAAAGGCCCTCTCATCATTTTGAACGCATGTCTCTTACTTAGCTGGCTAGATAACTCGTTTCGACCACGAAGCCGAGTAGCTCAACTCAGTCCGGGCCTCGTTCTGTACGAGTGCGTACCCAGGAGGTAGTAAGTATGTGTGGGGAGCCGGATGTGAGTCCAAGGGCAGGCCAGGCCGGGCCTGATCGTCCTGGCAGATGGTCAATCCCTGAGGGTGCAGCGCTGATCAAACCCGCGAATGGACCTGAGTTGTACGAAAGGTGATCTAAGGCTACCGTGGCTGGTGGGCCTAGGTTTGTGTTAGAAATAACTACCTAGCTGGTTGCAATCGATTTGAATCGCCGTCTCTCCCGGATAGTGAGAAACATGACTGAGCTTCTTCATCATAGTAACTGATGAAATGTGATGGTTATGATAGATATGAAATTGCTACACTAGATATGG
The DNA here is from genome assembly GCA_038087645.1 of Saccharum hybrid cultivar R570. Classification (NCBI taxonomy): domain Eukaryota; kingdom Viridiplantae; phylum Streptophyta; class Magnoliopsida; order Poales; family Poaceae; genus Saccharum; species Saccharum hybrid cultivar. The sequence goes on along the minus strand of JAQSUU010000066.1, from coordinate 29,414,176 downwards.
TTACTATTGTTTGCTTAGTTAGTCAAGTGATTGCTCTAGCATATGTGCCAACTTAGATATGTTTAATCTTAAAGGTATAACTGGATGCTAGAGTAATTAAACATTAAGACATGTATTACTTTAGCTTTCATGCAAAATGTTGTTAAGCTAGCTCCACCATGAAAAGCCTTGCATACTCCTTGGTGTCATCTTATTTTTTGGTTTATGACGGGTAAGTCTAGCAGAGTACATTCTCGTACTCAGGGTTTATTCCCACTTGTTGCAAATGGTACAGTGTATCATGGCTACTATAAGAATTGCTTCTCTCTAGCAGTGGACGAGGAGTAAGGCCACAGGCACGGCCCTTTCATATTGTCTTACCTGCGTTGCTTTTGATGGACTTGACCATGGAACTAGCATATGTATTTGAACTATGTGTGTGATGTTGGTATTAAAACTATGTTGCTTCCGCTACATTTGAACTTGGGTTGTAATAACTATGCTAAACTCCGATGTATGTGAACTAGTTGTAACATGTGACATGTATGTTGAATCATGTACGATCTTGGTTGTATGTTGGTGATGATTCGAGATGCTTCATGATACTCGAGGCCATCATTGTAACAGCCCAACCCAATAAGGGATCAACACCATCTTCGCTCAGTCTCGACAGCCGAGCACCATCCATCGCACCGGAGGAGAAGGCCCTAAGCAGGGCACAACACTCTCACTGACATAAGTCATCCCCGCCAAGGAGGGTTCGGTCACCAGAAGATCAAATTTAGCCCTTCATCGCCATCACGCCAGGTGAGGCCACGAAGGGCTCGGGGGCTTCTGATGAGATCCTAACATACAGGTATGTTAAGCCTTGGGTCCAACGGTTCCCGACCGACCGACCCTTTTAGGATCACACGGGGGCTCGAGGGCTATGCCCATTGAGCACGCTCGTGCGCACCCTCTAGTAAAGAGATCTGGCCAAGCCTGACTCGACCGCCACTTTCACCTAGGGCTCGAGGGCTTTCCCAAGCCTTGGGCTCTCGATCTACGACACCTCCGGAACCGGCCCTTGGCTCCTACCTGGCTATTGATGCCAGCCAAGGCCCAGGCATAAGAAGACAAGCCCCAAGCCACCAATGCCCGAGGGCTCCCTGGCTCCACTCCCTAGACGAGCCTCTGCCAGCTGCCCCTCCAATAAGGTCAAGTCTGGGGCGTGACATAAGAAGGCAAAGCTTTCCACGGCCTCTAGGGGCTCAGGGCCTTTTGGGCCCACATGTCAGCCCCTGGAGCCAACCTCCTTCGCCACCAAAAAGACTCCAGAAGGTATCACCTAGTGGAGGCTGGTCCAAGCCGACACTGTCTGACACACAGAGTGTCAAAATAGAGCAGTCGGATGACGTCCACGCTTCTTCGGCTCCAAGACACCTCAATGGTCCATGGTGCACCACTGCAAGACCCTCCTGGACTCTGGCGCATGTAGACCATAGACTAGAACCCCCAAACTACCATGTACCTGACATATCTCCTTATATAAGGGACAAGATCAGACTTAGGAGGGAGGAGGATCCCGATTCGATCACCAGACACTCCATTCCATTCCATCCGCCTCCGCTCTACATCAAGAGCAAGGCAACCCAGAGAGGGGCATCGAGAGCCTCTCCTCCACTACATCTCATCATCTTCTTCCTCTTTGATGAGAGGGAGACTCTACTAGCAATGAGGCAACCTTAGGATTAGCACCAAGCTAACCCCCTACCAAATCTTCTTCTTTTACACTCTTTTGTAATCACCTAGATTTTAGGTGCTCTTGAGTATAAGGATCATCAGCTGCTGGACGCAGAGACCGAATTGGCCCGTACCAAGATCAACCGTTGTGTCTTCTCTGCTTGATTCTTGTATTCTTGAGTCTGCCTGAGCCACCGAAGACCTCATACTATGACACTGACTTGAACAACATGTTTGTCATGGTTTCGACCCTACGACAGCTAGCGTGCCAGGTAGGGGGTAGTGTCAAGTGCGATTCTGGCTCTACGGTGGCTAGAGCCACCTGCCCTATTACCGAAGCCAGCGATGCCGCCCCAAATGGCGGTGTTTGCTTCCCTGGTGAGTTCTCCATCATGGTCGGTGCCTTCGCTCCGAGCTAGGTCCTCAACTTTGGGAGCCTCCTACATCGCTGACTGCTACAGCGAGCTTCGTCTACTCCATGGGGCTATGCCGGTGGGCAACGAGTCCCCAACGCTACCTCCTCTGCCAGGACTTTTGGGAGCAGATCTCGAGGTTCTAGCCTATTAGATCCGACGCGGCCTAGGCCTGAACCCCACTGTGTCTGTCCATCACAAGATGTTCTATATGCTGGCCAATGTCCACCACCAGATTACCACAGGTGAAGTGCTCCTGTTGCCTAATCGCTTCTGGTACTACCTCCCAAACCTGCCTTTCGAGATACAGAATGCGGCGGCGTCCATTTAGCTAGAGTTGGAGTACCTCATCAATCACGAGGCGCCACGAAGCACCATCCTCTCCGGTGCGGCAGGGACTGACGTCCCCTCATTCTGTGCCTTCCTCGATATTCTCTCAGGGAAAGGCCCGGAGTATGACTCCGACGACATAAACTACAATGACCCCCCATGCATGTGCTACCACATCAATGGTGAGGTTCAGCCTAAGGAGGAGCCGGGGCCCACACCATCGGACTAGAGTCCCCGTAGCTACGTGGCCTACCTTCAGGAGAAGGCGGACTGGTTGCGCTCTCGGTAGGTGGACTTGGAGGCCACCGAGGCAGAGCTCGAGTGTCAAAGGCAGGACTTTGCACAGCAGCAACCTGTGCACCATCTCGATGATGACAATGACGCCCGCACGAGGGCTCTAGGCGGCCTCTGCTTCCCCATGTGGCATACAACATGGCGGCCACCGCTTGTCACCTAGAGGACATCTCCAACACACCAGACCCGAAGACCAACGAGCGGCAAAATAAGGTGAAGCAGCTTGTCCGTGTCGCCCTCATGCAGCAGGCCGAGAGTTCAGCCTCTCGGCGCCACGCCGCGCTCTCCCAGCTGTCCCAGACAACGGCCACTATGAACGGAGGGTGCTTCAATTCTCATACCCTACAGGTGGTGGGAAGCAGCGGCGATACCTCTGTCAATAGCTCCGACCGACCGTGAACCAGGGGCGCTAAGCCTTGACAGGAGCAAAGACGTGACCTTTCTCCTTAGCGTCCCCCACACACCACTAGATCAGTGATGACCACGACGTCCATGACACCATCGAGGCCAGAAGCCATGCTTAGACACAGTCCCGTACCCCTAAGCGATGGGGCGAGGGCCTCACCCGGATCACTTCGGCCCTCTGGTGTTCGGGGCAGTGATCCAGGCGGCCCCTTACCCCAAGCGCCTCTGGACACCAGTGCACATCTCCATGTACAATGGCAAAACCAACCCAGACCATTGGCTAGAGGACTATCGCCTTGCCATGAAGGCTGGGGTCAGGCGACGACTTTGTCGTCCAGTACCTTTCTCTGCTTCTATCAAGCTCAACCCGGGCTTGGCTCGAGCAGCTTGAGCCTGGCAGCATCTGCTGCTAGGGTGACCTCCGTTCGGTCTTCATCGGCCACTTCTAGGGTACCTACACCTACCTAGGGAACTCCTAGGATCTCCACAACTATAGGCAGACGACCGACAAGACCCTTCGGGAGTACATTCAGCGCTTCTCCAAAAAGCGCAATGAGCTCCCAAACATCACCGACACCGACATGATCAACGCCTTCATCTACGGCATGACCTGTGGGGCACTCATTCACATGCTCAGTTGCGGGACCCCAAGCATGATGCGGGAACTCCTGGACGTCACCACCCAGTACGCCATCGGTGAGGAGGCCATCCATGCCAACTTCAGCGGGAAAGCCAAGGCCACCGGCCACCTCAGTGGTGGTGACAGCACCGACGATCTCACCTCATCTCAGCGATGCCGTAACAGGCAGAACAAGGACCGAAAGCTCCATGGGGAGGTGATGGTCGCCGTGGCCGACCGCATCGCCAAACCTCAACCCTGTGGGCGCGCTGCATGCCCAAAACACTTTGAGAAGGCACTCAAGTCCTCCTACCTGTTCCACAGGGGGCAAGTGAAGCATCTCCTCAAGGACTGCGCTACCATGAAGGGCTACATCTGTAGCACCCTTGGCCAACAGGGCAAGGCCCAGAAGCCTGCCCCCAAGGCCGGTGACCCGGCGGACTGTGCCTAGGAGGAAGACAACGAGTTACCCGAGGGTGAGCGCTGCCTTATGATCTTTGGGGGCACCTAGGCATATGAATCTTGCTAGCAGCGCTGCATCACCTAGATGGCCATCACCTTTGACCAGCAGGATCATCCCGATTGCGTCCCTCATCCGGGGTGCTACCCGCTCGTGGTCAACCCGATCGTGGGCACCACGCGCCTCACCAAGGTGATGATGGACGGGGATAGTAGCCTCAACATACTCTATGCCAGTACCCTCAACAAGATGGGCATCCCATAGAGTAGCCTGCACCCCAGCAAGACGCCATACTACGGGATCATGCCGGGGAAGGAAGCTATGCCCCTCGGGCGCATCCTGCTCAACGTCACCTTTGGCCAGCTGGACATCTTTCACAAGGAGCCGCTCACCTTCAAGGTCATTGACTTCCTCAGTGTCTACCATGCCCTCCTCGGTCGATCGTGCTTCACCAAGTTCATGGCCATCCCCAACGACACCTACCTCAAGCTCAAGATGCCTAGCCCGAACGGGGTCATCACCGTCGAGGGCAGCTTCGAGCAGGCCTACTACTGCAAGCAAGACTGCATCACCCAAGCGGCCACGCTTGCCGCCCCCTGTGCTCTTGACAGCCCTGGCCGTGACGTAGGAAGGGCACTGGTGAAGGAAGCAACCAAGGCAGCAGTGGTGCTCGACCAACCGAGCATCGGCAAGGCGGTCAAGACCTCTGGCGGCAGCGGTGGCTCGACCAGCCCCTCTATCCAGGTGCTCAGCCCCCTAGAAGGGGTTGACCTGATCGAGGTGCGTTTCGACCTTTCCCCATGAGGAAAGGCCATCACCGAGCCATCTGCCCAGAAGTGCTGTCTCCCGAGCCAAGGCCCGCCTGCCGACCTCTCTAACAACAAAAACTAAGATAAGTCCCATCTCCCTGACCCTCTTGCTTCTCTTGCTTCAGTCATTGTCTCCTTTAACTCAAGCGATCCCACTGGAAGCTCAGTAGCATCATAGGATCGACTAAGCTAACCACCAGCTGACCTTTTCTGAAGGGGGACCACTGGAGAAGGCCCCCCGAGTGAGGCGTGGATGGGACGGATAGCATAGGAGGAGAAGGTGAAAGATTGGTAAGGCGCTAATGGAGCGGCCTCGACTATCGCATTACCAGCTACATCCTCTTTCCCCTCTCTTGTGTCCATTCCGTTTTTCTTTGTAGCTATCTGCCTATCGCTCGATCCTTCATCTGATCATTCCATCCCACCGCATGCCGATCCGAGGGCCCCCAGAAGGGGCATTGCCGAGGGTTCAAGGCTGGCCCACTGGGCTTCAAGGTAGCCCAAAGCAACTAAAAGTGAGGGGGACATTTGGGAGACAAGCCCCGTAGCTATAGGCAGGGCACCTAGAAGCGCCTTGACCGTTTGGATGAATGATGTCTGAGTACTGACTTGAGCCGCTTGTGGTGACCCAATAAGGGAGGCAGCGAGCCCCCAAGTACCGATAGATGGGCACAGGAACTATACGAGTGGCTCGGTCAGGAAGTCGAGGATCTCCTCTCTAGGGGACATGACCGGGGCACGGAACGACCGTAAACCCGAGGTTCTCATGGACTTACCCTCTAGCATCATGGGCGCGGTGATCTTGGCCAACGAGGCCATTATTGTAACAGCCCAACCCAACGAGGGATCAGCACCATCTTCGCTCAGCCTCGATAGTCGAGCACCATTCATCGCACTAGTGGAGAAGGCCCTACGCAGGGCATAGCACTCTCGCCAATAGAAGTCATCCCCACCAAGGTGGGTTTGGCCACCAGAAGATCAAATTCAGCCCTTCATCGCCATCATGCTAGGTGAGGCCATGAAGGGCTCGGGGGCTCCTGACGAGATCCTAACATATATGTATGTTAAGCCTCGGGTCCAACAGTTCCCGAACGAAGAAGACCAACCGACCGATCGACCCTTTTAGGATCGCATAGGGGCTCGGGGGCTATGCTCTTCGAGCACGCTCATGCGTACCCTTTAGCAAAGAGATCCAGCCAAGCCTGACTCGACCGCAGCTTTTGCCTGGGGCTCAGAGGTTTTCCCGAGCCTTGGGCTCCTGATCTACGGCACCTCTGGGACCGGCCCTTGGCTCCTGCCCGGCTATCGATGCTAGCCAAGGCCCAGGCACAACAAGACAAGCCCTAGGCTACCAATGCCCGGGGGCTCCCTGGCTCCACTCCCTAGGCATGCCTCTACCTCCTGCTCCTCCAACAGGGTCACGTCCGGGGTGTGACATAAGAAGACAAAGCTTTCCGTGGCCTTCGAGGGCTCAGGGGCTTCCGAGCCCACACGTCAACCCCTGGAGCCGACCTCCTTCGCCACCAAGAAGACTCTAGAATGCCTCACCCGGGGGAGGTTGGTCTAAGCTGACACCATCTGACACACAGAGTGTCAGAATAGAGCAGCCGAATGATGCACAGGCTTCTTTGGCTCCAAGACACCTCAACGGTCCATAGTGCATTGCTGCAAGACCCTCCTGAACTTCAACGCATGTAGACCGTAGACTAGAACCCCTAAACCGCCATGTACCTGACCTATCTTGTTATATAAGCGATAAGGTCGGGCCTAGGAGGGAGGAGGATCCTGATTCAATCACCAGACACTCCATTTCATTCCATCCGCCTCCTCTGCACCAAGAGTAAGGCAACCCAGAGAGGGGCACCAAGAGCCTCTCCTCCACCGCATCCTGTCGTCTCCTTCCTCTCCGATGAGGGGGAGACTCTACCGGCGGTGAGGCAACCTTAGAATTAGCACCAAGCTAACCTCCTACCAAATCTTCTTCCTTTACACTCTGTTATAACCCTCTAGATTTTGGGTGCTCTTGAGTATAAGGATCACCAGCTGCTGGGCATAGGGACTGAATTGGCCCAAACCAGGATAAACTGTTGCATCTTCTCTGTGTGATTCTTGTGCTCTTGAGTCCACCCGATCCACCGGAGACCTCATACTCTGACACTGACTCAAACAACATGCTTGCCATGGTTTTGACCCCGCGATACCAGCTTTCCCATAGCAACATGACTCCCAGGGCACAAGATCACGGGGAGAGACATGGATGTTGTACTAGCTCAAGGATGCCTCAACGGGCACCCATGGGCTTTCACGAGCACCACCGGGGCATGGGCAGAGAGCCATGGAGTCAGGAGAAAACTATCTCGCCCAAGATGGGGTTGCCTGACTCCATGGTGCGTGTGCACCACGGGTATATGCTCCCCTGCTCGTAAGTCTCCTTCTAGCACTAGTTGTTGGAAGGAACAACATCGGCCATCAGCCAACACGATTGAAGGGTCGAGATGGCGGACTAGAGGGGGGGTGAATAGTCCTTTCTAAAACTAAAACGTGTTGGCAAACCGAAACAAATGCGGAATTAAAACTATCGGTTTAGCCAAGACTACACCCCTCTATCTAAGTTCACAAGCACCTCACAAAGATCCTAATTATGTAACTAAGGTGCTTTCCTTAGCAAGAGCTCTCCTAAACAATTCTAGAGCAAGGTCACACAAACCTATGCACTAGTACTTTAGCAAGCACGGGGGAGCTCCTACACAACTAGTAAGCAAAAGCACAAAGCCAACTAAGCTCACTAGCAAAGCTCAATAGCAAGGCAACTAATGCCAAACTAGAGAGCGCAAATTACTTAGCTACACAAACTAAGCAATGTGACTAACAAGGTTACACAAACCAAATTAGCCACGCAACGGGTGCTACTTCTATGCTACACAAGCAAGGAGGTAACTAGCTAGCTACACAAGCAAACTAGTTAGGAGAGCAACAACACAAGCACAATATATAAGTGAAAGTAATACAAGCTTGTGTATCGAAAGCAAACCACCGAGAAGATATACACAATGTTGACACGGCGGTTTTTCACCGAGGTTCACTTGGTTGCCACCAAGCTAGTCCCCGTTGTGGCGATACACCCACTTGATGGATCACGAGCTAATTGACTATCAAGAGTCAAACCCTCAGCGGGTGCCGCACATCCACTCTCAAGATGGGGATCCTCCAAGCCACGAGCTTTACTAGAGTTGCTCTTCGCGATCCCCGCGGGGTGAGCACAATCCCCCTCACAAATCCTCTCCGGAGCCTCGCACAATCTTCTTGCGAGCTTTGACGGAGCCACAAGCCACCAAGCCGTCTAGGAGGTGGCAACCTCCAAGAGTAACAAGCACCACTGGCTTGCAACACGAACACCTAGTGCCACTCGATGCAACCTCACGATGCAATCGCACTAGAATCGCTCTCTCACTCGATCCGATGAACACTATCAAGCATGAGTGAGTTAGAGGGCTTCCAAGCACTACCACATAAGCCACTAAGGCCAAAGTGTGCTCAGCTACCGGCCAAGACCGGCCAATGGGCTATTTATAAGCCCCTCCATGAAAATAGCCGTTGTACCCCTTCACTGGGCACAACACGCGTTGACCGGACGCTCCGGTCAGGGTGACCGGACGCGTCCGGTCACTACAGGACAAGCGAAAATAGTTCGCGTCCGAACTAGCCGTTAGAAACTTGATTCAGCATCAGTCGCGCTGACCGAACGCGCTGGTCCAACTGACCGGACGCTCCGGTCGCGCAACGGCTCTTTCACGAAGCACCGACCGGACGCACCGGTCCAACTGACCGGACGCGCTGGTCACGACCGGACGCACCGGTCCCGTAACTGACCGGACGCGCTGGTCAAGTCTGAGTCACGCACAACGAAATAGTGACCGGACGCGCTGTTAGAACTGACCAGACGCCACAGTGCCAGCGTCCGGTGAGAGTCCAGTAAGCTCCCTGATCGACCGGACGCGTCCGGTCGACTGTGACCGGACGCGCCACGCGTCCGATCATCAAACTGAAAAACGCGCACACGCTGAACACTGACCGGACGCGTCCGGTCAAACACAGACCGCGTCTGGTGCAGCGTCCGGTCACCTCTGTGACCTCCGTTCGCCTTCGTTTCTTTTCCGACTTCCGGCGCAGTAGAAAATAGGCATTTCGCTTTCCCAAAATGCGCCGAATCCCGCCTCGCAAGTTCGGCGGGAGGGAGAGAGAGACCCAAACCCCTCTCTACCGCTTAAACTCCACTGCCTTCGCAAATGTGCCAACACCAACAAGTGTTCACCACTTTGTGCACATGTGTTAGCATTTTCACAATCATTTTACCGAAGGAGTTAACCACTCAACTTGCCACGCCACTCGATCCTAGCAACGATGCATAGTTAGATCACTCGAGTGGCACTAGATAACCGATATGCAAACAAGTTTGCCCCTCTTGATAGTACGGCCATCTATCCTAAACCCGGTCATCAACTTCTCTACACACCTATGACCGGTGAAATGGAAATGCCCTAGGTTATACCTTTGCCTTGCGCATTCCACTTCATCTCCTCCGACGTTGATGCAACACATGCACCAACCATATCACAAATGATATGATCCACTTCATATCATCATGTGACCTTGGTCCATCGATCTTGACCTCACTTGCTCTTCACCATTGCGTCGGTTCATCGGTGCCAAGTCTTGCTCAAGCTTCACCGCCTCACGGTCCATCGCTCCAAAGCCTCCGACTTGCCCTTCACACTTGCAACTGGTCCGTCGAGCCAAGCCTCATCTTAATCTTTGCCACCTTGGCCACATGACTCCATGTCATGTCTCATATGCAATGAGCTCCTTCATGACATCATTACCTGTGGACTAATTTCCTGTGTATCTCACTTTAAACACAATTAGTCCACCTAAGGTTGTCACTCAATTACCAAAACCAAACAAGGACCTTTCAACGATCGACCCCCAGCGGGTTGCATGCTTGAAACTTTCCATAGGAGAAACCTCTCTCCTTTTTGCCTCACTCTCTCAGGATTTGGCCTTTTAGGAAGGCTAAAAGCAATTCGTAGACATGGTTGGAGGTGGTTCAAATGGTAGGAAGGCCCTTATTTATAGACCCAAGGGTGGACTGAGTAGCCTAAGACCCCGTAAGGGGTCAAGCACTCACATGCCCACATGAGGTTAGGGAAATCAAGATCTTCCCAAAGGTGGAGCCGGTACAGCATCAACGAGACCACTCGGCCCTGTCTAGATCACGTGCCCTAATACGTAGCACACTGACATAGCCAGGCTCAGCAGTCACGTACCGCACTGTCAAGGCTTCCTGGCGGGACAGGATGTAACAGCCACCTATCGCAATGAACGCACTAGCCCTCAAGGGGTCAAGCGCTGGAGCTCAGGCCAGCAACGACTATGAATCTGCATTCAACACACGGGAATATCAATGCTTTCACGATCACTTTGTGATCGCAAAAATGCTTGGGGGCTACTGTTAGGGTTATGATACCCCAGGTATCTCAAGACACCAATTAGTAGCCGCTCGGGCAGCCCACGGTACACCAGCTAGTGTAAGCCCAAACGATCAAGGCCTAGCTGAGCTATGTGGACCTGGGCCAAACACTAAGGCAAGGGCTGGCCACGACCTCTTCCCTCTGCCTTCACCACACGCCGCGCAACTCTTCATGACCTCTCCTCCGTCCTAACCCCTAGGAGGGATAGGGAGAGATCGATCTCTGCCAAGCGTGTCTACTCTGATAAGAGCAGGCACGCTGCACTGACCCCACAAGGTCTGAGGAGATAGCAGTCCCCTTAGATTGGTCCGACGCCATCCCTACGCCATGCCTCATAGATAAGACAACACCACCAAGCGGTGACGGCCAGTATGGTGACCCACCGTCCAAATATGGCCTGAGGAGATGGATGTACGACTCTACCCACTAAGGGATGGGATTCACGACGGCAGCCTTGACTTTAGAGTCCATCTAAGCCAACAAAGGCCATGACCCTAGATCTTGGGATCATGGCCACTAGCTCCACAAGCAGCAAGATGATCTCTAGGGGCGGCTACCAACTCCTGCACGACACCCTCGGGAGGTCAGGAGGCGATGACGAAGACCATGGCGAGACCACATCGCGTAGGATGGCTGGCGAACCACCACCATACCCACAGTGCTATCACAACTAGCATAGTAGCACCATGCCACACCATGTCATGATGTGGGCACAAGACCATGACGACAAACACGCTCGGACATGCACTACACCAAGACAAGATGGCATTTCTTGCAAGCCAAGTTAACTAGGTTCCCTCCCTCAGGCTCATGGCCCCTCGGTCGGGAGAACCTCCCTCTTTGCGTGTGACCTGGCCCCGAACTCTATATAAGGGCAGCCAGGGCACCCTTCCATGGCATCGGACTCTCAAAAACTCTCATTCTGGTAGTTTATCTCCCAGCTCTAGCTCTCCTACCTCTTCCACCATTCTTGCACCCCCCATTGTAAGAACTTCATAGCATTCAAGTGAGGAACACACACTCAATCATCTCTGAGACTAGACGTAGGGCTCCGGCCTAAATCAGTATAACTCCTCATGTCTTTTGCATGCTACCATCGTCTTCCTAGAGCAGCATGACATTCATATAAATTCACTAGTCTGTCGACAAAACACCAACATTTCTCCATACATCATTCAGAGCCTAGCCTCCTATCGTCGTCATCCTCTTCATTAGATTGGAGCCAGACGCAAACCACCGGTGTTGAATCCTCCACGACGTCGCCGCCTCCTCGCGTGCGTGCGTGCCATGCGATGACATGAACGGCGCCTGATGGCCATGGTAAGATTGTTGACGCCTTAGGCCAGCCCCAACGTGGTGGCTTCATTTGTGGCTCTGCCAGGCCAACTATGTTTCGATGTCAGAGTATGTAAAAGTTGGGTGCTCTATACGTGTCAGCATGGCTTGCAGAGGCTGTTGTGACCTCATGAGAGAGACTCAACAAGAGAGTGGGGAAAAAGTGTTGTCAACTTTTAGACTATTGTAGAGTTGAAATCATTTGGTTTCAACTTTGCAAGGGTGGCTCCAAGGTGGGATTCTCCACCTCTCTAGCAAATGCTGAAACGTGTGTGTGTGTGTGTGTTTTGAAAAAAAGAGTACCATATGGCCTATGGCCTATGCTGACCTGCTAATTGAGTTACTAGGGAATGTTAATGGTGAGTTCAAATATGTACAAAACTAAAGTATTGTGCATAAGCTTATTATTGGCCTATTTAGATTCTCATGTCTAAAATTTAGTTGACTAAAGTTGAGGACTAAAACTTCTTGTGTGGTCTAAAGTTTTGTGAGATGATGTAAACTTTAGATAAGACTTTTAGACCTCCTATTTGGAGCCTCAAGAGCTAACGTGGTCTAAAATTTTTAATGGCTAAATTTTAGACCATGAGATCTAAATAGACCTATATTCCTTTTGATATAAAGATGGAAATCTATTACAGTGCAGACACAAGTAGTATACTGATTTTTTTAGTCTTGCCAAGCACAGTTGCATCCGACAGCAACCCACCCTCGTTCTCTCATTCTTTGCGTTCATTAGAGCATCTCCAAGAGTTTCCTAAATCCCTTCCTAATCCTTGGTTTTTAGCAAGATAAGAAAAAATCCCTCTCCAACATCTCTTAATCCATCATCCTAATCTTTTAGAACTTAAGAAAAGTCACCCTGTTCCGCGTAAAGTTACGCGCTTCCAAGTCACGCGTATCTTCTCTCCCCTCACGTGTTTGTCGCCCAATCTAAAGATGGAAGGGTGTGGAAAGAATAAAGAGTAGGAAAGGGTCTCTGGTGCAAATGTACAAGAGAGAAGAAATATACAAAAGTGGTTAGGATAATTTAGAAATAGTCTTCTATATTTTAAGAATGGATTATTAGAAACTCTTGGAGATGACCTTCTTTGTTCCTTCCAATACTTTTTTAGGAATGGTAAAACTCTATGTTTTTGGGAAGAAATTATTAGGTACTCTTAGATGCTCTTATGTGTGTGAAACCAGCTTTTATGTGCATCGGTTTTTTGAAGTGATATTATGTAACCATTATTATTATATTTATGTTTATTACTCTCTACATTCCAAATTATAAATCGACTTTTATGTCTAGATTTTGCTATATATCTAGATATAGCATATATCGAAGTGCATAGCAAAAGTTATGTGCTTAAAAAGTCAAAATGACTAATAATTTGAATGGAGAGGGTATTTTTTGTACAATTTTCATTATCGTAAACATGTTATTCATTTCTTTGGTTAGTAATTAGGAATGAAATTTTCAGAAATAGCGACAATACTCAATCGTGCTTTAGATAGGTCAAATATTATTTTTGAGACCAGCTTACTTACCAGTCTTACTTAGAATCACTACAAAAACTGATTGTTTTGTTTTTTGGTGGTTATTTGCAATTTTCAGATCCCTATCAAATCTTTAAAATACACACCAAATCCAGAGTGGTTGAATACTAATAAATAAATAGATTTGGGGATTTGCTAGACTAACCTATCTGCTATCCTCGGATCAACTGCAGCAGCAATTCGTGCTAGCGTCATGTGCTTCCGCAAGGTGTGCGTGCGGCGATGTGCTAGACTGGATTGCGGTTACGCTCGATCATTGCTCGTGACCTTATCCTTGCTGGTAGCAGTCTAGCGTCATGGCTTCAATTCAGGAATGCACGTGAAAGTAACCAAACAATGATATTTTTTTCCATAGTTTAAGTTTCATGGAATTGTATAAGACCATGTGTATAATCCGAAAAACCCTTATGTATAACAAAGCATAATAAATTCATGTCTCGCCTCAACCATCTAATTTATGATTTGCTTAAGTAGGTCTTGGAGTTCTCCAAGGATATTATCTCCACATTCATTTGCACTGCTCTTCAAAATATCCACCAAACCTCACTAGTGTTGATAGCTGTGCATGATAGATAATAAGTTTACTTATTAATTTTGCCATGTAGTCTACAAAATATACATAGAGAATATATATATGCTCACAGGGTTGATCACTAGCAATCTTACGCCATCCTACGACCGCAAGAAACTGTATACAAGGAAACCTGCCAATTTCCTTGAGAAGGGCATGTGTTTATTTGTTGTAGATAAATCAAATGACTATTTGGTAAGAAAAAAGAAACATAGTATGAGTTATTAACAGTTAAAAGTTTTTGGAACCCATGTTGGTAATTCACTATGCTAGTAATAAATATTGTCATTCCACGCAGGATTGGCCAATTTTAATGACGAGATTGAAACTATTGGAAATATTATGTAATCTAGTTATATATGGCATGCTTGGATCATTACCCTTGTACCTTGGATTTGAAGGAAGTAGATCCATAATGTACACGGTTCTGTTACCCCTGTCCATTATGTATAAAGTGTAGAGCCTATCTCAATAATATAACAGTAGAGAGCCTAAAAACAAACACCAAGACTATAAGTGCAAAATAAAATATAAATTTTTGGAGGAGTTTACAGAACTGCAATCTTTAATATCGTACTCATGTCAGGCCAGCATTCAAACAATTTTGTCAGTTCTTTGTAGTCACCACCGCAGATCTTGTCCAAACTGAGATACAGACGATTGACTTTGTAAAATTTATAATTATTTGATTAATTATATAATTATATACACAACAAGAGAACAATTATATCCACTTACATAGAACTAGAGGTCCATGAAGTGGTATTTGTCTTCCTCCAACAATCAGGCTTCGTTACACACAACCGTTCAAACAATCATATTGAAGCAATCACGATCCATGGATTTTTTTACATCTAAAGAATCTCTAATTGTTCTAAAACTTAAAGGAATTGGATATGATTCGTAAAATTAACACGATCACGGAGAGAGCGGCATCGTCGGCTCACAAACTCTGCTGTATAGACCTTCTCGTGATGCGGCTAAGATAATGCTTTATATCGGCAGAAAGAAATCTCCGATATCCTTTTCTTTTGTGTGACAATAAATCCACAAATAATTCCGCCGCATCTCCATACCATTCTGTACACATGGGGTAATACTGTGTGTCTTGAAAAATCTCTCATAAAACCTTAAAACAAAATATGTTATACTCACCATATAAACATTTATGGCTTTACGACCATTCCACGCAGACATATACTGTAAATAAGATATCCACTTGAGTGTCTGTGGCAAGATTCACCATCAGTAACATATAGAAATAGTTAAATCATAGGTATTATTATTGCAAGTGACGGTGACTCTGAGTTAGTTACCCATATATGTCATCGGCAATGTTTTTTCATGAATGAATTTCTATTTGGGTATTATTATTGCAAGCGACGGTGACTCTGAGTTAGTTACCCATTTATGTCATCAATAATATTTTTTCACTGATGAATTTCTATTTGGATATTATTATTGCAAGCGACGGTGACTCTGAGTTAGTTACCAATCTATGTCATCTATAATATTTTTTCATGGATGAATTTCCATTTGAAGATATCCTTGTTCCAACAAGGACTATATATATTCACTGTAGCCATGTACTACAAGTTAAATCCAAGAGTTTGCTTGGCATTCATCAGCACTGGTGTGTCTTTACACCACTATTCAACAGATCTAGAGTCAATCATGATAAGAGTCTTATTCTACTGATTGAAAACATAAAACACATATTTTCGAATGTGTAGCCATGGCAAAAGAAACTATAAATATGGTAGTGATTAGAATAATATATATAGGAAACAAGTAACAAAAGCAGGAGTAAGAGACTTACGTATCTACACTATGCTAAGTTGTATTTCATATTCTCACATAAACCAATCGCAACAACCATTTCTTTCACATTTCTGGCATCATGCTAGGGATGACAACTTAGTAATAAGTGATGCTAAGAAATGTCAACAAGCATTTCTAGCGCCGTTGCCGGGGAGGGGCACATGGCTAAGAGAATTGACCAAATAAATACTTATTGATAAAATCATGACCTTTGCTTTAGCAGGTTTACCCTTGTTTACCTTTGTTTATATCATTATAGGGTATTGCAGGATTGGTTGTGATTTACCAACAATTTCAATCAAACAGAATCAAGAGAAAGCTCAACACCAGTTTCTGAAGCTATGGCTGACAAGACTCTGCGTGTGTTCTCTGCTCCAAGCACCGAGAACATTCGCACTAGACCAACACTTAGAACTACCGACCTCGAGTTTGAGCTCAAGCCAAGCCTTATTAATATGGTGCATGCTACCCCATTCAGCGGAAAGACACATGAAGATGCTAGTGCTCATCTTCAGAATTTCCTAGAGATAAGTAGCACGGTCGTCATTAAGGATGTTGCTCAAGACATCATACTACTTCACTTGTTTCCATTCTCACTTGTGGGAAGGGCGAAGCAGTGGTTCTACACCAACAAAGATAACATCAACACGTGGGCAAAGTGTTCAAAGGCCTTCCTAGAAAAGTTCTTCCCTGTAGGAAAGATCAATGCCTTAAGAGGAAAGATCTCAAACTTCCAACAACAGAAAGGAGAAACCATTCCAGAAGCATGGGAACATTTCCAAAAATATATTTCAGATTGTCCTCACCATGGAATGGAAGATTAGTTGCTCATGCAAAGTTTCTATCATGGATTAACTCAGAAAGCTCATGAACAACTTGACGCCGCTGCTGGAGGATCATTTATGTCACTCACTCTTGGAAAAGATGAAACTCTTATGGAAAAGATAGCCTCTAATAAAGGCTGGTCATCATGCAACATTCAATCATATAATAAGAGCGAAAAAGTACCAGAAGAAGTTTGTACACTGTTAACCAAGATGGACGTCTTGTTGAATTGGCTTGAACAGCGAGCCAATTACAAGAAAGATCAACAACCCATTCAAAATGCATTCAATGCTCAAAATACATGCGGAGAATATTTGGAGGTTGAATTATCTGAATATCAAGAAGATGCAAACATTGTCATCAAAAATTCTACTCCACAACAACAAGGACAAGGATGGAGGCAATAACAATAATGGTCAAATTACCTAGGTAATTATTATAATTCTTCCAACTCCAAGCAACCATCCTTGAGAGATTTAATCTTAGAACAAGTTAGGATTAATGAGAATATTTCTAAAAAGCTTGCTTTTAATGATAAGGTCCTAGAAAACATAAACACTAAAATGGATAGTTTTTCTTCTGCCATAAAAGACCAACTTAGCTATAAAAAAGATAGAATCTCAATTAGCTCAGTTGGCTGTTGCTCTACCTGTTGCCACTAACCTTGAAAATGTCAACACCTAACCACAAGAGGTGACAAGTCTACTCGTGATCCGCCATATCCAACAAGGATAGGTAAGACACCAGTGGTATTGCAGGAAGAGGAGGAGAAGAACGATGAAGTTGAATAAATTGAGCCACAAGCACAGGAGATGATGCAAGATTTTTATGACATGACTCCTACCATTTCTATGTAGGAATCGAAAGGTTAAAATGGATGAGCAGTTTGGTAAGTTTGTAGAGGTAATTCAAAAGTTATACATCAATATTCCGTTGCTAGATGCCATATAGGTACCTACCTACGCGAAATATCTCTGAGACATCCTCAATAATAAAAGACCACTGCCTACCACTAAGGTAATCAAGTTAATAGAGGAATGTAGTGTGGCCATCCTGAACACTTCACTGTCAAGAAGAAGGATCCAGGATGTCCCACTATTGATTGCTAGATAGGAAACCAAAACTTTGAAAATCCACTATGCGATCTTGGAGCAAGTGTCTGTGTCATGCCCAAAAAGATCTTCGACAAGCTCAACTACTCAATGCTCACAACAACATCGATGTGTTTGCAATTAGCCGACCAATCGGTACGCTACCCTGCAGGAATCACCGAGAATATTCCGGTAAAAATATGAAACTTTTTCGTTCATGTGGATTTTGTAGTACTTGATATGCAGGAGGACATGAAGACACCCCTCATTCTTGGGAGACCCTTCCAGAGCAATACAAATGCTCACATTGATGTCGAAGCCGGAGAAATTACTCGCTTTCAAGCCAAGACCAGAACAATGCTCTAATTCGGAATGGCATGAGAAACAAGTATCAAGGTCTCCATCTCCGAGACCTAGGGATATACCCAAAGAATAAACCCAAACGGAGCAGTCCAGTTCGGTGGACTTAAAATTTTGAACCCTCGCTAGGGGGTAACTTGGTAGTTATCCATAATTACTTTTCACGTTATATTTTGGTATGTTTACTTTTCAATACTTGCATTAGAAAATGAAACAAAAAAAATTCTCATCATGGCATTATAAAAATTCAAGCCCCATGTAAATAATTTTTATGAAGTAAAAACCCGTAAGAAATATTTACCGTGGAGGCGTAAAAATTAAAAATACCATCATTCATTTTCTTATATTTCATAGTTACAAAAGTATTTTTGCATTGCATTTTTATATATGTATACGGTAGAAATACGGGAGACATGTGGGACCCACTCAACCACCACCCATCACCTCCATCTCCACTCAACCTCCAGTATTCACCTCCATTCCCACTCAACTCCATTCTGTCCTATCTCCACCGAAAGAAGCACCGACGGAGCTGATATTTTGGTTGAGGGTGAAGTAAAAAAGCAACAGGAGAAGGATGAGGCCATTTGGCCACCTGGTGGGGCCGACCAGTCCCACCACTAGGCCGGTCAGCCTGCTGCTTCCCCCTCTATAAATCCCATTCCTTCCTTGCTGCTCTCGGCCTCCAACACAACACAATTCCAGCTCCTGAGCTCAAGATTCTAGTTTCAAATTTCGTAGTTGATTTTCCTTTGGAAGAACAAGTGTTGGAGTACGAAAGAGTGAGAAAGTTTGAGTGAGGAAGTAGTGCTAAAATCTTAAGAGAAAGATAGAGAGGTGTTGCTAAAATTTGAGCAAGGAAAATAGAATTTAAGAGTGGTATTGCTGTCCAATTTAAGAGACGAATTTAAAAAGAATTAGGGTAGAAGTCATGCCACAATCTTGAGTAGAATATTCACTAGGCAATCTCAGACATCTGACCCTCGAACGAATAACCTCTGGACGGCTAACCAATAACACATTCATTTCCCTAATCCCTTTCCATGAGTTATGTTTCTTTTGTCTATTTTGCAGGATGAACAAGTTCGTCGAAAAACACAAGTGTGCGGTGTCATTCCGTTCAACAAGAAGTTCGTCGTCCCGAGCAAGCACCGACATGGAGGTCGATCCTCCATCTCCTGCTGTTGGAGCATCGTCACTATCAACCCCTACAGAGAGGAACGTTCCTCTGCAAGAGAAGCAGCTCAAGCTTTGGGATGATAGAGAGAAGAACATCTACAAGAAGCTAAAGACCCGGGATTTTGTCCTCACTCCTGCCTATGATCCAGCCCTGCTGCAAGCCACAGGTATGACCACTGAATTTGAACTTATTTTAAGACCGTAGGATGGGAGGATGCTTGGGAAATTGATGAGCCAGGGTGTAAGCTTTTGACTATGTAGTTTTTATGCACATTGCAACCCACCAATTCGAAAGTCTCATTTAGGCTTTTTGGGAAAGAATTTTCTATTCCCTGAAAAAACTATAGTGAGCTTCTTGGATTTCACTCAGTGCATAATTGATGTAAACTCTGCTATACAAGACTTTGATAGGAATAAGTTTTAGAGGGAGATTTCAAAAGAAGTTGTTTGCTGCCGCCCTCACACCAATGAAATTCACCACCCTACTTTGCGATTCATGCACAAATGGCTAGTATTTTCTCTTTTTCCTAGAAGTGATTTCCTCACAGTTAGGAACAATGAACTGAAACTGCTCTATGCCATGATCAAAAGGACGAAGGTCTCACCCATAAAATTCATGATGATACAATGGTCAGAAATTCCTGATCTTAAGAGAGATGTTGGGTGCACATCCTTGGTTACCCGCATAGCTAGAAAATTGGGTCTACTAGAAAATGCTTCTGTTACTTACATTGACGTTCTCTATTGGCTTATTGATTATGGCTATTTTAACCATGCACACAAGTTAAAAAAGGGTAAGGAGGGGAATTTAGTCATGATGTATACGGATTATACAACTGAGTTCCCATTACCAGACTGGAACCTCGGTCTGTATGCAGTGGATTCATTTGTCTTTGATTTGTAGAAAAAGGAGGAAGCACCTTGCAGGAGTGCCTCTGCGAGGATCACTCAGAATCCGCAGCCTCGGTACTACAGAGATAACCCCATTCCAGAAGGGCCTGCCTTCACCAACTACATAGGATTTGATCAAGCAGGACCTTCCCACGTGTACCCTCCTAAGCATGCAGGCTGGGACCAGCCGGGATCTTCCCGTATGCACCAACCTAGACATGCTAGGTGGGAGCACCCTTCTCCGCATTATTTAGAGAGTTCCTGGCATTAGGGCTCAAGCGGGTAATGGCAGGATGGCAACTTCGACTACTATCAGTAGCAGTCATATGAGGAGGTCTCCGGTGGCTACCAGGGAGGACGTATGTCCTTCTCGGCTCATGGCTTCCATGACCACCCCATGGGCTATCATGATCAAGACATGGACCTCCATCCGACGCCCATGGGTTACCATGAGCAATAGATGGAACATGCTCGTTTCGACACTAGGCTCACCACCATCGAGGAAGTGCAGCAGGAGATCTGGAACACTCTTCACCAACATTCCCAGTGGCAAGAAGAAGCAGGACAACGCTTCGTCGCAATCTAGTAGCACCAGGAGTAGGAGAACAACAATTGGAACTACTTGTTTGGCCATCTCCACATTCACCACCCGCCTCGCTGAAGAACCATAGCAACATCTAGCTTGGGGAAGGAGCCCTTGTTATCTAAGGTAAGTTTTTCTTTCTTGTATTTTATTTTCTATTATTTTCAAGTTTGTTATATATTAAAAAAATATAAAACCAAGAAAACAAAATAAAAATTTGCTATTATTTTTTATATATTAGTATGTGCTTTATTTATTAAAAAAGAAGTGTGTGTATATAGTTTGCTTTAAGTTTGTAAAGTGTGATTTACTTTCTTATTTTTAAGAGTCAAGTAAATAAATAGAACTTGAAGATGATCTCATATAATGGAAATAATGAATAGTTGCTCTGTTATAATTTCTTTCAAGTACCTAGTTTTCAGCCTTGAATTCTCCTGAGTTTTGGATGAAATTGATTTAACATGAGAATTTGCTCTAAACTTGAAACTCGTGGGTAGCATATGCTTAATCTAAGTCCAGATAATTGACGGATATGATACGAGAAGGTCTGAGCTACTATTTATCTTGTTCTAAGTGACACTTGAATTCTGGAGATTTCTTTTGAAAAAAACATAAAAGTCCAACATGATGAGATCCTGTATGACAAAGCTTGAATTTCTACTAGAGCCAAATATGATATCTAGGCTAGGGAAAACTTCCACTTATATATGTTGCTTGTTTTGCATTGAGTTTAGTCAAGCTTTGTTGATATCTTATGAGAGGTTTGTCATGCTCTAAAAATCAAGATCACATACACACCACCCACATATGCACTACTCTTACACTGGGGGTAGGCACAAAAACATGCTTTCCACTCAGATCCACCCAAAATGTTTTACTCCTACACTAGAAGAAAACACCAAAAATATGTTTCATAGGTTTCCATCAAATAAATGCTCCAAGTTTTTGTTATTATCTCTCAAAAGATTATTGCAGAAAAGAGGCATGGGCTATGCAAAAGTTATTCATAAAAAAAGAGAAGAAAAATAAGCAAAGAAAGAATTGAGAAAAATGGACAAGCATATGAAGAATTAAAATAATGGGTACTTAGATGCCCACCTTGATGAAAAAGAGAGAGATGAATAAGATAGCCCATGTTTTCTTGCAATTGTTTCCAAAAGTTCAAATGAGAGATATTTCTCTAAGGAGCATAGTAGAACTAGGCTAGCCACCATATATTTCCACCATGTTCCACATACATGCATATCTTGATTTGATTGTATGACATAACTCTCTTTGGATCCAAGGTTTGACTTTACAATATATATATTGCAAGTATGCTCTTTCATGCTATCTCTATTCCTATAAGCTCCACATAAGCCTTAGTTGTAGGAAAAGAAAGGCATGACATCACTATTGCCTTGGTAAGGATCCACAAATACCACACATCTTGAGAGATTTGAGAGTGTCATACAATAGAATCTTTGAGTTTCATTTTGAAAACTCATAAAAACTCCAGAACAATGGTTGAACAAAGAACTTGAGACATAGTGCTTGACTTGATCGTTCTATCTTTCAATTGCTCAAGACCCAAGTGAAGGCTATAAGCCCCATGGTTGAAGGTAATATGGGTAAGTTTGAAAGTCAGATCGATGAATTTTAATCTAGAGGAGAATTCTTATTTGAAAGCATGTGTACTTTTGAGGAGTGAAAACATTGATGCAACTCCTGATCCATTGTTAAGATTAGCTTTACTCAGGGAGGAGCAAAGGTTTAGCTTGGGAGAGTTCGTTGACGGTAGTTACCATCCATCATAAACCGCCAACTTAACTTGAATTCATGCATGAAAATGATCACCAACATAGGATTAGGAGTTTAAACTAATAATTTTCATGAGTTTTGGTGAATCTATGCTTTCAGCAGGATTATTCCAGAAAATTGACAAGGGGGATCAAAACGTCAAATAAAATCACGCTTATCCGCAACGAAAACAACTCCAGAAGGTTCCAGAGGACACCAGAAGCCAGGCCACCAAAGCAGACATAGAGGGGATGATAGGTGGGGTAGGCCAACCAACCCCCTGTCTCCACATGTCAGCCCCATCTTCTTACGTCGGTTCTCCACCACCTTTTAGATGCATCTACGCCGTTTATTCAAGTCAGTTTGATCCGAGGTTTAGGATTAATGCTCCGGCCTATATATACCAGCCCCTGCCCCCTCTCTCAGCATCTGCCATAAGTCAAGAGTATTCTAGAAATTATGGTTTCCAGAGAGAAGAGAATATAGCTCTAATTCTTCAAGTTTCTAGTATAGGCTAGCTAGCAAGGTTCAAGTAGAGTTTGGGCTATCGCTCAGGATTTCGGATCTATCGTCTGGAGACTGGTATAACCATTATATCTCTATATTTATGACTTTGTGCTACTTCAATATTATGTTGCTATTTATTATGTTCTTAGTTTGCTCTAGCTGTATGCTTGATATAGTTATGATTGATGATGAATTTATGCATATGTTCACAAAGCTCTTATCTCAGTACTCGAGTGAGTTAAGTGGTCGACATTATGTAAGCACGGTGTTTAGATATTGTTTGTCTGCGGATGCATTCTGCACTCTGGGTCATGTGGTAGATCGTGGATGTGACACTCCCATTGAATCCTATGTAGTCCACTCCCCGTTTGTAGAGCACGTAGAACGTGATTGCGAAAGGAGACAAGCTCTGTTATTGATCTTCCTTAGTAATGTTCCTTATGCATAGATCCAAAGTTAGTTATGCTATAGATGAGAGTGTATATAGTTGGGTGTACAAAAAACTTAGTAAATAAGGAATAATTTAGGAATCTTTTGCTCTTAACGAATCTCCTGCTTAGTCATACTATATTTTATGAGTCTCTATTTCTATCTCTGAATACCATTATTACCTTACACTTATCATTTATTTATCACTTGACTTATCCCTGCCATAGCATAAGAGTGGTTTTATCATAAGTATACATATTTGTTAATGTCTTTATGCCAACATAACCCCATAGCTCCTCCCTATGGATAAATTATAGATAACGATATCTGGCATACTCCCAGGTGAAATGGTATAATGGTATATTATCTGTGTGCTTACAGATACTTATTTTAAATATTATTCCCTCTGAATCTACAAGTGTCATTAAATAATTACCAATAACGTATTTCTGGCATCATGCTAGGGATAACAACTTAGTAATAAGTGATGCTAAGAAATGTCAACAATGGCTGTTTGAATAGTTCCGTGCAACATAGCCTGGTTGATTATAGAAGACAAATACCATTTCATAGACCTCCAGTTCTATGTAAGTTGATATAATTATTCATTTTTATATATAATTGTATAATTAATTAAATAATTATAAATTATAATTTTTTTGCAAAATCAATTGTCCATATCTCAGTTTGGACGGGATCTGCGGTGCAATCACGAGGTAGACGACAAAAACTAGCAAAATTGCTTGAATACTGGCCTAACATTGCCTACGATATTAAAGATTGCAGTACCGTAAGATACGTAAACTTCTCTAAAAACTTATATTTTATTGTACACTTATAATCTGGGTGTTTGTTTACAGATTCTATTGCTATATTATTGAGATAGACTCTACACTTTATTCATAATAGACAAGGGTAACAGAACCTTGTACATTATGGATCCGCTTCCTCCAAATCCAGGGTACACGGGTAATGATCCAAGTTTGCCCTTTATAAATAGATTACATAATATTGCCACTAATTCAATATCAACATGAAATTGGTCAATCTTGCATGTGGAATGACAATATTTATTATTGACATCGTGAATTATCAACATGGGTTCCAAAAACTTTGAACCGGTAATAACTTGTAATATGTTTCATCTTTCTTATCAAATAGGCATTTGATTTATCTAAACAAATAAACACATGCTCTTCTATAGTAAATTGGCAGGCTTCGGTGTATATAGTTTCATGCGGTCATGGGATGACGTAAGATGGCCAATGATCAACCCTGTGAGCATGTATATTCTCTATGTATATTTCATAGACTACATAGCAAATTAATAACTTATTATCTATCATGCACAACTACTAGATTCACAGAGAATAGAATTCTTGGTGAACATTTTGAAGAGCAGTGCAAATGAATGTAAAGACATTACCCCTCTGAACTAGAATACCTACTTAAGCAATTCATTATTTGTAGTATGCGAGACATGACTTATTATGTCTTGTTATGCATCAGTGTCTTCTAGATTATATATGTGGTAATATACAATTGTGTGAAACTTATACTATAGAAAAATATCGTCATGGGGTTGTTTTTATGTGCATTCCTGAAATGAAGCTGTGATGTTAGCACGGGCACTATACTAGTGTAATCAGAGGTAAACTTCACTATTTATCTGTACTAGGTAGCGTTCCCTTACGTTGCTATGGGACAACTAAACTTTTGTACTAAAAATAGACATATCACACGATAAGATAACAGTACTGTGAAATTAGATACCAACGTTAAAGTGACATTTAATCCAAAAAGCAAAGTTCATAAAATTAACACAATCACGAAGAGTGCGGCGTCGCCGGCTCATAAACTCTGATGTATAGACCTTTCCATAATGCGGCTAAGATAATGATTTATATCGGCAGGAAGAAATCTCCGATATCTTTTTTTCTCGTGTGACAATAAATCCACAAATAATTTCAACACATCTCCATATCATCATCCTGTACACATGGGTAAAACTGCGTGTTTTAAAAAATCTCTCATAAAACCTTAAAACAAAATATATTATACTCACCATATAAATATGTATGGCTTTACGACCATTCCACGCAGGCATATACTATAGAATAAGATATCCACTTGAGTGTCTGTGGCAAGATTCACCATCAACAACATATAGAAATAGTTAAATCACAGGTATTATTATTGCAAGTAACGGTGACTCTGAGTCAGTTACCCATATATGTCATCTGCAATGTTTTTTCACGGATGAATTTCTATTTGGGTATTATTATTACGAGCGACGGTGACTCTAAGTTAGTTACCCATTTATGTCATCTGCAATGTTTTTTTACGGATGAATTTTCATTTAGGTATTATTATTGCAAACGACAGTGACTCTGAGTAGTTACCAATCTATGTCATCTACAATGTTTTTTCATGGATGAATTTCTATTTGAAGATATCCTCGTTCCAACAAGGACTATATACATTCACTGCGGCCATGTATTGCAAGTTAAATCCAAGAGTTTGCTTGGCATTCATCAGCACTGGTGTGTCATTACACCACTTTTCAACAGATTTAGAGTCAATCATGATAAAAGTCTTATTCTACTGATCGAAAACATAAAGCACATATTTTCAAATGTGTAGCCATGGCAAAAGAAACTACAAATATGGTAGTGATTAGAATAATATATATGGGAAACAAGTAACAAAAGCAGGAGCAAGAGACTTACGTATCTCCACTATGGTAAGTTGTATTTCATATTGTCACATAAACCAATCGCAACAACCATTTCTTTCACACTGTATCTTTTACATTATTCTAGGCTTTGTGTTAAAGCACACTGTTGATGGTAGTTAACGTATATCATGAACCGTCAACCTTCCTTGTGAAATGCATAAATATCATAAAATAGAAGGTTATTACTGACAATTTTCATGAGTTTTGGTGAATTGGTATTTTTCCAATGATTATTCCAGAAAGCATACAAAGGAGGATTTAATTGCATAAAAAGATGAAATTTTCCCACGACGAAAACTATGCTAGAAGAATCAGGAAGACACTAGATGACACCGGCGTGAAGGGAAGCACCAGAACCTTCTGGGGGTGGTGACCGGCCCCACCCCTTGGTGCCGCCTGGCCTGCTGTTGTGGGCCCCACCTGTCATCTTCTGCGACCTCCTTCCACCGCCTCCAAGGATGCATCTTGGCCCTACGTTAAGTCGGTTTGATCCAATAGCTCTCGTGCACCCCACCGGACTATATATACGGAGCCTAGACCCCCTCACTGAAGCATTGCCTGATCAAGAGCTGAAGATCCAGAAACCCTAATTCTACATCCCATAAAGATCTAGGCTAGCAATCAAGAGAGATTAGTTCTTCTTAGAATTAGTCTTGTTTAGAGATAGAGAGAGAGAGTTGGAGAGTGGAGTATTGGAGGAGTTTGGGCCTGTCGGTGCTTCTCTGCTGCTGTATTCTTCAGGATCAAGTTCCTTCGCACGGGACTTGCTTCTGAGATTCTTTGGTAATCAACTTCTGATTCAAGTAAGCAATTTGCTCATATTGTTCTTCAAGTTTGCAACTCTTTTGAGTGCTTTGATCTTGGTAGCTCCTTGATTGAAGTAATATTCATAGTGTAAGTGTGGTGCTTAGACTAGGGTTACTTGTGAATGTCCCCTGATTTTCCAAACGGTGGTAGCTCGCGAAGGTAACTTTATAGCTTCGTTGAATCCTCTGTGGTCCCATCTCCCGTAATAGGTTTGGCAGGCTTATAGATATTGGGTAGGGGAGAACTTTGATTTTTGCTCCTATTTTGGTTATCGCCCACGATAGAAGGCATAGCTTATTGAGATTGGAATTAGAAAGTCTTTAGTATTCTCCTTGTTCTTGATATTTTCTAGCTTGATTGTGAATTGGGTTAAGTTTATAGACTTAGTCATCGTCACCTACTATTTTTTTGGGTTTGATATTAAAATCGGGATAATCTTAGTGAAGTGCTATAACGGTATTATATCTGTGCGCTTGCAGATAATCATATTTACTAGTGTGCATTTAATTTATACCAACACACACATTTTTCTAGAAGAGAAGGATATCGAGAGTCAGAATTAGTTTAACTTGACCTATTTTATATAATTAGAAGAACAACAAATAAGACAATATAATATAGTACGATAATAATTATAAAAATGTGCTTACACAGAAGCTTAAGTCCATGTGATGCTTCATAGTACTATTGTATTATGTCAGTGTTCCGTACTCTCGAGGCGCTTGAAAGCGAACACCTAAGTTGAAACAGTTCTCAGAGATGCCTCGATCGTCCATTAACAACTCTTATAAGTTCTTGACACTTAGCACAATCATGGAGGGATGAAAACCTTTAACCCAAGGCGTCCTACAAAGCATTAGACACAGATGATGGTTATCTAATTGTAAGAGAGCACACTATTATTAGTAAAGTAATTAAAATAAGCATGTAGCTTACTTCAGCGTCGCTTTACCCTGAATTGCCATTACACAATCAACCAGTAACTCAGTCATCTCTTCCTTGTTCATTGGCATGTCTTTCATGACCTCAAATGTTCAAAACTCATCAGGCTCTTGATTAGCATGGACTTGTGAGGATTTGTTCTGATTTTGTATGTGTTGAGGTGTGTCCTTTTGAACCACTAAGCATTCAGCCTCTTCAGAATGTTTTCTTTTTCGTGGATGCTTCACCCATCTTTGCATTATCTATTATGGCACACTCGCTTGGGCTTTCCAATATCCTCTTCAGAATGTTTTCTTTTTTGTGGATGCTTCAACCATCTTTGCATTATCTATTATGGCGCACTCGCTTGGGCTTTCCAATATCTTCATCACTATCAAGATGTGGAGACCCCTTTCGTTTATTTAACTTTGACGATAGCAAGATCGCCGCAAGCTTTTCTGATCCACTGCAGATATGGAAGTGCTAACACAGTCATTGATGTTCAGGTTGACCGCCAACAACAGTTGATGTAGATCCTCAAATTTAGCATTGGTGGCTGTGGATCCATATTCTTGAGCCCGGTAAAGCCTCCATCCTATCTACGGTTCAAGACTACTAATCCTCGAAGACACATACCGATCAGACAGTCGAGGGGAGTACCGACTGTGCTATCGGAGTGTGAGAACGATGACCCTCGATGTTTCTATCGTGGCCACTTCTTGTGGGCCCTGTGGCCCCAATGGGCCCCGCGCCCCCGACGGAAGCACCTCCTATGTCTACAGAAGCATATTAGCAATAGATTTTACTTGTCTATGCTCTGTAATCTGAGAATTCATTTCCCACACTGTTGTACTGAGCTTTAACGTTGTATATTAAAAGCAGTTGTTGTCAAAAAAAATTTGCAAGATTGATTTGCATTTCCTTTTGACACTGGTTTTTTTGGGGGGGAAAACGGACGCGGGTCTGGGCGAGGTTGCTCCTCTAGGGTGTTGTTGGTTTTGGGCTTTCGTGTGGAGTCACGAAGTTGTTGGCACGAGTGGCGGTTGCGGCCCATGACGAATGCAGCGAGAGTGCGTAGCTGGGCCTGGTCCGGACAGAGTTTCAGTTCCTTGTAGGCCGGTTTAGAGTTAGACCCATATATAGTGTATGCAAAATCAAAATTTCCTAGAAAAAAGATTATTAATTACTCCACTTGCTTATACCAATTAATCACGCTCATGCAAAGCAGGCAGCCTGACGTTGGGTGGCACTGGCATGGCATCTAGAAGTATTGTCTCAAATGCAGTTGATGGAGTAGGAGTTGAGCGAGAGAGAGAGAGAAAAAAAAACAAGGAAAGCATGGCACAACCGCACACGTACGTACTAGCTAGCTCTTGCAATCAACAACACAAGCAGCAGTCGGCCGGCAGCAGCTGGGAGAAGGGAGGTGGGTCGTTTGATGGTTGCTTTCCCTCGTTTAGACTAGCCGCAGTGGGTACTCTAAAACGATACTCTAAATCTTTAGAGTATGAATATAGAGTAAAAACTGCTACACTGGGTACTCTAAAACGATACTCTATCCTTTCTCTCACTCTATATTTAGACTAGTACAGTGCTTACTCTATACTCTATAGTGGCAGGCCCCACTAGCTAAACAAAGGGAAAAAATGCTATAACTCACAAACCAAAAATCCAAATTAAATTTCGATTGCACCATTAAATTCGTCTCAATAAATCCTTCAAAACTAGATCACACATGGATATATTTAGATAAAGTGACAAGTGGGTCCCACAGTAGATAGAGTGGATAGAGGATGATATAGAGGATGGATGGGTGCGGGAGAATTAAGTATAGAGGAGAGAATCTTGCTGACTAGGACGTATAGAGGATGAATATAGAGGTCCATGAATACGGGTAGTCTTATGGATTGATGAGCTAGCTATACTACCAGCGTGGCAAGGAACTAACATGTAACATCATATACAGGAACAGGAGGAGAACGAACCACTTAGTGTACAGTGAGTTAGTTGCAAAGATACTAGGCACCTACAGGTGATCGTAGATGGAGTGAGAGGTAGTCTAAAACAAACGTAAGGTCGTTCTGTCCCACCGCGTAATATTAAAGCCTTCCACTAGACTACTGTCTTTGTGTTGTGTGTTGTTGCCCGAGTTATCCACTACCGCCAAACCTCCGTATACCGATCGAAGGGCCGGTTTGGCATGGCTTCAAAGGGCTCCGACTCCATCTGCATGCATATTATTTGACACTATTTAACATTGTACATCATTGTAGCGAGGAGTCACTCCGTCGCAGGAACCAGAAAATGAACTTCCGAATGGAGGAGCCGACGAAGCTAGTTTTGGGGGCTTCACCAGCTCCTTGGTACAGTACAACTACAGTGGTGTTGCAGTAGCCCTATAGTAGAGAAGGCGGAGCACCTTAGAGCCAAACGAGCCCTTAGTGCTAAATCTGGCGCGTCGAGCAAGGTGGCCCAGAGGTGGTAGTAGTAGGATCAGCTGAGAACACATTGCAAGACCCATCCAATCCAACCAATCCTTAGACTCCTCTCCAACAAAGAAAAGAGGAAGCACCTTCCTTGCTCCCCTCTTCCCGTCGCACACCTGGCAAATCCTCTTGCAAATTATGGCGCCCTCCGATCCTCAGTCTCTAACCACCTAGTGCTATCGGACTTCGGTAGCCGTGCTCACTAAAGCTCTGGCCATGCTACATTGACTACAAACGGTGTCGATATAGGACCCTCAGATCCTGTTGTGCCCCTCTCCAAAGAAACCTGTCACTGTCGTCAATCTCCAACAATCGACCATCATAGTTTAATTGCTTCAATGGTGAACCCTTCTATCACTACCTGCACTTATCGAGCTATCTTTCTCTCCTATTCTGAGCTATCTCTAAGCTCTGAAAACAACTATCATATGCTTTTTCCCATAGCAAAGTATGGACAAATTTTCTGTTTCTATATAGTATATATTGCGCTAGTAGACTAATATCACCGAACCATCCACATAGCATATATACCATATTTCGACAAGGGCGGCTATATACCTTTCTAGTTTCTTTGTACAAGTAAGAGGAAACGTTATCTCAGCCGCCGCTGCTAAAGCGAATACATTGACTCGTTAATTAATCTGCTATATATAAAGTGACGCACCAAGGTGTTTTTCGCCCATGGTTTCAAGCCTGACACACGTGGATAGACTCTCGTATACGTTCAACCACCCCCAACCCAACCGAAGGCCGTCTCGTCCCTCACGTGCTAGGACCGTTACATGCATTCTGTCTTAGTCATATACCGTGCGTGGACCAATTGAGTGCTAAAGTTACTTGAAGAAAACATGCATAGAGGTTTCATGGTACTTCCTCCGACCAGGCGACCACGAACTAAAAGAATATAAGTATGAGATTTATACAAGTCTAAAGTAGCTTAACTTTAATTAAGAGGATGTTTGACACTTCTTCACAAACTTCACCGTGGAGCAAGCAGCTCTTCACAAAAATCTAGCGTTTGTGAAGACCCCTTTAGGTGGTCTCATAACTCCTATTTTTTTCTGAAGCAGAGCTGCGTAGAGCTGAACCTGTTTGGCAAAAAAATATAGAGCAGAGCTAAAAAAACGTGAAGTGGAGCAGTCCCAAACATTCCTAAGTTTATAATAAATAGTACTAACATTTATGTCTCCAACTATAGCTAAGTTACTTAAAATTATATTCCATAACTAATTTAATGATACTTATCTTGTATCATACTCCCTCCGCCCAAAATAAGTATGCATCTCACATTTGGAGGAGTCAATTAATCGTATGTTTGACCTAATATTTTGCATACCAAATAAGCATAATTAGATTAATCATGTTATACATTTTCATAGTAAGCCTAGTTAGAGATAGAAATATTAATAGTACTATTTTCTATAAACCTAGTCAAGCTTAAGATTGGTTGACTCCTCTGAGTGAAATGTACACTTATTTAGGATGAAAGGAGTAGGCATTAGTACATGTTATGTTGTGGCTAGATAAGTGACAAGGCATATCAGACAGACTCTACTGTCATGCCCGTCGTTGCTGCTGCCACTCAGCGCACTTCTAAAGTTTAAAATTTATCCCAAAATAAATGCACCTCAATGATCTAACTCTAATTGTTTTTTTTCTCTTTTCTCTTTTCTCTTTTCTCGAAGTACAATGTGGTCTATAAGAGTATATATGCAATTTCTCACTAATATTGATCTTTTCACCGAAACGCCAGTGAGTTTATTTTGAGATGGAGGGAGCAGTAATCAAACAACCAGCTGGTGATATATCGTATCGTAGCATCAAATTAAATGGCAGGACTGCAGATCCTAGCTGGGATGCCGAGTGTGTGCGTGAGAGCGCATATATATATATATATATATATATATATATACACACACTCACTCTCTACTGTATACTACTCTAGATCTAGCGTCTCTTGTCATACTATCATGCATGTATGTAGGTGGGCAGTGGCCGCCGGCCAGCGAGGTAAGCATTTAAAAATGTCCACGGCGACACGGTGCAGCATAGATAGTCACTCTCACTCCACACGCGCTCAACGACCTACAGATATCTAGCGGCTGGTCCACTCTCATCGACCTCACCACCACCACCAGCAGGGCTCAGGAGGCCGGCCAGACGGACGGGGGGGCCTGCGGCCTGCCTGCCTTTGCCTGACCTGGCCGTGCATAACGCCCGGCCCCAGCCGAATTTACTCCAACGATTACGTCAAAAAAAAATCGACACCTATATTGATTGCCCAGAGTGTACACGCACGATGTAATCGTCCATGTAGACTATGTCAAATTCAATCTCTTGAAGTTCTTATAGGATGCATGTGCATGTGTGCGCTCGTATGAACTTATAAGATGCCCTGTTTGCTTAAATTTATCGGCCTAGCTTATCAGCCATGAAACAGTATTTTTCTCTCATAACAAATCGGCTTCTGCCGGCTAAAACCATCAGCCGAACAGGGTTGTGCGTGTTTATGAAAATCTTAGTAATGTTGTGTGTGCTAAAAAAAATTGCAACACGAAGATGCATCGAACAACTTTGGTTTCTCCGGCAAGTGTAATTCAGCTTGCAAGTAGGAAAAATATGAAGCGTGATTTTAATTTGTATTCTTTGGAATGTTTTTTTCCTTCGTGTAATGTATTCTTTGGAATATTTGAAAATACCGCAATAACTACTAGGTCACAAAAAGGATGAAAGAAACTCTCAAACTTTCTGGCGTTGTCACGAGGATCTACTTGTTTGGACTAATTTATGCCATGCCCATGAAGATAGAGATAGACTTCGTGAGTGGCCAAATTTGTTTCTTTGGTGCCTTTTGTTTTCCTTTGTTTTCAAAACCTTTTTGTCCCTATTCCATTCCGTCGTGTTGTGAATATTATGCAGGGACTTCCTTGTCCATGTAATACTATTGTTTATCAAGAAAATTCAGGCTCTAAGTTGGCTATCATATACTTTTTTTTGTTCAAAATTATAAATTGTTTTTAGGTTTTTATATGTATAGTTTTTATATGTACTTAGATATACGCTATGCCTAGGCGTATAGTAAAATATATACGTATCTAAAATAGTAAAATGGCTTATAATTTGGAATTGAGGAATAGTTTTGTTGAAAAGAGGCAACGGAACATTGGTATTTGGGGGGGGGGGGGGGGGGGGGGAACGGAGTTCCCTAATAAGAAATTAGAATTATATGGAGGGTTTTGATCAGCGACTGATTGATACATATTTGTTTCTTTAAAGCAAATACTGCACGATGCCAGCATTCATTATATATATATATATATATATATATATATATATATATATATATATATATATATATATATATATATATATATATATATATATATATTAATGCACGTTGCGACACGTTAGATTTCTGGCAGGAATTTGGGGGTCAGGCCGTTAGGGTTATCGATCAGCTCTGACATGTGAACCGTGTGTTTTTTTTTCTGTTTTTATATTAAACGAAAAAGGGAAAAAAAACACCAGGACTGGACCGAAGCATGTGGTTTCTGATCGAGGAGGCGTCCGGACTTCGGAATCGGTTGGCAAATGAGGCTGAGGTGAGGCCGAAGCCGAAGCTTGGCGGAGGCAGGTGCAACCGGTGGCCAACGCGAGGGCCACGCCCTGTGTCGCCGTTGTTTTTTTCTGAGCCAACCCCATCAGTCTCGGCGTCCCCCCTTATTTAGCTATAGGTTTGGGGCCGCGGTTGATTGATGGATTCCCCCTGCGTGCGTAGGTAGTTGGCTGCTCCGACTCCGATCTTCGGCCTGGTTTAGATTCTAAATTTTGCATAGTAAGTGTCTGGTTACACGGTAGCAATTTTGTTTTTATTTGATAATAATTGTCCAAACATTGATTAATTAGGCTTAAAATATTCGTCTCGCAAAGTACAATAAAACTATGCAATAGTAAGTGATGAAGAATCTTTTTTTTTACATAGTGGAATTTATGGGTGAATTTGGGTACGTAACAAGGCCTAGACGACCCTCCTGCAGCTGCCGCTTCAAGGCTTGCGAGTCTTGAACGTTGGGTGCCAGATTTTGCCGGCGCGCGCGCGAGGGCGCTGACTACCGGAAACCACATGCGCCAGCTACCAAATAACAACTGGCGTGGACGCGCCTGCCTACGCGTCCGGCTTCCCAACCGTCCAGAGTCCAATCCATCTGCCCCCAACACTTGACCTCCATATACTATAGTCTAACGAGTTTTATATGGTTTCTAAAACTTCTAAAACTGTAATGTCATGTATAATGAAATAAAACATGGATACAACACTCACTCTTAATAAAAACTTTGTTTCATAGACATTTAATTTCATTAATGATAGAGAGTTGATAATCTTGTCAAGAGAGTTTCATCCCCCATGAAACTCATTTCTTCTCTCTCTTCTTGAAAACATTGCCAAGTTATCGAAAAATGCTTACGTGACAGCTTATTAAACTCTGATAAAACTTTCACTGGAAATGGTCCTATAGTATCTCCGTGATTCGTATACCGGTGGTATTCCATACTAGCACTATAAGATTAGGGCTGGACAAAAATAACCTGTGGCTCACCAGCTCGCTTAACTCATGGTTAAATTGGCTTGACTCGGCTTGGCTCATTAGCATAATGAATTAGCTCGAGCTAGAGTTTCAGCTCGTTACATAGCTTGTGAGTCGGTTTGCAAGCCGCACAAACCAGGCATAAAAATCTTTGTTTCTATCACACAAGCTAGGCATAGGCATATGAATTCACATTCTCATCAACTGTTCACCTGATTTCTCACACCCAAACGACTGGAGCTACATGAGGCAGACTTACCTTTTTGATTGAAGAAAAAAAAGTAGAATTTATCCTCTCGATGACCTCCCCATCCCAGTCCCTGCCTGCTATCTTTTTCTCTCTCACCTCCTAGAAACACCTATAGATGGCTAAACAGGCCGCTTGGCCTGGCCTGGCATGCCGTGCCGCCCGAATCGTGCCTGGCCATCGGCTGAGGCACGGCTTGCTAGACCAATTTTCGGGACGGGCTGACCCGATAAGCACGGCCTGCCAAGGAGGCTAGGCTAGCCCGAGGCCCACTTCAGCAGGGGAAGAGAGGAGTCAAGGACGGTGGCGCTCGAGGCTGCAGTGTATCGTCCACTGCCTGTTCTCGCCTGGACACAAGCCGAAGCTGTCAAGCGCGAAGTTGAATGTCGCTAAAGAGACCGGCGTCATCACGACCTCGGCGCAAAGGAGGCGGCACAAACCTCGCCACACGTGGAACTCAATTCGGATATTCTATTTGATTTGGGTTCTGTTTCGGTGATTTATGCTATGTTTGGATAATTGGATTCGATTGTGTGCTCGATTAGGTTTGGAATTGGTTATACACCGTTTATTGCCGTTTGATTTGTGCTTGATATGGTTCGATTTTATTATTGGAGGAGGCCTAAGTCTAATCTTGTGCGACCTTGTTTAGGGGATTTTATTTCGTTCGTATATGTCGATGAGCTCGCGAGCTGGCCTGAGCCAGCTCGAGCGAGCGAGCCGAGTTGGGCACTTGGGCGTGCTCAAGACTAGTAGGAGAGCTGGCTGGCGAGGACGCCCAACAACGCCCACGGCACAGGCACAGGCACAGAGAGAGAGACACGATGACACGGCACGGCACGGCACCGGGAGTCCGGCACGCACGCACGCCCTTTGAATGCCCCCCTCCCGCCTGCCGCTGCCTCTGACCCGGACCGGACCCGTAGTATCTCGTCGTCTCCCGACTCCGGAATCCGTCTCTCTCGCCCGCCTTCTTGTTCTTGCCGACCGCCCCGGCCTCCTCTCTTCTTTTTTTTCTTTTTTTTTTTTGCTGCTGTTGTTATATATACTCCGCGCCTCACCTTCCCCTCTTTGCAATCCGTATCATCACCTTCGCGTCGTCAATCCACCACCTGAGCTGCTCCTCCGGCTTGGCCCTCCTGCCTTCTTCTTGCCTTGCTCCAAAGAAATCAAGAAAGAGCTAGTAATCAGGCAAGGAGGAAGCAGAGAGCATGTGTCCAGGATCCGTGGAGTCGGCGGGGACGGCGGGCAAGAGCGTGTGCGTGATGGACGCGGCGGGGCCGCTGGGCCACGCGCTGGTCGACCGCCTCCTCCGCCGCGGCTACACCGTCCACGCCGCCACGTACGCCGTCTCCGGTGACGGGGAGCGGGAGGAGGAGGAGGAGGAGGCCGCGGCGGCGCTGCTCAGCCACCTGTCGTCGTGCGGCGGCGACGTCGACGCGTACAGGCGCCGGCTGAAGCTGTTCCGCGCCGACCCGTTCGACTACCACGCCATCGCCGACGCCGTGCGGGGGTGCGCCGGCGTCTTCTGCATGTTCAACACGCCCGACGACCAGGCCCAGTGCGATGTGAGTACTTACAAATCAAAACAGCAGCTTTCTTCCTTCCTTTCTTCTGTCTCTTTATATTATATATATTAAAATGAAAGCTCGTTTGTAAGAATTGGATTGGATGATACTCTCCTATAGTACAGTAGACCCAGCCAGAGCTAGCTTATACTAGCACTGTAGCATGAAGAGGGACAGGGCAGAGCAGAGAAGATGAGCCATTCGTACCCAAATCCCTTTCCATCAAGAGATTAGAGTTGTCCATCTCCTCCTCCCTGGTCTAGGCTGTTTGGTTCGTTCCAGAGGTGAGCTGGGACCCGGACCGCCTCCTCCTCCGCTGATCCATTAATGACACAGCTCATGTGTGGCTGTGAGTGAGCGCGCGGTGCGCCTCTTCTTCCTCCTCCAGCTCCAGGTGCGGTGTGAGGTCTTGTCCTACCAGGAGTACTAGTGGTACAGTAGAGTAGCCGAGTGCATTAATAGCTCGACTACTGCACGGCCACTGTTTGCTTCACTGACAAGATAAGCTAAAAAACACTGATCCATTGCTAGTATGTGAGAGAAAAATAGCGAAGAAAGTACTGCAGCACCAAAGGCAACGGAGGGTGCAGTGCACCACCAAACGGAACCGAACCAACTGCGGGAGGGGAACCGAACCCTTCCGCGTGCATTTAAAACCCTTCACATGGGGCATGGCAGCTGCATGCGCTTCGTCCTCGCCGCCCCTGCTGGCCTACTCTGCTCTGTGCTGTGTCTCTGGGACAAGCAGGTTTTCTGACGGTGGAGTGGCTTTTGGTTTGTGTTGCAGGAGTCGACGGTGGAGACGGAGGTGCGCGCGGCGCACAACGTGCTGGAGGCGTGCGCGCAGACGGACGCCATGGAGCGGGTCGTCTTCACCTCCTCCGTCACCGCCGCCGTCTGGAGCGGCGCCGGCGCCGGCACCCACGGCCACGAGGAGGCCGTCGCCGACGAGAAGAGCTGGAGCGACCTCGCCTTCTGCCGGAAGTTCAAGGTACGCGCAACACACGCACGTCTCACCACTACCACTACTCGTACGAAGCTGCGTCAGCGTAATACTAGGCAACTTGTTGCTGCTGACTTGCTGTTGCACCTGCTGGCTGCTGACGCACTTGCTAGCGTAGGCAACTTTCATCAGCCAACAAACTTCCAAGATTTCCATCCGGCCAATCATCAGATCAAAGCCGGCGGATGAGGCTGCGGCGCCCTGGCCTTACTACGTCTACATTGGGTCAGCGGCGCCCTGGGGGGTCTTGGAGTCGCTGGGACAGGTGGTGGGAAGACCGAAAGAAAGAGATGGGTGACGTCCTCATCCAATTGGCTGCAGCCCCGGCCGCCGGCCGGTACCTTTCACTTTCACCATGGATGATCGATCCATCATCCATTAGGGATGGGTGTCATCCGTTCGCTGTAGCTTCCCGCACCTCTTTCTTTTGTGGGTGCCGTCGCGTCGCGTGCCACTCCAGCCCTGCGGGC
Organism: Saccharum hybrid cultivar R570; assembly: GCA_038087645.1. NCBI lineage: Eukaryota > Viridiplantae > Streptophyta > Magnoliopsida > Poales > Poaceae > Saccharum > Saccharum hybrid cultivar. Next base: position 29,375,879 of record JAQSUU010000066.1, on the reverse strand, counting down.
AGCGCAGCGTGCGTGCTCGGCAATCTGGGTTCTCGGTGGCCAACTCCGTTTTGCATTTTTGCTGCTCTGCTTCCCTTAATCCCTTAATTACCTTGATGACCACACCACAGGGACGCCAATTCACAGATTCAGGCGTCGACGAGTAACAGACTGTTCGCTTGAGCTTTCAGCCGCTTATTTTCAGCCAACTAGCAGTGTTTTTCTCTCACATAAATCAGCCAACGGTACTTTCAGCCGTTTATTTTCAGCCCAAGCGAGGAGGAGGAGTAACTGGAACGGTCGGGACCCCGCTTATAGATAGAGAAAGATCAGGTTTCAGACTTCATACTGCTGATGAAGCTGACTTCTCAACTGTCTCTGGCGCTCGGGGTTAGGACACAGAAAGAGATATACACTACTCCTACTAACTAATTAATAATAAAACCAACCAAGAAACATGCACATCATCATCAGGCACATACGCACCAAGAGTGTTGTTTTCCCTTAATGATTCTGCTTTGCTAATCCTGATCGCCTCATCGTGCCTGCTGGGCCTCATGGTGCTAATAATCACACTACAGCCTCCAACCAACTGCTGTCAGTGAAACATGCTGCTGCCAACATGATTGGATTGCCGCCTGACCTGTCTCCTGTCTCTGTCTCTGCACTTCTGCAGCTGTGGCACGCCCTGGCCAAGACGCTGTCGGAGAAGACGGCGTGGGCGCTGGCCATGGACCGTGGCGTCGACATGGTGGCCATCAACGCCGGCCTGCTCACCGGCGCCCCGGGGCTCAGGCTCACCGCCGCGCACCCCTACCTCAAGGGCGCCCCCGACATGTACGACGGCGGCGTCCTCGTCACCGTCGACGTCGACTTCCTGGCCGACGCGCACGTCGCCGCCTACGAGTCCCCCACCGCCTACGGCCGCTACCTCTGCTTCAACAACGCCGTCTGCCGCCCCGAGGACGCAGTCAAGCTCGCGCAGATGCTCTCGCCGGCCGCACCACATGCACGCTCGCCACCACCACCAAGGTAGCCAATGCCACTTCTACTCAGTGCTAACTGTATAGTACGTGTTTGTGCTGACAGAGACACGCAACTACTCCTATTTTGTTCCTGTGCTGACAAGACATGTGTGCATTGATTTTTATTTTTTTGGCAGTGATGAGCTGAAGGTGATACCACAGAGGATTCAGAACAAGAAGCTCAACAAGCTGATGCTGGAGTTTGCCAGCGGGGTATAGGGGGAGCTGGATTAGGAATTCCTGTTGTTTTATATTTGTTATTTATTTATGATTACTATTATAATTACCCCACGGATGCAAATGCAATGCAACTAGGGTTGTTGTATTCTTTTGTAGTATTTGTAATATCCACCCCCTCAAAAAAGGGGAAATCGGTTTGGCTGGTCAAATGTGCATATGCTGTGCATGGCCAAACACGCCACGTGTATTGATACAGCCCTGCGCCCTGCCAAGGGGGAGAGCATTTGAGTGATCGATCGATGGCCAACAAAGTATATCTATCTAGGTTCGTGAGTTACAGGGAAATTTGCAATTCTGTTATTGCCCTTGTATATGTACAGAAAATACGACGAAATGCTGAACCCTCATTCTTACAAGGCACTGCATTCCATTAGTTACTTGAAAGCTTAAACGTTGACAGCGGAACCACATGAGTAATTGGTCTGGCAAATAAATTAACTTGTAAGTGACGAATCATCAGTAAATAAACACCTACGAATTGTCTTTTTCCCCGACTAAAATTGTTCTAGACTTGCACATGATAAGTTGTACATTGACGTATATGTTCTGAAAAAAAAATCAGAGTATATGCCAATCCAACCTACTACCATCATAAAAAAAACATTCATGTTCATGCGCTGCGTAATACTACTTGCTTTCAAGCTTCAACAAACATGATTACGGAAGAATCGTTCCAGGTCAAATTTGTGCACGAATGGGGTGGCCCGGGGTAAAGAAAACGGCCATTCAAATCCTAGCCCAAAAGAGCTGAGGCGTACCCCCAAAAGAAACGGGTGGCCTGGGTTCACAAATCCTCACCAACAATACCTACTACTACTATTGCTCAGAGATTCAGGCCATTCGTCATTCCAGAGTACACAAGTTTGCAGCAGCAGTACGGAAAGTCACTTTCCTCCACTCCACGCATCATCACACACGACATCATCAACGAGGCGTAGCGTAGGTCGCCGCATTTGTCTTCCTCGCCGTTGCGCAGAGCCGCTGACCGGACGTCGTCTTCAACAACGCCGGCGTGTCATCATCTTTATGTTTTGTTTGTTCCACCGAGCGGTTTGGCGTTGAACAGCAAGCACGCCCATGCCATGCATGCTGGAAGAATATCGAGAATTCAAGATGCATTCGTCCTATCAGATCAACAAAGGCCTCACAGCTTTGCCGTTCATCGCCTGTCAATGCAATGTGTTTTCCCAGCCGGTCTCAAGCTTTTTTCCTTGACAAACAGCAGGGCAACCAAACTGATCGTGAAGCTTGTCCATCCATCTTCTGTTCATGTGATACCACTACCAAATGATCACCGTGCAGAGTTGTGAGAAAGAGGTGAGTGGTGTTAAACTCACAAGAGAATTCAAGCCACACAACCAAACACCATCTTCGTGAGTTTTGAAGAATCCTTTCATCCCAAGTTTGCACATCAACAACCACAGAAAACAACCATTCAAATCCCCGCCCTAGAAGGCAAGGCAGCACTACGAAAGAAACTGGGCCTGGAAAGACCAGCCCTCAACGGGATTACCAACCCGTCTGAGATTTCAATCAGGTCCCTGTACCATAGCGCACACAATGTCAGGCAACAACAGTACGAAGCATATTCAGTTAGGCATCGCTATTAAGTCACTTCCCTCATCATCAAGAACAGACACATAATTACAGGTGGTAACAGAGAAGCACACAACTGATGAGTTTGTGGCTAGCCTAAATTTGACAGGCAAACTTCTGCTTGCTACGCACTCAGTGTGGCAGAAACAACACTGGACAGCTTGAACTTCCGAGCCTTTTTGGAATGCAGTGGCTGGAAAACAATCTCTGTGTATTGCTTCACAGAAATCTCCTTCCACTCTGAAGATGAAGTCCCCTCAGCTCGATAATCACGAGGAGAATACAATATTTGAACTCGTGACCTACCTGCATTGGTGCATTTGCATTAACAGCAAACCAAACAAAAAAAAACAAATATAAGCCATGCACATCATCTAAGGCATTTAGGTAGAGATGTCTTGTAATAATAAGAAACTATCATAAGATATCCACCTAGTACACAACAATCCATCACCAAACATTATAAATGTCCTTTTGATTTTACCGTGATGACCATGCACACATGACATTTCTATAAGCATTCTATGGATCTAGTACTTTAACCTCTGACTCTATCCTCCCTAGTCCCTTGCACAACAAAGCTAATAAACTATATGCAGCAAATGCATTGTTCCACTAACCTAAAGTGATAGACACACATAAGTTCTCACCATGAACAAATCACATTAACTAGCAAAAAGAACAAGAACAAGAGGTTCGTAGAGCTTACCAAAACCACCAAAAAGAGTTGACTTCTGGATGATGAATCGACTGACTTTTGACCTCTTGAGATTTTTGAGAAGTTGAATGTCCTCATGCCTGCCTTTGAACTCAATGAATTCACCAAGAACATTTTTGTTTCCTTTGAGTTCCAACCTACAAAAGGACACGGGCAGCTATATATATTATAAAAAGAACAACCTGAGCCTCTGCATTTTCGCACTGGACTGCAGCATGTAAATAGCCCCAACTACCTCAAGATGCCCTTAAATTAAAACAGAAAACTTTTTTGAGAGACAAAATAAAAAACATCAGGCTGATACTAGACAACACAGTTTCTCCAACCAGATACAAAGGATGCTGTTATCTTATTCCCTCGTAATTGTTCAGATCGTGGTCATTCTTTTTTATCCCCATAGAAAACTGCCATAATACACCAAAAGGGAAGCAAAGTGGAAAAGGTATTTTAACAGGGCAACAAGAAACGAAGTGCTTCACCTGTCCCACATAGGTGATGAGCTGAGAATAAAATGTAGATTCTGGAGTACTGAATCTTGCATGTCACTTTTGTTTCCAGTAAATGCACCTTTAATCCATGCTGAGAGTCCACTCTTTGAGTCTGTCTTGAGATCCTTCCATTGATCATACAACATGACCTCTGGTTGGATGCTTATAGTATACGAAGGCCTGATGGAGAACATCTTAAATAGTTAAAACTAAAATTATAGAAACAGCCTGACAATAATAATGAGAAATATCAAAGAAGCATCCAAGAGAAGAGCAAACAGAACATAATTTCATAAAGAGAACTAACCTGCAGTTGGGATTTGGCAGAACTCTCCCGATGATATGCCCATCAGGCAATTTTGCTCCCCTTTGCTCCAAGTATGATTGAAGATTAGCAGCTAGTCTGTTGACTTCTAATACCTAAAGAACAAAATGCAGCAAATTAATAGACAGGAAACAGGAACACAAGAGGAATGATTGAAGATTAACATACAGGAATCAGGCGGTACATGCAAACCTAAAAACCTATTGAATGCAAGTACTTGATTTTCCACAGTTGGAATGTGACTTGGGTCTGAAAACGAATCTAGGATTTCATAGCAAGGGACTGTGGAGCATAAAATTTACTATCAAGAATATTTCCAACAAAGAATTTCCCTTTGAGAGTGTAGAAATACAAATACACAGCTCCAGTATTATATGCCTCATAGTTCTACAATAAAGTAAACATCCTTTCTGCCTAAATTTTCACTGGAAAGTACAACAGTTTGGCTAGTGGTCTCATACTTAATCACATGGTTATGTCCAAATGATAGCTCGACATCACTAGTTCATTAACAACTCATGAGTAAATAACACTCTGCAATACCATTGAAGTTGTCAAAGAACTCAAACAGAAAAAGTAGGGGTCAAGCCACATACCGGGTTTGGAAATATCTCTTGCTTACGCTTCTTGTCAGTTGGACAAGACCAATTTCCATCCTTGTCAGCCTCAACAAAACCAGAGAAGTTCTTGATCGCTACCACCATCACCTCCCTGTTTTAGTGTTAGAAGATCAAAACCTCAATTTCCAAGTTTGGACAAAACAATTGTCCAGACTCAAGTAACTTTAACATAATATGGATGGACTGTGCAAGGAGGTTGAGTACATTGGGTATGAGCCAGTAATGATGACATCTAGACAAGTTAAAGTGAAATTGGGCAAAGCTGAGAAGCAATTTAGAAGACAGTAATAGTGCTGACGAAGTATCACACATGGAGTGGTCAGAAATGCTATTTCTATAAGCAAGCACAGGGAGGCAGGCTGCAAGTTATTGCAAAGGGCCTACCCCGCTTGTCTATCTAGATGCACTAGGTGGTAGCCACCGAACTGCACGTCCAAACATTAAATCTAGAGGATCTAGGAAGATCTTGAAGTGTTCAAGAGTGAAATTGAGAACTTGAGGAAAACAATGGACTAATACATCAGGCAGGCTACAATTGTTTGGTACTAACTTCATCATTCTGCAATACATTATCTCTGAAATCTGAAGACAGTATACCCAATTGCTTCTCAAGTTGTTACCGTGTGAGTATGATGCAGTGGCACAGGTCCTGATAGTAACTTCGGAAAGGGGAAAACAGGTTCTTCTAGCAGACGAACTTGGAAATTGCGAGTAGTAGTAGATGCCTAGATGGCAGACTGACCTCTTGGTAACGAGGACAACGTCGATATGCTGGCGCTCGCCGGCGTCGGGGTCGGGGATGCGGAGGCCGACGAAGCATCGGCCGGCGTAGAGCTTCTCGAGCCTGGAAGGGGAATCGGAACCGATGATTGGGTCAGTAGGGTGGGTTTCTCTCGTCTTGATGAATCGGTACAAAGACTCAGAGGAGTTGGGGAGGGGGTGGAACCTGGAGGCGACGGCGAAGCAGAGGTCGGAGTGGGAGGAGTCGAGGTCGGCGAGGTAGGATGCGTCGTCGCCGCCGGCGAAGAAGACGCGTTGGAGGATCTTGTAGGCCAAGAGGCCGCACAGGATCTCCACCCACATCGCGGCCGCCCTCTCTTTCCCCTGCGAACTGCTGATGAACCCCAACGGCGGAGGCGGTGGTGGTTTCGATCTCGACCTGACTCCTTCCTCCTCAGACGTGGAGGAGGGCTGGAGGCGGTTCGTGGCAGACTGGCAGCAGAGCAGACAAGAGGAGAAATGAAGCGAACGGCTCGATCTGCTCCTCACCTGGACGAAGGTATCTTAGCTCCTCAGGCAATTTCTACTCAGCTTCACCTCCCTACGTAGAACCTCTACGATTAGATTAGTCGGCCAGACGTGTTCCGGACCAGGTATAGTCTTAAGCGCTAAGCAAAAATTTCAGTCGCCGAGTTGTGCCTTCACAGTGCAACATGCCTCTTTGTATTCCTTCTCACACTAGGGCCACACGTTCAGACAAAGGAAAACTGGAAAAGAATACCAAAGGAATACCGTTGAAGTTTGGAGACGATGAGTTTGCTGGTAAGTAAAAAATGTTAAAAGTTAGGCAATTTTGTTATAGATTTGGTTAGCCCAACGTGAGATATTGACAAACTTTGGTAGCAAACTGTTGACGTCGCATGTGGTCCGAATCACACACCAGAAAGGGCATTGGACGCCCGGGCCGCCACGGACCGAAGAACGTAGCGAAGATATCACTCTTACGTGGTGAAGCACGGAGAGGTTTACAAGCAAACCACCAAAGGATAACCAACGTGCTTGCGTGACGAAGAACCGGCTAGTTTTCAGGCAAACTAGCAAAGGAACCGTCGAAGCTCTCGCCCGGGAGGGACTCCGTCAGGGCAAGGACGTCGTCGGGTTGCCCTAGGTCGGCCGGCGATCCTAGGGCGCCATCCTTGGTCGTGGATCAAGGGATGAACAGCATGGAGGTTAAAGGAGAGGAGAAAAGGGGTAGATTGATTGGTTTGTATGTTGATTGGATAGATGGGAACTCAATCGGCCATGATCCTCTCATATATATAGAGGGGTGGTCTTATCCCAGTAGGAAACCTCTCCAAGGCTTATTTTCTAAGTTTCCCACGTCCCAAAACCGATCTAGAAACAGATCGGTTCGAGATCTGAGAGTTAGATTCAGAATCAGACCTATCGGAACTTCCGGTCAGGCCCCACCGGAAGTTCCGGTCTCGGACCGGAAGTACCAGTAGTTCATTTTCGTGCGAAACTGCGCCTTCCTCCACCAGCAACTGGAAGTTCCGGTCTCGGACCGGAAGTTCCGATCTCGGACCGGAAGTACGGACCGGAAGTTCCGGTAGCCCAGGTCTCAGACCGGAAGTTCCGATCTCGGACCGGAAGTACGGACCGGAAGTTCCAGTAGCCCAAACAGATATTTTCTCAGAGGCATAACTCCCTCATCCGGACCCCAAATTGGACGTTCCATATATGTTTTTTTGACTATCTCAACGAGAGGAACGCAATGGTGAGGTATGTTACATATTTTGACAACTTCACAAAATGGACATTTTTGGTTGTCAACATATGCCCCCCTGTTTTCAGGTTTATGATGCATAAACATGAAAACACTTGATCAAACAAACATAATTAAACCAAACAGCAATGATACCCATCTCATCGGCTGTATGGTGACTAAGGGCGATGTATACATCGGCCATTTTGTTCTAAGAGCGATACATGTATCGGCCATTGTTTGGAGAGCACTTATGCTTCTTGCCAAACACTTGGAAAATACTTTTTCAAGTATCTCCCGTTGAATGCTACTTTGAGACGTTCACCTTGCAATGTCTCTAGCAAATAGGAATTACCGTATATGACTTTGATCACTTTGTAAGGACCCTCCCAGTTGGGTGACCATTTGCCAAACTGATTGCTCTTCGATCCAATAGGTAGTATAGTTTTCACACTAATTCTCCTACTTGGAAAGATTTGCTCTTGACTTTTTTATTGTATGCCCTGGCAACTCGAGCTTTGTCTTTCTCTATCTCCTTGAGAGCTTTTAATCTTACATCAGTTACCTCATCGATGTTATCCATCATCAAATCATGATACACAATGGCTGATAGATCATTTTGCTTAGCAAGCCTGTATGCATCCAAATTTACCTCGACAGGCAACACGGCCTCTTAACCATATACTAGCTCAAAAGGAGTAACTTTTGTAGCACCATGCCTTGAAATGCGATGTGCCCATAGAGCTTCAGACAATACTTCATGCTACCTTCTTGGATTTTCCTCAATTTTCTTTTTAATAAGCTTGATCAAAGTCTTATTACTAGACTCAGCTTGGCCATTAGCTTGAGCATAATATGGAGATGATTTGAGCAACTTGATCTTATATAATTCGGCAAAGTCTCTCACTTCCTTGGACATAAATGAAGTCCCTTGATCTGTAGTTAATGTTTGGGGTATGCCGAATCTATGAATGATATGCTCAGTGATGAACTCAATCACCTCCTTGTGTGTCATATTCTTCAAAGGAACTGCCTCGGTCCACTTGGTGAAATAATCTGTAGCAACTAACACAAAGCGATGTCCCTTGGAAGATGGGGGATGAATTTGGCCAATGAAGTCTAGTCCCCAACCGCGAAAAGGCCACGGTTTGATTATAGGATGAAGCATAGCAGCAGGCACTAGCTGAATATTTCCAAACCTTTGGCACTCTTCACATCCTTTGTAGTAGCGAAAGCAATCGGTCATCATAGTAGGCCAATAGAAATCGGCTCAACGCAATAACCACTTCATCTTTGGAGCCGATTGATGCGTACCACAAATACCTTCATGGACTTCTCCCATAGCTATTCTTGCTTGATCAGTTCCTAAGCACTTCAGCAGCAAGTCTTCGACGGTTCTTCGGTAAAGCTCATCATTGTGCAACACATATTTGAAAGCACTTCGCCGAACACTTTTATCAACTTTGGCACTTGGATCTCGTAGATATGCCAATAAGATAGTCCTCCAATCATGTAAATCGGTCCCAACATCACTAGAAGTTTTGCTGGGCCGATTCGAAAGTTTGTCATGTACATTGGCCGGGCTAGCCACAGGGGAGTTGGCTAGGCCGACCAGTAAAGTCGACCAAGCCGACTGTCTTGCCAGAGAAGAGGGGTTGGTTACCGACTCTTCCATACCTGCACAGCAAAAATGTAGATCTTTATGCATTGGCTGTTCTTGAATATGAAAATTACGTCCACCGACGTCATAGCCAGATGCTTGTTGAGCTAACATGTTGGCCTTTTGATTTTCATGCCTTAGAACATGCCGAATTTGAAATTCGGCAAACGAACCAATGATGTCAAGGCAAGTATCAAGACAAGCTCTTAGTGATCTTTCTAAACATTGAAACATACCAGTGACTTGCTGCACCACTAGTAAAGAATCACCATAGGTTTCAACATGTCATACTTCATGAATTGCAATATGGCCAAGCCGAAAATTCACATTCGGCTTGAATTTTGGTGCAACTATAATTCTAATCGGCTTGATGCCTCAAACGACATTATTGTGAGAAATAATGATCATGCCAACTCCTTGGCCTTATTTGCAAGCCGATTAATCATATTGTCACATCCATAAAGTAAATCAAAATACATATATCATGCCCCCCGGGCCTAAAAGCCATCAAAGTAAATTTCATAGGGGCTTTCTAATAGCACGATGGTCACAAGCACTCATCGACTATATTTTTACACTAAGGGTGATATCAAAATATCGGCCATATGAATTCATCCACAAGAGCATGCATAACCGAAATAAATATTTTGGCTCTTGATCATTGATGAGCAAAATAATTTAGCAACCCTCCATAACATAAAGATCCATAACAAGGATCAAAATAAGGAGTTAAGGGATAACCATGCATACCAGGGAATGAATTCCACATAAACTTAGGCAGAGAGTATGAATGATGCCATGGCCAATGATTTTGATGATTTGGTGCAAACCTCCAACTTGGCAATTGTTTCTTGAATCTTCTTCTCTCCTTTGCTTTTGTTGCACCACTTGCTTGAGCATTATCCTTTTGAGCTTCAATACTTCCTTTAGGAACCCATGCTAAGCCATTTTCTTTTAGCTTCTCTGCACTAAGCTTCTGCAACTTCTTTTCTTGCCACTTTGGTAAACTGATTGAGCACATCAGTTTTATTTTTTGTTTTGGATAGCGGCAAATCATTATTGACTTTGGACACTCTCACCTTCTTTTGTTCAGATTTGGCACCTAGAATATCAATAGATGATTTCTCCACTTTTTGTCATCAATAGCCGGATTTTTCAGCAATGTAATCGGCTTTTCAATAGTTGAATTCAGATCTGAACTTTTCTTCTTTCGGCCATCATACTTCACGCGGTAAACTTGTTTTACCACTTTCTTCTTTGGTTGAGCTCCAGACCGATTTTGATCAAAACGGTCTTTACAAGATGATGATCTCTCTGAATATCTAGGAGCTGCATATTCTATATATTGTGGCCTAAAATATGATGGAACATGTGCCTCTTGATCAAACCAGCCCCAAGATGAATAAGAATGAAAATATGCGGGCTGTGATCCATATGACATAGGAATTGGTTGCTCAAAAGGAGAATATGTTGCTGCTGCGTGAGATTTATCTCCTTGCCAATTCCACTCTTGAGACTTACACTTTGGAGGCAATTTTGATGATGAGACTTTCTTTGGCCTATTGTTGACATTTGTTTCTGCTATCTTCTCATATTTAGCTAGAAGTTCCTCGAAGCTAAGCTTTGGCCTTCTACTTTTTAGCTTGTCACGGCCTTTACCTCCATCAGCTTTATGAGCATCCTCCTTCTTCTCCCCATCTTGACAGACATGCTTCAGAGGAGGATCCTTAGCCGATTCCTCTTGCTCAATGGGATCAATCGACTTTTGCTTTAGTTGGAGAGATTTCACCTGCCCCCCAGTGTCTTCTGAAACTATGATAACATTGCTGTCCTCTTGAGTATCTTCAATTTGTAATTCATGGACAACAACCTTGTCTTCACTTGAGGGCTCCACATCTTTCTCTTGGGCATTTGAACCTTGAGCTTTGAGTGAATCGGCTATTGCAAGTCGATTCAAAACCTGTTTGCCATCAAGATCAATTGAATCTAATTGGTCCATCTGTTGAGCTTCATAAAACCTCAATCGTCCATTATCAATGGCCGATTGGATCACTCGACGAAACACATTGCAGTTAGAAGTATTATGATCAAAAGAATTGTGCCACTTGCAATATGTAAGCTCTTCTAAGTTTTGAATAGATGACAAAGCACTGTGATCAATGATTCTAATAAAATTATTCTCTAGCAAGATATCAAAGACATGATCACAAAAAATAAAGTCAAAGGTGTATTTTGATTTCTTTAGCCGATTCTTTTGTGGAGTCGGCTTTAAAGCTAGGCAAACGAAGGGATCGAATTTGTTATCAATCCATTTGGCCGCACCTTTGCAATTGCTTATGGGAAGCTTTAGCTTTGATGAAGTATCACCATCTGCCTTGTCATATGGCACAATGTGTTGGCTGATAGAATCTGAATTTATTTTATCATTAACAAATAAATTGCTATTCTCAATCGGTCTACAACAACTGTTAGTAAGGATATCTCTAATTGATGCTGAAATTGAAATAGTATGACCGGATTGAAATTTGAGCAAAATATTTGTGTTTTCTACTTTGTTGACCATGTTGGAGAAGTGCATATCCTTGATTTGCGTGATTTTGCTCTTCTTCGCTAGAACCCAATCAACAAGAGGGGTCAAATCACCTGAAGACACATCAGCAGCTGCCAGAACTGGGAAGTCGGTTAGGCCAACTTGGGCACTAGCAGGGGCAGTCAGCTTGGCCGACTGGGAAGCCGGCTTAACCGACTCAGGGCAGGCAGTAGAGGTAGTTGGCCTAGCCGACTGGGAAATCGGCCTAGCCGACTTGGAGTAGGCGGTAGGGGCAGTCGGCCTGGCCGACTGGGAAGTCGGCCTAGCCGACTTAGAGCAGACAAGAGTCGGCTTAGCCGACTTCAAAGTCGGCTTAGTCGATTCTGAGCAGGCAGACAACCCTCCTTTGTTGCTTGTAAGGGCTTGATCTCCATCAATGATGTAGTAATCGCTAGATAAATGTACAACCCCTTTAGCTCCTAAAAAATCAAGTCTAGCTGATTTCTGTCGCTTTCCATGTTTTTCAGGAGGTATAGTGGTAGCTTCTCCTGAATTGGCCCTATCCATTTCAGGCACCGAAGAGACCAATACAGGTTTCTTCTTAAAAATAAGTTTGCTATTTTGATCAAAGTAACAGTAAGACAACCTCTTACTAGGAGGTATAGTGGTTGCCCCTCCTGAACTGGCCCTATCGGTTTCAGACGCCGAAGAGGCTAATTTAGATTGAGTCTTTGCAATCACTCTACCATGCTGGTCAAAATAATAGTAAAACAACCTCTCATATTGAGGTTGACTAAAAGCCGGAGCCGATTCACTAGTATGTCCAACATGAGGCGAAGTATCAAAGATTCCTTCCTCTAACTTATCAAATGTAGAATTCACCTTAACCATAGTATAAAAAAGAGGAGAATCTTCAGTGATCCCATCTACCTTTAGCTTAGCTATGGTTGTAGACCTGACGAGGATTTCCTCACCCATTGCTAAATTTTCATTGATTCGGCTACAATTATTAGTAACATGTGGAGCCGAATCACAACTTTTAGCACTCGAATGCCTTGCTAAAATTTCACTAATTCGGCTTTGATCGTGAGCAGAATACGAAGCCGAATTGTGGGCATTGATCATTACATAAGGTGCTAAATTTTCATTGATTCGGCTATGGTTACTAATAACACGTGAAGCTGAATCATGGGTATTAGCACTTACATACCTTGCTGAATTTTTATTAATTTGGCTCAAGTTAGAAGTAACATGTGGAGCCAAATTATGAATAAGAGCATTGGCATATGGTGCTGAATTTTGGGAGCAATTGACTAAATAATTAGCATTATCATAGCCAATTCTCTCATTTATCGGCATGTCATGTGGTGGAACCACATATTGTGAACTTATAGCCGATAAACAAGGATTTACATGTTGTATGTTGCTAGTAGCATCAAAGCTCAAAGAATTTATAGTTGACATCGGCTCTTGACCATGATATCCATAATTATTATGTGTATGATGAGGAACATTATCAAAAGTATCAGCCGATGCAACATATCTAGTATCATTACAGCTAGCAACACCAACATGAGAGCTTATATGACTTGCAAAATAACCATTATGATCATAAGATGTATTTGCAAGTTGTACCTTGGGGTAATTGTAGTAGTTTTGTGATGAACCACCTCGGTACTCCATGATTTAGAACTTGACCGCTTTGCTGAATTTTCCAATGTCAAGCGCAACACGTTGCAAAATTGCAAGCAAGATTATAAGGGGTCAAAACTAGATGCGATCGGCCTTTTGGGCCAGATGCAACGGTAATGGCGAGCTCAAGAAAATAGATCAGCGAGAAATAAGGCTAGGGTAAGAAGAATCGGCTACAAAGTAGAGCCGAAGCAAATTCTTCCCCAGCGGAGTCGCCAAAAAGTGTGTTGACGTCGGATGTGGTCCGAATCACACACCAGAAAGGGCATTGGACGCCCGGGCCACCACGGACCAAAGAACATAGCGAAGATATCACTCTTACGTGGTGAAGCACGGAGAGGTTTACAAGCAAACCACCAAAGGATAACCAACGTGCTTGCGTGACGAAGAAACGGCTAGTTTTCAGGCAAACTAGCAAAGGAACCATCGAAGCTCTCGCCCGGGAGGGACCCCGTCAGGGCAAGGATGTCGCCGGGTTGCCCTAGGTCAGCCGGCGAGCCTAGGGCGCCATCTTTGGTCGTGGATCAAGGGATGAACAACATGGAGGTTGAAGGAGAGGAGAAAAGGGGTAAAAGGAGTAGATTGATTGGTTTGTATGTTAATTGGATAGATGGGAACTCAATCGGCCATGATCCTCTCATATATATAGAGGAGGTGGTCTTATCCCAGTAGGAAACCTCTCCGAGGCTTATTTTCTAAGTTTCCCACGTCCCAAAACCGATCTAGAAACAGATCGGTTCGAGATCTGAGAGTTAGATTCGGAATCAGACCTATCGGAACTTCCGGTCAGGCCCCACCGGAAGTTCTGGTCCCTACCGGAAGTTCCGGTCTCGGACCGGAAGTACCAGTAGTTCATTTTCGTGTGAAACTGCGCCTTCCTCCACCAGCAACCGGAAGTTCCAGTCTCGGACCGGAAGTTCTGATCTCGGACCGGAAGTACGGACCGGAAGTTCCAGTAGCCCAGGTCTCAGACCGAAAGTTCCAATCTCGGACCGGAAGTACGGACCGGAAGTTTCAGTAGCCCAAACAGATATTTTCTCAGAGGCATAACTCCCTCATCCGGACCCCAAATTAGACGTTCCATATATGTTTTTTGACCATCTCAACGAGAGGAACGCAATGGTGAGGTTTGTTACATATTTTGACAACTTCACAAAATAGACATTTTTTGTTGTCAACACAAACCAAATGACTGCCAAAAAGTTGACTTACCCACGATTTGATAACCAAGATTTGGTCATAAACAAATCAGTCCCGATGTCCCGAAGTTATGTAAATCAAATTTGAAATTGAAAAAAACTAGGATTTTGTTTGAATCGCCTAGAGCTAATTGTTAGCTAATATTTAAATCTCTAGCCAATAATTGTGTGGATCCCTGCAGTAGATCACAATAGTCATGTCTTTGTTTCTCACACACATGGGAGCCATCTCCACCTCCCTCATTTCTTTCTTTTATTTCCCTCACACATCAGAGCCAATAGTTATGTGAATCCATATCACTTGTGAAGAACGAGACAAAGAGTTGATAACATGTGTGGATATCAATTGGCTTGAAGGAGTATAAGACAGAAGGATCATCAAGTGTTGACAATGATCAAGTGGGATGGATGGGCCTCGTGGTGATGACCGTTGGACATCAAGATGGAATGGATGCTATGAGCAATCTATGCTTACTAGCATTGAATTGGAGCTACTGTCAGCTTGCGCAAGGCAAATGTATGAAATACTAGTGATGAGAGTCAAGCATAGGGATATGTTAAACCTCTGAACTAAGGTCATAACAGTCCAATTAACCCCCCTAATTAGCCGGGGCTCGGAGGCGGGTGCGCTCGCACGCACCGTGTGGCAGATAGAGGATGGCTCGGTAGCCATAGACGACCCACTCCTAAGGAAAATGCCGATGCCAAGGGAGTGACATAAGGGAGGCTAAGTCCTCATTCAAGTAGCTTTCATTCGGGGGTTCAACCAAGGAGTAGGGAGTTCTCGACCTAGGGGAGTCCCGGGAGAGCAAGTGCCCCCCGCGGTCGCCCTAATTTTGGCTCGGGCTGAGCGCCCACCCCAGGCAATCCTAGGGACAAGCCCCGGTAGACATTTGAATTCGACCGCTGGATATCAGATATGTGTTAGGAGGAGGCTTTCTCCGGTGCTTACTCTAGTGAGAGCACTGAAGATTTACGGTGCTTGTGCAGAGCTGATTTCAGCTTCCATTTGTAGTGAGTTGGAGTGGTCTAGTGTTTGTGCTTCAGAGAGATAGCATCTAGTGGCACTAAGGGCCAGTTAGCAAGCTTGAGGGCTTGTGTACTCTTGGAGGTTGCCACCTCCTAGATGGCTTGGTGGCTTGTGAACTTCGTCGTAGCACGCACAGAGATTGTGCGGTGCTGTGAAGAGAGTGAGATCACACTGTGAGGAGTGTTGTGCTCATCCCACGGGAGATCGCGAAGAGTAGCTCTAGTAAAACCGAGGTGTGAAAAGCACCAAGTAGTCCAGTCGGGTCAAGTGCTAGAGCTCATGTTGGGAGCACACCTTGAGGTGTGAGTAAGAGCTTGTGGGCTTGCCATGAGCAAGAGGACCAGTTGAAACCTTCGAGGACTTTTCTCAACGGGGATTAAATGGTTGGCAAACCACCGAACCTCAGGATAAAAATCACCGTGTCATCTATTTGATCCCGCTCGGTTTGCATCCCCTACACTAGCTTGTATTTACTTATTCATATGATTTGTGCTAGCGTAGTTGCTCTTGTGTTGCTAAGTAGCTTTGCTCTCTAGTTGTAATTTGTGTAGTGTAACTAATTGAGTAGTGCTAGTGTAGCTTGTGCTTAGTTGCTCTCTAGTATGTGTAGGAGCTCTTGGGTGTTTTTTGACTAGGTGCATAGGTTCGAGTGACCTTCCTAACTAGAATTGTATAGGAGAAATCTTACTAGCCCGACACCTTAGTATATACCTTCCATAGGATCTTTTTAAATTTGCTAGTGATAATATATAGAGGGGTGCAGTCATGGCTAGACGATTAGTTTACTTTTGCTGTTTTGATCGGCTAGCCAACACGGTTAAGTTTTAGAAATAATTATTCCTTATCTGGTCGGCCATCTCGACCCTGCATCAAGTCACCAGTCACACGAACAAAGAAAAATTGTGTGAATGACGACATAATGGCGACTGATCACGATAGGGAGTGAGGAAATTGGGCAGAAAGATGTGAGTTGGAGCTTGATTTATTAGATTGTCTGGTCTTCATAAAATCTAATGGTGGATATTCTTGAAGCTCAGTTAACCATTAGATCTTCATAAGATCTAACGGTGAAATTTTTTGATTAATCTCGTAATTTCTAGATCCTCTACACGAACATCGAGGATCTTTTAACAATGTTGTATTATTATAATATAATACATAGATTTGGGGCGAAATACATACACATGATTGAGAATACATTGAAACTGAGAAGAAGAAAGAAGTCATGGAGACGCTGACTTCGACCTAAAGGCCCATCTAATCTAAAAGTGATAAATTCCTAAATTCTGGCCTTGCCCTACTTCATCAGGCCGGTCCATTTCAAGTGAGCCTGGGGTAGTCGGGTGATGATGCCAGCCCAGCCAATTGTTTTTTTGTAACAGGCTAAGCATCCGGATGGACGGAGCCGGTATGGGCTCAAAACTTGATGGATCGGTTTTCTTTTTATTTTTTCAATTCGTTTCTGTAAAAAACAATTGTCTCAATAAAATATTTACAGAATTGTACTTCGATCGGCAAATTGTTGTTGTGACATCTAAATTTCGCCAAGCCAATTGTGAGATAAAACCAGTAGTTCTCAATTATCTAAATTTGGTCAAGCCAATTTATGTATCTATAAGATTCGAGCATTGTATCGATCCTTTCGACATCAAGACGATCTTATAAACGAAAAGTTGTGTACATAATTCGATTTGATCTCCTGTAGATTTTCTATATCAGTTTAATACTTTATTGCACTAGCAATTTATAGTTCTTGAAAATTTATTCGATTTAAAGTTATGCCAGCCTGTTCCATTGTAATGCATAAACATAGTATTTGCTACTCTCTCTGTCAAGAAAGAATGCAATTGTAGCACAGTGTCACATTTTAAAATCTTGAGTCTGACTAATTATAGATAAAAAATATCAATATTTATGATATCAAATAAATACCATTGGATTAATTACGAAATGTATTTTCATAAGAAATTGATTCGGAGCTATAAGCATTAATACTATTTACTGAAAACTTAGTTAAATGTGAACTACTTTTACTAGCATGCAACTCATAGTTGTATTCTTTTTTGGACGGAGGGAGTAGTTGACTAGATAAGATTTTATAAAGAAAGAAAAAAACTTGGAAAAAAAATCCTTAACGCCCGGTCCTCCCGGTCCGTTCCGTTCGATGTGTCGGCTGGCCGGTTGCAATCAACCATCGTCACGGAAATATATGTACCGTGGTAGTAGTACTGAGGTAGCAGTACAGTACGTACAACCGAAGTTGACTTGACTACGGCACTGACTACGTGGGCCCAGGTTCAACCGGGCACCACACGTCAGGGTCGTAAACGATTGCACTCGAATTGCGGAGGAGTGTGAGAAATGAGCTGGGTAGCGTCCGTTCCGTGGAGATTTGTTGGTTGGCGTAGCGTTTTCGGGCTGCCTTTTGGGAAAGAGAAGCGAGGCGGGGAGGGCCCGCGGGGGCCCACGCACGCAGCCGTCCAATGCACGCAACGCAAAGCTCCATCGCCCCCATGCAGAAACGCCGCTCGGGCACTGGAGTGCCCTGGGCCGGGGTCGTCGTCTTTCTCGCGCCGTTGTCGTTAACGTGCTTGCTAGTGTTTTTGATTAGCTAATCCTGGATTATTGGAGCCTGGAAAATGAAAATAGAATGTTGCTAGCCCGACAACTACAATGATGAAGGATGGACGGTCCGATCCATCGGCGGCAGCAAAGCTGCGGTTATAGACTTACAGTACGTACGCGTGCAAGCAGATATCCACACCACACAGCAAGCAATACTGTACGCTGCAATAATAGTACAGCACGTCCCTCTTATTTTGCAGGTACCACAGACTGGTGCTGATAAGCTGCAACTTTTCCTCGAGTATACTACGTAAGGCCTCGTTCAGACGGTGAGAAGGGTGAATTTTTCTAACTGTAGCACTTTCGTTTGTATTTGACAATTAATGTCTAATCATGGACTAACTAGGCTCAAAAGATTCGTCTCGTGATTTATAACTAAACCGTACAATTAGTTATTTTTTATCTATATTTAATGTTTCATGCATACGTGTAAAGATTGATGTGATGGAGAGAGTGAAAAAAATTCAACTTTTCACCTCAATCTAAACAAGGCTTAAGTAGGAAACAGTACCGTATATAGTAAGTATATCTTAGCTTTGAAAACCATGCATACTAATGCGTGGTGCGTCGCTGCCGATACTAATTGGCATCCGTACGTACCTCTGCGGTTACATGCATTGCTGGCAGCCTGGCACTGCGTGACTGTGTCCCTCCGTTAGCAATTAGCATCTCACTCCGAGTCAAATCAGTTTCAATCTGACCAAGCAGTACAGTATATATTACTATTTCGGTAATACATAAATATTACCAATTTCATCATTTAATGTATTTAATAATAGTTTATATATTTGGTGTTATGGATACTTTTTCTACAAAATTTTTAGATCGTCGTTTGACAAAGATATATATAACTAGAAATCTAGAATTGGATGCAACCCGCGTCGAGTCTGCTCTGTGTGCGTCCGTCGGCAACAACGGAATGGCCAGGCGGGGTCGGATGAACAACCATGGTTCGATCTTTTCTCGATCTGCTCCATGCATGCACACCAAGAATTATCGTCATCGATGCGGTTACAACTGCTGCTAGTATCTTTGTATGCATTTTATATATGGAGAGCACACTGAAGCCAGGCTTGTATCGTGCTAGCATTAGCAATAACTTCAGCTTAATTTTTATCGGAGGCAAAAATTATAGCAGACAGGTTAACAATAATAAATGGCTGGTGATTGGGTGCAGTATTCACAACAGAACTGCCGATACGATAGGCAGCATGTGCAAGCCACGGTGGCGTCCATAATTTGCAACGCGGCACTGCAATCAGTAGGTGCTGGTGGCGTACCACCAGTCTCACCTCCCAGCCCCAAGAGGACACTTAATTCTAGTTCTAGCAGCAGCTAGTACTGGTTCCTCCTCCTGAATTACTGATTAGCAGGAGTAATTAATTGCTAACACGCACAAGCAAGGATATGCCAATGCACTAGAGAGCCACAGTGTACCCCAGCCCGCAACGACCTCTCACCCTCCCCGTCCTCAGACTCACAGGTGGAGCTGCGTAGGAGTAGTTGTTGACGTGCAGGCGCGCGGGAACGGGGTTGGAATTGTCATTGTGGACCGGAGGAGGAGTTTCGTAGCCGTCGGCGACGCCGGCCGGACGTTTCCTCCGCATCTGATCTGCCTGCCTCCGCTGCTCGTCTGGTCTGGCCTGGCCCCTCCCTTTCGGCCAAAGCCTTTGCATTTTGCCTTTGCAGCCTTTTTGCGCCCTCCCTGTCCGCCTGCTACTACCCCCTTCCCCCCTCCGCCTCCGCCTCCCACCGGCCCACCCCAACTCTCTTCTTCTCCACTCGGCCGGGCACTCCCCCTTGCCCCGGCGTCACACCACCACATGTCCACAATGCTGCCGTCCTCCAGATCGAGGTGACTTCCGCTCCCGGACTCTTGCGTTTTTGTCTCTCTTTTATTTGCTCGCGCTCTTGTTCCGCCGGTCGGTTTTCTCTTCTTCTTTTTCTTCAATGGCAGATCTAGTATCCAGTAATCCAGTTAGAGCCGCCGCTTCATTTGGTGAAATTTTCTTCGCTATCTTCTTCTCAGATTTCCCTGCGCCTCTAGTGGCTTCTCCTTGTCAAAAAATACGTCTACTGACTCATGATTTCTGCCACACGCGAATGTGCCTTTCTTCAGATGATGTTTCATCTCTGTGAATCCTCAATTTCCAATAGTAACGGCCGCTTCATCTCGCAGCTGCATGTTATACTACTTGGATTTCATTTTGATCGATTCCAACCAAAAAAAAAAAAAATTCTGAGCCTGCCGGCTCTCAACCCTGTGGTGGCTTCGTGCCACTCCATTAGTTCGCGCTCGATTCGGCAACAGAGTAAAAAAAAAGTTTTTTTTGTTTCTAATTAGCGATGGATGTCGCCATTGACAGATCTGGGCCGAACGAGTCCCCCATCAGCAGGGGCAGGCCGAGCACGCCGTCTTCCAACCACCACCGCCCCTCCACGCTGTCCTCCAACCACCGCCCGTCCACGGCGTCCTCCAACCACCGCCCCTCCACCCCGGGCGGCACCAGGAGGAGCAGCGTCGGCACGCCGTCCACGCCGCGCTCCCGCACCAACGGCGCGGGGGGGCCCTTCAAGTCCGAGCCCAACTCGCCGCCGTCGGCCGCCGCGCAGAAGCCCCGCCTCTCGTTCGACCGCTCACCGAGATCCGGGGACACCAAGCCCGTCGTCGAGCGCCGGGTGCCCAAGATCGGCAACACTCCTGAAGTAAGTCTACTGCACCCAACTGCGCTGCCCTCTGGTTTTCTTCTTCTTCTCTCACTGACGAAGAACGGGACGAAAGCGGTGCGGCATTGCTACTAACATCCTGTCGGTTCGGTTCTTGATGCACGCACGCCTATGCCTGATCACTTGTGATTTTGTCGCTGGGATTGCAGAAGCAGCTCCGGAGGGAGGCCGAACTGCAGGCGCGGCTTGAGTCCGCCCAGGAGGACCTGAAGAAGGCCAAGGACCAACTGGCATTCATCCTCGGAGAGAGGGACCGTCTCGTCGGGGAGCTCAACGAGGCCAAGAGAGTCGCTGATGAGACTCACGAGAAGCTCCAGGATGCCCTCATGGCCAAGCGGTGGGCCGAGGAGGCCACCGAGATCGAGAAGTTCCGGGCGGATGAGCTCGAGCAGGCAGGCATCGACGAGGCGCAGAGGCGGGAGGAGGAGTGGCAGAGGGAGATTGAGTGCGTGCGTGGCCAGCACACCGCTGACTTGGAGACGTTGGTCAACACGACGGAGGAGCTGGAGAGGCTCAGGCGTGATCTTTCCATGGCGAACGAGGCCAAGAAGGCTGCTCTTGGCCACGCAGATGACGCAATGAAGATCGCCGAGGTCAATGCGGAGAAGGTGGAGATCCTCTCAAATGAAGTTGTTCGCTTGAAAGGGTTGCTTGATTCGAGTGCTGCCAGTGAAGAGAGTAAAAGCCGTGAAGCTGAACTTCTTGTTAAGAATCTGGAGTCTGAGGTTTCATCCCTGAAAGGCAAACTTGAGGAGGCAAAAGTCCTTGAAGAGAGGTTGGCCGAAGCAGAAAAAATGATTGAGGAGCTTAAATCAGAGATCGCTGATGTGCAGAAGGTCGAGGCAGACATCCGTCAGCAGTTAGAAGAATGGAAGGAGAAGTCAGGATCACTTGAGATGAAATTGGAGGAAGTTACTCTATCCGAGAAGTTCAAAAGTGATTCACTTGCCTCCACGACTGAAGAGCTGGACAAGACCCAGTTGATACTGCAAGATAGAGAATCGGAAATTGAAGTTCTTAAAGGAAAGACAACTGCCTTGGAAATTGAGGTGGCTAGGCTTTTGGCGGATGTAAATGATTCAAATGAGCATCTGGATGCATCGCAGCAAGAGGTGTTTGGGCTGCAGACTACAGTAGATGTTCTGAGGAACAAGCTTGATGCTGCAGAACTAGCTGCCTCAGAGGCTTTGGACAATGAGAGGACTGCTATCACAAAGATTGAAGGCTTGACTGAGGAGAAAACGAAGCTCATTAGTGAGCTGGATGATGCTAGAGACAGAGAGGAGAGAGAGAAAAGGACAGTTGAGGATCTTACTGCTGCATTGGATAAGGCATCCTGCAAGGCACAGGAAGCACATGATAGGTTTCAGAAGAAAGAAGATGATTATGAACATGCTCTTGCACAGATAGGTGATCTGAAGATGGCCCTGAAGAGTATGGAAGAGAGTTATGAGGTAATGCTTGATGAGGCAAAACATGACATAACTTGCCTAAGGGAAACTGTGGAGAAGCTGGAGGCTAAGGTGAGCAAGTACAGAGAACAATGTGAATCTAAGGAGCTTGACCTTATCACGGCTAGCAAACAGTCTGAACAAGAAATTGCTGCTCTTAAAGAAGAAGCCGAGCATGTATGTGCATCACTGCGAGGTGCAGAGCAGGAGCTTGAAGCAGTCAATGAAGAGAAAGAGAGGCTTCAGGAGAAACTGGCGTGCACAGAATCAGCAGTTGCTGAAGCCAAGGATGCTGTGCAGGAGGCAAAGGCCGAGAAGGAGAGGCTTCAAGAGAAACTTGCACACACGGAATCAGAGGTTGCTGAGGCCAACATTGAAGCACAGGAATCTAAGATTGAGATCGAGAGGCTTCAAGAGAAACTGACATACACGGAGTCGGCGGTTGCTGAAGCCAACAAGGCTGTGCAGGAGGCAAAGGCTGAGAGTTCGCAACTGAAGGAGCGATTACTTGACAAAGAGAATGCATTGCAGAGCATAACCCAGGAGAATGATGAATTCAGGATGCGAGAAGCTGACGCCATGAGGAAAATAGACGAGCTGTCTGCTCTGCTTGCTGAAGCCATGACAAAGAAGCATCCTGAGGAGGAAGAGAAGCTGGTGGTTGTTGATGAGGCCCACAATTCTGTGCGTGAAGAAGTTATCCGTTCTGTTGCAGAAAATGAAGATACAGAAGAAACTGATGATAAAAAACCAAGGCTTGAAGTTGATGCAGCCGATATGAACTCCAACGGAGAATCGAAGCATGAAGAGAAAGATGACAGCAAGGTGGAACAAGAGGAACTGAAAACTGAGCTCAGCTTACAAGAGAGCGACAAAGTTAGCTTCGAGAAGGAAGCACAGACCGAATACAAAAGACAAGAAACTGAATCGTCCAATGATGAATTAGACTCAAAGAAGGACAGCAGCACCGAGAGTGCAAACGGGACGACCGTACCAGAGGATACGGCGACTAAAGTGGCACTGTCTCCTACGAAACCACAGCAGCAGAAAAAGAACAAGCCTCTGCTGAAGAAGTTTGGGAGCTTACTGAAAAAGAAAAACAGCAAGTAGCCGAACAGTGGCTGTACTATTAGTGTTGTTTTGTTGTTCTTTTTTTTTTTTGGTCTGTTTGACGAGGTGTTGTGCTTCCTATGCGTTTACTGCCAATGCCTGTATTTGTGGTGATTGGTGAAGTTTGTGGGTGTCGTGATTTTTTTTCTTCCTTTTAACTTGGGACCTATATGGTGTTGGCTGCTGCTATCTACACGGTTATGGCAGATCCCGTGTGTGTAAATGGAGTTCCTCCTAATCAGAATGGCTATTCGTTTCTGAAACTCTGCAGCTCCTTGATTGATTGTAAGGTAATGTGATGTAAGGCGCCAATGACCTAATTAACCTGGATATGATGTTATTACTTATTTAACTAGAGGTCTTTGAGCAGACAATGTTATCTGGCATGCCGCATGCAGTTGATATCATACTGTTGAACACTTGCAATGAAATGAGTTGGCTTATGATTGTCTTTGTGTGGTTGTAGCTTCCTAATCTGTTGTGGTTGCTTAAGAAGATGGCATCGATCAGATCAGGTGCACAAAA
This sequence comes from Saccharum hybrid cultivar R570, assembly GCA_038087645.1. NCBI lineage: Eukaryota > Viridiplantae > Streptophyta > Magnoliopsida > Poales > Poaceae > Saccharum > Saccharum hybrid cultivar. Next base: position 29,351,854 of record JAQSUU010000066.1, on the reverse strand, counting down.
AGGTGGCAGCAGGTGTGACTGGATTGGCATCATTAGGCACAGCATGCACGGGAGGTTGGCCATCGCTTCTTACCACACTGACAGCAGAGGAAGTATCATATCATTTCTGCCCTAACACAGAGGTTTGTTTAATCCACTCCAGTCTCCAGGCTTTTTATATCTTGTCGGATGCATTATCCCCTTGTGCGTGTCCTGACGCACGCCGACGCCACCGCTGGGTAGCTCGTCGGTTCCAACCCACACGAGCTGTTTGGTTCCAAGCGCAAATGACTTGTGAATTCCTGTGTGTTGGATGGTTGGACTCCTGGCCGCCGACGTCGAATCATGGGCGCTGGATTGGGGTGTTGTGTGCCGCCCGTCGTCGTCCCGTGCGCCCTGTGACTTTGCCGGACAGGAACCTCCCAACCTTCCGATCGATCGGCGGAGCTGCTGCCGCTTGCCGGAGACGTCGCTGGCAGCGGCACCGTGGAGACAATTTTATGACATGAGTCGTACGTACGCCCGCCGAGGGGGGCCCGGCTGGATATCTGATGCCGATGGCGACATGCAACCCGAATAACCAACATTGTACTGTGGCAATTGGCATCGCCAACCATCTGATCTTGTCCAAGCTTGTGGGGATCGCCCTCTACTACGGCCTACGGGCTACGGGAGTAGGAGTACATTCTTCATGGCATGCCGTAGTACTGCACCGTCTTGCTACAGGGTGTGTGGTGTGGCCACTGTTATTGTAAGCACCTACCACTGCTGACTCTCCTTTGGGTTTGGCTGCAGCATTCATGCTGTGGTCCGGATGGATGTTTTATGTTGGGCGAATTTTTTTAAATTCGTGTAGCACTTTCGTTGTCATTTAGTAAAATTTATCTAACCATGGACTAACTAGACTCAAAAGATTCATCTCGATATTTACAGACAAACTATACAATTAGTTATTCTTTTACATATATTTAATGCTTCATGCATGTGTTTAAAGATTCGATGTGACGGCTACTATAACACTTTTTGAGAAAGTTTTTAAACTAAGGCCATGTTTAATTTGTAAAATTTTTTTGGAAAAGCACCGTAGCACTTTTCGTTTGTATTTGACAAACTTTGTCCAATTATGAATTAACTAGGCTCAAAAGATTTGTCTCGATATTTACAAACAAACTGTGCAATTAATTATTTTTTTACCTATATTTAATACTTCATACATATGCCGGTATATGTGATGTGATAGAGAATCTTAAAAACTTTTTGTATTTTACCCTCAACTAAACATGGCCTAAACAAGGGCTTAGGAAATTTCCTGCGTAAATTCACCTAAGGAGTAGGAGTAGAGTATTTATTACCTACAGAAAGACCAGACAGGCATGGCAGGTCTAGCAGGTATAGAGTGGCAGGTTTCCTGGTTCAGAAAAGAACGCTGGTACGGGTTACGTGCCAATAAAAGTAATTTATGTTTAATTAAATTTTTAATAAATAATATTAATATTTATGACTCTGAATTAATTTATTATAAAAATATATTTTGTAATTAATTCAATGATATTTATTGAATATCGTAAATATTAATAGTTTTTATCTATAATTAGTCAAATCTAAAATACTAAAATATGATACTGTGATAGAATTGTATTATTTCTGGGACGGAATACTGCCTTTAAAGAGGAGGCAAGTTCCTGAGAATACCCGCAGTGGGTACTCTAAAGGGATACTCTAAAGCTTTAGAGTATGAATATAGAGTAAAAACTGTTGTACTAGGTACTCTAAAACGATACTCTATCCTTTCTCTTACTCTATATTTAGAGTGGTACAGTGCTTACTCTATAATAGGCAGTGGCGGCCCCACTAGCTAAACAAAGGAAAAATGCTATAACTCACAAACCAAAAATCTAAATTAAATTTCGATTGCACCATTAAATTCGTCTTAATAAATTCTTTAAAACTAGATCACACATGGATATATTTAGATAAAGTGACAAGTGAGTCCCACAGTGGATAGAGTGGATAGAGGATGATATAAAGAATGGATGGGTGCGGAAGAATTGAGTACAGAGGAGAGAATCTTGCTGACTAGGACGTATAGAGTATAAATATAGAGGTCCATGAGTGCGGATAGCCCGAGGCCTTAGCGCACCTACAGGCTACAGCTCTAACTAATCCGAGATCATTACTACACGATAGTAATATATTAGTATAGTGCTACTGTAGTAATAGTAACGTAGTCTTGTCGACGTGAGTCGCAGGTGCCACGTTGGCATCCTGGAGAGACTAGCTACTAGCAAAAGAAAAAAACAAACATAAATTGCGCTGGGCCATGCAAGCTGCTACGACTAGGATAGCAGAGCACCGCAGGCGAGACGACTCATCAACTGCGGGTTTGTTTAGGTCGCGAAAAATTTTGTATTTCGCTCCTTTAGCACTTTTGTTTGTATTTGTTAATTAGAGTTTAATCATAAACTAATTAGGTTTAAAAGATTTGTCTCATAGTTTTTTTACCAAACTGTGTAATTAGTTTTTTCGTCTACATTTAATACTCTATATATGTGTCTAAATATTTGATATGACAAAGAATCTTAAAAATTTTTAGGAACTAAATAAACATGGGCCATGTTTAGTTTTCAAAATATTTCAAGATTTTCCGTCACATCGAATGTTTGACACATGCACGAAGCATTAAATATAGATGAAAGAAAAAATTAATTACACAGTTTGATAGAAAACTACGAGACGAATCTTTTAAGTCTAATTAGTTTATAATTAGACATTAATTGAAAAATACAAACGAAAGTACTACATTAGCTAAAACCAAAATATTTCACGAACTAAACACACCCATGGCCTGCGTTTTTGGAGCCTTCCTCTGCTGCAGTGTCTGCTTCTTCCTCTGCGTCACTGCGTGCGGTGGAGTTGGGGAGGAAGCGACCACGCTGCTGACAGCAATGCAGCAGCCGAAATCGATGCATTCCAACCCTATCATCCTCGCCTCAGCATGCAAATTAGGCCACGTTTAGTTCTGAAAATATTTCAAGATTTCTCGTCACATCGAATATTTAGACATATGCATAGAGCATTAAATATAGATGAAAGAAAAAACTAATTATATAGTTTGGTAGAAAATCACGAGACGAATCTTTTAAGTCTAATTAACCTATGATTGGACACTAATTGACAAATACAAACGAAAGTGCCACAGTAGCCAAACCCAAAATATTTTTACGAACTAAACACGCCCTTAATCAAAGGCGGGCAGCACGGCCATTTCTCAAAACTGAACCTTGATCCACGATTTCACATTGGCCGTGACGTGAATACCCAAGGTATATGCCATTAGGTAAGGGAGGGTAAGGTTAGGTTCGTTAGGTAGAATGCACTCATCATCCGCTAACCATGCATTAGGTATCTTTTTTCCTTTCTGTGCATTGCATCCCTTTCCCTTTGGGGCATCCGTCATGCATGTTTCGGCCTTTTTGACCATTTGCTTTGCTTTTATCATTGTCTTTTTTTTGTTGGTCTGAATCCAGGTCGGGTGACACACGGTACGGTTGAGCATCGTGTTCAGTTGTACGTACTACCCTCGTCCAAAAAGATGCAATTCTTGTTTTTCGAGAAGTCAAACGGTTTAAATTTTAACTAAATTTATATAAAAAAGTATTAACAACCATGATATAAAATAAGTACCATTAGATTAGTTATGGAATATGTTTTCATAATAAATTTAATTGGTGACATAAATACTAATATTATTTACTATAAAATTAGTTAAAGTTGAACTTATTTGATCGGCACATATCCCATAATTGCATTCTTTTGCATAGGGAGGAAGTACAATACAGCGATAGGGTGGACTAGGCAGAGCCAGGTGACGTAGGTTATGTTAATTTGGTTTTTGATGAAGTGAGACAAGATGGTTCTGTCTGGCGGTGGATCTAGAAATGCAGGGGCTAAATAATATAGAAGGCTAGAAATCTCAGTGGCCGTACGCTAACATGGATAATAGATGGCCCTGTTCTGTTGGTCATGTTTTGGTTTGTTTCAGCTTGTTCTCTCTCATAGAACACTATTGAATCAGCCGAAACCAGCCGGCTTTTCCACCAGCCGAGCCAGCCCATAACGAAGAACATCGAAGTGCTAAAGCAATATGTATAATATTATGGATAAAAAAAACTAATAAATGAACACCATCAACCAAAAGATCATATATGTCTTCACAATTTCACATCATTTCGTTGTACTTTGCGACCTGTACTTTGTTTCGTTGTAACCTCCTTCGTTGTTTGTTTTTAATAAATTTTCAGTAGAGGCTTATGAGCCTCTCCTGTGTTCTAAAAAAATCACATCATTTCAACCGCCATCATCAATTCTACATAACATTTTAAAAATGATGACATAGTTCTTAAAAAAACAAGATAACATTTGGTTGCATAGGTTGCTGATATTAGCTCGTATCTAGGCTTGTGCAATGCGCTTGCTCATCTTTTGTTGCATGCATAGGCTCTTATACATGCTTACACAGTGCTCAAAGCAAGTCCGGTGCTGCATTAGCTAGTATATATATGCTATTTGGTTGTATGAGATATTGCACAACTCGATGCGCACATGAAAAATAAAATATTCCCAACCCACATACCATTACTGGAACATATGAGACCTCAACTAGACATGTAGGTGACTTGTGCAGAATTGTAATTTATCCTCGACAATGTAGATCAGCGTTTGATGTGTAGAAAATCAGAGGGGTAGTATGGGTTCAGGTATAGGATATTCTATGTCCAGTGGAGGATAGATCTCTTATTCTATATGCTTAGTGGTTTACAGGGGTGGGCCCACCATGTCCCATTTGGGATATTTTCCATACAACGAGGGTACCAGGGTACCAATATGCGTGAAGGGATCGTGCGCCTTAGAGAGGGGTGGGGGATTAAGCTTTCTAAAATTCTATTCTAAACTCCCCTAAAAAAATCTATTCTAAACTATTCCTCTAATTTCCACTTATCAAAACATATGCAACAAAGTAATCTATCTGGATGTGAAACTAAGGTTTTGTTAACTGTGTTGCTATCTCTACGCTAAGAGTTATGCAACCTATGTTCCAAACCTATCAACTAGCCTAGCAAGCTAGATTAGAACAGCAAAGCACACAACCTAAGTATACAATATAGATATGGAAACTTAATTGAGATAGAGATGTAGACTCCTGTCGACGACTCCAGTATTTTTACCGAGATATCGAGAAGCTTACGCTTTCCCCAGCCTAGTCCTCGTTGAAGCCCTTTGCAAGGATGCTCTTGCAAGTGCTAAGCTCCCGGACGAGCAACTCCGTGGATATCCACCAGGCCTTCCCACACACAAGTGGGTCTCTGAGAGGGCCTATCCCATACCGCTCCTCGCCGTCTTGACTATCGAGTTTTCGGCCAAACTGTTGCGGGGCTCGTTCCCTCCGGTACACGGTCGGGGCCACACCCCCAAACACGGTTGGTGTGGTCTCGCAAGACTTTGCAAGACCCTCCGAGTATAACAATGGTGCGCACAAGCACCGAGTGATAAGAGGCATGCAAATCGCACTAAATACTAAGCCTAAACCTAGAGCAAGCATCGATCGAAAGTCATGGCAATCCTTGGAGATATTGAGAAGATGACCAAAACCCTCCCCTCTGTCAGAGTTGTCCACACACGAAGAATAGCGAACTATGCAGCTCACCTTTGCGCGCAACATGCCTTAGCTTGTACTCAGTCTTTCCTTTGGTTGGATCCACCTAGCTTCTTGCTGCAATGTTTGCAGTTTGATTGTAACAACTCTATTTAAATTAATGAAGCATTGATTCCAAAAAAACCTAGAACAAGCACATTAGTGGTAGTCTAACTTACCTAAGCACTTCACAAAAGCACCTATGTTAATCACCAAGTGAAACCTGCACTATGGGTGGCAAGAGCACAAGAGCTGAGCCTCAACTCCCTTGATATGTACCCCAACTTCTACACACCTCAAGTGGCCAGCCAAGAGAGGCATATATAGTCCCCAATGCAAAACTAGCCATTGGCAGCAGAATTCAGCTTCTGCGCATGCATTGGAGATGTTCTGTGATGGAACCGGAGAATTTCAGTGCATCCTTGACTATCCATTGGACAAACTAGCCATTGCCCACTATTGGAGGCTTGAACTCCGGTGCTTCATCTAGTGGCTTCATCGGAGGTATCTGGTGCCTTGTAGCTCCCTCCAACCACGCCGCAACCCTCTCTGGTAGAACGCTCTAGTGCCTAGCATACATATGTAGAACTTCTATAGCAGCTCTAATGTCTTGTTTGAGGTGTTGATCACGCCAATCTCCACATTGCCTAATAATAAGTCTACATTGCATCCATTTGGACTTTTCTTGTATATATATTAGCAATATTATTTGTCCAAATGGCCATGTTGTTCATCAAACATCAAAATCAGCTTAATGGCCCATGTCAGGTGTCATTTTCCTTAAAGTCTCTCCCTTTTGACGATTGATGACAACACAACCAAGCAAACAAATAATAGATACCAAATGTAAAATTTCAAACTACATACTATCTACTTGCTTGGATCAAATACAAGAGCAAGATCATATGATGCTAATGAAATATGCAATGACCACATGTGTCAGTGTTTTGTAAACTGGGCTAGTAAACTTATACGATTGCCATGCTGCTCTAGGAAGACGATGGTAGTATCCAAAAGACACGAGGATTAATACTGGTTCATGCTGGAGCCCTACGTCCAGTCTCAGAGATGATCGAGTGCGTGTTCTTCGCTTGAATGCTCTAAAGTTCTTACAATGGGGGTGCAAGAATGGTGGAAGAGGTAGGAGAGCTGGAGCTAAGAGATGAACTGCCTAAAGGGAAGCTTCAAGAGTCCGATGGTAATGAGAGAATGTATGCAAGATTCAAGATGGTGGGAAGGATGCCCTGGCTGCCCTTATATAGAGTCCAGGGCCAGGGCATGTACAAAGAGGAAGGTTCTCCCGACCAAGGGGTCATAAGCCTGAGGAAGGAGACTAGCTAACTTGGCTTGCAAGCTATGTCATCCTGCGGTGCACGTCCGGGCGTGGCTGTCATCATGGTCTTGTGCCCACGTCGTGGTAAGGTGTGGTGTGGTGCCACTGTGCCGGCCATGGCGGCACTGTGGTGGTTTGCTAGCCGTCCTGTGTGACATGGTCTCCGCTATGGTCTTCGTCATCGCCTCTTGAATTCCTAGGGGCGTCGTATAGGAGTTGGTAGCCGCCCCTAGATCGTCGATCGCTTGGTCGTCTTGTGGAGTTGGTGGCCACGATCCTGAACTCCGGGGTGATGGCTTCCTCTAGTCTAGATGGCTTTCGGGTCAAGGCCTCCGTCGTGGATCCCATCCCGTAGTGGGTAGAATCATACATGTGTCTTATCGGGTTGTATCTGGACAGTGGGCACCGTACCTGGCTGTCACCACTGTGTAGTGTTGTCTTGTCCATGCTGTATGGCACAGGGATGATGTCTGACTGAACCGAGGTGATCACTGTCCCCTCGGTCCTTACAGGATCAGTGCAGCGTGCACACTTTTGTCAGAGCAGGCACGCTTGGCTAGGTCTGACCTCTCCTCTTTCCTCCCAGAGGTCAGGATGGTGGAGAGGTCATGAGTTTCTTGTACGTCATGCGGCTAAGTCTGCTGAAGGAAGAGGTCGTGGCTGACCCTGGCCTTGGCATTTGGCCTGGTTCCCTCAGCTAGGGCTTGGTCGTTTGGGCTATCACTAGACTGATGTATCATAGGCCCCTTAGCCTGCTAACTAATCATTGCCTTGAGATACCCGGGGATCATAACCTCAACAGTAGCCCCTGAGTGTTTTTGCAATCACAAAGTGATCGTGAAAGCGCTGAGATGCGTATTCATTGAGTGCGGGTTCATAGTCATGGCCTATTCGAGCTTCATTGCTCGACCCCTTATAGGGTGGTGCATTCAATGCGGTAGGTGGCCTTACATTTCGCCCCATCAGGATGTCCTAACGATGTGGTATGTGACTGTTGAGCCCAGCCGGGTCAGTGTGCTATGTATCGAGGTTCGTGACTAAGGCTGGATAACGAGCCAGCTTGGCTCGGCTCGGCTTGGCTCGTTATCTTAACGAGCCAAAAAGCTAGCTCGGCTTGGCTCGTTAAAAGCTCGAGCTGGCTCGTTAGGCTCACGAGCCAGTTATAAAAAATATACAAAATTTAATATTTGCATTTATCCAAAGCTTGAAAATAGTAATAATACAAAAATAATATATCCAATAGCCTTAAATTAAATAAAATATTCGTATGAGCTAACATATTAACCATTTGCAGAGTGCAAGACATGAAGTAATACAAACATAATATAAGTTTTGATGACTTTTTCCCTAAAACTATGGCTCGTTTGGCTCGCGAGCCGCTCGTGAGCTAACTCGAGTTGGCTCGTTATAGCTAACGAGCTAAAATCTTGGCTCGGTTTGGCTCGTTGTGGTAACGAGCCGAGCCGAGCCGAGCTAGCCACGAGCCGAGCGAGCTAACGAGCTTCGAGTTTTTTGTCCAGCCTTATTCATGACCTAGGCAGGGCCGAGTGGTCTTGTCAACACTGTACTGGCCCTGCCTTCGGGAAGGTCTTGATTTCGCTGACCTCACGCGGGCATCTAATATTGGATATGACCTCTCGTGGTTCACCACGCGGCACGTGGATCTCAGGTTGTTCAGTCTGCCTTTGGCCTATAAGTAGTGGCCTTTCTACCATTCAAGGCACTCATGACTGTGACTAAGCTATTCCTTTCGCCTCTCTGAGTGGTTAGATGTTGAGAGAGTGATGACTGTTGGGAGTATGCCCTAGAGGTTATCATAGAGATGATTGTATTGCCTTGTATCCATGACATATTATGAGTCCATTGAATATCCATTAAAGATAACTTATATCGATTAGCAATTATGTGAATTATTTGTGAAAATCTTTTACTTGTATGGTTATTCTAGAATGGTCCCTGATCAGAGTTCATGTTTGGATGCACATGAATATTAGATCAGCACATTATTAGTTGATGACTATGTTTCACAAGTCATAGACATAGAGATGTCAAACTAATAATGTGGGCACATGTGTGATATGTAGGCTGGACTGACCCAACGTGAGATATTGTTATTGTCTCGATTCACATCACGTATGTTATGTTCTTAGACCTGAGATTGTTGTATCTACTCAAGATGTGAAATGACCTACTTAGAGACTATCAAACGCTACTCTGTAACTGGGTAGTTATAAAGGTGGTCTTCGGGTTTGTCAAGAAACATGCTGTGAGACATAGACAATTAAGATAGAATTTGCCCCTCTCTATGTGAGAGAGATATCAATAGAACACTCTAATGATTGGATCAACAAATGCATGGCCGTGCTTAGGTTAAGTGTTAACCTATGAGTTGGACTAAATATCGTGTGGCAAAAGGAATAACATGTATATGGTTTGTGGTGGTTCATCTGATATGATCTTTGCGTACACATAGGAGTTGACACGTCTTACTAGAGACCGCTATCAACTAATGGCCGAGTATGAGTACTCGGGCCACGTCTACGTGTGCATGAACCCATAGGGTCGCACGCTTAAGGGGCTGGAAGCCCAATTCAGGTTAAACCTGAATTTGACTAGGCTTAGGGTTTTCTAATTGGGCCTACAACTTGGGGCTGATTAGAGGCACCTATATAAGAGAGGGAGGGGGTGCGGCCAAGGAACACATGCCATTGAGTAGCCATCGTTACCCTCCCCACGCTCATGCCTACTGCTCCTCGCAGACCTAGCAGTCTGGAGGCGCAATGCTTCCTCCCCGTACATGTGGGATGCCTTGGAGGTGCTGCATCTGGAGCACAAGGGCGAACCGCACGAGAGGGATGATCCGCGAGTGGAGGGTGGATGTGACGGATGACCACGCAACTGCACGGCACTGCTACGACGCGTTTGACTACATCGAGTCGCTTCCGCTGCACCTGCACGTCTAGTGGTAATTCCATAACCTGTAACTAGCAGTAGATCCTGGTTTATGAGGTCGAAATTTTGATTTTATGGCTAGCGTAACACCCCTCATAACCCATCAATGACATGAGAGAAAAATGTCTGAGGAGAACCATGTGGTTCCTGTTATGCGTCCCACTAGAGGTCTCCTGTGGTGGCCAGAGCTATCATCTGTTCCAGCAACTGGTGCTAAAGGGGACCTACGAGCAGAGAAGGAAAGGATGGCGTGGTTGCCGTGTGGGGGGCAATGCAGCCTTTGTGACATGGCTACATTTTGGCCTCCCTTTTGCTCCATCTTGGCACCGGAGTGGTTGCCAAGGTGCTTGTTGGAGCTAGGCAGTTTTGCCGCTCTCTTCCTCCTCGTGTTCTGTTCCCTAGGGTCTGCGACACTGCAGGAGGGCTTGTGAGTTTGTTTTTTTTGCTTCGTCTCACCTCCTCTTGTAGCGTCACTCCCCGAGGGCCTTTCAGTGGTGTGGTGGTATCAGTTTTGCTTTCCTTGTGTGTGGATCGACCGCGCATCGCTTTGTAATCATGAAACATGCATAAAAGCTCAAGGAATCCTCCTTCTAGAGTTTCTACGGCTTCTTGCGAAGCTGTGGTGATTAGCCCCCAGGCCATTTGGCCATTTTTGGGCTAGTTGGTACTGAACCAAGGTTCTCGAAGCGGGTCATCGACCTCTTGCTACATAGGGTATCGAGGTTGTGGGGCAACCTTGGGCCTTTTTGCTGGGGCACCTTGACCGTGATTTGTGAGGCTCTTGATCTTGTGTTTGCTATATGCGGTTTGACCACATGTGCTTCGTGGTTATGTTGTTTAAGTGAGATTTTGTTGAACCCCAAACCACTTGGTTAGGATCAGATTTGTGAGTCCAGGGATGCGGTCCTCAGGGGAGTCATCGGCCCCTCGCTGCGTGGGGTGGTGAGGTCATTGAGTGACCTCGGACCTCTTCTCCTGAGTGTTTGTGAGCTCAAGGGTGCAGGCTTCAAGCGAGTCATTGGCCTCTTGCCATGCAGGGCGGTGAGGTTGTTGAGCGACCTTAGACCTCTCCTCTCGAGTGTCTGGGAGCTCGAGGATGCAAGCTTTGAGTGAGTCATTGGTCTCTCGCCGCGCGGGGCAGCAAGGTCATCGAGCAACCTTGGTCCTCTCCTCCCGAGTGTTTGAGAGCTCGAGGATGCAGGCTCTGAGCGAGTCATTGGCCTCTCACCGTGCGGGTGGCGAGGTCATTGAGCGACCTTGGACCTCTCCTCCTAGGTGTCTGCGAGCTCGAGGATGCAGGCTCCGAGCGAGTCATTGGCCTCTCACCGCGCGGGACGGTGAGGTCATCGAGCGACCTTGGACCTCTCCTCCCAGGTGTCTACGAGCTTGAGGATGCATGCTTCGAGTGAGTCATTAGCCTCTCGCCGCATGGGACGGTGAGGTCATCAAGCGACCTTTGACCTCTCTTCCCGAGTGTCTGTGAGCTCGAGGATGTAGGCTTCGAGCAAGTCATTGGCCTCTTGCTACGTTGGGCGGCGAGGTCGTCGAGTGACCTTAGACCTCTCCTCCAGGTGTCTGCGAGCTCGAGGATGTAGGCTTTGAGTGAGTCATTGGCTTCTCACCGCAGGGACGGTAAGGTTATCGAGCGACCTTGGACCTCTCCTCCTAGGTGTCTGCTAGCTCAAGGATGTAGGCTTTGAGTGATTCATTGGCCACTCGTCGTGTGGGGTGGCGAGGTCGTTGAGTGACCTTGGACCTCGCCTCCCGAGTGTTTCAGCCTGACGACCTTTAATGGGCCACCCTCATGTTTTCTGGTCTGTCCGAGTGGCCTCCATTTGAGGATCGACCTCCTAGTACTTGAGCGGTCTTGGCTTCGCATGAACAGACCATTATTGCATCTTATGACCTCTAGCGTTATTTCATGAGGAAAGCGCAGTTGCATGACTTTTATCCACCTGTTCCAATGATCCCTCCTGAAAGGGTCATCGGTCCTCGTTGGTGTGCGAGGCTTTCAGAGTTGGTTTCAAGTCGTGAGTTCGGGATGTGGGGAGGAGCTAGCCGTGGCCTGGTCCTAGCTATTAGGATTGCCAGGGCCTGGCTCTGGCTTCCTCCTACTATCCTTTCTGACCCCAAGGGATCATACTACATTGTTGTAGGCAGGTTTTAGTTTTTGCCCACGCGGGGAGAGGATTGTTCACTGTAACCTCGTGGTCGGAGTAGTGCGCCTCGTCAGGGTCGATGGGTAATTCGAGTGGGACTCGATATCCTCTCCAATCAATGTGGAGTTTAGCTATGCCTCGTCGAGTGATGTCCCATAAATCATTGGCCGTCAAACCCATTGGTCCTCGGCCGCCTCAATAGCGGTCAGAGGGCAAGATGCCTCCCCCCAGAGGGGGTCAACTTGGGCGATTTCAAATCAGATGACTCAAACATAGGGTGAGATGGTAGTGTGGCTTCACACCACCGATAAGAGCCATAGGGGCCCATCTCATCCTGCCCCTATCCCTTTGTGGCTCGAGCCCATCTAAGGACCGGCCCGAGTGTAAGTTTCCTATGTATGACGTGGGGTCGTGTTCACGGTGGGTCACTTTTGCGCACGGATTTAGGGCTATGTGACCTCCTTGATTGTGTTGCATTGATGGCACCCACTTCATGAGCAGTGTTGCATCTTTAGAACAAAGGCATGTAAACTGAAACGATATGAAAAAAATGAGAATGCGCAGGTTCTACCTGGTTTGGGTTATCGCGTGGGAGGCCACCGCTCCGTCTTCCGCCCAGTCGCTGCCCCTGCTCTACAAGATTATCAAAGTGGTTAGTAATGGTCGTGGGCCTGGTTCACTTGCCGAGGTTATCTTTGTGGCTATAAATCCGCTAGGGTGGTGCGCAGTTGGAGGTATCGTCCTTCCGTCTTCCGCATTGCCTTCTTTTCCTTCCTGCTCTCGCACTTATAATTGTTCTTCCTGGTGATGGATCACGGGAAGCGTCTTCATGAGGAGTTACTTGAGGTCAATGAGACACCATCGTCTCTTATGTCTTCCCTGCAAGATCAGGGGTAAGTGATTCTGCATTGTTTTTTTGAGTTTAACTGTGCTCGCGTTAATCTCTCATGTGTTCAAGATTATTCCTCAGGCGGTGGAGTCAGAGACCGGGGGTCCTTCTGGCACCGCCCGTCTCTAGCTTTCTCCACCTTCAGAGCTGACAAGCCCCCATCCCCTGTCCTTCTCTATCGGGTGACAAGGGATATGGAATTTCATGCTTGAAAGGGACGAGGCTTGCCAGTTGCACTCATAATCCGTCCATGAGGTGGCCCAGCTGGAGGCCCACGTGGACTATCTCTAGGCGGCCCTCCAAGTAGCAGAGGAGGAGGTTACTGAGGCGCGGGCGCTAGCTACCGCCGCTCAGGTGTGAGTGTATGTTGAGTTTCCTATTATAGTCAATTTCTGCCATTAGGTTCATTTTCTGGCCTTGACAGGGTTTTCTGGGTTATGGTCTTGGAGGGGCAGCTTGCGGTGCCCCGTTGTGAAGCAGAGGGAGCTTGTCTCTAGGAAGGCCCCTCTGGCGAGGATTGCCCTCAGGGCGTGGCCCCCGGAGCTCAGCGGGGTGTGAGCTTTAATGGGTGACTTGGCTATCGCCATGGAAGCAGTCATGACGATCGTGAAGATGGATGGTAGGCTTCGTAGGCACGTCTAGGTTTCCTAATCTCATGAGTTTTTGTGTGCTTTGCCGATGGGTGAAGTTGTAAATATTGAACTCCTCGTGTATGTGGCCTAGTGGCGACCTTATCGTCGGTTTCTATTGACGGTAGATAAGTGTCATTTTTAACCGTCAACATAGCATGAAAATGGACTTAAATATAAATATCATCTAGCTATAGGGGTTACATTGATAGAATTCCATGAATTTTGGTGAATATCTATTTCTGCAGGGGTTATCAGGAAATGACCAAAGAAGACCTACATGTAAGATTTACATAGAGAAAAAGACTTCACGCATAAGAATACTCTAGAAGACTCCAGAAAATAGCAGACCAGACCGGAGGCTGATTGGCCACGTAGGCAGGGCACCCGCCCTATCCATGTGGGTGCCCGCTCGGCCACCTATGTGGACCAATCAGGTCTAGTCTCACGAATCCTGCCCCCACTGCCTTGGAGGATAAATCTACACCGTGTATCAAGGTCGATTTTATTTGACAGTCGTGGTGCATTTGAGAAGGCTATATAAGAAAGCCCCTAGCCCTAGGAGAAACCCTAATTCTCATTCAATTCATTATTCATCAAAAGAGAAGCCCCTGATCAAGCCCTAGAGCCACCATCTCAATTAGATCTTCATAGTCATAACATAGCTACATAGGATTAGAACTAGAAGAAGTCAAGTTTCACTTGGTTTCCGGATCTGTCAAGAGAGTTCTTGGTAATTCTCTCCTACTTCTATATTTCATGTGTTATTCATATTGTTCATCTGCTACTATGAATATGAATTTGCTCTATTCTATTATATTGGATATGACTTTGCTCTATTTGCTTATATTCTCAATTATAATGTTCTTAGTCTACTTTGGTTATATGCTTGGCATAGTTGGATTAGAATTATATTCAAGTATAGGATTGTATAGCGCTTGCTCATTGATATCATGGGTGAGTGGTAAATATTGTGTAGGCATGGTGTCTATATCATATTTTCCTACGATTGCACCCTATATTCTGGATCGTGAGGTAGATCGCAGGAGTGACAATCCTATTGAGTCCTTTGTTATCCTCCTCCCGAGTATAGGACAGGTAGAACACAACTATTATAGGGAAGTGATTTCTATGTTCTTCATCTTCCTTCGTAATATCCCTATGCGTATATATAACCTTGTCTTGCCATGATTGCCAAGTAGAATTGCACTAATCATTATATGCTATGGCTTATAGTTAGAATAACTTAAGGATTTATTCTTGTAGTTCGTCCTAGTTCCATGCTAGTGATATAGACTTAGAGTAATCTATTGAGATGTGCTTATCATTTATTATGTGGCTATGTGCTTATCATTTATCATTTACCATTCATTCATTATATATATATTTCATGTGACACTTACCCTGTATGAGAGATAGACACAGACATGGTTATACTCTCTATTATCACATGCAGTGATGCTCATTGCTCATATCCTTAGCTATCCCTTCCCATGGGTAAAAATATAAGTAACGATACCAGGTTTACTCCTAGTTAAAATGCTACATTGATATTATCTGTGCGCTTACGGATTTCATATTTATTTCTAGAGGCGCATTTGCATTTATTTAATACCACATTTCTGGCGCCATGCTGGGGATGACAACCTAGCTTAAGTGATGCTAAGAAATGCCAACAAGCATTTTTGGCACCGTTGTCGGGGAAGGTTGATTAAGCTATTTAAAAGGATATTAGCCATCACTTGCATCCACTAATGTGATCGAGAAACCATCATTTTCTCTACTCATACAGCTTTACCCTTGTCTTTTGTCTATTTTCTATATTATATGCAGGGTAATGTATGAATAGGTTTGACCTTCTAGATAATTTTATTGATAATCCAGAAGCATTATTCAGAAGGACTAGAGCCAAGCTAAAGAAAGCTCAAGCATCATCATCAATTTAGTCTGAAGTTCCTTCTGAAGAGGAAGATCACCAAAGAGTAATTCACAACTTGACACTAGCATTCGAAGCCATGGTGAACAAGTCACTCCGTGAGTTCTCAGCTCCAACCGCAGATAACATCCGGACTGGACCTGCTGCGGACGTTGATCAACCATTTGAGCTTAAGCCTACGCTCATCAACATGGTGCAAGCTAGCCAGTTTTGTGGGAAGGCATATGAAGATGCTAGTGCTCATCTCCAACACTTTCTAGAGATTTGCAGCACTTTCACCATCAAGGATGTTCCCAGAGACGCCATACTACTTCGCGTTTTCCTATTCTCACTCTTGGGAAGAGCAAAGCAGTGGTTTTATACAAATAAGAAGAAGAATACTACATGGGCACTCTGTTCCACTAATTTCCTGGCGAAGTTCTTTCCCATGGGCAAGACAAATGCTCTTCGTGGGAAAATATCAAGTTTTCAATAACAACATGATGAGTCTGTCCTAGAAGCATGGGAGCGCTTTCAAGATTACATCCTAGAATATCCTCATCATGGAATGGAGAATTGGTTACTTATACAAACATTCTATCATAGGATCAACAACAGCACCCGTGAGACTATGGATGCTGCTGCTGGAGGTGCATTCTTATCACTTACCATTTCTCAAGCCACAACTCTTGTGAAGAAGGTGGCATCCAACCAAGGTTGGAGTGAAGAAAAAACTCAACGCCACAAGAGAGGTGGAGGTATGCACCAGCTGAAGGAGGTAGACATGCTGTCTGCCAAGATGGACCTTTTGATGAAGAGGCTCAATGAGAGAGCCGGTGAGAAGATGGAAGTCATGCACATTCATGATTGTCACATGACTTGTGAAGAGTGTGGGCAAACTGGGCATTCAGGCAATACCTGCCCAGAGCTACATGAGGATGTGAACTACATCATCAACAACAGCAACTATTATTGTCCTCAACAGAATCAAGGTTGGAATCAACAGGAAATACCTAACTACTCATGTAACTATTCAGGTAATTATCAAGGTAATAATTCTTTCAATAATTTTAATCAGCCACCTTTAAGAGAGCTAGTTCTTAATCAAGGAAAGTTAATGGATAACTTATCTAAGAAGTTAGCATCCAAGGATAAAATGCTAGAAACAATTAATAATAGAATGAATAACTTTTCTACTGCTATTAAGAATCAACATAGCTTTAATAAAATGATTGAGTCACAAATATCCTAGCTTGTTATTGCTATTCCTCCAGAATGCCAAGGTAAGATTCCGAGGAAACTGAAAGAACTAGAATCTACAAATCTTGTAGATATTTTCAATGCAGGAAGCAACTGGAGTGTTTTGACAGCCGGTTAGAATGATGGGACTCTCCCAATCAAGAAAGGTGATCCAGGAGGATCGGTGACTTTGGTGCAAGCGTCAACATCATGCCCAAGGTGATTTATGAAAGAATGTTTGATTATCCTTTATCATATATAACCATGTGCTTGTAGCTTGCAGGCCAGTCACTATGCTACGCTAAAGGAATCCTAGAAGACATCTGTGTGTGAGTTGGCAACTCGTATGTTCCTGCAGACTTTGTGGTGATAGAGATAGGTGGTGATAAGAAGTCACCCATCATCTTGGGGCGGCCATTTTTGAACACTGCTGGAGCTATCATCTATGCCAATGCTGCCAAGATCTGTTTCAACATCAAAGGGAAGAGAGAGACTTTCTTATTCAAGAATAGAGTGTTACAATTCTCTGCACATCATCAACACGCCTATGAGCCGAAGAAGAAGAACAACAGGAGGAACAAGAACAAGAGCAAGAACAAGAAGCCACAATAGACAGAGACAATGAGGATGGTCACTGCAATCCACAGAGACCATGAGCACCAACTCAAGTCCCCACATTTGATCAAGAAGGATGACCTAGGTGTCCCAACCATTGAATGTTCAATCAATCGCAACTCCTTCCAGAAAGCTGTCTGCGACACTAGGTTGGGCGTCAACATAATGGCCAAAGTGATTTATGAGTATCTATATGGCACCATGCCTCTACATCCCACCTACGCACAACTGCAGATGGCAGATCAGTCATTTTACTTCATGGATGGATTAGCAAAAGATGTCCCCGTCCAGATTGACGACCATTTCATCCATACAGACTTCCTAGTCATTGACATGGGAGAAGATGATTATGATCCACCTATCATCCTTGGAAGGCCGTTCCTGAACACCACCAAAGTAATCATCTATATTGGAACATGAGAAGTGCACTTTCACTTCCCCTCAGAGAAGGTATGCCGCTACTTTAATGATAACTATATGGTCAATGAAGATTCCAAGAAGAATAGAATAAGAAGAAGGCGTCATACCCGCAATCAGAAGAATCAGATCACTAAGGATGGATGGGCTGATTATGAAGGAGACGTGTCAAGGTATGAAGATCGATATCCCGAAGAAAAGATTTATCTTGAAGAGGAGGCTGTACCCCCAACAAAAAGTAAACTAGTCACTGTGGAGAACAAAGAAGAGAAGATAGTGCAACCAACTCCTCCCTCGAAGTCAACCTCACCAACGAAACAGGTATGGAAAGTAAAGGTAAAATTAGTTTCAGATTCAATTCAAGAAGATGTTTAGCCAGTGACGCCATTCGATCCATCTGAGACGCTCTGAGAAGATTAAGCTGACAAGAGGTCCTGTTCGGAGGACTGAAATCATCGAACGCCGCGCCAAGAGGTAAACTTGATAGTTATCAATAATTTCCTTTTTAGTATTGCATAAAGTTTTTAATCAGCATATTTACCTTTTCCTTAAAATGCATAGTTAGCTGCATGTTTACTTTAATGCTGTCATAGAAAAGAAAATAAAAATATCATGCATTGCATTCATAGAAATGCTAAGCCCCATGCAAATAAATTTGTGGCATAACACCCATAGGTATATTTGCTGTGGTGGCATAAAACTAAAATAAATATGCATATATTATATTTATAGTTTTTTTTGCATGGTATAATATAAAAATACAAAAATATTTGTTAATAGAAAGATCCTGCTAAATAAACAAATATATTAAAGGAGGTTCAATATGCTCAAGGCTTAGAGATTTATGACTAACACTTAATCAGTTTCATAAGCTTTGTTGTCTATTTGAGCTTCACAGAATTTGAAGGATTGAAGGGAGCTAACAGACGGGAGAATGATCTATCCTCTGTCAGAGTGCTATCTCAACAGTCATCATAAACACTCTGAGAGAGGAAGTACACCTCTACTGTCTGTCTACTGTATCAATCAAGACTACGTCAACATCCAGCTTGGGGGAGAGCATCCCCTGTATATCCAGCTAAGTATTTTCTTACATATTTATTTATTTGTTTATATATTTATGCTCTATTAAAATATAAAACACATAAAAAGATGCATAACCTTTAGGAACCCAATAAATATTTCCCTTTTCTATAAATATACATATATATGTTTTTCTGTGAGATATTAAGTTTGCTAAATAAAATGTAGGAGAGTTTAACCTTGCTAAAATAAATCCCTAGAATAAACTCTTGCATGAAAATGTTGAATAGTTGCTCTACCGTAATTCCTTTCAAGTACCTAGTGTTCAGCCTTGAACTCTCCCGAGTTTTGGATATAATGGTTTTGATTTAAGATTTGCTCTAAACTTGAACTTGTGGGTAGCAAATGCTTGATCTAAGTCTAGATTGGTGACGGATATGATATAGGAAGGTTTTGAGCTATTGTTTATCTTGTTCCTAGAGATACTAAAATTCTGGAGAATTTATCTTTTGAAAAAAATTAAAATTGCTACATGATGAGTTCCTATATGACGAGAGTTTAAATTCCTACCACAGCCAGATATATGCTTTCTAGATTAGGAAAAACCTCTACACTCGTTTTATTACTGCTTGTGAGCATTGAGCGTGGTCTAAGCTGTGTAGACCCTTAGGAGCTCGTCATGCGGTTAAAATCAAGATCCACATACACTCCACCTACATATGTCCTGCACTTCTACCTTGAAGTACGCATTCATATATTCCACTCAGATCCACCTAAACTACCCAAAAAGATATTCTATCATATTTATCTCTTCCATTTTCTTGCTAGCCTATAAAGCTCTAAATATTTCTATTGCTACCTCTTTTTAATTTATCTATTTCAAAAGAAGCTTAAGTGCTGTTTGCTCTATTAAAAAAAGAAGGGGGAAAGAAAGATAAGAGGAGAAAGAAAAATATTTATACCCCCATTTGAAATATATATATATATATAGCAGCCTAAGTCATCCTTCAAAGTTTTCAAAGTTCAAGAGAGGTATGAATTCCATTCAAAGGAGTCTTAGTAGAATTAGGTACCTACCATTACCATTCCTTCACCCCTTACCATCGTTACTATTCTATCTACCACTTATCCACTACATACCATATATTCCATACACATGCATACCTTGATTTGACTGTATGATTTGTTTCTCTAGATCCATGGTTTGACTGTGTAATAAATGTTTGCAAGTATGTCTTTCTTGTATCCCCACCTATAAACTCCATATAAGCTTATTAGATGTAAGGTGAAAGAGAGAAGGCATAATATTACTATGCCTAAATACCAAAAATACCACACATCTTAAGAGAAGAGAGAAGACATATACCATTATGCCTTGGTGAGAATCCAGAAATAGCACAAAGGAGAGACTTGAGAGGAGCTTGAAACATGGCGCTTGACTTGATCGTTCTGTCTTTCAACTGCTCAAGACCTAGGTGACGGCCATAAGCCTCATGGTAGAAGGTAATATGAGTAAGTTTATAATTAGAATAATTCATTCTAATCCGAAGGAGAGATCTTGTTTGAACGCATGTGTACTTTTGAGGTGTGAAAGCATTGTAGCAACTCCTGATCCATCACTGAGTCTATCTTTGTTTAGGGACGAGCAAAAGGTAAGTTTGAGGGAGTTGTTGATAGTAGATAAGTGTCATTTTTAACCGTCAACATAGCATGAAAAAGGACCTAAATATAAATATCATCTAGCTATATGGGTTACACTGACAGAATTCTATAAGTTTTGGTGAATATCTATTTCTACAGGGGTTATCAGGAAATGATCAAAGAAGGCCCACATGTAAGCTTTACATAGAGAGAAAGACTTCACGCATAAGAATACTGATGAAGACATGGCCTCCATACATATGACCATGCTTGGAGAATCACATAGAGGACAAGGAGATCAGCAAGGGCTTCCAAATCGAGAAGGAGGCCCAAAGCTTATCCGGTTCAAGTCGCCAAGGTGGAGGCCCAAATCAAGTTCGAGTCTACCTTGGAATCCTGGAGCAGCGCCGATTAAAATAAATGCCAAGGGTGCATACGAACTCCGTTTTCGATGATCCACATATGGATGGAAATATTATTTGATAAGCTAACCAATGGCTTTGGTTTCACACCAAAACTCATCCGGAATCAACAGAAATCATCGAAACAAGTCAGCATCCAGAATCTGTTAGGGTGCTGCGACACCGTCTTTTGGTCCGTTGGGCCATATATCATCTTAGAGCCCATTAGGGGCACGTCCAGCTAGAGTGACGTCCAAAACTCAATAAATAGCAGCCGCCGCTCTCATTAGGGTTTGGGGTTTTGTTGCATTCTTGTTTTCGTTGAGAAACAGACATTGTTTGCTATAACTGTATCGTGAAGATCGTTTGCTGTTAAACCAGGGCCCCTGCTCTTGATCTTGTTTGACTGTGTCGACTAGTCCTTTCGAATAAAGACTTGAACTCCTCTTTATATTTAGAGCCTCATATTTATTTGCAATTTCAGATTGCGTTTTACCTGTTCTTGCTCGTGTTCTCAATTCGCTTGCAGGAAAGCCTTCTCGGCGAGGTCAGTCATGTTCACGTGATTGATAACCAACGGAGCAGTGGTGTAATGGTTGCGGAGGTCCGAATCAACCTTGGTTCGAAGCCTAGATCGTGAACGTCGAGTTTCCACCAATCAACGCTATCATACCTATCGGAAGATCGGGCCTAGTCTACATCAAGTGGTATCAGAGACCTTGTTGCCCATTAGGTATACTTTTGTTATCCCCTTTAGATTGATTTTGTTTTTCATTGCCTACAATCCACAAAAAGCCAAAAAAAATCTATGCACAGCGACATATTCCCTCTCCTATAGCCCCTTTGTGCCATTGTAATACTTTTGAATTTCAGTTTGCTCTATTGAACTGTCGTCCCTTGTTGTGTCTTCGTGTCTGGTCTGAGTTTAGTCCAGGTTGTATTTCTGATTTAGAGTGTGTACGTAACCCTAGTTTTTGGCACCAAGGATTTAGGGTTTGAGTTATCCTGTTGGGTTGTCTTTAGGTGTGCGTTCTCTGTTATTGTCTGTGCTTCATCTTGGAAATCGCCGCTATTTCAAGCTGATTGATTATGAGTTTGTCTTGTGGATATTTACTAGTCGATTATCTAGCTAGCTAAATCCATCGTGCACTCCTTATAATACATATACATATATATCCTTTTTGAGGATTGTTGCTGCACAGTACGTCAAAGGCTACATCATTTGCTAGATTACAATTCCTTCTTGCAGCCTTGTATTTTTGAGCTATTATCTGCGGCACTTGTTTTGAAAAAAGGCAAAGGTGCTAAAAAAAGAGCAGCACCAAAAAAAGGAAGAGAAAAAAAAGAGAGAAAGAGCAAAAAAAAAGAAGTGAAAAAAAGTGAAAAAAGAATTTAGAAGTGCTTGCATCCTTTTGAGTCCTCTTGCCGAGTTGTATTGTTGCTTGCTTGACTAGGTTCAGGACGAGTTTAGGCTGGCGACATAGACTAGTTTGGGACTACTTTTCAATCTTGCAATTTCTGAATTAAATTATTGCTATTCCTTGATACCATATATTAAGCCTGTCCAAGCTCCACTTTCTTCTAACCAAGTACAGGTTCGCCATGCAACTGTTACACTCAAGCTACACCGGTATCACAGTCACCGACCGTTTGTACCGCCTGTTGTGTTGGTAAGAACACTTACAAGCACATGGTAAGACGCTTGAGAGTGTGTGACTTTACTCCTTGACCATATCCTAGTAGCTGATAGAAAAATACATACTTGTGTGTTTTCTTGTTTGATGCTAACAATGACAGGTTACAACACTCGCCGATATGACACATCGAAGATACATGAGACACGTACTATTGCTGCTGCACCTCCTTCTGTAGGTGAATCTATTCTTTCTTCCCCATCTACTTATGATGGTATTGGTACTGATGAGTATATTGAGTGGGAAAATAAAATAGATAATATTTTTGCACAATGTTGTATGTGCGAACGAAGGAAGATTAAAAATGCATCTAGTGTCTTGAGACATTCTGCATAAACTTGCTGGGAGTCTTTAAATTTTTCAGATAAACCTCACACATGGAATGATATGAAAATTCTTATGAGAGAAATATTTGTTAATCCATCTCTTGTAATTAACTCAAATGATGAGGTGCAAGAATTAGAACAGTCTCTTGTTATTCCTCCCGCTATGCCTAACCTTTTGCAGGACAATGTACAAAAGAGCGAGGATGACGTGATAGAAAGTTAGATGCTCACAGCCTCATGGAGCGATGAAGTCGCAGTCATCGCATCTCCGCTCCTGGGTGCGGTTGCTGCTCTCGATGTAGAGCTGGTGTGACCTGTCGCTGCGGAAGCAGGTTCTGAGGGCAATTGAAACCTCTAGTTTAGTTTTGGTGAATTGATGAAACCCTAGGTGCTAACCCTTTTACTCTAAGTGATCATGAGATAGGGTAGCACATTCCAAGTGATAGAGCAAAAGGTGAAGATCATGATGATGGTGGTGATAGCCATGGTTATGATCAAGAGCTCGGACTTGGAAAAAAGAAAGAGAAAAACAAAATAGACTCAAGGCAAAGGTCAAATCCATAGGGTCATTTTGTTTTTGTGATGAAGACACCTAGTGGGTGTGATCACATTTAGGAAAGATAGCCATACTATTAAGAGGGGTAAAACTCGTATCAAAATGCGGTTATCAAAGTGCCACTAGATGTTCTAACTCATTGCATATGCATTTAGATTCTAATGATTGCTAACACCCTTGAAAATGTTTGTGAAAATATGCTAACAAACATGCATAAGGTGAAACACTTGGTGGTTAGCACATTTGATCAAGGGTGGCGAAGTTTGAGAAGTGGAGGAGGTGTCCCGAGTTGACCGAACTCTGCCTCGGGCAGTGACTGGACTCGGCCCGGTCAGGTGGCGCGCAGAGAAGGGCACGCTCGGCTGTGTGATCGGATGCTAAACAGTAAATGTGGCTGGATGCGCAGGGCCTGTGTCCGATCAGGTGGCGACGTACGCTAACGTGATCATCTATGCCAGGCAAAGAGGATCGAACTCACCAGCACATCCAGTCATGCGTGACCTAACGTGTCCAGTCGACAAAAATCACCTCTGGATGCTTACTAGAAGTGATCTAACACTGGTTCACCATGGGGAATGGCGCAGCCGGTCATTGGGTGAAGCAGCGAGGGCACACGTGAGGAAGCGTGGCACCGGCACGTCTGATCCTGTCTAGAGCGCGTCCGGTCATTAATTAACCACACGGGGATGGTTGGTGACCAATGGGATCATGCGGCCAAGGTTAAATCATGGGGACACATGGATGGCAGTGCATGACCGAACGCTGGGGTGTCTGAGTCCGGTCGGTTGGACCTACGCGTCCAGTCACCCTGAGAAAGGTGCTGACACAGAGCCAACGACTCTATTTGTGTGAGGGGCTTATAAAAAGCCCTTGGTCGGCTTTTGCTCACTCTCTTGGTCATTTCTATTGAGAATACATCCTAGTGAGCATAGCCATCTCTCCCTCACTCATCCTACTTGATTGATTCATCATTTGGTGAGAATTGAGAGCATCCAAGTGCATTACTTTAAGCGATTGCATCTAGAGGCACTTGATGATTATGTTTCGCTACAAATTTTGCTTGTTATGCTTGGTGGTTGCTGCCACCTAGACGGCTTGGTGCAGCGAAGATCGTCAAGTGGAGGAAGGTGCTTATCTCTGACTCCAATCGTGGTGATTCTAAGGGTTTCTTGACCTTTCCTTAGCAGAGAGCCAAAAGGTACTCTAGTGGATTGCTCATGGCTTGTGTGATCCTCATTTTGTGTTGGTTGTGCGGCACCTGATTGCGGGTTAAGCATGTGGTGCCTATTAGTGCATGAACCTCCAAGTGAGTAAATCGCCATAACGGGGACTAGCTTGCTGGCATGCAAGTGAACCTCAGTAAAAAATTATTGTGTCATCTCTTGCCACTGGGATTCTATTGTGATTGATTGACTTCATCTTGTGATTGGTTCATTCCTCGACACGGCGGTATAAACGTCTCTTCCCCTCTCTTGTATTTACTTTCACAGTGTAGCTAAGCTCTTTAGTATAATTAGTTTTGAGAACTAGCTTGTTTCATGTCTAGTGGTTAGTGAGGCCCTTCAGTTAGTCTTTGAGAGCTCACTAACTTAGTGGTAGTGACCTAGCATTGTGTGCTTAGAGACTATAGTAACTAGAGTTGTAGTAGGTGGCTTGTATTTTTAGTAGTCTATTCACCCCCTCTAGCCATTAGGACCTTTCAAATGGTATCAGAGCCGTGATCACCGTGATTTGAGGCTTAACGACGTCAAAATGGCTCAAATCAATAACACTAAGAAGCCACCTCAATTTGATTGTATAAATTATCCATATTGAAAGTCAAAGATGACCACACATATCAAGTCAATCAATAGAAAGGTGTGGAAAGTGGTGGAGACTAAAATTGAGATAGCCAATCCGGAGAATCCCACCATGACCGAAGAAGTGATTCTCCAAAACAATGATATTGCTCTTAGTTCCATTCATGATGCTATTGATGAGAGAAGGTTTGAGCAAATCAAGAATATTAATATGGCTCATGAGGCTTGGAAGAAGTTGGAGGAAGCATTTGAAGGCATTCAAGTGGTGAAGGGTGCCAAATACATTCTCAAGGAGACATTTTCAAGCTTCAAGATGAAGGATGATGAGAGCGTGGTAGAGATGTTCCATAGGCTACAAGTGCTAGTCAATGACCTCAAAGCAGTTGGTGAAGAAGTGAAGGAAAAGGACTTCTCTCATAAGTTCTTAAGATGCTTACCATCAAGATTTGAAATATTGGTCACCTTGGTAGTGAGGAGTGGTTTGGACACCATGACACCAAACCAAGTGTTGGGAGATGTGATGACCGATGACACCTATAGAGATGATGATAAGAAGGAAGAAAAGAAGGAGAAAAAAGATGAGATGAAGGATGAGAAGAAGAAGAGTGTGACATTCAAAGCCACCATCACCATCAAAGGGCAAGGCCAAGCAGAGACATCAAGTAAAGATGATGATTTAAGCTTTGATGATATGGATGATGAGAAGATGGCTATCTTTGTGAAGAGGTTTGGCAAATTTATGGTAAAGAAGGGCTATCATGCATGAAGGAGGAAGTCATCACCTAAGAGCAAGGATGAAGCAAGAAGGTGCTTCAAGTGTGGTAGTAAGGATCATCTTATTGATTAATGCCCATACAATAGCGACAATGATGATGATGACAAGAAGAGCAAGAAGGACAATAAGAAGGAGAACAAGGACAAAATGACCATCAAGAAGAAAAAGAAGGGTGGTTCATATGTGGTCACTTAGGATAGTGATGCATCCTCAAGTGACGATGATGTGATGATGATAAGACCACCAAGAAGAAGGCTCTTGCAAGCATTGCTATCAATGAGAAGCCTTCTCTTTTCAATACTCCATCGACTTACTTCATGGCTAAGGCCACTAAGGTACAAACTTGTGATGAGGAACATGATAATGAAAGTGAAAGTGATGATGATGATGATGAACCCACTAAAGATGAACTAATTGACATGTTAGAAGATGCTAAAGAACATTTTGACATTAAGGGAAGGGAATGCAAAGACTTGCATAAGAAACTAAAAGCCCTTAAGCAAGCATTTGATGAGCTCAATGCATCTCATGAGAGGCTAGAGGAAGCCTATGAGAAGCTTGGCAAGGCTCACAAGAAGCTTGAAAAAGCTCAATCCTCTCTACTTGATGAGCAAAATGAGAATGAGCATGTTGTAAAATGTGACAAAGGCTTAACATGTGACATAATTAATGAATCTTTCTATAATCCTATTGTTGTTGCTCTCTCTAACCCTTCATGTAGCTCATCATCCACTTTCACTTCACCTATGATGATGGTTTCACTTGTGATGCCTCACTTATGGTTGAGAATGAGACCCTTAAGAAGGAGGTAAATGAGCTCACTCACACTTTAGGCAAACCCTATGGTGGTAAGGACCACTTGCTTATGTACTTGGGTAGCCAAAGAGCTTCTCTCTATAAAGAGGGATTGGGCTATACCCCTAAGAAAGGCAAGGCAGCTTTTGCTCCTCACAAGACTAGTTTTGTGAAGAACAATGGTCAATTTTGCACTAGTTGCAAGCAAGTTGGTCACATAGAGCAAAAATACATGAACAAGAAATCACAAGCTAATGTATCCTCAATTAAGCTTGATTCATTCTATGTGAAGGGTACTAATGGTGTTCATGCTAAGTTCACTGGTGCCCATGGATGGGCTCAAAGAAAAAAACCCATTTGGATACCAAAGGGTTTAGTAACTAACCTTCAAGGATCCAAGCAAGTTTTGGTACCTAAAATGAATTGATCTTTTTTATAGGTCAATTATAAAGTTGGAGGAAAGCATTGGGTTCTTGATAGTGGGTGCACTTAACACATAACCGGTGATGTAAGAATGTTCAACCCAATCAACACCAATGATAGAGTATCATATTTGGTGACAATGGCAAAGGCAAGGTCAAAGGGCTTGGTAAGATTGCAATATCCAATGACATAAGCATTTTCAATGTGTTGCTAGTTGAGAACTTGAACTTCAATTTGCTATCCGTGACTCAATTGTGTGATCTTAGATTCAAATGCATATTTGGGGTAGGTGATGTAGAGATCATAAGCGTAGATGGCTCCAACTTAATCTTTAAAAGCTTTAGATATAAGAATCTATACTTGGTTGATTTCAATGCTAGTGAAGCTCAACTGTCAACATGCTTGTTCACTAAGTCTACTATGGGTTGGTTATGACATAGAAGGTTTGGTCATGTTGGAATGAAACAATTGAATAGATTAGTTAAGCATAATCTAGTTAGAGGCTTGAAAGATGTTGTGTTTGAGAATGATAAGCTTTGTAGCTCTTTCAGCAAACAAGTTGGAAACACCCATCCTAAGAAGAGCACAATGAGCACTAACAAGGCATTTGAGTTGTTGCACATGAACTTGTTTGGACCAACACAATACACTAGCATCAGTGGAAACAAATATGGCTTTGTGATAGTGGATGACTACACTAGATACACTTGGGCATTCTTTCAAGTGAACAAGAGTGATGTGTTTGCATCATTCAAATCATTTATCAAGGGCATTCATAATGAGTTTGAAACAACCATCAAGAGAGTTAGAAGTGACAATGGTAGTGAGTTTAAAAACACAAGAATTGATGAGTTGTGTGATGATTTTGGAATTAGACATCAATTCTCGGCTAAGTACACTCCACAATCAAATAGCCTTATTGAGAGGAAGAATAGAACTTTAATTGATATGGCAAGATCAATGTTGAGTGAGTATAATGTGAGTCAATCCTTTTGGGCCAAAGCTATTAACACGGCTTGTATTATAGCAACCGCTTGTATTGTCACCCATTGAAAGAGAAGACACCATATGAGCTCTTGAATGGTAGAAAGCTTAACATTGCATATTTTTGGGTTTTTGGTTACATATGCTACATATTGAAGAAAGGTACTAGATTGAGCTAGTTTGACAAGAAATGTGATGAAGGATTCATGCTTGGATACTCAACCACTAGCAAAGCATATAGAGTTTGAAATTTGGCAAGTGGTACTCTTAAGGAGCTCGCTTCCTCAGATGCACATGCCTCTGAATGAGAGCTGACAGTTCGCTAAGACGTGATGGATGGTTTGTCCGCCATGCAGGACCGGGACCTGGTTCTGAGTTTGGCCTTGCGAGGCATGGCACCGAGTAGCCACTTGATCTCCAACGACGATGCCGCGTGGCGACGGGTGATTTCATCACTCGTGTGTGCCCTAACACGCTGCGTTCCATTGGTGGCAAAGACATCGCTTGGGGCATGGCTTTATCGTCGAGTCCTGGCTTCCCACATAGTTGGCCTGGGTAGGGTTGAAGCTGGTGATGGGTGTTGACCCATTAGTGTGGATGACCTTACGGTTGCCCAAAAGGATGTGGCCGGTTGGTGCCATTCCCTAGGTGAGCTCACCATGAGCTGTGGGCCTCTAGTTCCCTGGGTGGAAGACTTGGCTGTGGCCAGTGGCGAGATCGGGTACTGGCGCCCCTATGTAGGTGAACTTTGGGATGCTATCACTGAGGGCTGTTCTAGGATGGGGGTCTAGGATGCGGCTGAAGGCGGACACGAGCGCTGGCCCTTCGATGCCGGTGAACTCATAGTTTTCGTGGTGGATGTGGCCGCCGTGGGCCATTCCATGAGCGAGTCCACCATTGGTGCGAGGAGCCAGTGCATTCTTCTCAATAAACGAGAGTGCACGATTGTCCCCTAATGTTGGTGTCTAGAAACCAGGGGTCTAGATAGAGCGATGAATGAATTTGTATCTACGTATCTAGGCCTAGATGGTGTGCAAAGCAGACACAAGGGTGTATGCTGGTTTTGGGCAAGAACGGTCCTACGTCCAGTGGATTCTATTGCTGCTCATGTTGACTTGCACCAGAGTACTCGTAGTAGGGGTTACAAGCTTTCGAGAGAGGGAGCAGATCCCAGGTCTCTTCGGGGGAGGTGTGTATGTGTGTTGTCTTAGCGAGGTGTGTGTCCCTCATTTTTGTGTTCGTCATCCTCAGATGCGGCCCCTACCTCCCCTTTATAGTTTCCAAGGAGGCTTGGGTTACATTTGTGGTAAAAAGGTGAAATAAGGAAAAGACGAAATACAAAAAAAGGTGGCCTTGGATGTAACCGTCTTTCTCCTTATCCGGTGTGAGTAGTTTCCCCTATAGCACAGAGATGCAATGGGCGTTGATCTTTTGGCCTCTCCATCCGCTGGTGCAACATGTTGTGACCATGCTTCGTCCTGTGTGCTTCTATGCCGTCGAGAATGGGCGGTACAGGCACTCGAATTCGCGTAGAGAGGGGGGGTAGGTGGTATAGTTGCCGTTACCCTCGTCGCTGTAGAGGTATGGATGTCGTCGTGGTGGAATGACCGGGGTCATGTTGGGTCAGAGCGCAGTTCCCACACTCCTATTCACTGTGCACAATCATGTCTGTCCCATTGGCGGGAATAGGTGCCGTGGTGAGGGCCCCCATGGCTCCCTGCCTTGCTAGAGGGCTCCACGTGTCCCTCGGGAGAGGCAAAAGTATGTCAAGGGGGCCGGGCGCTCCTGTGCTTACGTTGTAGGGGTCGGGCGAGGCGAAAATTGTTCTCGATAGGGCGTAGGGGTGGGGCGCTTTGATGACATCATGGGGTTCGGGCGAGGCGAAAGACATTCC
Organism: Saccharum hybrid cultivar R570; assembly: GCA_038087645.1. Taxonomy (NCBI): domain Eukaryota; kingdom Viridiplantae; phylum Streptophyta; class Magnoliopsida; order Poales; family Poaceae; genus Saccharum; species Saccharum hybrid cultivar. The sequence goes on along the minus strand of JAQSUU010000066.1, from coordinate 29,321,724 downwards.
TAAGCCTCGATGATTTAGTAGCTGACATGCTATTAACACCCTTGGTTGGGTATGCCTACTATTGATACCCGATAGTGTCCCCTGAGCCTGTGAAGGAGTGGAGCACTCCTTCAGAGGCTTGAGGAAGAGTGCCCATGGGTAGTTATGGTTTGTTTGTTTTGAAGGAAGCTGTCTGGTGGGTGCGTGCGAGCGCATCCACTGGGTGTAGCCCTCGAGGCCTTGGGCGGATGAGTTATCCCTTCAAGGGCTTTGAATTGAGTAGACCCGCCTAGGGAAGATGAGGCGTCGTGCCGGGTAGTAGTTATTGTGACACTTCACGTCTCGGTGCATGGGAAGGTGGGGAGGTGCCTGGGTTTTCGCATATGTGGGGAGTTGGGCAATAGGCGCCTAGTCAGTTGCCCTGTATGACATTATAAATATAGGTATAGGTGGGGCATAGGAGCCCATCTGTTCTTCTTAGTTCTTCGTAGTAGCCTGCAATCTCTTTGCTCCCCTCTTGCCGCATCATTCTCCCTCCGCTTTCTCTATGGATCCAGGTAAACGCCCTGCCGGCGATGCGTCTGATGGCAAGCAGTCCACACGGTGCCGCATGACACGGGCAGAGTCATCCTCTAGTGGTGGGCACGGGAGGCGCTTGCCTCTGGCCGTGATTGCGGTGCCAGCGCAACCGTTGGATGCATTTGTCAGCCGCGATGGCGGAGACAGAGGTGAAGCAACTCAGGAGATACCTGGAGGTCTCCTAGGCCACGCTTGAGGCAACAGAATGGGAAATGCAGGTCGTCTGAGACCAGTAGGTGGTTGTGGATAGTCGGGTGGCCGATGAGTTCTTTGTTCGTTATTGGATTTGAAGGATTGCATTCATTTTTTGCACTCATTGTGTTCATGTGTTGAGCAGAGCTGGAGGCAGAGCTGCTAGGGATCCGGAGGTTGTGAATGCCGCAACGAGGTACGTCCACCCCCACGGTGCGAACCGGGGCGAGCGCCTCCTGGATCTCCCCAACCTCATCTGGGACACGATGGAGCTCGGCATCCATTGTGGGGCAGTGGCGGTGGTCTTGACGGTGGTGCAGGTGCGCTCAGGGCATGTGCTCCACCACCTAGTAGGGCTTCTGGAGGGCCAAGAGCTGGCTGACCATGATGGGTCCTTGGAGGACTTCAACGAGGTAGTCGACGCCGTCGTCGACCTGGTCCCTTCCATGGGGATCATGAAGGAGGCCACTGGGCACCTAGGACCCTGAGCGGCAGCCAACATCAGGGTTGAGCCCTACTGGCTGGCGTTCCTTGCCCAGTTCCAAGGACATCATTGCCGAGGCCATCTTGATCCTCGCTTAGGGTAGGCTTTTCACATTTTATATTCGCACTTTGCCTTAGAAGCATTCTTGTAAAAAGACTCATCATTGTTTAATGATTCATACCTTTCATTGATGTGCGTTCTTATGTGGTTTTAGAAGTGTTGTGGGAGGTGATCGTTCATTGGGTCATTCATAACTCTTGAGCCCTTGCTTGACGCGGTGTCGTGGCCGTTTGTTGGGTCAGGACGCAAGTGCAGCCCCTGAGCCCTTGCTCGATGTAGGGGTCCGATCAGGAGGGGTGAACCAAACCATGCTATCCTCGTTGGATGAAACATGGCGCTCAGTGGGCTGTTAGTGGGTAGGTTTGAGTGGAGTCCCGGTCCCATTCACTGGGTGTCGGCTAGTGGTCAAGCTGGTGACGCACTCCAAACTCTCGATGGCCAATTCATATAGTTCTCGGGGTCGTTCAACTAGTCCTGAGGGCTCGCTGCCTTTCTTTGATGAATACCATGAATCGGATATCCATCAGGACTCAAACATGGGTCGAAATGCCCTTGGGGCCCGTGCACTGGCGTATTGGCCGCTAGTGTGCCTATTCTTAGCCATCCCTGACTCAAGTGTCCTGAGGCAGCAATCGAACTCACGGTGGGCTAGCCTTCGAACCCCTGGACCATAATTGGGCCGGAGGAGTGCGCATAGCTCCATATTCTTCTCTTGCCTACCGAGGCCTATGATCGGCCCATAGAGAGGGGAGGTGCCCGAGCCCCGCACGGCGATGGGATAACGGTAGGCGCATCATGCAAGGCGGACGATGCGAGGTGGTGGGGTAGAATTTGTAGGAGATGTGTGGGCGGTTTCTGAGATATCTGGGTCATGATGAGATGTTTCTATAGCTGCATTTAATGCGGGTGGTTGGAGTTTTGAATCACCCTATCTTCTCCTCTTTTTAACCCGGTGGTTTTTCCCTTCCCCTGCACACTTTTGCCTTTTGCCTTCCTCGTGTTTGCGTTTCCCATGTGCCTTAGCATGTAAGCGACAGAGAGGGAGAGAGAGAGATTGAAGACTCACCTCGAAGCCACCACTGTTGCCTTCGTGGGGTCGTTCCAGCTTCACTGAGAAGATCGCATTGCGGCTCATCAAGGATGGGCTCCTCTATCCGGTGATGAATGCCACGCAGCCAAAGTGGATCGTCCCTGGCGACGAGGACGAGCCGAACCCCCGCTGGCTACGTCATCAACTTCATGCACTTCCATGAGCTGGGGTTGGGGACGCCTGTGATTAACTTCTTCTGTGGGCTCCTTCACCATTATGGGATTGAGCTGAAGAATCTAAATCCCAACTCGGTTTTGAAGACTGTGGTTTTTATCGCCCTGTGTGAGGGCTATCTAGGCATCAAACCCAACTTTGCTCTGTAGAAGTACTACTTCTGTGCTTCTATCTTCCTCAGGACGGTGAGGAGAGGCAAGACGGTGCCAGTGCACATCGGTAGTTGTGCGATGTAGCTCCTTCAGAGCCAGGCATATGGGTATGTTGCCATAAAGGGGTCATCGTCTAACTAGGGGTGGCACTAGTGGTGGTTCTACCTTAGGAGCGACGCCGATGTGCCCCTGCCTCCGTACACCGATCGCTTCTTCGAAGAAGCACCAAAGCACTGGGACTATGGTCCCATGGCCGCCGACAGGAAGAAAATCGATACCCTCCTCTAGGCAGTCAAGCGTTTGGTAGATGCGGACGTGACGGGAGCTAGGGTCATTGCCGCATTCCACGAGAGGAGGGTGCTGCCGCTGATGCGGCAGGCACGCCGCCTGGACAAGATGGTGCTGAACGCGCCCCTTGAGGGGACCATACTCGTGATGGGGGAGCTTGATCATGAGGAGATCAAGAAGCGCATCAAGTCAGCACTCAGGAGTGTCTCTTCTGACGCTGTCCTCGACGCCCACCTGCTAATGTGTCTGGATGACGACTTCATCGAGATGGTGAGCACTCCCCACTCTTCTTCTCCTCATCCTTTTCCTTGGCCTCTTTGAGTTCCTTTTTGCCTGACTTGGGGCTTGGGCGATTGCAGGGGAATCTCTGCTTGGTCCCCGACTTCGACCCACCCCTTCCCAAGGACGTGATCCAGAGGGCGTGAAACCGGGCTCACGCCGAGGGGTGAAGAAGAAGAAGAAAGAAGGGAAGAAGGAGGCTGAGAAGGCCAGAAGGAAGGAGGAGCGTGTTAAGTGCTAGAAGCTGCAGTGACAGCCCAGAGAAGAGGAGGAATCGTTGAGCATTGATGATGACGATGACGATGATGATGATGAGGAGATCCACCAGTACGACTGGCTGGACTCTATGGTCGAGGAGCGGGAGCAGCCTGGAGGGTCATCCTTCTTGATTGGGGGGCGATCGTCGTAGGTGCAACTGCTATGCCACGAATTAGAGAATCCCGACTTTGGGGGAGCTACGGCGATAGGCGTAGGAGAGAAGCCCCCGAGGCCACAGGGTTCGGCCCATGCTGAGGGGATGGAGGAATCCTGACCCCAGGAGATGGCGGACGGGTACATCGCCATGAAGGGGTCATCGTCTAACAAGGGGTGGCACCAGCGCTGGTTCTACCTTAAGAGTGACGCCGACACGCCCCTGCCTCCGTACACCAATCGCTTCTTTGGAGAAGCACCGAAGCATTGGGACTATGGTCCCATGGCCGCCGACAAGAAGAAAATCGATACCCTCCTCCAGGCGGTCAAGCGGTTAGTAGATGCGGATGTGACGGGAGCTAGGGTCATTGCCGCATACCATGAGAGGAGGGTGCTGCCGCTGATGCGGCGGGCACGCTGCCTGGATGAGATGGTGCCAAACACACCCCTCGAGGGGACCGTACTCATGATGGGGGAGCTTGATCATGAGGAGATCAAGAAGCGCATCAAGTCAGCGCTCAGGAGTGTCCCTTCTGACGCTGTCCTTGACGCCCACCTGCCAATGCGTCCTGATGATGACTTCATCGAGATGGTGAGCACTCCCCACTCTCCTTCTCCTTCCCCTTTTCCTTGGCCTCTTTGCATTCCTTTTTTCCTGACCTAGGGCTCGAGCGATTGCAGGGGAATCTCTACTTGGTCCCTGACTTTGACCCACCCCTTCTTGAGGACACGATCTAGAGGGCGTGAAACCGGGATCACGCCGAGGGGTGAAGAAGAAGAAAGAAGGGAAGAAGAAGGAGGTTGAGAAGGCCAGGAGGAAGGAGGAGCGTGATAAGCGCCAGAAGCTACAGCGGCAGGCTAGAGAAGAGGAGGAATCGTCAAGCATTGATGATGACGACAACGACGATGATGATGAGGAGATCCACCAGTAAAACTAGCTGGACTCTATGGCTGAGGAGGGGGAGCAGCCCAGGGGGTCATCCCTCTCGATCAGGGGGCGATCGCTGTAGGCTCAACTACTGCACCACAAATCAGAGGATCCTGACTTCGCGGGAGCTATGGTGACAAGCGCAGGAGAGGAGCCCCTGAGGCCATAGGGTTCAGCCTGTCTTGAGGGGATGGAGGAATCCTGACCCCAAGAGATGGCGGATGGGTACATCACCATGAAGGGGTCATCGTCTAACAAGGGGTGGCACCAGCGGTGGTTCTACCTTAGGAGCGACACCGACATGCCCCTGCCTCCATACACCAGTCGCTTCTTTGGAGAAGCACCGAAGCGCTGGGACTATGGTCCCATGGCTGCCGACAGGAAGAAAATTGATACCCTCCTCTAGGCAGTCAAGCGTTTGGAAGATACGGACGTGAAGGGAGCTAGGGTCATTGCCGCGTTCCACGAGAGGAGGGTGCTGCCGCTGATGCGATGGGCACGCCGCCTGGACGAGATGGTGCCGAATGCGCCCCTTGAGGGGACCATACTCCTGATGGGGGAGCTTGATCACGAGGAGATCAAGAAGCGCATCAAGTCGGTGCTTGAGAGTGTCCCTTCTGACGCTGTCCTCGACGCCCACCCACCAATGCGTCCTCATGATGACTTTATCGAGATGGTGAGCACTCCCCACTCTTCTTCTCCTCCCCCTTTTCCTTGGCCTCTTTGCATTCCTTTTTGCCTGACTCGGGGCTTGGGCGATTGCAGGGGAATCTCTGCTTGGTCCCCAACTTTGACCCACCCCTTCCCGAGTATGCGATCTAGAGGGTGCGGAACCGGGCTCATGCTGAGGGGTGAAGAAGAAGAAAGAAGGAAAGAAGGAGGCTAAGAAGGCCAGGAGGAAGGAGGACTGTGATAAGCACCAGAAGCTGCAGCGGTAGCCAGAGAAGAGGAGGAATCATCGAGCATTGATGATGATGACGATGACGATGATGATGAGGAGGTCCACCAGTACGACTGGCTAGACTCTATGGCCGAGGAGGGGGAGCAGCCCGGGGATCATCCCTCTCGATCGGGGGGCAATCGCCGTAGGCTCAACTGCTGCACCACGAATCAGAGGATCCTGACTTCGGGGGAGCTACGGCGACAGGCGTAGGAGAGGAGCCATCGAGGCCACAGGGTTCGACCGGTCCGAAGGGGACAGAGGATTCTCGACCCCAGGAGATGGGGGTCGCCACCGCCACTTCCTCAGCCCGACACGACTGAGACCGTGGCTACCGGGAAGAGGCCCTGCCCTCTGACAGCAGGGTCGGACCCATGCGAGCCATTGTGGAAACACCCCCGTCCTACGACGCAGAGGTAAGAGGTGCCCTTCTGTGCTGTTTGTTTGCGCTGAGGCTTGCTAATGCCAACACTTGTTTTTCTTGCAGGAGGGTCTAATCTGACGTCCCCCGACTTGCGCCACGGAAGGTGCTGAGGCGGCAAGCCCAAGCCTCAGCTGGCAGTGTGCCAGGTTCGGATGTCTCTGTCTCAGGGACTGCTGGTAGTGTTCCTCAGGCGTTCATGGTTGTAGGGGGATGCAAGGTGCCGGACGCCCCTGCTTCACCTCCACCTAACCCCACCTAGTCAGCTAGGGTAGTGCTTTCAGAAGCGAAGGTGGAGAAATCTGTGCAGATGGAGATGGCGGCGCTGGAGCAGCTACTGCGGTTTGGGCCAGATCCTGCTCTCGAGGGGGCGCTCCCTCAAGAGAGTGAGGCGCCTCCGCCTCCAACGATGGAGACGCCATGATCGACCGCGGGAGTGGGTGCGAGCGCGGGGGCTTAGGAGGTGGCAAAGGAAGCTATGCCCGAGGGCCCTTTGGTGCAGGTGGGGTCCACTGTGGGAGGCAGATCCTAGGCAGAGGAGACGGTGATGGGCGGGCCTGACATTGTTGAAGTGGAGGTGGTGTCGGTCTCGTCCAGCAAACCCTCCGACTTGGCTGAGGTGGCTCAGTCCTCCCTTGCCGAGGGGCCTGTGGCCCTCATGCAGGTGGGGTGTGATACCTTCTAGTGGGGCGGTTCGTGCCTCACCTAGTCAGATTAGAATCAACCGGAGGCGTCGCCAGTTTTCGTGCTAGATGATGTCGAGGAGCTGGAACTCTAGAGTCGGATACAGGTGGGGTGCCAGATCTTAAACCAGTCTCTGTCCTCAGCATTGTCCATCCTGCATAATGACATCCGCCCGGCTGGCCAGGTGCATCAACTTAGGTGAATGCTTGTCGTTTGGTGCTTTCACCTTTTGGTGATCTTGACGTGGCTCCTTGCACAGGCGCTACTTGAACGAAGCTGGGCGAAGTTGGAGTCTCTCTGTCGCGAGTAGGGCTCCTAGGGACACTGGTCGGAGGAAGCATGGAGGACTACTGCGACTGAGGCACGGCTTGCAGAGGCCTAGCAGAAGATGGCTGACCTTAACAGAGATATGGTGGATCTCCGTATCCATTATGATGAGGCGGTCACCGATGCCAAGGAGTCAGGGGAGAAGCTGGTGGCCCTCATCGAGCGTGCTCGTAAGGGCTAAGAGGAGGCCCAAAAGGTGAAGAGCGAGTGCAACGAGCTATCATGGGCCTTGGAGCAATTTCGGACCGAGCTTGACTCCATCCGCCATGAGCGCGAGCATGCTCTTGGCGAGTGTGACGAGGCTCACCAAGAGTGTAACATAGCTCGAAGGGAGAAGAACACTGTGGAGGACTGAATGTAGGAGGCTACGCACGTGGCCTCTCGGCTTGCCGAGGAGAACCAGCAGCTGAAGCCTAAGGTGGAATCCCTCCGAGTCACAGTGGCCCAAGGGCATCAGCAGGACTCCGCCAGGGCCTAGGAGTTAGAAGGTAAGTACCTTTGGCCGTCCATCATTGGGCTCCTTTTTGAAATATGTTTCCTATCTCCTGTGATGATCAAGGCTAAAGAGTAAGCTTGCCACGGTGGAGGCAGAGCTTCTGTCAGCGCGGGAGGCCATGGAGATGGAGCAACATGAGCACTCCAAGCTGCGTGACACCGCTGAGCTAGTGTGCGATACCCTCGGTGTGGTCTAGGTGTGCCTCAGAGTGAGCTCGCTACGGGGTCATCTCGGAGTCACCTTTGAGTGGGTTCGGACCTGAGTGAAGGAGGCGCTCCACCTTGGGATGCGGCGTGTGCTCGCCGTCTTCAGGTCCAACTACTAGAAGATTGACCTGGAGGCGCTTAGTGAGGGCTATGTCGACATCCCTGAGGAGGAGCTCGACGTCATCGATGAGGAGGTGCTGGAGCCGACGAAGATCTTGGCGGCTAAGTTTGAAGAAGAGGTCATCCCCCCGCCTTTGGATCTATAAACATCATCAGGCAAGATGCCCGTGTAAAAACTTAGAATGTTGAACAAGTCTGTGGCCCTTGGGGGCCCTTTAAAACTTGTGTTTATCTTTCGTTCTACGTCTTTACATGTTCGTCCTGATCCTCTTGGTGTGCCTAGGCTTGCGGTGTTTAGAGTCAAGTTTGATGCCCGGGGTCAGGATTAATGAGCAAAAGTACCATAGCCATAGAGGCATAGGTTTTTCGTAGTCCGATTAACTCTGACTCGAGGGATCATCATACTCTAACATACCCGCATTTATCTCGAGCTTTGCCCCTAAGACCAACTGGTTGGTTGAAATATTATTTCTGGCAGCACTAATATTATAACCACTATTATCTAAAGTATCGACCTTCATACCATGCTTGGCTGCAAACGTTGAACTGATAAAAGAGTGGGAAGCACCCGAATCGAACAGCACAATTGCAGGATGTTGGTTTACTAAAAATGCACCGGCAGTGATAATCTCACCCGTAGGGATAGATTCCACCGTGGTGTATCGAACCCATCCTTTACACACATCTACCTTATTATCATTTGATTTCTTCTGAGGAATAGGACAATCTTTGGCCCAATGACCTGACATCTTGCAATTCCAACACGGCCAGTTACTTGGCGGTGTCTTAGGCTTTCCTTTCTTAATACTGCTCCTCTTGACCGAATCTTGTTTCTGATATGGGCGATATCTGGTAGATATGCCAGGCGAATAATACTGAGGTGTAATCACCACAAGAGTATGGGTCGTAGGTGCATTAGATTCATGAGATTTCTCTTGGCTCTTAGAAGCAGCATACACAACATTACAGTTCTCTTGAAGGATAGTATCACTGACAAACTCGTTGAAAGTTGCACACTTGCTATTGCACATGGCCTTCATCAATTTGGGACACAACCCTCTTTTAAAACTTGCGATCTTCTTAACCTCTGTATTAACAAATTCTGGGGCATATCTTGATAAATTGATGAAAGCATGCAGATATTCTGTTACGCTTTTGTCTCCTTGAGTGAGCTTCATAAACTCGGTGTGCTTGATTGCCATGAGACCAGCAGGAATGTAATGTCCCCGAAATGCTTCCTTGAACTGATCCCAAACTACTTCCATATTCTCAGGCAGGGTACTCCGATGGTGACACCACCAAACACCTGCATGTCCTTGCAACTGTTGCGAAGCATATTCTGTTTTCATATCATCTGCCACCTTGAGCACACGAAACTTCTATTCGATAGTGTTCAACCATTCGTCTGCTTGAAGTGGTTCTTCTGCTTCTCGAAAAATAGGAGGCTCAGTATCCAAGAAATCTTTATAGTTGCTGTACTGGGCAGGCTCAGGTTCCTGATGGACATGGTTTCTGACACTCTCGTCCAAGGCACGCTGACTTTCGGCAAGCATTTGCAGCAACTCAGCAGAGGTAGGTTGCAGAGGAGACGATGACGGTCCTGTATTGCCACGACTCCGACTGCTAGAGCGGAGCTGACGAGACATCTACAAGTAGGTGAAACTAGTAAGCGTTGATGACGTCGGAAGGCTGCTGATGAATTATATAGGCAGGAGGAAGAGATTATATCCAACTATCCAAATTCCAATCTCAGAAGAAGGAAATCTCTTGGTTTGAGGTACTGATCTTCTGACAAGATAGGGAATGACATTCAAGGAAAAAGGTTCACGAGAAGATAACACATTGGTGTAGCTCCATAATGGATCATGACTAGCAATCCTTGATACCTGCGCGTGCCGAGCAGCACAACCTTGTGTCGCGCGCCACAGGAGGCTCCCGGTTTCGTCGCGGCACCAGGGAGTACTAATCGCAACACCATTACCGAACACACACCCATGAGGAATCCTCACGTGTCAGGAATTAGGCGTGTAGAAATAGTATCATCCAAAGAGGGGTAGCAAACAAGGATGGATACAAGGTTAGAAGCAATGGAGAGACAAGTTGTAGATCAAAACGCGTCCCAGCTCGAGTAGATACATCATGAATCTATGTCTTGCTTTCTTCCACGGGCCAGGAATGAATTGGGTTTTAAGGCTGACGCTACTGACCACTCCACTAGGTTGGTTGACCACCTCTAATTCTTCACGAAAGAAATACAACTATATATGGGACAACTGTTTGGAGGGAAGAAAATTTTGAAAGAATGGGATAAGCAATTTATAAGGGAGGGAGTAATGCAGAATGCAATGTATGATGCGAACATGGTGCATGCACGAACCGTACGTCCTCACAAACCTAGGAAGAATTTCAAAATTCTAGCGTATAGTTCGGTGGCATACACACGTTCTCTCAATAACGATAACTAGTCGTTCTACAGGAAATGTTGTTAGTGTACCTGCAGAAAGTTACATTTTAGCCCCACAATTCCCAATATAGCACACAAGAAAGCAGTAAACTAAATACTTTCCATACATACATCCCCCGATGTATATACTTCAGTATCAAAGCTACCCGACAGATATACCCACAATTAAGTACTTTCATAATCACATGATTAAACATGTAAGTATGCGAGTAACCACAACTACTCTCCCCTAGACCGACGGTTGGACGGTCATGCTCTCACAACTCCCACTTACCAGGGCGTAGAGGTATTTTGATCCATACATTACCACCCAAGCGGATGGCATCCATACAATAGCACGCTGTATGGACAATGAAACAGAAAACAAGCAAGAACCCCCAAGTTAGTACCTTAGTAAGCCACCTAATAATCCTTATTTGGGCATATAGGATGTGACCACTGGCACTTTTTAGTTTAGAATTAAGATTTTTCACAAAAACTTTTGTTTAAATACACAAATGATGTGTTTACTGTTGAACCTTGCTCTGATACCAGCTGTCACGGAACCGTCCAAATTATAAGAGCACAAGTTCAAAAACAATCGCCAAAACGATCAAATTCTCAAACTTGAGCCCATATAACTCCGGTAGTCCACGAAATCATGAGGGATTTCAAACCGAACCGAGAGCAACCAGATCGTAGTGATTCAACATAACACAACACTTGTTACAACAGTTCAAAAGTAATCTCATACATCGGAGTACAGATATTTTTATTACAAAACCAAAGTAAAGATTAGCGGAAGCAACATAATTTCTGAAACCATTTTAAGTCAAATACTGCCAGTACATAGTCACGTCCTACAAAAGCATACCAGAAGAGATACTACAGAGACCATGCCCATATGGTCTAGTCTTCACGCCCACATGGCGAAGACAATACTTGCAGCAATAAGTATGAATCTACTACCTGCAACAGGTGGGAATAAACCCTGAGTACAAGAAGGTACTCAGCTAGACTTACCCGTCAAAAACCAGAAACAAAGGTGACACCAAGGATTATGCAAGGCTTTATAAAGTGGGCTAGCTTGACTCATTTGCAGAAAAGCTTAATACAAATAAGTAACCATTATATGCTTAAGTATCAAGTTGATCATCATTAACCTGATAACTAGATTAGCACCTGTACTAGAGCAATCACTTTATTAAGAGCAAACAATATTAACCATAGCAGGTATAATAAGGCTATCATCATCATTATCATCAATTCTGAACCATCATTATAATTAGTGTATCTACGCTGGAGATAACCAGTCAAGTTTCTCACTATCCGGGAGAGACGGCGACTCGAATCGATTCCAACTCAGCTAAGGGGGTATTCCTGACACTCACCCGGCAAACCCCGCTAAAGGCAGCCGTAGATAACCTTTGGTACAACTCAGGGTGGGCCCAAACAGCGCCGCGTTCTCAGGGATACCAGTGGCCAGGATGCTCAGGACTTTTAACTCACCTGCCCTTGGACCCTCTGGCTCCCTTCCGAGGCGACTTTCACTTTTCGACTTCGCAGCCTGAGTTGAGCTACTAGGCTTCGCGGTTGGCAACCTCAGGCCGGCCAGCTAAATGTCAGGCATGCGTTCAAAATGACATAGAAGGCTCCAGGTCTCGGTCCTTAATCGACACAGACGGGGATAGATCCACACCCAAGACCTCCATGCCTTGTTGCTTCACTATCGTCATCCCGCCCGGTCTCATTTCATTTTATTAACACATGGTTCACTTCCACGATAGCAAGTATAGCCAACCGTGACCTGATAAAGCCCTATATCTCGCAGGTGACAGGAAATCACCCGACTTCTACCGGTCTAATTTAGCAGGGCTAAGCATAGATATGATCCTGTCTACTTAGGATTCAAGGTTCGAATTGCTGGACAAGGAGTGTTATCAATGCAGCAAGGGTTTCCAACCAACTCCTATCACGTAATGCAACAATACATATAACATGTATAGATAGATAATTGCTTTGAAAGTAGGAGGCTTATAATGCTCCGGGGCTTGCCTTAACCGAAAGAAGAGAGACCAAGGTTCGGCTTCAAGAACGATTCCCACGTCTTCTCCGGCTTCGTCGGACTGGACCTCCGCTCCTCGAACGGACTTCAACTTTGGGTTCCACACCCAGCGGGACTTCGCTCGTAACACGATTCTCGGCACACCTATTGCATGTATATGCACCCAATGAATTTCATGTATGCATCAAAGATGACATGATGATTTATGGACGTGCATGAATGATGTGAAGATGAATGCAATGACATTGCAACGTTGTAAGCACAAAACCAAGTTAAAATAGCATACATACAGAATATGTTCTAAAAGACAGAGAGCACTTCCAAAACTGAACCCAACTTGGAACAGCTGTCATTTCTAAACTATAAGTCCAATTGCTACCAAAATTTACCAGCAACTAGTGCATGAAATTCTCAACAACTTTGCTATAGATCACAAAGCACGAAAACATCATTAACATAGGTTAATTCTTTTAACTAGCAAATCTATCCAGAAATGGCAGATTCACTAACTTAAATAATTAATGATGATTCAAAAGCACAATTTGACCAAACCAAGTTTACCAACTTATTGTGCATACCAAAGGAACACCAGAAAGTATAGTGCCAACTTCTAAATAAATTATTTAATATTCTTTTATAATTTATTTAGTTAATTAGGTGATTAAAGAAACATATAGTAAAACTATATATAAAAATCTACAAAAATTACAGTAGCCACCTAATGCTTCACATAGGCTACCATAAAAATTTCACTTCATTTTGACAAGCAAATATGGAGATATCAAAAATAACAGATGGCATGTCTATTTCTAGCATAAATAGGAAACCCTATTGAAAAGTATCAAACAACAGATTTCATATTTTTCCTAACATCTTTCTAACATAAGAACAACACTGACCAAGTTTCACCCTTACTGGATCTATAGAAAAATTATGAAAATTCACCCAAGATTCATTCAAGCAAACAAGATAATTATATAACTCCACCAAACCACATCCAAATTGCATGAAAATTTAACCATAAGCTATTCATGGTATGAGCAGTTCACTATAAAAATTTTATGTCATTTGGAGCTTCACAGAAAGAGATATCATTTTCTCCTTTTTCTTCATGAATAAAAGATATAATTAATAACTATTTAATTCATCACAAAACATGGCACACATTATATTTTTATAATAAACTAGACATTATGTAGAGCACACCAAAATTTAAAGCACCTTATTTGGACATTTCTAGCCCTAGTTATGATTTTACAAACTTTAGCACAATATTTCACTTTCTGGAAAGAAAAAGAAAATAATTCAAAAACCTAAACAGGCCTGAACTTAACCGGCCTGCTAAGGCCCTGGGCCCTCTCGGCCAACAGGCCCACCCAGCGGCCCGAATCAGAAAACAGAGGAAGGGGACGCGCTGACAATGGGACCCCACCCGTCAAAGGCATAGAGGCAGGGGAGGAGGTCCGGCGAGGTCGGGCTCGCCGCCGGCAGCTCCTCCGGCGAAGACGACTACCCAGGCACGCTCCTCACCTCATCCCGCACCTCGGCAACCATTTTCCCCCATCGCTACCGCACCCGAGCACGCTCGTCACCAACAATGGCGGACGGCGGCGGGCGGTGCGCGTCGATGGTGGCGAAATCGGCCACCGCACGGCGATACGAATGCACCTACACGCTCTACGTGGCGTGCACGGCAACGAACAAGCAATACCACGGACTGCAAGGCTCACCATTGAGCTAGCCATGGTGGACCGAGAGCGCGGCGGCGCTCCAGTCGCAACGGCAACGACGAGACACCCGTTCCGGCCACACCGCGGCGGTAGAGTCTAAGCGGTTTGTGTTTACACCATCTACGCCCTATAAGGATCACGAGACAAGGCAAGGAGGGGACAGAGGAGCTACGGATATCGATGGCCACGCTGAGGCAGTGAGCTTGGCGAAGCTCCGGCGATGGCGGGCGGCGGAAAATGAATTCCGGTTAGCGTGCGACCCTAGAGGCGAGGCCAACGCGTTGTTGCGGTGCACTAGGCATTGGTGGAGCTGCTAGCGAGGGTGGACGCGCGGCGTGGCAATGGCGGAGTCGTGGGGTACAGCGAGGTGCACGGACGTGAGGGGAAGAGGAAATGGAGGGTGAACTGAGGATCTCCAGGCGCGTGGCGACCTCGTGCGTGCATCCTGGACGCGGCGTCGACATGAGACGCCCACGCATCGATCTCCTCCTGCGGGTGTCGGCCACGATCACATTTCCGGTTTTGAAACCTGAAACTCTGAATGAAACACTGAGTTTCAGTTAACGAGACGCCTGACAGAGCTACTTGAGGGCTCAGTAACTCCCAAACCAATCCGAGTTAGCCGATGACGCAATATACTTAATGGTAGAACTATGTGAGATCTTGTTACAAGTCTACTAGATCTCGAGCTAATTCGTGACGGTTAGAGAGATATAAGGGTCCAAAGGGGTGTACCCGAAAACTGTTCAGTCCAGGAGAGACTGACAGCCGATAATGATCGAAGCTTAACTCCAAAACCAGCCCGAGTTAGAGATAGGTGACATTAGCAAACTTGTAAAGCTATATGAGATCTCCAATTTTGTTAATATGGACTTGAGCTAGTTCAGCCTAGATTAGTAACTACAGAACCCTAAAGTGGAGCACCTTGAAACTGTGACTGCATTAGGACTTAGGAAAATTTTCTAAGTGTTATAACAGCACTTCAAACTGACTTGTGGGCCCTGTTTAAGGATGTTCTAGCCATTTTCATGAGATGGTTATATTGAGACTTTTGTTCCTTGATAAATTGTCTACAACTTTGGTAAAGGGTGCACCTCCATGCAAGGTCTCTAGATACCACTTTTAAATTGGTCAAAGCAGATCAGTGCTATGGTCAAACTGGGGTCAAACCTAGTCAAATTGGATTTTGGTCAAAACATGAATATAGACCCTAGCTCATTTTGCTCCACTAACATATCAAAGATGTTTTCAAGCCCCCCAAGTCACACAATAGCATCACATATGTCATCTATACAAAAACCCTAGCAACACATAAAGGAAGCACATAGAAACCACAATATTGCAAGGTCATGTTTCAAGCAAGGATGCACATGAAATGACGATGCTTATGGTAATGTCATGCCATGATCATGCATTATGAATGCATTATGAGGCTAACTAACACCAGGGGTGTTACAGCCCTCCCCCTTATAAAAATCTCGTCCCGAGATTTGAAAGTCATACCATTTTTCATAGAAAGCAAAATAGTTGTCCTTTAAATAATCCTCTTTTTCCCAAGTTGCATCACGTTCACCGTGATTACTCCAAACCACCTTGTATAATTTGACTACTCGATTTCGAGTCACCCTTTCCAGAGTATCCAGAACATATAGCGGTTTCTCCTCATAAGAAAGATCGGATTTCAACTTGATGCGTCTCACTTCTACTCTTTCTTCGAGAAGACGGAGACATTTCTTTAATTGAGAAACATGGAAGACTGGAAATATAGCTCCCATTTCACGAGGTAGATTGAGCTTATAGGCTACTCTTCCACTTTTCTCGATGATCTGATAGGGTCCAACATATCGAGGCTCAAGCTTCCTTTTGATCCCAAAACGCTTTACTCCTCTCATCGGGGACACCTTCAAATAGACATGGTCACCTACTTCAAACTCAATAGGTTTCCTCCTCTTATCAGCGTAGCTCTTTTGTCTAGCCTGAGCAGCTGCTATATTTTTCTGTATAGCACGAACTTGCTCCTCGGCTTCTTTTACAAAGTCAATGCCATAGAATCTTCTTTCTCCTGGTTCCACCCAGTTCAAAGGAGTTCTACACTTGCGACCATATAAAGCTTCAAAAGGAGCCATTTGGATACTCTCTTGATAACTGTTGTTGTAAGAGAATTCAGCGAGAGGCAACCATTTCTCCCAGGAGCCATTACAAGAGATGATGCAAGCTCTAAGCATGTCTTCAAGAATCTGATTCACACGTTCAGTCTGCCCCGACGTCTGTGGATGATAAGCAGAACTACGGACCAAATTAGTTCCAAGATTCTGATGTAGGCGCTCCCAAAAACGAGCAGTAAACTGTGGTCCTCTGTCAGAGACAATAGACCCAGGCACTCCATGAAGACGTATGACTTCTTGGAAGTAAATGTCAGCATATTGGTGTGGGTGATAGTTATTCTTCACAGGGATAAAGTGAGTAGATTTTGTCAAACGATCAACTATAACCCAAATAGAGTCAAAACCTTTTTGGGTGGTTGGTAACCCGACAATAAAGTCCATAACAATGTCGTCCCACTTCCAACCTGGAACAGATAAAGGCTGGAGTAAACCAGGCTTCATGTGAATGGCCTTAACTCTACAACAATTATCACACCTAGCGACGTAGGCTGCAATTTCCTTTTTCATCTTGGTCCACCAATAGTATGGCTTGAGGTCTTGATACATCTTACTACTACCAGGATGGATGGATAACTTAGAAGAATGGGCTTCAGATAAGATTTGATTTCTGAGCTCTCTATCTTTTGGCACAACGAGTCTATCTTTGAACCAGAGAATTCCTTTGTCATCCACTCGAAAGTGCTTAGTTTCTTGCTCTTTCATCTTTCTCTTGATGTGAAATATGCCAGTATCAGTCTTTTGTAACTCAATGATTCTACTTCTCAAAGAACAATCTACAGTGATATGATGGATCACAATAGGATGTAAGAGATGAGACAAATGAAAATCTTCTTCTATCAGAGAGTTACAATGAGATTTTCTACTTAAGGCATCGGCAACCACATTTGCTTTACCCGAATGGTAATGCATCTGGAGGTTATAATCTTTGATCAACTCTAACCATCTTCTCTGACGCATATTTAACTCCGGTTGAGTAAATATGTACTTAAGACTCTTATGATCTGTATAAATATTGCATATATTTCCAAGCAAATAGTGTCTCCAGATTTTTAGAGCATGCACTACAGCAGCTAACTCTAAGTCATGAGTTGGATAGTTAACTTCATGTTTTCTTAACTGACGCGAAGCATACGCAATAACTTGGCCTTCTTGCATAAGTACGCCACCTAAACCAGTACCTGATGCATCACAATACACATCAAATGGTTTCTCAATGTCAGGTTGCGCTAATACCGGAGCTGATGTCAACAAAGTCCGTAGAGTGCGGAAAGCTTGTTCACACTCTGGAGTCCAATCAAACTTCCTATCCTTCTCAAGTAGTCGAGTCATAGGCTTAGCTATTTTAGAGAAATCCTGAATAAAACGACGATAGTAGCCAGCCAATCCAAGAAAACTCCGAACTTCATGTACTGTAGTTGGTGCCTTCCAATCCAAAACTTCCTGTATCTTAGTTGGGTCTACTGAAATTCCCTCACCAGACAATACATGACCGAGGAAAGGTACCTTCTTTAACCAGAATTCACCTTTACTGAACTTGGCGTAAAGCTTATGTTCACGTAATCTGGATAAAACAATTCTCAGATGCTCGGCATGTTCTTCATTTTCAGAATAGATGAGAATATCATCAATAAATATCACCACAAACTTGTCCAGCTCTCGCATGAATACTGAATTCATCAGGTACATGAAATGAGCAGGAGCATTGGTCAGACCAAAAGACATGACAAGATATTCATATAACCCGTATCTGGTAGAGAAAGCGGTCTTTGGTATGTCTTCCGGACGGATTTTAATTTGGTGATAACCAGATCTCAGATCAATCTTCGAGAATACCTTTGCTTTAGACAACTGATCAAACAAGATATCAATACGAGGCAACGGATACTTATTCTTGATAGTGACTGCATTGAGTGGTCGATAGTCTACACACATACGCAGAGACTGGTCCTTCTTCTTCACAAAGATAGCAGGACAACCCCACGGGGAAGAACTAGGACGGATCAGCCCTTTCAGTAAAAGGTCACTAAGTTGGGTCTTGAGTTCAGCTAACTCATTCGGCGGCATTCTATACGGTCTTCTGGAAATTGGTGCGGTACCCGGAATTAACTCAATCTTAAACTCTACATCACGATCTGGAGGTAATCCTGGCAATTCATCAGGAAAAACATCTGGAAATTCACACACTACCAGAACTTCTGCAATCTCTTTTACTTTTGCTATCATAGCGTTAACTGTAGTCTGAGGACTAACGTCTCTAGGAAGTTGCACTAGAAAAGCTTGCTGATCTTTTGGATCCCTCAACATAACCACTCTCGTAGAGGTATCGATTAGGACACCGTTTCCACTCATCCACTTCATACCTAAGATTACATCTAGACCCAATCCTGGTAATACCACGAGATCTAGATCATACAGACGTCCTTCTATCTCGAGCTTTGCTCCTAAGACCAACTGGTTGGTTGAAATATTATTTCCGGCAGCACTAATATTATAACCACTATTATCTAAAGTAACGACCTTCATACCATGCTTGGCTGCAAACGTTGAACTGATAAAAGAGTGGGAAGCACCCGAATCGAACAGCACAATTGCAGGATGTTGGTTTACTAAAAATGCACCGGCAGTGATAATCTCACCCGTAGGGATAGATTCCACCGTGGTGTATCGAACCCATCCTTTACACACATCTACCTTATTATCATTTGATTTCTTCTGAGGAACAGGACAATCTTTGGCCCAATGACCTAACATCTTGCAATTCCAACACGGCCGGTTACTTGGCGGTGTCTTAGGCTTTCCTTTCTTAATACTGCTCCTCTTGACCGAATCTTGTTTCTGATATGGGCGATATCTGGTAGATATGCCAGGCGAATAATACTGAGGTGTAATCACCACAAGAGTATGGGTCGTAGGTGCATTAGATTCATGAGATTTCTCTTGGCTCTTAGAAGCAGCATACACAACATTACAGTTCTCTTGAAGGATAGTATCACTGACAAACTCGTTGAAAGTTGCACACTTGCTATTGCACATGGCCTTCATCAATTTGGGACACAACCCTCTTTTAAAACTTGCGATCTTCTTAACCTCTGTATTAACAAATTCTGGGGCATATCTTGATAAATTGATGAAAGCAAGCAGATATTCTGTTACGCTTTTGTCTCCTTGAGTGAGCTTCATAAACTCGGTGTGCTTGATTGCCATGAGACCAGCAGGAATGTAATGTCCCCGAAATGCTTCCTTGAACTGATCCCAAACTACTTCCATATTCTCAGGCAGGGTACTCCGATGGTGACACCACCAAACACCTGCAGGTCCTTGCAACTGTTGCGAAGCATATTCTGTTTTCATATCATCTGCCACCTTGAGCACACGAAACTTCTGTTCGATAGTGTTCAACCATTCGTCTGCTTGAAGTGGTTCTTCTGCTTCTCGAAAAATAGGAGGCTCAGTATCTAAGAAATCTTTATAGTTGCTGTACTGGGCAGGCTCAGGTTCCTGATGGACATGGTTTCTGACACTCTCGTCCAAGGCACGCTGACTTTCGGCAAGCATTTGCAGCAACTCAGCAGAGGTAGGTTGCAGAGGAGACGATGACAGTCCTGTATTGCCACGACTCCGACTGCTAGAGCGGAGCTGACGAGACATCTGCAAGTAGGTGAAACTAGTAAGCGTTGATGACGTCGGAAGGCTGCTGATGAATTATATAGGCAGGAGGAAGATATTATATCCAACTATCCAAATTCCAATCTCAGAAGAAGGAAATCTCTTGGTTTGAGGTACTGATCTTCTAACAAGATAGGGAATGACATTCAAGGAAAAAGGTTCACGAGAAGATAACACATTGGTGTAGCTCCATAATGGATCATGACTAGCAATCCTTGATACCTGCGCGTGCCGAGCAGCACAACCTTGTGTCGCGCGCCACAGGAGGCTCCCGGTTTCGTCGCGGCACCAGGGAGTACTAATCGCAACACCATTACCGAACACACACCCATGAGGAATCCTCACGTGTCAGGAATTAGGCGTGTAGAAATAGTATCATCCAAAGAGGGGTAGCAAACAAGGATGGATACAAGGTTAGAAGCAATGGAGAGACAAGTTGTAGATCAAAACGCGTCCCAGCTCGAGTAGATACATCATGAATCTATGTCTTGCTTTCTTCCACGGGCCAGGAATGAATTGGGTTTTAAGGCTGACGCTACTGACCACTCCACTAGGTTGGTTGACCACCTCTAATTCTTCACGAAAGAAATACAACTATATATGGGACAACTGTTTGGAGGGAAGAAAATTTTGAAAGAATGGGATAAGTAATTTATAAGGGAGGGAGTAATGCAGAATGCAATGTATGATGCGAACATGGTGCATGCACGAACCGTACGTCCTCACAAACCTAGGAAGAATTTCAAAATTCTAGCGTATAGTTCGGTGGCATACACACGTTCTCTCAATAACGATAACTAGTCGTTCTACAGGAAACGTTGTTAGTGTACCTGCAGAAAATTACATTTCAGCCCCACAATTCCCAATATAGCACACAAGAAAGCAGTAAACTAAATACTTTCCATACATACATCCCCCGATGTATATACTTCAGTATCAAAGCTACCCGACAGATATACCCACAATTAAGTACTTTCATAATCACATGATTAAACATGTAAGTATGCGAGTAACCACAACTACTCTCCCCTAGACCGACGGTTGGACGGTCATGCTCTCACAACTCCCACTTACCAGGGCGTAGAGGTATTTTGATCCATACATTACCACCCAAGCGGATGGCATCCATACAATAGCACGCTATATGGACAACGAAACAGAAAACAAGCAAGAACCCCGAAGTTAGTACCTTAGTAAGCCACCTAATAGTCCTTATTTGGGCATATAGGATGTGACCACTGGCACTTTTTAGTTTAGAATTAAGATTTTTCACAAAAACTTTTGTTTAAATACACAAATGATGTGTTTACTATTGAACCTTGCTCCGATACCAGCTGTCACGGAACCGTCCAAATTATAAGAGCACAAGTTCAAAAACAATCGCCGAAACGATCAAATTCTCAAACTTGAGCCCATATAACTCCGGTAGTCCACGAAATCACGAGGGATTTCAAACCGAACCGAGAGCAACCAGATCGTAGTGATTCAACATAACACAACACTTGTTACAACAGTTCAAAAGTAATCTCATACATCGGAGTACATATATTTTTATTACAAAACCAAAGTAAAGATTAGCGGAAGCAACATAATTTCTGAAACCATTTTAAGTCAAATACTGCCAGTACATAGTCACGTCCTGCAAAAGCATACCAGAAGAGATACTACAGAGACCATGCCCATATGGTCTAGTCTTCACGCCCACATGGCGAAGACAATACTTGCAGCAACAAGTATGAATCTGCTACCTGCAACAGGTGGGAATAAACCCTGAGTACGAGAAGGTACTCAGCTAGACTTACCCGTCAAAAACCAAAAACAAAGGTGACACCAAGGATTATGCAAGGCTTTATAAAGTGGGCTAGCTTGACTCATTTGCAGAAAAGCTTAATACAAATAAGTAACCATTATATGCTTAAGTATCAAGTTGATCATCATTAACCTGATAACTAGATTAGCACCTGTACTAGACCAATCACTTTATTAAGAGCAAACAATATTAACCATAACAGGTATAATAAGGCTATCATCATCATTATCATCAATTCTGAACCATCATTATAATTAGTGTATCTACGCTGGAGATAACCAGTCAAGTTTCTCACTATCCGGGAGAGACGGCGACTCGAATCGATTCCAACTCAGCTGAGGGGGTATTCCTGACACTCACCCAGCAAACCCTGCTAAAGGCAGCCGTAGATAACCTTTGGTACAACTCAGGGTGGGCCCAAACAGCGCCGCGTTCTCAGGGATACCAGTGGCCAGGATGCTCAGGACTTTTAACTCACCTGCCCTTGGACCCTCTGGCTCCCTTCCGAGGCGACTTTCACTTTTTGACTTCGCAGCCTGAGTTGAGCTACTAGGCTTCGCGGTCGGCAACCTCAGGCCGGCCAGCTAAATGTCAGGCATGCGTTCAAAATGACATAGAAGGCTCTAGGTCTCGGTCCTTAATCGACACAGACGGGGATAGATCCACACCCAAGACCTCCATGCCTTGTTGCTTCACTATCATCGTCCCGTCCGGTCTCATTTCATTTTATTAACACATGGTTCACTTCCACGATAGCAAGTATAGCCAACCGTGACCTGATAAAGCCCTATATCTCGCAGGTGACAGGAAATCACCCGACTTCTACCGGTCTAATTTAGCAGGGCTAAGCATAGATATGATCCTGTCTACTTAGGATTCAAGGTTCGAATTGCTGGACAAGGAGTGTTATCAATGCAGCAAGGGTTTCCAACCAACTCCTATCACGTAATGCAACAATACATATAACATGTATAGATAGATAATTGCTTTGAAAGTAGGAGGCTTATAATGCTCCGGGGCTTGCCTTAACCGAAAGAAGAGAGACCAAGGTTCGGCTTCAAGAACGATTCCCACGTCTTCTCCGGCTTCGTCGGACTGGACCTCCGGTTCTCGAACGGACTTCAACTTCGGGTTCCACACCCAGCGGGACTTCGCTCGTAACACGATTCTCGGCACACCTATTGCATGTATATGCACCCAATGAATTTCATGTATGCATCAAAGATGACATGATGATTTATGGACGTGCATGAATGATGTGAAGATGAATGCAATGACATTGCAACGTTGTAAGCACAAAACCAAGTTAAAATAGCATACATACAGAATATGTTCTAAAAGACAGAGAGCACTTCCAAAACTGAACCCAACTTGGAACAGCTGTCATTTCTAAACTATAAGTCCAATTGCTACCAAAATTTACCAGCAACTAGTGCATGAAATTCTCAACAACTTTGCTATAGATCACAAAGCACGAAAACATCATTAACATAGGTTAATTCTTTTAACTAGCAAATCTATCCAGAAATGGCAGATTCACTAACTTAAATAATTAATGATGATTCAAAAGCACAATTTGACCAAACCAAGTTTACCAACTTATTGTGCATACCAAAGGAACACCAGAAAGTATAGTGCCAACTTCTAAATAAATTATTTAATATTCTTTTATAATTTATTTAGTTAATTAGGTGATTAAAGAAACATATAGTAAAACTATATATAAAAATCTACAAAAATTACAGTAGCCACCTAATGCTTCACATAGGCTACCATAAAAATTGTTGGAGTGTGAATGTATTAGGCCCATGAGGCTAGGCCCATGTGGCCCATGTATGGTACCTATATAGCTACCCTTCTAGGGTTAGCCCATGGAATGGAAAATTATTCCTCAAACATGGTAATCAGAGCATAGGGTTTTTTTTCTTTTCCCCTGCTTCCAGCCGCCGCCCCTCTCCTGGAGGCGCCGCCGCCGGTCCAGCCACCATGGCCGGCGGCCCTCCCCCTCCCCCCTCCCTCTACTCCTTCTTCCCCTCTTCTCCCTCTCCTTCCTGGGCCCAGATCTTGGCCGGCGCCCCTGGGATTTCCGCTCCAGGCCCGCACCTTCCTCCCGCCGGTCACCCACTGCCCGCTGGCCATCTCCCACCCGCCGGCCAGGACCTGGCCGCCGGCCACCCTCTTCCCGCCGGCCATCCCCTGGCCGCCGGCCACCAACCACCCGCCGGCCATCCCCTGGCCGCCGGCCACCATCCCCTTCCTCCTGGTGCCGCCCGCCCTTCCCTCCCCCATGTGCCAGGCACCACCCGCCCCCCTCTGGCTGCTGCACGCCACCTCCAGCAGTGCCCCCTCCCTTCCTCCCCTGCGGCTGCTGCTGCTGCTCCGGGCACTGCGGCAGCCCATGCCTTGGCCACCTCCTCTGACCTAGGCACCGTGGGGGACAGCACCGAAGACGTCGCGCCTGCGGGGGTGGTCCAGCCCGAAGCTGTCCAGCCGCTCCTCCGTCCTACAGCTGACCCGGGGGACCCCGCTGGTGCCGGTGCCGGTGCCTCTGCTCCTTCTGTTGACCTTCTTCTTGGTGGCCCTCATCTTCCACGCGCCCCGGGGACGGACTCCACTCTCGCTGCCGCCCTTGTGGCTGCCCGTGCTGCTGCGGCGGAAGGCCAGGCTCGTGTACGCGCGGCGGCTCTCGTGTGGGAGCGCGAGCGCAACGCGGCCGACGCTCTGGCTCGCCAGATCGCCCATGCTGCTGCCCTGGCGGAGGGGGGACCTCCAACTCCGGTCCCTGCCACGGCCCTCCCAGCCATGGCTGGCTTAGCCTCGGGGGGTGCCCCTACCACCTGGCAAGCCATCGCCGGGGCTGCCGGTGCGGGGGGCCCAAGAGTCGCCAACCCTAGGGTTAACACCACATCCCTGTGTCCTACACCTCCCTTGCCCTACTCCTTCGGCACCACCGCCAGCCCTAATTGGATCGCCGACTCGGGCGCCACTTTCCACACCACGCCCGATGCGAGTCTTCTTTCCTCTCTTCGTCCTCCCCACCCTTCCTGTCCCTCTTCCATCATGGTCGCCAATGGCACCTGCATTCCTGTCTCCTCCGTGGGCACTGCCAGTTCCCACGGCTCCTTTCATATTTCTGATGTTCTTGTGGCTCCCGGGATGGTTCACAACCTTCTCTCTATTCGCCGTTTCACCACTGATAACTCTTGTTCGGTTGAGTTTGACCCCTCTGGCCTCACCGTGCGGGATTTGGCCTCCCGGGCTCCTCTGCTCCGGTGTAACAGCACTGGGCCTCTCTACACCCTTCAGTTTCCGGCTTCTGCTTCACCTTCTTCGCCTTCCTCCGCCGCTTTCGCCGCCACTCCTTCCTCCACCACTTGGCACCGTCGCCTCGGCCATCCTGGCCGGGATGCCCTGATGCAGCTCCGTCGTAGTTCCGACATTCGTTGCTCTCAGGCTCACGATGATCACTTGTGTCATGCATGCCAGCTGGGCCGTCACGTTCGCCTTCCCTTTCAGTCCTCCTCCTCACATGCCTCTCGTGCTTTTGATCTTATTCACTGCGACTTGTGGACTTCTCCTGTTCTTAGCATGTCTGGCTATAAGTACTACTTGGTGGTTGTCGATGATTTCTCCCATTATTCCTGGACTTTTCCTCTGCGTGCTAAGTCCGAGGCTTTCCCCACGCTTAGCAACCTCTTTGCTTGGGTTTCCACTCAGTTTGGCCTCACCATCAAGGCTGTCCAGTGCGACAATGGCCGTGAGTTCGATAACTCAACCTCCCGTGCCTTCTTCCTTTCTTCCGGTGTCCACCTGCGCATGTCTTGTCCGTATACCTCCTCTCAAAACGGCAAGGCAGAGCGTATGATCCGCACCACCAACGACATCATGCGCACCCTTCTGCTCCAGGCATCTCTACCCGCTCGCTTCTGGGCTGAGTGTCTGCACACCTCCACCTATCTCCTTAACCGCCTTCCTTCTACTGCCTGCCCAGCTCCCACGCCTCACCACGCTCTTTTCGGTACCCCTCCTCGGTACGACCACCTTCGAGTCTTCGGGTGTGCGTGTTACCCTAACACCGCCGCCACCGCTCCTCATAAGCTGGCCCCCCGGTCGACCCTCTGTGTCTTTCTCGGATACTCTCCGGATCACAAGGGTTACCGATGCTTTGACCTTACCTCTCGCCGTGTCCTCATCTCTCGCCATGTCGTGTTTGATGAGTCGGCGTTCCCTTACTCCACCACCTCTCCACCCACACCTCCCGCTGACCCTGCGGAGGCTTCCTTCTTTCCCACTGACCCGGCGATTCCGCCATCCTTCTTCCCCTACCCTGCAGGTACTGCTCCGGCGCGCTCTCCTGGTGGTCCCGCGTCGCCCCAGGACCTTCCAGTGCCTGACACGGTCGAGGCAGCCCCGGAGCTTCCTCCCTCGCTCCCTGTGGCTTCGCTGCCTCCCGTTGTGCCGGATGCTGCCGTTCCGATCGCGGGACCGCGCACACCGACGCCACCTCCGCCCGGGCGCTTCGGACTCGTCTACCAGCGCCGGCGGGAGCCGCGTCCGCCCTCACCTCCTCCCGGGCGTTTCGGGATCGTCTACGAGCGCCGGCGTGAGCTGGCTCCGCCGCTCTCGTCCCCAGCGCCGTCGTCACCGGTGCTTTCTCCGCCGGCATCACCACGCTCTCGCGTCGACCCGCCGGTGTACCACCCACCTCTTCTTCACCGGGACCCTCGTCACACTCACCCGATGGTGACGAGGCAGGCGTCTCGCCCGCAGGCCCTCACCGCCGCCGCCTGCGAGCCGGAGATCTCTCCGGTACCCTCTTCCGTTCGCGCGGCCTTGGCGGATCCTCACTGGCGCCGCGCGATGGACGAGGAGTACGCGGCCCTCCTCGCCAACCAGACGTGGGACCTCGTGCCTCGTCCGCCGGGTGCCAACATTGTCACCGGCAAGTGGATCTGGACGCACAAGAGGCGGGCTGATGGTTCCTTGGAGCGCTACAAGGCTCGCTGGGTCCTCCGCGGCTTCACTCAGCGGCCTGGCATTGACTATGCTGAGACGTTCAGTCCCGTGGTGAAGCCAGCTACAGTCCGCACCGTCCTCTCCCTGGCTCTCGAGCGCTCCTGGCCTGTGCATCAGCTGGATGTCAAGAATGCCTTCCTTCATGGCACTCTGACTGAGACGGTCTACTGCAGTCAGCCGGCAGGTTTTGTGGATGGTTCTCGTCCTGACTTCGTCTGCCGGCTCAACAAATCTCTCTACGGGCTCAAGCAGGCACCCCGGGCTTGGTACTCTCGCTTCGCCACCTTCCTGCAGACTCTTGGGTTCACGGAGGCCAAGTCTGACACCTCCCTGTTCATATACCACTATGGGGGTGAGACTGCTTACCTGCTCCTCTATGTGGATGACATTGTTCTCACTGCCTCCAGCGAATCTCTGCTCCACCGCATCATTGCTTCACTCCAGAAGGAATTTGCTATGAAGGATCTTGGGGTGCTCCACCACTTCCTCGGCGTCACTGTTGAGCCCCGACCTTCTGGCCTGTTCCTCCACCAGCGGCAGTTCACTTGTGACATTCTGGAGCGAGCCGGGATGACCGCCTGCCAGTCCTGCTCTACACCGGTGGACACCCAGGGCAAGCTGTCAGAGGCTGGGGGTCCGATGCTTGGGCCGGCAGACTCCACCGCCTACCGGAGTCTTGCAGGCGCGCTTCAGTACCTCACTTTCACGCGGCCGGACATCACTTATGCCGTCCAGCAGCTCTGCCTGTACATGCATGCTCCGCGGGAGCCTCACCTGGCTGCTATGAAGCGGCTTCTTCGGTACCTCCGTGGCACCCTTGGCTACGGGCTGCTCCTCGGCCGGTCTTCCACGGCCGAGCTGGTTGTCTACACCGACGCTGACTGGGCGGGATGCCCGGACACCCGCAGGTCCACCTCCGGCTACGCGGTCTTCCTCGGCGGCAACCTGGTCTCTTGGTCGTCCAAGCGTCAGCCCGTGGTTTCCCGCTCCAGTGCCGAGGCGGAGTACCGTGCCGTGGCCAACGGCGTGGCCGAGGCCGCCTGGCTCCGCCAGCTCCTGGCTGAGCTTCACCGCCCACTCGCCAGGAGCACACTCGTCTACTGCGACAACGTCAGTGCGGTCTACCTCTCCACCAACCCCGTGCAGCACCAGAGGACCAAGCATGTGGAGATCGATCTTCACTTCGTCCGCGACCGGGTGGCCATCGGCGACGTCCGGGTTCTTCACGTCCCGACCACCTCCCAGTTTGCGGACATCTTCACCAAAGGCCTCCCTTCCTCGACCTTCTCCGAGTTTCGCTCCAGCCTCAACGTCTCCAGTGGCTAGTTGTGGCTGCGGGGGGGTCCTGTGTGTTGTGCTCCTACTTGTTGTGCTCCTACTTGTTTTCTTTCTTGTTCAGCCTTGAACTCCGCTGCGCCGGTAGTTCAGACTGCGGGGGGGTGTTGGAGTGTGAATGTATTAGGCCCATGAGGCTAGGCCCATGTGGCCCATGTATGGTACCTATATAGCTACCCTTCTAGGGTTAGCCCATGGAATGGAAAATTATTCCTCAAACAAAAATTTCACTTCATTTTGACAAGCAAATATGGAGATATCAAAAATAACAGATGGCAGGTCTATTTCTAGCATAAATAGGAAACCCTATTGAAAAGTATCAAACAACAGATTTCATATTTTTCCTAACATCTTTCTAACATAAGAACAACACTGACCAAGTTTCACCCTTACTGGATCTATAGAAAAATTATGAAAATTCACCCAAGATTCATTCAAGCAAACAAGATAATTATATAACTCCACCAAACCACATCCAAATTGCATGAAAATTTAACCATAAGCTATTCATGGTATGAGCAGTTCACTATAAAAATTTTATGTCATTTGGAGCTTCACAGAAAGAGATATCATTTTCTCCTTTTTCTTCATGAATAAAAGATATAATTAATAACTATTTAATTCATCACAAAACATGGCACACATTATATTTTTATAATAAACTAGACATTATGTAGAGCACACCAAAATTTAAAGCACCTTATTTGGACATTTCTAGCCCTAGTTATGATTTTACAAACTTTAGCACAATATTTCACTTTCTGGAAAGAAAAAGAAAATAATTCAAAAACCTAAACATGCCTGAACTTAACCGGCCTGCTAAGGCCCTGGGCCCTCTCGGCCAACAGGCCCACCCAGTGGCCCGAATCAGAAAACAGAGGAAGGGGACGCGCTGAAATGGGACCCCACCCGTCAAAGGCACAGAGGCAGGGGAGGAGGTCCGGTGAGGTCGGGCTCGCCGCCGGCAGCTCCTCCGGCGAAGACGACTACCCAGGCACGCTCCTCACCTCATCCCACACCTCGGCAACCATTTTCCCCCATCGCTACCGCACCCGAGCACGCTCGTCACCAACAATGGCGGACGGCGGCGGGCGGTGTGCGTCGATGGTGGCGAAATCGGCCACCGCATGGCGATACGAATGCACCTACACGCTCTACGTGGCGTGCACGGCAACGAACAAGCAATACCACGGACTGCAAGGCTCACCATTGAGCTGGCCACGGTGGACCGAGAGCGCGGCGGCGCTCCAGTCGCAACGGCAACGACGAGACACCCGTTCCGGCCACACCGCGGCGGTAGAGTCTAAGCGGTTTGTGTTTACACCATCTACGCCCTATAAGGATCACGAGACAAGGCAAGGAGGGGACAGAGGAGCTACGGATATCGACGGCCACGGTGAGGCAGTGAGCTTGGCGAAGCTCCGGCGATGGCGGGCGGCGGAAAATGAATTCCGGTTAGCGTGCGACCCTAGAGGCGAGGCCAACGCGTTGTTGCGGTGCACTAGGCATTGGTGGAGCTGCTAGCGAGGGTGGACGCGCGGCGTGGCAATGGCGGAGTCGTGGGGTACAGCGAGGTGCACGGACGTGAGGGGAAGAGGAAATGGAGGGCGAACTGAGGATCTCCAGGCGCGTGGCGACCTCGTGCGTGCATCCTGGACGCGGCGTCGACACGAGACGCCCACGCATCGATCTCCTCCTGCGGGTGTCGGCCACGATCACATTTCCGGTTTTGAAACCTGAAACTCTAAATGAAACACTGAGTTTCAGTTAACGAGACGCCTGACAGAGCTACTTGAGGGCTCAGTAACTCCCAAACCAATCCGAGTTAGCCGATGACGCAATATACTTAATGGTAGAACTATGTGAGATCTTGTTACAAGTCTACTAGATCTCGAGCTAATTCGTGACGGTTAGAGAGATATAAGGGTCCAAAGGGACCTAAGTTTGCACGGTGAAAACACCATATGCTTGATCATTTTCGTGCAAAGGGACCTAAGTTTTAGTGGATTGTCACAAGTGGTCTCACCCATGTCTTGGACCATAAAAATCTAACCAAAGCTCAAAAGGTTCTCTTTGAATTTGATTCCGATGCTTATTTATTTCTAATAGATGCTTTGGGCTTTGAGTTATTTTACAAGGTGAACTACAAAGGAATTGCCCATGAGTTGTGGGAATCAATCAAGCACACTTTTGGTGACTCCTCCACATGGGATGATGGCAAGTTCAAGAAGGAGGATGAGCCCAAGGTAGAGGCATGTGAGTGTGTTGAGCATGACCATAATTTGGTGATTGTGGAAGATTGCTCCACCTTATGGTCAAGTGATGATGATGATCGATCCACTACATGTTCACTTGACAAGATTGATGGTGATGCCTCAAGTGATACAAATGATGATGCTACTCCATGCACACTTGATGGTGATGCTCGGATGACATTGCTACTACAAGCCTATCCACTACACCACATTGCTTCATGTCACAAGGTGACACGAAGGTATCAAATGCTAATGTGGTTGATCATGTCGATTCATATGATGAGCTTGTTAGTAGACTTGCTAGCATGGCCATGTCTTTAAAAAATGAGAAAGATAAAACAATGAAATTAGAAAATGAAAACTCATTTCTAAAGAACTCATGTGAAGAACATAAGAAATTACTTGATGTTCTTAAATCTTCACATGGTGAGCTAAAATTGACTCATGAGACACTACTTGCATCTGATGAAGAATTATTAGATCAACATGCTTCTCTCATAAATTGTTTTCAAAGAAAATTAAAAAGAATGAGAGCTCATCACATGAGTCAAGTGATCAATTGCAACTTGTGACTAACTCTTGTGATGTAGGGAAGAAGCATGTATCCACCTCTTGTGATGATTTATTAGATATACCATGTTCTTCACATATAGATGCTTATTCTACTTCTATGTCTTGTGAGACTAACCTTTTGAAGGAGAACAATGAGCTCAAGAATGAAGTGAAGAAATTGAGCAATAAGTTAGATAGGTGCTACAACTCAAAAGTCACCTTTGAGCATATGATGAAGACTCAAAGAAACTTTGGTGACAAGAGTGGCCTTGGATTCAACAAGAGCATGACCAAGGGGGAAAGAAAAAGAGAAAGAAAGATGAAGAAGCAAGAACAAAAGAGGCTATCTCATTTCGTGCGCTTCAAATGCCATGAAGTGGGTCATCTTGCTAATGGTTGCCCCAATGAAGAGAAGCTCAAGTTGAAGAAGGAAGAGGAGAGGCTAAAGCATGTCAAATGCTTCAAGTGCCACACTTGGGGACATTTCACCTCAATGTGCCCAACCAAGCAATTGGTGAAGCAACAAGAAGTGCCTTAACCAAAGCCACAAGTTGAGCAAGAAAAGACACCCCAAGAGCAAGTCAAGATCAACCACGAAGATGGTGGTGACTTGATGGTAAAGAAGAAGAAAACTAGAAGGGGTGGAAAAGCAAGAGAAAGAGCAATGTGTCTAAGGATAAATCAAGACACAAAGAAAGTGAGCAAGAACAAAGAAGAGAAGATAAAGGAAGTTGCTCACATCAAGTGTCATAGTTGTGATGAATTGGGCCACCTAGCTTCGGGTTGTCCAAACAAGCTTGAGTAGAAGGCTCAAGCAAACAAGAAGAAGCAAGACAATGAGAAGCAACACATGAGCAAGGAAGAAAAGGCTCAATCAAAGAGAGTTTGCTACTCATGCCGGGAAAGGGGACACATGGCTAATTCATGTCCCATAGGTAACACTCCTAAGCCTATTTCAATTGATGCAAATACTATGCTTAGGAAGGATGGCAATGATACCTCATTGATTGCAATTACAAAACATCACGCTACTCATATTAAGGCTATGTCTAAGTATGTTGCACCTAACTTGAGAGGACCCAAACTAGTTTGGGTACCATCAAAAATTAGATGATTGTTTGTAGGTACCAAGGGCATTGGAGGCTTGGTTCAAGTGGTATTCATTGTGTTGATCATGTGATTGAGCAAAGTATTGACAAGTGATGATTATTATCCCAATGCCATGACAAGATAGTGAAGTCCAAGTGCTACAACATACAAGTGCTATAATTCAAGTTGTAGTGATTTATTGGAATTATTTGATAGCTTACAAATATGAGAGTTGAAAGCTTGCTATGGATGATCATGAGCTAATCAAGGTATATTTCTAGTTGATCATTTCATTTGGGTGCATATGAGTTGAATGAATTTGATAAATATACAATGTTGCTTGCTATAAGATGTTTGAATGGGTAAGTTGATTAGTAATCAAGTTTGGATTGAATTGAGTTGGATAAATTCATGAGATGACTTTGATAAATGGATTGAATGGATATATGTCTTGTGAAAGTATTCAAACAAGTTAGTCTCAAGTTTGATTCACATTTGATGAAGTATAGCTCAAGTGATTGAAATCTGTCCTATATTGCAAAATCTGAGTGAGCTATGATCTTAGCCATGTTTGAGTGAACCAAACTTATTGGATTGGCAAAAAATTGGTGTACATGCTCTAGACTTATGGTATGAGATGCTTTAGAAATTTTATGATAATTGGATAAGAGATGCTTTGGTTTTAGAGTAGATTTTATCAGCTATAGTGCAGAAGTTTTCAGCATGTAGCAGTGGTGGAAGAATTGAATTCTGGTAGCAATCAAGAAGTCAAATGAAGCTCAAATTTTACAGCTACTAGATGACTTAGTAAAGCACATCTCCATCAAATTTTGTGGCATTTGGGTCTGTACATTGGGAGAAATGCATTTTTCTTTGAATGGTACAAATTTGCCAAAAAAGTGATAATTATTTGATTGATCAAGAGTCACTTTGATTGAAAGGTTCTCAAGTTGGAAACATGATTACAAATGTTTGAGGTACCTGAGTTTGGTTTTGGACTGATCTAGAAGAATGACAAGCAAAGAGTACAAGGCCATTTGATTATGGAGAGTACTTGACACATATTTGGTACTCAAATTGAAGATCAAGACTAAACTCAAGAAGAAGATAAAGTTTAAGTTCTAAAGATCATTTGAGATCATTTGGAAGAAAGTAAAGGACTTAAACATGTAAAAAGAAAAGAACTTAAAGAAGGATTTAAGATTATTCATCAAGTTAAGTCCATCACTTGGATCAATCAAAGTCAATTCAAGTGAGTGTCAAGAATGGTTTTTTGAAGAGAGATCACTTCTCCTTAGTGTAGGGGCGGTAAACCAAGTGTGGTACTTGGAAGGCTAACATGGAAGTGGCGATCCGAGGGACATTTGAGATGCTTAGTTGAAGTAATCAATAGGATTGATCAAGAAAAGGAAGCAACATCCAAAAGTGAGCTAGTGTGACAATTCAAGTGGCATTCTAAGTAGTTCTCTCATGCAAGCATTGATCAAAAGATGAAGCAAGCTAACCACAACAAGATAGTGCACTTTGATTATTAGTGGTTCTCAATTCATATGGGTGAAAATGGGACTCTATCTATGATGATTGGTCTTCACCAAGCTTATAAATTGGACTTCACATTGCTATTGGAGTAATAAATAGGAATCTATATGACTATCCTCTACTCCAACATAGCAAAGGTATCATTGCAATGTGCATGATCATTTTATCCCTTAATAGTATGTGGTTAGTGCATATAGTACATGCTTATTAGGATCATGCATGACAAATGAAAGCTTCAAAATTTATAGCCTACCACTATTGCTTGAATGATTAATTAATCTAGTGGTTAGTATATGAATTTGTTCATGAGCTAGACAACTCAAGTACTTAATTTAATTTGGATTGCCAATAAGTAACAAGTACAACATTGGCAAGATAACCCTTGTAAGAGGTGTGAAGAAGCTTGTCATTGGTTCAAACCGAACTTGAAAGCTTAGGCAAATCAATTTAGTTCAAGTCAACTCAGAAGCTCATGATAGTGACAAGAGTACAAGTATGAGACAATAATGCAAATAGATATCTAGTTTGATTGTTTCAAGTGGTATCTAGACTCAAACAAGAAGAGTTCACAAGTGGTGTCTAGATCAAACTTACAAGTAATATCCTACAAGTGGTACTCATGAAGATAGCAAATGTTTAAGAAATGGTTTTTATTGACAAATATAACAAGTGTTCCATGCTAGAAAATTCTTCCAAGTGGTATCACATTTTTACATGTTGTATCAATCATATAAGATGGTCGTTCCACAAGTGATTCTCAACTTTAAGTGATCATCAAATGAAGAATGCATCCCTCACCTACAAGAGCTCAAGTTTATCAAGTGAATGACCCATGCTATGACATAGGAGAGGTGTCCCACCAATTGGTATCAAGGTCAAAGATCCTATGTGTGGTATCTCAATAGCTGTACAAAGTGGTGTCATTCCAACATATGTGGTGGTGTCCATCAAAAATAAAGATTCAAGTCAACCATCTACCCCGATGCTAGCATTTGCATCAAAGAGAAACACACCTTTTTGTGAAAATAGATGACAAAGGGGGAGAGATTGTACAAAGACATGAAAGCTTTGGAGGAGATTGAGAGGTTGAACGTGGACATGGACAAAGAGGGAACAATATTAAAGAATGTGAAGGGATCAAAATTCTTGGACAAGAGAAGCACACAAGTAGGAGGAGCAAGCTCATGAACTTGTTTGATTGCATTTGATATGTGAAAATTCATGTGCTTGCTTGCATTGCATAAGTTTTAAATTTGATATGCATGCTTGTGTGGTGTATGCTAGTTGTGAACTTGAATGATGATTTGATAACTAGCATGCATAGGATGGTAGCAAGACTTAATACTAGAACCTTGCTTATAATGTTGATCTCACGGGGTCTCTAGTATTTTTGTTGTCTAGCTACTCATGGTGCTAAGGATGAACTTAAAAGTGCAACTCCAATTGGTATCATACTTCAAAGGTTTATTCTATACATCTTAGCATCATTAGTAGTAATTACTCTCCCACAACTCCAATCTATACATATGTACGAGCTTCAAACCAAACACTCTAGCACATATGTAGGGGGAGCTAATACTACTAATTCAGGTATGTGGTACTTGTCCAAAATCATTTACACATGATAAAATTGCTTGGGCAAGTAACATGAATCCATTTGAGCTTAATTTCTATATCTTTGTAAAGTTGTCATCAATTACCAAAAAGGAGAAGATTGAAAGGTCCTTATTTGGTTTTAGTAATTGAGTGACAACCTAGGTGGACTAATTGTGTTTAATATGAGATACACAGGTGACTAGTCCACAGGTACAAATGTGTGAGCAACGTATGCCATGCAGGTGAAATGGCTTGGACTTGTTGCAAAAACTCACACATGTGGTGATGAAGGAGCTCATTGCACATGAGACATGACCTTGAGTCATGTGATCAAGGTGGAGAAGATCAACACAAGACTTGACTCGACGGACAGGTTGTAAGTGTGAAGGGCAAGTTGAGTGATGACTTGGTGCCGATGGACCAAGGCTACGGTGAATAGCAAGTGAAGTCAAGATCGATGAACCAATCAATCACGTGATGATATGAAGTAGATCATATCATTTGTGACTAGTTGGTGCATGTGTTGCATCAACGATGGAGGAGATGAAATGGAATACGCAAGGTAAAGGTATATTTGTAGGGCATTTCATTTCACCGATCATAGGCGTGTGGAGAAGTTTATGACCGGGTTTAGGATAGATGGTTGTACTATCAAGAGGGGCAAACTTATTTGCATGTCGGTCATCTAGTGTCACTTGAGCGATCTAACTTTGCATACATGTTAGGATCGAGTGGCGTGGTGAAAAGAGTGCTAATCCTTTGAAAAAATATTTGTCAAAAGCTAACACACGTGCACAAGGTGGTGATCACTCGGTGGTGTTAGCACATTTGCAAAGGTGAAGTCGAAAGGTGAAGAAAGGAGGCAAAGCCGGGCTCGGAGTGCTGCCCTGGGGGCACCACCCCTAACTGTCCAGTGCACCGCCACCCTAGTGGAGGTGACCATTTGGCTAAGGCCGAGAGCAGCGTGTTGGAGGCTGGCATTGCCATGCCTTATCCTGTGGCACCGTCTCCCCTAGGTTGGTGTCCACCTAGACATGGCCAAGGAGAGCCTGTGCTGGGGCTGGCACCGGAAGTGGCGGTGTGCACCACCATGGGCGCGATGGTGCACTGCCGCAGTCACCGCCACCCTAAGGCGGTGCACCGTCCCATTTTTCCAGAGAGGAGAAAAAATAGGGGCTGGCCTGGGGTGGCGGGTGGCACCGCCACCCCCTGTCTAGTGCCACCGTCGCATGTCCAGTGACCACGGCTAGTCAAACTAGCTGTTGGATTCGACCGTCGGGGGGCACCGCCACTCCTAGGGCAATGCCACTACTGCCGTATCTGGTGCCCTCATAGAAAGTGTAGCTTTACTCCAACGGCTCTATTTGGCTTGGGGGCTATAAATAGAGGTGGTGCTCGGGCATTTGGCTAGTTAAGCACCCTTGGGACTGAGTGTCCATGCTTAGAAATTGCTTGGGAGCCCTCTACTCACTTGTGCTTGCAAGAGTGCGATCCGATCGTGAGTGTGATTCTAGTGCGTTGATCGTGAGTGAGTGTGATTCTAGTGCGTTGCATTATGAGGTTGCATCGAGTGGCACTAGGTGATCGAGTTGCAAGCCGGTGGTACTTGTTACTCTTGGAGGTTGCCACCTTCTAGATGGCTTGGTGGCGTGATCTTTGTCGAAGCCCGCAAAAAGCTTGTGCGATGCTCCGGAGAAGAGCTTTGTGAGGGGCACTATGCTCGCCCCGTGGGAGCCACGAAGAGCAACTCTAGTAAAGCGTATCATTGAGCTACCCTCACTTGTGGGTAGGTTCTTGCGGTGCTCGACGTGCGGGCTTTGCGGGTGATGCTAATTAGCCGCCGAACCACCAAGGGAGTGGTCGACACAACAGGGACTAGCGTGTTGGTAAGCACGTGAATCTCGAGAGAAAAATCACCGTGTCATCCTTGTCTTCCCGTTGATTTGCATCCCCGTTACACAAGCTTGTATTTACTTTCATATACATTGCGCTTGTGTAGTTGCTCTTATAATTAGTTTTGCTTGTGTAGCTTGCTAGTTACCTTCTTACTTGTGTAGCTTAGAAGTAGCTCCCTTGCGTGGCAAATTTGGTTTTAGAAATCTTATTAGTCACATTGCTTAGTTTGTGTAGCTAAGTAATTTGACCTCTCTAATTTGGCTTGTGTAGCCTTGTTATTGAGCATTGCTAGTGAGCTTAGTAGTTTTGTGCTTTTGCTTACTAGATTGTGTAGGAGCTCCCCCGGTTAGTAAAGTACTAGTTGCATAGGTTTGTGCGACCTTTCTTTTAGAATTGATTAGGTGAGCTCTAACTAGCCTGGCACCTTTGTTGCTTAATTAGGATCTTTATAAGGTGCTTGTGAATTAGATAGAAGGGTGTAGTCTTGGCTAGACCGATAGTTTTAATTTTGTACTTGTTTTAGTTAGCCGACGCGATTAATTTTAGAAAGAACTATTCATCCCCCTCTAGTCCGACATCTCGACCCTACAACTGCCCTTGGCGGACTTTTGGTTAGAAGCCACAGCTAACAAATCTCATGCTTCGGGGCTCCTATCTTCTTATTTTATTCTAGCAAACATGGTCATGCGTTGCAACGTGATCCAATAGTAGTGAATTATAGCACGGGTCATGAGTTTAAGTCAAAAATTAAATTAACTTGGTGGTAAAAATCTTTGTTTCTTAAAGAGTCAAAGATTAAAATAGATGTGATCTCTTATTTATTATTTGTTTTTACTCTTATTATATTTATTAGAACAAGAAAAAACTAGGTGGATAAAACAATGAAAATAAAATCAAAAAAGTCGAGCTACTCGGAGCAAGTTAAAATGGACAAACCAGAAAAAGTGAAAAAAATAGAAATAAAACTAAACAAAGAAATTCTACACTTAACGGACTTGCTGTCTTAATTCGTTTGCGCCAATGTCGTGAGACATTCCAACTCCGAATAAAGAAACCAAATCAATTTATTTCATTTACCATGCATGTAGACTGTTAAGAAGCGTAGTGATACACCTAGACTCTGAAACGTAATTTGTATCGGAGATTTTTTTTATAGATTTTTTCCTTTCGATTTTTTTTTCTAGAGTCCGATCGTAGTAATCTACCGGTCTTGGGTCTGTCGTGGATGATTTCTCTTCAAATGTTTAGGTGTAGCATTTGAATTAAGATTCATATTCCTTTTACCCGGATTTGAAGAGATCTAATTGGATTAAAATTCCTAGTTATCCATATTTTCATATTTTTTCTATTTGGATTAAAATTCCTATTCACCCGAAATCGGAGAGATCTAATTGGATTAGCATTCCTAGTTATATAAAGAGAAGGGCTATTGACGGTTTGTCACATTAAGGGATGGCCGTACCAAAAAAAATAGGTGGAGAGAAATTTTATCTCTTTATTATTAGGTATAGATATGTTTGTCTAAATTAATTTCCTTCATGTGGTACATTTCAGATTGGCAGCCTAGAGGTCACGGTGCCTGTTGTAGCGCTACATTCATAAGATCCATATAAAGATGAATACCAGGATAAATTTGTGTTGTTACTATTATTCTCTTTTGCTGCCGTATTTGTTGGTCTGGTGAAGCTCTACTACATCTGCATCTTCTGGGGGTATATATATATATATATATTTTTACCTCATGTGACCTATTACTATATGCTATTTACCTCTACACCTCATACATATTGGTCTGTAATGCCCATATTACAATTCCTGCTACATGATTCATTGGTCTCATTTGGGGTTTGGTTGAACCCAAATGTTGTAAGAGAATTTTTATAATTTAATTCTTTTTTAATAAATATTTTAATATTAACCGTCCTGAAAAATATTTTACATCAGGTAGCCTTTTTGGTCACACCAGTCCCGCTGGCGCGACCAAATAACATAGTCACGCCACATGCATTGGCGTGGCAAGATACGGCACATTCGACGACATTTCCGACGTGGAAAAGCTTGTCAAGCCACTCCCGCTGGCATGACAGTATTATCTTGTCACATGACTCTTCAATATGACGTCAGATGAAGATGGTTTTTCTATGACAATTGTAGACTTTCTAGTTTGAGTTTTTTGTTTGACGACGTTAAGATGCTCAAAACAATTATATAAAGTTTCAGCACAAAAAATGATCTCGTATTAGCTCTTGTCATATTAGAAAAATAATATATTTTTGTATAGATTCAAATGAAGATACCATTTATATCAAAGTTGTAGCTCTCAATGAGATCTATAACTTTGTAATTTTGAGTTTTTACATTTGATGTCGTTAAAATGCTTGAGAAAATAATATAAAGTTTCAGCACGAATATGCTTCCAAAGCTTTATATTATTTTCTTGAGCGTCTTAACGATCTCAAATGTAAAAACTTAAAACTATAAAGTTGTAGATCTCATTGATAGCTACAACTTTGATATACAAAGTATTTTCATTTGAATCCATATAAAAAATATATTATTTTTCTAATGCGACAAACGCTAATACGCGATCATTTTAGTGCTGAAACATTATATAATTTTTTTGAGCATCTTATCATCGTCAAATGAAAAAATTCAAACCTAGAAAGTTATAGATTTCGTCGAGATCTATAATTTTCATATAAAAACCATCTTCATCCGACGTCGTATTGAAGAGTTATGATTTTTTGAAAGTTCAGTCTTGTTACGCCACTCCCGGTGGTGCGACAAGACAATACTGTCACGCCAGCGGGAGTGGCACGACAGGCTTTTCCACGTCGAAAACGCCGTTGAATGTGTCGTATCTTGCGCCACCAACGCATATGGCGTAACTACGTTATTTGGTCGCGCCAGTGGGATTGATGTGACCAAAGGGGAGCTGCAATGTTGTAACGTTCAGACAAATACAAAATGCAGCGACATGTTACCTACCTTACAGGGATCTACCTATAGGTTCAGATTGAATGTTTCCTATATATAAATTTTTGTTTATACACAGTAATGCTCAACACAAATAATGCAATATATATATATATATATATATATATATATATATATATATATATCTTGCATTATTTGTGTTGAGCATTACTGTGTACAAACAAAAATTTATATATGGCATAATATATGTTACATGTAACCATGTACAAACGCTACGCAATATTCATACCTCCACTTTGTTTTATTGCATACTGCCGATACAGCCCAAATTAGTTTCTGCCATGTATCTTTGGTATTGTTCTGCACTACACAATCTGATATGCTGGCTAAATCCGATGCAGTTGATTAGGAACACAATAATACAATCAATTTTGCCCCCTGTTTTCCATACCTTGACTTAGAATAGATGAGATGCAAATGTTTCTTGGTTGCATTTTTTCCACAATATTTTTGGAACAATTGGTCACTCCAATTTGTATTGTCAGTTGTGTACCTAATTTTTTAGAAGGGACATGCAGATTTCTAATTACATAGACTGGTTGAATTTGGGTTCAGGGTATGTTTCCCAGAGATGAAAATGGGGTTTCAAAAGCATGGTATGTCACACTGCTCCTGTTTGCTCCTGCTTTTACTTACACATTTCGTGTGTGATTTCAGAGTTGTAAAATATCTAAGGAGATCAAGATAAGTTTAGCACATTCGTGCAAATTAAATTCCAATACTAATCTGATTAAACTGTGCACTGATTTCTTTTCGTAGTATATATTTTTTAGGCACCACGTAAGTTCATTTCTCTGCCATATTTCTTTATTCTTTTTCTTCCATGAATTGATGCATGCCTCATTCGCTTTAATCCCCACCAGTACAGTCCCCATGCCTATAATGACTTTTTTTCACAATTTCACCCTCCTTTTCCTCATATTTTTTGGTCAAATTGTTTTGCTACATAAAAAGTTGCCTATGTGTAGTTTTCTATATGAAAATGAATAAATGGTACAACAAGATATTTTTATGACAGGTCAAAATTTGATAGCTTCCCAAGTATACAAGTTTCTATACGTATCAAAATCCTGGCACACAACGCTTATGTGCTTCCTCCGTTGCATCAGGTCACTTTGCCTCCGCACAACACTAATATATCTGTGGGTGCGTTCCATGGAGCGGATTCTCGAAGAGAATCACTCCTCAGCTGCCAAACGGTTTTTTCAGAGTAAAGTGATTCTCTGCTGATTCTGTAAAGTGATTCTCTGAAATGAACTAAGAGACAGAAAGCTAAAAAAAGTAGCTTCTCCTGATTCTGTGAAGTGATTCCCATAATGATTTGAAGAGTTTATGTTAAAGAATCAAAGAGAATCATTTTCAGGCTGTGTTTAGTTCCTCCAAAAATGCACTATGCAAAAAAAAGATTTCCCGTCACATTAAACTTGCGATACATGCATGGAGTACTAAATGTAGATGAAATCAAAAACTAATTGTACAACTTGGTTGTACTTTACGAGACGAACGTTTTGAACCTAATTAGTCAACGGTTAGACATTATTTGCCAAATAAAGCCAAAACGTGCTACAGTACATTTTTCACCCTTTTCAGGGGAACTAAACATAGCCTCAGTCTTAGAATCACTTCACTAAAGAATTAGGGAACATAGCTGAAAAATCAGAGAGCACAGCTCTACCAAACAGAACCTGTCATTGCTACTTGCTCTTATTTATGTTGTCCTCGACAAGTTCCATAAAGTAATATCGTCAGCTATGGTAAAATCACACAAGCGGGAGACTGCTCATACAGGTCAGTCATTTGGAGGTCCAACATTGGCTCCAGACATTGGTGATGATATATCACGTTATTAGCAGAGCATTGCTCCATACATTTTTATACAAAAACCTGCGGCTTACCGTCTGTGGTACAACGAGACCCACCAATGAGCAATCGACGAATACGGAGCCATCTATACCAGCTTCTCAGTTAAGAAGCTCCATTTGAGATCATCTTCTAACATTGCGCGAATGAGGTAAATCATCAAATTTTCCTGCTTCGCGATGCTAACTACCAGTTTGCTTATTGCATCGCGTTTTTCATCTCTACAACATTGAATTGCTAGGATGTATTTTTTTCCAATTTACGAAACATAGAACAATACAGCTTCAGGAAGACAACATGATACGTGTCAGATCCTAACGAACACCAGATTTATGCTTACAGTGATTTTCTCATGTTTTTCAGGTCCTCCACTTTTGCCTATTTCCGTTCCAACTTCCAAGCCACATGATCCTCTCTTCCTCGGTCAGCAAGCATATTCTAGCAAAATGCTTATAGACAGTTTAACATGTACAGCCAGATCCTTACCATCTGCGCGTGCATATAGCACGTGACATGTACTTTACTCTATACACCCGTGCAAAGGCTCATCTGTTTTAATTTACCATATAGGAAACTGTTAAGGCGGCATGTTTTTGTCACCAACGCAACAACGATGGAAATATCCCTTCTCCTTTTGTGTAACTGAATATCAAAGTTCTGGTTGCGTCAAATTATGCTAAAATTGACTACATGATCAATGATGACATCCACTGAAAGTACCCACTAATAGGCTGCATGATTCTATGGCCTTATTTAGTTTCTTCCCCTAAAGTTTAGTCTCTATCACATCGGAGGTTTAGACACATATATGGAGTATTAAATATAGACTAAAAAATAACTAATTGCACAGATTGCGACTACTTTGTGAGACGAATTTTTTAAGCCTAATTAGTCTATGATTTGACAATATAGTGCTACAGTAAACATATGCTAATGATAGATTAATTAGACTTAATAAATTTGTCTCGCGGATTACTGAGGACTTGTGTAATTTATTTTATTATTATTATTATCTGAACACTCTTATGTGACACCCCTATATAACACCCGACGTGACACCCCTAAACTTTAGCACCTGGAATTAAACACCACCTGCTCTTTTTTATTTAGCTTTTGATGAAATAACTGCCCCGCGGCAACGCGGGGTAATAACTAGTAACCTCTGTAGCCCTTTGAGGCCCTGAAAGGTCATGACAATCGTGCTCAAAAAAACAAGAACTTGTATTCTACAGTAGTGGGCTGCCATTAATCCAAGTGCCCATGCTGATGCTCAGAAGAACTGCTCTACACGTCGCTCTGCCACACAGATTTTTTTTAGTGTGGTTTGAGCATGCATGAGCTGCACGATCATCCCCATCTGCTCCTCCACCATCATGGATGGTCATCCCCTCGGTTTCTTCTTCCTCCGGTTCCTCCTTATCACCCCTTCTCTCCAAGTCCTGGAGCCTGAACCTGAAAGTAGTTCATTAAGAAACTACTGCTGCTCCCAGGTGAACTTGGCATCTGACAATGCTGGCCTCCAAACCCATGTAAGCAAGAATCATCCTCTGCATCTTTCTTTCCAACCAGTAATTACTACTTATATCTTATTTTCTCACTCTATGCGTTTACAAGCAGTAATTCCTGCTCTTACAAATGCTGAATCTCTCTATGCGTTTCCTAGCGTTTATTATGCGCTCATAAGCCAACTTGTCTTGCTAATCACAAACTTTAGCCCTTGAAATTCAATCATCATACGCGATGATGTTGATACATAGACAAATGCTGTTTTTGGAGCTCCTCTACTAGATAGCTAGCTCAGTAGACGTTCATGCAGCTCTGACCTTGCTCATGCCTAGGAAGGGCGACATCAATTGCTTGATTTGTAAGCATGAGAGTAATGGTCTAATGGAGGGTACGCGTGTTACTGAACGCAGTCCAAGGGGTCTCTCTGAAGGTTCCAGCCACAAACAACCGTCCAACCGCAGGGCTACGTCGGTACCTCGAGTCGGCAGACTCGCAAAACCTGCAAGCAAACCAGCGGATCGCGCGCCTTCCCCACTGCACCACCATGCTCTCGACAGGTCCTCGGCGTCCATCGACCTGCAGACGCCGACGACGAAGCTATCGCCGGGAGGAGCGGCAGAACGCCGATCCTTCAAGGCGTCGCCGGCGTCCCGCGGGAGCACTATCGATGTAAGACAAGGCGAGAACACATCCATCATCTCGTGCTAGCTAATTCGTCTCATTCATTATATATGTACGTCTCGGTTTCAGAAACAACAGCCGAGGGCTGCGAAGACGTCGGAGCTGCAGGCGCAGCTGACCCACGTGCAGGAGGACCTCAAGAACGCTAGGGAGCACCTGGCTGCCATCGAGAATGACAGGGCTCAGATCCTCGAGGACCTGGCCGTCGCCAAGCGCCTCGCTGACGACGCCCACGGGAAGCTGGAGGACTCGCTGCTCGCGCAGCGGCGGGCCGAGGAGGCGAGGAGGCGCTGGAGCTGGAAAGGTTCAAGTCCACGGAGCGCGAGCAGTCCGCCATCGACCTCGCCCAGAGGACGGAGGACGAGTGGCGGAGGAAGTACGACAGCGTCAGGAAGCGCCACGCCGAGGACGTCGCGTCCCTCATCGCCACGGCCAGGGAGCTCGAGGCCGTCAGGGACGAGCTGGCGGCCACCGCGCAGGCCAAGGACTCGGCTCTTAACCAGGCGGACGAGCTGCAGGAGATCGCCAACCGCAACGCGAAGAAGGCGGAGGTCCTGGCGGCTGAAGTGGCCCGGCTCAAGTCCCGCCTTGACACCGAGCTGGAGAACAAAGCAAAAGAAGCCGCGGAAATGATCGAGAAGATGGAATCTGAAGCTTCCGCGCTGAGGGCAGAGCTCCGGA
Source organism: Saccharum hybrid cultivar R570 (assembly GCA_038087645.1). NCBI lineage: Eukaryota > Viridiplantae > Streptophyta > Magnoliopsida > Poales > Poaceae > Saccharum > Saccharum hybrid cultivar. Next base: position 29,277,032 of record JAQSUU010000066.1, on the reverse strand, counting down.
AGGCCAAGGAGTTCGAGGAGAAGCTCGCCAAAGCGGAACAGGAGGTGGAGGGGCTCAAGGTCGACGTCGCGTACGCCAGGAGGGCCGAAGCGGACGCCAGCCGGTCGGCGCAGGAGTGGAAGAGCAAGGCAGGGTCGTTGGAGACTCGCCTCGAAGCCGCCTCGCAGCTGAACAAACGCAACGAGGAGTCGCTCGCGTCACTGACCAACAGCTTGGAGGACTGCACGTCCATGCTCCAGGACAAGCAGTCACAGCTCCTCCAGCTCGAAGACAAGGTGGCAGCCCTGGAGAAGGAAGCGAGCGAGTACAAGGAACGGTTCCTCGACACCAGCAGGCGCCTCGACGTTGCAACAGAGGAGGCGTGTGAGCTACATGCGGCCATTGATGGATTGAGGTCCGAACACCAGCTGCTGCACGAGGCGCATCAACAAGCCGTCGGCGCCGAGAAGACAGCCAGCGCGCAGGTCGGCCACCTCACCGAAGACAAGAACAGGCTGCTCAGGGAGCTTGCCGACACCAGAGAAGAGCGGGATAAGGTGAAGAAGGCTGTCGAGGATTTGGCGGCCGCGCTGCGTGAAGTGTCGTCGGAGGCAAGAGAGGCCAAGGAAAGGGTGCTCGCGAAACAGGCAGAGCTAGACGATGCCCGGCTTCAGATGTCAGAACTGAAGGCGGCGATGAAGAGTGCAGAGGAAAGATTCCAGTTGAGGATGGGTTCAGAGGCCAAGATCTCGAAGGATGATGATTGGGTATCTGAAGAGGCTGGGTTTGTTGATATGCTCAAGAGATCTGATGATGGAATAAGCTCTATCCAGCTGGAAATGAACAGGCTGACGGAGTCACTGAGAGCTGCAGAGAGCCAAGTGCAGGAGCTCAGGGCAGACAAGACCCAGCTGCTCAGTAAGCTGCAAGAATTCGAAGTCCAGGCAATGAACACTGAAGAAGAAGCGAAGGCAGAGAGCTCACACCTCAAAGACTTGCTGTCCTCCAAGGACAAGGAGCTGCTTGGTGCTTGCTCTGAATCATGAACTCACCGAGCTGCGACTAAGAGAGAGATCCACATCGGAAAAAGCTAGCGAGGTCTCCAAGGTGCTTGGAGAGATGACAGCGAGAAAGGCCGAGGAAGAAAGCACCGACAAGTCCAAGGCCCTGCAAGCCAAGCTGGAAATGGACAATGTGCTGGAATCACTGAGAGCCGCGGAGGGCGAAGTGAAGGCTGCGAAGGAGGAGAAGGTGCAGCTGCAGAACAAGCTGAGGCTGCTCGAGTCCAAGATCACCGAGGCCAACCTGACCTCGGAGGAGGCAAAAATCAGCAGCCTGAGGCTGAAGGAGACGCTGGATGACAAGGAGCAGCAGCTGGCGAGCATTGTACAGGAGAACAGGGAGATGCGGGCAAGAGAAGCGGCTGCACACACGAAGATCGACGAGCTCGCCCTGCTGCTAGCAGAAGCCACTGCCAGGAATGGAGGAGAGTTATCGAACGAGGCGGTCACGAGGAGCCCAGAGAAGCAGCCGAGCGTGCTCCTGAAGCTCATCTGCTCGCCGATGCATCATAATGTCCGGGACGACGACAACAATGGCGAGATCATCCAAAACCCAAAGGAGGATATCAAGCACGTCGAAGTGGAGACGGTCAGGCAGGTGCAGCATGAGCAGGAAAGCGGCGTGTCAGCAGTGGACGCCAACTCTTTGGAGAACAGCAAAATCATAGAGGACGACCTGTCCAAAGAGAGGGACGAAGATTCCGAGTCAAGTGACGATGACGACGTTGAGTCACCGGGGGAGGATGCACTCGTGGATCAGATGAACGGACTGCTGATCCATGGCCCGACATCGTCGTTCAACCAGGATCAGCGCGTCGTCCAGAAGAAGAAGAGGGCTCTGCTCAAGAAATTCGGGAGCCTACTGAAGAAGAAAGCTCACTTCACTAAGCTGAGCAGTCACTCTCACTCCTAGCTACCGGCGGTCCAGACCCACGTGTCAGCGACAGCGGGTAATTTCGCCTCCAATTTGATGCCCCCCAAAATCAGTATATGGGATGGGTACCTGAGCAAAGGCCTTTCTTTTATACGATGAGCATGTGCATGTGAATGTGATTATGGTTGTTGGTTTATGAACAATTTTTTGCAGTTATGAGCCTAAAGGAGAAGGCATCTGTTGTGGCCGGAGATTCAAGAGAGCGACTTGCATTCCATTCCTTCCAATTAGTTTCTTTCTGTACTGATGCTGCACATCCTTCAGCAATTATTCTTTGGTTGTTAAAATGTCAACTCAATTATTATCAGAGTCTGTACCGTGGCTGAATGATGCTCTGGATTGCTATGACAACTATCTATACTAAAGCTAAGATACTACATATTCACACTATTTAATGTTGCTGAATCATGGTGCCTATTGCTGAATCTCTAAAGAAACAGTACAAAGTCTATCATATTACTATCTAATCATAGACAGGTGTTGCCATCTGCATTAGCCTAAACATTTCAGAACTACTCCGTATGAAAAAGTATAAAAACTCAACAGCCCAAACCTAAAACGATCGAATTCCTCCCGTCTGTGGCCGAGGCAACACAGCGAGGAGAGCAGAGAAAAGTACTCCCTCTGTTCCAGAAAAAAAGACGTTTTCGTTTCCCGAGAAACAACTGCCGACAATTATATATTAAAATATATAAATATTTATGCTAAGTAATTAGTATCATCGGAAAGATCTTTAAGTCTAGTTTTTTAATAAATTTATTTAGAGACATAAATGGTGCACGCATTTTATACAAATCGAGTCAAACTTGTGGCACGAAAACCCAAAACGTCTTTCTTTATGAGACGGAGTAGTAAGTGCAAGTGCAGCAAAGGGGTGGAGGAAGCTCTGCTTGAGGCGACGGGTTACCATGGCACACAGACGAGATCATATGCACGGCTGCGTCCTGTCGCTGTTGTTCCGGCCCGTCTGGCGCCTGGTGTCACGGGTAAAGATGGCAACGGGGAATTCCCCGTCGGGGAACGCCTCGCCATCCCCGTCCCCGCGGGGAGAGAAATCGCCGTCCCCGCCCCCGTCAAACGTCACGGGGGAGGTTTCCTCCCCGTCCCCGCCCCCGCACGGGGATTCATACCCGACGGGGATCCCCGTCCCCGAGGAAGCCGAAGCATGCAGCGCCCTCCACAGCGAAAAGAAATCAAATAAGACTCATCAATCGATCCAGAAACAAAGAATTTCAAAAGAAATCAAATAAAAAATCAACAAATCTGAAGGGCGACGATGCAGATCCGCTGAGCATCTGGCAATGGCCGCGTTCCTGCTGCATCCGGCGGCGGGCGTGGTCCTGCTCCCGGCATCTTCTTGCCTTCTTGGCCGTGGTCCTGCTCCCGAGCTCCTGGCATCTTCTTGCCTTCTTGGGTAGGAGATAGAGGAGGGGTCATCGGGGCGTCGGACGAGCGGAGCCACAGAGGCCAGCGCTGCCGACTGCTTGACCTGCTGCCGAGCTGGTGGAGCCGCCAAGGAAACACGAAGGGGGCGTTGGAGGTCGGACATCGAGCAGATGGTAGCGCGTCCGCGTGCTGGCTGTCGGGGTGGGGGTCGAGACCGGAGACGGAAGGGGTGTGGGCGGCGGAAGGTGCGGGCTGCTCGGTTGCGGACTGCGGAGACGGAAGGGGCGGGCTCGCTCGGGCGCGGAGACGCCGAAGGGAAGGGAGTGCGGCGACGCTCGGGTGTCGGGTGGGAACTGGGGATTCATCTAGGATTGCGAGAGGGAATGGACGTATGGATTGAGTTATGTGCTAGATTGGACGGTTAGATGTATCTCGAAGAAGTGCTAAACGGGGCTCCGCGGGGAGCGGGTACGGGGACTGCACCCCCATCCCCGGCCCCGCCAGACCCGACGGGGATAGATCTGGCTCCGTTTAGTTCCCCGTGGGGATAGATGTGCTCCCATACCCGGCCCCTAATAGGGGAATTCCCCGCGGGGAATCGGGTATCGGGTCCCCGTTGCCATCTTGAGTCACGGGCAACCTGCCAGCCGGCCGGCGGCTTTCTCCAGCGACCAGTTCCGTTCCAGGCCAAATATTCCAGGCGGCGGCCCTTGGCTTGCTGAAAAGCAACGATGCTCACCGGAGCGCGCGCTCAGCTTATTTGGCGCATGCGATTGGATGTACATTTTTTTTAGTTCTTAACGTCAAAATTAATTATTTTTATTGCATTTTGACACTAATAGTACATTTTTTTATTTCACTGTCCTTAATAAAATAATTATCTTTTAGAGGTTTCACAGTATCGTAGTTAGTGCACTAATTTTTTGTCATAATGTTGGGAGCGGACTAGCGCAGTACTGGATGGTTTATTAAGTACCGATTTCTAACAGATGTGGTTCTAAACTGATCTTTTAATGGCTTAAAGCTTTAGTTTTTAACACACCATTGGAAACAGAGTTCATTACACGTCGTCCAACATATATGAAACAAAATATATTAATGTCTAGATGTCCATTCGGCAGCATTACAGGTTCATTCCTGACAATCCATTACAACTTCCATTCAGAAAATACGCAAAAGCTAATTTTATACTTGCCATCTCCTACATTCCAAAGCTCAGTGCCTCTCATTGAATACGGTGGATTGGATTGCCAACGTTTCCTTCCATGTTGAGAAGCTGGTACAGTAGGTTGAGCCTCTGCAGCTGGTTTGTTTCCTGACAGATACGTTTTGTTTATAGATTTGGAATACATTAAATGTTCATATTTCATTTAAAAGTAAATTTTTTTCAAACTTGGTACCTTAGTCAGAACCCTTGTAACAAACTCTCCGTCGAAGTATCTTGCACAGAACATTGTGTATAGACCACTGTTCATGCTGTATGGCCCAAAAAGAACGTGTCAATAATCTTTTTTTTATAGGCATCGTTACCTTTTTCTTAATGTAATAAAATAGAATACCTGTCGACTTGCCCACCGTTTATTTCAACATATTCTGTTTGCCAGCCTTCCATGTTGCATTTGTTTTCTCAGAAAAACTTCAATGCACTCTTCCATAAGACTATGCATCATTGTTACTGTTTCATATCCAACTCTTTTTTTTTTATTAACCAGCTCCATGAGACTTCATTTTTCTTACCGCAAAGTCAGTTGTAGGAAATGTCTCCATCTCTTTTCATTCCATCTCGAGTACATCTGACAATCCATTTGGATGTACAACCTTACCAGTGCGTCCATTGTCGAAGGATCAAAATCCCTTTCTCCTTGGAACATGCCTTGCATCACTTGTCCTTCAATTTGAATTGTATCGGGACACAAATGGACGTACCACATGCTGCATTTATCAGCAAATTTTTATGTTTACAAATTTTTGTTCATAATTGTCGAGGAACTTATCTTATTGGTATCTTTCATAAGAATTTTAGTGATAATAACTTAAGATTACCTCATCCTCTCTTCAGCACGTACATGTCGCAGAGCAATCTGTAAACCAAGTTGTCCCTCCAATGGTGCATCTCTGTGTGTCAGACCAATTGCAAATGGAGAAATCCCAAATCTTGTTTCATTGTTTATATATTGGATTACCAATCTTGTATCTTTAAGCATGATAGTATGTCCTCCTTCTTCTACTATTCCATTATCTGCATGTAATAATTACATCATATCAAACCAATTCATCTCCATTTCCACAGTTGTGAAATTGTTTTCTTTTAAAATTTTTATTTACCTCCGTAGCATACAATTTCTTGCTGTATAGATGGTGTTACTATGAGCAATGGTGATGAGCACTCCACTTCGGCTTCTACATTTCCTTCTCTCTGCAACCTTTCATCTTCCTCCATTTGAACTATAATAAAATATGTCAATGAATTTTCCACTGGTCAATATATAGCATTGCCTATCTTTATACAATGAAATTTGAGACATCAATTTGACATTACCATGCGTTTCCAATTCAATTTCTGCTAATTTTTTCCTTACTTGATGTTCCAGTTCTTGGTACATTTCAATTTCCATTGAACTCCCTCTGTTAACAACTGAAAACGTGTGTATATGTTACTGGCGATTCTTTGTTTTGTCATTAATAGTAACATAGATGAATTTATTATTTTTTTAACAGGAAACGTTTGAAATGCTTCCGTCTCTTTACATACCTTGTTCTGTTACTAACTGGTTGTTGTAGCAATCATCAACATCACTTTCATGTTCAGATTTCTGGTATCCATAGTTTGCCGATGTTTCTTCATAAACTTCGCCTAATACTTCTTGGTATTTGAGTTTGAGCAGTGTATCTTCTTGATCGCTACTATTACTGCTCTCAGTATCCTCATCTTCCTGTTTGTTTGGAGTAGAAGTACTTCCTTGATCATGATCTTTATCTTTATTGTCCTCTCTGTTAAATTTGTTACCCAAATTGTCCTTTTTTTCCTGTTCTTCATCCGCTTTGCATGAGTTACCTGTAGAAGCAATATGAGATTTATTATTCCATTATTAAACACTGTTCAAGTTTTTTTGCATGGAAAAAGGATGGATGTTTAGAATTGAGCTCTGAATCTGTCTAGAAGAGAGGGCTCGATAGAAAAATCTGGTAACGAACAGCTGCGTGGAAAAATGGCAGGGACAATGTGGTCAGAGAAAAATAAGATCAGGAGAGATTCTTTTTAAGAACTCCGAGCAAGCCTACAAGCTGACAATATAGGTGGATAATACATGCTGCAAATGTTGACAATATTCAATCTCTAGATAGATAGATAGTTAACTTTGCCTCACTAGGCACTACCTGCTACTACCATGATAATCATGAATAATTTCTATCATCCTCATGATACAAAGAACAAAGAGTCAGACCCATAATTAAACAGGCATAGGAAGGTACCTTCCACCATGAAGAAACAATAATAGGGTAAAGAATGAAGCAGCCTCATATAGAAAAATAAACAGTCCCCTGTTCGGCTGCTCTTATCAGCACGGCTTATCGGCCGTGGAACGGTATTTTTCTTTCACAACAAAACAGCCACAGCCGGCTTATAAGCCGCAGAAACAGCCTGCCGAATAGGGTGAGTCTATAATGACGGAACAAATTGAATGTAGTAATGAACAACAACAAAACCATAAAAATCAGCGATATCACTAATCAATTAAACTTAGAAAACAAAAAAGGTACCTGGAATGCCAGATCCAGTAGAAGAAGGGCAACCCAGTAAGTAAACAAGAACAAATCAGAGATGTCGACACAAACAGCCTGTGAAATAATTAGCAGAGGGGAAAAATTGGTGATGACGACCAAATGTTGAATCCCGCAGATCAGTGGAGCCTAATACTTGTTGGAAAATATGAAGAGAGAAGAGAAATGGGAAAACCTGAAGGATGGGCGGGAGTGAGCGACGGATAAGAGCGACAGCCTGAGGATCTTAATTGAAGTCTGTCGTTGCAGCCGCATCTGAGAAATGTCGCGTCGGTGAAGCACACTCCGCCGGCAACGGCTTCGACACCACTTCTACTGCGTGAAGAAGAGTCGCCGGAGTTGAATGAGGACGTGGATCCGCCGCCGTCTGGAGACATTGAAACAGCGATGTACTGGTTGGTTTGTCTGGGAGGACGGATGCGGGACTGTGTTCGAATGCTGCTAGGGTTCCAGGCTTCCAGCTCGGTCTGGTGCCGGTGTATTTTGTCCAGACAAAAATTGCCAATAGTTTTGCCTGTTTATTGGTCCAGTGTTTGTGGCACATTTCCAGGCAGAAATTGAGGCACAGCTCTTTTGACCAAGGTGGGCTCCACATAAATAAAGAAGGAGAAAGTACCATACAGCTGTGGGGACGGCTCCGATCTTGAGATTACCCTAGCCGTCCAGATAGGTTGAGCGGACGCACACGAGTAGTCATTTCACTAATTTATTATGGCCGAAAGAAAACACTACGAATGAATGGCTGTTTGGCTGCACCAGCGAAAGTAAGTGTGAGATGACAAGCAGCCATCGCTCTCATCATTCCGGCGCCCACTCAGATGCACAAGGCTGGCACGTCCCCGTCCTTCGTCTCCTGCAAAAACAGCGGCTGCACTGAAGATATTGTTAGGATGTGCAGTACTCCGTAGCAGGGGACACAAAAATATCCTGTGGATTCCCAGCACCCTTTTTTCATAGTGCTGTGCTTTACTAGTTCCTATAATCAAATCCAGATTAAAGTATCATCATCAGTAAAGATTACACAGATTAGGACTGATTTTACGTATCCAGTGCTAAAATTCTTGCAGGCTCTGCCAAACAAAAGCAGATGGCGGACGGATAGGTGTGTGGACCAAAGCGCGTCCGTCGCTGTCGTCACACTCTAATCGTCTGCTTAATATTCTCCGGTCTCTTTTGGAAGTGCCCTCCGATTTCTACCGGAGAACAAAGGAAAAAAGGCGACGAGGTATACCCTGGTAAACAAGTAGTGCAGTAAACAAGTGATGATGAGACCATGACAGCCACTCAAGTTACTTTAGGGTGCGTTTAGTTCGTGAAATTTTTTGGCTTTGGGTAATGTAGCACTTTCGTTTGTATTTGTCAATTAATGTCCAATCATGGACTAATTAGGCTCAAAAGATTCATCTCCTGATTTTCTACCAAACTGTGTAATTAGTTTTTTTTCATCTACGTTTAATGCTTCACGCAAATGTCTAAACATTTGATGTGACGAAGAATCTTGAAAAATTTTTAGAACTAAACATGACCTTACTCGGATTAGTGCCAGATCAACAGATAGACAGATCTGCAAGCCGGCCAGCCTCTGTCAGTAACTAGAGGTCGATGCTTTCAGATTTTGTTGACCAATGACCAGATCCAGTCTACCCTCTCCACACACACGATGACACAAGGAGCCAGAGCATCGCTGCTAGCTCTCCAGATCGATGCAAGTCAACGGTCTGTGGGGACGACACAAGAAAAGAAAAAAAAGAAAATTCCACTGCATTTAAATGGAATATGCCACATCACTTCAGTTCCTTTGCTTGGCTGCAGAAATTTGTACCTAATTTCCCAAATTCTCGGCGGACTTGCTTGTTCTACACGCGGGCACGCAACACAAGCAATTTAATCAAAAGGGTGTCCATTGAAATAATCCACTACATATACAAGTAACTCAATCAAGCTAGATGCCTTTGTCACACTCTTTTTTTCCTTTTATTCTCTGAGGGTACAGCTTGCATTGCGAGACAAATAAAACAAGGAAATGATGAAGGGTGTGAGAGCACTTCAAGCATATCCATATCATTCTCAATGCTTCTAAGTCAACCAAAGATAACATACATGGGACACATGCTTGCCAACCACCAAATCCCATGATAGTTCAGACTTCATACAGATCAAATTAACAAATGTCAACACACAAATACACTTCAGAAAATTATCCAGAACTAGTCTCTCGATCCGTCAGCACCAACTGGACGTGAGCACAAACTTCAGTAGACCATCTAGAATCCATAGGCCCCAATACAAACCAGGCACAACAGCGCCAAAGCGCATAATGTTTATGAATCTAAAGTATTTCTTTCTGGGCCTAGGTAAACCAACAAGATCAGTACACCTTTCCATTCCGGTGGGCAGAATGGTGAAGTGGCGTAACACCAAATATTAGATCTCAGGACTCACATCCACGGGCACATTACCACATTACAGGGCATGTATGCATCAACAGAATGATTCACCAATACCATGAGTACCAATATCGTGGAAAGGGGCATAATGCAAGAAAATAACAGACAACTTGCACATAAACCATCTTGAACGTTGTTATAAGTAGTCATTTAAGAATCCGAATTGTGCAAGGATTTGAATTGGTAGCTGCTCTAAGTTCATCAGCAACATGCAAACCATAGTTTAGAGTCCAGTGGAGCCTCTAAAGAAAGAGGGAATACCTCAAACATTTCGGTAAGATTTAAAGGATCGACTTGCTACATAGAATCATTGTATATATTTTCACACATGGATTACTTACAAAATGAAACAGTGCAGAAATAACTTCCGCAATGGTTTCTAGAGTAGTATTTGTAGAACATTTGTACCAAAAAAAAATCTAATTAGAAGAAGATGCTGTGCACAAATAATACTAGTTGGAACAACAAGGACCACCCTTTGATTATTCCCTCTTTAGCACTGGATACCAAGGGGGTCAAGTAGAATATTTCGTATATTAATTCTAAACAGAGGACACAAACAAACTATAGTATGCCACACAGCATATAGCTACAAAATGATATACAAAGCATGAGAACTCCCACTTGGAAAGACACTTGTTTTCTGGAACTCATGGCATAGTGTTCATCATAACCCAGAAGACCATTCAGATAGCCTCAGAGTTCCCAGACCTAACCTTGGGGACTCCAAGCATAGTACTACTCCGTCTCAGAAAGAAAGACGTTTTGGGTTTTCGTGCCACAAGTTTGACTCGATTTGTATAAAATGCGTGCAACATTTATGTCTCTAAATAAATTTATTAAAAAACTAGACTTAAAGATCTTTCTGATGATACTAATTACTTAGCATAAATATTTATATATTTTAATATATAATTGCCGGCAGTCGTTTCTCGGGAAGCGAAAACGTCTTTCTTTATGGGACGGAGGGAGTATGCATCAAAGGACACCACTTGATGAAAAATCAATCAAGACAATTATAGGGCATTGAAAAATTCAAAGATATGCTATAAAAGGAATGTGTCCCCAATAATCGAATAACTATTGTAGGTAAGAAAGAAAATAAGCTAGTAAGGCATACAAAGTCTGTACAACTGTAACAATGTGAATAGATTTCCTTTAATATCCTGACATAGGCATGGACAATATTATCTTATCCTATGCTAGCCCAGGCAGTAACTAGGAGCCAATATTTTCTATCAGAAATCCAAATACCAAAGGGTGGTCCTTGCCAAGAAGTGCTGCTTATGTCGATTGCCATGTTGAACCGCGTATGACCCATTTAGAGATCAGAAAATGCTACTGTCACACTGCCAAAATGAGCAAAAGAGCAACCTTTGTATCATATATGGGCACAATTACCACAGGATACCATGATTCTGTGAGTAGTAACTTATAATCATAACAGCGTGTCAATCTTAAAGACTAAGCCCTTCAGTAGTTCATGATAGGGATAACTATAAACATTTGTTTGATGGTGATTTTCTGACCAGATTATGTCCGGGAAGTTAATCTTCCCAACCAATAAGTAATAAGGAAAGAGAAAAGAATAGGGAGAACATTCCATGCCTAATAGGCAGACCAACAATATCCCTCAGTTTGAGATTTGTCAGAAAGAGCTATTCTTTCATGAACTACAGGTTTACAATTACAGATTTCCAAGCCTAGTCACTCGAGAATCTAAACTAGAACATGCCCAGTTTAATCTGTCCAGAATTTGCATCTAAGAAAAGTGAATGAATTGAAATGTTCCCCAGTTATACAATTACAAATATATAACCAGTCTCCTTTACCGAGACCTTACAGACAAACCGACTTGACTAATCATCCACAGAAGCAGTAAGTAGCAGCAACAAATATCGGTGTCCAAAGTTACAACCCACCTGTGTGTTTCTCCAGCCAACTCCAGGCTCCGGCGGACGAACTGACCTCACCGTGGCTACGTCCCTACCGTCAAATGTTACACGGCCGCCTTGCTCAGGACCGTCAAAGGCAGCCTTGCTATATATCTCTCCACCTTGGGCTAAGGATCGGAAAGAAGCCTGATGGAGAAAGGAGCCCAGACGGCGAGTGCGGGAACCAGAGACCCGGCGACGGCGGCGGCGGCATGGGCCCTGGGCCAAGGATGCCGGTCCCCGGCAACGGAGACAGCGCGGGGAAGTTGGGCGTGAGCGGCGGCGGGTGCTGAAACCCCGGCGAAAGTAGCGGGTAGGGCGACCTTGGCGTGGGCGAGAGCAGGTTGAGAAAGCCGCTTGGGGAAGGGAGTATCCCGGGCGACGGCACCGGCGGCGGAGGCGGGGGATGAGGATGCGAAGGCTGGGGGTGAGGGTGTGGCGGCGGTGGCGCCTGTCCCGCAGCTGCAGCCGCCGCCGCAGCAGCAGCAGCAGCGGCCGCGGCCGCGGCGCCCGGCGGGGTAGCGCTGAAGAGGGAGTTCTCGAGGATGCGCATGTACGCGGAGACCGGGGAATCAGCCCAGGCGGGGCCGGGAGCGGGCATGTGCTGCGGCTGGGGCTGCGGCGGCGGCGGACGGTGGAAGACGGGGTTGTGGTGGTTAGGGTTGTGGGGGACGGCGTGGTGGTTGGGGTGCACGGGCGGGGGCCGGGCGACGGGGGTTGCGATGGGGGGTGGGCGGATCCTCTGGAGGCGCATGGAGGGCGTCTTGGCCTGCGACTGCGGCGGCGGCGGCGGGCGGTGGGCGAACTGGTGGTGCTGCTGCTGCTGCGGCGGCGGCGGCGGGGACGGGGTGCCGGCGGTGAGCTGCTGCACGATGTCGCGGAACTGGTTCTTGCTGATGTTGTAGACCTGCGGCTGGGGCTGGGGCGGGCGGTTGGCGGCGGCAGGCTGTGGCTGCTGCGGCTGCGGCGGCGGCGTGGCCTTGCGGATGGAGCGGCCGAGCTTGTTGACGCCGAGGTGCGGGTTCTGGCTGGCGGCGGTGGTGGTGCTACTGCTGCTGCTGTTGCTGGTGGTGCGATCCATGGGGACGGATCGGGGCGGGGGTGAGGAGCCGATCGATTGGGTGGTCAATTTTGGGAGGAGCAGGGGGGTGAGGGCATGGGCGCGGTCCGCGGCGAGTTGATTGGGCTGGGTGTGGCGTAAGCGCAGGGCGAGCCAGGGGAGGAGGAGGGGGCGGTGGACGGGACGCGCACGGAAGAGGAGTACTGCTCCGTCAAAAAAAAAAAAAAAAAAAAAAAAAAAAAAAAAAGAGTCGCCGTAACTTTGGCTACGTTTATAGAAAATACGTGTAACATTTATATCTTTAAATAAGTTTATTATGAAAGTATATTTAAAAATCTACCTAATGATACTAATTATATACCATAAATATTAATATTTTGTTAAATATATTTTGTCAAAATTAAAAATTGTTGACTTTTTAGAAAACGAGAATGATTTTTTTTTTGAACGGAGGGGTAGGTTGCTTTGCTTCAGGGGCGAGGGAGACCAGCGCGATTGACTTCGCCTGTAGATCGAGTGGCAGGCTCGCACGCAGTGGGCTGCCTGCTGGCGATTCTGCTTCACACTGCCCGATACCGATCCCACGTTCCGTTTCCTCCGCAGCAATACGTAGGCCATGTTTAAATTCTAAATTTTGGAACCAAACTGTGCATAGTAATTGTCGTGTTACACTGTAGCAATTTTATTTTTATTTGATAATAATTGTCCAAACATTGATTAATTAGGCTTAAAATGTTCGTCTCGCAAAGTACAACAAAACTGTACAATTAGTTTTTTATTTCATCTATATTTAGTACTCCATATATATATACCGGTATTTTGATGTGACGGAGAATAGGAATTCTGCATAGTGAATTTGGTAGGTAAACTCTGGAATCCGAACAAGGCCGTAATTTGGACTCTCGACTGGCACAGAGTGGTACTGCTTCACCTTCACCCAGCTTTCGCCCTGTCCTTTCCCGTAATTATCAGCAGCAACCGTGAGTTATGGTGGTGATGATGATGGATGGTGGTTAGTGACCATGAGCAACAGGCAACAACGAGTACTATTACGGGGAATGTTTAGTGCGACTACCCCTCCGTTTCAAAACGTATGTCGTTTTCGGTTTTCGTACCGCACGTTTGACTTGTAGAAAATACGTGCAATATTTGTATCTCCAAATAAATTTGTTAAAAAACTAGACTTAAAGATTTTTCTAATGATATTAATTATGTACTATAAATATTAATATTTTTTCAAAGTTGTTTCTCGAGAAGCGAAAACGACAGACATTTTGGAACGGAGGGAGTACACGCTTTCGTTGCCGCATGCTCAATGCTGAGGTGTTGCTGACCGATTCGCTGAATTCTGTACAGCACGTCCAATTCATCAGTGTATTTATTAGTATATACTATATAGTGTCAGTGGGACCTCACGAGGAGACTCTACGTGGAAGCTAACCACAACCAGCCTAGGGTTATATTAATAATATTAATTTCGACGCTGCAGGGCGTGTCTTCTCCCTGTCACCTCGACGGCGAGTGTGAACGCGCTAGTAGCGTGCGCGTCGGCATGCCCGCGAAGGGAGGGCAACTCAATTAGCAGCCCACGTTTACTGGCCACTTGATGCCTCCTGACTGACAGTTGAGTTTCAAGTAATGATAATCCAATCTATTGTTACTATTGATATATAAGGACTGATTAGTTACTTGTATTAGTCTTAGCCTCTACTATATTACTTTTCAAAAAATAATATATATCACTGCGGATTTTAAACTATCCATCATCGTCGGGCCCAATCGCTATTGGACAAGTGGCACATTATTGTCGGTTAACCCTTCTAAAGAACTGACATAAAGATGCTAAAAATAGCACCATAGAAGCTCGATGCAAAAGCATAGCAAGAAGGTAGAAGATTTCAAGAACAGGGCCCTACCATTGTAGTACTTAGAAAATAAAGAGAGAGTGAAAGAAAGTCTGGGAAGAGCCGTGGTTATCGGTCTCTTCTTCAACTTGTATCTCAAAGGATGCAACTCTGCTTCGAGTAAACATTTGGGACCATTATTTTGGTAACTTGATTACTTTGGTTCATTAAGTTTAGTTCTTACTTTTGTTGTTCGATTCACCGAATAGTATTGAGTGCTCTAATCTATCACAGGGGTTGGGATTACGATACTAACCTATAGTATAGATGTGGTGGTCAAGATTATAATTTATCTATGGTTGAGGCATGTCCTACGAATTATTGTGGTAGTTAGCAAGTATTGACAGTCATATTTGACTTATATATTCCACCACGTTCAGGAAGGTTCTTAAAGCATATGGCCTTGTGTTGGGACTATCTAACACCCTTCTCATCCCTTTACGCCGCTAGGTTGGTGAAATGGATCTTTGGATGACTAGAGGGAGATGAATGGTTTAATTAAAAAAATTATATAAGGCACAACATAGGCAAACTTGTTAGAAACAAATGAGGCCCTAGTAAGCACTACTTCTAATTATGTCTTGCAAACCTACATCTGTACACTAAGAATTGTAAGAACATAATGTAAAGCACAAGTGTAGAGTGATGAAACCACACAAGAGGGTTACACAAGATATATCTCCATGATTCGGTGATTTGTCGGTCACATACGTCCACGTTGAGGCAAGCCAAGGATCATCACTCCTCTACAAACTCAACAACCCCTTAAGGTTGGCTCCGACATGAACACTTGTCTTGAGCCTAATCAATCACAATGTGCATCTCCAAGCCCCAATTCCACCAAAGTTGCTCTTTGCCAACTCGAGCAAGGATGGGCACAAGAGCTCCTCACAATCATCTTTGGGGCACCTCATAATCTTCAATTGAGTGCCTCAACTGAGTCACTGATGCTCCAAGC
The DNA here is from genome assembly GCA_038087645.1 of Saccharum hybrid cultivar R570. Lineage (NCBI taxonomy): Eukaryota > Viridiplantae > Streptophyta > Magnoliopsida > Poales > Poaceae > Saccharum > Saccharum hybrid cultivar. The sequence goes on along the minus strand of JAQSUU010000066.1, from coordinate 29,261,586 downwards.
CATCTAGGCATTGCGAAAACCACCAAGAGTAATAAGAAAACTACAGCGAACAGGATCACCTAGTGGCTAGTGCCACAAGATGCTCTCTCTCAAAGCAAATGCACTAGATCACTCCAATTTCACGGAGAATGCAACTGCTAGCAAGAAAATGTATATAGGATCAACTGTCACCAGCTACTCATAGACTTAGAAGCACCAATATGAGGAGGTGATCATTGAGGAGTACGAAGAATAGATTCCTGGTGAGTCCCACTCGAAGTTGTTGTTGACCTAACCACGCACCTTGAGTAGACCCATGGCAAGCCTCGGTGCATCCCATTTGATGCTTAGGGCAAGTGATGTAGGCTAGTTGATAGGATTGTCTTTCGGTTGCAAAACTCTTTGTGGGTTTGGGTCAATAGAGCACACTAGAACTAGTTTAAAATTTTTCTAGTGTAGATCAAGAAAAGCCATAAGATAGGTTTTAGAGATCCAATTCATCCCCCCCTCCTTTCGGGTCTCCTTGTCCAAAGATGACACATGTGTGTGCCAATGACCCATGCCCATGATCGATAGGTGAACATGCTCTCATTGTCACCCATATTTTGGCGTGGTTGACAGAGATGCCACTTGATCATGGATGTCACGGGGAGGCAAGGGCAACAGGTAAGTACTCTGGATTGGCAACAAGTTCAATGAGCTTGTTGGATAACTTTGTGGATGTTCTTTGACAACGCTTGTTCTTCTGAGTCCAAGTCGATGAAGCTGGCCTGGATGGCAGAGAGGACTTGTGCCCTCCAAGGCATCTAGTCCTATAAGCTTTCATCGGAATTTTATAGCTTGGAGCAACAATAATAAGTTACCATGAGCAAGTCTATAGAACAAATGTTTGGTCATGGTTACCATGTGAGAAGTGGTGTGATACAAATAGCCACTCCAAGTGCTCCATATCAACATCGCTAGAAACAACCCATAGCATGGCGTTTGCTTGACTTACAAGAAAGAACAAATACAAATATAGCCTACAAACATGGAGCCGTGATAAGTGAAACTGCAAACTTGAGACAAATTTACCAAGAGACAAACCACAACACCTCACAACAAATTTACTGCAATCTGGTGTCAATTTTTTTTTAACCGAAACTGTGGAGCAAAGCCATCTGGTGTCAAATTTTACCACAACACCAAACTAACACAAAAAATTAATGTAATGGGAGTAAGTTATTTTAGGGCAATTTACCAAGCTTTAGTGCAACTGTAAAAGTGAACCTGTACTACAATTTACTGTCAACTTTACTGCAACTGCTGCCCATGATTTGCAGGCAATTTTAGTTGTTTTTTTTCTTAAAAAAATAGGGAACTTATGGCATGGTGTGACGTTAATATTGCTGTAAACCTGGCCGCCGTCAATTTCATGACAACTGTAACAAGGAAAGCTAAACTGATTGCACCAGGCAGTGCAATGCGTAAACAAAGGTGTCTGCGTGGACATGCAATGCAAGGGACACAAACGTCAAAAGAAATTGGGCGAGTTTAACGCGATGCCATGAAGAAAGCACAAGTAAACAAAACGAGAGTCAACATTCAGCAGGCCATCTGCACATGTCGCTTTCTGTCTTATCTGTCGATCCATCTCTTTGATTTCTCCTCCTCCTGCAGCTCCGGTTTCTTCCATCTAAGTGGTCGTAAACTCTTTTGATATTCAAAAACAAATAGTCGACTGATGCTTACAACAAAATCGATGATGATACCTCATACTGTATCTGAACTACTTGGAAAGGGACGAGCTCTGAAGATGACCGCACACAACCAGACAGTACAAGATTTGTTTCCTCGATTGAAAAAAAAAATCGTCCCATTGGCTTTCCAGAAATGGTTTTCAGGCAGAGTCTGCTAATTTTCCAGGAACAGATATCCAAAACAGCACAGAATACAGAGACAGCATAAAAACTTGCCTTGCAATCGAATGCACAAAACATAGTTACTCATTAACCGAGAAAGTATATTGCATTTCAGAAGAGTTGAATCGGTAAAAGAGTTATTTGTTGTCTGAAGAACAGAGACCAAAATACAGAACCGGATTGTAGAAACAGAGCCCCCCAAAAGAATTTTGGCTGGTGTCAGGGAAAGACAACCACTGCAGATACCCAATAATCTGAACACAACTGACATTCTTATTCCTCGTCGTCCTCCTCGTCGTGGAAGCGCAGGTGCCTCCCCTCCGGCACCGGCAGCGCCCTGAGCATCAACGCGCCAAGCTCCGCCCTCGCCTCAGCTGCGTCCGCCACCTCCTCGCGCTCGATCTCGTCGTCACTGTTGTAGATGAACCTGGTGTGCTTCCCCTCGAACTGCGTCAGCCCGGTGGCCTTCTTCTCCTCTTCATCGAACACGGTCATCCTGCTCATCTCCTCGCACAGATCATCGTAGCAGTCGTCGTCGCTGTCTTCTTCCCAGTCGTCCTCCTCCTCCTCTTCTTCGGTGTACTCTGCCGCCGCCAGCTCCTCCACGCCCAACTCTTCTTCGTCGCCCTTCTCGGAGCTGGCATGGACCTGAATGGACCAGGCAGAGGAGCTGTCGTCCTCAGGTGATGACGACTTGTCCATGTAGCTGCCGGTGCTGCTCTCCTGGAGGGAAACGGATGACGAGACGGCTGATCCACTGGACTCGCCGGATTTCTCAGGGGAGTCGTCGAACACCAGCGCACGGTTCAGCTGGCACTCGCCCAGCTTCTCCTCTGGCTGAGGCGGAGGCAGGGAAGCTGCAATGACCTGCACAACATCGGGAGCAGCAGCAAAACACCTTAGGACAATAGGACCAAGTGCGGTACACAACCAGCTGAACTGCTGAAGGCACAGATCATGCTGGTTAGATGATACGAGTAGAAATCAATTTGCAGTTCTGAAAGAGCTGGCATGCCATTGAGATTTGAGTACGGGCTAGATGCAGCTAACAATGCAGCATGAAAACATTCAGAAAAATCATCATATATCAAGATTACTATTACTGTTACGCGACAGGAAACCTACGACAGCCGACAGGGTGGGAGAACCCCTGAATCAAACCTATCATACAACAGGTCGTGCAGAATTGCAATGCATCTAAACTAACATGTACGTGCACAAAGAAGGTTAACGAATAAAGATGATGAAATGGTACACAAGTTTCTGCATCAGATTGATAGAAGAACATGCGTTCCCTGATTGAAAATGGAAATCCACTACTCATCAGAACAGAAATATTGGATCAAAGTTGTTCCATGCATGTCGAATTGTAGACTGTTGCTCCTCGAGGAGTAGAAAATTTTCATCGATTGCTGAATGGACAAGAATCAACAATTACATTACCTGAAGCTTAGGAATCAGCAGTTCCTCTTCGTCGAGGACGCAGGGAACGACGGCGGCGCCATCAAGCAGGAGGAGGCCTTCCCTGGGCGCGGAGACGGGGCCGATCTGCGGCGTGTTGGCCGGCGTGGGTGCAAGAAGTTGGGCCGGGGACCTGGAGACGCCGAGCAGCGCCTGGATGCGCGCGTGCCTGACGAGGGCGGCGGCGGCGCAGCCCTGCTCCTCCTCGACATTGTGCAGGAGCGCCTTGACCTGGCCGCGCAGGAGCGCCTCCCCGGAGCCGGGAGTGCGGCGCGGGGCCCTGCGGCGGGTCTTGGCAGCGGTGGAGGCGGGGGTGGTGTCGGTGGCGTGGAGGCCGCCCGCCGCGAGGCCGACGATGGGGGAGTCGTTGGAGATGTCGTGCAGGGCGGCGCGCGTCTGGGCCTGGGTCTCCACCGCGGCGGCCTTCTTGGCCCGGGAGAAGAGGGCGGCGGAGTCTGGCCCGGCGGCGGCGCTCTTCTCTGCGGAGAATCGAAAGTGGACATTGTCAGGAAACACATCCATCATCCAAGAACGCGTCGAGACTGAAGAATCGAACCAGCGATCAAGAAACAGAGAGGGGAGGTTGGGAGAAGAAGAGGACTCACGGGCGGATGCGGCGGCGGCGAGCGAGCGGGTGATCCTCCTGGTGGACAGCGGCGTCTCCATCGCCATCGGTGGGCGCTTTCTCGGCGAGGCGGGTGAGAGACGCGCGTCGCTGGCGAAGCGGAGGCTCGAGGAAAGAGACGACGTGCGAGGGAGCGGGGGAGACGGGGAAGCGGCGGTGGAGACGGCGGCGTAGGAGCGCGTGGGGTGGCAGTTTTAAAGTGTTGGGATTGTGGCAGGACAACGGTAATATGACCGTTGACGAGGAGACGGCGAAGGCGGAACGGCGCTGCTGTCCCTCTCCCTCCGCACTAGCCGTTGCGTGGTTTGTTGCTGCTGGGTTGGGCCTGCAGCACCTACGGCAACGCCGTCTTGCTCTTGTGGACAGGGCCGCTTCTACGTTTGCGGGCCAGACTGTCCTTCTGTGTGGTGTGGACCATTTTTTTTTTCTGCAAAAGGCCCTTTTGTGGACCACTTCTTGTATAATAAATAGATCAAATAGAGAGGCCCATGTAAACTCAGAGGGCCTGCTTAAATCTTAATTATACCAGATAGAGCCCGTGGGTACGGGGTTACAAATTTTGTCGCGCGGCTTAGATGAACATATTAAGAACGGTGTCCATAGAGTCCGAACATCCGGACGTTAGCCCCGTCCTGGCGCCCGCACCTACCTGCCCAATGCGCATATTGTTGTTGCATGCGCTCGCATGCGGTTGCTGCTGTTGCATCCCTACACATGCTGCCTGCCCCCACCTGCTGCACGCGCCCATATGCGCCTGCTGCTACACGCCTACACATGCCATGCTGCGGAGCATGCAAACTGGGACCATCTCTGCTCCCTGTGCCTGCAAATGAAAACGCTTGTAACATGAAGCACTTGCTGCAACATACATCTGAAACAGATGAAATATCTGAAAACATACGCTTGCAACATATGTGTATAGCCACGACAACATATGCAAAATCCAGATAAAACACTTGCAACGTACTTCTGAAAACAGCTAAAATATTTGAAACATACACTTCAAACATACATATATAGGCAATGCAACATATGCACTTCCAGATAAATACTTACAACTTGCAACATGAAAACACTTGCTGCAAATAAAAGACAAACATTTAGAACATACTCTTGCAACATATGTGTGAAACATATACAACATTTAGATCAAAATGCTTGCAAACATACGTTTGAAACAGATAAAACATTTTGAACAAACGCTTGCAACATTCATCAGAAACACTTGCAACATATGCAACATGTGCAACATCCCGATCTACTTTTATAACATCCATATGAAGCACTTACAACATACCTTTGAAACATCTGAAACACTAGAAACATACACTTGCAATATGCGCTTTCAGCGCAGCGCAACATCTCCATGCTGCTTGAGAGAATGGAGGCTCGCCGACGTGTGGAGTTTACCGGATGCAGCAGCCTGGCAAGGAGGCAGCGCCCGCATGACTGGAAGAGGGAGCCACTTGTGCTGCCCTTGCCGCACTGGTCCGCTCATGACCAGGGCCGCCGGCATCGTTGCGGCGCCGTGTCGAGGGCCGCTTGGGCCTCCTCGTCATGGCCCTCTCATGCCAAGGCCGCTGCTCACGCCGAGGCCGCTGCGCCACCGTGCCGAGATGCTCGCCTGCACCGCAGAGAGAGAGGGAGGGAGTAGCGTTGGAGGCATGAGAAAGGAGCGGTGGCTGATAAGACACGCATGCAGGCACAGGCATGTCAGGGTCGGGGTATAGGCGTGGGCAGGTCGGGTCCAGGTACAGGTGCGGCGCGGGTCGGGGTCCGTCTGTCTGGAGCTCATCTTATCATTATCGGATTAAGAAACACGCAAACGATTCTGTTTGCCATTTTTTATTAACAATAATACTAGGTTTAGGTGTAGGTGTATGTATATGTATATAGAGTTAATTGCCCATGCGTTGCTACGGACATATATAAATTCCAATCACATAATGTCACACGAGAGCAGAAAACAATAAATGCAGTAAAAGAAGCATGAAAAAAATTAGCAACATGTTTTTGAAATGAATCAGCGGATTCAGCAATAATCTTTTTTGCTTTGATACATGATGAGTTAAAGTTTTTCTTTGAATAATAAGCATTTCATGCAGTTTTGAGATCTTGGACAAAACAAGAGCTATTCCCTAGTTCGTTTCATCTCACAAGAGTCACTCTCGATCTTTCTCTCTTGCTGTAATGCATGAATATTTCATTTGCCCCCAAAAACATATTTTTCCTGCAAAGAACCAATGAAAAACTGAGTCCAGCAAAATAGCACATATATACTTTGCCAAAAAATGCTCAAAAGATGACAAGATAAATAAAAGGTAACAATCAGCATTTTCTTTCATATCTAGTCCATGCTAGTGTAACCCAAACCGAATTCCCATAAAATCTAAATTTACTAAGAATCCATGAATCCTCTTGCATATCCTAGAAATCATATATTTTTTCAACTGTGGATTGTTCAGAATATGAAATCCAGAGCAAAAGTATAGCCCTGCCCCCCCCCCCCCCCCCCCCCACACACACCCAAAACAAAAGTCAATTTTAAAAAATTTCAGTAGAAACTCCAGGGGCTTAGGGGGGTACCCGGGTACCTGTTTGAAAATAATAAGTCCATGGAGATAGTTCTTTCGGTGTAGGGATGCAGGGCATAAACAATAGTAATAATAATAAAAAGCGACATTGAGCTTATTTCATATCATTTTTTTGTGTGAAAAGTTTTAAACAATACGCTCTAGACCTAGAAAGACTATAGGTCCATATCACAAAATTCATTGATTTCTAAAGAACAATAACATGGTAATTACCAAAATAGTTATAGTTCAACTTCAGAAGCTGCAGTAAAAATTACTGAGGTAGTATAATGCCAAGGACTGTGTTGCCAATAGCACACCTACAATGAGAAGATTTTCTGGATCACAATGCAAGGACTGTGTTGCCATATCAGCTCTAGATAGAGCTACTTGCATCAAGTAGATCTTCATATCGAAATGCAGACACATCTGCAACATGAGGCATAAAAAATCATGTTTTATGTTGTGCAAAGATCCATGTCAACTGACATAAATAACTCACATATGCAGCATTATCTTATATAGAATTCGTTATATTTGTTAAAGGATTTCTGGCGCTTTGACATGGAAAAAACATTTGATAAAATCGGACAGGATATTTCAAATGAGAATCAACGTCCCCCTTTTCTGATTTTAAATAAAAAACTTGTAAATATTATCTTCACCACAATTGAATCAGCAAGGAAGCACTCGAAAGAGAGATCAATATTATATCTGCATTACCCTTGCAACAAAGAAAACCACATATGAAAATATAAATATTCCTTCAGTCTTAAAGCTAGGAACACAGTATCAGGCAAGGAAATTATTATTTATTGAAGAAAGAAGAAAATGACAAACCTGCTAAATTTTGATTTGTTGACAAACACATGGTCAGGTAAATTCAATAGGAACACATGCGAGGGCAAGACCTTTTATCACAGAGCTAGTCCTCAACACCAGTAGGCAATCAAGGTTCGAAATGCTGAACTACAGTCTACCTGAAGCAACGTGCCCTTATCCTCTTCCTTCACCAGTTTTTCTTGTTTTGCTCCCTGCAGCCAGCAAAGGACACATGTTGCATGACATGAAAAATTGAGATGGCATCACTCAGGACTTCATGTGCATGGTTCTCAGAACATGGAACGCCCACAACTGAAGTCAAGATAATAGAACAACAGTACACAATTGAAGGTCTGAACGCCCACAATTGAAGGTCTCAGAACATGATTTCTCTGCATTTGGATCCAAAAGCTGGCCTCACCTATGCATTGTTTCTTGTATATCATGACTTGATCAAAAGAAATTCAACAGCCGGGAAAGCAAGCAGAAACTTGTGACTGATATAGCTGCAGTTACGTAAAAAAAAGAAAGAAAGAAATAACAGCCAGGAAAACAAGCAGAAAAATGTGACTAACATAACTTCAGTTACGTAAAACTTGTCTTACACCGGCAAAAGAAAACCTAGCGGAGGCCACCCACTAACTGGCTAGTTATTCGACATATAGAATTTTTGACACAAACTTAAGGTAACACTTGCTTCTCGACAAAGTCAAGACCAGGAATTCCCAAATGAACTACTAGTATGCAGCAGCCAGCAGATTGTCGGCACCTCCATCCATTCACGACGCGATGCGATTAGTGCCTCTCGCCACGGATCCTGGTAGCCAGATGAACATCTTTGGGCATGATGGTGACCCGCTTGGCATGGATGGCACACAGGTTGGTGTCCTCGAAGAGACCCACGAGATACGCCTCTGCCGCCTCCTGCAGAGCAAGGATGGCATGGCTCTGGAAACGCAGGTCACTCTGCAATGCACATATATATAGCCATGCATGAAGTTGCATTCAGATATTACAAATGTTTCGAAAGAAAAAAAACCCAAGGAAAAATTGCAGATCGTGCATGTGATGATCAAATTAGCAACCGTACCTTGTGAAGCTGGGCAATCTCCCTGACGACCCTCTGGAAGGGCATCTTCCTGATGAGCAGCTCGGCGCCCTTCTGATACTTGCGAATTTCACTGGAAAGAAAATAAATGTGAGGTTCAGATTCAGTTGTGAGTTATGACACGGTTACTTGCATGAAAATTACCGCCGTACAATTGAATTGATAGCAAAGCAACCATAAAATAAAATCAGCCAGCTGTGGTTGCACTTGCACGTACCGAAGAGCTACGGTTCCAGGGCGGTAACGGCGAGGCTTCTTCACTCCTCCGGTCATTGGCGCTGTCTTGCGAGCAGCAACCTATAATGATCACCAAGCCATACTAATGTTAGAACAAGTTTCAACACGCAAGTACTGATGATACTTATCATACAAATTTTACATATATACGTACAAAGATACTTCGAACGAGTTGCTTCCTTGGTGCCTTCCCTCCGGTCGACTTACGCGCCGTACACTTGGTACGAGCCATCTTGTAAATTGATGATTGATCATGTAAAAAATAAAACCCGAGGAACAGAAATAAGTATGTATTATATATAACATGAGTATCCCGCATCTAGCTAATTGAAATGTGCACAGAACTACATACACTAGCATATGCCTAACTGAATCATGTAATGTAATAGTAGGAAAATAAATTGAGAACACGTATGCAGATAAAGACAGATGTATGAATTGAGATGTGGGAACTACACAGTGCAAATAAAGGCCAGTCAGCAGGGGCTTCATGATGTTTCGAGCATTATTGAACAAAAACCTAATTCATCACCTGAATACTAAAGGAACACTAATTATTATTGAGTTGCCGTTTCCTCTCTGTTACAATATCAGGGCATAACAGCACACAGAAACATGTATAGAGATAAAAGGTCGAGAGACTAGAACTGCGAAGTGCAAACAAAATCATGTGTACTCGGTACTCATGCAACAAAATTTATCAACGCTACGACAAAATGATGAATAAACCCTGAGCAGAGTGGGGATAGATTACTGTCTAGCATAATCATGTCAGAGTTTGCAATCCATAATTTCACACACTAAAACCCTAGAAACACATGCACATTATAAAAGCAACAACCAAGGTCGTCCAAGCACAGCCAATTGAATGAACTATACAAACAACAAAGCGTGTGGCAATAGCCAATAGCCAACATGCATGTAGCTAGATATATGGATATATAGCAGATAAAAGCAATCACCAAATCTGTTAGTACTGCACAAATCAAAGTAGTGTAATAAGGAGAATAAGTAAACACCAAGGAGATGGATCAAAGTAGTAATAAGGAAACTAAGTAAACACGAAGGAGATGAATCAAATCAAAGTAGTAATAAGGAGAATAAGTAAACATGAAGGAGATGATGGGTCTATTTAGTTACCTCTCACAGATCGTGTGTGCTAGCAAGTGCTACACTACTGATGATGCCTTGTACTCGTAGAGCTAGGTCCCTCTTCAGCCGCGTGAGCCCGTGATGTAAATTTGCCGGGGGGAGGGGGCGCTATTTATATAGGCACGTAGGCGAGAGACGCACAACGGACTCAGGTCGGTTCCTGCATGATCGTTGATCGGGCGGCTCTCATTAAGATGTGCCGCGGATTGGTGTAGGCAAACACTGGATTCTTATTGGCTGGTGGCACTATGACACGGATTTATCTAATTAACCACAGCATATACGATTTCCTTCCGTAATGCATATTACGAGTAAGGATCAAGCTTGCTAGGTCGGGCGATTACATTTTCTTCCTCGCATCTGAGCCCTTCGGCAGGGATGGGCGGCCGCGGCTCCGGCGGGGGTGGGCGGCGTCGACCCCATCAGGAACTTCGTCGAGGCTGCGATTGCCAGCCGTAGGTGGGGTCAGAGAATGGGCGGCCATGGCAGGCGAGGCCAAGGCGGATCCACCAATATGGCGAGGTCTGGCAGCCATGGTCGACCTCTGCAGCTCTGTGTCTCTGAGAGCGCAGTCTGATTGTCTGACGGAGGAAGAAGACCGCGGTGCGGACGAGTGAAGGCCGAACCGCTGAAGAGGTACCGCAGTTGGACCTTTTGGGCCGCGTTCACGTGATGAGGACTTGAAAAGCCCACACGCATATGGCCCAGGCGTGAGTGCGTCGTCAGCCGTGAACCATAAGGCGTCTGATGAGTGACCAACCTCTAAATCCCTGATGTCGTAAAAAAACAGATTTGCTAGCGCCCGGACGTATGATCCGAGCGCTAGCGAACGCCTAGCGTGTCGGGCTCGTGAACTAGCGCACTAGCAGTTGGCCTACACTGTTCTGGACGTCTTTCACACTGTCGTCTTCCACACCGCTCTGGACGTTGCTCACGCCATCGGCCGCTTCCCACACGTATCCCATGTGCAACGCCTCTACTTTTAAAACATTCAGATGCAACATATAAAAGAAGATAGATAAAACACTTAAAATAGACATATGAAACACTTACGAAAACACCTAAAAAAAATTTGAAAACCATTGTAAACATATACAACATCCAGATGAAACTGAAAGGACCTTGATGTCGCCTGAAGGGAGATGAATAGGCTTGTTTAAAACAAACTCGAGTCGAAGTTGAAGTCTAGGTGCGACACTGCCTCACTTGAGTGTGGCAGTGCCTCACTCCTGCAGAGAGTCCAACACAGACCAAACTTGGTGGAGATGTGCTAGAGATGTCCAGTGACAAGTTCACCAAGTATCTGCACTCAACCAAAATATTGCAATTCAAAAACTGCTATCAGTTCCAGAGCGGCACGGCCGTACTGCAGACAAGCTCGAGTCCACAGTTCAAAATTTATCCAAGGAAATCTAGATCAGGTAAATTTCTAAGCTTCCTGAGGTAAAGTAGAGCTTGTTTCACCATCTGTATGTTAGCGGAAGCTTATGCACAAGTAGATAGAGACCAAACCCTAGAATCACCAACAAACAAGTATAGCAATGCAAATCACAAGAGCACAAGTGAGACACCGATTTATCCCGTGGTTCAGCTCGCCACTAAGGCTTGCCTATGTCCACGTTGTTGAGGTTTGCCACAAAGGCTTTGGTTCTCTTTCAACCCTTTTCTCGTTCTCAAGTCAAGAGAATGAACTCTTGAGATGAGGGGTGATTCCCTAGTTGATTGAGGTGATTACAAACCTCCCGGGTGTAAGTGCATTCGCCCCCGATATGGATTTTGGATAATTAATGACAATCAAATTTAGGGACTAACAAGTTTATTCAAGATGTTTTCACAGGTGTTAGTCCATTGAAAGAATAAACAATGACATTTGGTGATATGAGCACCCCTAAACTTTCTATGGATGAAAGGCGCTTCGACTCAATCGGTTTACAATTTTATTTTAAAATTGAGTCATAGGAAACGCCGTACTATAAAGAGGGATGCAAAATAGACTAGCTAGATATGGCTAGAAGTGCTCTTGTCGATTATATATATGCGCTTGAGAGACACACTGCACTCACGGACACTTAGAGAGGTGTTTTATGCATGGGAGCACCGGTAGTACCGGTAGACATAAATCCCGCCAGGGGCAGTGCTTAGTTCTGTGAGTTTCTGTACTAGCGGTAGTACTGGTGGGTGGATCGGTAGTACCGATCTTGACCGGTGGTACCGGTAGGTCAATTTCCCGCAAAACTCGTCTTCGCTGTAAACTGTACTAGCGGTAGTACCGGTGGTTGGACCGGTAGTACCGGTCTTTGACCGGTGGTACCGGTGAAATCCCGGTAGTACCGGTAGGCTATTTTCTCGCAAAATCTCCAGTAGGTTGATTGTAACGGTTGGAACCCTTGGGACCGGTAGTACCGGTAACGCTTCAAAGATAAGTGTATAAATTGCTCTCCCCTTCATTTCTAACTATTACCCACGCCATTCTACTCATTCCCCATCTGAGAAAAGAGCTCCCCACGCATTGACTCACCCACTCTCTCTCTCCCTCTTTGCTCCTAGACTTCAATCCTTGCAAGATTAGAGCTAGAGAAGTGAGATCTGAGAGTGGGAGGTTTCGATCTACGACTTGAGCACTTCGATCCCTCGTCTTGCCGGTTTGTTTTGCATTTGTTACTCTTGGGTTCTTGGAACCCTAGCCGGCTAGGCGTTCTTCGTGGTTGCCCGTGTTGATTCATTTGTGAGGGCACCCCGAAGTGTTTGTAATCACCCTCTCTCTTAGTGGAAATCTCAAGCTAGCCTTCGTGGTTGCTTGAGGGAATAGACCTTCATGGTCGGACCTTAGTGGTCACCTCAACAACGAGGACGTAGGAACTCCTGTGTGGGGATTACCGAACCTCGGGATAAATATTGTGTCCTGCGTGCTTGTTGCTGTGGTGATAGCTTCGACTACCCTTGCTCTTGTGTTTGCTTGTGTTCTTCCTCCCTATCCCCTATTCTTAGGTCGAAAGGCCCGATCTACAACTTGGGAAGGAGCCAAGTGAAACGATCCTGCATTCCACGAAGGGAATGCCACAGATTCGACGTGTAATAGATGAACGAGTTCATGCCATTACCCAAATCTCAGTCAAATAACAGAGTCATACACGAATATCAGAGTACAGATAGAAGGTTTACATTAATTATTATCATCGCCATGCAGGGCGGAACACGCTCACACACAGCAACTGGAACAGCATCTCGTAGATAGCAGCAGAAACTAGGACTCCTCGCACCAAGCTTGAGCGCAGGGCAAACCCCTACTCCTCCCAGTCATCCTCCTCGTCGAACTCGGGCTCCGAGCCTGCCAAAAATCTATCAGTACACTTGGTACTGGCCACCCATCGCCCACCCTATGATGCATTTTGCTTTGTGGAACTAGATGCAAGGGGGTAAGAAAAGACCTATCTCTGGCTGTGGTTACCTATGCGAGTAGTCAATATTTTAATAGTATAAGTTTATCAAATTTTAACCCATCTCATTCACATCCGTTATCCCATCCCAACACATATCTCATCGCCACATCATATCACATCTCATCTCACTCTCTCATCAGCACGGGTGACTCCCTCTCGCCCGTGTCTCAACGGCTAAGGCCGGAACACACACTGAAATCCCAGGGAAGGTAGAAGGACTCCTCTCATCTAGTCAAGCGAAGCTGTACTTAGGAAAGGTCCATAGTCGAAAGGTTCAACATATGTATCGATCGATCAACCAGAAACTCTGCAGAGGTTTACACATCCCACAAGATAGCTATCCTCGATGATGCCTCCTCTAAGCTGATTCTGGGTCGCCTTCCGACAAGAAACGGTACCACCCTATCACTCAGAACTGGGGCCGTGTCGGAGTACCACCAACACGTTGAGACTGTGAGACATAGTACTTGGCCCCTGGGTACTACGCTGTCTTGGGAGGGTGTGGGTCCTCGTGCCCGTACCTCCCTACATTATCCGCTAACTTCTCAATAGTAGTGGCACCGCACTAGCGAGTTGAACGTCCGTCTCCTCCCCACAGAAGCGAGTGGGTGTGCAAGGATTCCTAAGACCCGGTCCACAGGCGTGTCAGTCCTTAGGGTGACTAAGCAGGACATCTTCACAAGGGAAAACCATTTTCCGCTCAACGGAACACCCGGCACCCCGTGCCATCACAGCACCTCCCATCCCAGGGCTTCATCCCACGAAGACACTCCACCCCGGGACCTCTCCCTATCACATGTGCCCGCCACAGGCACCTCACATGGCGAACGCCCAGGTAGCATCCTCCGGCAAGACTTGTCCTCCCGACTCGTCGTAGATCCTGCTTGGTCGACTCGACCCTCACCACACACCCAAGACTCACGCCAAGATCTCCCCAGGTTCATTATCAGGTTATTATCAGGTTAACGACACCTCATGCCTTATCTCAAATGCCTCTCACTCACCAGCATCACATCACAGATATAATGCGAGTAAGAGTAAAGCAGAAGTAACAGGTAATATAGCAGCATCTAACCTAGCAGCAGGGTGAGCAGGAGTAAGGTTGTAACAAGGAAAAAGGCTCAAAAAGCTGTATCTACCATGCAACCTATCATCATCATTAATGCAGTAATAATAAAGCACTAGCAGTTCTAATCATTTGCGATGCATAATAGGATCTACGAGTGGATGGGGCATGGCACCTGGCAGGTCATCACCCAAGTCGTCGGTGTAGTCGGGGTTGAACTCCTCAGTCGGTGGCTCCTCCGGGTCTGTTAAACATAACATATAGCCGCGTTAGCGGCTCCTATAGAGGTGCATAAAGAAGCAACTAAAAATCAAAAGATCCAAATGCACTCAAATATAAGCCTATGACGTAGAGCTCATTTTTAGAAAAATTTGGACTCTGGTTTGGCATTTTTCTGAGCTACGGTTAATTAATTATGAATTTTCGAAGATTTAAATAATATCTAAAAAAGAAAAAGGGGGTGAAAATCAGGGGCTGACACGTGGCGCATCCGGATTGGTCCAGTTCTGCTCAGAGAATGACACGTGGGGTCCCGGTGAACAGTGAGGCTGATCGGTGGGGCCGGTCAATGTTGACCAGTCAACGGTCAACTTTGACTAGGCCATGACTGGGCTTGGCGGGCCGGGGCAGGGCCTGGACATGGGCTGGGTTGGGCCGGCCCGGCTCGTACACGCGTCGAACAGGCAGGGTGGCCACACGGCTCCCTTGGGCCTTCACTGGGCTTGGTCCACGCGGGGGTCGGCTCATGGTGGACCCACGGCCACGGTCTATGAGCCTTTCGCTCGGTGAACCGTGGAACAGGTCCTTCTGCTCTTCCCTCCTCACGGCGCACGGTGGACCGGGTGTAAGCTTTTCCCCCTCCCCGGTCCTCACCTGTTCCCCTCTCGCCATCTGGTCCCGACGGCGATGCCAGCCATCGACGGCTCGAGGCGAACGGGCTTGGGCGCCCTCTTGTTTCCCCTTGTCCTGGCGCGGGTGGTCCTCTGGGCTGGGGCGAAGCCAATGGTGGTGCACTCCCCCTCCCTACCCTGCTGTGGCGACCGAAACAGTGACAAAACTCACCTAGGCTTCGTATGGCGGCGGCGGTCCGGTGCTAGTGGCAGCACGGCCACGGCTCCTCTTCTCCAAGCTCCCGCTAGCGCGGCACCCACCCCTCGACCTGGCAAATCTGATAGCATCTTCTTCCCTGCCTCTACCGCTCCGGTGGGTTGAGAATGGCCTTGCCATGGCCATGCTCTAGCCATGGTGGGCGCGCTCCGTGCGCGGTGGTCGTGACGTCGCTTCTGAGCCTCCAAGCTTGGTATCGTTGTGCTTTGGCCATGGTGATAGTGCGTGGACATGTGCGTACAAGCGTGTAGAGGAGCAAGGCCCCTGGCTGTCTCCGGTGTGGAGACACCGTGGCGTGGCCGGTGTCAGAACGGCAGCGAGCAAACCGGGAAAATGAAGGGTGGCGTGCGGACCTCACCGTCGGGCTCGGGGCGGTCGGGTGGCGAGGCAGGGGTGAGGTGAAGCAGTGGCGTTAGGTCGCAGTGCCATGCAGTCCGCAACGAGGGAGGGCGACGGGGTCGTCTCCCTTGACTCCGGTGGCCTGAGCGGCTCTGGCGTCCTTCGCAACACGGGTGGCTCCGGCTTCTCGGCCTCCTCCCTTCTTCCTTCTTCTCCTCTGGGTCGGGGTGGTGAACTGGTTGCCACTAGGTGGCGGCGGTGTGGTGGAGAGGGGGCTAGGGCTCCCAGAGCTCCCCTTTTATAGCCAGCCGCTGCCATGGCGGGGGCGGACGGTGGATTCACGAGGATGGACGCGTGGAGGGTGATCGAGGGGGGTCGGGACTAGGGTTTTCGGCTGTTTGTCGCGGTGCTGCGATGCCCAGCACCTCCGATTTCGAAAACGGGCGGTCAAAAGGTGGACGGCCATGGCGACATGGCGGCAGTGCTTCCAGCGATGTCAGTAGGTAGGCGTGAACCGAGGCGGGCGCCAAGCTGGCTCTAGCGCGGTCTTACCCGAGGGCAGGCGGGCGGTTGGGCACGCAGGCAATCGGAGGGGACGGCGCGGGCGTCTCACTGCGGTGCGAGCGCTGCCCTGCTTTTCTATGAAAAAGCAGAGGAGGTAAGGGGGCATAGGTGGGAGATGACAGACGGGGTCCGCCCGTCAGCGGCTCGTAGGAAAACGATGGGGTCGCCTTGTCCTAGCGCGGAAGGGAACGGCTGGGTGGACTGGGTCGGCGTGAGGAGGTGGGGTGAGGCCGGTCCAGCTGGGCTTCGGCCCGCGTGGCCGGCTGGTGGGCGCTGGGCTGGTTCGGCTTGCCAGGCCAGGTTGGCTTGGGGTGTAGGGCCGAAGTGGCCTTTGCCATCTCCCCTCCCTTGCCTAATTCTTTTCTAACTCCTAAATCCATTTCTAACTAAACCTTGGGCACTATATGCACACACATGTGTGCCAAACATGTATGTACCCTTAGGTGGTAGACACTAGGGGTCTAGGGGTTGGTTAGGGTTCCATCCAAGGGTAGGCACTAGGTTAATTAGTTAATTAGCAAAATTAAATTAAAAGTAAATCAAATTGTTGATTTTATTAGCAATACATAAAATCAAAAGAGCCAAATCACAAGTTAATTGTTAGAATGCCAATGCTCAACTACAAGTAGGTGCTACTTGTGCAACTAAACAGAGGGGTCTTTCCTACATGACACTCACCAATCATGGGCATATTTGCAAAAAAAATTTCAGTTGCGATTTTTGGGTTTCGGAAAAACCGGGATGTTACACCAAGCTTTGGGAACCTCAGCATCACCTTCAGCACCATCAAGGAGTGTGGGGTAACACTTGAATCCGAAGTCAAAACTCAATTTACTCTGATTTCGTGGCCTCTGTAGCGCACTATAGTACCGGCTTGTCTGCACCGGTAGTACCGGTCCTCATAGACCGGTAGTACCGCTCCAGACATACCGGTAGTACCGGTTGGTATTTAACATCCGCAGTTGAGTTTTGAGTTTCAGGATTTTAAATAGGCCTATTCACCCCCCTCTAGGCCAATGAGATCCTATCACCGGGGCTGCCACACGAGTTGGCAAGCTCAGAGGCGACGCTCTTGCGGGCTAGGAGCAAGCTCCAAGAGTAACAAACACAATCCACCAGCTTGAACGCGAACCAAGTGCTCTAAGAGATGAAGAACAGTTAGGGCTGCTCTCTAATGCAGCTTGGAGGCTCAAACTCTCAAGGATTTGTAAGGGAATCAAATGAGAAGCTTGAGGGGCTCCAATGGAGTGAGAGAGAGAGGGAGAGAGCTGTTGTCTGAGCACCTGGGAGTGAGTCTGGTCGATCTGAACCGTGGTGACCGTTGGAGGGGATGAGAAGGTATAAATACCCCTCAGGTCCCAACGGTCGAATAAGTGTGGCAGTGCCGCACTTGACCTACGGCACTGCCGCACAGCGGCACAGCAGCTCTCATGGTGCGACACTGCCGCACCTACCAGGATAGCAAAGGTCAAGATTTGAATAGCTGGCTGTCTTGGCTATAGTTAGAGGATATTTTGGTGGGTATTTAAGCACTTAATTACACATTAAAGCTTGTGCATTGTGTCCCCCTTTATAGTACGGCATTTCCTAAACTCAATTTCAAAACATAAAAGAATTTAACCTCCTTTGAGTTGGTTGCCGTTTTATTTTGTAATTGGGGTTTTCACCATTGCCTGTATTATCCTCTTTCTCAATATCACTTCATAAGAGCTTTGCAATCTTCTTTGTTTCATCTCTTTGAGCATGTGACTTGAACCATTTTCATATATATGAGTTCACCTCATCGCTTCACGTCACTTCTACTAATGATTAGATCCTCAACACAATATGATTCCTCATAGCTTGATTAGTTCCTCGACTCAATGCAAGTACTCTCTTCTTCACCTTAGCCATGGTACCTTGGTCCTGAAGCCGTCGCTTGCCCTTCACCTTTGCTTAGTCCCTTGAAACCCTTTCCTTGCTATCTTCACCTTATTAAGCCATACTCAAGTCACATCATATTAAGCATCCATCGAAAAACCATTTCTTCATTATTGTGATCCCTGCTTGAATATATTCTAGATATGAATGTTGAGATCAATCAAGCTTCAGTTTGACTCACATAGAGACATATATGGATCAACATCAATATGGTCAAGCCAATTCACGATTCCTTATATCCTATTCATTTTGACTTGACATTCCTAATACTCACTTCAATCTTTATCTTCATACTTCTAGCTTGATCAACTCAATGCAAAGTGATTTTCCAAATCTTTATCCATACAAGCAAACCAAAGTAGAGACTGTTACAGTGAAAATCAGAACTTCTGATAGGAGACTAGAACTTTTGACTTTCGCAGGGTTATGCCCAAAGTCAGAACTTTGAACAGGGGACCTCTGATTTTCGTAGGATTCGATTGTGAGCAGTGTCCTTTGTCATTTGACCTTTGCTTGGTATGTCCTCACTTATGCACCCTTGATTCATTCTCCAATCCTTGATCAAGGCTACTTCGCTGTCCAACTCTTCTTGTTCATGCAAAGCAAGCCACTATAGAGACCAATTCAAAATTATCAACTCATGCCTCATTTTTCATTTGCCAAATATGCTTGCTTTCATATGATGCTATGATATCCCACCATAGAAGCCATTTCATTGATTCCATTTGCATTGTTGTCTTTTGCTTGAACTAGATTATTTCCATGATCTCCCAATACAATAATACACAATTTTGACCTTGATTTCAACACTATGTGGAATACCACCAAGTTTGACTACTTGTTGAACCTTGGATATACTTGTTAATACACAATCCACAAGTATATGCAATAGACTCAATTTCCTGTTTCAACACTTAGCAAACTTGTTAGACCTTTAATGGTGTTGTCATTCAATTCACCAAAACCTACTAAAGGGCTAGATGCACTTTCAGGAACACTTGCAAACATACGTATGAAACACCTAAAAACACTTGAAACATATGTTTGCAACATGCATGCATATGCAACATCTAGATCTACTTTTGCAACATCCAGATAAAACACTTGCAACATACGTCTGTAACAGATGAAACATTTAGAACATACACTTGAAACATATGTGTATAACTATTACAACAATTGCAACGTACCTCTTAAATATCTGAAACACTTGAAACATACTCTTGCAACATGCGGTTTTCACCCTTCTTCTTCTTCCATACGACGCAACACAGAGTGGGGAACGGCCGATTCCGGCAAGCCGACGACCAAGGATGGTGGCACGGCCTGGCAGCGGCCATCTACGCCTGCACCTGGCCTGAGCCCAGCCAGCGATGACCCCCTCTCTTGGCTGCCTGGCTTAGGTGCAGCGAAGGACGGAGCACGTTATGGCACGGCAAGGGATGGAGGCGAGGATGGGGGCGGTGTGGGGGATGGCGTCAGTGGCGCACCGGAGTGGGCTGCGGCACGGTAGAGTAGGACGGGCGGCCACACGCATGCGGCGCAAAGTAGGGAGAGGAGCGCGGAGCAATGCGGGGTGGGAGCGGATGCGGCGCCACCATGCTAAAGAAGGCCACGGCGAGGAGCCTCACTCTAGAGAAGGCAGCAGCGCTGCCTTTTTTAGAGAAGCGGACTGACAAGCGTCGCTGGATAAGGCAGAGTGCGGTCCGGTCCGTCTGTCCGTCCGGACGCCCTATAGGGAGCATTACCATGTAAAACCCCCTCTAAATCCTTGATGGCTTGTCTTACCAGTCAGCACCGCGGCAACGTGCTAGAATGGGCGGCCAACAGTGGTTCGGCTGCAGCACACAAAGGGGGGAAAAGCACGGTAAGTGAAATTGATCCATACAATTATAGATTTGATTGTATTTGCTGTTGTTGTCTGACAATTAGGCGATACTTTAAACTTCAATTTACACCATTACCTCTGAATGTTAGTTGTAGACTTAAAGAGATACTTCAGCATGGTTTTGGGTCTATATATCGGTACAGATGAAACCACATAAACACATCTCCAGTTTAACTAGAATGCTATTTATGAGATTGAGACATAGTTTATGGATATATATAAATATATTGTTATTTTCCCACATTATTACCTCTTATTTTCTATTTGATCGCTCTTTTTCATAGATTAGAAGAAAAGTTCATCATAGGTGGATTTTTATCCTGAATCCACCACTAAGGGCGGCCATGCCGAGTAAGGCCAAAACCAAGGATGTCGGCACAAGAGTGGCGGCCATGGAAAGCGCAGTCGAGGCCGGGACACCGGACGGGGGTCGAAGCGATGAGCGGAGGTGGAGGTGTGGAGCCCAAATGTGCCCGTACGGGAGAAACGAAGAAGATGGTGACATGTTTGGACACATAGTAAGCATTTACAAATGTAAGAGCTTTCCACTTGTATTTACTTGTGCACAACATTACTGGTGTAATTAAAATGCCTTTTCTATTTAGGAGAAGTAAAGAAACCAAAATCTTTTTACAGCCTTCTAGAGCAAAGTTCCAGCATTTGACTGCTTGTGCCAGGAGTCAGAAGCTCGCCGTTTGTTGGCTGCTTGTTGCCTAGAGCTTTTTTTAAGATAATGGAATAAACATCCGGCTTCATCCTCGCTCAAAGGTGAGGAATCAGACCAAATTATTACAAAAGGTTATCACACCTATGTTTGAAGTAGACTCACAAAAAAGACAGAAATCAATTCGTAATCCTAGACATAATGGGCCATCCATAAGAGGAAAAAAATGCCAAAGCCGATGTCTCCAGGGTCTGACAAGCTTTTTTTGTGAAGCTTTTTTTTGTTTAAAGGGTCTGACAAGCTTTGTAGATACATTCTTTCTTTTCTTCACTTCGCTGCAACTGACCCTAGAACCGGAACCATTATGTTCCCCTGAATAAGACCTGCAAAAATGTTTTAGGACTACACTTATCAGAAACACTATCATTTCTAGTGAGCCATAAGGATCAACAGAAGGCGGCCGCTCTTGCTAGTAATAACAAGCTTGGATCTTTTCCACACTGCTTATACCAATTCCCAAAAAGGTTTTCTACAGTACAGGATGGGGTAATGCCAAACACCATATGCAACGCACACCAAAGAAATTTAGTATAATTACACTAAAAACAGATGTTGAATAGTCTCAAAATTACTGCAGAAGCAGCAATATTTGCTTCCTTGCCAATTTCTTTTAGCTAGGTTGTCTTTAGTTAATATTATGCCCTTTTTGAGGAACCAAATAAAAATCTTGATTTTAAGTGGCAGTTTGACATGCCAAATTTCTTGTGTTACTTTGATGTCATTAGTGATGAGGTATCGCATCGACCTAACCGTAAGAGCATCTCTAGTAGTCCCCCAATACAACTCCCCTAATAAGATGATAATGGGGTAGCCCAATATCACTTTCTAGATTTATTGGGGGAGTTGCTGCAGCAGTACCCCAATATATCTCCCTCAATACCCATATGAAAGGTGGGTCCCATAGGAGTGTAAGAGCAAATATGGTTGAAAAGTGGTAGTTGGGATGGTCCCCATGATATTGGGGGAGTTGTATCTCCCCCTTTCTTTGAGGGGAGATGAGGGAAATATTGGTGGCCACCAAAAAAGTGAGAGGTATTAGGGAACTGCTGGAGCAAGAAAAAAGCATAGCTATCCCCAATATGACAGTTTTATGGGGATAGAGGAGATATTGCGGAACTGCTGGAGATGCTCTAAAACTACCAGTCGGGTACCTAAATTAGGGGTACCCAAAACCAACGATTAAAAAGAGCAAATCCCCGAGGAATCCGCGCCCTGATACTCCCTAAAAAATCGAATCAAGGCTCCACCTACACAGATATACCGAGCCAAGCTCGCATACGTGTGAAGACAGGGCGCCCTCGACTATGTTCCGACTCGTACGAGGCCCGATCGACGGGAAGCCTCAACCCTGGAAAATCTCCGACTCGCACGACCCAGGGTCGAGCCGGTCGACCCTCCCTCAC
Organism: Saccharum hybrid cultivar R570; assembly: GCA_038087645.1. Taxonomy (NCBI): domain Eukaryota; kingdom Viridiplantae; phylum Streptophyta; class Magnoliopsida; order Poales; family Poaceae; genus Saccharum; species Saccharum hybrid cultivar. Next base: position 29,239,277 of record JAQSUU010000066.1, on the reverse strand, counting down.
CCACCTACTCGCAGACAAAATTCAAGGCATTTAATGCAACCGCCAACCACTTCTACCTACGTGGCTACAGCACCACCGACGTGGGAGCAGCACCCATGTCTAATCCTACTTTTTACTGCCCATCCCAGGATGGATGGTAAAAAAGCTGCCACTATTCATGCTACGTCAAGCACTGTTCTATCATCGATGCCCCCTCGACTCACAAGACGACAACCACCATGCCCGGGTTTTCTAGGGCTCGGTATTATCCGTTCCTCGTCGACCCCCCTCAGTCACGTCCCGACTAGGCCTCGAGCGCCGTCGGTCAACAGAGGGACAACACCCATACGTTGACCACAGGGGATCGCACGCTCATCACAGGACCCAAGGTCTTTTCACTGTCCCATCACCAACGTCACCACGACACCCCAGGGATGGCCGGCATTCACAGATGCACATCGCTACAGCAACCTCCACAGCGCCCACCGCGCCTTCACCTCTAAGGCACCGCCTTAGGGTTTTAGGGACCCCTTGGCCTCCATTTGACTCTATAAAAGAGAGGGCAGAGGGTTCTCCAGAGATAGGACGACAAGGAGACACACGATTTCTCCACTTCAGAGATCAACATCTCAAGCAACACTCCATTTTACTCTTCCTTTGAGACTTGGGATCGGTTCCCTCTCTCACAGCTTGTAACCCCTACACAAGCACTTCGGTGCAAGGAAATACAATACTCTCCCCCCCACTGAACGTAGGGCCTTCTTTGCCCGAACCAGGATAAACCCCTGTGTATTCTCTTTGCATCACCATCCAGATTAGGGAGCACGCAGCATAAATTCACTCGTCGGTCTAGGGCCCTCCCGGGACCGAACACCGATAGCCCGGCGGGTGTAGCCCCCGTGTATTCTCTTTGCATCACCATCCGGATTAGGGAGCACGTAGCACAAATTCACTCGTTGGTCTAGGGCCCTCCCGGGACCGAACACTGACAGCTGGCACGCCAGGTAGGGGCCGCTGCATGTCAACACCGCTTTCCCACCATTCTTCCGGATGGCTGACCCCGAACGTCCACTTCCGTTGGCCACGGTGATCTGGTTTGGGAGTTTGGAGTTCATGTCCCTTGGCTACGGCTACGACATGGTCCTCCTCCCACCTAGACACCCAACCGACCACGACCACGAGCTCTCCCAGCCTGGGGGAGCGTTGCGCCGGTACCACCGTTCTCGCGGGGCTCGTGCAGCCAGGCGACGGCATGCCCAGCGTAGCCACCACCATCACCTCGTGGAGAATAACGGTGTGCCCCGTTCCAGCACCCCTTAGCTAGACGCCCACGCAGAGTCTCTCGATGAGAACCTGTGTAGGATGAGCTTGGCTGTAGGTAAGATGCCGGCGGGGCATCCCGTCATTCCACCGTCCAGCGCGGCGCCTCCAGCCGGATCAGGATCGGTTTCCCCAGCGGCGGGGACAATGCCACCATGGACATTCCCGTATGGGCTGAACATGGCTGCCCAGGGGTATGCTTCCTCCATAAGCACCAACATGGGCGCCTATGAGGAGCTCCTTGGACACCATCTATGTTTCGTCCTCAACCTCGTGGCATCCACGCTAGCTTCTGAGTACTTGGACTGTACGGAGACCCCTGGTACGGAGCACCGTGCAATCGCCTCCCGCCGCTACGACTCCATAAATCGACGACCCCACATGCATCCGTCGTACTACTACTTTGGCGCCCCGACTCCAACTCTGCCGATGACAGCTATGATCTGACTCGCGAGTGCTTCCATATTGATAGGGCTAGCGCGTCGGATTCGGAAGTTGAGGCGACTGCTGGAGGGGGGAACGCCACACCATCTCATGCCGTGCTCCCTAGTGCGCGCGACGAAGCCCAACTTCTTGAAGCAGACCAGGGAGCGCAACTCCAGTAGATCCAAGAACTAAAGGTTAAGCTCGACGAGGAACGAGAGCGCCTGCGCCTACTTCAGCAGACCCTCGAGCAGGAGCGCGCGACGCGCGTACGTGGCGGAGGAGCTCGAGAGAGAGAGCTCGCGACGTCAATCATCGCATCATCGAGGACCAGGCGGGTGAACTCCCAGTCTTCAACCGAGCCAGCCAGAACATCATCGCCGCCGCCATGCTTCTCCGTAATATGCCTGAGCCATCTACACCCGAGGCCCGCCGGGCCCGTGATGAGATTCGAGGTCTCCTCGAGACTGTGGCCATGCAGCAAGCCGAGAGTTCCACCTCGAGGCACCGCGGGCTTGCCTCGGAGCAGCCTGCGGAGCCCTCCCGATAGGAGAAAGAGGCCTCGGTTCATCCCGAGCCCGCACTGCAAAGGAACAAGGCAGCCTTTGTCCGTGAACGCATCGTCGACAACCACGAGCCCCGAGACGCTCGTGACGACATCAACGAACACCGCAAGCGTAGAAGTGGTGACGACGCGTCTCGAGGCTACCACGAGCATAGGGGCAGGTGTTATGATAGCGTGGAGGATCATAGCCCATCCCCCAAGCCGCTGGGCCCTCGAGTCTTCAGCAAGATCATTCGTAGGACACAGCTTCTGATCCGGTTTCGTCCCCTAACGACTCTCACCAAGTATAATGGCGAGACCAAACCCGAACTTTGGCTCGCTGATTTCCGCTTGGCTTGTCAGTTGGGCGGGGCCACCGATGACCGAGTCATCATCCGATAGCTTCCCCTGTTCCTATCGGACACCGCCCGAGCATGGCTCAAGGACCTCCCACCTCGATAGATCCACAACTGGAATGACTTGGAGAGGGTGTTCGAAGGGAACCTTAAGGGAACCTACGTGCGCCTCGGTAACTCTTAGGACCTCAGGAGTTGTAAACTGAAGCCGGGTGAGTCCCTTCGTGACTATATCCGGCGTTTCTCCAAACAACGCACTGAGCTACCCAACATCACCGACTCTGACGTCATCATGGCTTTTCTCTCTAGAACCACCTACAAGGAGCTAGTCCGAGAGTTGGGCCACAACACCCCTGCCACTGCCAACGAGCTGATGGACATCGTCACCAACTACACCACCGGCGAGGAGACGGTTGGTGCCATCTTTGGTGGCGACCAGGATAAGGGAAAGCGCAAGGATGAGGAACCCGAGGGCTCCAACCGAGGCGCCAAAAGGAACAACAGGAGGAAGAAGAAGAACCAGTAGGGCAAGCATGAAGTCGCGGCAGATGACCTTGTTGCTGCTGCTGACCGCAAGAAGCCTCAAGGCCCCCTCGGCGAGAGAATTTTCAACAAAATGCTCAAGGAATCGTGTCCCTATCACAAGGGGTCCACAAACCACAACCTTGAGGACTGCCACATGCTCCGGAAGTACTTCGAAAGCCTGGGCATCAAGAAAGACGACAAGAAGGAGGACCCCAAGGAAAAGGACGACGACAAGGACGAGGGGTTTCCCGAGATCCACGGCTGCTTTATGATCTACGGGGGGCCCTCGACGCGTCTCTCAACGTGCCAGCGCAAGCGAGAACATCGGGAGATCTTCTCCGTACAACTCGCGACCCCCCTCTTCCTCGACTGGTCCAAAACGGCCATCACGTTCGACCGTGTTGACCATCCGAACTACATCCCCAATCCTAGGGTGTACCCGCTCATCGTCGATTCCATCGTCGCCAATTCGCGCCTCACCAAGGTGCTCATGGACGGAAGCAGCAGCCTCAACATTATCTACATCCAGACCCTCGACCACCTAGAGATCAAGAGGACACATCTCTGACCTAGCGTCGGGGGCTTCCATGGAGTTGTGCCAGGGAGACGAGCAGAGCCCATCGGGTGGATTGACCTGCCCATCTGCTTTGGCATCCCCTCCAATTTCAGGAAGGATACCCTCACTTTCGGGGTGGTTGGGTTCCACGGGACCTACCACGCCATCCTTGGGCGTCCCTGCTATGCCAAATTTATGGCGATCCCCAACTACACCTATCTCAAGCTCAAGATGCCGGGCCCTAAGGGTGTCATCACCGTCGGGCCCTCCTATGAGCACGCTTACAAGTGTGACGTGGAGTGCGTTGAGCACGGAGAAGTCGTCCTAGAGTCGGCAACCTTGGCTGCAGACCTTGACGGTTTGGCCAAGGAGATCCCCGACCCCAAACACCACGCCGACAATTTTGAGCCCGCAGAAGACGTCAAGCTCATGCCCCTCGACCCCACCAGCTCGGATGGGAAGGTGTTGAAAGTCAGCGCCACCCTCGATCCCAAACAGGAAGCAGTGCTCGTCGACTTTCTTCGCGTGAATGCTGACGTATTCGCGTGGAGTCCCTCAGATATGTCAGGCACACCTAGGGAAGTCACCGAGCATGCCTTCGAGATCTGGGCTGGCTCCAAACCGGTGAAACAACGCTTGCACCGCTTCGACGAGGAGAAACGCAAGGTCATCGGTGAGGAGATTCACAAGCTCTTGGAGGCCAGATTCATCAAGGAGGTTCACCATCCCGAGTGGCTAGCTAACCCTGTACTAGTTAAGAAAAAGAGTGGGAAATGGAGGATGTGTGTAGACTATACTAGTTTAAACAAAGCATGTCCAAAAGTTCCCTTTCCTTTGCCACGCATTGATCAAATCATTGATTCTACTGCAGGATGTGAAACTTTATCGTTTCTAGATGCATATTCCGGTTACCACTAGATTAAAATGAAGGAGTCTGATCAGCTCGTGACTTCATTCATCACCCCGCTTGGCATATATTGCTACGTTACTATGCCCTTCGGTCTCCGGAACATAGGGGCTACGTACCAGCGATGCATGCAACATGATTTCGGAAAAACATCGGGCCAACCGTTGAGGCCTACGTTGATGACATCATGGTCAAATCCAAGAGGGTCAACAACCTGGTTGACGACCTCAACATTGCGTTTAAGTGCCTTAAGGAGAAAAACATCAAGCTCAATCCCGAGAAATGTGTCTTCGGTGTTCCTCGAGGCATGCTCTTAGGGTTCATCATTTCTGAGCGTGGCATCGAGGCCAACCCAGAAAAAATCTCCACGATCACCAAAATGGGCCCCATCCAAGATTTGAAGGGCGTACAGAAGGTCACGGGCTGCCTTGCGGCCCTCAGTCGCTTCATCTCGCACCTCGGCGAGAAAGCACTCCCTCTATATCGTCTCCTGAAGAAATCAGAACACTTCTCATGGACCCTCGAGGCTAAAGAAGCTCTTTCCAAGCTCAAGGCAACGCTGTCCAACCCTCCGATCCTTGTCCCACCGGCCACAGGGGAGCCCCTGTTGCTCTATGTTGCCGTGACAACGCAAGTGGTCAGCACGGCCATAGTCATCGAAAGGACAGAGGAAGGGCACGTCTTACCCATTCAGAGGCCAGTCTACTTCATCAGCGAAGTACTCTCAGAGACCAAGGTTCGCTACCCACAAATCCAGAAGCTGCTATACGCCATCGTGTTGACACGGCGCAAGCTCTAACACTACTTCGAGGGCCACCTGGTGACCGTGGTCTCTTCTTTCCCTCTAGCGGAGATAGTCCAGAACCGGGAGGCCTCGGGAAGGATAGCCAAGTGGGCGGTCGAGCTCATGGGCGAGACCCTCTCGTATGCGCCGCGCAAAGTGATCAAATCCCAAGTACTGGTAGACTTTCTAGCGGAGTGGACCGATACCCAACTGCCTCCCGCTCAGATTCAGGCCGAGCTGTGGACCATGTACTTCGACGGGATGTTGAGTAAACAGGAGCGGGTGCGGGCTTGCTCTTCATCTCGCCCCTCAGAATTCACATGCGCTACGTGATTCGACTCCACTTCGCTGCCTCCAACAATGTAGCTGAGTATGAGGCCCTCATTAACGGCTTGCGCATCACCATCGAGCTCGGGGTTCGACACCTTGATGTTCGTGGTGACTCCCAACTCGTAATCGACTAGGTCATGAAGGACTCAAGCTGCCACGATCCTAAGAAGGAAGCCTACTGCAAAGAGGTATGGCGCCTTGAGGACAAGTTTCGTGGCCTCGAGCTTAACCACATCGCGCGCAGGTACAATGAGGCTGCCGACGAACTCGCGAAAATCGTGTCTAGTCGAACCATGTTTCCACCTAACGTTTTCTCGAGGGATCTTCATGAACCTTCCATCGACCTCAGAGCAATAGAAGGGGTCGATAGTCTGTCACTCGACCCCCCACCTAAAGCAGAGGCCCCCTCGACCGAGGCTGACGTCATGCAGATGGAAGGCTCGACTCCACCAGCCGACCTCAAGCCCGACTGGCGTATTCCGTACCTTGACTGTCTCATTTGAGGGGAGCTCCCTCCGGATAAGACCGAGGCTCGACGGATCGCTCGCCAGACCAAAACCTTTGCGATATACGGAAATGATAAGGAGCTTTATCGATGCAGCCCCACGGGCATCCTACAGTGTTCTATCATAGTCAAGGAAGGCATGAATCTACTCAGAGATCTACACTCGGGGGCTTGCGGTCATCATGCGGCGCCTCGAACCCTCGTCGGAAACGCGTTCCGGCAAGGCTTCTATTGGCCAACCGCGGTCTCCGAAGCCATTAAGCTGGTATGCTCCTACGAATGATGCTAGAACTACGCAAGGCAGACCCATCTCCCGGCTCATGCCCTGCAAACTATCCCCATCACATGGCCATTCGCCATTTGGGGGCTCGACTTGGTCGGACCCCTAAAGAGAACAACCAGGGCTTCACCCACTTGCTCGTCGCCGTCGACAAATTTTCTAAGAGGATCGAGGCCCGTCCCGTCACTAATATTAGGTCAGAGCAAGCCGCACTGTTCTTCACTGACATCATCCATCGCTTCGGGGTTCCCAACTGCATCATCACGGACAATGGCACCCAGTTCGCCGACAAGAGGTTCTTGGAATTCTGTGATGACCATCACATCCGTGTGCTCTGGTCGGCCGTAGCTCATCCAAAGACAAATGGCCAAGTAGAGCGTGCCAATGGCATGGTTTTACAAGGCCTAAAGCTGAGAATCTTCAACAAATTGAACAAACATGGCAAGAAATGGGCCGCTGAGCTCCCCTCGGTCCTATGGAGCCTAAGAAAAACGCTGAGTCAAGCCACGGGGTTCACTCTATTTTTCTTGGTTTATGGGTCCGAGGCTGTACTTCCAACCGACTTAGAATATGGATCCCCGAGGCTGAAAGCCTACAACGAACAAAGCAATGATGCCGCAAGAGAGAACACCCTCGACCAGCTCGAGGAGGCTCGGGATATAGCTTTACTACACTCCGCAAGATACCAGTAGAATCTCCGATGCTACCACGATAAGCATGTGCGCAGTCGAGACCTCCATGTTGGTGACTTGGTGCTTCGGTGAAGCCAGAGCAGGACGACACAAGCTCACCCCACCGTGGGAAGGTCCTTACATCATCACAGAGGTGTTGAAGCCCGGGACTTACAAGCTATCAAACAACAAGGGCGAGACCTTCACCAACGCGTGGAACATCGAACAGCTACGTCGCTTTTACCCTTAGAGCCTCGAGACTTTGTACCTTTCTTTTTCACTTCCATGAATAAATAAAGAGTACACCCGTATTCAAAGTGTTCTTGCAAAAAAATAGGTAGGCTCGACCCTGCTTTCACAGAGTCGAACCTCCCTCGAGGGCTGGAAAGGGAGAACCCCCTGTGTCCCTAAAAAACTCGCATCTTTTCAAAAAAAACTTTTACATGGTCAACGAAGCCGCAAGAGCACCCTAAGGCTCAAGGATTGTCGAGCCGTGAGATTGCCTATGCGGTAACTCCACTCACTCCCCTGCACCAAGGGGTGCAACCGAGCGCTAAGAAGACCTAGTAAAAGCTTACGATTTTGAAAAATTAATGTCTAACGTTCCTATACGCTTCGATGCGAGTTCTTACGTAGCCGACGAGGCTGCAAGGCCATCCTAAGGATGAGGGGCTATCGAGCCGTGAGACCACCTACGCCTCTGGGCTACGGTATCTGAACTCGCACCCCACGCCAAGGGGTGTAACCACACACCAAGAAGACCACGTAAGAACACGATTCGAACGAGAAGGGAATGAAAGACTCGAATGAAAAGACATTTAGTACATATTTATATCTAAATATTTTAAGGCCCCTGGGGCCACGATGGTATGAGTCACGAATGATAACTAACTTATTACATGGGCCTTCATGCCCAGATTTGGCTCACAGGCCCTCATCGTCAGCAGGCACGAGCACCTCGTCCTCGAACAGCCTCGCGAGTCGACCCCCAGGCTCTTCCACAGCCTCGATCAGCCCCAGGCAGGCTGCCTCATTCTCCTCCTCGGTCTTGCTCGAGTCGGAGGTGAAGCCGTCAGCAACAAGGCCCATGTCATACTCGAAGCCGGAGTGGACGACCGCCATGGCCCTCTTCACGCCATGGTGCAGCGTGCCCCGCACCTTCTCGCGTACGAGGCCACCCAGCACCGTCATCCGGCGCACAAAGGAGTTCCCCAGTGCATCTTCCTCGGTGTCGGAGTCAGGCTCAACCCCCAGGCTATTGCACACCGTAGTGATGGCGCCCTGGAGCAACTGGTTCCACCCGACCTCGGCCTCAAGAAGGGCTTGAAATGAGGTGGCATTCGCCTGGGCCTCGTGCTGCTGCTTCTCCAGCTCTGAAACACGAGATTAAGTCAGCAAAAACACGGGAGTCCAAAGCCAAGGTTAGAGTTTGGCAAAAGCTTACCCTCGGCATGGGTCTTGCAGCCCACAATCTGATCGCGCAGCTCGCCGTGCGCCTTCTCGGCCGCCCGAAGAGCCTCATCCTTGTCGTGGACGGTCGCCCTCAGCGTCTTGATCTCCCGACCAGTGCCTGAGAGAGCCTCGTCCCTCTCCTGGACGGTCTCCTTTAGCACCTCGACCTCTTTCGATAGGGTCCGGAAGCGTACGGACACCAGTCCGATCTGCACGTTGAGGGCATCGCACTGCCCGCTGACAAGAGCAATGTCCTCGAGCTCCGTCACTCGCGCAAATAGCGGTGCAAGGTCCTCGCGAGCTTTGGCCACCTCCTCTCGAGCCTTGGTCACATCTTCATGGGCCTTGGCCACAGCGTCCCGAGCCTGCGCCGCCTCTTCCTTAAGCGCTGCGTGGATGACACGAAGCTCATCCGCCTCGGCGCTCTTCTCGGATAGCCGCTTATTGGCATCCTCGACCAGAGCCCGTTGACGAGGAAGCGTCGCCCACACACCGCTCTCGTGGCAGATGAATAACGATTTGCGGCGCGATCGCTCCTTGATCTCCTGGTCACGGTCAAAACCAAAATCAGAACCAAAGGGAAAAGAGGGTCGAGCTAAATAAAACACCAAGATAAACGTGACCTACCTCGAAGGCCCCTGACATATGCTGCACCAGGGTATCCATGACCATTCGCAGGGACTGCACGGAATGCTTGCGGAGCCCCTCGGCGTACTCCCAGTACTTCACCTCGTCCTTATCATCGAGGACGAAGAAGGGCTCGGCGTCGGGATTGGCCGCGTCCCTGAACTCAAGGGGCGAGCGACCCTAGCGTGGGAGCTCCTCTTCCGCCCGCACAAGTGCTAGCTCCGCAAAGCTGGGCCACTCAGCGGATGCCTCCGCCGTGTCACCATCTGGTGCCGCAGATGTTCCGGGCCGATCCGAGGCGTCGACCATCTCGACGTCCGCCTTCTGCTTCCCCTTATCAGATGGGAGATCGTCAGATGTGAGGTCGATCACGATCGGCGTCAGCCCTTGGGGCGAAAGTGGCCCCCACTAGCCGGCGCCTCCGCCTGAGCGTTGGGCAGAGGCGTGGCCACCTCCCACTCCGCCTTGGCCACCGGCCTCTCCGGTTGGCTTAGCTCACGCTGCTCCACCTCCGGCTGCGGCTGCGGCTGCGGCTGCGACGGCTGCTCTTGCTATTGTGGGTGCTGTTGCGGCTCCTCCCGCTCTACCTGCAACTCCGGTAGCTCCTCCTCCTCCTTCCCCGCATCTTGTGGGGTCTCCACCACGTTCATTGTCTCTTTCACATCCGCCTTCCCTGCATCACGGGCGGACGTGTGGCCTGGCCAGCCTCGACGGTCTCCAAGGTCCTCGTCGTCGACCCCGGCTCTTGTCCATCACCTCCAGACCGGTCGAGCCTGGTAGCACCCGGGGCTGCCTCGACCTGCTCCGGCTGTTGAGAGGCGTCCCCAACTCCGACGCCCTCCTGAGCGCTCGCACCAGCCTTGACGGTGGCCTCTTTCGCCTTAAGCCGCTCCGTCACCGCCTGGCACCTTGTGACCCAGGCGGTGGCATCCGCATCATCAGAGCAGCGCCAGCCTTGAGCACCTTGGCAGGTGTCATGGTCGCCCGCTCCGCCTTGCGCTTACGGCTGCACAATGAACAAGAATGTGAGAACGAGAAGCGAAGTAAACTTGTTAGAAAGACAACGCAAAACACTTACCCGGACATGGGGATCAGGGGCTTTGCCCCCGGCTTCCCCGAACCACCTGAGGGCTTCTGCGACGGCCCCTCCGTCGAGCCTCTGGTTGGCCCGGAACTCCTTGGAGCTTGGGCTAATGAGGCCTCTGGGGTCCTCTTCGCTGTCGAGGCCGTCTGACCTTGGGTCCTCACGCTTGATGACGGCGCCCTGGTCTCAGGCGTCGACGTCGCTGACCCGCCCGCCAACAAGGTCCGAGGCGACTGGGCACGCGGGCGCGGCGCCATCGACGTCGTCGGAGGGACCATAGGCTCGGTGGATCCCCTTTCTGAAGGCCCCTCACGGGCCCTCCCTTCCGCTCACTCCTCCTCCCCTCGACGGGCGCCGAGGCTACCCTCGATGCCTGGGAGGTCAACCCCCCGCCGACGGGCTCCTACAGGGACCGCACGTCAGGAAGGTGCGCAAGGGTAGTCGTGGTGTCGTACCGCGACCCGGCATCATCATCGTCATCGTCGTCATCGCCCTCCTCCTCCGAGGCCGTCTCAGAAGGGGACTCCTCCTTAGGGAGACCCTCAAGCCTTTGCTTGCGACGGCGCTTTATCAACGCCCCGCGCTCGAGGATCTTCCTGTTACGCCGCTTCTTCGCGGCATCTTTCTCCTTTTTCTCCTGGGTCGCAGAGAGGCGTCTCACCTGTCGAGCCACGCGATCCTCCGGGACCGGTGGCGGTGAGTCCTTAATCGTTGTCAGATCCTGCACGAAAACCTCGATGGGCTAAATCAAGAAAACCAGGAAGAAAAAGGATGCGAGGCCGACAAGACAATACTTACCAGAGGCTCGAATCCCTGGTTGGGTCGCATCGGGACTTTGTCGATGTTCTCCTGCTTGAAACCACCCATCACCCACCGAGCGTGCCGGACGACCTCGTCGAGGGGGAGGGTCTCGTGTGACATCCGGCTCCCCTCTAGCGAGACGCCCGGCTCTATCTGGTCCAACCGAAGTCGACGCTGCATCAATGGGAGGACCCTCCGACGATGGAACGCAGCGGCCACCATGCCCGCGGTCAGCCCGTGCAGACGAAGCTTCCTTAGCGCATCGAGGAGCGGCTGCAGCTTTGGCTTGTCTTCCTCGATGATGCTGTATGCCCAGTTCTCCTTTCGGGACATCAGGACCTGGCCGGAGAAGCTCGGTAGGTAGTCGTCGTTGTTGCGCAGGTAGAACCAGCCGTCGTGCCACCCGCTGTTCGACGAGATGAGCTGGGCCAGGATGTATAGATCACCTCGACCCGCCCGCACCTGGATCATGCAGCTCCCAGCGTGCACCGCTCGTCGCACTCCTTTCTCGCCCGCCTTCTTGGCGAAGTGCTCCGCCTTGAAGAGGTGGAGCCATAGCTTCCAGTGGGGCTCGACCCCCAAGTACCCCTCGCAGACGGCAACAAAAATGGCGGCCTGCGAGATGGAGTTGGGGGTGAGATGATGGAGCTCCACCCCGTAATAATGCGGGATGGCCCGCATAAATCGGCTCGGTAGTACCCCGAGCCCCCTCTCGTGGAAAGCGACAAAGCTGACCACGTACCCTTCCAGTGGCGCCGGCTCCCGGTGGTTGGTCGGTGGCACCCTCCACTCCGACAGGTCCCGGCTTGTCCTCAGACGCAGGAGACCATCGCGCACGAGCTCCTGTAGTTTCTTCTCTGTCACCAAGGAACGAATCCACGGATCCACAGGGAGAACCGGGCTCTTTCCCGCCATGGGTGCAAGGATTGGAGTATGGCGGCGGCAAGGAAGAGATGACGGCGACGGTAGGAAATGGCTGATGGGGGCAAGGGAAGAAGAAGCCAGTTGCAAAAGGCTAGGAAGGAACAATCGAAATCCTAGGCTCCGTATTTATACCCCGGCGGAAGGCCAACGGGCGGATTCAACGAAGAGGCAAGTAAAGTTTCCGCATTTAATGCCCTTACCTAACCGCTCCCTCAAAACCCGCACGCACAGGCACGTGTCAGCCGTTCGCTCGCTAACCGCCAGCCACGCCACCCACTACCACGCCGTTTCCGCTTCCTCCCTAAAAAGATGCACCCCCAACGGGCGGGAAGGAAGACTCTCAGACGGACACTTCCAAGCGAAGGAACCACGGGCTCCGAGCCCACTTCAAACCTCGAGGGTTCGAAAGCTAGCCCTCGACCGGGGTTCAACAGCTGCCCTTGAGTAACCAGAGTTAGGGATGACTAAGGGCGGGCCCATACAAGGCCAGGGCTCGAGTCGCTTTCTCGAGATGCCCTCAGACATATTTGAGGCTAAAGGAGAGGTCGGCGGTGGAATCCCCTCGGAGGGAGGCATCGAGCCCTCGGATCCCATCGAACGGAGCCGAGATCCACACGACAACTCTTTGGCACTTTTGGAGAGCGCCTCCGCGGCCGCCAGCCGACCCCTATCGAACGGGGCACGGGCTCCCACTCAAATTTCCCGCTAGCAGCTCACCAGAGATCGTCAGGACTCACCCATCAGGGGTAGTATGGCGTTCACGTCCCTCCTCCTTACCTAAAGGATGCGTAAGGGTCGTACGATTAAAGACAGGCAGGACCCTGATCGACCTCACGCACACGAGGCTCGGGGGCTTGCCCGCAACAAGCTAGCCTCGACGAAAGAGGAACGAATGCCCCACGGGGGCTCGAACACTGGAGCATCCCTCAACATAACATATCAAAAGCCCTCGAAGGAGTCACCCACTCCTCCGAGGCCTCGGGGGCTACACCCGGCGGGTGCGCTCGCACACACCCACCGGAAAGCGACGACGCTACAACTCTAGTTCATAACTCGCTGAGCCTCTGTGAGAATGTCCACACTCGCGCAAAAGCTCGAGGGCTACTGTCGGGTACCTGAATTAGGGGTACCCAAAACCAACGATTAAAAGGAGTAAATCCCCGAGGAATCTACGCCCTGATACCCCCTAAAAAATCGAATCAAGGCTCCACCTACACGGATATACCAAGCCAAGCTCGCATACGTGTGAAGACAAGGCGCCCTCGACTGCGTTCCGACTCGTACGAGGCCCGATCGACGGGAAGCCTCGACCCCGGAAAATCTCTGACTCGCACGACCCAGGGTCAAGCCGGTCGACCCACCCTCACCCACCTACTCGCAGACAAAATTCAAGGCATTTAATGCAACCGCCAACCACTTCTACCTATGTGGCTACAGCGCCACCGACGTGGGAGCAGCACCCATGTCTAATCCTACTTTTTACTGCCCATCCCAGGATGGACGGTAAAAAAGCTACCACTATTCACGCCACGTCGAGCACTGTTCTATCATCGACGCCCCCTCGACTCACAAGATGACAACCACCACGCCCGGGTTTTCTAGGGCTCGGTATTATCCGTTCCTCGTCGACCCCCCTCAGTCACGTCCCGACCAGGCCTCGAGCGCCGTCGGTCAACAAAGGGACAACACCCGTACGTCGACCACAGGGGATTGCACGCTCGTCACAGGACCCAGGGTCTTTTCACCGTCCCGTCACCAATGTCACCACGACACCCCAGGGATGGCCGGCATTCACAGATGCACATCGCTACAGCAACCTCCACAGCGCCCACCGCGCCTTCACCTCTAAGGCACCGCCTTAGAGTTTTAGGGACCCCTCGGCCTCCACTTGACTCTATAAAAGAGAGGGCAGAGGGTTCTCCAGAGAGAGGACGAAAAGGAGACAGACGATTTCTCCACTTCAGATATCAACATCTCAAGCAACACTCCATTTTACTCTTCCTTTGAGACTTGGGACCGGTTCCCTCTCTCACAGCTTGTAACCCCTACACAAGCACTTCAGTGTAAGAAAATACAATACTCTCCCCCCGCTGGACGTAGGGCCTTCTTTGCCCGAACCAGAATAAACCCCTGTGTATTCTCTTTGCATCACCGTCCGGATTAGGGAGCACGTAGCACAAATTCACTCGTCAGTCTAGGGCCCTCCCGGGACCGAACACCGACACTACCACTTTTACTTAAGGTCCATGTGATAGTATCCTTCCCTGCTTGTAGGTTTATATTCGCAATAGTTGCAATCAGATTATTCCATTCCAGCAATTTATTGCTTGTTGCCTAGAGTTAAAACATAGAGATCAATGACCGATTATACATGGCCAAATGGGCAGCACAAATCGGGCTGACATGGGCACGACAATGCACGTCACGTTTTGACACGACATGCTTCAGCACGACGCCCTGACCGTGCCCTGCCGTGTCATGTCACCATCCTAGCCCAGGCACGACACTACAGCTCCTTCGCCGTGCCGTGCCAATAGGCTAGCAATCTATGTTATATGTCTTTTGATGCAATAGGAAAGTATTTGGACTGTTTTTCTTGGTTATCTTCTGGATATTTTTAAGTCTGCATATCATGGTAAGTTGATAACATAGTTATTTTCTCATTGAAGATATTGACTGTATTCTTTGGGACTATGTACTTAGTTGTGCTGAGCTATCCTGAGAATTATTATGTAGATGTAGGTTTAATAATATCAAAACAGCAAGCAATCTAATAAGGAGTAAGTGTGGCAAAGTTAAAGTTTTTCTCTATTCATGTATAACATGTTCATGAGCCTCTTCGCAAAAAAATGTTCATGAGCCAATGTAACTTCTCAATGAATTCAGTACCCTGTTGCATTGATCTATTTCATCTTTTCAATGCTACGGGTACTTGTCCCGAAATAATGGTAATGCTTGCATTGATCTTTTTTTTTTGTATGTGATCAGAAATTGGTAAAATAATTGGTGTTCTGCAATGCTGTGTAGATAACACTTTTTAAGTATTTAGGCGTGTGAATACATGTCTTCATGGTACTGTTATAAATTTTTGCATGCTTGAGTATACTTGTGACTGTAGTGTGACTATTTTGCATTTATAACTTATATAATGAGACCTCATATATAAATTTGATTCTTTGGTGTTTTTCTTCTTTTCAACAGGATCACTCAGACATGGATCCATGACATGTTCATCACAAGATACTAGAATGGAGATGTAAAGAAGCTATGTCAAAGCTTAATATAGCTACAATATTTATGTTATATCATTTAAAGTTTTGAGGTTACAATGACATTCTTGTAGTAATTTGAATTTTTTTCTTGATGATTGTACAAACTATTTGGCGAGATATTCACAACTGATGATGGTTTCATTCCATATTATTTTTGCAAATATAATTATTTAAATCCTTATCACACAAACTTTCTTGTTGTGTTATATGTAATGTAACATTTGCACTTCGTTGCAACAAATATAAATACCTGAACTAATTATCATGGCAATATGACTTACTGCCACCAGACATTGCATTGCAAAAGCGAAGAGACATCCTCCATGGCAACCAATATTATTACCACGAAATATTTTTGTGGCAATAAGGTCTATTGCCACTTGACACATTGCGTTGCAAAAATACTCTAATGCAATGAGACATCATCATTCCTTGCAACAAATAATATTACCACAGACTAATTTCTATTCCAATATGGTCTATTGCCACCTCACATAATACGCTGCAAAATGCTCTAATGATATGAGATAGAATCCATAACAACAAATGTTATTATCATGATATAATTTCCATGGTAACAGTGCATATTGCAACCAG
Source organism: Saccharum hybrid cultivar R570 (assembly GCA_038087645.1). NCBI lineage: Eukaryota > Viridiplantae > Streptophyta > Magnoliopsida > Poales > Poaceae > Saccharum > Saccharum hybrid cultivar. Next base: position 29,223,340 of record JAQSUU010000066.1, on the reverse strand, counting down.
GCAGATGGCGTTGCGAAATGATCTAACACGACCAAACAATGTGTGTGGCTATAACTCCTACTATCACGATATATATGCATGACAATAGCTTCTACTGCCACGAAGTATATGCGTGGCAAAAAAAAAAAAGCTTGTTGCTATGCTTCTACTGTCGCAATATACAATATTGCCACTACACGATCTGTTGCAGACCAATCAATTGCAAGGCAAAATTACATTGCAATTAGCAAGGTACTTTTAACAGAACGCAAAACCATTAAAAGACCTTTCACCACTCGTTTTTATGCAACTACCGGCAACGGAAGTGATACTGTGGCAACTGGTAGTTGTTGCCACGATTTTGTCCCTATTGCGATGATTTTTTACCATTGCGATGGGGTTGATTTCTACAGGATTTGCCCCCGGCACAAGTGCCGCTGTGGGTTGGCTCGGCCACCGAGCACACGGCGAGGATGGCCATCCAGGCCTAGCGTGGGCGGGCGCAACCTTCATCCGAAGAGCCGAGGCGCCGGGAGAAGGAAAGAAAGAAGAAAAGGCAATGGTACTTTCGACATTTCATCATCTCGGTCTACTATGTAAAGTTGTTTTTGCTAAAAGCTGCTCATTGAGTTGAAGCAAAAAAAAACAATTTTATTAGCGAAGCTGAGCTGTGCCGAACAGGACCTAACGATTAACTGATGTTGTTATGAACTTAACAGCTTTGTTGCATTGCATTGCATTGCGTGCCTGCACTGCTAGTACAAATCAAATTAGAATAGAAGATATATGTTATTAGACTGAAAAAAGTAAAGTGTACATATGTATGGAACCTATCTATGTGTGTCCATGGCAGTAGTACCATGTACTGCAGCTAGATATGCTTGTTTGTATCCTGGACGTATCTGTACTCGTGTAGTATAAACCAATTAGTCGACACGTAATGTTCCGATGACCGGCCACGTGTCGGGCCGGCCAGGTGCGGCGACGGCGACGGCGACGGCCTTGTCCGCGCGCTGCTGCTTGTACCCGCGGCTGCTGGGCGACACGCGCTTGGACTCGCCCCACTTGTGGAAGTCGTGGCGTTCCCAGCCGTCGGCGTCGCACTCGGGAAAGATGGTGCCGTTGTAGCGGTACATGTCGTGGCACACCGTGTAGAGGAGATACCGCCGGCGGAAGCGCCGCATGGCGGCTCGTTTGGCGGGGGTCATGACGGCGCAGTCCGCCGTCATCACGGCGACCTGGCACTCGGAGTCGTCGGCGGCGGCGGCGACGGGGCAGCCGCTGAGGACGAGCGAGGAGAAGTCGGCGGCGAAGGGCGAGAAAGCGTAGTCGACCTTGTAGCGTCCGCCCGCGGTGGCCCAGGCGGAGCCGTCCCAGATGGTGGCGTACACGGACATGGGCTTGGACGGGAAGTCGCCGCCCATGGCCGGCACGCGCACCACCTCGCGAATGGGCGTCCCGTCGACGTAGAAGAGGATGGCCGTGGGGGTCCAGGCGACGGCGTAGGCGTGCGGCCGGAGGGTGGGGTCGAAGGGGAGGAGGTACCGCTCCTCGCGGCCGCGGGAGGTGCTGCCGTTGCCGTAGATGTTGGTCTGCACGCGCCACTCGTGGCCACGGCGGTTGCCCAGCAGCTCGAAGTCCACCTCGTCGTGGTTGCCAGGGAACACGTCCGCGTTCGACAGCTGATGAATTAATGCACAGCACAGCACACGCACAATTTATTAGTTATATTAAATCAAGCTGCTGTATATTACCTCGGTGAGATCGTTTTGTTTTTATATAAATACTAGATATATGCCCGTGTGTTGCACAGGACCATAATTTTTTTCTGTCCACGTCTATGGCGCCAAAGAGATAATTTTCATGAGCACCTATTGCATAACCAGAGCTGCAAGTATTGCTCCTCGATGGAAACAAGACATAGTTCGTCATGCGTGCCGCATATGAGCCACATAGTAGGATTAGCCTGCGGGGAATAGAGTATTGATGATAGACTGTTTCCCTGTGGCCGTGCCTAGCACCAGGATGGTGTCTACAAGATTACAGTGCTTTTCTTTGTCTTTGATCGCCAATACGTAAACCTTGTGAGAAAATTGGATATTTGCCACCATCGCAAAAATTGTCGTTGCTTTACAAAACTGTCAGTCGTTATTATTGATTTCCCCTCTCGTATTCCTGTCATTGCACCCTTTTTTTCTTATTTTATTTTCTATTTTCCTTATATTTTTCCTTATTTCCTTATTTCCTTTTTTTTCTATACATACGTGACTGGAGTTTGAAAGGTCGCGTGGGGCTCAGGCGTGTTTTTTTCTACGCAAGGACTCGGCGTTTCTTTTTATAGAGGACGGTGTGGCGGGTCGATAAGACCATACTGATGCTTATTTTTTAGGTGTAGATAGATTTTTCTGCTAAAAAAAAAGAGGTGTAGATAGATTTTTACTAAAGTAGGAGTATATATTAGATGCATATAAGAAAAACTATATATCTAGAAATGCTAAAAGCGACATATAATTTGGAAGGTATTAAAAATAAATAGTGTTATGCTTATCGAACCTATTAAAAATAATAAATGCATAACAGTAGGTTTAAATATATTTTTTCTATACCGCTTGTTTTACATTTTTTTTTGCGAACCGGCTTGTTTTACGTGTTGACTAGGAAAAATAGTGCATGGGTGTGTTTGGATGCACACAACTAAAATTTAGCTAGCTAAAATTTCAAAGCTAAACTTAAGCCAGCTAAAGGTTCTTCGAGCAAAAAAAAAACTTTAGCTGGAGATGTTTGATCATCCAGCTAATAGACTCCGTTAAGCTTTAGCTAGGTTGAAGTAGCTAAACTCGGCTAAATTTTAGCTGCTCTTTTAGCTGGGCCGTTTAGATCTCTAGCAACTAAATTTAGCCAGTTAAAATTTAGTTGGTGAATCCATACATTCCCTATATTTAGTAGAAACTAGCCTAGTGTAACAAAGTGCATCAGCAAGGACTTGACACATGTCTACTAGCTTTAAGAATGCTTTAATAATGATGATGATGATGATGCTGCGATGCGCGGCTGGAAGGGGAGGCGAGAATTTTTTTTGGAGGCGCCGGCCATTTCGTCTTTGTTCTGTCGTCTGAAGGTTAACGTACTCCGATCCACAAGTCCACAGTTGCTCGAGTGCGTGACAGGTACATGCCTCCTACCATTTCCACCACGCATTACTACTATTGAGCTAGCAAATGTAATGGGCGTCATCTTTTTTTTTTTTTTTTGCGAAAGAATGGGCGTCATCTTTAATGGATGCTTTTGCTTTCCATCAACAACCACTACTCTTAACTAACCATCGACCACTCATGAGCCATAATTAAGCACTAAGGCGCAGCGATGCACTTGTAGTTTTCGAGCTACAAAAGCTAAGATGAAATATGATACATGACATGTCGACATACAATCCGTTACATCCATCTTGCTGGGTGGGCAGGTGAGGCTTTTTTTTTAGAACACGACTTCACGTGTATTTCATTAAGAAGAGGGTAACACATTACAACCAGAGGTCATCCATAGCAGGTGAGGCCATGATATATCAAATTGAAGATCAAGTGATGGCTTTCTTTTCCTAATAAAAGCGACTTTGGTTTCTAAGAAAAATACTATACGCTGTCATTTATCCATCCTCCTTACACTTTTTCTCCTAAAAAAATAAACAGGAAGCTAGTGAAGCCAGAAAAAAATAGCTTCTCTAGCTATGGCTACTCTGAATACCATGGCATAGAGCCAGAGCTGAAAGAAACCATTCTAAACAAAACCTAAATATCTAGCAAAATTCTCTAACCATATAAATGTTGTATGTATGTATTTATGTATGTATGTATGTATGTATGTATGTATGAAGAAAAAATAGACTAAGGTCGAGAAGGTCTAGTCCAATGCTTTGAGAGAACGAAATGAAAAGGATGTCAAGCATTTCTCGTTAGGACCGCGTGTGTATAGGAAACTTCTAAAAGGTGGGCATATGGATAGGCCTTTTGGGTTGTCACAAAAAAAACGAAATAAAAAAACAACTGGGTAGGTTTTTTGCAACCACTCTTTTCTTTCCATGCGTTGTAGCTAGGGTACTTTCTGGTAACCAACTTGTGTAGGCACGGCACACGCCTCGTGCCATGGCCAAAGTCTATGGCTGATGATGGTCAATTCATTCATGGGCAGACCGAAAGGAAGAAAGACGAGCAAGTGACCCGGTGTGCACATCTATATCAACACGCTACTGTGTATACATTTATTTCTTTATTGGGGAATTCAGAAATTTGTGTATGGAAGAAGACTTTATTTTTTGATTTTTTTAAAAAAAATTGCATTAATAGTTTTTCTAAGGAGTGGGCCCTCCAAATTCCACATAAAACCTTAGACTATAAACTCCCTCCGTTCCAAATTATAAGTCGCTTTGACTTTTTTGGTTCATCCATTTTGCCATGTATTTGAACATAATATTATATCTAGATGCATAGTAAAATAGATGTATAAAAAGTTAAAACGACTTATAATTTGGAACGGAGGGAGTATGCATGAAGAAAGAAATTGACATCGAGGAGCAAATAAGTGGTTAATTCCTGAACTTTTGCTTGTTTGACATCAAGTACATAAGCATCTAGAGAGATATCAATGGAATTTGGGGTATACGGTGGTGGAGACAAGAAGCAACTTACGTAGAAGGCGACGACGACACCGGCGGTGTCATCGTCGGGCAGCTTGATGGAAGCACTGAAGAATCCATGGTGGTAAGCCGACTTGGATACGAACCCGGAGCCTGGAGGACGATGAATGGTTTATATGCTTATTATGCATAATACGTAGTAGTGATCAAGAAGAAGAAATTTAAAGGACGGAGAAGAGGAAGAAGAAACAAATTAGTTGAAGAGACGCACTAGCTACCTAGCTGCAGAGAGATTAATCAATAGCATCATTCATTCATTCTTACCGGTTTGGCGGTCAAGTTTGAGGCGGACGGAGCGGCCGCCGGGCGACGGCACGAGGTTGCCCCCGCCGAACAGCGGCATGTAGCCGGCCTGGAACGTCACCGGCGACGTGTCCAGCGACGCGGCGGCGAGAACCGCCGCCCAGCTGAGCATCAGGACGGCGAGAGCAGCCCTTGATGATGATGCCATGGCTGCTAGCTAGCTACCGTATCACTACTAGTACACACGCCCTATATATGCTCAAGCCCGGCCCCTGATGACAGGTTGCAAAGATATAGTACGTAATTGGCTAGGCAAGCAAGCAACCTCTGAGTCTCTCACGTCCGTCATCGAGAGTCTCTGATGACTTGCTCCGTTCCTTGCTCTCTTTCTAGGAGCTACACCGTACCGGCCGGCCTATTGGTGTCGTACTCGTACCGGTACCACGTTAGAGTGGAGAAAAAAGTGACGATGCAGCTTCGTTTAAGTTTCGCCTCCCTTCAATTGTTCGTATTTTTTCTTGCTAGCTCTTTATTCCTTCTGAATTCTGATATGTACGCGCATGCTACCTTATTGGGGGATAACGAGGGGAAAATGGATTCTGTGGATGGAATGAAGGGGGCTGCTGGGATCATCTGGGACAGCCGCAATCCACTCGATGCAGAATTCCCATCGAAAACGAAAAAACAATTCGGCCCAAATTTTGACAGCTAAAAGCATATGAAAAATTTTGATATGAATGTAATTCATACTCCATGTACATTTCGTGTGTGCGCGCGCGTCTCATACAATTTTCATGCCCCAGACACGTTCTCACCCGAGAGAACACCGAGCGCGACGGAGCCGTTACGTCCCCCGATGGCGACGAACCGCTCCTCCCCCTCCCAAAACTAAAAACCAAAATCCCCGGATTGCCAACACAAATCCCCAAAATCCGTTGCAGCTGCTTGTAGATCCGAGTGTGCCATCCTCCGATGTACCGTTCCATGGGTTTTGTGCCTCCTTTGTCTCAGCGACGAAGGTGTCGGGCGCCTCCTCTGTTCCGGCGCCTCAGGTGGAGCCGCCCTCCGCTTTTGAAGGTTCCGTTGGGGATGCCTCCCCTATGCTCGGAGCATATTAAATTGCATACACCGACCAGTTCAACCCAAAAGCTTAAGCTGATGTAGAGAGGTGGGCAATTCACTTATATTCCAACACTCCCCCTCGCGTGAAGGCTCCCTCAGGCCTCAGACGTGGAATAGGAGCGAGCTACAATTATTTTATTTAATTGTGCTAACCAGGATTCGAACTCGAGACCTCTGGCTCTGATACAATATTAAGTTGCATGCACCGACCAGTCCAACCCAAAAACTTAAACTGATGGAGAGAGGTGGGCAATTCACTTATATTCCAACACCCCTCCCCCCACCCCCTCATGTGGAGGCTCCCTCAGGCCTCAGATGTGGAATAGGAGCGAGCTACAATTATTTTATTTAATTGCGCTAACCATGCACCGACCAGTTCAACCAAAAGCTTAAGCTGATGGGGAGAGGTGGGTAATTCACTTATTTTTCCAACAGAGCAAATGGTCGCTGGTTGCTGCTGGGTGTTCCCTCGTCGCCGGTGATGGGGTCGCCCTCGTGGAGGTCTCTCTCGCCGCCCCTGCCTCCGTTGGCGGTGGCTGCTCAGGCCAAGTTCGTCATCCAGTCGAGTGGCCTCAACCCCAATGCGGAGCCGTTTGTTGGCTCGCCGTCCTCTGCGCACTCTGGTGGCAGGTTGTGCTTCTCCGACTCGAAGGCCTCTTCTGGTAAGTCGGATGCGCCGTTGCCGCCGGCGCCCTTATGGAGGCATCGTCGTCGTTGCTGTCGTGCACCAAATCTAGCTGGGTTCGTGGCTGCAGCTCAAGGGGCCGTGTGGTGGCCCCTGCCCCGGCGCATGGTAGGCTCGCCTCCATCATCGTGCACCCCGCTCGCTTGTCTACGGAGCCAGATGTGGATGGGTTCCACCTGGTCGAGGGCCGACGGCATTGGAGGCACGTGGCACCGCCGCGCACGTCCCGTCCCGCTGAACTTGGTAGGATTGTGCTTCAACTGCCTCTGCAGTGACCACGTGAACGCCAATTGCACATTCCCGCGCGAGGTGTCTAACCTGTAAGCAGGAGGGCCACCGCGCGCGTGACTGCGTGTAGCCTACTCTCCGGTTGGAAGGTAAGAGAGGTCGCTCTCCTTCGCGCCTCGCGGCCATCACCGGGGGGCGCCTTGGCGTAGGTCTGTTGCGCCGCACCGGGGCTCTTCGCCAGCGGATGCCGTCTCTACGCACTCGTTGGCCATGGGACGGGCTCCAACAGTGCCTGCGCCAAGCCCAGTGCAACCGGCGGGTCCGCCGGCTTTGGGGGTTGGCGCTCAGCCTGCTGAGCAAACTGCGGTGTTGAGCATCGTCCCTCCGGCGGCGCCGGCTGCCACTACTCCGCCTGTGTCGCGCATGTCTGCGCCGTTGACGGGGCTGACGGGGCTTTGTGAGTCGGCTCTACGGGCAGCGGGGGTTGCCCTTTCTCTGTCACCGGTGGTGCTCATCAGGGCCACAAAGGCCAGTGTCATGGAAGATGGCGGAGGCTCGTCGCGGCCGCGGACGTTGCGGTTCGATGGTAGCGGCGGCGGCGGCGGTTCCGGTGGGCCGTCCTTAGGGCCCGCTTCCCAGTCTCCCAATTCGAGGCAGTCTGTTCTGATCGGGCATGTGACTTGTCAGGTTGAGTCACCGCGCCATGCCATACCCTATCGCAGCTGTTGCAGTTGGATTGCTGCCTCGCCCGTGACGCATGTCAAGGAGTCCATGGTGGCCCAGGTTGACTTCGTTGCTTGGGGCCCGCGCTCACCCTCTCCTCTCAAGCATGCTTCGGCGGACCCAATGCTGGATGAAGCTGCGCTCTGCACGCCGCTTGTTCCTGCAAATCCGAATTTGCTGCAGGTCGCCAGCGGTGAGGTTCCAGCCCGGTCTGCTCTCCCTCCGGGGACAGATCTGGATTTGTCACCACGCTACATCTCGGCCGTGCTCCCGGGCGCTCCGCCGCCCCTTGCATCGCCGCGGGCCGTCGCTCAAAGTCTCTAGTCGCAGCTTTTCTTGTCTATCCTGGCTCCTATCCTTGCGGAGCCACCACATCTTCGTGCTCCCAGGAGACAGCAGACGGCGGACAGCATGCTCTCCCCACCTCGTCGCAGTGGCAGGCTCGCGGCCAAGAGCAGGCACCAGGCTTCCAACCCGGTTGTACAGGCGCAGAAGGTGATGATGACGAAGTGGGGAATTCGTGAACAGCTGCAGCAGCACTTGGCCGACGATAATGCCGAGTTCGATAAGTACATGGCGTTCTTTGGTGGTCCGCTCTCGGCGTCTAAGCGCGAGGCAATTAGGACGCTCTTCCCTGCGGGCTCGGCAATCGACAACATCCAGTGGGTCGAGGGGGTGGATCTTGAGGTGTGATCGCCACTGCTACTCTCTACAAGGTCGCTCTTTGTTTTTCAGGAGTTCATGCTAGTCGGCTGGTTGCATTGGAAGGAGCGGAGCAAAAGGACCTTCAGAAGTATGAGCTGTAATGCGCGCAACTCGCTGCTCTTCCTGCCCACCTGCTGTCGCCGCTACCGATTGTGTTTTAGTCGTCTTAGCGGTTGGGGCTCTGCCCTCCGTGTCTGTTTTGTTTTCGGTTTTCTTATTTTTCCCTGCTCTGATCCTAGGTAACCTTTGGTTGCCTCGTGTCGGTACCAACAGTATGGGGGTACCCACAACCAACGGTAAAAAGAACGAAACGATTAAACCACAGCCAAAGGCAGTACACCTCGACCACGTACAGGGTCCGCCTCGTACGAGGCCGGCTCGACGGAGCGTCTCGACCGCGCTCCCACTCCGACTCGTACGAGGCGCCCCCGACGGGAGCGCCTCGACCGTGCCCCGTCCTGTACGAGGCCCGTACGATATGGCACCTCGGCTGCGCTCCGACTCGCACGAGGCTCGTTCGACCACCGGTAAAACTCCGACTCGCACGACCCCGGGTCGAAGCGCTCGACCTACTCTATTCACCTACTCTGAGACAAAAGTCAGAGCATTCAATGCAATTACCTACTACCACCTACCGACATGGCTACAACAGTAACCGACGTGGGAGCAATACCGGTGTCAGGTCTCACTTTTTACCGCCCATCCCGGGATGGGAGGTGAAAACCTGTCACTATGCACACCATACCGCACACTGTTCTGCCATCGATCACCCTCGAGGAAGGATACGACAAGGTCCGTATTCCACGATCTCGGAGATTCGGCCTTATCCGTCCGACCTCAACCCAACCTCGACCTAGCCTCAACGCCCACCGCCGAAAAGGTCAACATGACACAGGACTCAGGGTCATTTCACCGTCTCGTCCCCGACGTCATCACGGTGTCCAGGGATGGCCGGCCATTCCTGGAGCACGCCACTACAGCCACCTCTACAGGGATCGACAAAACTTCACCGCAAGGTCCCCCGGTGTCCTGGCCTCCTCTTACCCTATAAAAGGGTAGGCCCGGGCTCTACAAAGGGGAGGGGGAAAACGAAGAACAGAGCAAGACAGAAACCCAGCACCCAACTCAGAGATCGACATCTCAAGCAATCACCCGTGTACTCTTTTTTCTCTTCTTGAGACTTGGGCTCGGTGCCCTCTCTCGCCAGCTTGTAACCCCTACGCAAGCACCTTGGTGCAAGGAAATACAAAACTCTCTCCCCCCGCTGGACGTAGGGCCTTCTTTGCCCGAACCAGGATAAACCCCCGTCTATTCTCCTTGCATCACCATCCAGGTTAGGGACACGCGGCATTCACTCGTCGGCTTAGGACCCCCCCGGGACCGAACACCGACAGTTGGCACGCCAGGTAGGGGGCGCTGCGTGTTGACATCATTTTCCCACCATTTTCCTGGATGGCTGACCCCGAACGCCCTTTCCCGTTGGCTACGGTGATCTGGTTTGGGAGTTTGGAGTTCATGTCACTTGGCCACGGCTACGACATGGTCCTCCTCCCACCCAGGCACCCGACCGACGAGGATTACGAGCTCTCCCAGCCTGGGGGAGCACTGCGCCGGCATCGTCGCTCTCAGGCGTGAGCCGCCAGGCGGCGACGGGCTCGGCGCGACCGCCGTCATCACCTCACGGAGGGCGGTGGGACCCCCCGATCCAGCGCCTCTCAGCCAGACGCCAACCCATATTTCCTCTTTGAGGGTCTGTGTAGGATGAGCTTGGCTGAGGGTAAGATGCCGACGGAGGGTTCCGCCGCTCCCCCGTCCGGTGTGACACCACCGCTACCCGGTCCGACCACTCCGGCGCGAAGAACGACGTCTTCATCGCCATTCCCGTTTGGGCTAGTTTCGGTTGCCCGGGCATACGCTTCCTCTGTAAGCACTAGTATGAGCGCTTACGAGGAACTCTCCGGGCACCATCTATGCTCCACTCTGGACCTTGTTGCATCCATGCCGGCTTCTGAGTATCTGGACTCTACGGAGACCCCGGAAACAAAGCCCCGTGTGACTGCTCCTCGACGTTACAACCCTAGAGATGACTGGCAACGGCCTCACATTCCCCCGTCATACTACTACTTTGGCGCTCCTGACTCTGACTCTGCCGATGACACCTACGATCCGACTCGTGAGTGCTTCAACATCGATGGGGCAACCACGTCGGATTCGGAGGATGAGACATCAGTTGAAGGAAGGAACACGCCACCTCATGTCGACCTCCCTGCTGAGCGAAATGAAGCTCAATTCCTTGCGAATCAAGGAATGCAGCTCGAGCAGATTCGCGAGTTGTAGGACAAGCTCGACGAGGAACGGGAAAATCTACGCCTACTCCAACAAACCCTCGAACATGAGCGTGTGGCACACGCACATGGCGGGAGAGCTCGTGAGAGAGCTCGCGACGTCAATCGCCGCATTGACGAGGATCGGGCGGTCGACCCCCCGGTTTTCGCTCGAGCCAGCCAGAACGTTGTCGCCGCCGCCATGCTCCTCCGCAATATGCCCGAGCCGTCGAATCCCGACGCCCGTCGAGCTCGAGATGAAATCCGAGAACTCCTCGAGACCGCTGCTATGCAGCAGGCCGAAAGCTCTGCCTCGAGGCGACGTGAGCCTGCCTCGGAGCGGCTCGCTGAGCCCTCCCGACAGGAGAGAGAGGCCTCGGTTCATCCCGAGCCTGCCCGACGGAACCGGGCGGCTCCTGCCCCTGCGCCCATCGCCGATGACCGCGAACCTCGAGACACCCGTGGCAACATCGTCGAGCGCCGCACGCGCAAACACGGTGACGGTGTGGCTCGAGGCTACCACGTGCACAGAGGCGGGCGCTACGACAGCTCAGAAGATTGTAGCCCTTCACCCGAGCCTCCGGGCCCTCGGGTCTTCAGTAAGGCTATCCGCGAGACAATACTCCCGGCTCGTTTTCGCCCTCCCATGACTCTCACCAAGTACAACGGCGAGACCAAACCCAAACTTTGGCTCGCCGATTTTCGCTTGGCGTGCCAGCTGGGTGGGGCCACCGACGACCGGGTCATCATCCGACAACTCCCCCTGTTCCTCTCCGACACCGCTCGGGCCTGGCTCGAGGATCTTCCACCTCGGCAGATCCATGACTGGGACGATCTCATGAGGGTGTTCGAGGGGAATTTCAAGGGGACCTACGTGCGCCCCGGCAACTCGTGGGACCTCTGAAGCTGCAAGCAGAAGCCGGGTGAATTCCTCCGGGATTACATCCGGTGTTTCTCCAGGCAATGCACCGAGCTCCCCAACGTCACCGACTCCGACGTGATCATGGCCTTCCTCTCTGGAACCACCTGTAAAGAGTTGGTCCGAGAGTTGGGCCGTAACACCCCACTCACTGTCAACGGATTGATGGACATCATCATCAACTTTGCCGCCGGCGAGGAGGCAGTTGGCGCTATCTTTGGCGGTGACCAGGACAAAGGGAAGCAGAAGGTCAACGATCCCGCGGGCTCCAGTCGGGGCTCTAAGAGAAACAACCGAAAGAAGAAGAAGAACCAGCAGGGCAAGCTCGAGGCCCCGGCCGATGAGCTTGTCGCTGCCACTGAACGCAAGAAACCTCGAGGGCCCCCCGGCGGGGGCATCTTTGACAAATGCTCAAAGAGCTGTGTCCCTACCACAAGGGGCCCACAAACCATAACCTCGAGGACTGTCACATGCTCCGTAGGTACTTTGAAGGCACAGGCGTCGAGAAGGACGACAAGGAGGAAGATCCCAAGGGCGACGACAAGGATGGGAGGTTCCCCGAGATCCACGACTGCTTCATGATCTACGGAGGACCCTCGACCCGCCTCTCGACGTGCCAGCGCAAACGAGAGTGGCGTGAGGTTTTCTCCGTACAGCCGGCAATCCCCCACTTCCTTGACTGGTCCGAGATAGCCATCACTTTCGACCGTGATGACCATCCCGACTACGTCCCCAATCCGGGAGTCTACCCGCTTGTTGTTGATCCCATCATCGCCAACACACGCCTCACCAAGGTACTCATGGACGGTGGCAGCAGCCTCAACATCATTTACGCTCAGACCCTCGACCTCCTGGGGATCGAGAGGACGCGCCTCCAACCCAGCGTCGGGGGCTTCCACGAAGTCATGCCAGGGAAGCGGGCAGAACCTGTCGGACGGGTCGACCTACCTGTCTGCTTTGGCACTCCTTCCAACTTCAGAAAGGAGACCCTCACTTTCGAAGTGGTTGGATTCCGTGGAACGTAGCATGCCATCCTTAGGCGCCCATGCTATGCCAAGTTCATGGCGGTCCCGAACTACACCTACCTCAAGCTCAAGATGCCAGGCCCAAACGGTGTCATAACCGTCGGGCCCTCCTACGAACACGCTTACGAGTGCGACGTCGAGTGTGTCGAGCACGGAGAAGCCGTCTTGGAGTCGGCAACCTTGGCGGCGGACCTCGACGGTCTGGCCAACGAGATCCCCGACCCCAAGCGCCATGCCAGCAGCTTCGAGCCCACGGAGGACGTCAAGCTCATGCCTCTCGACCCTGCCAATCCAAAGGGAAAGGCGTTGAGCATCAGCGCCACCCTCGATCCAAAATAGGAAGCAGTGCTTGTCGACTTTCTCCACGCAAACGTTGACATCTTTGCGTGGAGTCCCTCCGATATGCCGGGCATACCTAGGGAAGTCGCCGAGCACGCCTTGGAGATCCGAGCCGGCTCCAAACCGGTGAAGCAACGCTTGCGCCGCTTCGATGAGGAGAAGCGCAAGGTCATCGGTGAGGAGATACACAAACTGCTGGAGGCCAGATTCATCAAGGAGGTTCACCATCCCGAGTGGCTAGCTAATCCTGTATTAGTTAAGAAAAAGGGTGGGAAATGGAGGATGTGTGTAGACTACACTAGTTTAAATAAGGCATGTCCAAAAGTTCCCTTTCCTTTGCCACGTATTGATCAAATCATTGATTCCACTGCGGGGTGTGAAACTCTTTCATTCTTATATGCATATTTCGGCTACCACCAGATCAAAATGAAGGAGTCCGACCAGCTCGTGACTTCGTTCATTACCCCATTCGGCATGTACTGCTATGTTACTATGCCCTTCGGTCTCTGGAACGCAGGGGCTACGTACCAGCGATGCATGCAACATGTTTTTGGGGAACACATCGGACCGACCGTCAAGGCTTATGTCGATGACATCGTTGTCAAAACCAAACAAGCCGATGATTTGGTAAACGACCTTGACGTTGCGTTCAAATGCCTCCGGGCAAAGAACATCAAGCTCAATCCTGAGAAATGCATTTTTGGCATTCCTTGAGGTATGCTTTTGGGGTTCATCGTGTCTAGGCATGGTCCTACAAGGCCTGAAACCCAGAATCTTTGACAGGCTAAACAAACATGACAAGAGATGGGCTGCCGAGCTTCCCTCGATCCTGTGGAGCCTAAGAACAACGCCGAGTCGAGCCACGGGGTTCACTCCGTTCTTCTTAGTCTACGGGTCTGAGGCTGTGCTCCCAACTGATATAGAATACGGATCCCCGAGGTTGAAGGCCTACAATGAAAAAAATAACGATGCCACAAGAGAGGACGCCCTCGACCAGCTCGAGGAAGCCCGAGATGTGGCTCTGTTACATTCTGCCAGGTACCAGCAAAGTCTTCGATGCTACCACGATAGACACGTCCGTAGGCGCGACCTCAACGTCGGTGACCTGGTGCTACGTCGAAGCCAGAACACCAAGGGACGGCACAAGCTCACACCTCCGTAGGAAGGGCCATACATCATCGCAGAAGTGCTAAAGCCCGGCACCTACAAGCTATCGAACGAGAAGGGCGAAATCTTCACCAACGCTTGGAACGTTGAACAGCTACGTCGCTTTTTTCCTTAAAGCCTCGAGGCTCTGTAATTTCTTTTTAATCTCAATTAAGAATACAACAACGTTCAAAGCTTTGTTTTCATAACAACCAGGTAGGATCGACTCTGTTTTCTCAGACTCGAGCCTCCCTCAGGGGCTGCAAGGGGGGAACCCCCTATCCCTGAAAAAATTCGTATCCTTTTTCAAAAAACAGAACTGTCACCTAAGTCGACAACGCCGCGGAAGTACCCTAAGGCTCAAAGGGCCAATGAGCCGTGAGATCACCTACGCCTCTGAGGCTACGATACCTCCACTCACCCCTCACGCCTAGGGGTGTGACCGCGTGCTAAGTAGACCTAGTAACGGTTCGTAACTTTGAAAAAGAGTACATCCCCGGTCGCTTCGAATCAAGTTCTTACACGATCCGCAAGGCCGCAAGAGCACCCTGAAGCTCGAGGGCAGTCGAGCCGCGAGATCACTTACGCCTCCGAGGCTACGGTACCTCCACTCGCTCCCTTACGCCAAAGGGCGCGACCGCGTGCTAAGTAAATCATGCAAGAATGTGATTCAAGCGATAAAGGGAAGAAAAAACTCGAAACGAAACTTAACAATCGGTACAAGTTTACATTTTGAGCGTTTCAAGGCCTTTGAGGCCGCCACAACCAAAGTTTTAAACACTAACTTGTTACATGGTCCTATGCGCCCAGATTTGGCTCACAGGCCCTCGTCGTCAGCAGGCGGAACCATCTCAACCTCGAATAGCTTGGCCAGACGACTTCTAGGCTCCTCGGCGGCTCCGATCAGGCCCAGGCAGGCGTCCTCATTCTCCTCATCCGTTTGATCCAGATCAGTGATGAAGCCATCAGCAACGAGCTCCAGGTCATACATGAACCCGGACCGAACGACGGCCAGTGCCCTCTTCACGCCGTGGTGAAGGCTGCCTCGTATCCTCTCCCGGACGAGGCGGCCTAGTGCCACCATCCGGCGGACAAAGGAGTTCCCCGGGGTGTCCTCCTCAGTATTGGCATCGGGCTCGACCCCCAGGCTGTCACACACGGAGGAAATCGCACCCTAGAGCAACTGAGTCCACTGGGCCTCGGCCTCGAAGAGGCTCTGGAAGGAGTTGGCCGCCGCCTGAGCTACTCGCTGTTCCTTCTCCAACTCTGGAACACAAGCACCAAGTTAGCGCAAGTCCGGGACCTCGACACCAAGGCTGTTGTATAACCAAAAAGCTTACCCTCAGAGTGGGTCTGCCAGCCCACGACCTCGTCACGGAGTCCCCCGCACGTCTTCTCAAGCGCTTGGAGAGCACCATCCCTGTCACGAATGGCCGCCCTCAACGTCTTGATCTCTTGGCGGGCGTTCGAGAGAGCCTCGTCCTTCTCCTGGACGGCTCCACTCAGCGTCGTGGCCTCGTTCTTCAAGGCCTCGAAGCGAGCGGTCGCCTGCCTGATCTGAACGTTGAGGGCGTCGCGTTGCTTGCCGACAAGGGCGACGTCCTCCTCAAGCTTTTTCACGCGTGCCGACAACGGCACGAGATCCTCGCGGGCTTGGGCAGCCTCCTCCCAGGCCCTTGTCGCATCTCCACGCGCCACGACCTCGGCCGCCCAGGCCTGCACCGCCTCTTCCTTGACTGCCGCGTAGGCGACGCGAAGCTCGGCCACCTCGGCGCTCTGACGGGAAAGCCGCTGGTTGGCCTCCTCGACCAGAGCCTGTTGCCGGGCAAGCGCCGCCCACACGCCGCTCTCATTACAGATGAAGAGCGACTTGCGGCGGGAGCGCTCCTTAAGCTCCTGACCATGGTTCAAAAATCTGAGAAGTTAGAACCAAAGACATGGGACAAAAAGATAGCGAAAAACCATCAAACTGAACTTACCTCGATGGCGTCTAGCATGCCTCGCGACACGGCCTCCGTCGCCACACTAAGTGATCGTTCCGTGTGCCGCCGGATACCCTCGAGGTACTGCCAGTGGTGCACCTCATCTCCATCGTTGAGCGTGAAGACCGGCTCCGCGCCAGGGTTGGATGCGTCCCCGAACTCGAGGGGCGACCCCCCCAGCGCGGCAACTCCTCCTACGCACGTACGAGGGCTAGCCCGGCAAGGTCCGGCCATGCGGTCTGCGCCTCAGCCAGGTCACCCTCCGGCGCTGCAGAGGGACCGACCTGATCCGCAGCTGCGTCTCCCTCGACCGCCATGAAGACTCCGGCCTGGTCCGCGGCCTCGACCTCCTCGACGCCGATTACCTGTTTCCCCTTGTCGACGGGGGAATCGTCAAGGGTGAGGTCGACCACCGCCGGGGTCGACCCTTGCGCCAGGGCTGGCGCCTCGGTCACCGGCACCACCGCCGTCACCACGGGCAGGGGCGCGACCGCCCCACCCTCCACCTCGACCGCCAGCTCCACCGGCCGGTCCTGCTGCGGCTGCGGCTCCCCCGGCTGCGCCGCCTCCTGTCCCGCCTCCGGCGGGACCTCCATTGCCACCTCCTCGACATCCGCCCGCCCCGCGTCGCGGGCGGATGCCTCGACCCCTGCGGCCTCGACAGAGGCCTGGGCGGTCGACGTCGACCCCGGCTCCCCCCCCGCCCGTGCTGGGCGCCACCGCTTCTGACGGCTCTGACCCTTGCGCGGCAGGGCCAGAACCGGCAGCTTCTTGGGCGCCCGCTTCCGCCTGGGCAGCCGCCTCCCGCTGCTTCAGGCGCTCCGTCACGGCCTGGAGTCTTTCGACCCAGGCGAGGTCATCGGCCGCCGTCCGCGTGATGATAGCAGCGCTAGACCGGAGCACCTTTGCGGGAGTCGAACCCACGAGCTCCAGCTTGCGCTTGTGCCTAAGGAGCAAGTAAGTACGTAAGGATAAGAATCAAGACCGCTTAAAATAAAAAGCGGGGCAGAAGAGTTTACCCGGAAATGGGAAGCAGGGGCCTCGACTCTGGCAGGCCGGGGACTCTCGACGTCGCCTGCGGCGGCCTTGCTGCCGGGTCTCCTGCAGACCGGGCGCTCCTTGGGGCCCTAGTTGGCGGGGCGCCCTGGGCCTTCTGCGCCACCAAGGCTAGCTGGCCTCGGGTCCTCACACCCGTCGGTGGCGCCCTAGATGATGACGCTGGCGGCGCTGTCCCTACCACCGGCTGAACCCACGGGACTTGGGCTCGCGGGGGCAATGCCGTAGACCCCTCTTGCGGGGCCCCTGACGAGGCGACCCCTCTCACTGACGGGCCTGCACCGGCCCCCACCTCTTTCGGCTCCTCCACCACCTCGACTGACACCGAGGCCGACCCTGACGCCTGGGAGGTCGACCCCCCAATGGGCTCCAAGAACGGGCGCACATCAGGGAGGTCTGCCAGGCCGGTCGCGGCGTCATACTACGACAGGGCATCGTCGTCCCCGTCGCTGTCGTTGTCGTCCTCCTCCCCCGAGACCGTCTCGGAGGGAGACTCCGCGAGGGGAAGCCCGTCGAGGCTCTGCTGGCGCCGAAGTTTCTTCAGCGCCTCCTTCTCCTTGGCCTTGCGAATCTGCCGCTTCTTGGCAGTTTCCTTTGCCTGCTCCTTCTGGGACGCCTGCTGGCGTCGCACCTCCCGGGCAGGCTGGTCCTCTGGGAGCGGCGGCCGCGTCTCCCTCACCACTAACAAATCCTATGCATCGACCTCGACTAAATCAAAAGAATCCGAAAGCAGACGAAGTAAATAAATATACTGGCGATAGCACCTACCAGAGGCTTGAACCCCTGGGTGGGCCGCATCGGCATTTTGTCGACGTCCTCCGGCTTGAAGTTCCCCACCATCCGGCACGCACGCCGGAGGACCTCCTCGAGGGTGAGGGACTCGTGCGACATCCTGCTCCCCTCCAACGACGCTTCCGGCGTCATCTGGTCGAGCCGGAGTCGACGCTGTGACAACAGCATCACCCTCCGGCGATGGAATGCCGTGGCCACCGCTGCCGCCGTCAACCCTCGCAGGCGAAGCTGTTGCAACGTGGCCAGCAGCGGGTCCAGCCGCGGCTTCTCGGCCTCCACGACGCCGTACGCCCAGTTCTCCTCTCGAGCCACCAGCACCCGGCCGGTATACCTCGGCAGCTGACTCTCGTCATTGTGGAGGTAAAACTAGCCGTTGTGCCAGCCGCTGTTCGAGGAGATCAGCTGCGCTGGGATGTACTGGTCGCTGCGACCAGACCTAATCTGCAGCACACAACTCCCCGCACGCACCGCACGCCGCGTCCCTCGCTCCCCCGCCTTCTTGGCGAAGAGCTCCGCCCTGAAGAGATGGAGCCACAGATTCCATTGTGGCTCCATCCCCAGGTAGCCCTCACAGACCGCCGTGAAGATGGCGGCCTGCGCGACGGCGTTGGGGGCGAGGTGGTGCAGCTCCACCTTGTAGTAGTGGAGAAGCGCACGCATAAAGGCGGTCGCCGGCACGCCGAACCCCCGTTCGTGGAAGCAGATGAAGCTAACCACGTATCCTTCAGGGGGTGCCGGCTCCCGGTGGTTGGACGGCGGCGCAATCCACTCCGGCCACGACCGGCTCGTCTTCGGCCGCAGCAATCCATCGTCGACCAACTCCTCCAGCCTCCTCTCCGTCACCGAGGAGGCGACCCAACCATCGGTGGGGAGAAGCTGACCCTTGCCCGCCATTGACGCCGGGAAGCTACGCGGACAAAGGGAAGGCGACGGCGGCGGCGCAGGGTGGAAGGCGAAAGGGGGCGGAGAAAACGATCTAGGGCGAAGAAGGCGAGAATGCGAATGGCCTATGGATGAAAACGGACTCCCAGGCCTTGCTCTTATAGCCCCGATGGAAGCCCAACGGGCGCGCGAAAAGGTAGGAGCAGTTTTTGCATTTAATGCCCTCACCTAACCGTTTCCTCGAAACTCGCAGATATGGGCACGTGGCCGCTATTCACGCCGTAACCGTCACACCACGCCGCCCACTACCGCGCCGATCTCGCTTCCCCTCCTAAAAAGGGGCGCCCAAAAACGGGCGGGGGAAGGATCCGCGGATGGATATTCCCAGATACCTGGGAAACGGGCTCCGAGCCCGGTATGAGTCTCGAGGGAGCGGAAGCTGGCCCTCGACCAGGGTTCGACAGCTGCCCTCGAGCGACAGAGTTAGGGACGACCAAGGGTGCGCCCATACATGGCCAGGGCTCGAGCCACGCTCTCGAGGCACCCCAGGACGTATTCGAGGCTAAAAGAGAAGGTCGACGGAGGAATCCCCACGGAGAGAGGCATCGAGCCCTAGAATCCTATCGAAAGGAATCGAGATCCACACGACTACTCTTTGGCATTCTTGAGAGCGCCTCTAGGCCACTAGCCGACTCCTATCGAATGGAGCACGGGCTCACACTCGAATTCCCCCGTTAGTACCTCCCCGGAGACCGTCGAAACTCGCCCAAACGAGGGTAGTACGACGTTCCCCACCCCTCCTCCTTTTCTCTAAAAAGGGAGCATGAGGGTCGAACGATAAAAGACGGTCAAGACTCTGATCGACCTCACGCGCACGAGGCTCGGGGGCTCGACCGCAGAAACCTAAACCTTGAGGGATCGAAAGCTGGCCCTCGACCAGGGTTCGACAGCTGCCCTCGAGTAATAGAGTTAGGGACGACCAAGGGTGCGCCCATACATGGCCAGGGCTCGAGCCACGCTCTTGAGGCACCCTAGGACGTATTCGAGGCTAAAAGAGAAGGTCGACAGAGGAATCCCCCCGGAGGGAGGCATCAAGCCCTCGAGTCCCATCGCAGGGAATCGAGATCCACACGACCACTCCTTGGCATTCTTGAGAGCGCCTCTGGGCCACTAGCCGACTCCTATCGAATAGAGCATGGGCTCACACTCGAATTCCCCCGCTCGTAGCTCGCCAGAGATCGTCGGGACTCGCCCAAACGAGGGTAGTACGGCGTTCCCCACCCCTCCTCCTTTTTCCTGAAAAAAGGAGCGTGAGGGTCGAACGATAAAAAGACGGCCGAGACTCTGATCGACCTCGTGCGTACGAGGCTCAGGGGGCTCGACCGCAATGAACCAAAACCTCGAACGGGAAGACACAGGTCACACTGCAATTCGAGACCATTCCCCAATAGAACCATAAAAGACCTCGGAGGAGTCCAAGTACTCCACCGAGGCCTCGGGGGCTACACCCGGCGGGTGCGCTCGCGCGCCCCCACCAGAAAAAGCCACGACGTTGTGACTCCAGTTCATTTACTAATGAGCCTCTGAGAGAGTGACCACACACTCACCCAAAGGCTCGGGGGCTACTATCGGTACCAATAGTATGGGGGTACCCACAACCAACGATAAAAAAGAACGAAACGATTAAATCACAGCCAAAGGCAGTACACCTCGACCGCGTACAGGGTCCGCCTCGTACGAGGCCGGCTCGACGGAGCGTCTCGACCACGCTCCCACTCTGACTCGTATGAGGCGCCCCCGACGGGAGCGCCTCGACCACGCCCCATCCCGTACGAGGCCCGTACGATATGGCACCTCGGCTACGCTCCGACTCGCACGAGGCTCGTTCGGCCACCGGTAAAACTCCGACTCGCACGACCCCGGGTCGAAGCACTCGACCTACTCTATTCACCTACTCTGAGACAAAAGTCAGAGCATTCAATGTAATTACCTACTACCACCTACCGACATGGCTACAACAGTAACCGACGTGGGAGCAATACCAGTGTCAGGTCTCACTTTTTACCGCCCATCCCGGGATGGGAGGTGAAAACCTATCACTATGCACACCATACCGCACACTGTTCTGCCATCGATCACCCTCGAGGAAGGATACGACAAGGTCTGTATTCCACGATCTCGGAGATTCGGCCTTATCCGTCCGACCTCGACCCAACCTCGACCTAGCCTCAACGCCCACCGCCGGAAAGGTCAACATGACACAGGACTCAGGGTCATTTCACCGTCTCGTCCCCGACGTCATCACGGTGTCCAGGGATGGCCGGTCATTCCTAGAGCACGCCGCTACAGCCACCTCTACAGGGATCGACAAAACTTCACCTCAAGGTCCCCCGGTGTCCTGGCCTCCTCTTACCCTACAAAAGGGCAGGCCCGGCCTCTAAAAGGGGAGGGGAAAAAACGAAGAACAGAGCAAGACAGAAACCCAGCGCCCAACTCAGAGATCGACATCTCAAGCAATCACCCGTGTACTCTTTTTTCTCTCCTTGAGACTTGGGCTCGGTTCCCTCTCTCGCCAGCTTGTAACCCCTACGCAAGCACCTCGGTGCAAGGAAATATAAAACTCTCTCCCCCCGCTGTTCGTAGGGCCTTCTTTGCCCGAACCAGGATAAACCCCCGTGTATTCTCCTTGCATCACCATCCAGGTTAGGGACACGCGACATTCACTCGTCGGCTTAGGACCCCCCGGGACCGAACACCGACACCTCGAGTCGAGTGGTTTGTTGTTTCCTCGGTGTTGTCTACGTCCTCTTAATGAAATACGTACTACATGGCACGTTCGTGAAAAACCTTCTCACCCGAGCAACGTGATCTCAGGCTGACAAAATCGTGTGCCTGGAATTGCTTGCCTATGCCTGGCAGATTCTCAGGACAGCAAACAAACATGACCTAGGTATGTGTATAAATTGTTTATGAGTGAGATGACTGAAAACATCAACACCGATAGGCAAGTTGAATCTATCAAACCGAGTTTGCAAAAGGAAAAAAAACTATATTGGGCCGACCAAGAGGTAATGTTAGACAATTACACATTCAGCTTTGAATAGTTCAAAACTAGAAATCACCGTCCATAACCCTTACTCCTACACTACGAACTACCAATTATAAATATGAATTATGTGCTCTAGTGGACACTCTTTTTTAAGGCCCCTTAGTGAAACTCCCAAGTTTAATTTTGGTAATTGAGTGACAACTTGTAGACTAATGCTTTCATGGGTATGTTTAAGCTAGGGTCCACAAGATGGTGTTGAGCAAGGTGATGGCCATGGAGTGGTGATGGCATGATCATGTGGCACCAAGTGCTCAACATGTGATGAAGATGATGGATGGATGAGAAGGATGAGTGGAAGCCTAAAGGCAAAGGTATAACCTAGTAGGGTTTTGCTTTTACCGGCCATGATGTGTAAAGAAGTGAATGTCCAGGTTTATGATAGATAGCCCTACTATTAATAGGGAAATTCTCAAAGCTACATGCTTGTCTAAGTGCCACTATATGAGGACTAACACTGCATATGTGTTAGATCTAGTAGTGCAATGAGGAAGCAAGTGAAAATCTTTCAAAAACATTTTGAAAATGCTAACTCAGTGCTATTGGTATTCCTATGGGAATCGATTTGGAATTATCACATTTGAAAAAGGTGATAGAGGGGTTTGGTGAAGTATTTTTGTATCCACAATAAAAGTCCAGTGCTCACTAGAGGGCAAGCATCGGAATTTAGGTTGCCCCATTCCCTTCTAGTTCGATTTGTTTCACATACTAAGCTGAGCACCACCGAAAAAGACCGGTGCTTCGAGGCAGAGGGGTACCAGAGCTTAGGGTCTAGCATTATTGCTAGTGGAACTTAATAGAGCATGGCTATTCTTCCAGTGACCACCGGAGAAAATCCCTGGACATGTGGCGACAATCCGTGCGAAGGTTGTTGTGCGAGACTTTTAAAGAGGGTCACCGGAAACTTCGGTGAGGACCACTAGACGATCTGGTGCCCCAAAAATGGTACAACATAAATTGTTTAAAACGCCAGAAAATTTCGATGCTGAGCACCGGAGAAAGGGTTTCACCATTGAGAGCAACGTGTTGCATGGCCTAGAGATGCCACTGAAAAGGCTGGTGGCACTGAAGGATTGATTGTGTAACAATGGCCAGTTTGAACTAACTATTTGAACCTCCGGCGGGTCTCTCTGGTGCCTCACCAAAGTTTTCTGGTGAGCACATCGATAGCCCACTCAAAGAGCATAATGGCTAGTTCTTGAGTGGCTCTATTAATAGAAGGTGTGGTCGGCCTATTTGGTTCTCTTGGCTTTTCCATCCGATATCTACACCAATTGAAACCCTTAAGAACACAATCCACTCATGTAAGCATAATTGAGATTGATTTTCAGTAAGATTAAGAGTGATCTAGTGATTTTTCATTGAGAGTTTGCATCTAGTGGCACTTGGTGGTTGCCGCCACCTAGATGGTTGGAGCAATGGGACTCCATCGAGCACCGCATGGAGATTGTGCGGGGCTCCA
Organism: Saccharum hybrid cultivar R570; assembly: GCA_038087645.1. Taxonomy (NCBI): domain Eukaryota; kingdom Viridiplantae; phylum Streptophyta; class Magnoliopsida; order Poales; family Poaceae; genus Saccharum; species Saccharum hybrid cultivar. Next base: position 29,199,932 of record JAQSUU010000066.1, on the reverse strand, counting down.
GAGAAGGAATTATAAGGGGCTATTGTGCTCATCCTCACCGGCGAAGGCGAAGAGAAACTCTAGTAGATCCGAGGCTGTAGGAATGCCTTGTTTATTAGTTGGCTCATAGGTGGTGCTTACATAGAAGCCTACCTTGAGGGGTAGTTGAGCTTGTGGAGGAGCGACGATCCTTGGACTCACCTCAACAAGGAGTAGGTAGCTGGTAAGCTATCGAACCTTGGGAAAAAATATTGCGATGCCCCTTGTGATTTGCACCTACTATACTTGCTCTTTATTGTTGTTGTTCTTTGGCTTGTGTAGTTCAGTAGAACTAGCTTGTTTGTCTAGTTGTCCTTCCTGCTAGTGTAATCGAGTAGTTGCTTGTTCTAATGTGTAGCCTATTATTAACCTTTCACACTAGAATTGTTTGAGGGTACTCTTGTTAGACTAAACTTGAGTAGTGCTTATTAAGGTCATCTTATTGTCTAACAAGTTTTGTTAGTGTTGTGCCTTATAGATAGAGGAGTTATTTCTCTCAAACATTGGGACGTGCAAAGAGCTTAGCTCGTCTCTTCCTGTTAGCTTAATAGTTTTTGGCTCGTTCTCCCTCAAGCCTACACTTTTTATCAGAGCCTGTAGGTTCACCAAGCGATTGTGGAGAGACATCACTACCTGGATTGCAAACTCTAACCCGCACCTGAGTACCTAGCCAACTAGTGAGACACTAGAGAGCTGGTGGACGGCCAAGTCAAATGTCCAAAGGCCTTCACTCGCTCATCATCCAAGTATGCTAGGATATATTTGGAAGAAAAGAAATGCTTGAGCTTCACGGAGTTGACAAATTTCACGGTGCTACAGAAAATTAAAGACGAGGCGAGATTTTAGATCATGGTGGGAGCAAAGCATCTTTCTAGTTGTGTGTTCCACAATCCTCATTTTTTTATCAGCATTTCTCCTCTCAGTGGTGTTTTTCCCTTGTTTTTGCACCGTAGTGTGTTTGTTTGTGTTTTTGGTGTGGTTATACAGTGACTGTCTAGGCTACTATTCTTTTTAATATAGCAGGCAGCTCTTTCACCGGTTCGTTTAAAAAACATCTAATACTAGCCTAGAAGTAGCCATTAAAGATGTTGATAAGGTCCTAGCCAGAACCTCAGCATCTATACAATTCAACATCGTTGTCCGGGGTACATCATAATCGGCGGGGCAAACTTCTCGATAATTTGAATCTTACACGCCTATCGTCAGCACTATGATTTTTCGTCTTCTATATATAGTTGTTGATCTGTATACATTTTTTTTTCCTCTTGGACGACTGAACGACTCTGCTTGTGTGTGCCACCAGTACCAGCTTATGCTGGGTGCGGTGATAAGTAACTTTCTTTGTCACCGCGAACTAGTCCGTTCTTGATGACGACGATGTCTCACCATCCCTGCTAGCAACAGATATTCAGAAGATCACATGAAAGTGCAGTCGCCAGTTGAGTTGGCTCATGTTTGGGTTTTCCAGAAGCCCACACGTAAGCACGCAACGATAGTATTAATTAATTAATCGATTGTTGCTGATGAAGAAAACAGCGATGAAAAAAAGGGGGTCATGGACGGCGAAGGGAACTGATCGGTTGTCCGCACATTTCTGCTGTCGATTGGTTAGCTAGGGATCGGGGTCGGACCGTATGCCGATGTAATCTTTTTTTTTTCCTCCGCTGACGACGATGACAATGAGCTAGCCCCCGGCGGCGGCTCCCAAACGCTGGTGCTGCGGCAGAGACAGGCCAGACAGACGAGACACGAGACGAGAGGGCTTAGGCTTTGGCATGCATGCCCTTGCCTCGCCGGCAGGCATGTCTGATTTCTCTGTCTGGTTTTGGCTGAGCCTTGGACCGATTACGACGTTTGTTTGCCAACCAAACTGATAGCACAGTGCAGTGCTGCGCATGCAGGCCCTTCATCATGGCGCCGGAATACTCACTTGGCAGTTGGCACGATGCTCTGCTCGTCTGCACAGGTGCACAGCCACTGAGCCACAGAAATTGGGTTCGTTTGTTTCAGTGGTAACCCCTTGGATTATAAAGTATGTTCAGACGAGCTTCCAATGCAAACTATTTGGGCAGCCTGGGAGAATCGAGCGAGCAAGGTCCAGCTAGCAGGAACCACAGGCATCACACAAGTGAATGTGTATGGTGGATAAGATACCCATTACCAGATCTTGCAAGCTGGTTCTAGGCTAGCTAGCTGCTGTTTGTTGAGTCGCTTTTCTTTCTTGGTCCATACCTCTGTGATCCTCTTCAGCTGAGAGTTAAGCAGCGTCCGTAAGTGTAAATATCATCAATCTATCGATATCTGATGAACATAACGACATAGATACATGATGCCGAGAGTTTTGTGGTCACAGCCGGATGGGATGAAACCCCCGCAATCCACGGAAAGGAAAATGGTTGATGGAGAAGGTGCCTGCCTGCCTACATCACCTCCTCAATCCTTTTCTTTGTGTATATATATCCACCTACATACATACATACCCACGCCTTGTTGCTTTATGACATCACTCTCTCTCACACACACACACATTACTGCATTAGTTATTAGAGTATATGATAGATCCTAGGATTAGTAAGGATCAACTGACTGTAATCTCTCCCGGCCAGTAGGAATTATGATTCTCTCCCTCTAGGATTACTTTGGATACAAGCCGCATGTACACTATATAACCGCTAACAAGGCTTAATGAAAATTGGCCCAATAATCACAATATATATACTCCTTTGTTTTAAATTATAAGTTGTTTTAGCTTTTTTAATAGATAATTTTTGCTACACAATTAGATAACATCTATTATGCTTAGATACATAATAAAATTTATATATCTAGGAAGGTCTTTAGAACAACCATAGAGTAGCTATAGAACCAGCACTTTTCATGTGTGTCGTCTACACAACTTTTGCCACCCCACCACCCCTTGAGAAGTTGAGATGATCATGCCTGCCTTCCGGAGGCTGGAACCCATAGTTTCGGGCTTGTATCACTGGCCATTACATGTAACGCCCTGTTTTTTCATCTATCATTTTAAAATGGGGCTTACTAGCGCTCGGACGTCCGAATAGAAGCGCACGTCTCGCAACGCGCCTGCCGCTCAGCCCAGCGCGTGCTCGCCCGTGCGGCCCACGCGGCACACTTGTCCCTGCACACTCGCGGACGTGCGGCCGAACAGCCAGCGGAGCGCATCTCCCTCGACTGACAGCTAGGCCCGCCAGCAGCCAAAACGGATCGGCAGAAAACAGCACTGCTCCAGCGCCCCTACCTCTACGACGGGTCCCACGTCGGGTGGTTGTCTCCCATGAGCTCACTCTGGTTGCCCCCACTCACGAATGCGCATCGGAGTATGCATGCCAGCCCTGCTCGCCGCGCCCTGCTCGCCTTGCTGTTGCTTGCCAGCGCCCTGTTGCTGCTCGTCTGTGCCCTGCTGCGTACCTGCGTCTGCTCACCCTGATGTGCCCCCTTGCACTCGCCCACCCCATGGAGACCGCCTGCGCCTGAGGGACCACCAGCGCCTCATGAAACACTTGCAACATAGAGGACTTGCTGTAACATACGTCTAAAATAGATTAAACATTTGGAACATATGCTTGCAACATATGTATGTAGCCATTGTAACATATGTAACATTCAAATAAAATACTTGCAACATATGTTTGAAAACAATTGAAATATTTGAAACACACACTTGCAACATGCTTCCAAAACACTTGAAAAAACACCTGAAAACACTAGAAAGCCTTTGCAAACATCCGCAATATCCAAATAAAACACATGCAACATATATGTAAAACATATGCAACATCCAGATAAACACACTTGCAACATACGTTCAAAAGCACAGATGGAACATTGGTAATAGACCTTTGCAACGTACATGTACAACTATTGCAACATATGCAACATCCGGATCTACTTTTGCAACATTAATATAAAACACTTGCAACATACCTCTAAAACACTCGAAACATATGTTTGCAACTTTCTCTTTTAGTGCAAATATCTCCTTGCTGCTTCGCAAATGGAGGCTCGTCGGCGCGTGGAGGTCACCGGTGTGCTCGCCGGTGGCGCGGAGCTCGCCGATAACACGGAGCTGGGTGGCGGCGTATAGAGGGTGGGTGTGGGTGCCCTAGGTGTGGGGGTAGCACGAGCGAGCGGTGCGCGTAGAGGGTGGGTGGTTGGCACGTGGAGGTCACCGGTGTGCTCGCCAGCGGGGTTCGGCACAGGCGGCGGTGACGCAGAGGGTGGGTGGGCGCGGCGCGGGTGGCGCATTTCCGCCTCGCATACACCTTCAACCGCAAGAGACATCTCTAGGCTTATGCGAGCCACCTCGAGGTACCTCCTCGTCTTCACGAACAGCTAGGCTTGAAGATCTGGCTGTGTCGCTTGGGGGGAACAAAGCAGTTTAGAGAAAAGGGAAACAGAGCATAGAAACGCAGTGGAAGCAGATAAGAAAGCGATGAGTGGATGTGAATAAGAGACATGGAAATGAGCATGAAGACAAAGTTGTGGTGCACGTCGCCACGTGTTCGTTCGGAGTGAGTCGTTGGTGTCGGACGTCTTGTTTGTAGCATCACTATTTTAAAATTCATTCACTTAAGCTTTGAACCTTTATACTAATCTTGAATAGAAATGTAATTATAGTAAAATGAATTTAATTTTGAATTAGAACTTGCATAAATGTTACACATGCGTGTGCATTTGTTTGTCAACTAGACCTAGTAGGACCTCTAAAACTACATTCAAATTAGAGGTTTATGGAAATTTGAATTGGACAAAAAAAAAAGCCCCCAAAGTTCTCTCAATCAATTTGCAGCCTACAAATTCATCCTTGGCTAAATCTGCGACGACCTTCTTCTTCTCCTCCCTTGACCATCCATCCCACTTCCTCCACCACTCTTGTTTCTCTTTTCATCGGCCCAGCTCAGCCCCTTGAAACGCCACCGATCGGATCTAGCTTCTTGACATCCCCTGTTCCGTCATATCATATCAGTTTTGCATGAAGCCCAACAACGGATGCTAAAGCTATCCCCGTCCCGTGCAAGAGCCCAACAACGGATGCTAAAGCATTTGCTAGCCTTTCAGATCCATCACTAGTTGAACCGATATGCTAGCGCCTAGACGTCCGAACGGACGCCCGCGTCTGCACCCGATGTCGCGTGCATCTCCATTTCCCGTGCCCGCATCACCCGGATGCCTCGCCTTCCAGCACCACCCACTCACACACAGGGACTCCATGCTTCCGCTCCGCTTCCCACGTGGAGGCGGGGGTCGCCTGTGCCTGCTCCGTATCGCGTTCGCACCCCACCTGCGAATGTGCTCCATGTGACTCTGGTCGTCCCATTCAACGCTTAAAATATGAAAACACTTGCAACACCAAAAAAAACTTGCTGCAACATACATCTGAAACAGATGAAACATTTGGAACAAACGTGTGCAACATCTGTGTTAAACATATGTAACATCTAGATAAAACACTTGTAACATGCGTCTGAAATGGAAGAAACATTTCGAACAAACGCTTGTAACATCTGTATGAAAACATATGCAAAATCCAGTTAAAGCACTTGCAACACACGTCTGAAAAAACTGATGAAACATTTCGAACAAACGTTTGCAACATACATGTATAGCTATTGCAACATGTGCAGCATCCCGATCTACTTTTGCAACATCCATATGCAACACTTGCAACATACCTTTGAAACATCTAAAATACTTGAAACATACATTTGCAACATGCGCTTCTTCCTGTCATGGTGTCTTCGGCCAACCGCGGCAGACAATGTCCTAGCCAGCGACAACCTACACCTGGTGGCGTCGGGGTGGTGGTGACGCGGACGCGCGGTGTATGTTGTGGCCGCGACAGGCGAGCACGGAGTGGGGCGTGATGGTGGTTGGCCGTGGCGGCAAGGCAGAGTGGGGCGACACGGCGCATGATGGATGCGCGCACGGGGAGATGGTCACGGCACGAGGAAGAGTGGCGCGACGCAGCATAGGATAGGGACACGCGCGAGGAGATGGCCATGGCGGTTGGGATGAGCAGATGGTCGCACGGTACGGTGAAGCACGCGATGGGCGAACGGAGTGGGAAGACATTTGCGAGAGAGATGAGGAGACATAGAGAGCAGGCAGGCCTGGGTCGGTAGCGGTAGCACGCAAATCCGTCAAGGAGGGTCCGGACGGACGGATGTCCTAACTCCAGCTTCACCGGTAGTCGAAGGCATCAGATGAAATTTTAAATTCTTATCTTGTGAAGTGACGTCCTGACTGAAGCATCACCAGTAGTCGAAGGCATTGGATGAAATTTTGAATTCTTATCTTGTGAAGTGATTACAGTGACTCAAGTGAAAGAGATTCCCAAGTCTTCTCCTCCTTCCGTTTCAAATTATAAGTCGCTTTAATTTTTTTGGTTTATCTATTTTGCTATGTATAACAAAATAGATATACCAAAAAAAGTTAAAACGACTTATAATTTGAAACGGAGGGAGTAGATAGCTTCTACGTTCCATTTGGCCATGAATATATATTTTTCTCTCGCAAAAATCCCGCTTTCTCTTGCAAACTTGCAGCAGCCACCGTGCACAGTGCGCGTGGCGCGGCAGCCTTGGTGTCTCAGCAGCCTGACCTTCAAGAAGTACAATTGCAATCAGGAGTCGAAGATAATGGGGTATGGAATAATTCTACGATATGAAAATAAGGGAGAATATGACAGTCGAGTTAATGTTGTCAACATATAGATGGTATATGAAGCATAATGTATTTAAATACGAAAAATGGAAACATTTGTTAGATTAACAAAATTAATATACTTGGACACGTTTCTCGGAATAAACAAATTTGAAACGATTGTCCCACAGAGAAAAGCAGCCACTGGCTCTTCCGTCGGCCTTGGGATGGAGGGAGAGGCCCTCCGGTCGAGTAGTAGACACAATGCTGGTACAGCCAAAAATGCTGGGAAAAGCATGATGATTCCGGGTCCCCACCAATATACCTTGTTAATTTTACACGAGAAACTTCATCAGACAAATAAGACTAAATATATGGCTTAATGGGCATGGAGCCTTGGATAGGATAATGCAATTTGAAGAAAATAGTAGAGGGGGTCTATTGTGTATGATAAAAGTACGCAAACAAAGAAATGAACTTTTATATACATATGGCGTGGCACTTACAAGCAACAACACTAAACATGGCACTTGACATGCTTTTTTCTTGAACACACGGCACCTGACTAGTTATAACATGCACACGTGCTCACATTTTCTTCTGGTCAATAGAAACCTATTTGACCCTATTTTAGCCAAGCATCAATTTCTTGTTCTATCGAAAGATTTTAAACTACAAATTGCATCAAGTAACCAGCAAATCGCGTTTCAATTTATCTGCCCTGAGACTGAGATCACTTCAGCAGGTACTGAAGACGCTCTGCTACATCTGCCATCTCAGGCCTTTGATCAATATCAGTACTAAGACATTGAACAATAACTTCTGCCAAACTATGAAAAACCCCAGTGCTTCCAATCGCTGCAATTTCTGGGTCAACAAGCTCAATCACTCTCTTCTTCTTTGTGTAAGTATCAAGGGAATTCCCCAGTATGATGTTGTTATCAGGATCTAAGGCCTTCTTCCTAGTAAAGAGCTCTAAGAGCACAACTCCAAAACTGTAGACGTCACTTTTACTCGTGTATAGGCCTGTCAGCACATATTCTGGATCCATGTAGCCCCAGTTACCAATGATAGTGCTGGCGTAATTTTCATCAACGGTAATCATCCTAGATGTACCGAAGTCGGAGATCTTTGGTACAAAGTCCTCATCTAAAAGTATATTAGCTGGTTTAACATCGCCATGAAGAATTGGTGTAGTGATTTCTGAATGCATGTAAGCTAGACCCTTTGCCGATTGTGCAGCAATTTGTAGACGTAGATCCAAGTTGAGAGGCACCCTGTTGCTGTCATGCAGAATTCTGTCGAGGCTACCATTGGGCACATACTCATAAACCAAAATTGGAACATCAACTTCTAGGCAACACCCTATGAGCTTAACAATGTTCTTGTGCAAGACTCGAGATTGAATAATAACTTCGTTTGCAAATTGGCCTGCTAATTTAACATCAATCTTGGGCTTCTTGACAGCTACTGGCTGAGTTCCATCTCTAAGATATCCCTTGTAAACCTCACCGAAGCCACCTTGTCCAATACAATTACTACTTTTAAGTGTTTGCTCCAGCTCCTTCTTCTTGAAGAGCTTAATCTTGTTAACTTCTTCTATTATAGGACCCCCATTCTTTCTAAAATAATCTTTCATCTTTCTTTTCTCTTTGGCAAGAAGACTGGCAAACACTGCAACTGCTATGATAAAAAGTCCACCTATTGCACCTACATAAACAACAAAGAAACCAGGCCTGTAAAAACCAATAAAATCTTTTAAACAATCGTAATTTGTGCAATGCATGAACTGTTATTATCCGAATTTCTAAATAAAGCATTAGGTGGGTAGGTCTTTCGATGATGTCATTATCCTAAAATACCATTCTATCTGTTGGAACAATTATGTAAGAGTATTCAATATTCATATATATCAAGAATTTATATACACATAAAGAGTGGACCAGGAGATGAAATATGGATCATATGTACCGATGGTGACTTTTGCTGCAAGCGGAAAATTGGGGCTGCAAGGATCATTAAACGGATCAGCACTGTGGGAGCCACTGGGGCATTTGCATTCGTAGGAACCCAGTGTATTCCGGCAAACACCTCTGCATGGATACTCTTGATGACTTTCACACTCATTGATATCTGCATTGTTTACCAACTTCGTTTATTAGAACAATGGAAAACTATCCATATGGAAACCAACTTGAATTGTAACATATGTTTTCATGTATATAAGTGCTATATACTGGACTATTATTACCAATAAAATGATATGGAAAATGTGAACAAAATAAGAAACAATTTATTCAGGACAAATTAAAGTTGCAACTTGATATTGGAATTCGAAAATAATACAAGAATTTGTCCTCCAAAATTAAACACTGCAACCTTCTGACTGATCAAGTAAAAGACAAGAAGCGTGCGTGAACACACTTACCGGTACAACCGTTTGCAATATAGGGGTTGCCTTCGTAGCCCATGCTGCAGTTGCAGACATACCCAAACCCATTGGAGGAGTCATGACACTCACTGTTGGCGCTCACACAAGCATAGCTCTCTGCCCTCTTTGCGTCGTCACACGTCATGTTGTCACGGATGGCCCAATCCAGCCACACAGGCATCATGGTGTTGGTTTCCATCTTCAGGTCAGCTGTGTGGAACGTGTAGTTGTCCCTATCCACCAGGAAGGCATAGTCGCAGGGGCTGAAGCCCAGCCTTTTTTTGTGGGTGTACACATCGAAGTTCATTCTGTTGTCGGTGAGGCCTGGCGGGATGTCGAGACGACAACAGCCGATGCCAGCACAGGCGCCATTCATCGCGCTTTTTGAGTTGTTGCAGTAAGACATGCAGCCAGTGTAGTATCCATAGTCGTAGTCATTGCCCTCACTCCGCTGGCTCTGAGTGTAACCCAGGGTGTTGCAGCCTATGACAACAAGCTGGTTGTTGGCGTTGGAGATACGGTACACCTCTTCACGGTTGAACTGCACATCGCCGTCGCTCCAGGCATACACCAAGTCCGAAGAGTTAAAGCACTGCCACGCGACAGGCAGCATCACACGGGCCTCTGCTGTCCTGATGGAGAGGTGGTTGAGTGGAACGGGTTTCGTGGTGCCAGCAAGCACCGGCCTGTCCAGATTGTGGTCACAGGTGAGCTCGAAGCCCTTACGGAAGCAGCCCGCACCAATGCCGAATGGATATTGGATGGCTATGCCTCCACAGCTGTCTGGGCATCCAGAGGTGCTCTCAGCCTCAGGAGTAGAACTGAAAGCTGTTAATGCCACTAGCAGTAAATATGGATGCAAGATTAACATTGTCGGCATTACTTTGTTGCTTTTTCTGACGAACCAATTGCGATTCAGTGGCTTACTCAATTCTTCAAGGAATCATCACCCCATTACTCCTGATAAAGGGATAATTAGGTCACATCAACGTGTAACGTAGAAGAGGAAGTCTTACTATCTTTTTTTTTTGGCAATGACTGAATCACTATTTTTTGTTAAAGAACTCCAACTATTTGTTCCCTTATTTTATAATATATATGGCAGTTTAGATCATGCATAGTTCTATTTTGTCAAAAAGAAGAAGTACAAAGCAGTCTCCAATTCGTCGGAAGCAATCATCAGTGATGGTTCAGAACTGTCATAAAAATAGATTTGGAGCCATCATGACAGATCAATATTTAGGGTCAGTGTTACCACAAACGGTTTTTGAACCATGTATAAAAATTTGTAACTGATGGAGTTCGAAGCTAGAACTGTCTGTGACAGTCTATTAGCACCGACGAGATAGCTGTACAAGACTTAAAAAGTGGGTACTTTTTTTTTTTTGAACCGGGGAGCTTTGCTCCTCGTTCCTATCCACTGTGCACGGAAATACGGTGGGAGGCGGGATCGAACCCAGGTGGCTGAGCTACGGATGCGTGCTGGCCACTCCAAACGTCCGTCCATTCCCAAAAGTGGGTACTTTTGCAGTAGTTATATTCACTTGAAGGATGATATCAATCATGCCGAAAAGGTACAAAAATTATCTCTAGTACAATATTTTGCAAGAGTAGTAAATAGAAACAATAAAAGGTAACAAAGCACTAACTGAATTTGACAATGACACACCGATAACGCAGATATCAGAAAACACATTCAAGCCACATATGTATTGAGTACGATATGAGTAAAAAAGATTATGTAGGAGTAGTTTGCAAAAAGGTCTATGGCCATGAAAACACAATGAGATGGCAAAAAGAATCTGCAAAGCCAGGTCCAGCAAAGACAGATTCAAACGGTTTGACAAAAATCATTGGTGGTAACAACGTTTCAAATCTCCCAGCTGAAGTCATGGTAATTGGTAGGTGGAAGATAGGTACCTTCGCAAAAAAGAGTCTTATCTTAGCATAAACAATTGATCTGATGACTCTGCTCCGATCCCACCACGCTCTCACAAAGGAACGCCTGAAGAGTACATTCCATTATGCATGCGTCCCACCGCCCAAAACTGCAAGAAGTTCACCAAGAATTAACAGGACATCCACTGCTGAAATTCTAAGAATAAACCAATCCGCTTGGCGAGATTGTGGACGTTTCCGGTTCACCTTGGCGAATTGGGAAAAGAAGCGGGAAAGGAGCGAGGGGTTGCCTGCGTCGCCTACTGCAGGGCTCGCTCGAGGCAGGCTGCTGTTCGATCGGGCTGGTTGACGGCTGCGGCAAGGCGGCGAGCAGCACGCCGGAGAAGCGCCGGAAGAAGGAGAAGAGTTGAGGGCAACGGAGGTGGCGGAAACGACGGAGCGGGACGCCCGGCTGAGCTTCTAGTGAGGAGATGAGTGGATTGGGAGAGCAGGGGATGCTGGTCCCGTGGGGGTGGGGGGTAGCAAGCTGCCGGAGGCGGGCGGCGATGTGCCCGCGCGGAGGCGGACGGCCCGATGCAGGAGGGTGGGGAAGCCGAAGCGGGTTACATTACATGAGCGCCAGGCGCCAGCGCTCGTGATGTTGCGGGAGCGAATGTTGCAAGTTGCAGTAGAGACGGGTAACGGTCTTGTTAAATCATGAGTTAAATGCAACAGGGTCCTTGAACGTGTAAACCTGTGTTACATATACGTTCATAAACTAGAAAAATGTACTTTTGATTTTTTAAATTTATTAAGTGATACACCGTAGATGTATATCAGCCACGTGGCATTTTTTTCTTCGGACGTGGCACGCTAGAGTGGCATGTGTTTTTCATTTAGCCCCTCAATTTTATTTTTCTCTTAAAAAATAACTCCCTTCTCTCTCACCTCCATGGAGCCCGGCACTAGCACAGGCAGAAGATCAACCACCTCCACGAGCAAGGAGAACAGCAGCGGCTGCTCCCCGCCGGCGTCAGGAGAAGAAGTGCGTGATCCCCGATTCCATGCATGAACCGGCGGGAGCTGCTGCCCAGCCTCAGCTGCAACGTCGGTGTCGAGGCCCGGTCGTTGCCGCACACGCTGCGCGCGTCCACGTAAGCCTGTCGCCGGATATTCATCCCCGCTATCCAAATCCATACCCACCAGAAACGGATAGGGTATGGGTAGAAAATTGTGTACCTGCTCAGATATGGATAATACCCGATGAGATGCGGGTACGGGGAGGGTGTTCCTGGTTTATCCATCTTCGTCGCTCCCAGTCCCCATTGAGTACGCTCGACGGTGGCGGAGTCGCTCCCAGTCCTGGTGCTCGTCGGTGGCGGCTCCCAGTCCCGGCGTGGCTGTGTTTAGCTGGGCAACTTCGACCCGCTCGAGTTCCTCACCCGCCCCTGGAGCGCGTCGGGGCACGCGTTCGCGCCCCCGCCGCCAACGCCGCCGCCGGCTGCGCTCGCGGTCAGCCCCATCGCAGAGGACGCCGCGTGCGAGCTCGACGACGGGGGCCGTTGTGTGCGGGGTCGCCACCACGTCCAGGAGCTCCTTCTCCTTCGCGTCCACGGCCACGTCGCAACTCATCATGGAACAGATCCTTGCGCAGTCCGTGAGAGCCTCGACTTGTTCCTCCTTCCTCCTCTCCGATCCATCTTGTTTTCTTCTTCGTCCTCAAAATCCCCGTTCGTTGTTTCGAAGAGTCGATTGTTACCGGAGATTCCCCTATTATGCATTTTACTGCAGATTGGAACCTCCCGATTTCTCCTCTGCCTGTAAACTTTGATTATAGTAGTATCTTGATTAAAGTATTTTGAATACTCAATTATCCAATGAATATGGATAAACGGGTATGAGCAAAAGTGGGGAGGGGAGCCTGCGGGTACGTCAGACATGGGTGTGGATATGGGCAAGCACGGGTGTGCCCGTACCCTCCCCAACGACAGGTTTACGTCCACGTCGGCGCGGGCGTCGTGGGATGGGCCCAGGCTATCGCTGCAGGCGCTCAAGGACCTACATGTCCATGCCCAGCCCACGCACGTCCTTGTCGTCCGCCGCTACCTCTTCCGGCAAGAAGAACAAGAAGGCGGCCAAGGAGCACGCGCGCGAGAGCTCCGCCAGGCCAAGGAGACGGTCGCCAGCCGTAAGTCTGGCAAGAACAACGCATCCTCGTCGCCGGCGTTGGAGAAGAGGTAGAGCTGCTTTAACAACAAGGAGAACGTGATGAGTAGTCCTGCATCTCCCGCTCACGCTCACGGCTCACGCCATGGAGGACGCCAAGCTGCCTGTCCTGGTAGTTCAGCAAACTACCAAGGCGACGACGATGGCCCCAAAGCCAAGCGCCGAGCATCACAGCCCTAGGGTGGCGCCGTTGGCGACGAGGCAGCAGTCGTCGTCCCCTCCACCTCCGCAGCGAGCGAAGCCGTCGCGTCCGCCGCTGGACCCGCCGCCCACCCAGCGAGGAAACCGGACGGGTGCGAGCGCTTCGCGACGCGGATCAAGAAGCCTGCGGCGTCTGCGCCGACGGACTGCTGCTCGGCGGCGGCCGCCCGCGCCCGCATTTCCTCCTCGCCACTGGAGGAGGACCCGGAGTACACAGCTACCTGCGGACGGTGCTGGAGCACGGCGCGGACGGTGCTCGGTGGCTGGGGTGGGGCCACTCCGTGGCGTCGCTGGACGCCGGTGGACCCGATCGTCTTCCACCTCCTGGAGCTGGAGCTGCCCGCGGACGAGTCACGGCTGGGTCCCCTTCGACACCGGTGGAACCAGAAGCTGTTGTTCCACCTGGCGCAGGAGCTGCTGGCGGAGGCGGACCTGCTGCTCGGCCTGGACGCACCGACGACGGCGGCGGCGATGCCATCAGGAGGAGCAACGTTAACAACGGGGCTACCGCTGCTAGGGAAGGTGTGGAAAAGGGTCCGGAATTGGCGGACTGCCGGGTGGTGGGCGACATCGACGCGCGCTGGTGCCTGGTGACGGCGGACCTGGAGCGTTCCCTGACGACGACGCCGGAGGAGGAGCGCTCCGAGCCGCAGGAGTAGACGACCGACGACACCGGAAGAGGAGCGCACCGACGCCAGACGAGCACCAGAGGAGACCGACGAGCGTGGACCATGGGAGGTGAGGAGAAGAAGGGAGTGTTATTTTTGAAGAGAAAAATAAACTGAGGGGTTAAATGAAAATACATGCCACTCTAGTGTGCCACGTGAGAAAAAAAATATCACATGGCTAGCATAGACCTACGGTGTACTACTTAACAATTTTAAGGACCCAGAAATACATTTTTCAAGTTTATGAACCTACGTGACACATGCTTATAAATTCGGGAGCTCCTAATGCTAAGCGCACCGACGCCAGACGAGCACCAGAGGAGACCGACGAGCGTGGGACCTAGGGATGAAAACGGATCGGATACAGACGGATATCACTGATATCGTATTTGTTTTCATATTTATGTCCGGATTCGGATTCGAATACGGATAGTATAAAAAATGTCGGATAGAATACGATTGGATATCGACATCATAGATATGTGATTTAAATATTCGGATACGAATACGGTATCGGATGTTAAATATCCGGACTCGGATACGGACGGATTAAAACCCCTCTAAACGAATTCGGTCTCGAATACGGTTGGAAAATATCCGTACCGTTTTCATCCCTACGTGGGACCATAGGAGGTGAGGAGAAGAAGGGAGTGTTATTTTTGAAGAGAAAAATAAACTGAGGGGTTAAATGAAAATACATGCCACTCTAGTGTGCCACGTCAGAAAAAAAATGTCACATGGCTAGCATAGACCTACGGTGTACTACTTAACAATTTTAAGAACCCAAAAATACATTTTTCAAGTTTATGAACCTCGTGACACATGTTTATAAGTAAGGGAGCTCCTAATGCTATCATTGACCAACATGCTCTTTTTTTAGGACATCTATAAATGCTCGTTTGTTAGTGTCAACACTACCTTTTGACTACATAAAAAAACACTAATATACCTTTTGACGTCAACATACGTATGCCGTACGTATAGTAAGATACGGAGTAATGTATGTATATACAGATACAGCAGAGACGTCAACATCACACGTCTATAACGACACGTGAGACTTGTGATTTGGGGGAAGATGAACACGTCGCCGATGAACGAGTCATGCATGCATGGTCAAAGGACTCAGTCGGACTCGTCGGGTGCTGGAGCGGTGTACGAGTAGGTGTGCTACCGTTCACACGTGACACGATGGTGGCCGGGCTTTCACGGTTTCAGTCACCACCTAAGGCTGGACGAAAAACTCGAAGCTCGTTAGCTCGCTCGGCTCGTGACTGGCTCGGCTCAGCTCGGCTCGGCTCGTTATCGATAACGAGCCGAGCCGAGCCAGAATTTTAACTCGTTAGCTATAACGAGCCAACTCGAGCTGGCTCGTGAGCCGCTCGCGAGCCAAACGAGCCGTAGTTTTAGGGAAAAAGTCATCATAACTTATATTAGTTTTGTATTACTTCATGTCTTGCACTTCACAGATGAATGATATGTTAGCTCATATGAATATTTTATTCGATTTAAGGTTATTGAATATATTATTTTTATATTATTAATATTTTTAAGCTTTAGATAAATGCAAATATTATATTTTGTGTATTTTTTATACCTGGCTCGCGAGCCTAACGAGCCAACTCAAGCTCATAACGAGCCGAGCCGAGCTGGCTTTCTGGCTCGTTAAGATAACGAGCCGAGCCGATCCTGCCAGAACGAGCCGAGCCGAGCCAGCTCAGCTCGTTATCCAGCCTTACACCTACCCCACCTTCCGACTGCCAAGCATGCCGTGCATGCCTTCTCTCTAGCTGCTCCTTGAAGCTTCTACTGGTACTGGGACTTCGTGTTTTTTCGTATTAGCTATCATACAGTATTTTTCTCACACGAAAAATCAGTGGCGAAACGAACAGGCAAGGAAAGGAACGACGAGTCCAGACAGCAGAGTGACGCAGGCCACACCGCAATCACGTCAGGCGTGGGCATACAGTAGTCTGCAGCTTTGGAGAACGCAGTTTTGACCGCAAGGTCACGGACCATTGGTCATAGCAAGGGGAAAAAAGGCCGAACGCTTCTACGGGGGCCTGCGATCAGGCCATTGAGCAGAGCGCCGTATGCCCGTATCTGAATACAAAACTAGTACAAGGCACGCGCCCTCGCGCGCGTCAGTGGGCACAGGAAAGATTTTGAGATGGAGAAAACGTGTTGGATATATAGACTGCAAAATATCCAGAACGTGTAGTGTATATTACATACTGTTGTTCAAGGCTGGAAGAGGGTGGTGCATAGGCATATATAATATTACCTATGTTGTTGCATGAAGTTGGAAGTATGGCCTTGTTTAGTTCCCCGATTCTTCCCAAATTTTACTATATAAAAAGAAGATTCCCCGTCATATCAAAATGTCGGTAAATGTATGGAGTACTAAATGTTGATGAAATCAAAAACTAATTGCACAGTTTTGTTGTACTTTGCGAGACGAACATTTTAAGCCTAGTTAGTCAAAATTTGGATAATTTTTACCAAATACAAACAAAATGCTACAGGAATTCTGATACAGTGTTTTTCTTCCGATGAGGGCACTTGTATAAGGTAATCTGGGCCATATCGTGAGATGTTGCGATGCTAGGTAGTTATCTGAAACTGAACTTGTGGACAGCTTCAGGGAAGACTTCTTGTTTGACATGTTCTACAAATCTTGCCACAATAGCATGCTCTAATTGCATAGCTCCAATGAAGGTGTTGCCGTCTTCTTCCACAACTGTGAGGTTGGGGGACTTGTGGTAACGATAGGTATCCATTTTTTTCTGAATTTGTATTCTGGTGATTCTGTAGTGCACAATGACATATAAAAGGTCATTACCGAGGAAAATTTACAAAATAAACACGAAGTATTCTGGTGATTCTGTAGAGTAAATTGATATATAAAAGGTCATCACGGAGAAAAAATGTTTAAAATACAGCTGACGTGGTGTATGTAAAACAGGGTATACTGTAGCGAAAAAGGTGATCAGTACATACACTATTTGTATATTTAGGTGCGGAGGAGGCTTATATAACTGCATATGAGGCACAAACTTATAGTTGGGAGTATAATAAGGAAATATTAGTTGTGCTTTGTTTTTCTTTCGAGCAGTAAAGTACCAACATGAAGAAATTTATCGAGAGAGCAGTAGACTAATTGGTTCCTTCGTCAGTCCATCCCATTCCTAGTACTTGGTCCGCAGCCTTTGCGAAGAGAAGTAGGGAATGGCGAGCCAACCGACGAGCGAGCGCAGGCCCAACGTTGTCCTCCTCCCGGTCCACGAGGCCAAGTGCAACAGAGAGATGCAGCTGACTGAGAATCGCTAAGCATGATTGATTGATGCTGCTAGTGCTATCTGGCCATGCTACGAGGAGGAGCAGCAGCTGCTACCAACAGGGAGGCTGCTCCGCTCTTTGGCTTGTTTGGTTGCCGGTCACACTTTGCCACGCGTAAGGTTAAGTATTTATCACATTGTGGCTTGCCACGCTCTATGGTAAAATCGAAGTGTTTGATTCGTTACTAAGCTGTGGCAAAATTGTGTGGCTATTGTTTGGATGGCTGTCACAAAAATTTGACAAAGTTGCCACATTATGTATGATGTTTCTAATGGACCAAGAATAAATATGAAAATTAAGACTAATATAGATAATTAGTGGTCTAGAATACCCTTCTTTTTGTCTTTTCTTAATTTGTTTAACTTATTTTATTTTTTTTCTATTCTCTCTACCCTATCCAGCGCACGCATGCAGCCTTATCTCCGTGATTGCACAACTAGCCAGTATGGATGCTCCGTGCTCGGTCATGCAGCATGCAGCTTCTTCGAGGCAGTTGGTTCATGCAGCATGCATCTGGTCAATCCATTAAAGAAATCGATGGCAGCATGCAGCTCGCGCCATGTGCGGCTGGTGTGGCGCGGAAATAGCCCGCCACGCTTCTGGCGGAGAAGTGTGTGGCGAGTGGCTGCCGTGGCTGTGGCAAACCAAGGGTTAGTAATTAACCAAACGCTTACCAAATTTATTGTGGCAAACCTAATGTTTAGCGTGGTGAGTTATGGCCAGCAACCAAACATCCTCTTGTGCCTCAATGCTTTGATCCGATGATCCTGGGTCCTGGCGCAAGGCATGGTGGATATCTGGACACGTCCTGGGTCTGCCGAGCACCCGAATATCCCCACTGACCACTGGACATAGCAGTGGCGGAGCCAGGATCTTGCAGCAAGGTATTTCATGTAGAAAAAAAATTACAATTCAAATATACACAATTTGCTAGTGCTAGCACACTTTTTTTTCATGTACATTACAATTTACAAACAAAATGTAAAAAAAATAAAATTATTTCTAGAATTTCATCACCAAACTAAACAAAGTAGCACGCAATAGCATGGTCAAAAAAATTGTTTAAATTGCAGCAAACACATAGGCACATAGTGCTTTTCCCTAAATTTCGTCAATTAAGATTGTGATTCATTCTAAATTAGAGAAGAAAATGGAATCTTCCACTACAAGATCGGTGGTTTTCTCCGTGGACGGTGGGCTTCACCGAGTATTTAATACAGACACACGGAATATATCCCTGGTGATGCTTCAGCCCACTCGGAAAGAAACGGATGTGCTCGGAAGAAATCCTTCTCCATGTGAATGTATAGGCACACGGAAAAGTGATCAGTCAAAATCAAACGGATGTGCTCGGATGGCTCCCGTTAACATCCTCCGTCAACTGCGTCCGTCAAAATCAACCGCGTCTGTGAAAAAGAAAAAAACAAATCCTCCGCACCTCGCAACTCGGCGCCGCCGCCCGTGTTGCCTTCCGGTGCCACCCCGCCGCCCGTGCTGCCTCCCGATGACGCCCCACCGCCCGTGCCGCCTCCGGTGGTGCCCCGCCGCCCGTGCTGCCTCTCGGTGACGCCCCACCGCCCATGCCGCCTCCGGTGCCGCCCCACCGCCTATTGCTGCCTCCCAGTGATGCCCCACCGCCTGTGCTGCCTCCCGGTGTCGGCGCACTTCCTTGTTGTACTGCCCGCCGCCGCACGGGAGCTCTCGTCCCCTTCGTCTTCGCCTAGTCCTCTCAGATGACTGAGCCTGTTCCTAGCTGTTCATAAGGTCAGATTAATCCTCCCCTCCTTTTTTTCTCTCGATTTAAATCTGCTGGATCTCGCACTGGTTTTGCTTCTGTGGTGCAATAAGTTTGTCGTGTTATGACTGATGGAGTGGTAGGAATGTTGGATTATTGAGTTCTGTGTGGCTTGCGTTTCTTAATTTGACCTAGGATTTGAACGCGAACTGATTCTGTAATTATGTCATGCAGCTAAGGAATTTTAATTGTGCAATTTGCTATGAATCTCTAGCACGATGAACTGAAACAACCTAAGTTCAGTAACAATTTTGTAAGTTTTCAAAATTTTGGTCAAAACCCCAGTGTTCATGTGAACATGTTTGGTTTACTAGGATGCCACATGATCGTAGTTGGATGTACACCGGACGGAGGAAGAGGGGTGACTATACTGATGAATGGATGCAGAAGACCACTGAGTTTGTGGACTGGGCATTTAGTAGGGATACAGGGGAGGATGGTGTCATGTGCCCATGCAACTATTGTGGAAATACACGGCCCCAAATGAGGAATACGATGATTGCGCACCTTTGTAAGCATGGTTTCAGGCTTGATTATTTAGTATGGGTGTATCATGGAGAGTCTGAACCCAGTCGAAATGAGGTGCTAAGGCAGCGAACTGAAGAGAGAGCTGAGCATGAACCTTATCAGATGGAGGACATGACAGATGATGTGCGTGATGCTCATGTCTCTCTTGAGGATGAAATCCCAGAGCCAACAGCACAAGCTTTATATACAATGTTATCTGCATCTACTCAACCACTCCATGCACATACAGATATCTCTCAGCTAGACGCCATCACACGGCTATTGAGTGTCAAGTCCCATTTTGGTGTAACCATTGCAACTTTCGATGCCTTTTTGAGTGTTTTTTGCAGTCTCCTTCCACAGGGTCACAAGCTACCACCAAACCTTTATGAGGCAAAGAAGTTTCTTAAGGCATTGAGTATGCCATATGAGAAGATAGATGTATGCCCAAATAATTGCATGCTCTTCAGGAAGGAAAATATAGGCAAGGATCACTGTGATAAGTGTGGGGAGTGTAGGTATGTTGAGGTTCAGTCTAGTGATGGCCAATTGAAGCAGCTTCGTGTTCCAAAAAAGGTCCTCCGGTACTTACCATTCATCCCACGTCTGCAACGCCTTTACATGTCTGAGAATCAAGCAAAATACATGACTTGGCACAAGTATGGCCATAGGTACCACCCAAACAACATGATTCACCCTTCTGATGGTAAAGCATGGAAGCAATTTGATAGCGACTTCCCATTTTTTGCTGAAGATGCACGGAATGTTAGAGTTGCTATAGCCACAGATGGGTTCAATCCATTCGGCATTCTTGCTGCACCATACACTTGCTGGCCCGTGTTTATCATCCCTCTCAATCTTCCTCCTGGAGTTTGCATGCAGCAACAATACATGTTTCCCACTTTGATAATCCCTGGATACCCTGGGAAACATATGAGTGTGTTTTATGGAACCTGTGGTTGATGAGCTGTTAAATGCATGGGAGCATGGTGTAATGACATATGATCGAGCAACAAGGCGGAACTTCAAAATGCGAGTTTCCTACCTATATTCTATTCATGACCTTTTAGCCTATGGTATATTTAGCGGATGGTGTGTGCATGGAAAGATGCCATGCCCAACCTGCAAAGCTGCACTAAAAGGGTCGTGGCTGAAGTATGGTGGCAAATACTCTTTCTTTGATTGCCATCGACAGTTTCTTCCAATAGACCATAGCTTCCACAGAGACAAAAATTCATTCCGTGCAAATGTTGAAGTTATGTCTGTAGCACCCCAACAGTTAACCGGTGAAGAGGTCTGTGCACAATTAGGTGCTCTTATCCCTCTTGAAGATGGGGATGGGTTTGATAAATATGGTGTGGAGCACAACTGAACTCACATTCTAGGCCTGTGGAAGCTTCCATATTTTCAAAAACTACTCGTTCCTCACAACATAGATGTCATGCACACTGAAAAAATGTTGCAGAGGCCATTTTTAACACTTGCTTTGACATTCCAGATAAGACAAAAGATAATGTCAAAGCTCGACTTGATCAAGCAACTCTTTGCAATAGAATATCTCTAAACATGGTGCAAAAGCATGGTTCTGGACATTGGTCCAAGCCACGAGCAGATTTTTGTTTGACCAGACCTCAGAGAAAGGAGATTCTAGAGTGGTTTCAGACACTAAAATTTCCTGATGGGTACGCATCAAACCTAAGGTGAGCAGTCAATTTGACAACCTTACGCATTAGAGGGGTGAAGAGCCATGATTACCACATAATGATGGAACGCCTTTTTCCAGTCATGTTCCGTGGATACTTTCCAGATCATGTTTGGAGTGTGCTAGCAGAGTTAAGCTTCTTTTTTCGAAAATTATGTGCCAAAGAGATTAATCCTATTGAAATGGAAAACATGGAACGTGATGTGGCCATACTAATTTGCAAGTTAGAGAAGATTTTCCCTCCAGGATTTTTTGTTCCAATGCAGCATCTAATCCTTCACCTCCCCTATGAAGCAAGAATGGTGGGTCCTGTGCAATACCGCTGGTCATATCCACTTGAGAGGTGTCAAAAAAGACTTAAGACCAAAGTTAAAAACTGATCTCGTGTTGAAGCATGCATAGCTGAGGCTTGTGTACTTGAAGAGATTTCAAGTTTCCCCTCAATATACTTCCCTGACCATGTGAACACAGTTCACAACCCAATTCCTCATTACAATGTTGATACTCAGTTAGATGACTGCCAACTTAGCTTGTTCTCAAGAAGGGGTGACACAACCAGCCATGGAGTCCCTCGCCATTTAACAGATGAAGAGTGGATTACTGCAATGTTATATGTCCTAACAAACCTAAATGAAGTGGATGAATACTTGGAGTATGTTAACATCTTTTTTAACATTTATGTCAGCAAAAGATTGTGATCTGATTCATGACCTGTGATATTCCCTTACTCTACATATAGGAAGTTTTTTGAAGAGGAATGGACTAGGCATGTCCCACCAAGTAGGAAACAGAAAGAGAAAATGATGAGAAATGGCGTGAGAAGGGGCCGGCCTAATTTTATATCTTGGTTCTACAGCCTAGTAATTTTCTAAACCTTTTCCTGGTTAAATAATTCCTCTCATAGCTTTACATACAGTATTACAAGATTTATGTGATTCTAATGCTTGCAAAAAATGGTTATTTTTTTGCTTTGTAGAGTGTAAGGGATATGTCCATTAGTGATGACTTGAAGCAAATAGCTAAAGGATGCCACACTCGAGTCATATCGTACAATACCTATGATGTTAATGGATATCGATTCCGAACAGACAAACATGACAAGGAAAGGCCCAATGTTTCCACAATAAATAGTGGAGTGCTGACTATAGGGCAAGGAGAAGACGGTCAACTGATCGAGTATTATGGCATTGTCAAAGAAATAATTGAACTCACCTTTGATGGCAGCAGACCCCTCAAACTAATCTTATTTAATTGCCACTGGTTTGACCCAAGTCAAGTTAGATACACTCCAGCATATGGTTTGGTAGAGGTTGCACATGCTTCAGTCCTCCCTGGTTCTGAGCCATTTGTTGTAGCTCAGCAGGCAACACAAGTTTATTACATGCCATATCCATGCAAATCTGTGCCAGATCTGGAAGAGTGGTGGGTCGTGTATAAGGTTCAACCACCTGGTAAGCTACCAATCCCTTTGGACCAAGATTACGACTTTGTGCCAAATACCGACGCTATGGATTTTTTCCAAGAAGATCTTGAAGGGACTTTTGAAGTCAACCTTGGGGAAGGATTAGATAGCATCCTACTGAACCTCGAAAGAGATATGGAGGATGTTGTAGATGTTGATGACTTGGAGTTGCTAAACAGTTCAGAATTGCCACGAGTTGAAGAGGCTTCATTGGTTGAAGAAATTGAGGATGATGGCTGGGTTGAAGACTTACCTGATGGGGAGACAACCCTTGATGAGTACTTTTGATGTCTATATGGCTGTGCCATTTGCTAAGTGTATTTTATTTAAGTGGTTTAGATTTTATAATATGTCCTTTCCTTAAAAACAATGTGATATATGAGTACTTTTGAAGTGTTATATGGATGTGATTGATGAGTTCAAGTTTGAGGTGTGTGGCATTTAATCTGCACTAAATCCATTCATGTTCTTTGCACTAATGAATTTGATGCTTTTAGGTAGATGAGGCATATCAGCAGATCATCGAATGGTGCTGGGACTAGCTCCATTCGAAGGAGAGTCAATTTGTGTAGAGGGCCACTAGACCAATCGGAAGACCAACAGAATGCCTTAGTTAATAGTACCATAGAAGAAGTGCCTCATCAGCTAGCTGATGATGAGGAATAGTTTGAGAGGAGCCCTTCATTACTACCACCATTGCCTCATGAGGAAGATAAAGTTGTCTTAACACCACTTGGAGATACGTAAGTTTCACTTTTGTATGTACCTTCTAATAGTGTTATGGTAGTACCTTCAGTCCAAATCAGTAAGTTCACAATGACATGATTATGTCCTGATTCTGTTCCTTTGATACATTATCTGCAGCCAATGGCGTGAGGACTTTAGTGACAGCTCTAGAGTTCCTAATGGCATACTAGGTTTATTGAATAGAAGCTGCTACCCAGGGATTGTCAAGTACAAAGGAAAAGAAGTTCCAACATGTAACTGGAGACACTACAATGTTGTGCCAGAATTAGCAAGTTCTGGAGGGCAGCCAATCACTGCCCTCCAGCAGGTGGAGGAAAAGTTCTGGGTGCGCAATATAAAATTACAGATTATTTCTTTTCTCATTTGTCATCTTTCTAATATATACATGTTAAAGTATTATTTATGCATTTGGTCCAGCAATATTTCAATTGGGCAAATGGAACAGAGGTAGAAGCTAAAAGAGTGGTTCGCAATGTGATAAAAAATCTCATCCCACAAGCTATCTATGAAGCACGAATTTGGTCTATCACTAGTTATCACAGAAAGGTTCTTAAAGTTTCTATATCAAGATCTGAGGCGTGTAGGAAGTATCACACATTGGAGCAGTATATGCACGTAAGTCTGACCTACAATCTTGACTAATCGGATTTATTCTTATAGATTGAAAATTAACTCTCTTGTTATGCTCCATGCAGAGGAAGCCCTGGTGGTTCCAGAAGGCCCCAGAGGCATGGAGGAAGCAAGCAGAGATATGGTGTTCCGAAGACTGGAAAAGCCGTTCACGTACAGGGAGAGCATGCAAAGATAAGATGGAACGTGGAGCGCATCGTCAAGGGAGTGCTTCCCTAGCACGTTATCGAAAGATTTTGGTAAGATGTTGCCATAGATGTTGTCAATAAGGAAGGACCCGGACACATTATTATTATATATGTGAACCTCTAGAAAAGGCACATTGGATATCACATAGTGGTGTACCCATTTCTTACTCTGTTTTATCTTGATTTATTCATGCAGGAGAAGAGGGAGCAAAGACCGGTGTCTGAAATTGAGGCCTATGCTATGGGTAGAATGGATGAGCAGCACGGAACCTATAGTAACCAGCGTACT
Source organism: Saccharum hybrid cultivar R570 (assembly GCA_038087645.1). Classification (NCBI taxonomy): domain Eukaryota; kingdom Viridiplantae; phylum Streptophyta; class Magnoliopsida; order Poales; family Poaceae; genus Saccharum; species Saccharum hybrid cultivar. The sequence continues at coordinate 29,175,188 of JAQSUU010000066.1, read as the reverse complement.
GCAGATAGCATTGTAAGTTTCTTTAGGCGTGAACTAGCTGTATGATGCTTTTGACTACATGCAACGCAAGCAGCATGGTGATGTTCAATGCACTATGTCTGGCTTAATTCTCTCTGAATTAACCTGATGCTATTTTTGCTGTAATGCAGTATGTTTGTGGCATATAAAACCACTAATACATTTGCACATTGTATGGTTCTGGAGTCTTTTGTCTCGTAGCATTTCTGTTTTTTAATAAAAGAGAAGGTCTGGAGCTGTGTTTGGGGCATTTCGTATCTGCTGCTTTGTTATTCTACCTGCCCTGCATGGGTGAGGATTATTTTGATTTGTGAAATTGGGTCTTCTTAGAACCCTATGCAAGTGTTGAAATTGCAGCTATATTATTTGAGTCACTGCTTACAAATAGAAATTGGAAGATAGCTCATTTTCAGAGAAAACCGGAATAGGAAATCAGAGATGCTTGTACCAAATAGGAAATACTACTGATATTATCAAAGCTACACCAATGCAATCCAATGTTCCCATCCAGTTGCATCGTGTTGGTTGTTTCACCTGAATTTACTTGTCACATTCATTTTGTACAGGCAGCATACTCTAAGGCTATCAAGGAGAAACATGGTGAGGACTATGAGTGGAAAAATGCTGCCATTGATGGAGAGGTTGTGTACAAGGTTGGTAAAGGAAAGAGACATGGTCGCTACCTTATTGGCAATGGCATGATCAGCACAACAACACTTATGTCTGAGATGCAGTCATCTATAGATGATTCTCTGAATGGTTCAGGTCCATCAAAACGACTACGACTAGATACTGGAAGTACAAGTATAGAGCAAATTCAGAGTGAGATGCAAGAGATGCGGGAATTATGGGAGCAGGAGCTACAATTGGAGCGTGAGTCCAGAGAGTGTGAGCTGCAGTTAGAGCGTAATGCGTGGGAGCAGCAGCTGCAGGAGGAGCGCACAGCGAGGCAGAAGGAACATGAGGCCAGGATGCAGGAACAGAAAGAACACAAAGAAGAACGTGCTTACTTCGACAATGTCATCTCGGTCAGTATCTTATTCTTTGAATACTTGATGACGAGATTGTGTAACTTGCAGCTAAATCTTAGCACATGACTTGAATTTCATAGCTGTAATTAGGCACTGATTTAATATTTTTTCTGGTAGTTCAGATGCCTCAAACTTGGTTGGACAAAATAATTCTACTAGTTTCATCTAACTAGGAGGTTCATACACTGCTAATGAGTTTTTAATGTCATTACATCTGTTGTAATGATTATTTTTCTATCTTTATGTAGGCCATTCAACAACAGCTACATCTGAATCTACCTCCTCGCCCAGTCCCAGTTCACTTATCAAACTAGGTATGGTAGTTCAAACTTGATGTAATGTTTAACCAAAAAAATATATACCATGGCATCTTATCATTTCTTAACATGTTTTTCAGTCCACATCAAAGCTGAAGAGTAGGTCAAAATCTGAAGAATATTATACCCAGTTGTGAAGATACTAAATTCCCAGTTGTGCATAATACTGAATACACTTGTGAAGAATACTCCAGATCTGTTTTAGTGTGATTAATGCATTCTTTTCTATGTAGTACAGGAGAAAATAATCTTGTCTTAATAATTGAGATACCTCATATCTTTTCTATAGTTGGTTATGACAGTTTTTTTATGTTATTAGTATTCTGACGCAACTTACTCTAGGACAAGTTGACGTCGTCCGATATACTATGCACATTTGACTTATGTACTATGCCCATTTGATTAAGGCATGAAAAGTACTGTGCAAATGATATTTGAGTTTCTCAGATCGAAAATACTATGAAAATATTCTGTGCAAATGATATTCTGGATTTGAGTTTATCATATCGTCTTTTATGCTTTTTGAAGGCTAGGAAAAATAATATTAAAAAATATTTTGTGCATTTGGTGAATGTGATCTCCGAGTGCTAGTGAACAAAAATACTGAGTGCTAAAGTGAACAAAGACACTCGGTAAATGCAGCCGTTAGCATCTCCTTTCCGTTGCCATCTGTCCGTTAGCGTCTCTTTTCCGAGTGATTGTATTCCCCACACCGAGTAACAGACAAGGAACAGGGGATTAGCATATCTCCTAGTAAACAAAGCAGAGCACTCGGTGACTCCCACCTTTTCCCGAATAAACGTCACCGACGGAGGATTTCCTTGTGCTAGCGCTCGGAGAAGCCATCTCCGTGTGGTTTCAGCACTATCTCCGAGTGTTCTGGTCACTAGGAGACTTCCACCGATCTGGTAGTGTTCACCAGGTGCATGGATCTTGAGGGGACTTGTGCCTGGCTGCCTTCAACGCTTGGTCGCTGGCCGCCGGCCAGAGTCGACCGCCAAGGGGCTGAGTCGAAGGAGACGGCCACTGCAGTCCCTGATGCATTGCTCGTCTGCTCAGTTGTTGCTGGCCACCGGCCGCTGCCGCCGTGGGGTAGCACTGCAGTCCGCAGCAGTATCCGCCCTTCTGCATGCAGATGCGCCGCCGCCGCCGCTAGCTTGCGTGATGCGTTGCTCGTCTGCTCAGTTGTTGCTAGCCACCGGCCACTGCCACCGTGGGGAAGCACTGCAGTCCGCAGCAATATCCGCCCTTCCGCATGCAGATGCGCCACCGCCGCCGCTAGCTTGCGATGCAATACGCGAGGTGCTGAACAAGCAGCAAAGAGAACAACGCTGGCCACTAGGGCTGTTTCTCATGGCCTTGTGGGCTGCTGATCCGTGGGCTTCTGGTCCAACTAGCTAGACAGTGGGATGTACATGTATAGTATGTATATTTTATTTTCCTTACTACCAAAATCTTGGGTATTCCATGGAATACAGGGGAATACCCCTGGCGCCGCCCATGGGACATAGGGCATTCAGCCTGTACCGGTATAAATTTTTATGTCCTGTGTGTTACTCTCTCTAAACAAATCTCGTTTTTTCGAGGAGTTGAATCTATTTTCACAATAAACTTATTTAGATATACAAATGTTCTGATATTCTCTACATATGAAGTCAAACTTAACAAAATTTGACGGATACGAATACCATAACGACACTTATTTAGGACGGACGGAGTATGCTTCTAGAGCATTTTCAATGTATAAGTATCCCCATTTTCATACGAAGACCTAACATCATTTGTTAAATTGCTCATAGTATTTAAAACCAGGGGCTGAATCTATAAATGGAGCCTACAATATTTGGCGGCCCAACTTCTCTCTTCTTCCTGCTTGGGAGTAGGTAAAAGCAGGAGAAAAGATGGGAGCGGGTAGCTTCATAAGGGATAGGACTGGGATAGAACCTCCCACTGCGAACGCTCTTAGTAACTCACACGTGCCATCAAATTTACCTGTCAGTGATACGAAACATCGTCACGAGGACCTACATATTTATTTGTAATGCAACACAAATGAGTTCTAAAAAAAGGTACAATGCACACAATAATTTCATGTTAACATGCAAATTAGAAGATAAAAATTCCAAAGCAAAACTAGATCCGTGAAATCACGAGAAAGGGGTGCCATATGAGCCAGGATAACTTAAGGAAGGGTTTCGACTAAATACATGTTGATTGTAGCATATACATATTGGATTATTGGTAACTCGTGTAGTTAAATATTTCTATCCTAATTTAGGTGCTGCAATTTTACAATGTTACCTAAAAACATTTGTCTTGAGCTCAGAGTAGAAAATGAAGAAAAATAGAAAATCAATTTATTTAATCATAAAAGGATTTATACGTAAGTTTTTTCCAGCTTCAAGCAGTGTTGTTAATCATGTTCAAGTAGATGCACATAATACTCTAGTTATCAAAGAACTATTTGAGGTCAAATACGTCACAAGAAAGGTTGAATAGGCTTGCTATGTGCTGCATCGAGAAGGGTGTCATTTAGTCTTAACATTGTTCATCCTTCCTTATTCAGTATGTTAAACTCAGAATATATAGTTGGATTTGTTTTCGCTTTGCATGGGAAATTACACAACAGGGCTCTCGAAAACGTGGACCGACACTGCTAGTACAATGCTACGTGGTACTTCACAGAAGAAAATTAAGGCAAAAAGAGAGAAAAATACAACATAGGAAAACACCCGGTCCATATGACTTTACAGCATGTAGTATTATCAAATCTTATTGTTGGATGGAGGTAACGAGACCAGAGAGACTCAGAAACAGGAGAAAAAGAAAAGACAACGTCAATGCACGCGTCTCCAACAAGCCTAGTGGAGATATCAGATATCTTGACAACGCGTGACTTGGTTGTGGGCCTAGATAATGGCCGTATTCCGTATTCGGGGCCAGGGGGTGTCTAGTTCCATCTAAAAATTTTTCACCCCATCGTATCGAATATTTAGACACATATATGGAGTACTAAATGTAGACGAAAAAAACTAATTGCACAGTTTGGTTGGAAACCACGAGACGAATCTTTTAAGCCTAATTAATCCATGATTAGCCTTAAGTGCTACAGTACACACATGTGCTAATGACGGCTTAATTAGACTTAATACATTCGTCTCACTGTTTCCACTCGATTTATGTAACTAGTTTTTTATTAGTATCCGAAAACCTCTTTCGACATCCCACAAAAACATCCAATGTGATAAAAAAAAACTTTTCACTCACCAACTCAGCACCCCTCTAGACTGCCCGGAGCAGCTGCTGACCAGGCAACCAGGTCCTCCGACTAGTACGCGTGATATTGGAAGGATCCCCATCACCTTGCATGTGTAGCATCGGCTCCTGCATGCGATCCAGGCAATTTGCTCCATCCGACGATCCCGAACCATTCCATTCAATCCGATCGAGCTGTGTGTTTCGTTTGCTTCTGATCGAGACCGTTCATTATATATAATTATTTATTATTAGGTGATGATGAGGTGTACTAGCATCTTTCGTGCACCGCAAATTTGAACGGCCGGCGGTAGCAGGCAGGTCAGGTGTATGAGGTTGATCTCTCTCGAAACAGAAAACGAAGAAAGATATGAGGTTGGTAGGCGAGGTGCTCGTTGTGAGTTGTGGCCGGCGACCGCAGAGGATGATACGATGCTGCCCTCCTTTTCTTCGTGCCATACATGTTGGCGAATCTTGATACCTGTTGTCTGTAGATGGCTGGACTGGACGCAGGCATCTTCCGTTGCCGATTGCCCGATTCGATTCGTTGGGGGAAAAAGAGGAGCGGGATGTACTTGTTCACCGGTCACGGGCCAAGTTCCAAGACAGTAGGATCACAGCCAATAGATAAGTTTAGGATCACACAACCAATATATAAGTTTATTAGGATCACCGGTCACGGGCCAAGTTCCAAGATAGTAGGATCACAGCCAATAGATAAGTTTAGGATCACACAACCAATATATAAGTTTATTAGGATCACCGGTCACAGGCCAAATTCTCTGAGTACTGCTTATATACTGCTCCCGTCTCCCTCTATTCCAAATTATAAGTTACTTTGATTTTTTAAGTACATCAAACTTGCTATGTATCTAGACATAAACGTATGTCTAGATATATAACAAATCCGGTAGTAGTCATAAACTTATATAAACGTAATAATATTTTCTGTGATGGCTACTTTCTGTGATGACTTGCTATGTAATAATATTTTAAAAAGAGTAACCGTTTAGCTACCGTAGAGTTGAGATACGAATAATAAGTAATACTGATACATCATTATGTGACACATTCTACGTTTTTATAGAAAGGTTACTTATAAAAGACCATAAACGACCCATCAAGTTGGAACCTCGATTTCCTATTGTGGCCATCGATGATAAGGTCAACACAGAAAGTAGTCATAAGCATCCCTGCTTTTGCAAATATTAACCACAAACTGACCTCCTGTCAATGACGACCTTGTCGTGGTCACTATCTAAGTCATCGCAGATAACAAGCTCGACCAAACATCAGTGATGATTTCGCTAAAATATTTATCTGGACTAAAGCTAATCAATGTAAACCTAAAGAACTGGCGGTTAACTCAAAATGAGGAATAGGGCCTTCTCCTTGCCACCAGTGACATTGCATGAAAAGGAGGAGGAGGGGGGCCAAGGCGGTAACGGTGGCTTGGAGCCCTAGCAATCACACACTCTACACATATAGTGTTTTCATTCATATTATCATTATTATTTATATACATACTGGGTCAGAAAATGGATAAATAAAAAATGAACAAATTATTATATGCAATTTCTAGTAGTTGTAGATATTGAACATGAACATTATAATATTTATGCCTTTTAAGATCAACGGCCGGTTGATGGATTGATAAGCTATCGAGTAATGTGCAGCACCTGATTGGTGAAGGTCCTTTCATTTCCTTTGCCAAAATAGGTTAAAATGGATATGCATATACTATAAGACCTTGACCATGCCAGGTGGAGTGTAATGGGAGAGAATATGGATTGAATTCAACATGCGCAATTTAGCCCTAATAAGAGAGAGTGGAAGCTGGCTTCCAGAATCCAGGTAATGATCTAAAGTCCAGTTTGGATACGCAATGTATTGTGGAAGCTAAGTTCTAAAGGACAGATTGTTAGAAGCTAGATTAAAGTAGAGTGTGAGGTCGTCCGGACCCATAGATTATTAAAGCTGAGATAGAATTTAGAGTTAAATTACCATAATGCCTTACTTTTTGAATTTTTATGTTGTTGCTATGGATGAAAAAGAGGGACAAAATAGTCTTTTAATGTCTAGAAGCTGAGTTCCCTCCTCTTATACCAGATTATGAAATCTTTGGGAGGGGTGTCTATGGATTCTAGATGCTGGCTAGAAACTATGGCTATTTGGAGCCCTACTTAGATTCTAGAAGCCACCTCCTATAGAGCCTACTTGGCTGAAGGCAAATATTTGCCATGCTAATTTTAGGGCAAACCAAAAGATGGGTACACCAATATTACAATATAGAGCAAGCTAATATTTTGGTAAGACAACTATGGTTGGCACTTGGTTTGCTGCCAACAAGAGATAAAGAAATCGTCTTGTTAAATTTTTGAAAGTTGTTACCTAAATTTTGATACCAAATCAATTGCATGTCAAATCTTTTGAACTTGCCCATATTTTGGCTTAGCAAGAATTGGCTTGCGACCAAACAGGCCAATAATCTTTTCAAACGAATCCCAAATATGCACAGCTTATAACCAGCTATTACAATGTACAATCCAGGAAAAATCTAGGTTTTACAATCTTATTAGGGCTAGATATCAAGCTGGGTCGGCTTGGTTTAGATTGGCTCATTATCCTAACGAGCTAAAAGTCCAGCTCTGCTGAAAGCCCAAGTTTGGTTTTGGTAATTAATGACACCAAGTTGCTAATGCTATTGTATCAAGTGTGATTAAGCTAGGCATAAGCAACATGCGATGGAGGTGGAAATGGCATGGAGAGATGGCCACAAGACCACATGATTTGATGCATGAAATGATGAGCAAGATCATGAAGTAATGCACATAAAATGATGGACATGATGTTCAAGTGAAGAAGAAGGATCTAAGAGCGCAAGGCAAAGGTATAACCACAGGGTTTTCCTTTTACCGGTCTAAGATGAGTAGAGAAGTGATTGACCGGGTTTATGATACATAGCCGACTATCAAGAGGGGCAATTATGGTTAGCTCGGGAATCAAGTGCCACTAGATCAATGTCTTAAGCATATGCATTAGGATCTAGTAGAGAGCTAACATAACGCCTTGAAAAATGTGAAATGCTAACACACATGCACAAGGTGGTGTACACTTGGTGGTGTTAGCGCATTTGCGAAGGCGGTGGAGTTTAAGCGGTAGAGAGAGGTTTGGGTTCCTCTCTCCCTCCTGCCGAACTTGCGAGGCGGGATTCAGCGTTTTTTTTAAGTGAAATGCCTATTTTCTACTGCACCGAAGTCGGAAAAGAAACGGAGGCGAACGGTGGTCACTGTGGTGACCGGACGCTGCACCGGACGCGGTCATGATTTGACCGGACGCGTCCGGTCAGTTCTCGCATCAGTCAGGCGCGCGGGTGCTAGGGTTTGCAACCGGCGCGTCCGGTCCCTCACGGAACCGGAGCGTCCGGTCAGGCACCCAGAAGGCAGAGCTGGACGTAGAGCCGACCGGACGCGTGGCGCGTCCGGTCACACGCGATCGGACGCGTCCGGTCGCGATGGGAGCTCTCTGGACCGCAACCCGACGCTGGCACTGTCGCGTCTGGTCGTTGCGATCGGACGCGTCCGGTCGTGGTGGGAGCTCTCTGGACTCCGACCGGACGCCGGGTGCAGCGCGTCCGGTCAAACGGTGGAGCGCGTCCGGTCACGGCAACGGCTACTTCTGATGCGCACTGTTCTCGCTTGTCCTGTAGTGATCGGACGCGTCCAGTCATCCTGACCGGTGCGTCCGGTCAGCACGTTTTGCACTGCGTCATCCGGTAACGACTAGCTGCGTACCCCTTCGCTATAAATAGAAGTTGGCCGGGATTTGAGGGCAACTCTTGCACATTTTGAGAACTAGAGACATCCTTTGAGCTAGAGAACAACCCCTCTACTCATCTCTTTGCTTGGTTGCACATCTTGAGTGAGATTGAGTGAGATTCAAGTGCATTGCTTGAGAGTTGCATTCTAGAGGCACTTGATCTTCGAGTTGCTGCGGATTTCTTGTTACTCTTCCGTGTTTCCCGACGCGGTAGACGGCTTGGAGCAGCGGAGGTGATTGAGCTCACAATTGAAGATTGTTGGAGCCCTCACCAAGTGTTGTAAGGGGTTCTTGATCCTTCCCCACGGGAGTTCGCAAATTGGATACTCTAGTGGAGCTCGTGGCTTGGAGGATCCCCATGTTGTGTGCGGTTGTGCGGCGCCCGCCGAGGGCTCGACTCTTGATAGTCGATTAGCTCGTGAACCGACAAGTGGGTGCATCGCCACAACGAGGAGTAGCTTGCCGGGAAGCAAGTGAACCTCGGTAAAAATCTTGTGTCATCTCTTTGCCGAGGATTTCTCTTGTGGTTGGTCGTTGTGATTGATTCTTCGAGTGCATTACTTCTCTACATCGTTGGTATAAGAATCAAGTCACTTGCTCTTTACTTTCTTGTACTAGTCCTAGTGTAGTTTGCTTAGTGTAGCCTTTATCACATAGGAGTAAGTAGCTTAGTGACTTAGTCTTGTTGGTGTGTATTAGAGATCATAGCCTTGCTTCACTAGAATTGTATAGGTGGCTTGCATAGTGTAGTTGAGCTAGTGCTAGAATTAGCTTAGCCATCTTTTATACTAACGTGGTTGTTTAGTGAAGTTTGTAGATTTTTAAATAGGCTATTCATCCCCCCCCTCTAGCCATTTGGACCTTACAAGTGGTATCGGAGCCGAGTCACCATTTATTTGAGGCTTAACAACCTACAGTGAAAAAGAAATGGCTCAATTAAGCTTGCACATCAACAACACCAAGAAGGCACCTCACTTTGATGGCTCACTTTGATGGCACAAATTATGCATATTGGAAGGTTAAGATGACCACACACCTTAAGTCAATCAATAGAGAAGTGTAGAAGGTCACCGAAACAAAATTTGAGGTTGCTAATCCGAAAGCACCTACACCGGTGGAAGAGAAGAAGCTCCAATGCAATGACATTGCCATTAGTGCTCTTCATGAGGCATTAGATGATAAGACATTTGAGCAAGTGAAGAACATAGAAGTTGCACATGATGCTTGGGCCAAGCTAGAAGAAACATTTGAGGGCACCGAAGGCACAAAGACCGCTAAAGCATATATCTTGCAAGAAAAGTTTTCTAGCTTCAAGATGCAAGAAGATGAGAGTGTACCGGAAATGTTTCATCGGTTGCAAGTCATTGTCAATGAGCTCAAGGCACTTGGTGAGGAGGTCAAGGACAACCAATTCTCTATGAAGTACTTGAGAAGCTTGTCCAAGAGGTTTGATACATTGATCACCGTGCTAGTGAGGACTACATTGAAGGATTCAACTCCTCAATAAGTATTACAAGAAGTAATGACCGATGATTCATATAGAGAAGATGATGAGAAGGATGAGTTGGTCAAAAAGAAGAAGAAGGAAAATGAGAAGAAAGATGATGAAAAGAAGAAGAGTGTGGCATTCAAAGCCACCACATCCAAGGGCAAATCAAAGATTGAATCATCAAGTGATGAAGACTCAAGCTCTTGTGATAGTGATGACATTGATGAGAAGATGACTCTCTTTGTCAAGCAATTTGGCAAATTCATGAAGAAGAAAGGCTATCGTGCAAGAAGGAGGAAGAACTCATCCAAGAAGAATGAGCATACCATGAGATGTTTTAGATGTCATAGCAAGGATCATCTCATTGCAAAGTGTCCTTATGATAGTGATGATGAAGATGCTATCAAGAAGGAGAGGAAGAAGCAAAAGAAGAAGCAAAAAAAGAAGGAGAGCTCTCATAAAAAGAAGAATGATTCTCATGTTGCTACACGGGATAGTGATGATTCCTCAAGTGATGATGAGGATGACAACAAGAGCAAGAAGAAGGGACATGCTAGCATTGCCATCCAAGAGAAGGTCTCCCTCTTCGACACTCCATCGTGCTTCATGGCTAAGGCCGCTAAGGTATCATCCGACGATGAGAGTGATCATAATAATGCTAGTGATAGTGATAGTGATGAAGAAGAATTCACTAAAGATGAACTAATCACTATGGTAGAAGATTGCACTCAACATTTTAAAGAATCTAGAAAGGAGTGCAAGGGCTTGCTTAAGGATAAGAAAAACCTTATGCAAGAACTTGATGAGCTTAGGGCATCTTATGAGAGTCTAAAGGTAGACCATAAGAAGCTTCAAAAGTCTCACTCTAAGCTAAAGAAGCTCATTCCTCTCTAGTAGAAAAATGTGAAAACATGCCAACTAATGTTGAGAAAGCTAAAACTTGCAACATAGGCATATCATGTGATATAATTGATGAATCTTTTCATAAGCCTATTGTTGTTGCTTCCACTAACCCTTCATGTAGCGCATCTATATCATCCTCATCTAGTAGTGATGGTTTCACTTGTGACTCCACACTTATAGTTGAGAATGAAAATCTCAAGAAGGAGGTAAATGAGCTCAATCACACCTTAGCTAAGGCTTATGGTGGTGAGGACCGCTTGCTTATGTGCTTGGGTAGCCAAAGAGCTTCTCTCTACAAAGAGGGATTGGGCTATAACCCCAAGAAAGGCAAGGCCGCTTTTGCTCCTCACAAGACTCGTTTTGTGAAGAACAATGGTAGCTATTGCAAAAGTTGCAAGCAAGTGGTCACATAGAGAAACATTGCATGAACAAGAAATCCAATGCTAATGTATCCTCAATTAAGTTTGATTCTTTCTATATGCTTACCAAGGGTACTAATGGTGTTCATGCTAAGTTCATTGGTACACCATGGATGGGCTCAAAGAAGAAAGCCATTTGGGTACCAAAGAGCTTGGTCACTAACCTTGGAGGACCCAAACAAGTTTGGGTACCTAACAAGAATTGATCTTGTCTTGTAGGTCAATTACAAAGCCAGAGGAAGGCATTGGGTACTTGATAGTGGGTGCACTCAATATATGATCGGGGATTCTTGTATGTTCAAATCAATTGATACAAGTCGAAATGGTGGTTTTGATGCTATCACTTTCGGCAACAACAAGAAAGGCAAGGTCAAGGGGCTTGGTAAAATTGCTATCTCAAATGACATGAGCATATCAAATGTGTTGCTAGTTGAGAGCTTAGATTTCAATCATTTGTCGGTGGCACAACTTTGTGATCTTAGCTTCAAGTGCATATTTGGTAGTGATGAAGTTGAAGTCACTAGTGTTGATGGATCAAATTTGATATTCAAAGGATTTAGACATGGTAGCTTATACTTGGTTGACTTCAATGATAGTGAGACACAATTGACATCATGCTTGCTTAGTAAATCTAGTATGGGATGGTTGTGGCATAGAAGGCTTGGTCATGTTGGAATGAAACAATTGAACAAACTTTTGAGACATGACTTAGTTAGAGGATTGAAGGATGTCACCTTTGAGAAGGATAAACCTTGTAGTGCTTGTCAAGCCGGTAAACAAGTTAGAAATGCACATTCTAGCAAGAATGAAATGAGCACTTCTAAGGCATTTGAGTTATTACACATGGACTTGTTTGGACCAACAACATACACTAGTATTGGTGGGAACAAGTATGGTTTTGTGATAGTGGATGACTACACTAGATACACTTGGGTGTTCTTTCTCTTTGACAAGAGTGATGTTTATGATCTATTCAAGTCTTTTGTCAAGAGAGTGCAAAATGAGTTTGAGACAACTATCAAGAAGATTAGAAGTGACAATGGTAGTGAGTTCAAGAACACAAGAATTGAAGATTTGTGTGATGATCTTGGTATTGGACATCAATTCTCACCAACATACACTCCTCAATCCAATGGTATACTTGAAAGGAAAAATAGAACCTTGATTGACATGGCTAGATCAATGCTTAGTGAATACAATGTGAGTCATTCATTTTGGAGTGAAGCCATCAACACGGCTTGCTATTGTAGCAACCGTCTCTATTGCCATGGGAAGCTTGGAAAGACACCATATGAGCTATTGAATGGAAGAAAGCCCAACATTGCATACTTTAGAGTGTTTGGTTGCAAATGCTATATTCTCAAGAAAGGCACTAGATTGAGCAAGTTTGAAAAGAAATGTGATGAAGGGTTCTTGCTTGGTTATTCTACCACAAGCAAAGCATATAGAGTTTGGAATCCCACAAATGGCACCTTGGAAGAAGTTCATGATGTTGAGTTTGATGAAACCCAAGGATCTCAAAATGAAGTTCAAAACCTTGATGATGTGAGAGGAGATCAATTGTCAAATGCAATGAAGAACATGGACATTGGTGACATAAGGCCGAGGCAAATTGATGATGATGGTGATATACATATGACTAATCAAGATGTGCAAATTGATACAAATCAAGCAAGCTCAAGTGGTACTCATGATGAAGCTCAAGTTCAAGGTCAAGCAAGTGGAAGCAATCAACTCCCAATTCTCCAACCTATTAGCATTGCAAGAGATCATCCATTGGACCAAATCATTGGTGGAATTCAAAGTGGTGTTCAAACTAGATCAAGATTAGCATCCTTCTGTGAGCACTACTCATTTATGTCACTTGAAGAACCTAAGAAAATAGAAGATGCTTTGAAAGATTCCGATTGGGTTAATGCCATGCATGAAGAGCTAAACAACTTCACTAGAAATCAAGTTTGGGAGCTTGTTGAGAGGCCAAAGAACTACAATGTGATTGGCATAAAGTGGGTCTTTAGAAACAAGCAAGATCAAGATGGCATGATTGTGAGGAACAAAGCAAGATTAGTATCACAAGGTTACACTCAAGTTGAGGGTCTTGACTTTGGAGAGACATATGCACCAGTTGCAAGATTGGAGGCAATTAGAATCTTATTAGCATATGCTTGTGCACACAACATCAAGCTCTATCAAATGGATGTCAAAAGTGCATTTCTCAATGGCTACATCAACGAAGAAGTTTATGTTGAGCAACCTCCCGGTTTTGAAGATGACAAGAAGCCCGACCATGTTTACAAGCTCAAGAAGGCATTGTATGGTTTAAAGCAAGCACCTAGAGCATGGTATGAGAGGTTGAGGGACTTTCTCCTCTTTAAAGGGTTCAAGATGGGAAAGGTTGACACCACTCTCTTCACCAAGAAGCTTGGAAATGACTTGTTTGTGTTACAAATCTATGTTGATGATATCATTTTTGGATCAACCAATCAAGACTTTTGTGAAGAGTTTGGAAAAATGATGGCTAATGAGTTTGAGATGTCTATGATTGGAGAGCTTAGTTACTTTCTTGGACTTCAAATCAAGCAAATAAAGAATGGCACTTTTGTAAGTCAAGGGAAGTACATCAAGGACATGATCAAGAAGTTTGGATTGCAAGATGCTAAGCCAATGAGTACACCAATGGGCACAAATGATCAATTGGGTGTTGATGTTAGTGGCAACATGGTAGATCAAAAGCAATACCGGTCTATGATTGGAAGTTTGCTCTATGTCACTGCTTCTAGGCCGGATGTGATGTTTAGTGTGTGCAAGTGTGCAAGATATCAAGCTTCACCTAGAGAAAGTCACTTGAAAGCAACCAAGAGAATATTGAGATATCTTAAGGGCACTCATGATGTTGGACTATGGTATCCCAAGGGATCAAACTTTGAGTTGATTGGATATTCGGACTCCGACTATGGTGGATGCAAGATTGATAGAATGAGCACAAGTGGCACTTGTCAATTGCTTGGAAGGTCTCTTGTTTCATGGTCATCAAAGAAACAAAATAATGTTGCACTATCTACCGCCGAGGCCGAATATATTAGTGTCGGTAGTTGTTGTGCACAATTGCTTTGGATGAAGACAACTTTGAGTGACTTTGGAATCAAATTCAAGAATATGCCTTTGTTTTGTGATAATGAGAGTGCTATCAAGATGACTCAAAATCCAGTTCAACATTCAAGAACCAAGCACATCGATATTATGCATCACTTCATAAGAGACCATCAACAAAAGGGTGATATTAGCATTGAGAGCATTGGCACCGAAGATCAACTAACCGACATATTCACAAAGCCACTTGATGAAAAGAGATTTTACAAGTTGAAGAATGAATGGAACATACTTGATTTCTCCAACTTGAAATGAGTGCACCCCCACATTCTTATATGACATGCCTCTCCTTCGACAATGCAAGGTAAAGTTGTTTGGTATATCATTCATACTTTACTAAGGACATGGTTAGAACATATAGACATGTTTGCATGAATATTGGCTCATTCATGAAAATCAAATGAGGTTGATGTATATATGGTACCACTATTGCTTCTATGTTTGATTGATCTAGTGGTAGCATATGACATGTTTGTGGGTTTGCAAACCTAGTGTTGAATCTAGAAAATGAGCTCATGATGTGTAATTCAACATGATCAAGATAACCCTTATACTTTATGAGGTGTGAAGAAGCTTGTCCTTGGATCAAACTGAATTACATATTCTAGGCAAGTGATTAGATTGAATCATAATTTGGACTCCCTTATATTGATTGACTTAATTCTCACTAAAATTGACACCTTTTTGGTGATTGTTGACAAAGGGGGAGAGAAAAGTCACAAAGATAAAAAGTTAAGTTGCAAAGGGGGAGAAGTAAGTCACAAAGGTATAGTAAGGGGGAGAGAAAGCAAAAGATATGACATTGGAAAGAGATCAATTAAAATTGAGCACACAAGTAGGGAGAGCAAGCTCATGAATCATTTGTTGCATTTGTTTATGCATTAACATGATGAACTGTTGCATTGCAAATTTAAATTCAATATTCATGATTGTGTGGTGAATGCTAGAAATAGATCTTGAATGATAAATTGTTGAGAGTAGCTTATAATGTTGATAATGTTACAAGTGATATCTAGACAACCTTTGCTTATAATGTTGATCTCACGAGGTATTTTAGTGTTTGTGATCTTTACAAGTGATGTATAACAAGTGGTGTCTAGCTACATCGATGCTAAGGATGGTATATAACGGCAACTCCGATTGGTATCATGCTTCAAAGGTCCATTCTATATACCTTAGCATCAATTTCATAGTAGTAACTCTCCCAACATTCTAATCCATACATATGTGCACAATTGAACCAAACTCATGGAAGCACATATGTAGGGGGAGCTAATACTATCGAAATTGAAAATTAATTTTATTTCATATCTTTGTGATGGTTGTCATCAATTACCAAAAAGGGAGAGATTGAAAGCCCAAGTTTGGTTTTGGTAATTAATGACACCAAGTTGCTAATGCTATTGTATCAAGTGTGATTAAGCTAGGCATAAGCAACATGCGATGGAGGTGGAAATGGCATGGAGAGATGGCCACAAGACCACATGATTTGATGCATGAAATGATGAGCAAGATCATGAAGTAATGCACATAAAATGATGGACATGATGTTCAAGTGAAGAAGAAGGATCTAAGAGCGCAAGGCAAAGGTATAACCATAGGGTTTTCCTTTTGCCGGTCTAAGATGAGTAGAGAAGTGATTGACCGGGTTTAGGATACATAGCCGACTATCAAGAGGGGCAATCATGGTTAGCTCGGGAATCAAGTGCCACTAGATCTATGTCTTAAGCATATGCATTAGGATCTAGTAGAGAGCTAACATAACGCCTTGAAAAATGTGAAATGCTAACACACATGCACATGGTGGTGTACACTTGGTGGTGTTAGCACATTTACGAAGGCGGTGGAGTTTAAGCGGTAGAGAGGGGTTTGGGTTCCTCTCTCCCTCCCGCCTCACAAGCTCGGCGGGATTCGGCGTTTTTTTGGGGAAGTGAAACGCCTATTTTCTACCGCGCCGAAGTTGAAAAAGAAACGGAGGCGAACGGTGGTCACTGTGGTGATCGGAAGCTGCACCGGACGCGGTCATGATTTGACCGGACGCGTCCGGTCAGTTCTCGCAGCAGTCAGGCGCGCGGGTGCTAGGGTTTGCAACCGGCGCGTCCGGTCCCTCATGGAACCGGAGCGTCCGATCAGGCACCCAGAGGGGCAGAGCTGGACGTAGAGCCGACCGGACGCGCGGCGCGTCCGGTCACATGCGATCGAATGCGTCCGGTCGCGATGGGAGCTCTCTGGACCGCAACCGGACGCTGGCACTGTCGCGTCCGGTCGTTGCGATCGGACGCGTCCGGTCGCGGTGGGAGCTCTCTGGACTCCGACCGGACGTCGGGTGCAGCGCGTCCGGTCAAACGGTGGAGCGCGTCCGGTCACGGCAACGGCTACTTCTGACGTGCACTATTCTCGCTTGTCCTGTAGTGACCGGACATGTCCGGTCACCCTGACCGGTGCGTTCGGTCAGCACGTTTTGCACTGCGTCGTCCGGTAACGGCTAGCTGCGTACCCCTTCGCTATAAATAGAAGTTGGCCGGGGTTTGAGGGCAACTCTTGCACTTTTTGAGAACTAGAGACATCCTTTGAGCTAGAGAACAACCCCTCCACTCATCTCTTTGCTTGGTTGCACATCTTGAGTGAGATTGAGTGAGATTCAAGTGCATTGCTTGAGAGTTGCATTCTAGAGGCACTTGATCTTCGAGTTGCTGCGGATTTCTTGTTACTCTTCCGTGTTTCCCGACGCGGTAGATGGCTTGGAGCAGCGGAGGTGATTGAGCTCACAATTGAAGATTGTTGGAGCCCTCACCAAGTGTTGTAAGGGGTTCTTGATCCTTCCCCGCGGGAGTTCGCAAATTGGATACTCTAGTGGAGCTCATGGCTTGGAGGATCCCCATCTTGTGTGCGGTTGTGCGACGCCCGCCGAGGGCTCGACTCTCGATAGTCGATTAGCTCGCGAATTGACAAGTGGGTGCATCGCCATAACGAGGAGTAGCTTGCCAGGAAGCAAGTGAACCTCGGTAAAAATCTTGTGTTATCTCTTTGCCCATGATTTCTCTTGTGGTTGCTCGTTGTGATTGATTCTTCGAGTGCATTACTTCTCTACATCGTTGGTATAAGAATCAAGTCACTTGCTCTTTACTTTCTTGTACTAGTCCTAGTGTAGTTTGCTTAGTGTAGCCTTTATCACATAGGAGTAAGTAGCTTAGTGACTTAGTCTTGTTGGTGTGTATTAGAAATCATAGCCTTGCTTCACTAGAATTGTATAGGTGGCTTGCATAGTGTAGTTGAGCTAGTGCTAGAATTAGCTTAGCCATCTTTTATACTAACGTGGTTGTTTAGTGAAGTTTATAGATTTTTAAATAGGCTATTCACCCCCCTCTAGCCATTTGGACCTTACATCTGCTCGACTCATTTGTTGGCCCAAGGCAGCTCATTAGCTTGTTTGGTTAAATTTAATACTATCTATTTAGCATAATAAGTATTTATTAAATTTTTATATAGATTTGGTTAAATTTGGCAAACTTTAACATAGCACTGTTGTAGAATTGTATTATTTTTTGGAGTGAGGGAGTATCGTCTATTCATCCAATGTCGTACCGAGAAGAAGCGAATAGAGCCACCTGCTTATCGTCTCTCTAATACCCATCATGTTGGGTTTGTACTTGGAAGCAGCAACCAACAAGCATAGCAGATGCATCCACTGTTGCTACTGCTGCCACCGCTGCTGGATCTCATTCATCAGATAGGTAGAGCTCTGGCGCGGCGTGGCGGACATGTCCCGACGTCCGCGCCACTGGCCCACTGCTGTTGCTCCCTAGCTGTAGTTGATGACCCATCCCTGCTTCAGCACACAGCAGACAGCCATGCTCTGATGGCTGATGTCCATCAGGCTGACTGATCGGACATTCGGATGGACTTATTTTATTCATGCAGGATAGCAGCGCCCGGACGTAAGCATGTGTCTGCTGCACGCCTACGCCACCTTCGTCACGTGTGCCTGCAGAAAACACTGCGCCGACCGCTCCTTCCCCCCAGCCCCCTCATCTCACTCTCTCTCTCTACGACCGCGCGTCATGACGCCCGCGCACCCACGGGAAACGCCGCGCCCGCCGCTCCTTCCCCTGATCCCCTCATCTCTCTCTGCGCGTGCGGGACCCGAGAGCCGGCATGAGGATGACTACGCCTCGTCCGCGGGATCCTAGGTGCACTGCGCACCCCCACCTTCGGCCCACGGCTCGCTGCGCTCCATCCCCCGGCGCCAGGACCGTGCCCCCATGACTCTACTTGACTACCTCTGAAACATGAAACACTTGGATGCAATATACATTTAAAGATATGCAACATCCAGATAAAATATTTAGCAACTTGAAACATGAAAACACTAATCGCAACATAAGGCTAAAACAACTGAAACGTTTTAAACATACTCGTACAACATGTATGTGAAACATGTGCAATATTTAGATAAAAATACTTACAACATACATCTAAAACAGATAAAATATTTTGAACAAACGCTTGCAACATGCCTCTGGAACACTTGCAAGTTGCAACACATATAACATCCCGATCTACTTTTGCAACATTCATATAAAACACTTGCAATATACCTCTGAAACATATGAAATACTTGAAACACTTGAAACATACATTTGCAACATATGGGAGGGGATGCCGAGGCCACTTGATTCTGGACTCGGGGTAGGAGTTGGTGAAAGGTCCTAATATGGTTAGAGGAGGGGTAAATAGCCTATTTAAAAATTTTATAAAGCACTAGAACAATTGATTAGTATGACAAATGACGTAATGCAATTTTGCTCTAACTCTACAAGTGTTGCAAGCCACCTATTCAACAATACTAGTTGCTATGATCACTATGACAACCAAATGCTAAGTCACTACGAGCTCTCAAAAACTAGCTACTCTAAAGAGCTCAACTAGGGAGAAGAAACACTAGCAAAGAGAAGACAAGCTCTCAAAACTAATTACACTAAAGAGCTTGCTACAACTAGTTTACGGAAATATAAATATGTAACATCCAATCCCGGCATACACGGCCCAGGCCCACTCTGCCGAGGAGTGGTCCCACCTGCGTAGCAACCCGCTTGAGCTTTCGTCCTCGCTTCGCTCAAAACGGTTACCGAAGGTTACTATGCGCCCCTGGCCCTGGTATTTAAGTCGGTCAAACTCCCTCAGGATTCACAGCATGGTACTAAACACTGGTTGCACAGTGTTTCGCGCTGCTACAGTAACTGGTAAACAGTACCCGAGCTGCAGTAAACCGAATTCGGCCCGGCCCAGTTCGGTGCTTGGCCCATTTTGGGGCTGTTACAAAATAAGAGGAAAGTGATCTTTATACCACCGCGTCAAGAATTGAACCAATCACAATAAGATGAAGACCAATCACCGGGAGAAATCCAAAGAACCAATCACAATGGAGACACACAATTTTTCTCCCGAGGTTCACGTGTTTGCCGGCACGCTAGTCCCCATTGTGTCGACCAACACTTGATGGTTCGGCAGCTAAGAGGTGTAGCACGAATCTCGTCCAACCTGTGAACACGTAAGAACCTATCCACAAGTGAGGCAGCTCAATGACACGCAATCCACTAGAGTTGCCTTTGGCGCTTTGCCGGGGAAGACACAAGAACCCTCACAAATCACCAAGAGGTGGCCAAGAACAATACTCTAGCCACAATTTCTCCGCTGCTCCAAGGCATCTAGGTGGCAGCAACCACTAAGAGTAACAAGAATCCCACAGCTCAAATGATCCTAAAGTGTCACTAGATGCAAACTCATAAGCAAATACATTTGGAATCACTCAATCTCACTTTGGATTAGCAATCAAGCAAGAAAGATGAGTGGGAGAGAGTATGCTCAGCTCAAGAGGATGTCAAGATGATCAAAATGCCAAGAGAGATCCCCAAGAGCCGGCCACTAACTATTTATAAGCCCCTCAAACAAACAGAGCCGTTAGGGTCACGAAGGGGCTCACTGCGGGGTGACCGGATGTGCCGGTCTGATCGATCGGACGCAGCCCAGCGTCCGGTCACTACGCGCCAAGCCCACGGATGGTTGCCACATGTCCTTCCTTGAATGTCGCGCGTTGATTTCCAACGGTCACGAGTTAGTCAGCGCCACACTCAAACACCGATTGGACGCGCTGCTTGCATGACCTGACGCTGAAGCCCCTAGCGTCCGGTCGTGTCCAGTAAGCTCCCCGAGGCGATTTTCAGTGACCGGACGCGTCCGGTCGCAAGCGACCTGACGCCCTCCGAGTTCAGTCAGTACAGCGCCCTTCTTCTCTCGTTCACGAGCCATGATGATGTCAGCGTACGTCATCGGCCGTCGGACGTGGGCCCTGCACGTCAGATCCACAGCGTCCGCGCGCCACCAACAAGTGACCTAACGCGCCGGTCAAGCCAGGGTAGCGTCTAGTCAAACATCTTCGCTCTCAGCCAGCCGCGCGCTGCGGCAAAGAACTGACTGGACATTGACATCAGCGTCCGGTCACAGTCTGTCTCCTCCTTTTCTTTTTGTAAGACCGAAACAACTTCGCCCTTGCTTCCAACTTGCTAACCACAAAGTGTAGAACTTGTGTGCACGTGTGTTAGCATTTTTCAAGGCATTTTACAACAGTCGATGTTAGCTCACACTAGGTCCTAATGCAATGCATGAATTCACTTAGTGGCACTTGATAACCGCTTCAACCATGAAATTCCACTCTTCATAGTACGGCTATCGATCCTAAGTCACTCACACCATCTATGGTGTCTTGAGTGCACAACAAAGATGGCCCTATTGCTTATACCTTTGCCTTGAGCCCATTTTTGTTTTTCTCTTTCTTCTTTTCCAAGTGAACACTTGATCATCTTGTGGTCATCACTATCATCACCATGATCTTCTAGCTCCACCACTTGGCATGGGACTTATCATTTCATGTCTACACACTTAGCACAATGATTAGTCCATAAGTTTCATCAATTATCCAAAACCAAACTAAGGCATTTCAGCCAGCGGCGAACGGTGGCGCACGAGAACCACCAGCACGGGTCGCGCTCATGGTGCCCTTTGCTCGTCCGGGACCGACTTGAGGCGCGCGACGGCACCACCAGCACCAGCAGAGGCGGGTGGCGCACCCGACGGCGCGGGAGCGAGCGGCACGGGTAGGCGCGCGACAGGTGGGACTGCAGGAGCAAGAAGCAAGAGGTGCGATTGAGGTGCGCGAGGACAGGAGCAAGGAGTGAATAGCACAGGATAGGGCACGCGAGATGGCTACGACGATGAATGCGAAGTAGGATGGATAGATGACCGCACGGTGCCGTAAAACGTGTGATGGGCAAGCAAGTGGGGAGATATTTTTTAAAGAGAGATGTGGGAGACGTAAAGAGGAGGTAGGCTTGTTGAGCCGATAGCACGTAGGCTTGTTGAGCCGATAGCGCGCAGGCTCAGGAAGGCGACATCGGATCGGTCGGACACCCGCCCTTAAGCATTACCATTTATTCATGCGTCACAGAGTAGCTAGCTGCCTGGACTGATAAGTTCAAGCGAACAAGAGTGGTCTCTTTGTGCTGATGTGCTCTCCTCATCGCTACACTCCGTATCTATCTATCCATTTGCGATTGCAAATTTGTTAGAGAGCCTCAAATACCCATCGTATCTATTCATGACATAAATAATAACATGTCATTATGAATTTATGATCACATCAACTAGTATACTAATTTGACACCCATGTTTTCATCTAATCAATAGACAATAACTAAACTAGCAAATAATTAAGCAAACTCTTACTTTTATTAGACTTCGTAGTTCGCACAATCACTCTCACACATGGGGCTTCGGCATGTGAACATGAGTACATGACATGAGTAGAATAAATGTGGTTCAACTCTCACACTGTATTATGATCGTTCACACAAAAACACAACATAAAACAAAGACTAAAATACATCATAGTTAACACAAATATCATAAGGACTTAATAATTACATCGTAGTTCACATAGTCACGTTGTATTTCAAGTACCTGTTGGGTAGCCGCGGGTAAAATTTTGTCCCACACCCTACCCACCTCAATTCCTGTACATGACCTATTGACCCGCAAGCGGGATTTTATACCTGCACCCTCACTCATCTAGTATCAAATTTACAAGTCTAATTGCCAACTCTATATTGGTGGATGTATTTTGACATGTCTCTAATGCTCAATGACATGGAGGGTGGCATCATATTCATCTTCCCAAAGAGGGTCTCCTCAAATATGTGCTGCAATTACACTTCAGAGTGACTAACAACATCGCTGAGTACGAGGCCTTACTGCACGGCCTCCGCCTCACCAGTCACCATATCATCAAGGATACGGCAACTGTACATCCGTGGAGACTTCAAGATAGTGGTCAATCACGAAGGAATCTTCATGCAAAGATCTCAAGATGGAAGCATATACTATCGGGAGATTCGTAAACTCAAGAAGTTCAATGGTTTTGAAATGCATCACATCTTACGAAGGGAAAATGACGGAACAGACACCTTAGCAAAGATCAGGTCTAAGACAGCCAATCCTAGCAGTTTTTTTTTCTCGACGAACTGCACAAGCCCTCCATCCAACTGAAGACAACGATGGAGCATCAACATCGCAGTCGGATGACAACATACAAGAACCTGAGCAAGATGTCATGATAATAAGCCCAGAGTGGACAATAATAGCTCGACTACCTTTTCAGGAACCAGGGTATGCTCCCACAAAATTTAACAGGAGCCCAGAGCGTTCTCACAGTGCACAAAGTATTTTGCAGCAGTTAGTGATAAACTCTACAAGTGAAGCCGACCAACCACACAACCACAAAATCACTTGCACAAAATCTTCATGCACTGCTGGGGAAGAAGGAAAACAACTCCGACATCCACTTAGCCACTCAGGCGTTTGTTACCATCATGCAGCTTCCCAGCATCTGTTTGGCAAGGCCTTTCGATGAGATTTTTATTGGCCAACTCTATCCAGGAACTACAGACAATCCCAATCTTGTGGTCGTTACCCACTTCTTTGCCGCGATAGACAAGTTCACAAAGTGGAATGCAAGCAAAAGATAGTTTTGTGTATTTGTTGAAAAATAAATAGATGAGAGAGACCAAATAAAGATATTGATAAGTTGTTAGCCTAATCTTTATGTCTCTTTTAAAACAAGGTATATTTTTTCGCCCTGTCGTTTCACTGGAAAAGCAGACTGAAAAGTATTGTTCATTGATTTGGTGTGAGAGAAAAACACTGTATCGTGACTAATATGCTGATAATAGATAGAAGAGAATCAGGCAGAAAAAGATACTGGGTAGGTAGGTTCGGTGCTTGGTGTGATGGAATACAAGTGGATTAGCCAAGAACCCATCCATGTACTATAGGATATTTGCATGCGTAGGTACGAGGATTGAGAAGCAATAGTAGCCAATGCCGAGCCAGCAATCGAGTGGCTGCCTGCATAGTTGTTTGTTTCATTGTTAGCGGCGTCAAGAGCAGAGAGGGCAGAGCAGAGTCTACAACCACAGGTGCTGCCTGGTGGCTAGTATCTTCACGTCGGCAACCGATGGGGGAAAGGAAAAGAAGCATAGCACCATTAGGAGATGCATGGGGGCACACAAGACTACAAGAGAATGCATTCCATGTACCATATGCGAGCAGTGGTTGCGTGAACTGTTCCCGGCGCGGAAACGGTTCGGGTTGAGACGTGCTACCAGTTAGTGCGCTCCCCTGTTGTGTCGCCTAGATTCCCTATGGATCAGGAAAAGCTTTTATGCTGGAACGTACGCGGGTTAAACTCGCGTGCCCATCGCTCTGTCGTTCGGAATGTCGTGCTTTCTGAACGTGTGTCGCTGCTTTGCCTCCAAGAAACCAAAGTCCACAGCGACTCCCTGGTAATTTTGGTGGCTTGGTGTACCTGGAAGGAAAGGAACTTGAGAGTCTTTCAGGGTCAGGCGCACTCGTCCGCGACACTCGTCGTCGCGATCGTGGAGGAGGCCGATTGTTGGTCGCTTGTGGGTTTCTCACTGCGCTTTGGGCTGGAATGACGGTTTGAGTACAGCCTTGCTCCTGTCGCGCTTTTATTTACCTTGTAATTTCACGTCTACTCGTGTCCGTGCGGTTCTGCCTTGTTCAAGTTACACCATGATCGGCCTTAGCGTGCCTCTCGCATCCTAGGCCGATCCTTGTGCAACTTTGTAACAAACTCTAAACTTCTTAATGATATACATGCAATGCATGTTCGCGAAAAAAAAATTCACGTGTGGCAGATGGAGGCGGGTAGGAAGTACACTTGTATCACGAATCATGCATGATGCATACACATACAAACAAGCAAAGCAAGCAGCCAGTCCATGGAGGTTGAGTGCTGCGCAGATCCTTATTGTTCCCTTTTGCCCGGAAAAGGCTAACGCCGGAAGAAACATGGGAATCGAATCAAAACCTGAAGCAGCGGCGAGGGCGAGGTGGACTGGTGGGCATTGTGCCTGGACCCTGCTGGAGGCTGGAGTTGGGTTGGAGGGCCTTTTCCTTTTGGGAGGACATGGCCGCGCCGCGACGGGAGAGGAACAACTGATGCGTGCCACTGCCAGCATGCTGAGCATCTATGTGGCTTGAGGCCGAAATCCACGGAGTGACCTCGTGCACTCGCCCATCCACATCGGCAGGAAGGAAGCAGCGGCGCTATACTAGTAGGCAGAAAGGGAAGGAAGGATGAATCAAAGTAAAAGGTGAGGAGGAGCGAGGTTGACGTGTCTTTGCTCCTGCGTCACGGACTGGATATGGTCATGGATATTGGTACGTCGTCGCCGGAGACTTGCAATCGTATTCACAGAGCCTGTTCACCTGGCTTATAATCCGTCTTTTTCAACTTGTTTTTTCAGACGGAACAGTATTTTCTCTCACAACAAATCAGCCAATAGTGTTTTTCAGCCGGCTTATCAGCCCAGACGAACGGGGCCATATAGTAGGCATTTGGAGTAGTAACCACTTGACAAACAGAAAACAGGATCTGTAAGGTCATCGGGGACGTATGATCCAGGGAGGAGTAAGCGTAGCGTAGGTAGATGTGAATCAATCCACGGCCTTGATCGGCTGGCATCTAGTGGCTGGTGGCTGGTGCTGATTTATTGTGAGAGAAAAATACTGCTGGCTGACAGGTAGCTGATAGCTGATACTAAATTGATGTGAGAGAAAAGCACTGCTGGCTGGCTGCCAGCCAAGCCGAACAAGCTTCACGTGCCGGTATCCTAAAGGAACGGCTCACGTACCTTCTTCCCGAATCTTGGATCCTTGTTCGATTCTTTGTATCACAAAGTTAAAGCAACAGATGGATGGGCGGTTAGGATAATATACTGCACCCCGATTGGACAATTGGATGGATGTTTTCTTCGGCCTTGTTTAGATCGAAAAAATTAGAAAAATTTAGAACTGTAGCATTTCGTTTGTATTTGACAATTATTGTTTAATTATGGACTAACTAGATTCAAAAGATTCATCTCGTGATTTACAATCTAACTGTGCAATTAGTTATTTTTTTATCTACATTTACTGCTTCATACATGCGTCCGAAGATTGATGTGATGGAGAGAGAGAAAAAAAAATTCTAATTTTTAGGCCTCATCTAACCAAGGCCTTCCTTCGGATTTGCGGAGCGTGATTAGCACCACGCATAGTACAAAATTGTGTGCAGACGCCACGCCAGACGGCACCCGCACCACGGCATTAACCACCTGGATCGTCGTCGCAGTAGCGCGCGCCAACCCAACGGTTCCAATTGAATTCCCTCTCTGTGAGCTCTGACTGGACTGTGGCGTGCTTGGTGCTTCTGCCTGCTGGTGCAGTGGCGCTGCTCTCAGCTCTTCTGGTGCAGTGGTGCTGTGTCTCACCGCGCGCGGCATGGCGGACACGCCGACCATGGATCTTGCTCCCTACGTCTACGCCTACTACGCCTACGTATCCTGTCATAATCCTATCCAAGAGCAGAGCAGACAGCCATGACGGCATCCGTCAGCCTCATCTATCTACTGCTATCTCTCCCATGGGCGGATCCAGGGGTATTCCCAGAATACCCAACAATTTTGATGTTGGCCCTGTTTAGTTCCACAAAAAAAAACACTATGCGAAAAAAAGATTCCCTGTCACATCAAACTTGCGATACATGCATGAAGTACTAAATGTAGATGAAATCAAAAACTAATTGTACAGCTTGGTTGTACTTGGCGAGACGAACGTTTTGAACCTAATTAGTCAACAGTTGGACACTATTTGCCAAATAAAGCCAAAACGTGCTACAGTACTTTTTTTACACCTTTTTACACATCTAAACACACCCGTTCTCTCAAGTATTTATGGATATATATTTATATATATAAATGTGTAATGTAATATTCTTTAGTATTTTCACGGATTGTCACCCACAGCAGCCAGAAACGGTGGTAGGAATACTCAAGAATGAATTCCTGGCTCCGCCACTGATCTCTCCTCTCCTTACTCAATTTTTTAAAATTTTGACTACATTTATTAAAAATAATATTAATATTTACGATAATGATTCTACGAGGACGTCCCCCTGACTCGCGTCTGATTGCGACCCCCAATACGTGAACCCCGCCCTCACTCCTTATCCCATCCCGTGCCCACCCCCCTCCCCGCTCCCCTGCGCCTACTCGTTGCCGCTCCACCCGCCTGCTCTCTAGGCCTGCTAGCGCCCCCGGGACAGACGCCGCGCCTAGCTCGCCGCTGCCCTGCCCGCCCGCGCTTCCTCTCTCCCTCCCTCCCTCCTCCTCCGTGACCTCTATTCAGTGGCGAATTTAGGATTTTAACATTGGGTATGTCGTCCAAAAAAAGTTCATATATAATTCGGTAAATCTATTTTAGCAATTCAGTAACCATTGTAAATTTTGCAACGTGATTCGGTATACACGCACTAAGTAACATGATGTCGGTACCAACAGTATGAGGGTACCACAACCAACGGTAAAAAAGAACGAAACGATTAAACCACAGCAAAAGGCAGTACACCTCGACCGCGTACAGGGTCCGCCTCGTACGAGCCCGGCTTGACGGAGTGTCTCGACCGCGCTCCCACTCCGACTCGTACGAGGCGCCCCCGACGGGAACGCCTCGACCGCGCCCCGTCCCGTACGATATGGCACCTCGACTGCGCTCCGACTCGCACGAGGCTCGTTCGGCCACCGGTAAAACTCCGACTCGCACGACCCCGGGTCGAAGCGCTCGACCTACTCTATTCACCTACTCTGAGACAAAAGTCAGAGCATTCAATGCGATTACCTACTACCACCTACCGACATGGCTACAACAGTAACCGACGTGGGAGCAATACCGGTGTCAGGTCTCACTTTTTACCGCCCATCCCGGGATGGGAGGTGAAAACCTGTCACTATGCACACCATACCGCACACTGTTCTGCCATCGATCACCCTCGAGGAAGGATACGACAAGGTCCGTATTCCACGATCTCGGAGATTCGACCTTATCCGCCCGGCCTCGACCCAACCTCGACCTGGCCTCGACGCCCACCGCCGGAAAGGTCAACATGACACAGGGCTCAGGGTCATTTCACCGTCTCGTCCCCGACGTCACTATGGTGTCCAGGGATAGCCGGCCATTCCTGGGGCACGTCGCTACAGCCACCTCTACGGGAATCGATAAAACTTCACCACAAGGCACCCGGCGTCCCGGCCTCCTCTTACCCTATAAAAGGGCAGGCCCGGGCTCTACAGAAGGGGGACGGACCAACACAACTCAGAGATCAACATCTCAAGCAATCACCCGTGTACTCTTTTTTCTCTCCTTGAGACTTGGGCTCGGCGCCCTCTCTCGCCAGCTTGTAACCCCTACGCAAGCACCTCGGTGCAAGGAAATACAAAACTCTCTCCCCCGCTGGACGTAGGGCCTTCTTGGCCCGAACCAGGATAAACCCCCGTGTATTCTCCTTACATCACCATCCAGGTTAGGGACACGCGGCATTCACTCGTCGGCTTAGGACCCCCCGGGACCGAACACCGACAGTTGGTGCGCCAGGTAGGGGAGCGCTGCGTGTTGACATCATTTTCCCGCCATTTTCCTGGATGGCTGACCCCGAACGCCCTTTCCCGTTGGCTACGGTGATCTGGTTTGGGAGTTTGGAGTTCATGTCACTTGGCCACGGCTACGACATGGTCCTCCTCCCGCTCAGGCACCCGATCAACGAGGATTACGAGCTCTCCCAGCCTGGGGGAGCACTGCGCCGGCATCGTCGCTCTCAGGCGCGAGCCGCCAGGCGACGACGGGCCCAGCGCGACCGCCGTCATCACCTCACGGAGGGCGGTGGGACCCCCCCCGATCCGGCGCCTCTTAGCCAGACGCCAACCTAGATTTCCTCTTTGAGGGTCTGTGTAGGATGAGCTTGGCTGAGGGTAAGATACCGACGGAGGGTTCCGCCGCTCCCTCGTCCGGTGTGACACCACCGCTACCCGGTCCGACCACTCCAGCGCGAAGAACGACGTCTTCATCGCCATTCCCGTTTGGGCTAGATTCGGTTGCCCGGGCATACGCTTCCTCTGTAAGCACTAGTATGAGCGCTTACGAGGAACTCCTCGGGCACCATCTACGCTCCACTCTGGACCTTGTTGCATCCACGCCGGCTTTTGAGTATCTGGACTCTACGGAGACCCCGGAAACAGAGCCCCGTGTGACTGCTCCTCGACGTTACAACCCCAGAGACGACTGGCAACGGCCTCACATTCCCCCATCATACTACTACTTTGGCGCTCCTGACTCCGACTCTGCCGATGACACCTACGATTCGACTCGTGAATGCTTCAACATCGATGGGGCAACCACGTCGGATTCGGAGGATGAGACACCAGTTGAAGGAAGGAACACGCCACCTCATGTCGAGCTCCCTACTGAGCAAAATGAAGCTCAATTCCTTGCGAATCAAGGAATGCAGCTCGAGCAGATTCGCGAGTTGCAGGACAAGCTCGACGAGGAACGGGAAAATCTACGCCTACTCCAACAAACCCTCGAACATGAGCGTGTGGCACATGCACATGGCGGGAGAGCTCGTGAGAGAGCTCGCGACGTCAATTGCCGCATCGACGAGGATCGGGCGGTCGACCCCCCGGTTTTCGCTCAAGCCAGCCAGAACGTTGTCGCCGCCGCCATGCTCCTCCGCAACATGCCCGAGCCGTCGAATCCCGACGCCCGTCGAGCTCGAGATGAGATCCGAGGACTCCTCGAGACCGCTGCTATGCAGCAGGCCGAGAACTCTGCCTCGAGGCGACGCGAGCCTGCCTCGGGGCGGCCCGCCGAGCCCTCCCGATAGGAGAGAGATGTCTCGGTTCATCCCGAGCCTGCCCCACGGAACCGGGCGGCTCTTGCCCCTGAGCCCATCGCCGATGACCGCGAACCTCGAGACACCCGTGGCAACATCGTCGAGCGCCGCACGCGCAAACACGGTGATGGTGTGGCTCGAGGCTACCACGTGCACAGAGGCGGACGCTACGACAGCTCAGAAGATCGTAGCCCTTCACCCGAGCCTCCGGGCCCTCGGGTCTTCAGCAAGGCTATCCGACAATACTCCCGACTCGGTTTCGCCCTCCCACGACTCTCACCAAGTACAACGGCGAGACCAAACCCGAACTTTGGCTCGCTGATTTTCGCTTGGCGTGCCAGCTAGGTGGGGCCACCGACGACCGGGTCATCATCCGACAACTCCCCCTGTTCCTCTCCGACACCGCTCGAGCCTGGCTCGAGGATCTTCCGCCTCGGCAGATCCACGACTGGGATGATCTCGTGAGGGTGTTCGAGGGAAATTTCAAGGGGACCTACGTGCGCCCCGGCAACTCGTGGGACCTCTGAAGCTGCAAGCAGAAGCCGGGTGAATCCCTCTAGGATTACATCCGGCGTTTCTCCAGGCAACGCACCGAGCTCCCCAATATCACCGACTCCGACGTGATCATGGCCTTCCTCTCTGGAACCACCTGCAAAGAGTTGGTCCGAGAGTTGGGCCGTAACACCCCACTCACTGCCAACGGATTGATGGACATCATCATCAACTTTGCCGTCGGCGAGGAGGCAGTTGGCGCCATCTTTGGCGGTGATCAGGACAAGGGGAAGCAGAAGGTCGACGATCCCGCGGGCTCCAGCCGAGGCTCTAAAAGGAACAACCGGAAGAAGAAGAAGAACCAGCAGGGCAAGCTCGAGGCCCCGGCCGACGAGCTTGTCGCTGCCACTGAACGCAAGAAACCTGAAGGGCCCCCCGGCGGGGGCATCTTCGACAAAAATGCTCAAAGAGCCGTGTCCCTACCACAAGGGGCCCATAAACCATAACCTCGAGGACTGTCACATGCTCCGTAGGTACTTTGAAGGCATAGGCGTCAAGAAGGACGACAAGAAGGAAGATCCCGAGGGCGACGAGAAGGATGGGGGGTTCCCCGAGATCCACGACTGCTTCATGATCTACAGAGGACCCTCAACCCGCCTCTCGACGCGCCAGCGCAAACGAGAGCGACGTGAGGTTTTCTCCGTACAGCCGGCGATCCCCCCACTTCCTTGACTGGTCCAAGGTAGCCATCACTTTCGACCGTGATGACCATCCTGACTATGTCCCCAATCCGGGAGTCTACCCGCTTGTTGTTGATCCCATCATCGCCAACACACGCCTCACCAAGGTACTCATGGACGGTGGCAGCAGCCTCAACATCATTTACGCTCAGACCCTCGACCCCTGGGGACTTGGGCTCGCGGGGGCAATGCCGTAGACCCCTCTTGCGGGGCCCCTGACGAGGCGGCCCCTCTCGCTGACGGGCCTGCACCGCCCCCCACCTCTTCCGGCTCCTCCACCACCTCGACCGACACCGAGGCCGACCCTGACGCCTGGGAGGTCGACCCCCCAATGGGCTCCAAGAACGGGCGCACATCAGGGAGGACCGCCAGGCCGGTCGCGGCGTCGTACCACGACAGGGCATCGTCGTCCCCGTCGCTGTCGTCGTCGTCCTCCTCCCCCGAGACCGTCTCGGTGGGAGACTCCGCGAGGGGAAGCCCGTCGAGGCTCTGCTGGCGCCGAAGTTTCTTCAGCGCCTCCTTCTCCTTGGCCTTACGAATCTGCCGCTTCATGGCAGTTTCCTTTGCCTGCTTCTTCTAGGACGCCGCTGGCATCGCACCTCCCGGGCAGGCTGGTCCTCTAGGAGCGGTGGCCACGTCTCCCTCACCGCCGACAAATCCTACGTGTCGACCTTGACTGAATCAAAAGAACCCGAAAGCAGACGAAATAAATAAATATACTGGCGATAGCACCTACCAGAGGCTCGAACCCCTGGGTGGGCCGCATCGGCACTTTGTCGACGTCCTCTGGCTTGAAGTTCCCCACCATCCGGTGCGCACGCCGAAGGACCTCCTCGAGGGTGAGGGACTCGTGCGACATCCTGCTCCCCTCCAACGACGCTTCCGGCGTCATCTGGTCGAGCCGGAGTCGACGCTGCGACAACGGCATCACCCTCCGGTGGTGGAATGCCGTGGCCACCGCTGCCGCCGTCAACCCTCGCAGTCGAAGCTGTTGCAACGCGGCCAGCAGCGGGTCCAGCCACGGCTTCTCGGCCTCCACGACGCCGTACGCCCAGTTCTCCTCTCGAGCCACCAACACCCGGCCAGTATACCTCGGCAGCTGACTCTCGTCATTGCGGAGGTAAAACCAGCCGTCGTGCCAGCCGCTGTTCGAGGAGATCAGCTACGCTGGGATGTACTGGTCGCTGCGACCAGACCTAATCTGCAGCACGCAACTCCCCGCACGCACCGCACGCCGCATCCCTCGCTCCCCCGCCTTCTTGGCAAAGAGCTACGCCCTGAAGAGATGGAGCCACAGATTCCACTGTGGCTCCATCCCCAGGTAGCCCTCATAGACCGCCGCGAAGATGGCGGCCTGCGCGACGGCGTTGGGGGCGAGGTGGTGCAGCTCCACCTTGTAGTAGTGGAGAAGCGCACGCATAAAGGCGGTCGCCGGCACGCCGAACCCTCGTTCGTGGAAGCAGACGAAGCTAACCACATATCCTTCAGGGGGTACTGGCTCCCGGTGGTCAGGCGGCGGCGCAATCCACTCCGGCCGCGACCGGCTCGTCTTCGACCGCAGCAATCCGTCGTCGACCAGCTCCTCCAGCCTCCTCTCCATCACCGAGGAGGCGGCCCAATCGTCGGCAGGGAGAAGCTGACCCTTGCCCGCCATTGACGCCGGGAAGCTACGCGGACAAAGGGAAATCGACGGCGGCGGCGCAGGGTGAAAGGCAAAAGGGGGCGGAGAAAACGATCTAGGGCGAAGAAGGCGAGAATGCAAATGGCCTGTGGAGGAAAACGGACTCCCGAGCCTTGCTCTTATAGCCCCGACGGAAGCCCAACGGGCGCGCGAAAAGGTAGGAGCAGTTTTTGCATTTAATGCCCTCACCTAACCGTTTCCTCGAAACTCGCAGATATGGGCACGTGGCCGCTATTCATGCCGTAACCGTCACACCACGCCGCCCACTACCGCGCCGATCTCGCTTCCCCTCCTAAAAAGGCGCACCCAGAAACAGGCGGGGGAAAGATCCGCGGACGGATATTCCCAGATACCTGGGAAACGGGCTCCGAGCCCGGTATAAGTCTCGAGGGAGCGGAAGCTGGCCCTCGACCAGGGTTCGACAGCTGCCCTCGAGCAATAGAGTTAGGGACGACCAAGGGTGCGCCCATACATGGCCAGGGCTCGAGCCACGCTCTCGAGGCACCCCAAGACGTATTCGAGGCTAAAAAGAAGGTCGACGTAGGAATCCCCTCGGAGGGAGGCGCCGAGCCCTCGAATCCTATCGAAAGGAATCGAGATCCACACGACTACTCTTTGGCATTCTTGAGAGCGCCTCCGGGCCACTAGCTGACTCCTATCGAATGGAGCACGGGCTCACACTCGAATTCCCCCGTTAGTAGCTCACCGGAGATCGTCGGAACTCGCCCAAACGAGGGTAGTGCGACGTTCCCCACCCCTCCTCCTTTTCTCTAAAGGGAGTGTGAGGGTCGAACGATAAAAGACGGTCAGGACTCTGATCGACCTCGAGCGTACGAGGCTCGGGGGCTCGACCGCAGAAAGCTAAACCTCAAGGGATCAAAAGCTGGCCCTCGACCAGGGTTCGACAGCTGCCCTCGAGTAACAAAGTTAGGGACGACTTGGGATGCGCCCGTACATGGCCAGGGCTCGAGCCGCGCTCTCGAGGCACCCCAAGACGTATTCGAGGCTAAAAGAGAAGGTCGACGTAGGAATCCCCTCGGAGGGAGGCGCCGAGCCCTCGAATCCCATCGAAAGGAATCGAGATCCACACGACTACTCTTTGGCATTCTTGAGAGCGCCTCCGGGCCACTAGCCGACTCCTATCGAATGGAGCACGGGCTCACACTCGAATTCCCCCGTTAGTAGCTCACCGGAGATCGTCGGAACTCGTCCAAACGAGGGTAGTACGACGTTCCTCACCCCTCCTCCCTTTTTCTAAAAAAGGGAGCGTGAGGGTCGAACGATAAAAGACGGCCAAGACCCTGATCGACCTCGTGCGAACGAGGCTCGGGGGCTCGACCGCAACAAACCAATACCTCGAACGGAAAGACACGGGTCACACTGCAATTCGAGACCATTCCCCAGTAGAACGCATAAAAGACCTCGGAGGAGTCCAAGTACTCCACCGAGGCCTCGGGGGCTACACCCGGCGGGTGCGCTCGCGCGCCCCCACCGGAAAACGCCTCGACGCTATGACTCCAATTCATTTACTAATAAGCCTCTGAGAGAGTGACCACACACTCACCCAAACGCTCGGGGGCTACTGTCGGTATCAACAGTATAAGGGTACCACAACCAACGGTAAAAAAGAACGAAACGATTAAACCACAGCAAAAGGCAGTACACCTCGACCGCGTACAGGGTCCGCCTCGTACGAGCCTGTCTCGACCGCGCTCCCACTCCGACTCGTACGAGGCGCCCCCGACGGGAACGCCTCGACCGCGCCCCGTCCCGTACGAGGCCCGTACGATATGGCACCTCGACTGTGCTCCGACTCGCACGAGGCTCGTTCGGCCACCGGTAAAACTCCGACTCGCACGACCCCGGGTTGAAGCGCTCGACCTACTCTATTCACCTACTCTGAGACAAAAGTCAGAGCATTCAATACGATTACCTACTACCACCTACCGACATGGCTACAACAGTAACCGATGTGGGAGCAATACCGGTGTCAGGTCTCACTTTTCGTCGTCGCGATCGCGGAGGAGGCCGATTGTTGGTCGCTTGTGGGTTTCTCACAACTCGCTGCGCTTTGGGCTGGAATGACTGTTTGAGTACAGCCCTGCTCCTGTCGCGTTTTTATTTACCTTGTAATTTCACGTCTACTTGTGTCCGTGCGGTTCTGCCTTGTTCAAGTTACACCATGATCGGCCTTAGCGTGCCTCTCGCATCCTAGGCCGATCCTTGTGCAACTTTGTAACAAACTCTAAACTTCTTAATGATATGCATGCAATGCATGTTCGCGAAAAAAAAATTCACGTGTGGCAGATGGAGACGGGTAGGAAGTACACTTGTATCACGAATCATGCATGATGCATACACATACAAACAAGCAAAGCAAGCAGCCAGTCCATGGAGGTTGAGTGCTGCGCAGATCCTTATTGTTCCCTTTTGCCCGGAAAAGGCTAACGCCGGAAGAAACATGGGAATCGAATCAAAACCTGAAGCAGCGGCGAGGGCGAGGTGGACTGGTGGGCATTGTGCCTGGACCCTGCTGGAGGCTGGAGTTGGGTTGGAGGGCCTTTTCCTTTTGGGAGGACATGGCCGCGCCGCGACGGGAGAGGAACAACTGATGCGTGCCACTGCCAGCATGCTGAGCATCTATGTGGCTTGAGGCCGAAATCCACGGAGTGACCTCGTGCACTCGCCCATCCACATCGGCAGGAAGGAAGCAGCGGCGCTATACTAGTAGCCAGAAAGGGAAGGAAGGATGAATCAAAGTAAAAGGTGAGGAGGAGCGAGGTTGACGTGTCTTTGCTCCTGCGTCACGGACTGGATATGGTCATGGATATTGGTACGTCGTCGCCGGAGACTTGCAATCGTATTCACAGAGCCTGTTCACCTGGCTTATAATTCGTCTTTTTTTAGCTTGTTTTTTAGACGGAACAGTATTTTCTCTCACAACAAATCAGCCAACAGTGTTTTTCAGCCGGCTTATCAGCCCAGACGAACGGGGCCATATAGTAGGCATTTGGAGTAGTAACCACTTGACAAACAGAAAACAGGATCTGTAAGGTCATCGGGGACGTATGATCCAGGGAGGAGTAAGCGTAGCGTAGGTAGATGTGAATCAGTCCACGGCCTTGATCGGCTGGCATCTAGTGGCCGGTGGCTGGTGCTGATTTGTTGTGAGAGAAAAATACTGCTGGCTGACAGGTAACTGATACTAAATTGATGTGAGAGAAAAGCACTGTTGGCTGGCTGCCAGCCAGCCGAACAAGCTTCACGTGCCAGTATCCTAAAGGAACGGCTCACGTACCTTCTTCCCGAATCTTGGATCCTTGTTCGATTCTTTGTATCACAAAGTTAAAGCAACGGATGGATGGGCGGTTAGGATAATATACTGCACCCCGATTGGACAATTGGATGGATGTTTTCTTCGGCCTTGTTTAGATCGAAAAAGTTAGAAAAATTTAGAACTGTAGCATTTCGTTTGTATTTGACAATTATTGTTTAATTATGGACTAACTAGATTCAAAAGATTCATCTCGTGATTTACAATCTAACTGTGCAATTAGTTATTTTTTTATCTACATTTATTGCTTCATACATGCGTCCGAAGATTGATGTGATGGAGAGAGAAAAAAAAATTCTAATTTTTAGGCCTCATCTAACCAAGGCCTTCCTTCGGATTTGCGGAGCGTGATTAGCACCACGCATAGTACAAAATTGTGTGCAGACGCCACGCGTGTGCAGACGCCACGCCAGACGGCACCCGCACCACGGCATTAACCACCTGGATCGTCGTCGCAGTAGCGCGCGCCAACCCAACGGTTCCAATTGAATTCCCTCTCTGTGAGCTCTGACTGGACTGTGGCGTGCTTGGTGCTTCTGCCTGCTGGTGCAGTGGCGCTGCTCTCAGCTCTTCTGGTGCAGTGGTGCTGTGTCTCACCGCGCGCGGCATGGCGGACACGCCGACCATGGATCTTGCTCCCTACGTCTACGCCTACTACGCCTACGTATCCTGTCATAATCCTATCCAAGAGCAGAGCAGACAGCCATGACGGCATCCGTCAGCCTCATCTATCTACTGCTATCTCTCCCATGGGCGGATCAAGGGGTATTCCCAGAATACCCAACAATTTTAATGTTCTCTCAAGTATATATGGATATATATTTATATATATAAATGTGTAATGTAATATTCTTTAGTATTTTCACGGATTGTCACCCACAGCAGCCAGAAACGGTGGTAGGAATACTCAAGAATGAATTCCTGGCTCCGCCACTGATCTCTCCTCTCCTTACTCAATTTTTTAAAATTTTGACTACATTTATTAAAAATAATATTAATATTTACGATAATGATTCTACGAGGACGTCCCCCTGACTCGCGTCTGATTGCGACCCCCAATACGTGAACCCCGCCCTCACTCCTTATCCCATCCCGTGCCCACCCCCCTCCCCGCTCCCCTGCGCCTACTCGTTGCCGCTCCACCCGCCTGCTCTCTAGGCCTGCTAGCGCCCCCGGGACAGACGCCGCGCCTAGCTCGCCGCTGCCCTGCCCGCCCGCGCTTCCTCTCTCCCTCCCTCCCTCCTCCTCCGTGACCTCTATTCAGTGGCGAATTTAGGATTTTAACTTTGGGTATGCCGTCCAAAAAAAAGTTCATATATAATTCGGTAAATCTATTTTAGCAATTCAGTAACCATTGTAAATTTTGCAACGTGATTCGGTATACACGCACTAAGTAACATGATGTCGGTACCAACAGTATGAGGGTACCACAACCAACGGTAAAAAAGAACGAAACGATTAAACCACAGCAAAAGGCAGTACACCTCGACCGCGTACAGGGTCCGCCTCGTACGAGCCCGGCTTGATGGAGCGTCTCGACCGCGTTCCCACTCCGACTCGTACGAGGCGCCCCCGACGGGAACGCCTCGACCGCGCCCCGTCCCGTACGATATGGCACCTCGACTGCGCTCCGACTCGCACGAGGCTCGTTCGTCCATCGGTAAAACTCCGACTCGCACGACCCCGGGTCGAAGCGCTCGACCTACTCTATTCACCTACTCTGAGACAAAAGTCAGAGCATTCAATGCGATTACCTACTACCACCTACCGACGTGGCTACAACAGTAACCGACGTGGGAGCAATACCGGTGTCAGGTCTCACTTTTTACCGCCCATCCCGGGATGGGAGGTGAAAACCTGTCACTATGCACACCATACCGCACACTGTTCTGCCATCGATCACCCTCGAGGAAGGATACGACAAGGTCCGTATTCCATGATCTCGGAGATTCGGCCTTATCCGCCCGGCCTCGACCCAACCTCGACCTGGCCTCGACGCCCACCGCCGGAAAGGTCAACATGACACAGGGCTCAGGGTCATTTCACCGTCTCGTCCCCGACGTTACCATGGTGTCCAGGGATGGCCGGCCATTCCTGGGGCACGTCGCTACAGCCATCTCTACAGGAATCGACAAAACTTCACCTCAAGGCACCCGGCGTCCCGGCCTCCTCTTACCCTATAAAAGGGCAGGCCCGGGCTCTACAGAAGGGGGACAGACCAACACAACTCAGAGATCAACATCTCAAGCAATCACCCGTGTACTCTTTTTTCTCTCCTTGAGACTTGGGCCCGGCGCCCTCTCTCGCCAGCTTGTAACCCCTACACAAGCACCTCGGTGCAAGGAAATACAAAACTCTCTCCCCCCGCTGGACGTAGGGCCTTCTTGGCCCGAACCAGGATAAAACCCCGTGTATTCTCCTTGCATCACCATCCAGGTTAGGGACACGCGGCATTCACTCGTCGGCTTAGGACCCCCGGGACCGAACACCAACACATGATAAGGCTTAATTTCAAGGATTAAGTTGAAACCATCTACTAAATACAATATAAATAATTCAAAAGCCATATCGATAGTTTAAATATAGGCATAAAAGAGTACCAGAGACTTACAATGTTATTTTTTCAGACTGTTTTATTCGACACTTTCAAAGGAACATGAATGTCTTACTATATCTTCTTTATCAACCTGATCAACCACTGCTCTTCCACCACTGGCTCAACCGGATCAGGTGGACGATTAGAAGGTTCAACTGGCTATGAATGTTACCAAATAGCTATGAATGTTGAAAATAATTTTTTGAAAAAGACGAAGAGCAAAGATTAAAATTTACCTAACCAAAATAGCAAATCAAGACCAGAAGTCTTGACTGATGCGACTGTATATACTGCATACGGGACGTAGGAATTAGATGGCGATCCTCCGATCCAGCATTCCGAGCTTGGAGGAGGGCGGAAAGGCACTAGGGCTGGCCGGCCGGGGCGTCACAGACTCACTAGTCAGGCAGCGACGCACGTGTTCCTTCATGGCTCCGTCTGATGGAGATTAGATTAGGAAATTTGAAGGGTCGTATACGGAGCGCACATACCAGACGTTTGGACTTTGGAGAATTGGAGTTCCCTTGCCGCGTAGTGCATCATATGGGCCTCCAGTCATCATGTGATGGTGTCCATGTATGTTCTTTTTTTCTTTTGAACAAATACAATGTATATACAATATAATAGTATATATATACTACTTCTGGCCGATTTTGCAGGGTATGCCGGTGCATACCTGGCATACCCTGTGGCTCCGCCACTGCCTCTATTGCGACCCCGTGCTCTCCAGCGACTCGGCTCCTGCTCCCTCCACCAGAGATGAGGACGACGGCGGTGGCTCCGATGAGGTAGGTCGATCCTCCTTAGAATCTGTGCCCTCCTCCTCCTCTGGATCTGAACCCTCCACCTTGTAACACCCTGGTGTTATCTTGCCTGTTTAGGCACTAACCTTGCAGGAGCCTAGCTTGATCCACTCCTATCATGAACCTATCCTCTTGTTGGTTAAACCAAAGTGATGAAACATCTATTTTGAACCAATGCAACATCCCTGTTTCACTAGTGCAACATCTCTGTTCAATTATTGAAACATAACTTGTACCTAGGTGCTATCATGCATGGCATGATATGGCCATGTGTAACCTATGCATGTCCTTGCCTTACATGTTGGTAAACATCTTTGGGATGAATGATCATCATGTAGCAAGACCCTGAAACATAGTGATGAAACATATGAAAAGATGTTTGTATTCTATGTTCCCATTATGTGTTAACTAGGGATGTTATGTAAATGATACTTGGGATGGTCTAACATACTCTATAGTACCTTAACTATGTTTAGGATACCTAATAGAGCAATGCTTAGGTTGACCAAGTTGCATAATTAAGCTTTTAATCCTTAGTTTGACCCTAGTTGACCAAATGACTCCTTTTGTTCCTTGATTTAAAAAGTGCATCAAGATGACCTTGCATGTTGGTACACCCTTAAGCAAAATTGTAGCAATTTTATTATGGAACAAAAGTCTTTTAATGATCATCTCATGAAAATGCTTGGAACCTGCTCAAACTAGGGCCACAAGGCTGAATTGGCATGTTGTTTAGCACTTAGCCCTTTTTAGTTAAGTCCTAACTGCTATGCAGTTCGAGGTGACCATCTTTGGAGTACTGTAACTTCCTAACTAAGCCAAACCAGCTCGATCTCCAATTGGAAATCTTGTAGTACTCATATAGTTCTCCAACTTTGTTAATTACACCATGGCCTAACTCGAGCCGGTTTGAGAAATAATCAGTGACAAAAATCAGCCGTCAGTCGCCCTGATGAACTGAAAACCGGGATCCTTTCAGTAGCTACAGTGCCGACCGGCTTCAGAGCTTTGCCGCCGCGTGTGCGCCACGCGTCGTGGCTGTCCCAGCGCCGCGGCTTGCTGTCCATCGAGAAGAGGAGCACCCCCCTGCGCTGCCTGAGCCACGCCCTCCTTTTCCTTTCTCGCCCACTCACGCCTGAGGCGGAAAACGCCATCTCCTCCTCCGCCATGGCCGAGCTCCGGTCGCCCGCGATTCCTTGTCTACGGCCTTCCTCCACTCGAACTGGCCACGCCATCACGCTCCTCGTATCACGCCGCACCTCCAGAGCTCCTCGCCTCACCATTTTCACCCCTCGCAGTGGACCGCCGCCGGAGCGCCGGCCGGCAAGCTGACGGCTGCCGTGGCCGCACCACCACGGGCCACCTTACCCCGAGCTGCGGCCGCCTTCGGGTAAGCCTTGCTGCGCTGGTGCTCGTGCTGCCCTCCGCCGCCGCCGCCGGTGAACCCTTCGCCGGAGGCCGGCCGAGCCAGAGCCGCCCCCTCCCCATTCCTCTGTGGCCAGCGAGAGGTAGAAGAAGCCGACTCCCTCTCTGTGTCTCTGGGAGTAACTGACGTGCGGGCCTAGCCTGACCGTGGGCCCCTCGCGTCGGTTTAAGGAGTGGCTGTTTTGAGTATGTTTCCGGGTACACCTAGCGAATTAAATAGGTTTCCAGTAATTCTGTTTTTGAATTTTAGAGAAATTGTTAAATCTTCTAAAATTAATATCTCATGCTAGGTAAATCCAAAAATAGCAAAAGTGGACTTTTTGGAAACCTTGTGAAGAGATCTATGCAGTAGAGTCATAAAATTCTATATGTTTATAGATGTTTTTCAA
The DNA here is from genome assembly GCA_038087645.1 of Saccharum hybrid cultivar R570. Classification (NCBI taxonomy): domain Eukaryota; kingdom Viridiplantae; phylum Streptophyta; class Magnoliopsida; order Poales; family Poaceae; genus Saccharum; species Saccharum hybrid cultivar. The sequence goes on along the minus strand of JAQSUU010000066.1, from coordinate 29,133,987 downwards.
TGTGTTTATTTAAGTTGAAAAAGAGCTCAAGAAATGCCTTCAAACCTAACCAGAGCAAGATCTAGAGTTTTAGACATCCAAAAATAGTGATTCTTATTTTGTTAATTTTATAATGGCATGTACTTGCTAGGAAAAATATTAAGCACCCTATTTGTTCAATGTTTTCTTAGGGTTTTGATTTGACCTTGTTAAATAAGGAAAATTTCATTTTATTACTTGTCATTTTATATCTTGAGTTGTGGTGCTCCAAATGATGTGAAATTTTTATGGTAGTCTTGTCATGTTATGTATGTACTGTGGTATAAATTTCTTGGTCACTACTTATTGGATGATCTAGTTATTGATTTAACTTGTTTAAGGCTTGATAAATAGCTTATAAATAATATATAAATGATAAAATGGAAAATGTTGTTCCATTACCTTAGTATGAGGTTGTTCTATCATTTTGATCCATACTATGGCCATGTGTTCACAGAAAATATTGAGTTTTAGGTTTAACTTGCTCTCCCATGAATTTATTGCAATATCCATTTGTCTTTTTCATAGAGGTTGATATATATGTCCAAATGGCTTGAAATTTGTACAGTAGACTATTGGGAGCATATGTAGGCCACTGTAATTTTGGTAGAATTTATTGTGCACGTTTGGTAGGTGTTCATAATTCCACCTAATTATCTAAATAAATTAAGAAAATGCATTAAAAGAATTTATTTAGGAATGGACACTATGTTTTCTGGTGTTCATTAGTCATGTGTGACATGTTGGTAAAGTTGGTTTTGTCCAAGTATATGTTTGCAACATAAGTTAATAATTATTTCTTGTAAATGAAGTTTCTGGACAGATCTGGAAACTTAGCAAAGTTCTTCATGATAATGTGCTTTGTTGTAAAACTTGTTTATACAAAAGTTGTAGATAATTTATGTATCTAGCCTCTGTTAAAATTTGGTGGCATTTGGCCATATGGTTTAGAAACTACAGCTGTTCTAAGTTGGGTTCAGATTTATGTTGCTCTCTGTCCTTCCAGGACAGATTCTGTACCTTCTGTATTTTGACCTGGCAAATGTTAGAATCAGGTTTGGATGTTTATAAATGAAATGTAGATAATTTCATAAGCTTTCCATAGTGTCTTCTTGCAAGTCATTTGGAGTTGTAGATCTCCAGTTATGATTAAATTACTCAGCTATTGGTCTGATGTCCAGAAGGTAGCAATTTCTAGTTCCAGTACTTTGATTAACTTTGTCATGCTTGGATTTTGAAGTGTGACTCATATCTTTGATGATACTTGGGTGGCACCCTGTGATCTTGTGAGACTTGTTTCTTGATTGATGTGCTTGCCCTCTTCTATATTATGCCTTAGGAGAGGATTAAGTTAATTAGCTCTAGGTGTTTGTGAGAACTTTGGTATGCTTGTTTGATTACTTTGTTTATTTCACTTCTATGCATTCATACACGTGCATGGTTGCATCTCATATAGGTACGCTAGCAGAAACGTGTGAAGGATGTGGCGTTGAAGCCAAACCCGAAGACGGTGTTTGGTGGATCCATCCCGAAGATAGAAGAACCGGACAAGTGAAAGATTGGAGGTTGCTCGTCAAGTGACTTCATCTGACATACTCTAACTTGAGTCGGATCCCAGGCAAGCCCCGGAGCATTATAAGCCTCCTACCTTCAAAAGCAATTAATTATATATATGTTATAAGTATTGTTGCATTAAGTGGTAGGAGTTGGTTGAAAACCTTGCTGCATTATATCATTCCTTGTCCAGATATATGAATCCCTGAATCCTACCTAGACTAGGATCGAGTAGATGCTTAGCCCTGCTTTAAGCGGTAGAAGTCAGGTGATTTCCTGTCACCTGCGAGATATAGGGATATTCATATATGGCACTGTTGGCTATAATTGCTATCGTGAAATGGAACCATGTGTTAATAAAATGAAATGAGACCGGGCGGGATGACGATAGTGAAGCAACAAGGCATGGAGGTCTTGGGTGTCGATCTATCCCCGTCTGAGTCGTTTAAGGACCGATTCGCTGTACGTCCTTGAGTCATGTTGAACGCAGTCTAACACTTAGTTGGCCGGATAAGTCGTTCCGACCGCGAAGTCGAGTAGTATGGTTCAGGCCGGGAATCGAATGGTAGGTTGCTTCTTGGAGGAGAGAAAGGATGTGCTTGGGGACATTGGCGTGAGACCAAGGGGGGGTTAGAGTCCCTATCACCTGGTAGAGTGTCGCCCTTGGGGTCGCGACATCATTCGGACCCGCGATTCCTGAACTGTACGAAAGATGACCTGAGCAGCCCTCGCCAGGCGTGTCTCGGTGAGTGTTAGAAATACCCCTCCAGCTGGATAGGAATTCGATTCGAATCGCCGTCGCTCTCGGTTAGTGAGCACTTGACTTGAGCAGCGGCAACGTAGATTCCATTAAATTGAACGGATGGTTAATTGGATAACGATGGAAAGGTTGCCTCAATTTATACCTGCTATGGTTAATATTGTTTGCTCCTAATAAAGTGAGTGCTCTAGTACAGGTTCTAATATAGAGGACAGGTTAATGATAAATTAACTTGATGCTTAAGCATTAATGATTACTTATTCATAATAAGCTTTTATGCAAAATGTTGTCAAGCTAGCCCACTTAATATCAGCCTTGCATGATCCTTGGTGTCACTTTATTTCTGGTTTTTGACGGGTAAGTCTAGCTGAGTACTTTCTCGTACTCAGGGTTTTATCCCCACTTGTTGCAGGTTATGATGTATCATGGCGGCTGCAAGAGTTGGTTGGCTCCTGCCGTAGAGGCGGAGTGTGATCACGGGCATGATCCTTCTAAGTTATCTTCTCTCTAATGCTTTTGTTGGAAGTCGACCTTAGTACTGGCATGTATTTGAAATAAGGGTGTTGTTAGTTTCAAATTACTTTGCTTCCGCTACTTTTGAACTAAGTTGTAATAACTTTGTTGAACTCCGATGTATATTGAACTACTTGTGAAATGGTTGTAACATGTGACTTGTTATGTTGAATCACTACGATCTTGGCTGGTATGTTGGTTGGTTTGAAATCCCTCGCGATTTCATTGGACTACCGGAGTTATATGGGCTCAAGTGCGAGAATTTGATCACTTCGGTGATTGTTTTTGTACTTGTGCTCTTATAATTTGGACGGTTCCGTTACAGCTGGTATCGGAGCAAGATTCAACATTAAACTTGTCATATGTGTATTTAAAACAAAGGTTTTGTTTTATAAAATCAGTTTTATCAACTTATAGCTATATATAGGTTTGTGAAATCTGAATTCTAAACTTAGTATGCCAGTGGTCAATTTCCTTATGCCCATATAAGGATTAGTAGGTGGCTTATATAAGTACTAACTTGGGGGTTTTTCATTTGTGCATCTACGCCCAGGCCAAGGTATGTATGTGTGATAACTCTCCCACACTATGCTACCCGGTGTGTTAGATTAGAGGTAGCCTTCAAATATGAAATAGCCATATATGCCGTTAGTTTACTTTTATGCAACATCGTACCTACGCTCAGGTAAGTGTGAGTTGTGAGAGCATGACCGTACAACCTGCGGTCTAGGGGAGAGCTAGTTTTGGTTACTGGATTATTTACATGTTACACACATGTATATATGAAGGTACTTAATTGTGGGTGATTGATGATTCGGATAGTTTTGGTGCTACATGTATATATACGGGGGTATATGTACATGGGAGTACTTAGAATTTTACTTCTCTGCTTTCATTGTGTGCTATATTGGAAAATGTTGGGCTGCAATGAAACTTTTATGCAGGTACGCTAACCACGAATGCGTAAGTCGAAGTAGTTATCGACTAGCTATATATCGAGAGAGTGCGTGTTATGCCACCGACATAGAACGTGATCGCCACCTTAGGTTGGCAATCTTGTGAGGACGAATAGGACGAAGCATGCATCTTCATGATTGTTCTTTTATGCATGACTATGCTCCTCTCACCCTTGTCCGATATTAAGTAACTTGTGATTGATGTTATGTAGTATCTTCCTTGTGTGGAGTTAGACATGAATGCCTTGTTCAATGTTACTTGAATAGAAAGTGCTTGAGAAAAGTGTGTGTGTTTAGCCTTGCTAGATATAGTTGTGGTTACATGCGTGAACCTATAGAGGCCCTCTAGTTAGCCAAGTAGTGGATATGCTGTCATACAAGTTTTTGAAAATGTTTTAGACCTCACTTAAGTAAAGTGAATTTTCATGAATGAATTAAATTGGTGTTGGTCTAAGGTAAAAATGTTTAGAGCTACTAGGATGATATGTCTGTGTGCTCTCTTGTTAAGTAGAACAAAGGCAAACTTTGTTTTGCTTATTAAACGTTGGCTGCTAAAGCGGTTTCTGTTGTAGTGATGCTTTCGTGGCCATCATTGTGTGTTTTGTAGTTATGGAGAATACCAAAGTTGTGGCTAACTTGCTTGTCTTGCTGGTCCTAAAATTTCATGACCCCAGGCCTTATGGTTTTGGAGTTATGAATTTTAGAAGTTCGTTGTCCAGATTCTGTTTATGTTTATAACAGATCTGAATGTTTGGTTTGTTTGACCTGTGTGCATGTGGAATCATGTCTTGGAGATAATAGAAGAAGTGTAGTACTTTTTCTAAGCTTTCCAAAATGTCCTAAGCACTAATTGGGGTGGTCTAAATCTCTACTTATGGGCTTGCAAAGTGGAATGACAGAATCTGTCCAAATCTGGGCAGAGATGTTTTCTTTGTCTTGTTTGGCCTTGTTAGGTATAGAATCATCTTAATATGATAATAAGAAAGTTATAGACAACTTAATAAGCTTTACATAAAGTTAAGGCTCAGCCTTGTTGTGTCTCTAGAACTCCAGTTATGCATTTTTGAAGTTCTTGTCAGTTTTCTGTCCATATTGGTACAGATCTGAAACATTAGCATTTTGGTCATGTTAATCTATGAATTTGCTTTTGGTATGAATAACAAAAGTGTAGTCATCTTACTAAGCTTTCTAGAAAGTCTAGGATCACCTTTGTGGGATGTCTACAACCTCAGTTATGGTTGAAACAAGTAGCTACTATGCTGCTGTTCAGATTCCATGCACATGCTAAGTTGGCTCCCTTAGCTAGCATTTGTTTTGAGCTAAACTTGTAGTTAGTTCATGCTTGAGATAAATGCTTATTTTGGGTGAGTCTTGTGCTTTGCATTGGTTGCTTAAGCCCATTGTTTGAATTTTCTCCAATGTCTGCTTGACTGTGATGTTGTATGTATGCTTGTTATCTAGGTAGTGCCCTAGTTGTCACCTCGTTTGTCTTCGGTGAGCATACGAGTATCGCATAGCTTTATCCTAGAACAACGTTCACGTTACGTAATTATTTGGTTGTTGTCTTCAATTAGGTTCTCTCTCTTAGGAGCCTGAGCCTGTAGACGTGGTGATTATCCCTTGAATGTTTGTATCCATGCTGTTGCTTGACCGAAAGCCCAAAGTTCTGTTCTCCTATATGTTTGCATAAGCCGTGGATGGTTTGCAACCCTCTTTGTGAAGACCCTTGTCGACTGACCCACCAAGTTAACTCTCATCAACTCTAGGATTTGACCATGGTTCGTACGTTGCCAATTGTGGAGACTGTACCCAAATCCATGTTGGACCTTCCGGTTACCTCCCTCAAAGGTTAGCTAATGTGACGCAATGTCTCTCTGCTATGGCCTCTAAATCGTGTGCTTGCAAATTCGTGCATCAACCTTATCAACTCAATCTATGACTACATATCGGTTTTTGCCCTGGAAATTTGCTTAATCTGTCCCCAACCTTCCCAAGTCTCGAGATGTTCATCAGTTCTGATCTCATGTTGTTGCTCAACATGATTGAATCTCCAGTTAATCTTTATCTGGTACTTCCCTCGGTGGACACAAGTCGTACGCAGAATTTAAGCAAGAGTCTCTTGCTCAGTTATCCCTGGCAATTGCGCGATGTTTTCTTGTGCTATATTTTGATCTGCGAATAGCTTCCCTATTGATTCCAAACCTTGTGACTACCTTTGCTTGCTATCCCTCCTTGTATGGCGCTTGCTCTTACAGCCCATTGGTGCCACTTGAAATTTCACTTTCGTTGTGCGTTTAGTAATGGTGTTATGAGTAGTCACTGATGGTGCCGCGACGAAACCAAGGGCCTCCTGTGGCTGCAGACACATGGCTGGCTGCTTGGCACGCGCTGGTATCATGGTTTCTAGTCATGATCCATTATCAAACGACAGACGATGTGTTATTTTCTCGTGTTCCTTTTCTTGGTTATCTCTCTATATTGTATCGTAAGATCCATATCTTAGACCAAAAGTAGTAGACCTTCCTCCTGAAGTTGCTAAAAGGATAACCTTTGAAGAATAGGTCACCGACATAAACATTAACAGACTACAATAGGTGGTAGACAAGTGGCTCTACTTAGTTGTCCAGTATCGACGAACGTCATCTAGTGAGCAAAGTATCTCATCTCTGTTGGATAAAAAGGACACCCAACACTTAATGTTGGACAAGTCATCCGTTGGATAAGACTCGATGGTCACGTTATGCGAATTTTAACCTTTGTATGCATAATGGCCATACAATCGAAATCAACCATCTCTGGTGTGATTCCTTATCTGTAGACTTCAATGTTCATCATCTATCCACATCAGCCACTGTTGTTATGGTCGAGAGTGAAGATTTGGAACTTTTAGTGTTGAGAGACAACTGATTAGTTACCAATAGGAAGGTTAATCTCCAGCTAGGTAACGACTCTTTGGTAGCTACGAAGGCTAGGTCTTACAGAGCAATAACCAACAAGAAGTTAATCAACTGGCCAACAACTTGAGTGATACTCTATCTTCTAGAGCCATTGTGATCAAGTCAATTCCATCTTGGACAATCACACAGATAGTGCAAGGTATTCTATCAGCTAAAGCGAAGAATTAGAGAAAGCATGACCTAGTTTCAAATTAGTATCCATGTGCCCTTAGGTGTCACAAACAGTTTGTTCATAACTTTATTGGACAAAGTGTTGAGAAATATTCGAAAGAAATTTGAGAAGTGTCAAACAACAGATTCCTATCTTAGAGCTGCTGTTTGATCCCAAAGAGGAAGCCTCAGGTGAAAGTTGGCCTGACAAAGTTGTTATGCTGCCAGTCAACTCAACTTACAGTGCAACTAAGTCACAAAGGAAAATTTTACTCACTCGCTTGGTGGTAGACTACTCCCCGCGGTTAAGTGAACAATTACAACTTTTGTTGTCCTTAAGGCCTCACTACCTTTTGCTTTGGTAATGATTTTCCAATGATGACATACTTTGGTACCTTATAAATGTTTTTACCCAAGAGGTGCATCTGATTCAACCCAGATAACTATTGTCTTTGGATAAAAGAATCTTTTAGATAGCTGTTGGCAGAAGTAGGAAGCCGACAGAGTCAGCTATCACATTCACTAAACCCTCGATAGACTCAGATAATACAGTGTTGTCATCAGAGAAAGAGAACTGCATGCATGGAATAGTAAGTAGCTTTCCATTAGTTGATATATGAATGATTGAACATTTACGACCAACATAGACCCTGTCTATTGGTTAGTCAGTATCCTATAGCCTCCGAGTATAATTGTCGTCTATGATCTCACCCTTTTGGAAGGTTGTACTCAAGCCATTTTGGTAGAGAACTGCTTTTCAACCTTTGTGAACATAGAGTCATTTTAACGAGTATCTTTTTGAAGATTTCGGTTTAGTGTAAAATTCATATGGACTATGCTGTGCTCACTTAAGAATCAGATACTTGTGAGTGGTCAGCTCACGGACCGAATGATCTCTGTACACTGAGAATGCAGCACGTGTTATCTTGGATTCCTCCCAAAGTAACAATGCTTCATGGAAGTCAATGAAGGAAATTCTTTAGACAAATTTTACCATAAAGAGTAGGTATCAGAAAGTGCCTTTAACCAAATTGTTCACCGATGTTGAAGCTTTATAGCTGAACGCTATAGCAGATGTTGGGAACTAGATAACTTGTCTCTCTTCCTTAAAAGATCTTCCATTCCGAATCTCGGGACACGATTCTTTTAAGGGGGGAGGGCTGTAACACCCTGGTGTTATCTTGCCTGTTTAGGCACTAACCTTGCAGGAGCCTAGCTTGATCCACTCCTATCATGAACCTATCCTCTTGTTGGTTAAACCAAAGTGATGAAACATCTATTTTGAACCAATGCAACATCCCTGTTTCACTAGTGCAACATCTCTGTTCAATTATTGAAACATAACTTGTACCTAGGTGCTATCATGCATGGCATGATATGGCCATGTGTAACCTATGCATGTCCTTGCCTTACATGTTGGTAAACATCTTTGGGATGAATGATCATCATGTAGCAAGACCCTGAAACATAGTGATGAAACATATGAAAAGATGTTTGTATTCTATGTTCCCATTATGTGTTAACTAGGGATGTTATGTAAATGATACTTGGGATGGTCTAACATACTCTATAGTACCTTAACTATGTTTAGGATACCTAATAGAGCAATGCTTAGGTTGACCAAGTTGCATAATTAAGCTTTTAATCCTTAGTTTGACCCTAGTTGACCAAATGACTCCTTTTGTTCCTTGATTTAAAAAGTGCATCAAGATGACCTTGCATGTTGGTACACCCTTAAGCAAAATTGTAGCAATTTTATTATGGAACAAAAGTCTTTTAATGATCATCTCATGAAAATGCTTGGAACCTGCTCAAACTAGGGCCACAAGGCTGAATTGGCATGTTGTTTAGCACTTAGCCCTTTTTAGTTAAGTCCTAACTGCTATGCAGTTCGAGGTGACCATCTTTGGAGTACTGTAACTTCCTAACTAAGCCAAACCAGCTCGATCTCCAATTGGAAATCTTGTAGTACTCATATAGTTCTCCAACTTTGTTAATTACACCATGGCCTAACTCGAGCCGGTTTGAGAAATAATCAGTGACAAAAATCAGCCGTCAGTCGCCCTGATGAACTGAAAACCGGGATCCTTTCAGTAGCTACAGTGCCGACCGGCTTCAGAGCTTTGCCGCCGCGTGTGCGCCACGCGCCGTGGCTGTCCCAGCGCCGCGGCTTGCTGTCCATCGAGAAGAGGAGCACCCCCCTGCGCTGCCTGAGCCACGCCCTCCTTTTCCTTTCTCGCCCACTCACGCCTGAGGCGGAAAACGCCATCTCCTCCTCCGCCATGGCCGAGCTCCGGTCGCCCGCGATTCCTTGTCTACGGCCTTCCTCCACTCGAACTGGCCACGCCATCACGCTCCTCGTATCACGCCGCACCTCCGGAGCTCCTCGCCTCACCATTTTCACCCCTCGCAGTGGACCGCCGCCGGAGCGCCGACCGGCAAGCTGACGGCTGCCGTGGCCGCACCACCACGGGCCACCTTACCCCGAGCTGCGGCCGCCTTCGGGTAAGCCTTGCTGCGCTGGTGCTCGTGCTGCCCTCCGCCGCCGCCGCCGATGAACCCTTCGCCGGAGGCCGGCCGAGCCAGAGCCGCCCCCTCCCCATTCCTCTGTGGCCAGCGAGAGGTAGAAGAAGCCGACTCCCTCTCTGTGTCTCTGGGAGTAACTGACGTGCGGGCCCAGCCTGACCGTGGGCCCCTCGCGTCAGTTTAAGGAGTGGCTGTTTTGAGTATGTTTCCGGGTACACCTAGCGAATTAAATAGGGTTCCAGTAATTCTGTTTTTGAATTTCAGAGAAATTGTTAAATCTTCTAAAATTAATATCTCATGCTAGGTAAATCCAAAAACAGCAAAAGTGGACTTTTTGGAAACCTTGTGAAGAGATCTATGCAGTAGAGTCATAAAATTCTATATGTTTATAGATGTTTTTCAATGTGTTTATTTAAGTTGAAAAAGAGCTCAAGAAATGCCTTCAAACCTAACCAGAGCAAGATCTAGAGTTTTAGACATCCAAAAATAGTTATTCTTGTTTTGTTAATTTTATAATGGCATGTACTTGCTAGGAAAAATATTAAGCACCCTATTTGTTCAATGTTTTCTTAGGGTTTTGATTTGACCTTGTTAAATAAGGAAAATTTCATTTTATTACTTGTCATTTTATATCTTGAGTTGTGGTGCTCCAAATGATGTGAAATTTTTATGGTAGTCTTGTCATGTTATGTATGTACTGTGGTATAAATTTCTTGGTCACTACTTATTGGATGATCTAGTTATTGATTTAACTTGTTTAAGGCTTGATAAATAGCTTATAAATAATATATAAATGATAAAATGGAAAATGTTGTTCCATTACCTTAGTATGAGGTTGTTCTATCATTTTGATCCATACTATGGCCATGTGTTCACAGAAAATATTGAGTTTTAGGTTTAACTTGCTCTCCCATGAATTTATTGCAATATCCATTTGTCTTTTTCATAGAGGTTGATATATATGTCCAAATGGCTTGAAATTTGTACAGTAGACTATTGGGAGCATATGTAGGCCACTGTAATTTTGGTAGAATTTATTGTGCACGTTTGGTAGGTGTTCATAATTCCACCTAATTATCTAAATAAATTAAGAAAATGCATTAAAAGAATTTATTTAGGAATGGACACTATGTTTTCTGGTGTTCATTAGTCATGTGTGACATGTTGGTAAAGTTGGTTTTGTCCAAGTATATGTTTGCAACATAAGTTAATAATTATTTCTTGTAAATGAAGTTTCTGGACAGATCTGGAAACTTAGCAAAGTTCTTCATGATAATGTGCTTTGTTGTAAAACTTGTTTATACAAAAGTTGTAGATAATTTATGTATCTAGCCTCTGTTAAAATTTGGTGGCATTTGGCCATATGGTTTAGAAACTACAGCTGTTCTAAGTTGGGTTCAGATTTATGTTGCTCTCTGTCCTTCCAGGACAGATTCTGTACCTTCTGTATTTTGACCTGGCAAATGTTAGAATCAGGTTTGGATGTTTATAAATGAAATGTAGATAATTTCATAAGCTTTCCATAGTGTCTTCTTGCAAGTCATTTGGAGTTGTAGATCTCCAGTTATGATTAAATTACTCAGCTATTGGTCTGATGTCCAGAAGGTAGCAATTTCTAGTTCCAGTACTTTGATTAACTTTGTCATGCTTGGATTTTGAAGTGTGACTCATATCTTTGATGATACTTGGGTGGCACCCTGTGATCTTGTGAGACTTGTTTCTTGATTGATGTGCTTGCCCTCTTCTATATTATGCCTTAGGAGAGGATTAAGTTAATTAGCTCTAGGTGTTTGTGAGAACTTTGGTATGCTTGTTTGATTACTTTGTTTATTTCACTTCTATGCATTCATACACGTGCATGGTTGCATCTCATATAGGTACGCTAGCAGAAACGTGTGAAGGATGTGGCGTTGAAGCCAAACCCGAAGACGGTGTTTGGTGGATCCATCCCGAAGATAGAAGAACCGGACAAGTGAAAGATTGGAGGTTGCTCGTCAAGTGACTTCATCTGACATACTCTAACTTGAGTCGGATCCCAGGCAAGCCCCGGAGCATTATAAGCCTCCTACCTTCAAAAGCAATTAATTATATATATGTTATAAGTATTGTTGCATTAAGTGGTAGGAGTTGGTTGAAAACCTTGCTGCATTATATCATTCCTTGTCCAGATATATGAATCCCTGAATCCTACCTAGACTAGGATCGAGTAGATGCTTAGCCCTGCTTTAAGCGGTAGAAGTCAGGTGATTTCCTGTCACCTGCGAGATGTAGGGATATTCATATATGGCACGGTTGGCTATAATTGCTATCGTGAAATGAAACCATGTGTTAATAAAATGAAATGAGACCGGGCGGGATGACGATAGTGAAGCAATAAGGCATGGAGGTCTTGGGTGTCGATCTATCCCCGTCTGAGTCGTTTAAGGACCGATTCGCTGTACGTCCTTGAGTCATGTTGAACGCAGTCTAACACTTAGTTGGCCGGATAAGTCGTTCCGACCGCGAAGTCGAGTAGTATGGTTCAGGCCGGGAATCGAATGGTAGGTTGCTTCTTGGAGGAGAGAAAGGATGTGCTTGGGGACATTGGCGTGAGACCAAGGGGGGGTTAGAGTCCCTATCACCTGGCAGAGTGTCGCCCTTGGGGTCGCGACATCATTCGGACCCGCGATTCCTGAACTGTACGAAAGATGACCTGAGCAGCCCTCGCCAGGCGTGTCTCGGTGAGTGTTAGAAATACCCCTCCAGCTGGATAGGAATTCGATTCGAATCGCCGTCGCTCCCGGTTAGTGAGCACTTGACTTGAGCAGCGGCAACGTAGATTCCATTAAATTGAACGGATGGTTAATTGGATAACGATGGAAAGGTTGCCTCAATTTATACCTGCTATGGTTAATATTGTTTGCTCCTAATAAAGTGAGTGCTCTAGTACAGGTTCTAATATAGAGGACAGGTTAATGATAAATTAACTTGATGCTTAAGCATTAATGATTACTTATTCATAATAAGCTTTTATGCAAAATGTTGTCAAGCTAGCCCACTTAATATCAGCCTTGCATGATCCTTGGTGTCACTTTATTTCTGGTTTTTGACGGGTAAGTCTAGCTGAGTACTTTCTCGTACTCAGGGTTTTGCAGGTTATGATGTATCATGGCGGCTGCAAGAGTTGGTTGGCTCCTGCCGTAGAGGCGGAGTGTGATCACGGGCATGATCCTTCTAAGTTATCTTCTCTCTAATGCTTTTGTTGGAAGTCGACCTTAGTACTGGCATGTATTTGAAATAAGGGTGTTGTTAGTTTCAAATTACTTTGCTTCCGCTACTTTTGAACTAAGTTGTAATAACTTTGTTGAACTCCGATATATATTGAACTACTTGTGAAATGGTTGTAACATGTGACTTGTTATGTTGAATCACTACGATCTTGGCTGGTATGTTGGTTGGTTTGAAATCCCTCGCGATTTCATTGGACTACCGGAGTTATATGGGCTCAAGTGCGAGAATTTGATCACTTCGGTGATTGTTTTTGTACTTGTGCTCTTATAATTTGGACGGTTCCGTTACACACCTCCTCCTTGTCCTCCTCCTCCTCTGGATATGAGGGACGCGACGGTGGCTAGGGTTCCGGCGAACTCTGGGGTCCTATTCTCTTATCACTCCGGCGAGCTCGAAGATGATGGGTCAGGGGCTGGAGCAACCTGCACATTTATTTTTTACGATGTTGTACTTGAAGTGTTCCGTGCTCTTGGGACAGAGACGCGGCGGAGAACGGGGCGCGGTGGGGGAACAGGGGGCGCGCCGGGGATTGGGACGGGACTGTCGGGTGGGGCGCACCAAGGCCAGGGCCGATAGCCGGGAAGCGATGGGCACGAGAGAATGGTGCGTCGGAGTGCAAACAGAGGACGGGCCGCCGTGAGTGACCCGGGCGCACCGCACGCTCTCGCCTGGGCTATGTATCACGGCTCGGATCAAACGGACAGTAGGTGCGTCCGGACGTTGGCCTGCTTGGGCGTTCGGATGCTAGCTGCGTCTAATCCATAATAGTTTGATTCAATACAAATACACTAGTCCAAATTGTATTGTATATTCTTTACAAGGACTACTGAGCTGACACGTTCACGTTCACGCCATGGCCATGCATCCCTGCGACCCTGCCTGTCCGCTCTGCTCAAAGCGCATGAGTGCACATCGCGAGAGCTAGAGATAAACCTCGCCCATTCCGTTTCCAACTTTCCATCCCTCCCATCCCATCCCATGCGTGTGTTTGAGGCCTCGTTTAGGCCCCGTTTGGTTTGGGTGTGTTAAAGTTTAACTCCCATCACATTAATGTTCCCTCAAATGCATGAAGTACTAAATGTAGAGTAATTGTATGCATATCGGCACAGATTAGGAGTAATTTACGAGACGAATCTATTAAGCCTAATTAGTCTAAGATTGAAAACTTTTTGTCAAATAAGACGAAAGTGCTACAGTGTTTGTTAAACTTTAACATCCAAACTAAACGGGGCCTTAGATGCCAAAGTTTGGGGGGCAAACTTTGCATAGTAAACGTCGCGTCACACTGTAGCAATTTTATTTTTATTTGATAATAATTGTCCAAACACTGATTAATTAGGCTTAAAATATTCGTCTCGAAAAGTACAACAAAACTGTGCAATTATGTTTTTATTTCATCTATATTTAGTACTCCATATATATACCGGCATTTTGATGTGATAGGGAATAGAAATTCTACATAGTAAATTTGGTGACCAAACTTTGGTACGTAAACATGGCCTGATTATCCACCTATGGCTTGCCGTCCGTCCCCACTCCCAACTCAGCCTGCCTAGTGCTCCTGCCGCATCTTCACTCTGAAATCCTACCTACTAGCAGTATCTCGTTCACAAAATAAAATGAGCAAACATGCACTGTGCTGTGATGGCAGCAGCATGTTCTGCACACTAATGAGGAGAAGAAAAGGTTCAGATCTAAAGCATTTTTGGTTTGTTAGCAAAATTTACCTTGTTAAAGCATTAGTTCGTCACAATTTATGTAGACATAATCTGTAATTTTTAGTTTTGAGAATAGACAAAACCACAGACTCTACAAAATATGATCTATATTGGCACAAAGATAATTAACAACTTATAGTTGCTTTTATAGTCAGACAAGGACAAAATTTTGATATGTAATTATGATACAAAGACAAATAACAAATCATAAAATTAATAATTTACTTGCATTAATAGACTGTATAAGAGTGTTGCCTGAAATAATCTTAAAATCTAGACACCTTGAGTATAGGAGAAGTGTACCACCTCCGTCCCCTTTTGTTTGTCGCTAGGGAGCTGTGCCTGTGAGGGCAGCACAGTTTCCGAGCGACAAACATTACGGGACGTAGTAGTAATCATAATGACTTTGATTTGTCCAAGTCCCAATGGAGCCAATGCTGCCTTGAATTTGAGTCGCTTAGCTATGATAGCTATATTAATGCAACATCACTAAAATGCATAAACATTTTTTATAACGCAATGAGATGAATTCATCTTTTCTGTACAATTTAACCAAAAGTACGATGTTTCCTCCATGGAGGCATCGCTTTGGAGGACCCTTTCCCACCATGGATGTTGCTACAGCTTGTTTGGTGGCCCTTATTGTCGGTGCAGGGTTCAAAGCTTGTTGTGGTGGTTTTTTGTGTTGTCGTTGTGGTTGTGTGGTGGTGTTTTTATGTTCATGTTCTCTATCAATACATAGGCCCTGTTCGGCTGTGCTGATAAGCCGGCTGAAAAACACCGTTGGCTGATTTGTTGTGAGAGAAAAACACTGTTCCGGCTGAAAAAACAAGCTGGAAAGTACGGATTATAAGCCGGATGAATAGGGCCATAGACCGGCAGTTAACCTATCGGTTCTTTTTTAAAAAAAAACAAAAGTACGACAATGTGGTATTTCTGTAAATCCATGCATTCATGGAATAATTTTAAAATTTATATACAAAAGTATTGAAAACAATATCGACACTAGCGGCTAAGGTAGTTACTCCACTGCTAATACGAATACAGATTGTGTGTCTCCTTTATTTATTATTATGCTATCGGCGTGTGTGTGTGGGTGGGGGGGAGGAAAAATGGGAAGAAAAGAAAGGTGCAGCGTGAAGTGCAAGTAGGACAGCTACTAGTGCCCAACTGCTAATCGGAGAAAAGGGTGGCCACCGCCCGACCACACCAGCAGCACGTCCTCGATTTTCCACCCTTCAACGACCAAATATGCATAGGCCATGCACAAGTATGTGGTGATGTAATAATAAAAAATACTTCTTAATAAATAGTACTTTGAGGCTATTTGGTTGGCAGCCAAAGCCTACCACCGTCACGGAGCCTGCGCCACACTTTTATGACGAGCGTTTCGAACGCCATACTTGCCATGGCAAACGCTAACTTTTTGTCTCTGGTTGCTGAACTTGAGTAATGGCCTTGTTTAGATCCTAAATTTTCTTCTAAATTCCACTATGCAAAAAGAAGATTCCTCGTCACATCAAAATGCCGGCACATGCATGGAGTACTAAATGTAGATGAAATTAAAAACTAATTGCATAATTTTGTTGTACTTCGCGAGACGAACATTTTGAGCATAATTAGTCAAAGTTTAGACAATTTTTACCAAATACAAACGAATGCTACAGTGCGCTACAGTGTTGCACCGTAATTCAGCCACCACCAAATCGGCTGAACTAAACACGGCGCATGACGAGTTATGGCGAGCCCAAACAGCCCCTATGCACGTCACATGGACATACTAGGACTATTGGAGTAGGGAATGGTATCTATCTATATCTTTACGGCTGTATACCAAAACGGTCACCGGCGAGCCCACGTCGTCTTTTTCACTGTACACCGTCTCACATAACACTGTTCCTCGTAACAGTATCGGATCACGAAACACTGTTCATACCCGGTAACAACAGTGACGGATCACAAAACTGTTCATAACGGGTATGAGCGACGGTATCGGATCACGAACACTGTTTGTAACGGGTATGAGCAACAGTAACAGATCACGAACACTGTTCATAACGGGCGCGAAACGCTGTTGCATCACAAACCACCCGCTACAAACAGTGCATACCGGGTTTGACACTTTACCAAAGACCCGTTACTGTTTAAACAGTTCTTTTCCCCTCCTCTCCTTCCAACAACAATAAAAAAAACCGCCCGTGCGAATACACGGAGAACCCTGCTAGTTATATATGTTTCCTTGTAATCATGCGCGTGCTCCCGCTAGCGCTGTTAGCCCAACAGTAGTTAATCAATTTTTCTAACCCCTTTGTGGCTTTCTCAGCACCTACCAAGGGTTTGGGTCGGTTGAAAAGGCAGGCGTGTGTGAACGACGGTGACAGTGGCAGCTGCATGCTTAGAGCATCTCCAAGGGATTTTGCAAATGAGGTTTGCATTTGAGAATTTGTCAAAAACCTCAAAAAGATAGCTCCAATGGTTTTGCATATTAGTTTTGCATTTGGGGAAACTTTGCAATTCTCAGGTTGGGTTTGGCATTTATGCAGAGGCCGGTCGACTTGGCAAACGCGCGGTCATTCCTTCCTCCGCCCGGTTCCTTCACCTCGCGCGCGCGGTCGTTCCTTTGTCGCGGCCGGTTCGTTCACCTCGCGCGCGCGATGGCTTCGACGGATGGAAGGGCTCCAGGCGTCCAGGGCTCTAGGGCTGCAGGCGTCGGCGTTGGAAGGGCATCGTGGGCACCGATCGTTCACAGCCTTTGTCCAACAGCGACGTTGATGGCTTCCAAGGGCACCGGCGGCCTGGACTGGCCGCCCGATCTCCAGCGGCACCGGTGGCCAGGACTGGGCGCCCGATCACCAGCGGCACCGGCGGCCAGGACTTCACGCCCGATCACCAGCGGCACCGGCGGCCTCGACTGGACGCCGATCACCAGCGGCGCCGGCGGCCTGGACTGGACGCCCGACAAATTGACTCACCTGGGGCCACAAATTTAGTAATTGCCAAGTCCATTTGCAAAGTCCCTTGGAGATAGCCTATTTTTAGACTTTGCATTTTGGTTTGAAACTTTGCAAACAACAACAAATGCAAAGTCCATTTGCAAAGTCCCTTGGAGATGCTCTTATACTTATGCTTAGCCAGAAAAAGGCATGCGACAGGAGATTCCCTAATCCCCTCTCCCTTGTTTTGTTTGGTGCTGCTGGCGTGGCATTCCTCTGGAGTAGTATATAGCATACAAAAGTGACTAAGGCTATCCGCACTTATATGAATCTCTATATTCATCCTCTATACGTCTTAGTCAGTAAGATTCTCTCCTCTATACTTAATTCTTCCACACCCATCCATCCTCTATATCATCCTCTATCCACTGTGGGACCCACTTATCACTTTATCTAAATATATCCATGTGTCATCTAGTTTTGAAGGATTTATTGAGACGAATTTAATGGTGCAATCGAAATTTAATTTGGATTTTTGGTTTGTGAGTTATAGCATTTTTTTTCTTTGTTTAGCTAGTGGGGCCCGCCACTGCCCACTATAGAGTAAGCACTGTACCACTCTAAATATAGAGTGAGAGAAAGGATAAAGTATCGTTTTAAAGTATCCAATGCAACAGTTTTTACTCTATATTCATACTCTAAAGTTTCATAGTATCTCTTTAGATTACCGGCTGCGGTTAGTCTAAACAAGCGGGCCGAAGAAGCAGGCTGCCTGTGCCCTGACTTATTCGGCGTCGGAGACGGAGCGGACGACGAATCGACGACCACAGTTTTGGCCGCCTGCGGTTTGCATCCATCTCCTGTGCGGTGCCCGTGGATGTGGTGTCGTGTCACCACATGTGTGAACTGCCAAGGACGGCACCGCACTTTCCTTCCCCAGCTGCACGTCAAAAAGGAGGGACGACGGGACGGAGCCGACGGCGGAAACGAGTGGCGGGCCAAGCAACAACAGGTAGGTTCTCTTGCCACAACGAACCACGCCACACAAGTGCTCTGCTGACCGTTTCAACACGCGGCTTCGTGGAACCGAACGATTCACGGAATCAGCAACGTCCGTCACGCGCTGGTATGCTACCCGCACTCGGTCTTTGGTTTTCCTTCCTTTTTCCACGCAGATGCCAAGCACGTCGCTTTCGTCGTTTCTAATTTCTGCAGGGACACTTTTACTACCTTAATTCTGCGCCGTGTCCATTGGATTGGAGATTCAAATTGGAGTATCAATCAGATGGCCAGATGGCAGTGTGTGTGTGTCAAAAAAGAAAAAAAAGACATCGCCAAGCAACGCAGTCAACCCGGCCCCCCTAGTAAAGTACTAGCAACTGCCAACCTGGAGCTGGAGTAGCTATCCATCCATCCGCCCGCCGCCCACGGACCCGACGAGACTGGGGCCATGTTTAGGTCATCCAAAATTCAAAAAGTTTTCAAGATTTTCCGTCACATCGCATATGCTGGCACATCGCATATGCCGTTACTGTACAGTTTATCTATAAACGTCAAGACGAATCTTTTGACCATAGTTAATATATGATTGAATAAAGTTTATCAAATACAAACGAAAAGTGCTACGGTATTTTTTTTAAAAAAATTTGCCATCTAAACATGCCCTGAAACTTGCGGGAGCAGGCCAAGTGCGAGCACGTGGCAGCGGCGGCGGTGGTCCACTCACCCACCCAATAGCAACAATACTCGTATAGTAGGGAGATTCAGGCCATTAGATTGCAAAAAATTTCAACCCGATAAATAGTACCAATTTCGTCTTATTTGACAAATATTGTCCAATCGTGGACCAACTACGCTCAAAAGATTCATCTCGTGATTTCCAACTAAACTGTGTAATTAGTTATTTTTTTATCTACATTTAATACTCCATGCAAGCGGCTAAAAATTGATGTGATGAAAAAAAATGAAAAAATTCTAACTTTTGGATGCATCTAAACGAGGCCTCACAAAAAAAAAACTCGTAGTAGGGGAAGGGAGGCCAGCTGCCGCTCTGCGTGCCTGCCTTTTGCAACCGAGGCTGCCGAAAGAAGGAAAGACATGGAACACGGTGCCTGGCCTTCCAACAAATGGAGAGACGACCACCTGGGCCCCTGCGTCAGCTGTTCCCCCACCTGGGCCCATGCGTCAGCTGTCCGCCTGTTCCCCCTCTCCTGCCTCTCGCTGCTCCTCTTTTATTACAAGTACCCCTACAGTAGAGTAGTCTTTCAATCCCGATTCCCGATTCAGGAAAAACCAATTCAGCACCGGCCAGCGACCACCAGCCAGCCAGCCAACAATATTTTTCTCTCACAACAAATTAGCACCAGCAACCAGTCACCAGCCAGCCAAACGAGGCGGTGGTCCACTCACCCACCCAATAGCAACAATACTCGTGTAGTAGGGAGATTCAGAGCCGGTTTAGTTTAAAAAGGAACCCAAAAGTGCTACAGTACCTGTCACATCAAATCTTACGGCACATGTATGGAGTGTTAAATGTAGACGAAAGAAAAAACTAATTACACAGTTTAGTTGTAAATCACGAGATAAATCTTTTGAACCTAATTAGTCCATAATTAGACACAAATTGCCAAATAAAATAAAAAGTGTTATGGTAGCCGAACTCAAAAAAATTTCACCACTAAACAGGCCCTAATAAAAAATACTCGTAGTAGGGGAAGGGAGGCCAGCTGCCGCTCTGCGTGCCTGCCTTTTGCAACCGAGGCTGCCGAAAGAAGGAAAGACATGGAAGACGGTGCCTGGCCTTCCAACAAATGGAGAGACGACCACCTGGGCCCCTGCGTCAGCTGTCAGCTGGTCCCCCACCTGGGCCCATGCGTCAGCTGTCCGCCTGTTCCCCCTCTCCTGCCTCTCGCTGCTCTTTTTTTTTTATTACGGCTGTGTTTAGTTCCACCTAAAAAGCACTATGCAAAAATAAATTCTCCGTCACATCAAATTTACGATACATGTATGGAGTACTAAATGTAGATGAAATCAAAAACTAATTGTACAGCTTGGTTGTACTTTACGAGACGAACGTTTTGAACCTAATTAGTCAACGGTTGGACACTATTTGTCAAATAAAGCCAAAATATGCTACAGTATATTTTTCACCCTTTTCAGAAAACTAAACACAGCCTACAAGTACCCCTACAGTAGAGTAGTCTTTCAATCCCGATTCCCGATTCAGGAAAAACCAAACGGTTGCAGGCACCCAAGCAGAAAAAAAAAAAAGGTTGTGGAGGTTAGCAACCGCAGCATCATCCTCTGCAGTTGCACGCACGCCCCTTCGCCGACGCGTACGCCTCTCTGCTTGTGTGATGTGTCTGCAGGTGATGCATCCGTCGCCAAACGGCGGAATGGATGGATGATGACGACGATATCCTGCTGCTGTTGCCATGGATCGCCCCCATTTGGCTTTGCGGACGCGAGCGAGCCTTGTCAGCGGCGGTTGAGCTAGATATGATTGATACTATGAAAGCGAAGCTGAACCGGAAAAATACGATCAGATGGATGCATGCAAAATAACGATGGCTGCACCGTACCTACTGTACACCAGCAATTTTTATTTATTTTTTCATGTACCCTCCTGACGGCGTTTGGTCCTGCGGGGGCCCTAAGCCAACGAGTGAATCAATGCTGCGTGTCCCTAATCTGGATGGTGATACAAGAAGAATACACGGAGGTTTATCCTGGTTCGGGCAAAAGAAGGTCCTACGTCCAGCGGGAAGGGAGGAGTATTGTATTTCCTTGCACCTAAGTGCTTGCGTAGGGGTTACAAGCTGTGAGAGAGGGAACCGATCCCAGGTCTCAGAGAAAAAGTGAGAGTACAAAGGGGATTGCTTGAGATGTTGGTCTTCTGTGGTGGGGTGGAGACTGGTTTTTTCGTCGTCTGTTGTTCACCGTCCGTCATTCGCCCTCTTGTAGAGCCCCCTGCCTGCCCTTTTATAGGGTAAGAGGAGGCAGGGACGCCGGGGGTGCCGTAAAGTTTTATCGATCGCTGTGGAGGTTGCTGTAGCGACGTGCCCCAAAAATGGCAGGTCATCCCTAAACACCATGGTGACGTAGAGGATGAGACGGTAAAAAGATTCCGGATCCTGTGTCGCGTCGGCCTTTCTTCCTTGTTGACCGGCGGTGGGTCGAGGACGGATCGAGGGTGAGCGGATAAGGCCGAGTCCCCGGGATCGCGGGGTACGGTCCTTGTCGTATTCTCCCTCGAGGGTGATCAGTGGCGAAATAGTGCATGGTATGGCGCGTACAGTGACAGGTTTTCACCTCCCATCCCGGGATGGGCAGTAAAAAGTGATATTTGACACCGGTACTGCTCTCATGCCGGTTGTTGCTATAGCGATGAGGGTAGGAAGTGGTTGGTAGTCACATTAAATACTCTGACTTTTGTCTCAGAGTTGGTAAATAAGGTGGGTCGAGTGGCCCGACCCCGGGTCGTGCGAGTCGGAGATTTCTCGATAGTCGAGGCGTCTTGTCGAGCGAACCTCGTACGAGTCGGGACGTGGTCGAGGCGTCCCATCGAGCGTGCCTCGTACGAGTCGGAACGTGGTCGAGACGTTTCGTTCGCTATTTTGGCTCGTTCCGTTTGTGGGTAGCGGTTTCGGTCGTGGTTTTGTCCTTCTTAATCGTTGATTGTGGGTACCCTTGTTTTTGGTACCCGACACCTCCTAATCCTAATATATGAGTATTTCTGCTGGCCTTGAGGATGAGGCGTCGAAGAGAAGAAAGACAGCAGCAGGGTCAACCACTTCCATCCATCGTCGACTCGGTCGCTTTCTTTCCAGGGCCTTGTTTAGTTCCCCCAATTCTCCTCAAATTTTACTATGCAAAAAGAAGATTTACCGTCACATCAAAATGTCGGCAAATGCATGGAGTACTAAATGTTGATGAAATCAAAAACTAATTGCACAGTTTTGTTGTACTTTGCGAGACGAACATTTTAAGCCTAGTTAGTCAAAATTTGGATAATTTTTACCAAATACAAACGAAATGCTACAGGAATTCTGATACAGTGTTTTTCTTCCCAATTCACTGAACTAAACGAGGCCCAGATAGATGAGCAAACCCTACCGGGGCCTTGTTTAGATGCGCCCCAAAAGTTAGAATTTTTTCACTCTTTCTATCACATCAATCTTTGGATCCATGCATGAAGTAGTAAATGTAGGTAAAAAAATAACTAAATACACAGTTTAGTTGGAAATTACGAGATGAATCTTTTGAGCCTAGTTGATCTACGATTGGACAATATTTATCAAATAAGACGAAAATGGTATTATTCATCGGGTTCAAAATATTTGCAATCTAAACGTGGCCCGGGTTCATGGTCAACTCGAGCATCAGCTACTAGTACGGAGTACTTAGCAATAATCAAATCATCAAAAGGAACTCAATCCGATGCATGCACGAGCATTTATAGCATTGCATTGTTGTTGTGCCTGGCGGGCGGCGGCGACTTGCCAGTGCCCAGTAAAGTACTAGTACGGCTGGGCTAGCTAGTGCACGCAAAGGAACCTGCGCGCCGCGGAAAGAGCAGAGCACACAGTACTCCTCGCGGAAAGCAACGGCAACTCCTCGCAAAACCGCGGGAGCGAGCGACGATGGCCGCGGAAAGAGCAGAGCACACAGTACTCCTCGCGGAAAGCAACGGCAACTCCAAACCCGTGGGAGTTGACACCCACGGCCCACCCTCTGGTCTCTCGGTTGCTGCGAGACAACGACGAGGTCACGAGGCAGCGCTCCTCTGGATCCATCCATCCAATCCAACCGACCGGCCCCGGATTCCTTCTCCTTCCGCCGGTCTTAACTCCAACAAAGCCACGCCAAGTGGGTCCCACTCGGGTCGACGCGTGCTCGGGTCTCGGGACGGAACGCAACAGACAACGCCCTTGTTTAGTTCCCAAATTCAACCCCAAATTCCACTATGCAAAAAGAAGATTCCCCGTCACATCAAAATACCGACACATGCATGGAGTACTAAATGTAGATGAAATTAAAAACTAATTGCACAGTTTTGTTGTACTTTGCGAGACGAACATTTTGAGCCTAATTAGTCAAAGTTTAGACAATTTTTACCAAATACAAACAAAAGTTGCTACAGTGCGACGTGACCTACACTATTCCAACTTCTCCTCTCAATTCCACCCTCTAAACACGGGCAACAGAACAAGGACTCCGGGATCCCACCCCACCATCGCGGCCGTCCGTAGCCCGTAGGGGACATCTTTCGACATCCCGTCGATCCCCGATCCCACAGCCAGGCATCCGACGGACGGGCACGGCAGCCGGCAGCGGCATGGCCCCCGCGTCTCCCGTCCCGTCTCGTCACCAGCTCGCGGGAGCCTCTCCGTGTATAGTGAACAGTACCTCGCCTCTCGCCGTGCCAGGCCTGGTTTAGATCGCAATTTTTTCAACCTTAGCTACTGTAGCACTTTCGTTTGTATTTGACGATTAGTGTCCAATCATAGATTAATTAGGCTTAAAAGATTCGTATCGTGATTTACTACCAAACTGTATAATTAGTTATTTTTTTACTAATATTTAATGTTCTATTTATACGTCTAAAAATTGATGTAACGGAGAGAGAGCGAAAAAATAATTCGGAAGGAAAGAGAACAGGGCCCCAATTTGTTTTGTCGAGCAAAGGCTGTTCGGTTGCCATCGTCCGTCCGTGAAAGAAAAATGAATGCGTGCCTCTGCTAGCTCACAGACCTAGCCCGTCTAGGCTAGCCTAGCCTAGCCTGGCCATGCTGGACTGGACTGGACTGGACTATAGCTACACTGTTCCAGGTGGTGGTGGTGGTGCCGTGACCGTCAGCTGAATGGCGAATGCCATTGCCCTGCATCCCTCAGTCCCTGTAGTCCAGCCAACCAGCAGCAGTCCCTAGCGCCTAATCTCTCTGTCTCGGTTTAAGTATCGTTTCCCGTTTTGATGCCAAGTGACTCGATTTGTAAAAAATACATAAAATATTTATATCTCCAAATAAATTTATTAAAAAACTAGATTCAAAGATCTTTCCAATGATACCAATTATATATCATAAATATTAATATTTTTTAATATATATTTTATCAAAGTTGTTTCTCAGAAAACGAAAACGATATATATTTTGGGACGGAGTGAGTACTCAACTGCACAGCTACACTTACCGTCACCATCCAGGCGCTCTCTATAAACTACTTACTGTACTACACTGTAGTCGCCCGCTGCTACCGAGGCCTTGTTTATGCTGTTCGTACTCCTGGTATTCTATTTTTATCTTCTATACGTCTTCGTCATTAAGATTTCCTCCTCTATACATGTTTCTTCTGCACCCATCATCTGATGAGATACATGCCCGATCTTCCGAGAGGTAACCGGTAAGTTTGATTTGTGGAGATCTCGACGTTGGCGATCCGGCTTCAAATCAGACACGATTCGAACCCTGCAACCGTTACACCACTGCTCCGTTGGTTATCAACCAAGCACAACTTGATTGACCTCGCCAAGAAGGCTTTTCCTGCAAGCGAATCGAAGAGCACAAGTAAGAAGGTAAAAACACGCAATCTGAAATTACAAATATGAATGATGCGAATATCAACAGAGGGTTCAAGAACTCGGTTCCAAAGGACTAATCGACACAGTGGAGGAGATCAAGAACAGGGGCCCTGGATCACTGTAAAAGGATTTGTCACCACAATTACAATGAACGATTCAGTTTCTCGATGGAAAACTAAACTCTAAACAAAACCCAATTGTCTAGCAGCGGCGGTGGCTGTGTTTATAGTCTAAGACTCGACCTAGGGTTGAGAACGGCCAGGGGTTGGGCGCCCACAACTTGGGCTTAAGGCCCGACACAATACATGGCCAAGTTAGCCTAAATAGGTGACACAACACCTTGCCGTGGTCACACAGAATGATCCACGGACCTTTTGGAGCTGAGACCAGATCCAAAACGACGGCGTCGTCGTCCCCTTTCCAACGCATCCAAGAACGCCCCGTTTCGATGTCGTATGAAAGAGTTATGACCAAAACAGTGACGACGTGTCTGTGAAAGTCCTATGTTTGGTGTTGGTAATTAGTGACAATGCCTAAGTACTAATCCTATGCCTAAGTTGTATGTAGCATATGAAGATTAGTACATTCCAAGGTTGGTGGCAAGATGGACATGGTGATCATGATGGCCACACTTGGATTTGGACGCAACCCTACGTGATCAAGGCAAAGGTATATGCTTAAGGGTTGTGTTTTAGTAACCAAGACACTTAGTGGGTGTGGTTACATTATAGGATAGATAGCCGTACTATAAAGAGGGGAATGACGCGGCTATTGAACTCCTAAGTGCCTCTAGGTGTGCATTTCATAATCATATGCATTTGGATAGAACTAATAACGCCTCAAAAAATGATTGTGAAACAGCTAACACACTCACACATGACGAGATCACTTGGTGGTGTTAGCACGTTTGCGAAGGCGTTGGAGTTTGAGCGGTAGAGAGGGTTTGGGGGTATTCAGGCGTTTTCGAGGAGTTGAAACGACTATTTTCCACTACGCCGGAAGTCGGAAAAGAAACGGAGGCGAACGGAGGTCACAGAGGTGACCGGACGCTGCACCGGACGCGGTCACGGTGTGACCGGACGCGTCCGGTCAGTACAGCGCAGCAGTCAGGCGCGCGGGCTAGGGTTTGCAACCGGCTCGTCCGGTCACTCGCGGGACCGGCGCGTCCGGTCAGGCGCCCTGAGGGAACTACTGTTCGCAAGGTCGTTCGGACGCGGTGCGCGTCCGGTCACACATGATCAGACACGTCCGGTCATCGAGGGAGCTTACTGGACTCCAACCGGACGCTGGCACTGTAGCGTCCGGTCGTTGCGTGGAGCGCGTCCGGTCGTTGCTTCGCGGGCGCGGGTGCTGTGCGCATCGGCGCGTCCGGTCGTTGCGACCAGCGCGTCCGGTCGGTGCTTCGCGAAAGTAGCCGTTGTGCGATCGGCGCGTCCGGTCGGTTGGGATCGGCACGTCCGGTCGAGTTACGCGGCGCGATCGGCGCGTCCGGTCAGTTGGACCAGCGCGTCCGGTCAGCGCGACTTCGGCTGTTTTAAGTTCGTAACGGCTATATTCGAAGGGGTACGTCTATAAATACTCGTTGGCCGGCTCAAGGCTCTATCTCTTGGACATTTGACATACTTGTGAGCACTTTGAGCTAAGCAACTCCCCTCCCACTCATCTCTCTTGCTTCTTTGCATATTCGAAGTGAGATTGAGTGATCCAAGTGCATTTGCATTGTGAGATTGCATCTAGTTGGCACTTGGTGGTTGATTTGCTGCGGGATTCTTGTTTCTCTTGGTGGTTGCCGCCACCTAGACGGGTTAGAGCAGCTTGGAGGCATTGGCAAGAGTTGGTGATTGTTCTTGGCCACCTCCGGTGTTTGTGAGGGGTTTGTGCCTACCTCGGCGAAGCGCCAAAGGCAACGTGAGTAAATTGCTCGTGTCATTGCAACCTTTTACCATTTGGTAGGTTCTTGTGGTGCCTTTTGAGAGGTTCGGTGTGAGACCGATTAGCCACCGAACCACGTGGTGAAAAGGGACACAACGGGGACTAGCGTGCCGGCAAGCACGTGAACCTCGGGATAAATCTTGTGTCATCACTTTCATATTGTGATTGATTAATCCCGGTGTTCGGTTGTCTTGGTATTCATTGTTGATCATATTGGTTGGCTCAATACTTCGCCCCTCGGTGAAACTATCCTAACTCAACTCCGCATTACTTTCTTAGTTATCTTTGCTAGCTTGTTAGCTTTGCTAGAGTAGCTCTTTTGTGTAGCTTGCTAGTTGTAGTTACCTTCTCGGTTTGACTTGTGCGGTTGAGTGCCTTTATACTAGAATTGTGAATTGGATAGGTGGCTTGCAAACACCCCGTAGGCTAAGCAAAACTCGCATCTCGCTATTTGTTTGTATTGATAAACTTGTTTAGCTTGTCTTTGTAGAAAATTTAAAAAGGCTATTCACCCCCCCTCTAGCCATCAAGACCTTTCAGTCTGCTGAATCCGAGGGTGACGTGGCAGCTGAGTTGGGGACGAATTGCAACTTGGGGAAGACCATAGCGTCGGTGTGTCCAGCGTGGCGATGTCCTCATCATCATCCTCTATATCTCATACTCTATACCAACTACCAAAAGCAGTCCCACTTGTTATCCTTTATAAATTTTATCTAAATATTTTGATGTGAGATCTTATTTTGAAGGATTTATTGAAAACGAATTCAGTGGTATAATTAGAATTTAATTTGATTTTTTTTTGTTCGTGAGTTATAACATTTTTTTACGGAAAAAAAGTAGGGCTTGCCGCTACACTCTCTCCCACGCATTCTCTCTATCGCATGTGCTGTCTCACACGCGCCTGCTCTCTCTCGTGTGGGGGCCAGCTGAAGGGTCGAGATGGCGGACTAGAGGGGGGGTGAATAGTCCTTTCTAAAACTTAAACGCGTTGGCTAACCGAAACAAATGCGGAATTAAACTTATCGGTCTAGCCAAGACTACACCCCTCTATCTAAGTTCTCTAGCACCTTGCAAAGATCCTAATTAAGCAACTAAGGTGCTTTCCTTAGCAAGAGCTCTCCTATTTAATTCTAGAGCAAGGTCACACAAACCTATGCACTAGTACTTTGCAAGCAAGAGGGAGCTCCTACACAATTCTAGTAAGCAAAGCGCACAAAGCCTAAGCTCACTAGCAATGCTCAATAACAAGGCAACCAATGCCAAATTAGAGAGCGCAAAACACTTAGCTACACAAACTAAGCAATGTGACTAACAAGGTTACACAAACCAAATTAGTCACGCAAAGGGGAAGCTTCTAGCTACACAAGCAAGAAGACGACTAGCAAGCTACACAAGCAAACTAGTTACGAGAGCAACTACACAAGCACAAGTATATATGAAAGTAAATACAAGCTTGTGTTGCACGAAGGCAAACCACCGAGAAGAGTAGACAATGTTGACACGGTGATTTTCTCCCGAGGTTCACTTGGTCGCCACCAAGCTACGTCCCCGTTGTGTCGACCAACACTTCGTGGTTCGGCGGCTAATCGGTCACACACCGAGCCTCTCAAAAGGCACCGCAAGAACCCACCATAAAGTGTGGTAGCTCAATGACACGCTCAACTAGAGTTGCTCTTCGCGATCCCCGCGGGGTGAGCACAATCCCCCTCACAAAGCTTCTCCGGAGCCTCGCACAATCTTCTTGCGAGCTTCGACGGAGCCACAAGCCACCAAGCCGTCTAGGAGGTGGCAACCTCCAAGAGTAACAAGCACCACCGGCTTGCAACACGATCACCTAGTGCCACACGATGCAATCTCTCAAAGCAACGCACTAGAATCGCTCTCTCACTCGATCCGATGAACACTATCAAGCATGAGTGAGTTAGAGGGCTTCCAAGCACTACCACATAAGCCACCAAGGCCAAAGTGTGCTCAGCTACCGGCCAAGACCGGCCAAAGGGCTATTTATAACCCCCTCTGCGAAAATAGCCGTTGTACCCCTTCACTGGGCACAACACGCGTTGACCGGACGCGCTGGTCTGATCGACCGGACGCTCCGGTCACGTAACGGATAGTTTTCGAAACACCGACCGGACGCGCCGGTCGTAACGACCGGACGCGCCGGTCGCTCAACGGTTATTTCGCGATCTACTGACCGGACGCGCCGGTCGCAACGACCGGACGCGCTGGTCATGACCGGACGCGCCGGTCCCGTGACTGACCGGACGCGCCGGTCAACACTGAGACGCGCAAAACGAACCAGCGACCGGACGCGCTGGAGAACTGACCGGACGCCACAGTGACCGCGTCCGGTCGGAGTCCAGTAAGCTCCCTGGACGACCGGACGCGTCCGGTCGCCTGTGACCGGACGCGCCTCGCGTCCGATCAACCAACTGAAAAACGCGCCGATACTGGACGCTGACCAGACGCGTCCGGTCAAACAGTGACTGCGTCCGGTGCAGCGTCCGGTGCAGCGTCCGGTCACCACTGTGACCTCCGTTCGCTTCCGTTTCTTTTCCGTTTGATTTCCGACTTTCGGCGTAGTAGAAAATAGGCATTTCAATTCTCCAAAAAGCGCCGAATCCCGCCTCGCAAGCTCGGCGGGAGGGAGAGAGGAACTCAAACCCTCTCTACTGCTCAAACTTCACCGCCTTCGCAAATGTGCCAACACCAACAAGTGAACACCACCATGTGCATGTGTGTTAGCATTTTCATAAATCATTTTACCGAAGGAGTTAACCACTCAACTTGCCACGCCACTCGATCCTAGCAATGATGCATAGTTAGATTACTCGAGTGGCACTAGATGACCGATATGCAAACAAGTTTGCCCCTCTTAATAGTACGGCCATCTATCCTAAACCCGGTCATAAACTTCTCTACACACCTATGACCGGTGAAATGGAAATGCCCTAGGTTATACCTTTGCCTTGCGCATTCCACTCCATCTCCTCTGATGTTGATGCAACACATGCACCAACCATATCACAAATGATATGATCCACTTCATATCATCATGTGACCTTGGTCCATCGATCTTGACCTCACTTGCTCTTCACCGTTGCGTCGGTCCATCGGCGCCAAGTCATGCTCAAGCTTCACCGTCACACGCGGTCCCTCACTCCAAAGCCTCTGACTTGCCCTTCACACTTGCAACCGGTCCGTCGAGCCAAGCCTCATCTTGATCTTCGTCACCTTGGCCACATGACTCCATGTCATGTCTCATATGCAATGAGCTCCTTCATGACACCATCACATGTGGACTAATCTCCTGTGTATCTCATATAACCATATATTAGTCCACCTAAGTTGTCACTCAATTACCAAAACCAAACAAGGACCTTTCAATCTCCCCCTTTTTGGTAATTGATGACAACTCTACAAAGATATGGAAATTAAGCTTTTTCAAGCTAGCACTTCACACAAAGTGTAAATTGCTAACTTGTTTTGGATTTTATGCTACTTATCCAACATTTAAGCTCTATGTCAAGATTTGGATAAGCACCATAAAACCTGACTTGGTAGTGATAACTCCCCCTACATATGTGCTCAAATGGTTTGGTTTCAAGCTTGCACATATGCATAAATTTGAAATTTGTGGGAGGGTTAGCACTACTAAGTGATGCTAAGGTGTATAGAATAAACCTTTGTAGCTCGATACCAATTGGTAGCTTGATACCATTTGAAAATCACAAGTTTGCCATCATCCTTAGCATCATGAGTAGCTAGACATCAAAAACACTAGAAACCCCGTGAGATCAACATTATAAGCATGGTTCTAGTTTTTGCATAATAATCACAAGTCTAGCTAACATCCTATGCATGCTAGTTATTAAATCATCATTCAAGTTCTATAACTAGCATACACCACACAAGCATGCATATTGAATTTAAGAACTTTATGCAATGCAAGCAAGCACATGAATTATGCACATATCAAATGTAATCAATCAAAGTTCATGAGCTTGCTCCCCCTACTTGTGTGCTTTCTTTGTCCAAGAATGTTTGATCCCCATACATCCTTTAATGTTGCTCCCTCTTTGTCCATGTCCATGTCCAATCTTTCCAATCTCTCCCCAAAGCTCAAAAAGCTTTCATATCTTTGTACAACTTCTCCCCCTTTGTCATCAATTTCCATAAAAGGTGTTCTTCTTAATTGATACAAAGGCTTGCATTGGGGTAGATGGTTGAAACTTGAATATTGCATTTTTGATGGACATCACCACATATGTTGGAATGACATTACTTGTATGTTGCTCTTGAGATACCACTTAGGATCTTTGACCTTGATACCATTAGGTGGGGCTCCTCCCCCTATGTCATAGCATATGTCATTCACTTGATAAACTTGAGCTCTTGAGTGTGAGGGAACTTTCTTCATTTGATGATCACTTAAAATTGAGGATCACTTGTGGAACCACCGTCTTGTATGATATCATGTGTAGAAATACCATGAGTAGGAATGTGATACCATTTGAAAGAATCTTTTAGTATGGATCCACTTTGAAGGATTTGGCAATAATATTCACTTCTTGAACATTTGCTATCTTCATGAGTACCACTTGTAAGATATCACTTGTAGATCATTATCTAGACACCACTTGTGAATACCACTTGGAAGATCAATTTGAGTCTAGATACTTCTTGAAACAAACTAGATATCCATTTTCATTGTTGTCTTGTGCTTGTACTCTTATCATTGTCATGAGCTTCTTGTATGACTTGAACTATGTTGATTTGCTTAAGATTCCAAGTCCGGTTTGATCCAATGACAAGCTTCTTCACACCTTGTGCTAAGGGTTATCTTGCCAATGTTGTACTTGTCACTTGTTAGCAATCCAAACTAGATCAAATACTTGGGTTCACTAGCTCATGAACAAACTCATATCCATACCACTAGATCAATTAATCAATCAAGCAATAATGGTAGGCTATGAATTTAAAAATTTCATTTGTCATGCATGAACCTAATAAACATGTACTATATGCACTAACCGCATACTAGTAAGGAATGAGAATGATCATGCACATTACAATGATACCTTTGCTATGTTGGAGTAGAGGATAGTCATATAGATTCTAATTCATTACTCCAATAGCAATGTGAAGTCTAATTTATTGCTTGGTGAAGACCAATCATCATAGATAAAACCATTCTTCACCCATATGAAATGAAAACCACTTAAGATCAAGTGCACTATCTCTTGAGTTGTGGTTGGCTTGCTTCATTATATCATCTTTGCTTGTATGAGAGAATCACTTAGAATATCAATTGAATTGCAATGACTAACTCTCTTTTGGGTGTTGCTTGCTCTTTAGATCAATCCTATTGATTGCTTCAACTAAGCATCACAAGTTTCTCGGATCACCACTTCCATGTTAGCCTTCCAAGTCCCAAACTTGGTTTTACCTACAAACGGCGGCAAGCCCCTCACTAGGGAGAAGTGACCTCTCTCCAAAGAACCACTCTTGATACTCACTTGAAATGACATTGTTTGATTGATCCAAGTGATGAACTTAATTTGATGAGTAATCTTGAATCCTTCTTTAAGTCCTTTTCTTTCTACTTGTTTAAGTCTTTTTCTTTTTTACCAAATGATCTCCAATTTAAACTTCACCTTCATCTTGAGTTTGATCTTGATCTTCCAATTTGAGTACCGAATATGTACACCAAGTACATTCCACAACCAAATGTTCTTGTACTCATTGCTTTTCATGCTTCTAGATCAAACCAAAAACAAACTTAGGTACCTCAACCACTTATAAACATTTTTCCAACTTGAGGACCTTTCAATCAAAGTGACTCTAGATTAATCCAAAGATTGTTACTTTTCTGGCAGATTCTGTACCCTTCAAAGAATAATTCATATCTCCCAATGTACGAATCCAAATGCCATGAAATTTGGTGGAGATGTGCATTACAAAGTCATCTAGCAGCTGTAAAAATTTGAGCTTCATTTGACTTTTAGATTGCTACTAGATTTCAAATCTTCCACCACTGCTACATGCTGAAAACTGCTGCACTATAGCTGACAAGATGCACTCCAAAACCGAAGCATCTCTTATCCAATTCTCATGAAATTTCTACAGCATCTTCTTTCATAAGTGTAGAGCATGTATACCAAATTTCAAGCCAATCCAAATAGATTTGATCACTTAAACATGGCTAAGATCACAGCTAGCTCAGATTTTAAATAATAGACAGATTTCACCACTTGAGCTATTCTTCATCAAATATGAATCAAACTTGAAACTAACTTGTTTGAATACTTTCACAAGACATATATCCATTCAATCCACTTACTAAATGTCATCTCATGAATTTATCCAACACAAATCAATCCAAACTTGATTACTAAGCTTTTAATCCATTCAAACATCTCATAGCAAACAACATTGCATATATATCCAATTCAATCAACTCATATGCATCCAAATAAAATGATCAACTAGAGATATACCTTGGTTAGCTCATGATCATCCAATAGCAAGCTTTCAACTTGAATATTTGCAAGCCATCAAATATATCCAATAAATCACCACAATCTTTAACATTGCACTTGTATGTTATAGCACTTGGACTTCACTTATTTTGACTTGGCATTGGGATTGGATATGCATTGAGCTTCATAACTTGACTCAATATATGATGAACAAGATGAAACCAATTGAATCAAGCCTCCAATGCCTATGGTACCTACAAACAATCATCCACTCTTTGATGGTACCCAAACTAGTTTGGGTCCTCTCAAATTAGGTGCAACATACTTAGGCATAGCCTTAGTATGAGTAGCGGGATGTTTTGCAATTCCAACCAATGAGGTACCATTGCCATCCTTTCTAAGCATATTAGTATCATCAATTGAAATAGGCTTAGAATTGTTACCTAGGGGACATGAATGAGCCATGTGTCCCCTTTCCCGGCATAAGTAGCAACTTCTTTTAGAGTGAGCCTTTTCTTCCTTGCTCATGTGTTGCTTCTCAATGTTTGGGCAACCATTAGCAAGATGTCCCGCTTCATGGCATCGATAGCACATGGAATGCGAGAGCTTCTTTTGGAGTAGTCTCTTCATTTTCTTTTCTTGCTTTCTTTCACCCTTTGTCAATTTTTTCTTGAAGCCAAGGCCGCTTTTGTCACCGAAGTTTCTTTGAGTCTTCATTATGTGCTCAAAGGTGACTTTTGAGTTGTAGCACCTCTCTAACTTGTTGCTCAAATTCTTCACTTCACTTTTGAGCTCATTGTTCTCCTTCAAAAGGTTAGTCTCACAAGACATAGAAGTAGAACAAGCATTTAATTGTGAAGAACATGACATATCTAATAAATCATCACAAGAGGTGGATACATGCTTCTTGCCTACATCACAAGGGTTAGTAATATGTGATTGATCATTTGACCCAAAAGATGAGCTCTCACTAGTTTTGGTTTCTTCATTAGAAAGCTTCTTAGTGAGTAAAGCATGTTCTTGTACCAAGTTATCATGAGCAACACTTAGTTTCTCATGAGTCAATTTTAGTTCCTCATGTGAACAAGTAGTAACATAAAGTAGATGCTTTTGTTGTTCACATGTGGTCTTTAGAAAAGAGTTTTCATTTTCCAATTTACTTACTCTTTCCATTTCCTTTTTCAAGGCTCTTGAGAGTTTATATAAAAGCTCTAAATTTGGATCATCACAATCCACAACAAAACCACCAACATGTATCTTAGTGTTACCATGTGAAGATGTTGAAGAGCTTGTTGAAGCATCACTCTCATAGCCATCATCTTCATCATCAAGTGTGCATGAAGTAGAATCATTGCTTGCATCACTTGTGGCATTATCATTCTTCTTGTCAAGTGATCTTGTGATATGATCATTTTTGTCATCACTTGACCGTGAGGTGGAGCAATCCTCCACAACCACCTTGTTGTGGTCATGCTCAACATCCTCATGCGCCTCCTTCTTGGGCTCATCATCATCGGAGATCGCCCCATATTTCTCATTTAGAAACACCCAAATCTCATGGGCGGACTTGAAGTCCATGATCTCACAAAGTATGCTACTATCCATAGATCGATAGAAAACATTAGTAGCTTGGCTATCGAGATGTAGGCATTTACTTTGCGCTTGAGTTGCATTCTTTTTATCAATTGCAAAGGAAAAGCCCACATCTATGATCCACCATAATTGAGGAGAAATAAACTTAAAATTGCATGTCATCCAATTTCTCCACCGTGCAAAGTGTGTGCCATCAAAAATGTGTGGACACTCAACATCTAGCCCATAAGCCGCCATCCTCTCGGGTCGGTGAAGACCACAAATGAGAGACCCGGCTCCGATACCAATTGAAGGGTCGAGATGGCGGACTAGAGGGGGGGGTGAATAGTCCTTTCTAAAACTTAAACGTGTTGGCTAACCGAAACAAATGTGGAATTAAACTTATCGGTCTAGCCAAGACTACACCCCTGAAAGTCCCTAGTTTGGTTTTGGCTAATTGATGAAACCTAGGACTAACCTTTGTATCTAAGTGGATGATTTAGATAAAGGTGGTCATTGAATATGAGACAAGACATTGACTCATGTGACCAAGATGGTGAAGACCAAGATGAGGCTTGGCTCGATGGACCGGTTGTAAAGGTGAAGGGCAAGTCGAGGCTTCGAAGCGAAGGACCATGCGATGGTGAAGCTTGAGCAAGACTTGGCGCCGACGGACCGATGCAACGGTGAAGAGCAAGTGAAGTCAAGGTCGATGGATCGAGACGGTCATGTGATGATATGAAGTGGATCATATCATTTGGAGAAACAAAATGGGCTCAAGGCAAAGGTATAACCATAGGGCCATTTTGTTTTACACTCAAGACACCATAGAGGGTGTGAGTGGTTTAGGGTCGATAGCCGAACTATTAAGAGGGGAAGTCTTATCGGTCATTCGACGCATGGGTGCCACTAGGTGAATTCATGAAGTGCATTGCATGTAGGGCCTAGTGAGCTAACTGGAAAACCTTTGAAAATGATTGGGAAAAAGCTAACACACAAGCACATGGAGATGTACACTTGATGGTGTTGGCACATTTGCAAAGGTGGCGTTGGTCGCGCTGTGGTCTGCGGGTAGAGAAGGGTTTGGGTTCCTTTCTCCCTCCCGCCGAGCGTGCGAGCGCGGGATTCAGGCGATTTCGGGGAAATGAAATGCCTATTTTCCATTGCGCCGGAAGTCGGAAAAGAAACGGAGGCGAACGCGGTCACAGAAGTGACCGGACGCTGCACCGGACGCTGCACCGGACGCGGTCACTGTGCGTCCGGCGCGTCCGGTCAGTACTGCGCAGAGGTCAGGCGTGCGAGCGAGGGTTTGCCACCGGCGCGTCCGGTGACTCGCGGGACCGGCGCGTCCGGTCATGCGAACAGCGGTTCACGAAGACGTCGGACGCGGTGCGCGTCCGGTCACACACGATCGGACGCGTCCGGTCGTCCAGGGAGCTTACTGGACTCCCACCGGACGCGGGCACTGTGGCGTCCGGTCAGTTCTTCAGCGCGTCCGGTCGTTGTTTCGCTGTGCGCGGCTCTGTGTTGACCGGCGCGTCCGGTGGGTCACGGGACCGGCGCGTCCGGTCGTGACCAGCGCGTCCGGTCGTTGCGACCGGCGCGTCCGGTCAGTGGATCGCGAAAGAACCGTTGAGGGACCGGCGCGTCCGGTCGTTGCGACCGGCGCGTCCGGTCGCAGTTTCGAAATTTAGCCGTTGGGCGACCGGAGCGTCCGGTCAGTTTCGACCGGCGCGTCCGGTCGTCCCGAGTTTTCTGTGAGTGGAGTGACAACGGCTCTATTTGTTTGGGGTGCTTATAAATACTCGTTGGCCGGCCCTTGGGGAGGTCGCTTGGCATTTCTAACATTCTTGTGCATCCTTTGAGCTAAAGCAACTCCTCCCACTCATCTCTCTTGCTTGATTGCAAATCAAAAGTGAGATTGAGTGATCCCAAAGTGCATTGCATAGCTTGAGGGCATCTAGTGGCACTTGTGGGTGGTTTAGCCGATGGATTTCTTGTTACTCTTGGAGAGTACCGCTCCTAGCCGGCTTGGAGATTGTTGGAGGCATTGGCAAGAGAAGGTGATTGTTCTTAGCCACCTCCGGTTGATTGTGAGAGGTTCTTGTGCTTTCCTCGGCGGGACGCCAAAAGCAACTCTAGTGGAATCCGTGTGTCATTGAGTTACCTCACTTGAGAGTGGCGTCTTGCGGTGCCTTGCGGGGCGTGCCTTGAGGGGCAAGTGACTTGAGGGTCACACCGGGGAACCATCTAAGTGTTGGTCGACACAACCGGTGACGTAGCTTGTCGGTGCACAAGTGAACACCGGGTGAACAAAATATTGTGTCTCTTGTCTCTCGGTGATTGGTCTCCTTATTGTTTTGTTGTCAATATTGATTGATTATATATCTCCTTGGTGATTGGCAACACCTTCACTCCACCGTCGGTATAAGAATCACAATCCTATCTCTTGCATTTACTTTACTAGATTATCTTGTGTAGCTCTAGTAGTAGCCTTTGCTAGTTGTTGTTAGCTTGCTCACTAGTGTAAGTTTAGTGACCTAGCCCTTGTGTGAACTAGAGATTATAATCTACTAGACTTGTGGATAGAAGGCTTGCATCACAACCGTAGGCTAAGCAAAACTCGCTTTACGCCGTTTGTTATTCTAACAAGTTTGCTTAGTGGTTCTTGTAGAATTTTTTTAATAGGCTATTCACCCCCCCTCTAGCCATCTAGGACCTTACAAGTGGTATCGGAGCCGTGGTCACCGTTTTAATCAAGGCTTAACATCCTTCGGTGTGAAAAATGGCTCAAATTGTGTTCAATCATGTTGGGGGCAAGCCACCGTTCTTTGATGGTGTTAGTTCTTTTGCTCATTGGAAGAGAAAGATGACAATGTATCTTGGTTCTATTCATGAGAGAGTATTGGAAGTCACCGAGAATGATTTTGTTATCATTGATCCCGATCATCTCACCGATGAAGATAGAGCAAATAGAACATGCAATAGAATGGCTCTCAATACACTTTACAATGGTATTGACACAAAAGTATTTGAGGGCATCAAGGACTTGGAATTGGCAAATGAAGTGTGGACAAGGTTAAGTGAAACATATGAGGGCACTAAGGTTGTGAAGAGTGCCAAGCTATATGGGCTCAAGAGTGAGTTTGAGAACTTCAAGATGAAAGAAGAAGAAACAATCTTAGAGATGTTTCATAGATTGCAAGTCATTGTGAATGATCTCAAGAGTTTAGGGCACAAGACACAAGACCAAGATTTTTGCCACAAGTTCTTGTTGAGCTTACCTAAAAGATTCAAGATGTTGATCATGATGCTACAAAGAGATGGGCTTGAAACAATAAAGCCCAATGATTTGCTTGGAG
This sequence comes from Saccharum hybrid cultivar R570, assembly GCA_038087645.1. Taxonomy (NCBI): domain Eukaryota; kingdom Viridiplantae; phylum Streptophyta; class Magnoliopsida; order Poales; family Poaceae; genus Saccharum; species Saccharum hybrid cultivar. The sequence goes on along the minus strand of JAQSUU010000066.1, from coordinate 29,095,705 downwards.
AGGTATTGACCTTTGACAAGTATGATCAAGATGTTGATGAGAAGGAGGAAGAAAAGAAGAAGAAGACCGTGGCATTTAAGGCCATCTCCTCAAAGGGAAAAGCCTCAATTCAAGAAGAAGATGACAACGAAGAAGATGAAGAATTGGAAGTTGATGATGAGACACTTGCTCTAGTTGTCAAAAATATTGGCAAAATGTTTATCAAAAGAAGAGGCTTCAAAAAGAGAAATGACAATTTCAAGAGCAATGAGCAACAAAGGAAGTGCTTCAATTGTGATAGCACCGAACATCTTCAAGCCGAATGTCCCTATGACAAGAAGAAGAACAACAAGAGGGGCAAGTTTGAGAAGAAGAAGAGAGAGGCCAAGATGACATTCAAGAAAGGCAAGAATGGTGCCTATGTGATCACTTGGGAAAGTGATGATAATGAAGAAGAAGAAGAAGAATCATCCAACAAGGCTTTTGCTTCCATTGCTATCAACAAGAAGCCATCATTATTTGATTCATCCTCTTCATGCTTCATGGCTAAAGAAGCTAAGGTATTATATGATGAGAGTGATGATGAAAGTGAAATGGAATATGCTCATGATAGTGATAATGATAATGATAATGAAAATGATGATGATGAACCAACTAAAGAACAACTATATGACTTGTTGCAACAAACTAGAGACATAGCTATTGCCAAGAACAAAGAGTGTAAGAAGCTTTCAATGAAGGTAGCAATACTTGAGAAAGTCCTTAGTGAGCTTAAGACCACTCATGAGAGTCTAGTGGAAGACCATGAGGATCTTGATAAGGGTCATTCCAAGCTTGAAAAAGCTCACTCATTGCTACTTGAACAACAAGCAAAGAAGGAGGTTGTTGTATCATGTGATATAGGTGTTACATGTGATATAATTGATGAATCCTTTAATGAACCTATCATCATGTCAAATGCTAACCCTTCTTGTAGCTCTTCATCCACCACCACCAACTCTACCTCCACTACTAGTGATGGTTTCACTTGTGATGCCTCACTAATGGTTGAGAATGAGACTCTCAAGAGAGAGGTGGATGAGCTCACTCACGCCTTAGGCAAGGCCTATGGTGGTGAGGCCCGCTTGCTTAAGTGCTTGGGTAGCCAAAGGTTCTCTCTTAACAAAGAGGGATTGGGCTACACCCCCAAGAAAGGCAAGTCGGCCTTTGCAACTCCAAAGCCTAGCTTTGTGAAGGGCAATGGTCGATTTTGCAATAGATGCAAGCAAGTTGGGCACCTAGAGCATAATTGCAATAAAAAGAACCAAAGCAAGAACCTTGTTAATACTATACCTTTTGATTCTTGCTATGTGCTTACCAAGGGTGTGAAGGGTGTGCAAGCTAAGTTTGTTGGTACACCAATTGTGGGCCCAAAGAAGAAGGTTATTTGGGTACCAAAGAGCTTAGTTACTAACCTACAAGGACCCAAACAAAAGTGGGTACCTAAGCTTCATTAATTTGCTTGTAGGTCAATTACAAAGCCGGAGGAAGGCATTGGATTATTGATAGTGGGTGCACTCAACACATGACCGGTACATCAAGAATGTTTGACTCAATCAATGACAATAATAGTGGTATTGATTCTATCACATTTGGCAATAACAAGAAAGGCAAGGTTATTGGCTTGGGCAAGATTGCAATATCAAATGACATGAGTATCTCCAATGTGTTGCTAGTTGAAAGCTTGGATTTCAATCTTCTATCCGTGGCACAAATATGTGATCTAGGCTACAAATGCATTTTTGGGGTTGATGATGTGGAAGTTATTAGTGTGGATGGTTCAAATGTGGCATTCAAGGGTTTTAGATATGAGAATCTCTACCTAGTTGACTTCAATGCTAGAGAAACTTCTTTGACAACTTGCTTAGTCTCCAAATCAAGCATGGGTTGGCTTTGGCATAGAAGGCTTGGTCACGTTGGCATGAAACAATTGAAGAAGCTTACAACTCACAATCTTGTCAATGGTTTGAAAGATGTTGAATTTGAGAAGAATAAGCTTTGTAGTGCATGTCAAGCCGGGAAGCAAGTTGGAAGCTCACATCCAAAGAAGAGTACAATGAGCACATGCAAACCATTTGAGTTGATGCACATGGATCTATTTGGACCAACAACATATACAAGCATAGGCGGTAACAAGTATGGCTTTGTCATAGTGGATGACTTCACAAGATTCACATGGGTATTCTTTCTTAGTGACAAAAGTGAAGTGTTTGACACCTTCAAGACATTTCTCACTAGAGTTCACAATGAGTTTGAGATTAGAATCAAGAAAGTGAGAAGTGACAATGGAAGTGAATTCAAGAATACAAGAATTGAAGAACTTTGTGATCATTATGGTATTGGACATCAATTCTCGGCCAAGTACACTCCACAATCAAATGGCCTAGTTGAGAGGAAGAATAGAACATTGCTTGATATGGCTAGATCAATGCTTCATGAGTACAATGTGAGTCAATCATTTTGGGATGAAGCAATCAATACCGCTTGCTACTACATCAATAGACTATATTGTCATCCATTGCTAGAGAAGACCCCTTACGAGCTACTTCATGGAAGAAAGCCCAATATTTCTTATTTTAGGGTTTTTGGTTGCAAATGCTATATCTTGAAGAAGGGCACTAGATTGGGGAAATTTGATAAGAGATGTGATGAGGGATTCCTACTTGGTTATTCAACTACAAGCAAAGCTTATAGAGTTTGGAACAACTCAAGTGGCATTCTAGAAGAAGTCCATGATGTGCAATTTGATGAAACCAATGGGTCACAAGATGAAGAAGAAAATCTAGATGATATTGGTGGAACTCTATTAGTGGAAGCAATGAAGAACATGGACATTGGAGACATTAGAGCAAAGCAAGTAATTGATATTCAAGATGATGATAAAGATCAAGTGCTCAATTCACCATTCAAGCTAGCTAGTGACTCTCAAGTGCAAGATCATGGTGCTAGTTCATCTCATCAAGATACATCAAGTGATCAACCAAGCTCAAGCAATCAAGTGCAAGTACTCCAACCACAACATATTGCAAGAGATCACCCCATTGATAGTGTTATTGGTGATATTAGAAGTGGTGTGCAAACAAGATCAAGATTGGCAATGTTTTGTGAGCATGCATCATTTGTGTCAACCATAGAACCAAAGAAGATAGAAGAAGCTTTGAGGGATGCCGATTGGATCATGGCTATGCAAGAAGAGCTTAACAATTTCACAAGAAATGATGTTTGGGAGTTGGTAGAAAGGCCAAATGACTACAATGTGATTGGAACCAAGTGGGTGTTCAAAAACAAGCAAGATCAAGATGGCATTGTAGTGAGAAACAAAGCAAGACTAGTTGCTCAAGGTTACACTCAAGTTGAAGGTCTTGACTATGATGAGACATATGCTCCCGTGGCAAGATTGGAGGCAATAAGGATTCTATTGGCTTATGCTTGTGCACATAACATCAAACTATATCAAATGGATGTCAAAAGTGCATTTCTCAATGAGATCATCAATGAGTTGGTTTTTGTTGAGCAACCGCCCGGATTTGAAGATGACAAGAAACCCAACCATGTGTACAAGTTGAAGAAGGCTTTATATGGCTTGAAGCAAGCACCTAGAGCATGGTATGAGAGGCTAAGGGATTTCCTTCTCTCTAAGGGATTCAAGATGGGCAAGGTTGATACAACTCTATTCACCAAGAAGATTGGGAATGATCTATTCATAGTGCAAATATATGTTGATGACATCATCTTTGGATCAACCGATCAAGCTTATTGTGAAGAATTTGGTGCTATGATGGCCAAAGAGTTTGAAATGTCTATGATTGGTGAACTTAGCTACTTCCTTGGTCTCCAAGTCAAGCAATTGAAGAATGGGACATTTGTGAGTCAAGGGAAATACATAAGGGACATGTTGAAGAAGTTTGGAATGCAAGATGCAAAGCCAATTTCAACTCCAATGGGTACAAATGGCAATTTGGATAGTGATCTTGATGGAAATATGGTGAATCAAAAGGAATATCGGTCTTTGATTGGAAGTCTACTCTATGTCACCGCATCAAGGCCGGATGTCATGTTTAGTGTTTGCATGTGTGCAAGATATCAAGCCTCACCTAGAGAGAGTCATCTCACGGCCGCAAAAAGAATATTGAGGTACTTGAAGCAAACAAGAGATGTTGGACTATGGTATCCCAAGGGGTCAAAGTTTGAATTGATTGGATATTCGGACTCCGACTATGGGGGTTGCAAGATCAATAGAAAGAGCACAAGTGGCACATGTCAATTACTTGGAAGATCACTTGTGTCATGGTCCTCAAAGAAACAAAATAGTGTGGCAATCTCTACCGCCGAAGCCGAATATGTGAGTGCGGGGAGTTGTTGTGCACAATTGCTATGGATGAAATCAACTTTGAAGGATTATGGCCTCAACTTCAAGAATGTGCCATTGCTATGTGATAATGAGAGTGCAATCAAGATGGTACAAAACCCGGTTCAACATGGAAGAACAAAGCATATTGACATAAGGCATCATTTCATTAGAGATCATCAACAAAAGGGAGATATTGCCATTGAAAGTGTTGGCACCAATGATCAACTTGCCGATATTCTCACTAAGCCACTTGATGAAAAGAGGTTTTGCAAGCTAAGGAATGAATTGAACATTCTTGATTTCTCAAACATGAGTTGAATGCACCCCATCCACTTATTGACATGCCTCTCCTTCGACATTGCAAGGTAAAGTTGATTGACATGTCATTCATCCTATGCTAAGGACTTGCTAGAGCATGTAGACATATTAAGTGGTATGCATGAGCATTCATGGTAAATCAAATGAATTTGATGGATATATGTTACCACTATTGCCTCTATGTTTGTTTTGATCTAGTGGTGGCATATGACATGTTTGTGAGCTTGCAAACCTAGTGTTGAATCTAGAAGATTTGCTATAAGTGTTTAATTCAACATAGGCAAGATAACCCTTATTAGGAGGTGTGAAGAAGCTTGTCTTTGGTTCAAATCGAATTAAATATCTTTGGCAAGTATTCTAGGTTGAACCAAAATTGATAAATCTTAACCTACTCCATCAAACATTTTTCTTCTCTCCACAATTTGATCCTATTTTTGGGTAAGTTGTTGACAAAGGGGGAGAGAAAAAGATGATTCAACATGATAAAGGTCAACATGATAAAGGAAAAAAAGATGATTCAACATGATAAAGGGGTAAATAAAATTTTTTGATGCACATAAGTAGGGGGAGCAAGCTCATAAATAAAGTTGTTGCATTTGTTTGTGCATTTACATATGACTTGCTCATTGCACACGTATTTAAATTCAATATATATGCTTGTGTGGTGCAATGCTAGTATAGAACTTGGATGATGAAATGATCTACTAGCATGCATAGGAATAGTTTTACATGTGGTATCTAGACTTGCCTAAAGTGTTTACAAGTGGTCCAAGAACCTTACATATAATGTTGATCTCACGGGGTTCTTGAGTTTTGATGGATGTCTAGTTACTTCATGATGCTAAGGATGGTGTAAAAGGCAACTCCGATTGGTATCACGCTTCAAAGGTCCATTTCTTACACCTTAGCATTATTTTGGTAGAATTACTCTCCCAACACTTCTATCCATGCATATGTGCAAAGCCTTAAATCCAAACTCTATGCACATATGTAGGGGGAGCTAATGCTACCAAAACCGAGCTTGTAATAATTGTCCAAACTTTACTTAAGAGCAAAATGATTGGACAAGTATGACAAGTTCAAAACTTTTATTATCAAAATAATCTTTGTGAGGGTTGTCATCAATTACCAAAAAGGGGGAGATTGAAAGTCCCTAGTTTGGTTTTGGCTAATTGATGAAACCTAGGACTAACCTTTGTATCTAAGTGGATGATTTAGATAAAGGTGGTCATTGAATATGAGACAAGACATTGACTCATGTGACCAAGATGGTGAAGACCAAGATGAGGCTTGGCTCGATGGACCGGTTGTAAAGGTGAAGGGCAAGTCGAGGCTTCGAAGCGAAGGACCATGCGATGGTGAAGCTTGAGCAAGACTTGGCGCCGATGGACCGATGCAACGGTGAAGAGCAAGTGAAGTCAAGGTCGATGGATCGAGACGGTCATGTGATGATATGAAGTGGATCATATCATTTGGAGAAACAAAATGGGCTCAAGGCAAAGGTATAACCATAGGGCCATTTTGTTTTACACTCAAGACACCATAGAGGGTGTGAGTGGTTTAGGGTCGATAGCCGAACTATTAAGAGGGGAAGTCTTATCGGTCATTCGACGCATGGGTGCCACTAGGTGAATTCATGAAGTGCATTGCATGTAGGGCCTAGTGAGCTAACTGGAAAACCTTTGAAAATGATTGGGAAAAAGCTAACACACAAGCACATGGAGATGTACACTTGATGGTGTTGGCACATTTGCAAAGGTGGCGTTGGTCGCGCTGTGGTCTGCGGGTAGAGAAGGGTTTGGGTTCCTTTCTCCCTCCCGCCGAGCGTGCGAGCGCGGGATTCAGGCGATTTCGGGGAAATGAAATGCCTATTTTCCATTGCGCCGGAAGTCGGAAAAGAAACGGAGGCGAACGCGGTCACAGAAGTGACCGGACGCTGCACCGGACGCTGCACCGGACGCGGTCACTGTGCGTCCGGCGCGTCCGGTCAGTACTGCGCAGAGGTCAGGCGTGCGAGCGAGGGTTTGCCACCGGCGCGTCCGGTGACTCGCGGGACCGGCGCGTCCGGTCATGCGAACAGCGGTTCACGAAGACGTCGGACGCGGTGCGCGTCCGGTCACACACGATCGGACGCGTCCGGTCGTCCAGGGAGCTTACTGGACTCCCACCGGACGCGGGCACTGTGGCGTCCGGTCAGTTCTTCAGCGCGTCCGGTCGTTGTTTCGCTGTGCGCGGCTCTGTGTTGACCGGCGCGTCCGGTGGGTCACGGGACCGGCGCGTCCGGTCGTGACCAGCGCGTCCGGTCGTTGCGACCGGCGCGTCCGGTCAGTGGATCGCAAAAGAACCGTTGAGGGACCGGCGCGTCCGGTCGTTGCGACCGGCGCGTCCGGTCGCAGTTTCGAAATTTAGCCGTTGGGCGACCGGAGCGTCCGGTCAGTTTCGACCGGCGCGTCCGGTCGTCCCGAGTTTTCTGTGAGTGGAGTGACAACGGCTCTATTTGTTTGGGGTGCTTATAAATACTCGTTGGCCGGCCCTTGGGGAGGTCGCTTGGCATTTCTAACATTCTTGTGCATCCTTTGAGCTAAAGCAACTCCTCCCACTCATCTCTCTTGCTTGATTGCAAATCAAAAGTGAGATTGAGTGATCCCAAAGTGCATTGCATAGCTTGAGGGCATCTAGTGGCACTTGTGGGTGGTTTAGCCGATGGATTTCTTGTTACTCTTGGAGAGTACCGCTCCTAGCCGGCTTGGAGATTGTTGGAGGCATTGGCAAGAGAAGGTGATTGTTCTTAGCCACCTCCGGTTGATTGTGAGAGGTTCTTGTGCTTTCCTCGGCGGGACGCCAAAAGCAACTCTAGTGGAATCCGTGTGTCATTGAGTTACCTCACTTGAGAGTGGCGTCTTGCGGTGCCTTGCGGGGCGTGCCTTGAGGGGCAAGTGACTTGAGGGTCACACCGGGGAACCATCTAAGTGTTGGTCGACACAACCGGTGACGTAGCTTGTCGGTGCACAAGTGAACACCGGGTGAACAAAATATTGTGTCTCTTGTCTCTCGGTGATTGGTCTCCTTATTGTTTTGTTGTCAATATTGATTGATTATATATCTCCTTGGTGATTGGCAACACCTTCACTCCACCGTCGGTATAAGAATCACAATCCTATCTCTTGCATTTACTTTACTAGATTATCTTGTGTAGCTCTAGTAGTAGCCTTTGCTAGTTGTTGTTAGCTTGCTCACTAGTGTAAGTTTAGTGACCTAGCCCTTGTGTGAACTAGAGATTATAATCTACTAGACTTGTGGATAGAAGGCTTGCATCACAACCGTAGGCTAAGCAAAACTCGCTTTACGCCGTTTGTTATTCTAACAAGTTTGCTTAGTGGTTCTTGTAGAATTTTTTTAATAGGCTATTCACCCCCCTCTAGCCATCTAGGACCTTACAACCCCTCTATCTAAGTTCTCTAGCACCTTGCAAAGATCCTAATTAAGCAACTAAGGTGCTTTCCTTAGCAAGAGCTCTCCTATTTAATTCTAGAGCAAGGTCACACAAACCTATGCACTAGTACTTTACAAGCAAGAGGGAGCTCCTACACAATTCTAGTAAGCAAAGCGCACAAAGCCTAAGCTCACTAGCAATGCTCAATAACAAGGCAACCAATGCCAAATTAGAGAGCGCAAAACACTTAGCTACACAAACTAAGCAATGTGACTAACAAGGTTACACAAACCAAATTAGTCACGCAAAGGGGAAGCTTCTAGCTACACAAGCAAGAAGACGACTAGCAAGCTACACAAGCAAACTAGTTACGAGAGCAACTACACAAGCACAAGTATATATGAAAGTAAATACAAGCTTGTGTTGCACGAAGGCAAACCACCGAGAAGAGTAGACAATGTTGACACGGTGATTTTCTCCCGAGGTTCACTTGGTCGCCACCAAGCTACGTCCCCGTTGTGTCGACCAACACTTCGTGGTTCGGCGGCTAATCGGTCACACACCGAGCCTCTCAAAAGGCACCGCAAGAACCCACCATAAAGTGTGGTAGCTCAATGACACGCTCAACTAGAGTTGCTCTTCGCGATCCCCGCGGGGTGAGCACAATCCCCCTCACAAAGCTTCTCCGGAGCCTCGCACAATCTTCTTGCGAGCTTCGACGGAGCCACAAGCCACCAAGCCGTCTAGGAGGTGGCAACCTCCAAGAGTAACAAGCACCACCGGCTTGCAACACGATCACCTAGTGCCACACGATGCAATCTCTCAAAGCAACGCACTAGAATCGCTCTCTCACTCGATCCGATGAACACTATCAAGCATGAGTGAGTTAGAGGGCTTCCAAGCACTACCACATAAGCCACCAAGGCCAAAGTGTGCTCAGCTACCGGCCAAGACCGGCCAAAGGGCTATTTATAACCCCCTCTGCGAAAATAGCCGTTGTACCCCTTCACTGGGCACAACACGCGTTGACCGGACGCGCTGGTCTGATCGACCGGACGCTCCGGTCACGTAACGGATAGTTTTCGAAACACCGACCGGACGCGCCGGTCGTAACGACCGGACGCGCCGGTCGCTCAACGGTTATTTCGCGATCTACTGACCGGACGCGCCGGTCGCAACGACCGGACGCGCTGGTCACGACCGGACGCGCCGATCCCGTGACTGACCGGACGCGCCGGTCAACACTGAGACGCGCAAAACGAACCAGCGACCGGACGCGCTGGAGAACTGACCGGACGCCACAGTGACCGCGTCCGGTCGGAGTCCAGTAAGCTCCCTGGACGACCGGACGCGTCCGGTCGCCTGTGACCGGACGCGCCTCGCGTCCGATCAACCAACTGAAAAACGCGCCGATACTGGACGCTGACCGGACGCGTCCGGTCAAACAGTGACCGCGTCCGGTGCAGCGTCCGGTGCAGCGTCCGGTCACCACTGTGACCTCCGTTCGCTTCCGTTTCTTTTCCGTTTGATTTCCGACTTTCGGCGTAGTAGAAAATAGGCATTTCAATTCTTCAAAAAGCGCCGAATCCCGCCTCGCAAGCTCGGCGGGAGGGAGAGAGGAACCCAAACCCTCTCTACTGCTCAAACTTCACCGCCTTCGCAAATGTGCCAACACCAACAAGTGAACACCACCATATGCATGTGTGTTAGCATTTTCATAAATCATTTTACCGAAGGAGTTAACCACTCAACTTGCCACGCCACTCGATCCTAGCAATGATGCATAGTTAGATTACTCGAGTGGCACTAGATGACCGATATGCAAACAAGTTTGCCCCTCTTAATAGTACGGCCATCTATCCTAAACCCGGTCATAAACTTCTCTACACACCTATGACCGGTGAAATGGAAATGCCCTAGGTTATACCTTTGCCTTGCGCATTCCACTCCATCTCCTCTGATGTTGATGCAACACATGCACCAACCATATCACAAATGATATGATCCACTTCATATCATCATGTGACCTTGGTCCATCGATCTTGACCTCACTTGCTCTTCACCGTTGCGTCGGTCCATCGGCGCCAAGTCATGCTCAAGCTTCACCGTCACACGCGGTCCCTCACTCCAAAGCCTCTGACTTGCCCTTCACACTTGCAACCGGTCCGTCGAGCCAAGCCTCATCTTGATCTTCGTCACCTTGGCCACATGACTCCATGTCATGTCTCATATGCAATGAGCTCCTTCATGACACCATCACATGTGGACTAATCTCCTGTGTATCTCACATAACCATATATTAGTCCACCTAAGTTGTCACTCAATTACCAAAACCAAACAAGGACCTTTCACCAGCGCTGTAGCATGCGTCCGCTACCCCGCTATTTGTAGTGGATGGGTGCCGGTAGCGCACGCGTTTGCAGTACGCGCTGCAGGGCACTCCTCCGCTAAATGCTCCTCTACATGCATAGCTGGAATTTACCGGATGGCTATACCGTCTCCGGTGCGGATAGTCTTAGTTCACGAATTTTTTAAACGGTATTGTAGCACTTTCGTTGTTATTTGACAATTAGTGTCCAATCATGGTCTAATTATGCTTAAAAGATTTGTCTCGTGAATTTCGTCTAAACTGTGTAATTAGTTTTATTTTTTATCTATATTTAATGCTTCATGCATGCGTCCAAAGATTCGATGTGACGGGAAATCTTGAAAAAATTTGCAAAATTTTGGGAACTCAACAGGCCCCAATTCATGTAGCATGCGTCCGCTACCCCGCTATTTGTAGCGGATGGGCGTCGGTAGCGCACGCATTTGCAGTACGCTCTTCGCTAAATGCTCCTCTACATGCACAGCTGGAATTTACCGGATGGCTATACCGTCTCCGGTGCGGATAGTCTTAGTTCGCAAAATTTTTTAAATGGTATTGTAGCACTTTCGTTGTTATTTGACAATTAGTGTCCAATCATAGTCTAATTATGCTTAAAAGATTCGTCTCGTAGATTTCGTCTAAACTGTGTAATTAGTTTTATTTTTTATCTATATTTAATGTTTCATGCATGCGTCCAAAGATTCGATGTGACGGAAAACCTTGAAAAATTTTGCAAAATTTTGGAAACTCAACAGGCCCCAATTCATAATATACCTACTGCAATTCAAAACCGTGCCGTCCGTTAAAATAAATCCTCCTCACTTCCTCTATCTATGAAAACATGCAACTATACCAGAAAAAGTATTGTACTTCATATTTAACTAAGTTTCTAGTAAATAATATTCATATTTACGGCCTCAAATCAATTATAAAAAACATTTTATAATTAATCTAATAATATTTATTTGATACTCCCTCCGTCCAAGAAAGCTTGCAGTCTGCGTTACCGAGGAGAAAGCAGTGACAAGTAAAATTACGTGTTGTGCCCCTACTTTTCTGTCTCATGAGCACACTACGCACGCGGATCAAGATATCTCTCTTCTTTTTCAATTGATACACGTACTACTAGGCTGAGTGTGGAGTCTCGTGAGTGGACGAGGGAGGCTGGCCGTGCATACACCAGGAGGTCAGAGGAGCATCTTTTTATTACCAGCCGGTTGCACAGCTAATGGCCTATAGCCCTGCAGGTCTAAAGTTGCATTTTTTGTTGGACACGCTCCTGCTCCTAGAATTGCATCATTTACCGAACAGAGGGAGTATCATAAATATTAATATTTTTTATTTATAATTAGTTAAACTTAAAATACTAAAACATGACACTGTACTAGAATTGCATGTTTTACTCGGCAGTACAAACAATACAAGGTAGCCTGCTGGCCTCTGGTGAACCAAATCCTAAATCCATCAAGTACATTGCTACTCATGTGCTATATCCACATTACACAAACCCTAACCTTGCTGTGCAATGCTTCCACGAGCCAAGTGAGTGAGCAAACCAAATGTGTTCTTATGAGACAATTCATTCACTATTTCAGTACAGCCCATAATATTTTTTTTTTGTTCAATACACATTAGAAAATTATAAGTACGAGACAGTTTAAAAGAATGCCGATTGTATAGGTTGTCTACTAAATGGACACAAGATTACGTAAGATAAGACCAATGCATTTTCCCTTCTGTTTTATACACATTAGAATATTATAAGTACAGGACAGTTATAAAGATAACATAACCCGTTGGCCATTGTATATGTCGTCCACTAAATAGATTATATATGTTGTCTACTAAATAGACTCAAACTTACTTATTTCTATATTACGACCACCTCTAAGACAAGAGCGATGCACTTTCCCTCGTATGGTTTCATTTGTCCCTACTTCTTACTTTTAAAAGGTAGCTCAACCACAGATATACATAAATACTTTACATGTTACTGACATGGGTAGAGCGATATGTTCGTGCCTGTACATTGTTTAAACAAAATAATGTGTATATCATTCGAGCGCTATAATTTACATATCAGCATGCACGATGGTAGAAAACGAGAAAGTCGTAGATGACATTGAGCGCTATAATTTTCATATATAAAGTATCATTGTCTGACACTATATAAGAAAGATATGATTTTTCTAACGTGACAAGTTTGGTACGAGATTAATATGCTACTGAAACTTTATAATATTTCTTTTGAACATGTTACCACTCTCAATTGAAAAAACTCAAAACTAAGAATATGTAGATTTCATCGAAGACTATAATTTTCATATACAAAGTATCTTTATCGATAACATAAAAGAAAGATATGATTTTTCTAAGGTAACACGTTCAATATGCAATTAATATGCTACTAAAACTTTATAATTTTTTAGTATCTTAATAATCTCAAATTAAAAAAACTCAAACTAGAAAGTTACAGATCTCATCGAGGGCTACAATTTTTATATAAAAATCATATTCATCAGAGATCGTATGGACAAAATACGAATTTTCTAAGATTAAGCTTTGTCGCTGACATGTGGGTCCCATCTATTAGATCCACGTAAGCGCTGACTAAGCATGCCACGTTAGCTACCGGATCAGATAAACACTCGTTTGAACCTGAATGAGACTCGAACTAACTTCAAGGACCCAGAAACGCATTTTGAGATTTTATGGACCTCCGTAACAAACAACTTCAAGGACCTTGGTGGATTTCTAAAAGTTAGTTAACTTGTAACTCGCTCTCACATGACTTTTTGGCTCTTGTGTCTAAGCTCTTCTTCCTCCTCCTATCTCTTATTCACTTCAGCATTCATACTGTGGCAGAACCGCCTAATTTAATACCCTCCCAAGAGTACTTGTCTTCCATTAGACACTAAGTACCCAAGGGAGAGCAATAAACTCTGCGATTCCGTCGAGCACACCCGAGGGAGAACTCGAAAATCCACATTTTTACCTCAGGATCATAAATGAGAGATAAAGCTTACAACATCTTTACCATTTCTTACATCACTTTTAGTACAACATCAGGGTAATCCATTGTTTAATTATAACAGTGGAAAATAAAATGTTATCAGAGTTCAGCGGAAATGAAACCATTTGATGATGAGTTAAATATTATCATGATGAACATTTATATACAAGAATTCATAATAGGTGGTAAATCTTTCCTTTGTAAAACATTTTTGGTGAGAGTTATAAATCAACTCTATATCCGCAACGTAAGGGAAATCCTCACTGAGCCCACCAGGAGGTTTCCACACATAAAAGTCAGCTTCAAGAACACCTGTCACCTGCAACAGGGTAGAACAAACCCTGAGTACTCAATTGTACTCCGCAAGACTTACCCGTCAGAAGGAAAGAAAAGACTCCAAGGATATGCAAGGCTATCTGGCTTGTGGGTTATTGCAACTGCAGGAAGCATTACTAAAGGTGCATCCTTATATTTAACTTTTATTAGCAGTCATTGGTAGTTCATTAACCCACCATTCTATGTAAGCACCAAAGCTACTTTCAAGCATGTAGTAAGCAATCAGAACCATTTCACCATCTTCCACAGTTCTTACTACGATGCCAGATTATAGTCATGTCGGACCGTCAAATTGACGGCGATTCGCGAATCAATGTAGCCCAGCTGGGTACCCCGAAAAACACACGCCCCACCCGTACCGAGGTACAAACAGGACCAACCCATTATCCCCTTGTCAAGAGAACCGAGTCCCCGTCCATACTGGGACTCCAAGCCCCCGCCCTCTCGCGGTGCTTAGACCTCCTAATACCCATATATAATCCACCTTCAGTTGGTCCGGATGGAGCCGGAACCCATGACAAGAGAATAACAAGTCTTTCTAGCCCCCATCCGCTAGTATATGCTCGGGATAAGGAGATCTGTGACCTGACTATGGAATCCAATGCAACGAACGGTCCTTAATCGACACAGGCGGAACAAATGCAACCAGAGCCCCGCTCTGTTGCCCAACCAGGTCCAAATCCATCCAAGCCCGTTCCGCCCGGTCTCCAATTATCATTCAAATATGTTCCATGTGGTAGTAACATGATAATAATAACAATAATATATTTCCTATCTCTCGCGAGTGACGGGCAATCACTCGACTTCTACCGGAGTCCTGTAGCATAGCAATCTACACGATCTTGACATACTAGTAAGACTCATGGGATCAGGATATATATATGCAAGTGGGTTTCATTCAACTCCTTAAAACTTAATGCACAAGCATAAATAAAGTGCAGCATAATAGAGGTTATGCACCGGGGCTTGCCTGGGTAAAATATAACCAAAAGTTAGCATTCCATCTTCGTGATATGATCACCATAGCATCATCTTTCAGCTACTCCAGTTGATCCCACGATCCACCATCATTCCTATTATGATATGTATTGATGCAAATGCATAGATGTAAATAATCAATGACAGCCGAAATTCTTAGAAATCCGATCACGCTTCCAAAAGTACCATTTCTCCAGCAACTCCCGATGACTCCACAATCCATCGACGTCCCTCCGTCGGTGTCGAACTCGCGGTACTCGGCAAACATACACAATTAAATATTCACATAAATTCAACTGTGTTCCAAAAATTATGAAACTTTATGGATAGGTGGGGTTCGATTTTAGATGAATTTAGGAAGAAGAAGTGATGGAATCAGAGTTAGCATAGTGGAGATATTAATTGTGCAAGGTGGCCGCTAATTAATCACGAGGAGAGAAAATGAAATGTGATTAGTGGCCACGAGCTGCCGCTGGTTATTAGAAAGGGAAAAGGAATAAAGAAATTGGTGGAGTGGATTAATGGCTCAAGACTCTTGACTTTACGTGTATAGGAGCTGAGTTGGTTCTCGGCTTTGCTACTAGCACATGGCATAGGACAAGCTGCTGCTGTGGACTTAAATAAAGAGCAAAGTGGGTATACGGCTAGGATTCTTTGAGAGAGACACAGAGAGCACCGAGCGTTTGTGCTCCTCAGCTCGTCCACCATGGATAGCTGCTGGACTTTCACCTGATGGCGATTCTGGCCATGACTTCCAAATCTAAGGGCATGGGGAGGTAGAAGGGAGGTAGGGGATGTATGGGGACTATCTACCATGGTCAATTACAGCTTGAGGAAGGAGATCAACAGAGCGTAGCCTTCCCAGGCAAGAACAGAGAAACTCAATTTAGAGAGTAAGATGGTGAGCGGTGAAGTGGGATGGCTTGGCAGGCTTGGCGTGTCCTTTTATAGGCAGGAGATGTGGGCTGGAGGTGGAGCTGGCATTTGGCTAGCTAGTCATGTGAATTGGATTTCACGTGATGAACTTGGAGTGGGTCTTTGGTCATGAGTGCATTAATTCAAATGATAGACTTTGAGTGGTCTTTGGACTTGACGAGCACATCAGGACTAGAGTGTGCTTTGGGCTAAACGTGCTTGGTGGTGGGGTGCTGATTCATTCATGCAGGTCAAGGAATTAATGGGGGAAGGAGACCACAGGTCAAGGAAACATTAGAGAATGAGAAGATCAATTACAGATTAGCTACCTCAGCTGATTAATGCAGCTCGGGAGAAATCGATATACGCAACTTTCACGGGCAAGAACAGAGAAACTTGATTTGAGAGAAGCAAGTGAGTAGCGGAGCGGAACGGCTCGGTGTAACCTTTTAAAGGCAGGCGACGCGAAGGCGCGACAGCGACGCGTCGTAAGATTAGCGGCTAACTAGCTTGCTTAAAGGCAATAAAACGTCGCTGCGCAAGTCGTGATGCTTCGGATGAACAGTGTTTCCATGGTGCTACAGTGTTTCCACACCGCTACAGTGTTTCCACACCGCTACAGTGTTTTCTGCGTGTCGTGTGCGCTCCAAGACTCAGTGGCAGTGTTGACTCATGCTACAGTTATTTCCACGGTGCTACAGCTCATGCTCTGTAATGTTTCCGCTGCCATTATTAAAAGCGCTCCTCGTGCACGATTTAACTCTGTCATTATTAAAGCAATGATCATGATCAGTAATATTTTCACTTCCTCACATGATCATCAAGGATAAGCACTAGCTTCTTGATAGGATTATCCAACACGATCATGGTTACAGCAAAGGGTTAGCAAGTAATCAAGTCAAAGAGAAGCAAAGCAAAAGCCAGAGAGCATGGATGCGGATGGATGAGGAGACCTTGCAATGCAGCGAATTGCTGGGCCACGATGAGAACGAGACAGTAAAAAGTAATGCCAGGCGAGTACATTGCATGCCGGCAAAATAAACGAAGTTGCCGCGCTCTCTTTCTCGTCAGTTCGTGCTTAACAAAATAAACCCGTGAGTTTATATATAGGTATCGTTCTATTTATTAATGGATTTTATTTTATTTATAAAAGTTGATTTTCATGCTTAATCTAACAGGACAAATCGTTCTCTAAAATCATTGTCGAACATTCCTGAATATTTCTATGCACTGCGTAATTTATCCTGAGCGTTTATTTGAGTCCACGAAACTAAGTCACACGGGATTCACTTGTCGCAGCAAGTACGTTTTAAATTAAAAACCCGAGAAACTCGTTTCGGAAATTTTTCTTAGGCCTAAATCGCGGTGCTAAATAAGCTAGTAACACCAGGGGTGTTACATCCTTCCCCCCTTAAAAAGGATCTCGTCCCGAGATCTGGAACAAGAAACAAAAGAGGGAAACGTGATTACGTTTCACAGATCTGAGCTTACATAGGAGATTACATGACTTCGAACACCAAACTACTCCGGGATCTAGAGAACACGGCTAAGAACAAATCTAATACAACTCACAACCTCTCTAGAAATCGACGAAGACGGGGACAATGGAAAAGCAGAAGGAAAACGATTATCCAGAACATGGCGTATGCCCAACACAGCCAGAAATTGGAGACTGGTACAAAGATCATTGCGAACTCTAAAACCTAAACTAACCAGGGATGAACTTGAACTTCTCCATGGAAACCAGATCCCTTCTTCTCAAGTTACACCATTGCCTCTGACTAGCAACCCTAGATCTGCGAGCAACGACTGGATCTCGTAGCCCTACCTCCAACTACTTTCTTCCTGACTACTTCTCGAGCTTCTCCCACCAGAGCACAGACGGAGGAAGTCGATACTATGAACTCTACTCTGGATCTGGGGGTTGAATGGAGGAGAAGCAAGGTGGCATTATAAAAGCTTGGTGGACGGAGGTGGTGATGCAGTGCACCGGAAACGGAGGAGATGGGAATCACTGGGGGGGTCACAAGGTGGGGAGAGCGTCGGCCATGGTGCGCTCCCTGTGCGAGCTTGAGTGGGCAAAGGAGAAAGGAGGGGATGCGGTTCGCTCGACCAGGCGGCGTGCGAGCAACGGGGCCCCAAAGGAAAAGAAAGAGGGGGGGTCCGGTACGGGGACGAGAGCGAGAATCGAGAGCCGACACGGGTGCCGGGATCAGAGGGGCGTACAGTGCGACAAGACGAGGCGAGTGCGGCACAACGCCGTGGTCACGCGAGAACGGCACACGTGGGCCCCACCACAAACGGCGTCCACAGGGTACGCAGTGACAGCGACCCGGCGTATGTAGCGTGACCAAACCGGTCACAGGAACGACGTCAAGTCGGGCGATGCAATTTCTCTGACCTACGTGCGGGCTAACTTTCCTGTTGCTTTTCTCTTTCTTCTTTTCCTTTCTTCAAAAAACCTTGTTACCCCTGTTACTTTGACAGAGCACAATTCTATCAACCCATTGTGGATTTCCCATTCGAACACAAGGATATTTTTACCAAAGAGAATTTTTATAGCAAGAGCGATACCGCGGTGTAACTCGGTAAAAGCACTTGGTCAACAACCTCGATACCAGCGCGCGTCGAGCAGCGTCACCATGTGGCAGCTGTTCCACAGGTGGCCCTCGGTTCCGTCGCGGCACCATAAGCTATTAACTAAGTAACTATTACCAACTTACTCGCAGTAAAAACAACGGGGTCATAGACCACAGAATCAGAGGAGTAAGGGAAAATTCAGGCAACACAGGTTCCTTTCAAAATAAGGAACAAGTAAAGTAAATCCCAAGGCAGATTTAAATCAAGGGAATTCAAGTGTTCTGCTGGGACATCCACAATTAGTGATACAGTGTCCTCTATTTTCCAATCACGGCCGATCTGCTGCATCAGAATAGTTGTTCCCCTTGTAACCTGCTTATTGTCGTCTCAAGAACCCTAAGCGAATCGAACGAGGTCTAAGGAAAAACGACGTAACAACACAATGGATAAAGCAAATACTCATTCCCAACGGCCCTACACGGGTGCAACATACAGGCATACACTCTCCCACACTCGACACATCGCTCGAAACGTACAACCAGGCGCCCTTAACAACTACGGCTGCGGTACAACGGAAAGACTACAACACTAGGGGACAACGATGAAAAGCACTACTAGCAACAGTTACATCTTCCCTAGGACAACTAATCTACTTCGTCGGCCCAAACGGCTTCTTTCCTGGGCTCCTGGGGTTCTTCTGCTGCACTAGGTTGTGGATCTACTCCTTCTTGTGGTGGTGGCTGGGTGAGGGGAAGCAATGACTCTACTTCTGAGGCTTCCGTGGGCGGAGGTGCTGCAAAACCAGTTCTCCTTCTCTCCAGCGGATGGACAGGGATCCCCTCCAGGATTAAGGGTTCCTGCCTTTTCGTGGCGAGCGTCCTACGCTTGGCCCTTGTGGCAAGATAGGCGTCCTCCAGCTCCTGGGCATGACGGTCTTGGTCCACCTTGACGGCCTCCGCCATGGTAGCCTCTCGACTCTCAGCGGCTGCTAGATTGGCATGAGCTTCAGCAAGCTGCACTTCGAGCATCCTGGAGAAGATCTCGGCTTCCTCAGCTCGGTGGAGACACTCTCTCAGCTCCGAGGCCTGCCGGTCGTACTGCTCATCCAGAGCGAGCAAGTACGTGGTCAGGTGCACCACGGTCGGGTTGTCCTCTTGCACGTCCTGACCCCGCAAGGCCTCCATGCGAGCCCTCCATACTCGCCGATTCTTGTCCAAAGGTGGAAAGAACCGCATGGGGGTACGAGCAATGGGCTGCTCATAGATCTGGCACAGATGTCGCAAGGCTTTGCGGGCCACAACCTGGTAGGTGTCGCCGAAGCGAAACCCGGTTGCGGTCACATTCCAGGCTTCAGTGACGTCGGGAAACTCCTCACTCTTGCCAATGTAGATGGTGACCTTGCATCGCTCCATGCCATGCTTCATGTACTCACGACCCTCATACTCAGGACGCTCCCGAATGCCGAGTTTTTGTAGGGTAGCATACAGGATTTTGGGAAAACCCTCGGTGTTCAGGCAGTAGCTGCTAACCCAAACTCCTGCCATCCTAGGTGGGTGGTGGTTGCAAGGAAGGCTTGAGGAGAAGCTTGCTCAAGAGAAAAGGGCTAAGCGAGCTGGAATGCACTGAGTGGTGACACAAAGTGGCTGGGCTTGGCCCCCTTAAAAAGGCAGAGCGGCCAGTGGTCCTGGCGCAGACCACCCTCGAGCCATGCGTGGGAACCAGTAAAAGTACAACAACAGGATTTTTACGCACACGAGGTGGGCGGTGTCCGAGGCCATAAAGACTAGCACGGTTGCAGGGCAGAGGTCCGACAAGGGCGCAGAAGGAGTGCCGAAAACGTAAGCCCCGACAGTCATGAATCACGAGCGAACGCGAAACACGAAGCCACCGTACAACAGTAACTCCGGGACAGGGACGCGTGGTACCTAGAAACAGGGCACCTGCAAGTAGGACTCGCACGATGACTATAGCAAAATAGCGCGTCTGACTTTAGGACCGCACGCTACACACCAGTTAGTTTACCGGACGAAAGCCTACTTAAACTTATTCCGAAGACTTAACTATAGTAATAGGGCTACTTATATAACTTCGTATGCAAACGCCCTAACTTTTTGCAAAAATGTGTTGTCAAATTTTAATTTAGAAAGGAGTTTTGAAGCTTTATTTCCTCATTTATGCTCTGATACCACCTGTGGCAGAACCGCCTAATTTAATACCCTCCCAAGAGTACTTGTCTTCCATTAGACACTAAGTACCCAAGGGAGAGCAATAAACTCTGCGATTCCGTCGAGCACACCCGAGGGAGAACTCGAAAATCCACATTTTTACCTCAGGATCATAAATGAGAGATAAAGCTTACAACATCTTTACCATTTCTTACATCACTTTTAGTACAACATCAGGGTAATCCATTGTTTAATTATAACAGTGGAAAATAAAATGTTATCAGAGTTCAGCGGAAATGAAACCATTTGATGATGAGTTAAATATTATCATGATGAACATTTATATACAAGAATTCATAATAGGTGGTAAATCTTTCCTTTGTAAAACATTTTTGGTGAGAGTTATAAATCAACTCTATATCCGCAACGTAAGGGAAATCCTCACTGAGCCCACCAGGAGGTTTCCACACATAAAAGTCAGCTTCAAGAACACCTGTCACCTGCAACAGGGTAGAACAAACCCTGAGTACTCAATTGTACTCCGCAAGACTTACCCGTCAGAAGGAAAGAAAAGACTCCAAGGATATGCAAGGCTATCTGGCTTGTGGGTTATTGCAACTGCAGGAAGCATTACTAAAGGTGCATCCTTATATTTAACTTTTATTAGCAGTCATTGGTAGTTCATTAACCCACCATTCTATGTAAGCACCAAAGCTACTTTCAAGCATGTAGTAAGCAATCAGAACCATTTCACCATCTTCCACCGTTCTTACTACGATGCCAGATTATAGTCATGTCGGACCGTCAAATTGACGGCGATTCGCGAATCAATGTAGCCCAGCTGGGTACCCCGAAAAACACACGCCCCACCCGTACCGAGGTACAAACAGGACCAACCCATTATCCCCTTGTCAAGAGAACCGAGTCCCCGTCCATACTGGGACTCCAAGCCCCCGCCCTCTCGCGGTGCTTAGACCTCCTAATACCCATATATAATCCACCTTCAGTTGGTCCGGATGGAGCCGGAACCCATGACAAGAGAATAACAAGTCTTTCTAGCCCCCATCCGCTAGTATATGCTCGGGATAAGGAGATCTGTGACCTGACTATGGAATCCAATGCAACGAACGGTCCTTAATCGACACAGGCGGAACAAATGCAACCAGAGCCCCGCTCTGTTGCCCAACCAGGTCCAAATCCATCCAAGCCCGTTCCGCCCGGTCTCCAATTATCATTCAAATATGTTCCATGTGGTAGTAACATGATAATAATAACAATAATATATTTCCTATCTCTCGCGAGTGACGGGCAATCACTCGACTTCTACCGGAGTCCTGTAGCATAGCAATCTACACGATCTTGACATACTAGTAAGACTCATGGGATCAGGATATATATATGCAAGTGGGTTTCATTCAACTCCTTAAAACTTAATGCACAAGCATAAATAAAGTGCAGCATAATAGAGGTTATGCACCGGGGCTTGCCTGGGTAAAATATAACCAAAAGTTAGCATTCCATCTTCGTGATATGATCACCATAGCATCATCTTTCAGCTACTCCAGTTGATCCCACGATCCACCATCATTCCTATTATGATATGTATTGATGCAAATGCATAGATGTAAATAATCAATGACAGCCGAAATTCTTAGAAATCCGATCACGCTTCCAAAAGTACCATTTCTCCAGCAACTCCCGATGACTCCACAATCCATCGACGTCCCTCCGTCGGTGTCGAACTCGCGGTACTCGGCAAACATACACAATTAAATATTCACATAAATTCAACTGTGTTCCAAAAATTATGAAACTTTATGGATAGGTGGGGTTCGATTTTAGATGAATTTAGGAAGAAGAAGTGATGGAATCAGAGTTAGCATAGTGGAGATATTAATTGTGCAAGGTGGCCGCTAATTAATCACGAGGAGAGAAAATGAAATGTGATTAGTGGCCACGAGCTGCCGCTGGTTATTAGAAAGGGAAAAGGAATAAAGAAATTGGTGGAGTGGATTAATGGCTCAAGACTCTTGACTTTACGTGTATAGGAGCTGAGTTGGTTCTCGGCTTTGCTACTAGCACATGGCATAGGACAAGCTGCTGCTGTGGACTTAAATAAAGAGCAAAGTGGGTATACGGCTAGGATTCTTTGAGAGAGACACAGAGAGCACCGAGCGTTTGTGCTCCTCAGCTCGTCCACCATGGATAGCTGCTGGACTTTCACCTGATGGCGATTCTGGCCATGACTTCCAAATCTAAGGGCATGGGGAGGTAGAAGGGAGGTAGGGGATGTATGGGGACTATCTACCATGGTCAATTACAGCTTGAGGAAGGAGATCAACAGAGCGTAGCCTTCCCAGGCAAGAACAGAGAAACTCAATTTAGAGAGTAAGATGGTGAGCGGTGAAGTGGGATGGCTTGGCAGGCTTGGCGTGTCCTTTTATAGGCAGGAGATGTGGGCTGGAGGTGGAGCTGGCATTTGGCTAGCTAGTCATGTGAATTGGATTTCACGTGATGAACTTGGAGTGGGTCTTTGGTCATGAGTGCATTAATTCAAATGATAGACTTTGAGTGGTCTTTGGACTTGACGAGCACATCAGGACTAGAGTGTGCTTTGGGCTAAACGTGCTTGGTGGTGGGGTGCTGATTCATTCATGCAGGTCAAGGAATTAATGGGGGAAGGAGACCACAGGTCAAGGAAACATTAGAGAATGAGAAGATCAATTACAGATTAGCTACCTCAGCTGATTAATGCAGCTCGGGAGAAATCGATATACGCAACTTTCACGGGCAAGAACAGAGAAACTTGATTTGAGAGAAGCAAGTGAGTAGCGGAGCGGAACGGCTCGGTGTAACCTTTTAAAGGCAGGCGACGCGAAGGCGCGACAGCGACGCGTCGTAAGATTAGCGGCTAACTAGCTTGCTTAAAGGCAATAAAACGTCGCTGCGCAAGTCGTGATGCTTCGGATGAACAGTGTTTCCATGGTGCTACAGTGTTTCCACACCGCTACAGTGTTTCCACACCGCTACAGTGTTTTCTGCGTGTCGTGTGCGCTCCAAGACTCAGTGGCAGTGTTGACTCATGCTACAGTTATTTCCACGGTGCTACAGCTCATGCTCTGTAATGTTTCCGCTGCCATTATTAAAAGCGCTCCTCGTGCACGATTTAACTCTGTCATTATTAAAGCAATGATCATGATCAGTAATATTTTCACTTCCTCACATGATCATCAAGGATAAGCACTAGCTTCTTGATAGGATTATCCAACACGATCATGGTTACAGCAAAGGGTTAGCAAGTAATCAAGTCAAAGAGAAGCAAAGCAAAAGCCAGAGAGCATGGATGCGGATGGATGAGGAGACCTTGCAATGCAGCGAATTGCTGGGCCACGATGAGAACGAGACAGTAAAAAGTAATGCCAGGCGAGTACATTGCATGCCGGCAAAATAAACGAAGTTGCCGCGCTCTCTTTCTCGTCAGTTCGTGCTTAACAAAATAAACCCGTGAGTTTATATATAGGTATCGTTCTATTTATTAATGGATTTTATTTTATTTATAAAAGTTGATTTTCATGCTTAATCTAACAGGACAAATCGTTCTCTAAAATCATTGTCGAACATTCCTGAATATTTCTATGCACTGCGTAATTTATCCTGAGCGTTTATTTGAGTCCACGAAACTAAGTCACACGGGATTCACTTGTCGCAGCAAGTACGTTTTAAATTAAAAACCCGAGAAACTCGTTTCGGAAATTTTTCTTAGGCCTAAATCGCGGTGCTAAATAAGCTAGTAACACCAGGGGTGTTACACATACCACCTACAATCATTTAGTATACTTGCTCTGAGATGTATCGAACACAGACACAAAGATTTATATATGTGAGCCCCTTAGACCGATAGTCTTACTTCCTTTGTTCTATAATTATAGTATATGTTAGCAGAAGTGATAACTCATGAGGTATGTTGAGACGTTGGCTAGGTCTCTCGTGCCTAGATCCTAGAAGTTAGTTAGACGGTCTCCAACAACCACTGCCCAAAATACAAGATCCATTTCATGTTTGGGTAGCGCTACAGGTAAAGGGTTCAATACCCATAAAAGGTCTTCTCCAACAACAAGACCTAAAAGAGAACCCTTCTATAAATAGATCTCTAGGAGAGAGGATACTCAGATTTGGGTTATGCCTCTCCTGACACCCAAAATGGGTCTTTGAAAGGTCTTGATGGCTAGAGGGGGGGTGAATAGCCTTTTTAAAATTTTCTACAAAGACAAGCTTAACAAGTTTATCAATATAACAAATAGCGAGATGCAAGTTTTGCTTAGCCTACGGGGTGTTTGCAAGCCACCTAACCAATTCACAATTCTAGTATATTTACACTCAACCGCACAAGTCAAACCGCACAACTTAGCTACAACTAAAGCTAACTAGCTACACAAGCTAAGAGCTACACTAACAAGCTAGCAAGGTAACTAAGAAATTAATACAAGAGAGAGTTAGGAGGGTATCACCGAGGGGCGAAGTATTGAGCCAACCAATCAATATGATCAAGAGATGAATTCCACAATACACAACCACCGGGATCGATTAATCACAATAAGAATGATGACACGAAGATTTATCTTGAGGTTCACGTGCTTGCCAACACGCTAGTCCCCGTTGTGTCCCTCTTCACCACGTGGTTCGGTGGCTAATCGGTCACACACCGAGCCTCTCAAAAGGCGCCACAAGAACCTACCAAATGGCAAGAGGTTGCAATGACACGAGCAATTTACTAACGTTGCCTTTGGCGCTTCGCCGAGGTAGGCACAAACCCCTCATAATCACCGGAGGTGGCCAAGAACAATCACCAACTCTTGCCAACGCCTCTAAGCTGCTCCAAGCCGTCTAGGTGGCGGCAACCACCAAGAGAAACAAGAATCCCGCAGCAAATCAACTACCAAGTGCCAACTAGATGCAATCTCACAATGCAAATGCACTTGGATCACTCAATCTCACTTCGAATATACAAAGAAGCAAGAGAGATGAGTGTGAGGGGATGTGCTCAGCTCAAAGGAGTGCTAAAATGATCAACAAGCCAAGAGATACCCCAAAGAGCCGGCCAACGAGTATTTATAGACGTACCCCTTCGAATAGAGCCGTTAGACACTTGATTCTGCTGCAGTCGTGCTGACCGAACGCGCTGGTCAAACTGACCGGACGCGCTGGTCGCACACTACCCACGCGCGTAGCTCGACCGGACGCGCTGGTCCCGTAACCGACCGGACGCGCTGGTCAAGCCGAGTAGCGCTCCAACGAGTCAGCGATCGGACGCGCTGCTAGACGAACCGGACGCCACAGTGCCAGCGTCCGGTTTGAGTCCAGTAAGCACCCACAACGACCGGACGCGTCCGGTCGATCGTGACCGGATGCGCCACCGCTTCCGATCAGAATACCGAGACACGCGCAAACGCTGAGCACTCACCGGACGCGTCCGGTCAAACAGAGATCGCGTCCGGTCACCTCTATGACCTCCGTTCGCCTCCGTTTCTTCGCGTCCGGCGCAGTGGAAAATAGGCGTTTCATTTCCTAAAAAGCGCTGAATCCTGCCTCGCAAGCTCGGTGGGAGGGAGAGAGGAACCCAAACCCCTCTCTACCGCTCAAACTCCACCGCCTTCGCAAATGTGCTAACATCACCAAGTGTACATCATCATGTGCATGTGCGTTAGCATTTTCACTATCATTTTTTAGGCGATAAGTTAGCTCTCCACTAGATCTAAATGCATATGCAAATGAATCTTCATCTAGTGGCACTTAAGTGATCAATAGCTCCGGAAATTCCCCTCTTTATAATACGGCTATCGATCCTAAATGTGATCACACCCTCTAGGTGTCTTGATCACCAAAATGCAAAACCCTATTGATACCTTTGCCTTGAGCTCCATAGGGTTGCACCTTGTTCCTCCTTCACCATGGCAAGCACTTGATCACATCACCATTGCTTGATCCTTGCTTCACCATGTCATTGCACCAACCACATCATAGCTACACACATTCTTATGCATATGTGGTTAGTACTTAGGCATTGTCACTAATTGCCAACACCAAACATAGGACTATCAGTCTTCCGTATAGGTACTCTGTTGGAGGCTATATATATTCGGTTGGAGAACCATTTTGGGTTTGGGTCTCGCAATGCATTTCCTGTTGGAGATAGCCTTAGGAGGGTTTCATGCATCTTAAATATGATGTCCTCAATCGAGTGCATTGTGCTAGCTGCGCGCTTGGGTTTCAATATTTAGTTACCATATGGTTATGCCTTGGAGAGTCATGTCATACTAAGTAATTACCGAAAATTCTCTGGATATTTGTGAGTTGCCCTCTAATCTAGGACATGATGAGCTATATTGGTTATTTACGTTTTTCTTATTAATCCATGGTGGTTATTGGATAGACCTGCCTTAGTAGGTAATTACATGTATACAATAAACATTTATTGTTCACATAAATCATCTTTATTAAGATACTACTCCATCCACTTTGAAATATTTTGGAGTTTTGCGGTTTAAGGTAAGCTAATTAGTTTTATAACAAGCTAGTAATTAGCTTGTTTAAAAGTTAATATATGTTTTAATATTAGTGTGTAAGTATAGTTATTATTAATAACTAGTTTCTTACCAATTAGTACTATGTCTGTCCATAAACAAATCAGTTCTTAAAGTTGTCTTAAATCAATTTTTTTAGGGTTTGTTTGAATTTATAAAAAAGAGCGTAAATATTTATGACACCAAATTAGCACAATTAGATACACCACAAGATATATTTTTCATAATGTGTTTACTTGGTTATAATTATTTATGCTATTGTCTATGAATTCAGTCAAATGTAAAAGAGCATGGCTTAAGACGAAACCAATTTAACTCCAAGCTGATTTATTTATAGGAGGAGGGGAGGGAGCAGCAGTAGCGTGGAAGTGGCATAAAGCTATGTTTTCCCAAATGAAACAGGTAAAGGCTGCTACCAGCACTAGCACAACTGTTTTCCTACGTTGGGATGTTTTTTTACCGGAAGCAGGGATGAGTGTGTGTGCACGGAGCAAAATGGTCAGAGCCAGTAGGAACCAGGAACCTACTCCAGTACTCCCTCCGTCCGTAAAAGAGCGACGATTTTTACTTTTAGACATCGTGTTTGACCGTTCGTCTTATTCAAAAATTTTATGCAAATTATAAAATAAATAAATCATTATTAAAGGATCTCTAATGATAAAATAAGTCATAACAAAATAAATGATATTTATAAAAAAATTTAAATAAGACGGATGATCAAACAAGATATCTGAAATTCTAAAACGACACTCTTTTTTTTTTTTTTTTTTTTTTTTTTTTGGGACGGAGGGATTACGTACTACGAGAGGCTAGTAGAGCAGAGCAGTGTAGGGTAGTGCGCTTTTAGGCCAACTGCCTGCCCGGTGGATGCGCTGTAAAAACTGATGCACATGCAGGCAGGTGGCAGCCATCCGCCCATCCCTCCCCTTCCCGGTCCCGGAGACCCGGAGTACGGCCTTGTTTAGGGCCTGGTTTAGATACCCAAATTAAAGCCTTCTTTAGTTCCTAAATTCACTCCAAATTCTACTATGCAAAAAGAAGATTCCCTATCACATCAAAATATCGGCACATGTATGGAGTACTAAATGTAGATGAAATCAAAAACTAAATGCACAGTTTTGTTGTACTTTGCGAGATGAACATTTTGATCCAAATTAATCAATGTTTGGACAATTATTACTAAATAAAAACAAAAGATAAACAGTGATTCGACACAGTGTTTGAGTCACCGAATCGGTGACTAAACAAGGCCTCACCCTAAATTCCACTATGCAAAAAGAAGATTCCCCATCACATCAAAATGCTGGTATTTGCATGGAGTACTAAATATAAGATGAAATCAAAAACTAATTGCACAGTTTTGTTGTACTTTGCGAGACGAACATTTTGAACCTAATTAATCAATATTTGGACAATTATTAGCAAATAAAAACAAAAGTGCTACAATGCTACAGTGCCGTACTGTGCGAACTCGGGAGCTCCCGGTAAGTAAACAAGGCCCAGATGCCTGAATTCATCCCAAATTCTACTATGCAAAAAGAAGATTCCTGTCACATCAAAATGCCGGCATATGTATGGCACATCAAAATGCCGGCATATGTATGAAGTATTAAATATAGATGAAATCAAAAACTAATTGCACAGTTTTGTTGTACTTTGTGAGACGAACATTTTAAACCTAATTAATCAATGTTTGAACAATTATTACTAAATAAAAACAAAATTGCTACAGTGTTATACACGGTTTCGGGTCCAAAGTAACTTTGGTTCCGGAATTTGGTATCTAAACAAGTCCTACCCGTGCTCTCTCTCTCGTGCTCGTGTAGTAGAAGGGAAAAAAATAAAAAACGCCACCTGTTAACCTGTTTAGATGGAAAAAACTTTTGGGTAAAATTCCTGTAGTACTTTTCGTTGTTATTTGGCAAAATTTGTCTAATCATGAACTAACTAGGTTCAAAAGATTCGTCTCGACATTTACAGACAAACTATGCAATTAGTTATTTTTTTACCTATATTTAATGCTCAATGCATGTGTCTAAAGATTCGATATGACAGGTAGTACGCAAATTTTTTTTTGCCTCTTTCTAGCCATCTAGACAAGGCCCTGGATATGCAGCCACCCTGGCAACGTGGGGACGACGAGGGGCACGGCACGGGCGGAAGAGAGTGAGAGAGAAACAAATGCCGAGCGGTTGCTCGGTTGTCTTCCCTTCCGCTGGAACAGAGGAGAGCTGGGTGGGTGGGACCCTCCCTGGGTGCGACGTGCGAAGGAACGACGCGGTTCCGTTAGCGGTGGGCGTTTGGTGGAACAACCTCTGAAAATTCCCACCCCGTGGTCGTCCATCCCGCGGGGCGCGGGCGGCCACGAAACGACGAGCGGACGGACGGGCTCGGCTCGGCTCGCACGACAACCACCACCACACCCACGCGACACGACCGAGAGGAGAAAAGAAAAGCGAGCGCGGAAAGGAGGCCACGCCCACGCCAACGCCACGGGGCGGGCGGTAGTACCCGAGAGCCCGAGCGCAGAACAGCCATTCCCTCTCTCTCTCTCACACTCAGTCGCCCAGCTGCCCCTTTTTGCGGTTCGGTTGGTATAACGCCGCCCCCTGCCCCGCCGTGTCCACGTCGTTCGTCTTTCGGTCGGTCGCTCCAACCGAACCTCCCTCCTCCCTCCTCCCCCCACAAATATAGTACTAGTCCTAGCAACCACCACCCGCGTCTCCCCCACCCCGTTCCGTTCCGTCCCGTTTTCTCCTCTCTCCTTCCGCCTCCCTTCCCCTCCCCTCCCCCGCGGCCGGCGGCCGGCCGACCCCTCGCCTGCCGGCCACCGCCGCCGGTGAGGCCCACTGCCCTGCGCTCCCATTGCTGACCTGGCCGGCCCTCTCTCCCCACCGTCTCTGTCCGGCGTCGCGCGGGAAACTAACCAACCAACCCCGAGAGAGAGAGAGAGAGAGGAACAGGAGGAGAGGCCGTCTCCTCCTCGCGCCTCGGATCCCCGGCCTCGCCCGCGCGCCGGGGGACCTCCGGGGGGGAATGTGGGACCCGTGCCGCCGGGGATTTCTCTAGAGGCTTCTCCGACCCACCGCCCAGCGACGCGACATGGTGAGTCCTCTCTCCCTCCCTCCCGTAGATCTGCGCCTATTTCCTCCGCCGCCGCCGTGCTCCTCCGCTCGCGCGCTTTTTCGTCCCGTCGCCGCGGCAATTAACCACCACCAACACTAGTAGTCTGGCTACTGTTTGATTCCTCGTCTCCTGTCTTCCTCTGTTTTCGCCTGTTTTTCCGCCAAAAATCAAATCAAATCAAATCCTCTTATCTAAATCTCATTATTATAGTTAATTAACGGCCCAACCAGTGGATTCCGCCTCCAGTTGCAACAATTCGGCGGGAAACGTTCCTGGGTAGACGTGAATTAGCGTCCGTGAATTGCTGCTCGTGTACGTGTCCGGTGCCGGCAGCAACTCCTTTTCCTACCCAATTCGGTAATTTCGTTTGTTTGCCGCCTCCCGGTGAATTCCCTGCTCCGTCAATGCCGAAAAAGTAGGAGTCCTTTTTTTTAATTAATCTTTCATTTATGGAAAACTCTTCTAAGTCCGGCCTAGGAATTAGGATCACATCAGATTTACACGACCCAGGCGAACCGGTCAACTCGAACCTTCCTAGTTTTTACCCTACCCCTCATTGGCCGCCACCACCTGTGGTCACATGGAATTTTCTTTGGCCTCTCCCCTCTCCCTTACGGCTATTGGTTTCCGTCTCGTTTAAGCTCTGGGTTGTGCGGGTAGTATATGAGGTTGCAGAATACTCCTGCCGAATCACTACTAGTACAAGTCACGTTACGGAAGGCGTTGTCCGATTCTTGCCGTGTGGACGTGTTTGTGCGCCAGCGCCACCTCCCACCGCCCTTTTCCACAAATTTCTTCTTCTCCAGCTCCACCATGGTCGTCACGCATGTGCGTAATTGCCCACTTTGACCGCGTCTGCGGTCTGCTTGGAAGATTTCTCTTCTCTTCTTATCTTCTCTTTTTTTCTTCTTGCGCGGACGGCCTACACACCGTTTTTTTTTATGTGTTCTCATTATGCTCAAATCGCTTGTTCTAGTTCTGACAAAAGTTAACCTAATGACTATCATGTTTAATTTGTTACTACTATCATTATTAAGCATCTCGCACTGTCATATATAGTTGATTGACTATACAAACTAGAGCGCATGTCTGCTAAAAATCATATTGCAAAACTGATTGTGACTGTGGCCGTGGTAGGGAAACAACCCCAAGAATATCAATTTGCCGTGTTTGATTTCAGTACCTACAGCTTTCTTGACTTGGTTGCCGAGTTGCTGCTCTTTTGGTACTACTTGAGACCAATTTGTGGTATCCAAACAATTGGCTCATTCTGTCTGCTGTCTCTGTTGGTCCATGTCTACTTGCATTTGTAATACTGAACTGCAGTAAATGATACTAGTTTTGTTCGACTCCAAAATTGACGCGTTTACCTATGCCTCAGGTGGAGGGTAGGAGCTGTCTCCCTGCAGAGGTCAGGAACGGCCTCGAGACCCTGAAGCGGAGGAGGCTCGAGAGAATGCGTTTGAGTGCTCAGAAGGAAGCGGGCGACAATCCTGCGGTGGCTGCAAGAAGCGGTGGTGATGCCTTGTGGAGCCCCGCTAACTGCGGGGTCAGATTGCATTCCAACAACAGTACAGCTTTACCTGGAAATGTCCAGAACAAGGATCCTTTTGCAAAGCGCAAGGTGGAGAAGTTCGATATGTCCAACCTTGAGTGGATAGACAAGATACCAGAGTGCCCTGTGTATTGTCCCACCAAGGAGGAATTTGAGGATCCCATTGCTTATATACAGAAGATTTCACCTGAGGCTGCTAAATATGGTACAGTTGCCTTTAGCATAATACGTTTTATGATAATGTCTCCCACTCATTGATCCAATGGACTCGCTGGACATTTTGAATAACTATGACTGTTACTTCTATTTCAGGTATTTGTAAAATCGTCTCTCCTGTAAGTGCGTCTGTTCCTGCCGGTGTTGTGCTGACAAAGGAACAGCCCAGTTTTAAGTTCATGACTAGAGTTCAGCCCCTTCGTCTTGCTGAATGGGCTGAGGATGATACGGTCACTTTCTTCATGAGTGGAAGGTATGCCCACTGTTTGTCTATTTTCATTATTGCTTTGGCTCATGTTCCAAACTTCATCATGATTGGCATGACTCTGCAGAAAGTACACCTTCCGGGACTATGAGAAAATGGCGAACAAAGTGTTCTCTAAGAAATATTCCAGCTCTAGTTGTCTCCCAGCTAGGTATGTGGAGGAGGAGTTCTGGCGTGAAATTGCTTTAGGCAAAATGGATTTCGTAGAATATGCTTGTGATGTTGATGGGAGTGCCTTCTCTTCTTCTACTCATGATCAACTTGGGAAAAGCAACTGGAACCTCAAGGTGAATATTCTTTCTTTGTTGATCTTCCATGCATGTGTGGTTGGGTGTTGTATTTGCTACATGGTCCTTATTCATGTTCTTTTGCATGCCTGTAGAATTTTTCACGGCTCCCCAGTTCTATTCTAAGACTTCTGCAGACACCAATTCCAGTAAGTAATATAATTCTATTAGTTCTGTACATTCTTTACCACATCACGTCATGATTGTTAACAATTCTGGTCTGAAAACAGGGAGTGACAGATCCAATGCTTTATATTGGGATGCTCTTCAGCATGTTTGCGTGGCACGTGGAAGACCATTATTTGTACAGGTAAAAATCTTGAGTCTTGTGAGATTGATTAGCTACTTGTCTTTTAAAGGCCGCAGATGCTGATTTTGATCATTTGACCAGCATCAATTACCATCACTGTGGGGCATTTAAGACATGGTATGGGATACCAGGCGATGCGGCTCCTGGGTTTGAAAGGGTTGCTAGCCAGTATGTATATAACAAGGATATTTTGAATGGTGATGGAGAGGATGCAGCATTTGATGTCCTACTGGGGAAGACAACAATGTTCCCTCCAAATGTCTTGCTAGATCACAATGTTCCTGTCTATAAAGCTGTACAAAGACCTGGAGAGTTTGTTATTACTTTTCCACGTTCTTACCACGCAGGCTTCAGTCATGGTATGCCTCGTGTTTTTCTTTCAGTTTTTGGTTTAGTGCATTATATAATATCCTAAGAAATCTGTGAATTACCCAGGCTTCAATTGTGGAGAAGCTGTTAATTTTGCTATTGGCGATTGGTTTCCTCTTGGTTCTCTTGCTAGCAAGCGCTACGCACTTCTAAACAGAACTCCATTGCTTGCACATGAGGAGCTACTTTGTCGTTCTGCTGTGCTTCTCTCCCAAAAGCTGTTGAACTGTGATCCAAGATCCTTGGACAAGTTGGAACATCCAAATTCCCAGTATTGTGTGAAATCCTGCTTTGTGCGGTTGATACGATTCCAGCGACATGCACGTGGCCTACTTGCTAAAATGGGTTCTCAAATATGCTATAAGCCAAAGACATTTCCAAATCTGTCCTGTAGCATGTGCCGGCGTGATTGCTATATCACACATGTGTTGTGTGGATGTAACTTTGATCCTGTCTGCCTACATCATGGTAATTGTGCTAATGTTGCTGTTTCTGTAGCTTTATTTAATTTTCTTGGCTAATTGTTTCTTTTAATTGGGGGGTACAGAACATGAACTGCGGAGCTGCCCTTGCAAGTCCAATCGTGTTGTCTATGTTAGAGAGGACATACTGGAGCTAGAGGCTCTATCAAGAAAATTTGAGCAGGATGTCTGCTTGTCTAAGGAAAGAAGTTGCTCATTTAAGGAGGCTGAGATCTCTGATACTAATGTTGAACGAGTCCCAAATCTTGGGATTACTCTGGATTTTGGTAATAGTAAAGCTGGTAGCTCAGGCTTTATGACTGTTGATGGGGGAAACAGTTCTGCTGCAGTATCAATTTTGACATCTTCTGCGCATCATAAGGCACCCAAGCATTCAGAAGCAAGGGTGGGTTTACTAACCCTGTATTGAAACATTTTTCCAACTGCTATCCTCAGTTAAATAAACTCTTGCTTCTAAGGTCCATGCAACACAAACTAACCATATTTATTCCTCTGCCAAACAGACAATAAATACATCAATGACCAAAGGAACTTACACTGTGGATGAGAGTTCATCTGGCATGGATGATGCTTGTAATGAACACGGTTCATGTAATGCTTCGGCCATGGAATGCAGTGATAATTCCGATTCTGAGTCTGAAATTTTCCGAGTCAAGCGCAGGTCCACCTCGTTTGACAAACCTACTTCTGAAACAAAGACGCCAACCTTGTCTGAACAGCAGGTATGTTATGTTTTGATCATATATTGGCAGAGAGGAAATCATTTTATTTCAATTTATTTCAGTGGCCACTTTTTTTTGACTTTACCATGTAGAGTTGCAGTATTTCAAGGTAGTTTATAGGTTCATTGGGAGAAGTATATGCAATACGCATGACGGTGAAGTTGATGTGCCTTACAGTCACAAATGTTTTCAGACATGTCCAGTTATTAGATAGTTTATATAGTGTACTCTGCCACATCATATATCCTTTAGTTGGGTTTCCAGCTCTAGTTATTCAACACCTAAGTTCTTTAAATCACAGAGTTAGTAACCCAAGACAAGTTTGGAATATACTTTTCATAATATAAGACTTGCTGTCATCAGGTTCTGAGGCGGCTGAAGAAGGTACATCCTGAAGTACAGCAGGTCAGTAGGCGTCCAGAAGAATATGATAATGGTTCAGTTCACTCTGCCCGTATGAGCAAGAAGAGCTCAAATCCTGCGTCTTCTGATGACGAAAGAGATGACAAGGTTCCCATTTCTTGGAGGATAAAGCGGCGACAGTTGGAAACCCAGCACAATGTTACAAGTCCTGGTGCGAGACCGCAGTCATATCCGGCTTCCAGTGGTGGTTCTCGAGAAGAGTCTGCGGAAAGAACCAGAGATGCTGCTGCAGAGCTCCGTCCAAAACGAGTGAAAATCCGGCTACCTTCTAGTGCCAGTAGGCAGATTGAGCAGCAGGGCAGTTCGGGGCAGAGATTTATGAGGGAGGACAAGTTGTCGCTTGGTTTTCCACGTACATTTTAGGGAATCACAGGTGCTAACCTCTACTGAGCAGAAGAATTCTTTGTTTAGGTGCTTTGTTAACTACAAAACGAGGTGACAGAAGAGAGGAGTGGGAGGGATCAGGTGGTGATTGTGGCAAAGCTGATTTGATTAGCACAGGTGCAGCAGACTGACTTTAGAATTGGCAGCAAAGGGAGTGGCTGGCTAATCGATTCTTTTGTGCAGCAGGGCCTCCAATTTGAGGCCTCTGGGGGCACGCTTAGGAGACACGTGATAATATTCTTGTTGCCGGAGGTTCCGTGTCACTGCCGGTTGGCTCTTTGATGCCTGGCTATCAGTGGCAGAAAATTAAAGAGAACCTCGCTACTTTGATTTCTCTGCAAGTGTTTAGAGCATGTAGCTAGCTTAGCTGTATATCTCTCTCACTTTGCCTACGGCCTTTCCTCTTTTTTTTTTCTTTCTTTTGTAATTTCCTGTAAACAGGCTTAGCAGCTACACTATGGCTAACTCTATTCTTTTGTTGGTTTAGCCTGGCGCTGGTTAACGTTCAATTCAATCGCTATTCAGGCCTTGTTTAGTTACCAAAATTCACCCCTAAATTTCACTATGCAAAAAGAAGATTTCCCATCACATCAAAATGTCGGCATATGTATGGAGTACTAAATGTAGATGAAATCAAAAACTAATTGCATAGTTTTGTTGTACTTTGCGAGACGAACATTTTGAGCCTAATTAATCAAGATTTGGACAATTTTTACCATAAAAAAACAAAAGTGCTACGGTGCTCGGGGGTGGCACTGTACAGATTTGGCCACCCCGAGTCGAGGATCTAAACGAGGCGTCAGTTCCTTTTCGAGTGGTTGGTATATGTTCTGGTGTTGCTGCTCTCAACTGTGGGTGGAATGTTCTGTCGGCATGATTTCTGTCAACAGGCACGACTCAGTTTTTTTTTTTTTTTTTTGAACTGGGGCACGACTCAGTTTTTTACAAAAGAGTGGAATGAAACTACTGAAACAAAACAGACAGAAACATCCAAAATGTGCCAATATGATCTCGCTAGGATACGGTAAGGGCATGTTTAGCTTTAGTCACTCTAGCTGAAGTGCCAAAAGGGACTAAACTATTTAGTCATATTAGTCACTCAAGAGTAGTTAAAAGTGAGCTAAAGTGCCCAGTGGATTAGGTTGCCCCTTATTATTGCTGGTCTCTCACCCTGATTTGTGTATTTATTAGGAATAGTTTGATCTTTGTTGAACTATTTTAATGACCTTTAGTCACTTTTAGTTACTAGAACCAAACATGAGTGACTAAAGTTTAGTCGTTGGTTTTAGTAGCTAAATTTTAATAATAAGGAAATGAAACGGGCCTCAGAAATGAACGTGGCGGGGAGAACTGTGAGTGAATGAGTGATGAGGCAAAGGACGGGGACATCGAAGTGTTTTTTTTTTGATAAAAGGGACCTCGAAGTTTATCTGCCAGTCAACAGGAGAACGATCAGGTCAACTGGTCAACGCAACGCATTCAAGTGGACCGGCACGGCACGTGTCATCTTCAATCTCTGTTCGATAGCGTCGCCGCTCCCCGGCGCACCTTCTATGACGTTGTCGCCCTCTCCCCACCGTGTTGCCGGTTCCTTCCGGCCACTTTCCATCCTCCGCCGTTGTGGTCGATGGCGCCGCTCCCACCCTTTTTCCGCCCCACCCTACCAAACCAAGTGGCAACACGCAACAGCCATCGACAGCGACGAGATTGGGTTTGGACACGAGGATGTGGCGACAGGCCGATAACTAGGGTTTGGGCCTAAATACAAGGCCCAACCCAACACACGCACGCACAAATCTTGCAAGGATACCATCGCCTCTGGCAGGCAGCAGACTAGCAGAGGCAGACGCTCCCCTCAAAAAAAAAAAAAAAAAAAAAAAAAGCAGAGGCAGACGCTGCCTCGGACCACACCGGAGCTCTTGTGGGAGTTCCACTCCACTCTACAATGAGGATAGGGGCTGGAGCAGCGGCAGCGGCGAGCATGGCTGCTTGCTCCTCCGTTCCCTGCTCCTTCCCCACCAAGCCAGACCCTCACCGCCGGGGCCGCAGCAGCCTCCCAAGCTCTCATCTCCCTCGGCTCCCCGCTACCAAGTTTTGTTGGTTTCGATCACTCTCTGCCGCCGCCGCGCCGTCGGCGAGTCGCCTCCGCCCACGAGCCTCCGTGTCCGCGTCGGCCGCCCCGTCCAGGGACTACGAGGCAAGTACTTCGTGTACCAACAATTGGGAATTGCTTACTTGTTTGCCAGCTAACCTTATCTGCTCATGCCTGTAACAATTGGCCGAGTAATCTGCCTGCAATCTGACGCACCAGATTATGTCATCTCGCTTACTCTGCATTGCTCATTAAATTCGTGTACCAACACTAGTGTCTGCAAAAGCTTTAGCACCGCTTTCTTCCCATTACCGTTGTTTACTGGAGTAGTTGACTCTGTATAATATTATGTGCTGTCAACGAGTGTTACAATTAATCCAGCTCTTGATAAAATGGTAATGCAGTAATTCCTACGGGTTCAACTGTCCATGACTGAAACAAAATAGCGTATACTGATTGGGCAATCGTGATTACTAGAAGCGACCAAAAGACAACGGGGAATGCTAGTGCAATCGTTATCGTTGGCAACATGGAAGTTAACCATGCTCTCCTATGGTTGAATTACTTCGTGTTTCTGAAACAGGTTCAGAGCGAGCTCCCATACCATTCTCCCCTGCGCACATAAGTAAGTTTAAGACCACAGGGAAACCAAGTGGAGGATACAATCGAATCAGATAGAACAATAAACATATTTATTGTTTATGGATAACTTACTGCTGTTAATTCATGCCATCGTGCTGAAGAAACTCTATTGGTTGGGCATGGCTCTTCTTGTGGTTTTGACAACAAATCACCTGGTATTATCTGTATAGTTCACGGATGGAAACGGAGAGGTGGAGCTGAGACTGGACATCCAAAAGCTTGGCATAGAGAGTTCAAGAGATGTTTTTGTTGACGTCGATGATACATCTCTACTGATCAGAGCCAAGTCTGACGGGACACTGAGGACTTTGATGAATGTCCAAACACTGTTTGATAGGATTAAGTCTTCCGAGACTATATGGTATGTGTTGGTCATCTAGTATCATGCTCTTACTTGCGAGGACTTATTTATTTGCTCATTCTACGTCACAGGTTCATCGATGAGGACCAATTGGTGGTGAATCTGAAGAAAGTAGAGCAAGAGTTGAAATGGCCTGACATAGATGAATCCTGGGAATCCCTCACTTCTGGGATCACCCAGTTATTGACAGGGATCAGCGTCCACATTGTTGGTGATTCCACACACATTAATGAGGCAGTTGCTAAAGAGATAGCCGAGGGCATTGGGTGAGTGCTTCTTATTTCTTTCTTTCATTCGATTGCTTTCCAGTTAGATACCATGCTGTGCAGATTGCATTCTTGTTTTAGGCTGAATATTTTCGAAACATGCAAAGTATGAATTAGCAAACTTGATGTCTGATAATCTACTCATGAATCTGTTTCCATATTTCATGGTGTTGCAGGTACCTTCCGGTTTGCACAAGTGAGCTGTTAGAGAGCGCCACTCAAAAATCGATTGATACATGTAAGATTTTACGCCCAATGGCATTTTATTGATAACATGATGTGATATCTGGGCTATCAGATTTGACTAAAATCCAGCATCAATCTCGTCATATACGGTCGACATTATTTGTGACCAAAATAACACGGCGCTGCACTAACTTGTAGGGGTGGCTTCTGAAGGAGCGCACTCGGTAGCTGAAGCAGAATCTGTTGTCTTGGAAAGCCTTAGCAGGTTGTTTTTTCTGTTTCCGAGCCTGATTTCTGTAGCCATAGCCCATAGCTGATGATTCTGTCTGATGCAAGATATGTATCCGTTGCAGCCATGTCCGCACTGTAGTTGCAACTCTGGGGGGGCAAGCAAGGAGCAGCCAGCAGATTCGACAGATGGCAGTACCTTCATTCTGGGTTCACGGTTTGGCTATCGGTGTTGGACGCAAGTGGTAAGAGACTCTCAAACCATTTCCCCCACATTGATCTGGACCGGAGAATTCACTGCATTGGGTTGAGAGGTTCTCCTTGTGGCTGTCCGTGTGCGGTGTTATTATCCAACAAACAGACGAAGCTGCTGCGAGAGAAGAGGCCCGAAGAAGCGTGAGCAGTGGAAGCGTTTCTTACGCGAAGGCGGACGTGGTGGTGAAGCTTGGCGGGTGGGACCCGGAGTATACGCGAGCTGTTGCGCAGGGCTGCCTCGTCGCCCTCAAGCAGCTAACCTTAGCAGACAAGAAGCTGGCAGGTATGCATTCACCAGATATGATCGCTGGCTGCGAAAGATCAGCAGTTACCTTCCATGAGCAGCATCTTGCCAATAACATCAAGATGCAGACCCACATTGTGCAGTACTGATGCCATGCTTGTTTGTGTTGTATTATTTGATGGGGGACGAACAGGGAAGAAGAGCCTCTACATCAGGCTAGGTTGCAGAGGCGATTGGCCCAACATCGAGCCGCCAGGCTGGGACCCTGAATCCGACGCCCCACCAACCAACATCTGAACCATCCTCTGCATCCGCGCAGTTGTATTCTAAGGACAATAATGATAACAAGAATTCTCTGCATCACGATTTTAGTTAGTCCGTACTCTGTTTTTGGATGCAATAAATATAAGAGGACTTGTAATCTGTCGGTTGATGCATAAAATGAACTCGACGCACCAACTCGGCAACTCTTAGCGGCTACCACAGCTGCAGAATACACACGACAGGCAGCGCGAGACAAACTCAAAAACCATGTCCATATTATTCTAATGTATAAGACCAACCTTAATTAACAATGCTCAACTCTGTTATCTTAGAAAGGCAAACTTGAAGGTAAAAGGAACCTTTTTCACTGACGAACCATTCCAATGGTTCAAAAAGCACGGCAGCTGCATGCATAGTTTAATTTGAAATGAAAAAAAAACACCAGATACAATTTCCTCGACAACATGGACTCCTACGACACAGAAAGAACAAACAGCAGCCGCCATATACAAAGACTGACGCAAGAGGCTTCATAGTTGCTGCTTCCCACAGGGTATTGTCAAGTCGGCTGGTTCCTGCCTTCTGCATCC
This sequence comes from Saccharum hybrid cultivar R570, assembly GCA_038087645.1. Classification (NCBI taxonomy): domain Eukaryota; kingdom Viridiplantae; phylum Streptophyta; class Magnoliopsida; order Poales; family Poaceae; genus Saccharum; species Saccharum hybrid cultivar. The sequence continues at coordinate 29,055,382 of JAQSUU010000066.1, read as the reverse complement.
CTCGCCCGCCGACCGACACCCACCTCACGGTTTCACCACCATCTTGGCCGCTGATGCGTCCGGTGCCTCACGCCTCTCCACTGGAGGTAACTGCAGCCAAAAAGACAAAAACAAAAGGATTTCCTCAGCAAACAGTTGAAAAGAAACAGGTTATCAAACCACTGCTGTTCTGATGCTCTTCAAAAGTAGCTTGTTCACAGCAAAAGATATGGGCCTTCAGAAGTTCGGTGCATGGCTGACTGGCGGTCCATCCCAGAACCCCACCAGCTGACACACCTTACGGCTAAAAGGATTTCAGGATTTCAGAAAGAATCCAAGAGAACTGTATCAGCAAGGTACAAGTAGAACAATTCACACCTTATCTTGGAGACGCATTATCGTCGATATTAGCACTCTATCACCAACTACATGCCTCAGCTTCTTTACTAGTTCACCTCGGCTTATTTTCTTGCTCTGGCAAATACACAATCATACAAATACAAGTGATTTTGGATACCACAGAAGGGAAGGTGACTTCAGTCAAAGGAGAGAGAAAACAATGTATCAGACCTTAAACTCTTCATAGCAACTAATAGCCATGTCCATATTCTCAGGAGACACTTTGGTCGAGATCGCAGCAAATAACATGGAGAAAGGCATCCAAGGTGAGCTTGGAGCCTTTTCCATCGAATCTCCTAGCATGGGGGTTGCACATCCACCTCCCAATGCTGGAGGTGCCTCCAGGTTCATCTCCTGTTTTATGCATAAAAGGAAGTTGTTAACTGGTGCTTTAACCAACTCCAACATGACTAAAATAGCATGGTTTCACAGGGAAACTTATCATATTTGGAGGTTTCTATCATAGATAATGAATATAATCAGCTCCAAGTTATAATCTCAATAATGCAATCACAAGTCAAGTACTGAGGCAAATCACAAAATCTGAATTACTGCAATCTTGCTGCTCCAACAGTGGAACTCGTCTGTATATCAAGTTAGCAACAGGAGTTGACTCTAGTGTTACAGTACTATCTTGTTAATACCCCATGTACAGCATCTTACCTCTGAAATACAGTCAGGTGAACTAGAATTCAACACCAGTGACAGATCAGATGAATTCTGACAGTCTTCTTGCGACACGAGGGAATCTGACACAGAAAATGCTTAGCAATAAGGAAATTTGGGTTGCCACAGATGAAGAAACAAATAAGTCAAACTGAAGACACAGTAGCTGCGATTAGTTACCTTTGGTTTTAGAAGGCAATTTGACGATGACTACAAACTCAGAATAGATGTGCCTATTCATATTCATATCCCACACAATGTAATGTTGTGGGTTTTTAAGGTCATCTACTCCACTATCAAAATAGTCACTACTAGGTCGGTGCTGATTAGATCCAGGGTGAACTATTTCTACGTTCCCCATTATAACACGGCACAACATCATATGGACAATGCCATTTTCATCAACATCAGAGTATTTCACACTGCAGAAAGTAATACAAATATTGAATTTGGCAACGGTTAGGGAAAGGAAAATGAACTTGGTGAGGAACAAGAATAATAAAATGAAGTTGCTGTCATCAATCTAAAAGCGTCTGAATAGCATGTCAGTAAAAAGAAAGTAATGAACTCAGGAGTGTGCAAACATCTGAGACATAGATGAAAACATAACGGAACTTGGAAAATATGAACAGCTAAGAAACATAGATGAGATAGGAGAGTTAGGTGCCAGCAACATTTTGGAAGGGGGGAGGGAAAATCCTGACATAAATGGAACAATTGATATATCAAGAACATTACCAGGCATCAGAACGATTTGCTGGTGTAAGGAGGGTGCCCTCTCCATAGGCTGCACACTTAATGGGCGGCTTATGAACTTGTAAAACACCATTCAGCATCATTTCATGCACGGTGCTTTTGGAGCAAGGAAGCCATGCATAACGGACATTTGCGTTTCCACGATGAAATCTGGTAACCTGTACTTGCTTTTGGTGAATATGGTAACGGACTTGTTTGTGGTCATCCAATAATGGAGTCCTGAAGATTCCAATGATGTCCTTGGATTCAATAACTGAACCCATCCCCTGCAGCAGCAGCTTCTCCACGGCTTCAATAGTGCGCTGAGCACGTGATACCTCACCCAAATTAGCTTGGTGTGGTAGTAGGTTACAGGCTGTAGTCAACAAAGTGCATGGCTCATTTTCTCCAATAGCTTCTCCCATATCACAGTAATTTTTTACGATGGAATTCTTTTCAGCCCTAGCTCTCTTAGGACTGGAAACATCTTCAGTACTTGAATCAAAGTTTGAGCTTTCTGCAGAACTTTCTGATGTTCCAAGCTGGTCATTCATTTCTAGTGTCCCATTTGGCTCAACACTAATGTACTCATGATTTCCGTTGCCAAAATCTTTCTTGATAAATAATTTCTGATCTTGCATAAATGATTCCGGGAAGTAGCGCTTTCCATTTTCATCGATCCAAGCAATAGGCCTCTGAAGACCTGTCTTTGTGTCTATGAATGTCATATGGGCAAAATCCAGCAAAAATAGATGGTTCTGATATCCTGTTTCTGTGATCGTCTTTTTTGCCCTGAAGTCGGCTTGGGCCAATTTGACAATCTTTTCTGGAATGTCTTTCCAGACAGCACCTTTGCGAAGCAAAATACGCTTAGGTGGTGCACTACTCATGAAGTTCTTATAGCTCTGCAAAACCTGCTTGTTGAAGTGGCACACGATCTTTGCCTTGCGGTCTTGATCAACATGAAACCTAACAGCAGAATCATTGACAGGATGCTGATGCAATTCAGAGGTGCGGAATACGTCAGCATCATATGCAGCGGGGCTCTCCCGCTTTCTCTTGAGACTATTTATGTTACTTCCACATTTACCCAATGCCTTTCCGTTCATCGCAGCCATTATTGCTAGCAGAAATGAACACGAACCAGAGACTAATTCTTCCAACCAAGCTAAACCCGAACAAGACTACTATTTACACTAATCTAGTAGAGAAGCTTCTGAAGACGCTCAACCTCATAACGGACGGGCATAAAACGAAAAAGAGTCGGATAGGAAACGAGAAACGACAGAATGATCCTGCAAAGGGAAAATCGACATAAATCAGTAAGATATATTGTTGCTGCATTTTGAATATATACAACAGAACAATATTGGATTACAGCAGGACACTCAAAAGGATTAACTATGGTATCAATTTGCCGTGAGAACCTAGAGAAACCAATCTTAATGCTGTCACCAGCTGTCATATTAAGCATGGCCAAACAGATTATAAAAGTGCTCATTTCTTTTGTCGTGGCGCAATAATGTCTTTCCATGCAAAATAAGTCAACCAATTGCCAACGATGCCTAGGTTGTGCTGCAAGTATATAGACAGGTAGAGAAGCTTTTACTTCTTATATGGTATTATTAGTCATGACGGTCTGCGGCAGGAGAGGGAACATGATACTTGTACTAACCAACTGATAACATGGTTATGAAACAATCTATTGAGTGATGAATTAAAGCATCAAATATTCTCTTTCATGCACAATTTAGTAATCACGAATTTAACTGAACATGGAGCAAGAATACTTGTATCTTAGACCATATCCATCGCATAGCACGTGGCAGTGCTGTAAACGACTCAAGTAAACATCAGAATAATTGCATAGGGTAAAATTCAGCGGAATTCTGACAAAATCCAGTGATCCACACGTATCACACGCAAGGATTTCAGGTACTTCAACAAGTAATCAAACAGAACTGCAGCCACATGAATAAAAATTGTAATTTTGAAAAGTCAACAATACATAGAAGAATCAAAACTTGGTGATCTCAAATCTGCTTTAGCCCCAACAATTAACATCTTCATCATAGCACATATACTTGACATCCAACATATCCAACATGAGAGGACTACAGATACCAAAAAAAAGGTTTCCAGATCGAAAATACACATACGTATATACAAGGGGATCCTCTTCGCCGAGCAATCAGACAGTCAGAAAAGCAGATCCGCCGATCGACGATGCTTACCTAGGGTTAGTAGTGGGAGCGGTAGCAGGGGCGACGGCGGACGAAGAAGAATTTAATTGCTTCATCTCTCTATATCCGATCCCTTTTGCTCCCCCTAGGAGTCCCCTACCGACCCCACTTTATCCCCGGGCGATGGCCGGAGGTGGGGGGTTCTCGCCGGAGCTTCTTCTTCTGCTTCTGCTGCTTCCCTCGCCGGCGATACTGGATTGGTTAGAGGTGGGAGAAGCACGAATCGACCGACGACGGCGGCGGCGCAGGGCGAAGGTGGGAGGAAGACAGGAGGGTGCGGCTGTAGAAGAATTATTGGACACGGAGCGGAAGAGATGAGGGCGAGGTCCACGCACGCGGCACCGCTTTGGCGTGACCCCACTTGGGTTATTATTATTCCAGTCTATCCCCACCCACCGCCCTAAGTCCTCAATCCGTCTCCGACACATGGGCCCGGACCCACCTGGGAGCGGGTACGCGCGGCCCGCCTCTTTCCTTGCGCCGTAAGCAAAATGCCAGACGCCGTGATGCCGACGTGCCTGCATCGGACGGTTTGCAGATGCGGTCAACGGCCTCTGTCCCCACACCAGCCGCATCGCGACCGTCCAGACATTGCAGATTTTTATTTTTGTTAATTAAATTAAATTAAAATTCTATACTAGTTTGCGTGCGTTACTCGGGCAAAGGCGACGTGATGATGCCGGATTCTGATTTTTTTTTTCTCCCCCCAACGTTCAGATTTGCCTTGGCAGCGGATCGATGGTTTCAGTTTTTTTTTAATAAAAGTCTATATAATTCATGGTACAATACAAGTTGCTGGATGGTGTGCCCGTATGTATAATTTTGGTGAATTGCACTTGCACGTCGTGTTTCACGAATCTATGGAGAAACCTGGCCCACGCCGTCGGGGATTTGTTGGCTGATCTAAACAATGTACTCGCGTTTTTCTACGTGGTTTCCTACTCCATGGCTAGGCACTAGAGAAAACCAAACATCATTTCCATCAACATCGTGTTGCAATTTCATTCTAAAGCGACACTTAATAAACTTTCGTAAGTGCTAGCTTATCTTCCATACTAGCTGCAAATACTTGCGCGAAGAATGACCTAGGTACCTCTGAGTCAGTACGATTGACTGCGGAGCTGAAATCTTTATGCAGCGAGGTATTTGGTACTACTTTACCTAACAATTGTTGATAAGAGGGGATTGCTAGAAGTCTTCAAGTCTTGTTGAAAAAAATGCAGATACGAAGTCTTCAAGTCTTGTTGAAAAAAATGCAGATACGAAGTCTTCAAGTCTTGTTGAAAAAAATGCAGATACGAAGATATACCGTTTGGATTTATTCCAAAAGTGAGACAAGTGCCATGCCTACCCAACACTAGTGTAGCGATACTATAGTTATACATCTTCAAACAAGACATACAAATTAAAATTGACGTTGTCACCTAATATTAAAACCAGCCTCGGTGAGATCTCATATCCTAGTTTTCAGGATTGTTATAATGTTAAAAACAATGTAGACAAATTTCATCCTATTAAACTCATTTCATCCCATAAAACTTTTATCACCTCTCTCTCTCTTCATTTATACTATGTGGGTGTTTAGTTGGAAGGTGAAATTTTTTTTGGTGTCACATAATATGTTTCATGGGATGTCGGAAGGGGTTTTCGGATACTAATTAAAAAAACTAATTATATAATTCGCCTGGAAACCGCGAGACGAATTTATTAAGCCTAATTAAGCTGCTATCAGCACATGTGTGTTACTGTAGCACTTAAGGCTAATCATGGATTAATTAGGCTTAAAAGATTCGTCTCATGATTTCTAACCAAACTGTGCAATTAGTTTTTTTTATCTACATTTAGTACTCCATGCATGTGTCCAAACATTCGATGTGATGGGGTGAAAATTTTTTGGGTGGGAACTAAACACCCCCTATGTTATAAGAGTATCAACTTATTTAATGCATATGGAACTGTCATTAAGACTGGACTAAAGAGACACTCTTATTACCTTTCTCATTTAGAGTTTCACTCATGTCATGATCTAATTTCCCAAGAGCCTATTCGCGTCATGGCACGCATGCGAGTGTGTTACTCGCCTTCTAGGCTTTGGCTTTTCTTAAACTTATAACAGGTACACACAGTAGACATTTATATTCAAGCCGAATCAATCTCTTGTCAATTTTTTATACGGGATTAATCCTTTATTGCACTGGCATTTATTCTGGACCTTAGGATTGTTTTGATTTAAGGTTAGGCCAAGCCTAATCAAATCTGACAAATATAGCTATTTCAATATCATTGGCACGAGCGTCGTGTAACAAATTATATGTTCTGTTGCACGAGCATGTGGATCAAGTTGAACCATCGGGGTGGAGTCCTCAATGGAAAAACGGGTATCAGAGTGTGGTTGCAAGATACACATCATAGTACTGTGGTCAATAGTCACCTAAATTGAGAATTTTACCCTGAAAAATGAAATTTAACTTGCTGCTGGTGGGAGATTTATGCTATCTTAACTCTTATCTTTTGTAAATTCTAGCCTTCACACCACCAAAAAATTATGTTAGTGACAACAAATGAGTTCTATAAAACCTTTTTGAAAAGGCTAGCTATAGGTTTTAGTTGTTTTGGATTAGTAGGAAGGGAGAACCCAAGTGAAGAACTATGTAATGGTGGTCAGTGTCCTAAGTATGTATAAATCGTGAGTGTGACATTCCTTATTTATCCTGATCGTTCTCTTAAACTTTTCTATTCCTCTTAACCCTTGTCTCTCATGTTTTAATCTCACTAAATCCTTTAACATGTTCAAGTTGGTTAGTGTTTCTAGTTGCTCTCTAAGATCTTTAATTCCTAATCATTGATGAATTTCGGTAGAGTTTCTCCCGTTTTGGGAGGCTCTCTGGGCACACACATCACATGCATATAGGATATATAACATCAATAGATAACACAAGACCCATCACATGACCATCACAACACATAGAAAACCTCGTCATGCACAGCACAAACATAAACCAAGCCGTAGTTTTATCACACAAGACCTCACAATAGTTCATCACAAGACACACAAAAGTATCATGAGTACATCATAGGAGTATCAAGCCCGTACATCACAGAGGGCAAAGCAAGACAAATGTATCCGGACACCGACATGCTACCAAAGTTTACCATCAACCAAGATGAGAACCATCAAGCCTCGTGGAATCTATGCTTTATTGTGTTTCTTACTTTTATGAATGATGTAATAAACCAATGAATAATTGTTGAAGTTATTTGTTGATTGAAATTAAATGAATGTTGATTAGTATGTTGATTGATTGAATGACCGTGAAGTAATGGACATCCTTATGAACGCTTGCATGAGGTCGAGCTTGCTGAGATTTTGAGATAGTCGGAGTCACCATAGTATATCACTATGGCCTACCACTAAAAGAGATCACAAGGCTGACAAGACACATAAGGTATTTCATCTAGTGAATAAGAAGTACCACCACATTTGCTAACCACCCAACTATTGCTTGCTTCTCTTACATTGCCACTAGCTCATAAAGTTAATATTTTGCTTCTACATTGTATACCTTGTGTTTTGAAACTGCGCCTAGCGAAAGCTCTAGTTTGGTTTTTGGTGAATTGATGAAACCCTAGGTGCTAACCTTTGGCTTTAAGCGAATATAAGATAGGTTAGTACAATCCAAGTGGTGGAGCAAGTGAATGATGATCATGATGATGGTGGAGGCCATGGTGATGATCAAGTGCTCAAGCTTGGAAAAAAAGAAAGAGGAAAACAAAAAAAACTCAAGGCAAAGGTATATTTGATAGGAGCTTTTTGTTTTGGCACTCAAGACACCAAGTGGGTGTGAGTGTATTTAGGATAGATAGCCATACTATTAAGAGGGGTGAAACTCATTGTGAAATACGGTTATCAAAGTGCCACTAGATGTTGACATGACTTGATACTACTAATGAGGAGTGCCATCCCACACCTCTACGCAAGTCATGCAATAAGGGCACCAACAGGTGCAAACAAAATCCAAAGCCTGCATGGTAAATCAGCCTTGATTGAAGCCAGCAAACCTCTCCGCCACGGCGAACCAGTGCAGCCGGATGATCCCTTCAGGCCATCCAGCCCTAGTTCCTTGCTAGGGCATGATGGTGGGCAACATTCTTATCATTGGTGTAGGTGCTGTCTAGGGGGCGTGTGCCCTCGCTAGCACATGTGCCCTGGCGTCGGCCTCACTCCAACCATGAGCCTTACGGTTGGGGCAAACGGGGCACACCAGACAGCCATACGGGCTGACGCGCAAGAACAGATTCGGGCCTAGGAGAACAGGCATTGCGTAGCCGTGTAGACGATCATCCTCTGATTCTGTCATGACATAGCCCGGAGAGCGTCGGACTTGGCCTCAGCCAAGATGTCAGCCACGGCCTCGGCGGATAGCGAGGGGGACCATGACGGTGTAGGTGACCCACCCACGCGGCGAGTGGGACCGCACTGGGGCTGGCGGTGGCGAGCGAACCACCGGTGCCGGTGGTGTCAACGTCGTTGCTGAGGGCGACGGGAAGAGCAGTAGCCTAGGAGATGGCATGAGTCTCAATGATGGGAACACCGATCTACGGGGACTGGACGTCGCCGCCGCCTCCGCCGACACAAACCCAGGGTGAGCCATTGGCCCCGCTTTCCCCGAACCGCTGGAGGAAGCGGGGACTGCAGCCGGGCCACCAACGGCCTTCATGGCAATCGACGGATGGCAGAGGTGGGTGGCAAGGAGAGGGCTTTTACGCAATGGAAGGTGGAATGGTAAATAATATGAATTGGAGCGAGGCCAGGCTTTATGTATACACAGGGACACTCGGGCTTCTAAGGCAAGATACTCCATAAAGATTTATTTATACACAGGGACACTAAGGCTTCTAAGGCAAGATACTCCATGAAGATTTATCTTTCCTAGAGGTGGGTGCCGTCGTGCTCCCTCAGGAATCACAACCATATTACACCGGCGGCTGCAAAAACAAATCACGTCTCCTCCATTTACGTCGATGAGACAGTGTGAGTCTTGGCCCGACGACATCAATTGTATGGGTGGCAGACTTTCTGGCGTGCATAGTAAAATTTCATAGTTTGTGATCGGCTAACTCGTTATTTCATCCAATATTATTATTACCAGTAGTAGGGGCGTGGTCACGTCTACCGTATTCTGCTTGGCTTTTAATTTAATTCCTAAAAGAAAGTAACGTTTTTCATAATGTATGACATGGGGCCGAGAGTACATTTGCACAAATTTCATAGTTTGTGATCGACTACACTCACTCATTTTTCATAATGTATGACATGGACACGTATACTATCCGATGCGTTCAAATATATGGAGGCAGGACTTTGTTATGTGTGCAGTAGAATTTTCAACACCTATGTCTCATCTGTTCTACATTAGACCAGGCTTGCTCCTTTCAAAGAAACCTTGTGCAGTTGCAGAAAGCGAAGTGAATGCAGGATGAAAGCTGGACATGAGTGAAAATTTAAGAGATTTTGACCACCATGACACAGTTGAGACTTGAAAGTCTGGTGTGGTTGTGATAGGTCTTTTCACTCCTATCCAAGCAGTCACAACAGTCGAGGGGTAGACTAAAGAGTGAAGAGGAGTTGCTTTCGTAAGCAATTTCTCTTGGTTGGTTTTGCAGAGACATGCAGCGGCTAGCTAGAGATGGGTACACTTACTATCCGACGAAAGATCAAATGGACAGCGACGGACTTTCTGCAGTAAAAATGCAATATCATGCCTCCTCCGTTGTGCATTAGATTGAGCCAAAACTTGCTTAGATGAACTCCTAGCTGCATGGCTGTTGCAAGTTCCATAATTTTTATTAGACACATGCAAATAAGATGAGTTGGGTTCACAATGTATTAGAGCCACTCATTTTGAGCATGATCAGAGCGACTCATGACTACTACTACTAATACATGTTTGGTTCACCAAACCGAGGCACAAAGCAACCATTGCGCGGTTGGCAAGAGTGAGATGTGTCCGGCCTGGTCAGATTTACAATGCTTGGACTATCATGTGTTCAACGAGATAATGGTAAATGTTCCTTTTGTGAACGAAAATGTTTGCACAAATATGTACGACATGAATACTATTTGAAGTGTTCAAATATACGGCAGCAGGACTTTCTGGTTGCCGAGACTTGCTCTTCTCAAAGAAACCTTGCGCGGTTGCTGAGAGCGAAGTGAATGCAGGATGAAAGCTAGACAGGAGTGAATTGACCACCATAACATGGTTGAGACTTGAAAGCCTGGTGCGGTGGTGATAGGTCTTTTCACCCCTCGGGTGCTGTCGCACTCCCTCAGAAACCTCAACCAGTCATACCGCAAAAGGCGTGTTTGACTAGAGATGCAGGAGTATTGACGTTCCCAAGCGTACACTGATGAAAACAGAGCACGTCTCCTCCATTTATGCCGATGAGACGGCGTTAGTCTCGGTACTAGTTTTTACTACATGTTAGCTCCTCCACTGATTCCTCAACACTGTGTGCACTCCTTGCATTTGTGACAACACCAGAAACATAGAAAACGAAAGCCCCCACGAGAGGAGAATGAGAATAGAGACATACCAACAAGGATTCCTCAAGACTGTCAAGTTCCCTAGTTGGCATGGCAGGGCTACAAGAAGACATGGCAGGATCGAGCTAGAGTGACCTGGAGTGCATGAAGATCCTTTCTTCCTAGATTGTATGCAGAAACATTGGTAAGTGCCCATTTTCTGTGTGTTGAATCCAATCTGCTAGGGTTTGCCTTTGGGAATGAACTTGTCCCTCTATCTGGCTATGTTGATCATTGTGCACGCAAAAACTACCAGCTGCAATGGTTCAGGCCGTCAGAGGTCGCCAGAAACTCGAGCTTCGTCTGGACGATGAGCAGAGCCTAGCCCGGTGGAAGGTAGAGGTGTTCCTCGATGGTGGTCACTTGTACCTCCACCGGGGATGGAAGCCCTTCACCCCCGCCCTCGACCTCCAAGATGGGTTCTCTCTTGTATTGCGATATGACGGCCGGTCATAAATTAATGTCAAGGTCTTCGACCGTACCACCTGCCGCAAGCAGTACCCGCACGACTTCAAGGCCGACGGTGTCACAGAACCTCCTAATTATGATGACCCACATGTACCCGTCATCGTCATAATGACCTCTGACAGCCGTACTTATGTTCCTCATAACTTAAAAGGCCTGCTTTCTTCCGAACAGGATCCAATCACAGGAGTATTGCAATATTACAACAGTTTATTCAAAATATTCAACAGAGTAAAGTAGCGGAAGTCTTACAATAACTTAAGTTTACAAACCGGTTTCCAAACCTCAAACCTTTTGTAACATTATTACAAACCAGTAGTAGAGAAGTATCAGTAGTAACTTTATTACATCACAAAAGTGAGGTGCCTTGCCCAGAGGCCACACAGTCTACTCATCGTCACTTTCTTAAGCTACAACGGTCATGCAACAAGGCTCAAAGCAGACTTGTTCATGAATCGCACCTGCAACAAGGGGTTCAACAAACCCTGAGTACGAGAGTACTCAACAAGACTTACCCGACTTAGACAAAGACTCCAAGGGCATGCTAGCTTTAGGGAATCAAGGTACGGGTATTCCAGAATCAAATTTTCTTTTGCAGAAAAGCTTACTAAAGTGAGTCCTTACTTTCAAGATTTTACTTTTACCATTGATGGTTCATTAACCAATTCTAGGTGATCCTAATCTAGATCAAAGTAATTATCATCAAGACCTTTCTCATTCTTTCTTTCAATTCCAGTTCTTAACTACGATGTTGGTGCAAGGCCAAGACTCCTTTCTCGTGGAGCAACGACGATTCGAACCGCTTCATTTACCCAGCTGGGGATTCCTAACCACATGACATATGTAGAACCGAATCTCACATATATCAACTCTTACCCGAGTAACCCAAAACCAGAATGTGTCCATTGCTACCCGAGAGCACAGTACTCCTCGAACCCGGCCCAATTCTAGCCCCGAGGGTACACGCTACTCTCGCTATCTCTCCACTCCTAGTGCGAGGTTAGATGTTCTCGTAATGGACTAGCCGAAGTAAGGCTTTACTCGTCATGGGTACATGGCTAGTACTAATACAAACTCCATGACACGAGGGCCAACAACGTACGGTCCTTAACTGATAAGGCGGAAACAATACATTGGGACTCCTCTTCCAATGCAAGTTAGCAGTGGCCAAACCACCCGCCCGATCTTTACAAGTTCATTCTCATATTTCAATATTCATTAAGTATGCCGTCATGGCCGAGTAAACATTCATTTAAAAAGCTTAACTCATAAGCATAGTAAAGCATACTACGCATTTTCCGTAAAACAGGTATCAAGGGTGATATCGCAATAATCAAGGATGACAATGCAGCAATTAGGTTATCACTCAACTCCTAATTGCTTAATGCAGTAAACCATAGTCTAAATAATAAAGATTTGTAAACATCAAGGTAGGGTTTAAATGCACCGGGGCTTGCCTTGCTCTAACGCGACGACTAACTCGGACTCACAGACTCCGACTTTTGGTCCGGAACCCACCGACGATAGCTCTTCTCCGGAGGCTTGCTCGGTAACTTCAACTTCTTCGAAAGCAGGAACTACACGAGTATATAACATGCTTCAACATGATGCTCGATGATAAACATGATGCTTGATGATGAGATGCCATGGTTTATGACTTGAGTACAACTTTCCTTCGCGGTACAGTCATAAAACAGTAAAACCTACTAACTAGTAGCGACAATTCCAGCGATACCAGCTTATCACTAAGAAAGTTACTAACGAGCTCAAACATGAAATTAAGGTGCCAAAGATCACCAAAGAGTAGTGACCTAAGGACATCACTCAATCAAAAGGGCACACAACACTTAAAGTTATCAAATTAACATTTATTTATTATTTAACTAATTAGGGCATAATTAACAGTTGATCATACTTTATCTAAACAAGCTTAAACTTTTTCTATGGATTGAACATGACCTAAAATAGTGTCACAATAAATTTCATGATTTTTGGATTAATAATTTAATTATTAAAATTTATGGAAGTTACATTTAATCTTTAATGAAACTAATTAAATATCCTGCACAAAATAATCGAATTTAGCATTTAACATTTTTTCTAGGTAGTTTACACCTTGAAAAGCTTACACCAAATTTTTCATGAATTTTGGAGCTCTACACAATTTTTAATGAAATAAACAAATAGCATTACTATTCATAATTTTGAAAAAGAAAAACAAAATCGAACTCGGGCCGATTCCTCCGCTCTCCCTCCGGTCCGGCCCAGCCGAGCGGCCCGCTCGCGCGCCCGCGCGCTCGCGCCCGCAGCGCGCTTGGCCCAACAGCGCGGCCCAGCAGCGGCCGCGCCCGCGTGCGCACTCTCTCTCGCTCACTAACAGGACGGCCCCGCCTGTCATCCCTCTCCTCTCGCTCTCCCGCTCTCTCCCGCGACCCGACCATGCCCGCACGGTGGCTGGCCGGCGAGCGTTGCTTCGGTCACCCAACAAAGCGGCTCTACAGCATCAACACAACATGGCGAACCCATTTTCCCACCTAGCGGCTACCCTACGGCCTCGGAAGGACTCTCCCGACGGCCATGGCGGCACGACTGCCACGGTGACCGGCGTCCCGGCGATACAGCGCGGTAGCGACTAAAGCGAGAGCATGGGAAGCATCAGGGGCTCACAGTGGTTGCAGAGAGGTGCACGGGAAGCTCGGAGCGGTGGTGGAAGATGCTGGCCACGTGAGGCGGCTCGGTCGCCGGAGTCGGGCACGGGAAAGGTGGCTGCGGCGATCCAGGCGGAATTAAGCTAGCTCTGGTGGTTCACGATGTGCGCGAGGGTGAGGCGATTCTGTTGGTGCGGTTTGCTTGGCCGGAGGCGGCTTGACAGCGGCAGCGGCGAGCGGCGGAGCTAGCGGCGGCGGCGGTGGCGAAAACAGAGAAAGAAAGAAGACGACGGTGACCTCGACATATTTATAGGCAACGACCGTGGAGATGGCCACTAGAAGACGCGCGACGTCGCGCTGGCGCTCCCAGTCGCGCGCGAAGGGCCTGGACGGCCATGGCGGCTCGCCGGTGCCCATACCGCGCGGTGGCCGGCCGCCATTGGTGCGCCACTGTAGCTGCCTCCCCCCCAAATTTTGAATTTTCAAACTGTTTTTCTCAAATTACTCTCAAATTTACGTAACAACTTGAAAAATTCCCAAGATATGAAATCTTCAGAATTTCAAGCTCTACAAGTTTTGTATTGAACACTTTTTCAAATTCTCACTGGATTTTGAAATTTGAGTTTAAATTCAAAAGGGGACACATTTTGGAAATTTGGTAATTTAGAAATTACTTTGGATTTTAAATTGAAACTTCAAAATCTCCAAACACCAAAGTTGTACATCTAGACAATACCTACAACTTTGCTGTTCAAAATATTTTCAAATTCTGCCTCCATTTTGAAATTTTAGTTTGGGGACAAAAAGGGGTCAAATTTGAAATTTGCTTATTTTCAAAATTGCTCCACATTTTACACTAAAACTTTGAAAAATCAAAACACCAAAGTTGTAGCCCTTGAAAAGTTCTACAAACTTGGTTTTGAACTTTTTCCCAAATTTTGCTTAGATTTTGAATTATTTAAAAAGGGGTAAAACAGGGTTTTGAAATTTAGGGTTTTCGGAGGAATTTTAAATTGGAATTTGTTGCTACCTTAATTAGTGATTACTTAATGATCAAACCATCATCTAAGGGCATCATTTGGACCAACATGGCATGGTTGACCAAATGCCACTCTTGGTTGATCAATTTAGCTTTTGAAATTCTTTTAACTTTTCCCCAAATTTGAATTTAAATTCGAATCAGAAAACTCGTGAGAAGTTTTTGGATTCCAACTCAAACTCAAACTTGGAGCTTCATTTTATGTGTTGTACTTGAGCTCATACCCTACACTTGACACTAGTGTGTAACACAGTCACACACCTCAAATTACGCAGGGCATGGACTAAGTAATTGCGGTGGCATTCGAAATTAGGGTTTTCGGTTCGGAGCACACCACTGAGAAGCACATCCAATCTAGATAAATAAACTTGTTTTAGTTGATGCATAACAAGGTTGACCTAATCATGGATGCTTTGTGATGCATTATGATGACATGACAGATTAATTAGCAACTATAACACCCGAGGTGTTACAGACGGTAGTCAGCTCTCCCTACCTATCGTGGAGCCAAGGAGTTTTGTAGTGATCTTGAAGTACCACCTCAAAGCAAAGTATCTAGTGAGCACTCGCGCGAGATGTTGAACGTACTGATGTCGCAAGTTACCAGTGTCGTCTTTCTCATCAATATTTTTTGTGCGAGGCGAAGGATGTGCTAGTGGACTTCGAGGTAGCGCATGGCTACCAGTAGTGGCAAGCCATCGAGCTATAGATGGCTGGGTAGTCCTGGCTCATGGCCTTAGAGAGGACCCGCACGAACAACAAAATGCGCACGTCTTTCAAGTACGGGTGGGACGAGTTCTGCGCAAGCAACCACCTCAACATCGCGACACCTGCTTCTTCAATGTGATCAGTGAGGCCACCTGCAGTAATGATGAGGACGAGCAATGGGAGGAGGAGTAGGAGTACAATGAAGCTAAGCTTAAGGTGGAGGTGCGCAAGACGAACGACGGATGGTTGTGGTGAACTCAGCGCAAGAGTTGACATGATCTGTATTTTGTTGTTTCATCAGAACTATTATCCAGCCTGTCAAGATTTCCTAGTATCGAACTATCTTAGGCCCTATTTGAATGGACTATGACTAGTTAGCTATGGCTAAAAAAGTGAACTAATTGTTGTGTTCTATAGACTAGAACTAGTTGTTAGCCCCTGATAGTTGGGTTATATGGACTAGTTGGATAGCCCCTGATAGTTGCCAGCACTGTATTTCATTGTTCATCAACTCGCAGTGATCCGAAGCGTCTATATTTCATAGGGTCAGACTATCTTAGGGTCCCAAAAATCTCAACTGCTATACACCCACATCCTCCGATCAGAAAGGGTGAACTTTGATGGTTGCCATGCCCATGGCGATGCGACGGACGTGGCCCAATCTCAATTCAACCGCATTGATGCAACAACTACTGATCATCCTCCATCTAGTGTTTGGAACTGCCGCAACACATTCCCATACTTAAGTGAAAATGTTAGTAGTACACAACTTCTTTCGCCGCCCACTTTGTTGTGACATCCATCCACACGACTGTCGCCGCTTCCCATGGCCTCCAACGAGCCCACCGGCGGCAACATCCAGCATATGGTGCTAGCAGAGCACAACACTAGCGCTGACCCTGGCGTCGCGGTTGTTGACTGCGGTTACCGATACTAGTGGCACTGTGGCTGTTGATGCTGATGGTGCCATGGTTGCCAACGAGGATGCCATGCCCATTGCTACCATCGATTACAAGTGACCCATGTTGTTTGTCTCCACGGGCTTGGCATCATGGCCTGGCCATTTTGCTCCACTAGACATGCATCAAGCGTCACCCTGTCTAACGACGCTGACGACGACCTTTGTGAACAACTTAGCGGTTCACCGGATAATGGAACGCATGGGCTAAAGTGCTGGCCACGGCCTCGGACTGCACCACCAAGGGGATGCCAACCTCATCTAGGTGCGACTGCACCATAGGTACTTGGGTCTCTGTACTGACCGCGCCGATGCTTCCTACATCATCCCTGCAGCCAATAATCCCTCCAATGATTCAACCTCATCTGATGACGAGGCGCAAGCAATTTGATTCCTCATGATGATGCGGTCATGCAACCACTAAGCCCGTGGGAGAGCCACACCGAGGTCATCTTGGATACGGTTATCAATGAGTTCATGAAGTTGCTGACTGAGTATCCCTCCTATTACAAGGATATGTTCCTTCCAAACACAGCGCACAAGATGTTGGTCCCTATCATGCAGGAGACGTTCAAGCAGCTGATGTGGTATGATCCGCTAGAGTAGCTGAATAGGAAAATGGAGGCGGTGAGCAAGCTTAAGTACATACTCTTGGATGACGGGTCTGCCTTCTCGCCGTATGCTAGGCTGCTCATTGAACTAGTGGTCGACCCCATTATAAAATGGTTGAAGGAGACGTGGACTCCCACCAAGTTCCCGCAGCAGGAATAACTGGTACAATTCTTGCACAACCTACCGCTAGAGTTCCCTCATGCTAGGGAATTCCTGTATGATGTAGTGTTGCCCGGACTGTCCGGCGCTGCCGACAGGTACGATGCTTCCTAGGAGATTGTTCTAGTTAACGTATTTCTATAGCCATGGATGTCAACCATCGATCGGGACTTGCTATAGCCGATGCTCACCAAGGTGCTGACTGCGGTCTAGAAGTTCCTGTTGAAGTGTACTGGTGAAAACACGCACAAAAATTACCACATTGTGCTGCCATGGAAGCAAGCGGCTTGGCCTGACATTTGGAAAGGGTTTGTTGATGGTGTCATCATTCCTTACTTGAAGCATAGGCTTGGAAATGTCCGCAACAAGCCACTGCCAGGAGGAATGGTAGCTACGGATGCGCGGGTTGACCACCTGATGAGGTGGGCGTCCGAGATTTCACCCTAGAAAATGGTTGACCTCCTACCGGGTGACTCCCTAGAAAAGATTGGTAGGGTGCTCTATGTAGGTGGTTCTTCACGGTAGATTGCGACGACAAGATGGTGTTGTAGTATGAGCTCGCTTTTAGTGGGACTGATTGGGGATGCCATTCATCGATAAGCTCATTGTACTGTGCTTGGCATCCTGGTTTGTTGCCATTAGTGTCGTCCCACCGAATGAAAGGTATGATGTGTTCCACATGCTCATCACCAGGTGGAAGCTGGTTGTGTCACTGGAGTTGATGATGAAGAAGGTCCTGAAGCGCTTCATGGAGAAATGGACCGACGGGCTGTGCCGCTTGTTGTTCGATGCGCAACCCACAAAGGAGGAGGTCGTGGCCTGATGCTAGGAGTGGATGTAGCTCCTGACGCCGGATCTGCTTGCCATCAATAGTGAAATGCACAATGGCCTCCAACTGATCCACGAAACATATGAAATACCATAGGTAACTTAGTAACTTATTAGTATATTTCTGTTCTAAATGATTGCACCTGCATCAGGCATTGTAAATGTTAATCGTTGGCATAATGTGTATTACTCTTTTCTGAATGCACACGTGAGAAAGTCTGAAACTACGTGATTGTAATGCGCCACAAAGCCAAATAGAGTTGTTTCTCAAAACACCCACTGCGGGGGTGTCAGACCGAGCTGCTACAGTGATGGTCCTATGCCCCAGATTTTGCCACTATGGTCGACCATTTGAAGCCGACCATTGGAGCCACCGTCAAACTAGACTATTGGTGCCACCGTCGGACCATCACCTCTCGGTCCGACGCTTGTGAAAACATGAACAAAGAACTCCTGAGAGCTTTAGGAACAGTCGAACCAAGTCCTACGTTAGGCGTCAGACTGCTACAGTGATGGTCCTACGCCTCAAAAAACTACACCGAGAACTTCAGGGATCGTCAGACCGAGTCCTACGCCATGCTTTCGACTGCTACAGTGATGATCCTACTCCTCAGAAAACTACACCGAGAGCTTCAGGGATTATCGGATGCAGGCGTCAAACTTCTACAGTGATAGTCCTACGCCCCAGCAAACTTCACCGAGAGCTTGGCTAGGGTCCGACGCCCCATGAAAACACCTCCTTGCTTTTAACTTCTTCTCCTTTGCAAATGTGCCAACACCACCAAGTGTACTCCATCTTGTGCTAGTGTGTTATTCACAAACATTTTTCCAAAGGATTTTCACTCTTTTCACCACGCCACTTGATCATAGCATCGCATGCAAAGTTAGATCACTCGAGTGGCACTAGATGACCGATATGCAAACAAGTTTGCCCCTATTGATAGTATGATCCTAAATCTGGTTATGTACTTCTCTACACAATCTTTGACCGGTGAAATAAAATGTCGTACAAATATACCTTTGTCTTGCGCATTCCATTTCATCTCCTCCAATGTTGATGCTACACAAGCACCAATAATCATCACAAATGATATGATCCACTTCATATCATCTTGTGACCTTATTGGTTCATCGATCGCAACTTCACTTGCTCTTTATCGTTGCTTTGGTCCATCAACGCCAAGTCATTGCTCAAGCTTCCCTGCCACGTGCGGTTTGTCGCTTAAAAGCCTCTAACTTGCCCTTCACGCTTGCAACTGGTCTATCAAGCCAAGGCTTGTCTTGATCTTCTCCACCTAGTCACATGACTTCATCTTGTCTGTTCAATTTATATTGATTTGACACCATAAATTTGCTTTTACTCTTTAAATGTTGACTTTTGTAACGGGAACAAGTTCCCCACGGGATTAATTCCCCGCGCAAGGACTAGGATAGGAGGAAAAGCTCCCTCATGAATGTTTGCGAGGACAGGGAATTTTCTCTCCGCATGGGACGGGGATGGGGAGCTATTCCTCGACGGAAAATTCCTCATTGACATCCCTAATCTGAGCTCGCCATGGCTTGCTCTGTTGCGGCCCTACTTGGCTTGATCTGCCATGCTCTCACTGCTGTTTCTCAGCTTGGCCCACCACTACCACCACCACCCCAGCACCCCTGCTTGACTACTCTGCTCCACCTATGCAACAACAAACAAAAGCACACCTGTCTAACCCCTACTCATTTGCCCCCTACCTATCCGCATTGCCCCCGTTCGACCCCCGCTACCTTCACCCATTCACGTGCACCGACTAGTTTCGCTCTGGCTGCCATGGTATTATGTGTAAAGAGAATGAAGTAGAGCACGGGCACAAAAGAATGAGTAGAGAAAACGGAGCGCACATTGTGAAGGAATGACAAACATGTTCACATTCTTTTTGAAGGATGGGGTTGTCCAACATCTACACGATATACTCCCTAGGGTTATCACTTCGCCCCTACTGTCTTTGGACCAAATACATGTAAAAGTAGGATTCTTCTGTCCCACTTCATCTCCTAGACCAAACGTTGCTTAGCAAAATTTTTCTTAGGGACAACTACATTGGTGTTGTCTTATAGGTGATATCATATAGTGTTTCGTAATCATGAGTTCATTGAACAACCAATGCATGTAACGGTTGCTTTTAAAGTTGTCTTATAGCAATTTAATTATTTTTAATTTATGCAATCAACAAAGGAAAATTTGTGAGTCGTATGGTAACATTAAATTTTAAAATGGTGAAGTTGTCTCTACAGTCATAAATATTTGTTCATGAGCCGGTTACTTCGTTAGACGACCACCTCTTTCAGTCACCTTCCTCTCTTCTCTTTTGTCTAAAAAAGTCTTCTACGTGATATATTGTATGAGATGCCCTTTAAAAGGGTTGATATGTAGCAATGTAGCTGCTTTTTTAGGCCAAGAGATAGATGATGGGCATAAGACTATCCGCACTCGTAATCCTCTATTTTCATCCTCTATATATCCTAGTCATCAAGATTCTCTCCTCTATACTCATTTCTTCCGCACCCATTCATCCTCTATATCATCTTCTATCCACTGTGGGGTCCACTTGTCACTTTATCTAAACATATCCATTGAGATCTTGTTTCGAAGAATTTATTGAAACGAATTTAATGGTGCAATTAGAATTTAATTTGGTTTTTTGGTTTGTGAGTTATAATAGTTTTTAGTTGCTTGAAACGATGGGGCCTGCGCATGCTGTCTCTGTCTGCCGCACATCCTCTCTCCCTCCCACGTGCTGTGTTCTGGCGCGAGCGGTATCGGACGAACGCCAACCCTCTACATATAGCGGACATGCGTTGCTTGCGGATCCTATACCGGACACGGATGCAGCGATTTTTTACGCTACATCCTCCTACAGAAAGGAGATAGAGTAACCGGTGCGGTTAGTCTAAGACAAGGACGTGTGTGCCAAAATAAGGAAAGAGAGAGGTTTTCGCTCGACAAATCCTACCCACACACAAGGCCCTAAAAAATATCATCCCTTTTCCTTTCTCTATATAAATAATATTTTTTCCTTCTATTTTAATTTTCTGAGGAGAAAAAACTGAACAGAAAAATCGAGGAAAATGTGTTGCTAGCAGGGGTGAGCGGGCCGAGGCTCTTGTGTCGACTGTCGACGCCTTCTTCGCCCTCTCCGTCCGGCGCCTCCGCAGCTGGATTCGTGCGCTATTCCCCAGGCCGCCACTCCCACTAGGGTTTTCGGATTAGGTTTCTAGAACCTTCCGTCGCCGCCTCCCCATGCACGCGCCGCCGCTGGTCGCGTTCGCAGGGGGCGCCTGCCCCGCCACCGCCGCCTCCTCGCCGTCGCCCTGGCTGGCCTCGCCGCGGGCCTCCATCCTCGCCGCGCCGGCGAGGCTCCTACGGTCCCGCCGCGGGGCACTTCGGCTGGAAGCCAAGGCCGCGTGGAGGGCTGCCGGAGGGGGACGGGGCCCGCGCGTCCCGGCCAAGGGCGCTGTGCTCGCCCCCTATATGGGCGCCGAGGAGGTTGTGGGACCCTCGTCACTGCTCGACGAGGAAGGTTCGGTTTGCTGCTGCTGCTTCCAAATGCAGTCCGCCTTGCGCTTATATTGCCCATATATCTTTTTCATTGTTTCGCACTAATAACTGCATTTGCGTCACTATCTACTGGTGTCTTTACGCTAGTGATGAAGGCGCAACTACCCAGCTGAAGTAGTCTTATGCCAAACTGCTTGCGTAGTCGCATAGAATGAACCTAGGAATTTCACATGCTAACATGCCACATTAATATAGAATCATCTGGTATACAGAGAAACTGACAACTTCTTTTTTTTCCCCCTATTCACACGTTGTGCAGAGCTCATTTCACACATCAGAAAGGAAGTGGATAATGGAAAACTTCCTGCAGATGTTGCCAGTAATCTGGAGGAGCTGTATTATAATTACAGGAATGCTGTAAGAACTGCTGGGCTGATCTTTGCGGTATTTTTTATGTGCTATCATCAGCTTATTATGTTTCATGTCTTGCGAATGTTTTGCTGTATTAGGTCCTGCAAAATGGAGATCCTAATGCATATGAGATCATGCTTTCAAATATGACGGCTTTATTTGATCGTGTTCTACTGGATGTACAGGTTTCACCATCTACTCTGATTTCCATCACAATTTGCTCTGGCAATTTTATTTATTTTCCAAGATGGCCTTTCATATCATGCTCCATCCTTTTTTGCAGAATCCATTTACCTTTCCACCTTATCACAAAGCTGTGCGAGAACCGTTCGACTATTACATGTTTGGTCAGAACTACATTAGGCCTCTGGTAGATTTTAGGTAATACAAAATCTGACCTGATAACATGTACATGTTTTAATTTCAAATAATTCACACAAAGTTTGTTGTACAGCTTATGGAAGTTATTCCTTTTAACTGGGGTGGATAGCATGCCTTATCAGCTTTGCCCACCATTGTTGTTTTCATTTGCTGCAAATTAATTATCTAGAGCATAGAGTTTGGACTTTGGAGGCTCCTTTGTGTTTTCATGACATGCAAACTTATTGTAGTTTGTAGCACAATGGCAGATTGGTAATTTCCAAATAAAACAAATGCTTTGTTCAGATATTTCCAGCATGTCGTTGACTGTCAAGGTCTACATTAGTCTAATATAGATGAAGGTGATAATATGTGCTTAATCTATAGTGTAACCTTCATTTCCATTTCTAGGAGCCATGCCCCATTTATCAACATCGTCTTGCTTCAGTCACTTGGTTACTCATTTAACTATTAGTTTAGTGAGAGGAATTTTCGATTAACAAAAAAACATCTTAGGTGCTTCTAGCAAAAATATGGATCTCTAATATTGTATGGAAAAATCCAACAGCAATATGGATGAATAGAGCATCCAATTCATCTATGTGCATGCGAAATTTGAGCTTGAACAAAAAAAAATTGCAAGGAGAAATAAAAAAGAGAAACCGACATGTGAATTGTTACGGGTGGAACTGCTCATGTGTAATCCACAACCCACCAAAATTCGCAAGTTGTTTCCTCTTTTTCTTCCTTGTACAACTTTTTTTTCAAGTGCTTTTCGTCGATCTCCTCCATCAACGCATATAGGGCTATTTGCTAACATATTTTGATTTATTTACTACGAAAGCATGCCAGGAGACTTAATAGTTCCCTTATCTTCTGCTAACTTCATTTCATCTGCTCAGGAACTCCTATGTTGGCAACATTTCCCTTTTCCATGACATGGAAGAGAAGCTCCACCAGGTCAATTCATCTTGTTGTTACTATAGTTCACATTACATTCAGTAATTGTCACTAGTTTATTTTTCAGCACTAGATCTTACAATGGTACTGTGAATTCAAACCGTCAAGGTCTTTTTAGAAGAAGAGGATTATGTTAACCATCATTGTGCATTCTGTATTGAAGCCCAATGGCATCATATCAACATTCTTTAATGAAAATAAAATGTATATCACTTTGTAAGGACTGAATGGGAACTGATACTTTGTTTCTCATTTTGAGAATTGCTTAGAGATATCTATGGAACATTCAAATTGCAAGTACTGCTTTCTTATAAGTTATAATGACATCAGGGCCCGCAATTTTCATATTAGTACACATCTTACGTTGGAATTGAGGTTGTTGCAGTTCTTTTCTTGATACAATTATGTACAAACAGTAGTTCCTAAAGTTCTTATGCAAAATAGTACTGAAATATGTCATCGCAGGGCCACAATGTTGTTTTGATGTCTAACCATCAGACAGAAGCAGATCCAGCAATTATCTCCTTGCTTCTTGAAAAAACCAATCCATGGATTAGTGAAAACATAGTAAGGCCGTTCTTTGATTATACACTGTTAAGTTATCAGTGAACTATTTGATCCAATCAAACCAGTTTAAAGTATCCACCTGATGTAGGTTTATGTTGCTGGCGATAGGGTTGTTACCGATCCACTTTGCAAGCCATTTAGCATGGGAAGGTCTTTCTCTTCACCCCAGATCTTTTTTGACGTATGACAATGTCGTCTCTACTTTCTTTCACTCCTATCAATTTGTCACTTAAGCATTTTCTCCCATCAGAAATCTCATTTGCGTGTACTCGAAAAAGCATATGAATGATTTTCCTGACCTAATTGAGATGAAGAGGAGATCAAATACTCGAAGTCTCAAGGAAATGGCCTTGCTTTTACGGTATCTTCCCTTACAATAACATGTTAGTTTGTAATCCTTTTTCCATATGAATATTAAGTTTCTTTGACTCAGATGTCTTACCTTGATGACTTGTACCAAAAGCTGGTGCCTAATGGCACAAATTTATATCAAGTAAAAGAGTAAAGAACTATACACTTGCACAAAAATTCACAAATGACATTTCCGTGGCCAATCGAACTCTGATGCTTCTTCAGTGATAATTAGTTAGATTTGATATGATGAGTTGATGAATATGGAATTTTTAAAACTTTTTGTGCACCATTACTCATTTGCTAAGTTGGTTCTTGTTCTTGTGAGGCAAAATATCTTCTCATTCTGGATTGTCGTATATGTAATTGTCTTTACTTTTTGTGCTTGATCTCACATATCTTCGTACAACATTACGCAGTGGTGGTTCACAGTTAATTTGGATTGCACCGAGTGGTGGTAGAGACCGCCCAAATACTTCAACAGGAGAATGGTACCCGGTATATTCTCTTGCTTGATGGTCTTATTTCTTCCATTTTGACTTTTCTATGCATAGTACATCTTTTCTTTCAATGTAACTGCATTGCTAACAAGCAAATGAAATGAGATGGTACAGTGACGGTTCTAGAGGTGGCTGACAAGAATTATCTTTCTTTTTACCTAAGGCAATGCTTGAAATTTCCGCTGCTTTTGTAAGTATATGTTCCCTTATGTTTACTTTATCTGCTACATGCAAAAACAAGGGCAGGCGCCATTCGATTCATCTGCAGTGGACAATATGAGAAGGCTTCTGGAGCATGCTGGCGTTCCTGGGCACATATATCCACTATCATTGCTGTGCTATGAGGTTATGCCTCCACCACAACAGGTATTGTACACTGTACTTCATTAGTGCTCATGGCATCTGTTTAAGTATTCTTGCTGTGATACCTCTCTGAAATTTTCCTTTCTCTTCGAGTTGAATAGGTTGAGAAAGAGATTGGTGAGCAGAGAGTGATATCCTTCCAAGGAGTAGGCTTGTCAGTAACTGAAGAAATAAAATATGGGGATATTACTGCTCATGCCAAGAATGCTGATGAGGTTTATTCTCAATGATATTTATATACATTATCATGCTTCTTGATAGTGCCTATGCTCCTGCTTCTATTTCTGTGTGGTAATTGGCTATTCGTTGGCAAGAGCCAACATTACTCAATCTTACTGTGCCTGTAAATAGCTGGCTTGTGAATTTTTGCTACACTATAAGTTGATTTACTTGTACCTTTTTAGGAAAGTTGATATTAGTAGATTGGCCTAGTAATTTGGTTCCTTTCGTGTATGACTTCTTAGAATGGTTCCTCGCAAAAAAAAAAAGGACTTCTTAGAATGGATCAACACTGGTTCATCTCTCTTTTCTCCATGCCATAAAAAAATCATAAGAAAATGGCGCATTCTTATTTTTGTGTATAGATGGAATTCAAGCTCTTGCATCAGTGTGCAATATTGATTATATTTCCATGCTTGTTTTTCTTTTGACTTTATATGAGATTCACAAACCCTACTGATTGTACTTGGAGCTGGTTGAATGGTCCTGTTGCAATCTAAGTTTTCCATTGCTCTTAATCTTTAATCCCACGTCCTTTGAGACAAAAAGGTTTCTTATTAGTAAGAAGTGTCCATGTTAAGTTGTTAACATAGCGCCTATTACTTTTCCAACATTTTATTAGCTTGTTGCTCACTGAGTTTGTCTTTGTTTGTTTAATGTTGTTATATATTCCTTGGAATTTTGTTGGTGATTATGACTCTGCTTCTCTTTTCTTTTTCATCCAGGGAGGGGAGCTATTCACAAATACTTTGTACAACTCAGTTGTTAATCAGTACAATGTGCTCAAATCTGCTATCTTTAGAGATCATGGAGCAGCTGTATCAAACAATGTCATCTCACTGTCACAACCATGGATATGAATGTTAGCTTTATCAGTTTGGGTTGACCCTGATCTGAACTTCATTTCCTTGTCCTACTATTTGCTTCACATAGTATGGTAGGGTCCATTAAGTATGACTTGAAATTTTGAATCCTTAAAAAGATTGCCCTTGTTTAATTGTTGCCTGGTGTTTATGGGTAATTTTCATACTTAATGTTTATAGTGATCCACTCCGCATCTGACAGTTACGCCTAGCATAGACATACTAGCATGTAATCCCAGCTAGACTAGTGTATGTATATTCCATGAGGTTATGTTTATGTTAAGTGATTCATTTATACAGTAATTAATTTTGCTACTGTATGTTAATCTGTGTATGTTATGTTTGTTCAGTGACAATAACTCATTAGATGGGTGTCCTAACAGACGAATTTTGCTACTGTATTCAGGTTCAGATTCGTTACTGAAGTTACCTTTTCAGAAGAGCAAGTGAACTGCCATTGTGCAATTTTGCTGGGAAAACTCTTGAACTTTTTAATCTTTTTGATGTCACTGGACTTTATCAATCATGGTGGAGCCTGTTATTGTCATGCAGATCCTGTAAGTCTTGGGGAAACCTGTTTTGCTCCCTTTGCGAATGCACTGACTGAACCGTATCAAATGCTTGTGTGCTGTGTTTTTGTAGCACTAACAAGTCTGCAACTGTTGGTTGGTCAAGGGTGACTGGTGATTCTGCACATAGGGATCCTCGTAACTGTTGCATGCGGTCGTCCGCAAATTATTGCTGCCTCAGGTTGCTCAGCAATGTGCTGGTTGGGCACCGAGGAATCCATCAGGTTGCATCCTTTTTGCCTTTGACGTTAATTTGTGTAGTTGAAGTGGTAAATTGTTTTATCTCGTCTCGTCATCATGTATATAGGCTCGAGTCTTTTTTGGCTCCACATTTTTTTGATGATATATAAAAGCTGCAGGAGTTATGACATGCCCTCAGTCGGCCCTTGTTGAAATCCTTTGGATGTAACCTAACTATTTCTTATATATACTCACTGAAAGTCGAGGCAAATAGCCCGTGTTTCCAGTACGTGGCTCCATGACTACCTTGCGGCTCCAGTCTAGCTGGAGCGTAAATAATCTATCTGTAGTGATTTCTTTCCTTGGGTTGGAAGTCCTCCTGGCATTGTGACGAAAGTGTTGATTTGCTTGACAATCTCAACTCCAGCTGGTGAGCTGGATGGATGGATTATTGAGCATTGCGATTTTTTTTAAAAAAAATGGATGCGCCCATCCCCTTTTTTCTTAGCGCTCGTCTTCCTCCTCGTGACCCCTTTCCTCCCCTACCCCTTGTCTCCTCCCCCCGTCGTCTGTCCCTGACCAGTGGCTCCCTCGCCGCCACCTCTTGGCCCTGTCCTCCTCGTCATCGCCCCTGCCGCTGTCCACCGCCCGTGGCAACCTCCTTCCCCTCTTCCCTCTCTTGTAGCTGCCATGGCTAGGGCTGGATGAAAAACTTGTAACTCGCTCGTTAGTGGCTCAGCTCGAGCTCGGCTCGTTTGAATCTTTAAACAAGCTGAGCCAGTACTTTAGCTCGGTTAATTAACAAGCCAGCTCGATCTAGCTCGTGAGTCGCTCACGAGCTAAAACGAGCCAAGGTAAATCAGATGATAGCAACTTGAATGAGCCCATATATACCATGGCCTATTGGCCCAATATAATAAAACCCTAGCCCCCCCCCCCCCCCCATCCAAGTCCCACGCTCCCACCCCTAGGCCCTAGCTAGACTTCCCTCATCCGCCGTTCCACGCAGACCTAACTACAAACGCATGCACGCTCGGTTGTTCCCCTCCAGAGTCGCCACACGCGGCACATGCATAAGTCACCTGGCGCATGTGCTTTGTAATCGCAGTTTTGCTTACTCCCTTGCAAACCAATGCACACCAACAAGCATTAGCTTTTGTTTTTTTCTTGATTTTCTCGAACCAGCATCAAATCATCCGCCTTCTTATTTATTTTGCTTTTCCTAAATAAGTACTCGTCTCTGTCTTTTGCTATATAAATAACCTCAACAGGAAGAAAAAAATTTAAGTTAACTCATAAGCCAAACGAGCCAGCTCAAGCTGCCAAGCGAGCCGAGCCAAGCTGAGCTTCTAGCTCGTTAATGTAACGCGCCGAACCATAACGAGCCAAGCTATAACGAGTCGAGCTGGCTCGATATCCAGGCCATGGGCATGAGTGTACCCGCCCTGAGCTGGTCCTGTCGTCTCCTGTGCCGTCGGAACCTTAACGCCATCTCCACCGTGGGGTCGCGTCATCAAGATACAAAGCGAGCTTCTTCTCCGCGGCGGCGGCGACGGGTGAGTTGGCCTGCAAATTTTTTTTGTCTTCTTGTGCGTGCGGGCGCGTGTGGAAATGAGCATTTCCAAAAAAATTAATATATATCAGGGCGAAAAACATTACGACTTTGATATGTAGCGTGCGTTTGCGTGGGAACAGTGGCGGACCCAGGAATCAGTTAAGACTAGGGCCAAATTTCAATGACGAATTACCAATCGCCACATAGTCTAAATGACTATATCTATATATGTGTGTGTCATAGTCCTCATCTTGTAAACCAATTAAAAAATCTCTAAAATTATATTCTAATTGGAATCAAAAGTTCAAAACTCTACGTAGAAATGATAAAATTAAAATTGTAAACCTAGAAGTTAGAATCAAAATTAGCAAAGAATTGAAGTAAAGAGAAGAAATCCCTTCACTCTTACTGTTCCAGAGTTCTTGCTCGGCCAGCTCGGGCGCTCGGCCGCGCGGGGCTCTGGCGCTCGGGGCGACGGCACAGGCGAAGCCGAGGGCAGCGCGCGGCGGCCGGCGAGCGACGACCGGCACCCGACGCTCGACGGGCCACGGCGCAGCGCGCAAGCGAGCAACCAGAGGGGAGGACGCGAGGGCGGCGGCGGCCGGCGGGAGCCGCGGTGCCAAGCGGGCTTGCGGCCGATGGGCGCCGGCGCCGGCAACGCAGCTGCGAGCGAGATTGGGGAAGAGGATGAGAAGGCGCCGCGCGTGAGCGAGAACGGGGAAGGGAGGCGTTGGGCTCGAGCGAGACACCGTGATAGCGAACTCCTTGTTGGGCCGTTCGCTGTTGGGCTATTCCTAGAAAACTTGGGCCACGACTAGGGCCATGGCCCTACTGGCCCTAGGCCTGGGCCCGCCCCTGCGTGGGAATGTGATTCCTGCGCGGGTGAACCTGGTGCAGGTCGAATAAACGTCAACTGTGGCAGCCGCCGTCGAGAGCACGCGGTCCGCATAAATTGCAATACAGCAGAATTGTAGAAGTACTGAGCACAGCAAGAGTGGACTGTGGACTTGACTCTGTCTCATAGAGTAGGTGGTCTACCTGGAACCAGGCTTCGCTTTCGTGTTTTGTGTGCACCATCGAAAGAATCATTCGCTCGCGGTGTCGCAGGAGAAGGCCCGCGCGGGCCATCTAAACCTAGTTCACTTGATTCGCGTGACGTCGTTTATGGACTATCCCGGCATCTTTTTTAAATATTTTTTTTTTGAAAAATTCGGCTTTGCCCATGGTCCATGTGGCTACGTCTAATGTTGCTATCGTATCCATCTGCTATGTAAAAAAAAAGGCTGTAGTAAATTCGATCTGCAAAGACCTAGCAATTCAGTATCTCCGTGCATATTCTGAACCCTATGATGCATTGATGCTGTGCGAAGGATTCAGTATTTTTGGCGCCTCGGTCCATCTATGTCTGTCTCTAAGGACCTGTGTGGAACATGACAAAAAAAATATATATATTAGTAGTGCTAGCGCTTGAACGTCCGGACAGACACGCATGTATGAACGTCCGCGGCTGCACTTCGTTTCCCACACGCCAGCATGGCCCTGCCGTGCCTACATTTCGTGCGCCCCATGTGGGGCCTGCGTCGCCCTGACGTCGCCTGTGCCGCTAGACCGCGCGCAGGGACCGCTCGCGCCCCCTCCGGTGTCTGCGCCCGCTCGGCAGCACCCCAGCAGCTACAGCTGGTGGCTGCGGAAGGTGGGTCCCATTGCAAAATGTGTAACACCTGATCTACTTTTGAAATATCCAGATACAACGTTCGATACATACTCTGAAGATAGATGAAACACTTGAAATATGCGTTTGAAATACTTACAAAAACATATGAAAAACTCTTGAAAACCATTGCAAACATACACAACATCCAGATAAAACATTTGCAACATACGTGTCAAAACGTATGCGACATCCAGATAACCACACTTGCAACGTGCGTCTAAAAAACAGATGAAACATTGAAAATAGAATCTTGCAACATACATGTACAACATTGCAACATATGGAACATCTCGATTTACTTTTACAACATTTGTATGAAACACTTGCAACATACCTATAAAACACTTGAAACATAAGCTTGCAATATGTGTTTTTCACCCTTCTTCCGGATGACGCAGAGCAGAGCGGGGAACGGTCAGTTCCGGCCAGCCGACGGCCTAGGATGGTGGCGCGACCTGACAGCGGCCAGCTGTGCCTGCGCGGCTGCGCCTAGCCTAGGGGCCAGCGACAACCCTTCTCTTGCGTGGTGGTCAGGTGAGCGCAGTGGAGAGGAAGGAAGGCGGCCGCTGGTGCTCAAATGCGTGGAGATGGAGGATGGAGGAGGGCGCAGGGGAGGCATAGAGTGCGGCACCGGGGAGCGGCTTGGAGAGGAGAGGGAACGGGACACAGAGGAAGACCGCCGGGAGCGCTGACTCAGCGGTCGGTGCGGGCATCACGGCTGTGGCGACGAGAAGAAACTGCACAACGAGGCGAGGAGGAAGAGAAATGCGTTCATTATTTGTTTTTAGATGAACCGTCAGGAGGAGTAGGCCGGGCTGGTCCTGCATGCCTAGGTGAGCGTGTTCGGACGGACGTATGCCCTCACTGTATCATTATCAAAAAAATCCTTCAGAAGTCATATTTATAGAATTGTTTTTGCAAAAAGTATTTATGAGATTTGGTTGCGGTGGCTTCGCAACGGTCGGCAAGGATGTCTAATGACTTTCTTTTTCCAACGCAGATAGGTGGTAGAACATGTGTGCCTTTTAAAGTAGTCAGGTTTGTGTGTTTTTTTGTTGAAGTAGAGGTCAGAAGTTCTATGTTAAGACTTTATATCAACTTGATTTATTGGTGTTGGAATTTTAATAAAAAACTGCTTTGTTAGGAAAAAAATTAACGTAAACTTAGTAACTTACTGACTGATTCTTCGGGTCTCAAGGTGTGTGACTGCGAGTGGCACGGTTCTTTTCAGGGGTCCTTTTGTAATGTTGCTCGGAGTTTGATGATTGATCCGTTATCCTGTGACTTGTGATGGGGATGGATATACATATACTAACAAAGATTCAGTGGGGGTGGTTTTATCTGAAGAAAGGTAGCAGACACAAGGACGTGTAGTGCGCGATGCACATGTCCGTAGTTTATTTCTCTCCTCTGTCAGGGTCTGTAGCTTGCATTGTCGGTAGTTTATTTCTCTCCTCTGTCAGGGGCTTCTGTAAAGATGAAACTCAGCATGTTTCTAGACTCTTTGAAGTAGAGAGATCAGTAGATCTAGATCACTTTCATGGTTTATTTTTATCCTTACTGGACAAACATGTTAGGCTTAACCTTAACGGGGCTGTCATTGTGTCAAGATTTAACTGCAACCAAATCTTTCCATAAAGGTGATGTACAGGCTAAATGATTGCATGTTACACACTATTTCCAGTATATGATCAGGGAATTCTAATTGGCCACTGAAAGTTGCAAGTTTATCGTTAGGATTGAAGCATTTCAGTAAAGCTGTGAATTCTCGACATGCCAGAATGCATTTGTATTGTCCCTCATCAGTCACAGAATAAGCTCAGTTCCGTTCCCGGGGTCACTAACATGCCTACATAGTATTTCTAGTAAATCTGAGCAATTAAAAAGGGGGAAAAATCTCAACAACAGATGTCTGAAAACAAAGGGAATATCTACATGAGCTCAATTACAGGTATCCGCAAACTCAGTACACGAACATTCATATGTATACCACATTCAGGCATTCTTGCTCTTCCTGTCTAGGAAGTTCTCCACTGAAGCTCAATTTGGATCTGACCATTTTTTGAGTCTATGAGATGGTACTTCTCATTAATTCTCTTGTTACTGATCACGTCTGCAAGGCTGACATCAATGTAGCCCAAAGTTTCCTGGATCAACAAAATACAGGCATCAGGATAAGAGATATTTGATATTTATGCCTTCAAATGATCCAACGTTAGAATTCTCTCTACATACTACAGGGCAGCAGTTCCAAAAAAAAAAAAAAGCCAAATTACTAATTCTTATAGCTAACGGTCACCAGGTGCAGTAGATTAGCAATTAAATAGACGATAAGAATTCCATTCTACCTTGCCATATATCAGCCCTTTCTTCGGGGCTTTACTTAGGACTTCAACATGTAGTTTATCATTTACAGGAGGCTCCTCACACACAAACTGGAATTCATCCTCCCATCGTGGATCCCTATTCTTCTTGATGACCTAGCACAGGGGGTGAAGGGTAAATAAAGAGATAACTCAATAACAGTCATTCCATGAAACTATAAAGCATAACTGGTTTACATAATACCTTTGTTTTCTTCTCTTCGCCTTTGAAAATTATTTTTGCATAGGGGTTAGTATGGTGCTTCCCCTCAAGATCTTTGGCTTCGTGAACAATAACATAAAGCAATCCACCACCAGCTGGAGTACCATCTGGAGCTTTTTCTATCACATTGGTACCCTCTGGATCTTCTATCTCCCCATCTTCTTCCTTGAAAGGCTTGTATGTGAGCTCTAGAGTAAGCTGGCCACGAGACTTCTCATTTTGTACATCATTTGGATCCATGGTCTTAAGCAAGTTGAGGGTAGTAACTTTAGTCTCCTCAGGTGGGAGGTCTTTCAGTAGGACCATGTTCATTCCCATCTTTTCATGTTTCCCAACCTATAAGTAAGAGCAAAAATAACTGCATGTTCTTTGCTAATATGTTAGAAGAAAACTACAGAAGCTTTAAATAGGACGAAGCAAGTCATGCCTGTTCCCAGTCAAAGACATTAACTTCAAAAGCCTGGTTTTCTGGATCAGTCACAACAAACTTAAAGTCTTCATTCCACTCTGGGTTGAGATTGCTGCGCTTTACAGTAGTCTTCTTGGATGGAAGCTTATCATCTGACATTTTAAGTTTCACATATGGGTCTGATTTACCCAGCAGATCCTTCTTTCGCAAATTTTGGGCTCTTACGACCTTCACAAGTAGAATTCCGACAGGCCTTTTTGATGCTCTGGGAATTTGAAAACCATTAGCAATACTCCTCTGTCATCAGATCTAGGTTTTGATATACACAAACCAAAACAGAAAAAGTGCTAAAAATTACTTCGAGGGGTCCATTATAGGTACTTCTAGCGTCTTCGGCCACAAATACATGATTGCCACTTGCTTCTTGATGGTCTCCTGCAAATAAGGAAAGCATTACAAAAGGAGCTAACTGGACTGAAAGGAGTGAATGAGTGAATTAGATACCACACAGCACTTCCACAGTAAAGAGCAGGCTTGACACTACAGATGGATAACACTGAAGTCTAGATCCAGGTGACCAACCATCAAATCATAGCAATGCTGCTTTTGGCACACAGATGCACATGCATTTAAATACATGCAGGCAAATAACAAGAACATGCCAAATAATTATATTAATACTTTAATGTGAATGTTAAAATGTTTGTAATAACCCATCTATAATTTCTTTTCAGAAAGAAAACATTCATGGAAGTGCAACTTAAGCCTTTACTATGTTCAGAAAATTTAATGAAAATATTTAGTTCACAACGAAGTGTGACAAATGGACGAACTTTCACATGAGAATGTTTGGAACCGTAGTCAGGAATACCTGAACAAATCTGTAAAGACCAGGAATAGCCATTACATCAGCTCCAAGAATTTTTAGCCCAAAGTCAACATGTGGCTGCAAAATTAATCACATTAGCATAGAAGTGGTGCACCAAGATAATTCAAACACCTGCAATCAGTCGCCATACCTTCTCCATGAGCGAGACAAGGATTTTTGCAAAGCAAGGAAATGTAGGCACTAATGGCTTCAGAGTAATACGAGGTAATGCAAAGACTTGTAGATCAACGATCTGAAATATCTCAAAAAAAAGAATATTCCACTTGGCTCGATTCAGCATACATTAACTGAAGATCAATTTACCAATCCAGCTTATGAAAGAACAATTCATACCTGGACAGTAGCTTTCAAACCATAAGCTTTTATAACAACAGTGACATTTGGATTTGCAGCCCATTTAAGACATGGTTCCATTATTAGCTCTTGCTCCTCTGTGACATAGACTTTCATCCCTGGAAGGAAAATACATGGGTTGGTTTAATATACATCTTTGCAACGCCAGTTGTAAAAATTAGAATCACATATAGGCAAATCTAACATAAGCTTGTGTACGAACAGGGTCGGTTCTCTCACATATAATGTACGTGGGACATATAGGACACACAAGTCATGCACAATATCACCAAGGACTAATGTCTCTCACATTAGCATGACTAACCAAGCAGAAGACATACTGATTATGACAAATCACCAAGGAATGAAATGTTCAATTGTAAACTCGATATATAGCAGCTCATCTGGAACACAGTTGTAACAGTGTCTCCACGTGACCACATCATATCATCAGTAAAGAAAATTGAGCCACTACTATTTTACGAATAGGGTTAAATTGACTACTGAAAATAAAGAATCAACATATAAGACACACAAGTCATGCACAATATTTTGTATTTAACAAACATTCTAATTCACAGTAAACTACGTGAAATACATATGCATACATATACATATACATGCAAGGGAAACATAGGATGCAACACTGCTGACCTTGAAAGGTGGGTGGTAGACTACCCAAAGTAAGTGTTTCAAACTCAACAGAGTCTATCTTATACTTTGCAGTATTCTCAGCAATAATTGGCTTTGCGATATCCTGTGCAGTTCTGCAGATAGCCTACAAGATAAAAAAAAAACAAAGCATAGCAAATTCAATGTCAACAAGAGCTAATGATCTCGTTCTGTCTCATAACAAATGAAAAGGCAGGTACCTTGTCAAGATAAGGCCACATCAATTCCAAAAACCTGTTCAGCCAATCAATCTGGAGACAAGGAAGAAAATGAGAATCTTAGAGTACAACTAGGAATCTAGGATCAATATAGTTTCTTGCTAGTTTATTGAAGGAGCATACTCTATCATAGTCGGGATTCTTGACCCACAATGGAATTTCAGGAAGGATGCCCTCCAAAGACTTTGAATCATATTCCACAAGCGGGCGAACTTTGACATCCTGACAAAGTAGGGAGAAAGAAAATCATCCCCATGACCCCATATATTATTGAGTTTGACTTCAGACATAGAAGATACGTTACAAGCAGAAGCAAGCAAAAAAGAAATAGATGGTGTATGACAAAATTCAGCAGATTAAATGACTTGATGATATCCTCGCAAGTACTCAAAACAGACCATGCCACATAATAATGCATAAGCTCTAAACTGACCACTGAGAAAAGAAGTCAAGGACAAACACTGCATCATATGATTTCTCTAGGGTCTAGGCCTCCATTTTCCTTCATGAAATGGCCCTTTCCTGGGTGCATGCAACATGTGCCATCACTAGGCAACACATTAGGCCTAATTTGGAAGCAAGGGGGAGACAAACCCAGGGATGGAATGTCCCGCCATATAGAACTAAATGACATCCCCATGGATCGCTCATCCTAGGAAAAGTACGGAATCCCAAGAGAGGATTTGAGGTTCCAAAGTAGCCCTTAGTTTAGGAGGCCCCCCCCCCCCCCCCCCCCCCCCCAAAAAAAAAAAAAGGGTGCTCTATAAGTAGGGATGGATATTTCTCGATATCTATCTGTCCCGAAAGGGTAAAAACCCTATATGGATAGTCCCTATCTGAATCCGATCATTTAATATCCTTACCGTACCAGAATCTGAATACTTAAAATTCGATTTCTGATATGTTTATGGGACAGATATCAATTTCCAATGTATCTGTATCCAGTTCTGAGATCCGAGAAAAAAAATGGGATAAAATACGGGATATGGGATAGAATTCAGGATCCGATCCGGTTTCATCCCTATCTACAAGTATAAAAGACATGAAAGCCACGTTGCAGGTGCATTTATAGAGAGTTTGATAACATTCATACATAATACTCATTCCTTACGTCAACAACGCTGATCAGAAGGAACCGGATAATGATGGCATGCACAGGAAAAAGTAAATTCATTCAACAATGACTGAGTCATCTTTGTTTCATCTTAACTGCAAGATCTCATATTGTCACCAGATCGTTCGGAAACATATTAGAAAAACTGTTATCAACAATCCCATTATTCATTATACAGCAGCCAAGAGAAATTTGAAATTATATACGGTAAGAATGAAAGAAGAACAAAAGGAAGGTCCCCACCTTGACATCAGCTGGCTGGACATAGATGAAGAGGAAGTACCCAATAACAATGCCAGCAGAGAACCCAAAGCCAAATCCAGTGAAACCAAGAACAGTGCTGATTACACCCATCTTGGATTCCTGCCAGAACCTTCAGACCAAATGCCAGCTTTAAACCAAAAGCTGCAAAACAAACATAAAGAGGATATAATCAATCGAAATTTGCACTCATGAAAAAGAAAATAAAACAAAAACATTTCACTTTGCTAAATTGCGAGGGTACAACTTGAGTGATCTGAGCTCCTAGCACTGCAAAGATCCTATTCAATTTGATACACAAGACAGTATAAAACAACACCTAGATCATAAATCATTGGTCAAACATATTTATATGGATTCTCCCAAGCAGGAAAATCAATTTCCCACATTAGAAACTAAAGGACCCATGAATAAAGCTTCTCACCAGCTTCGAAAGCAATGCTTTAGAACACATCAAAAGAACAGCATCAACAACAACAACAACAACATAGCCTTTTGTCCCACGCAAGTTGGGGTAGGCTAAAAGAACAGCATCAAAACTGTTTAAAAATGCAGTGAAAGTGACAAGCAGGTAACCGATAATTAAACAATAGCAATAAAGCACAGTGCTAATTGGTTTTTTTTACTGTCAGTGCTGATTGGTTTGATAAAACGAATAAAAGGACCTTGTGGCAAGGAGAGTACTTGTAAGTTGGCACCATGTTACTGCATGCTATTGAATATTAGTTGAGAAGACGAAGGTGGATGCAAATAGTGGAGGAGAGCAACATCAAGGGTGGATGCTGACATCTTTAAAGGTTGCTCTTGCTTGAAGGTCAGGTTGGAGCTTTAATCTTTGCTTTTGAGGCAGGTTTCAGATTGGATCAAATCAAGAGTGGTGGTCTGGTGGACTACAGATATGAAAAAGTGTGTAATAATTCAACAGAAAAGTCAATAACCGAAAGGGATATCTTTATCTTTAGTATTAACCAAAATGCAAAGTACGTTTCAGGAAAAAAAATGTTGGGTCCAACTGAAGGACCAGAAACATGAATCGGAATACAACATTTTCAGCCAGGGGGATTCAAGAATTACAGGTTTCATGCATTCCTTGAACAGAAACTCGCAATGTTAAAGAAAAAAAATGTTTTCCATTTGAAGGAAAAAATTGTTTGAATGGACAACAAAACACTGGTAGTTCATAGATTTGATCATGCTTATTCCTGGCTACATATCATTTAACCACTGCGTTACGAATCAAGTTATAGGCTTATATCGCCAGTGCTAAAGTTCTTTAAAAAAAACACCAAGAATTGAATCGCTTTAACTGACCAATTCTGAAAGATCTAAAAAAAAAGGGGCAATGCCGCCTCCAACGAGTAAGAGGCATTATCGGCCATTCCTCCAACGCCTTGTTCTCGCGAGCCGACACGGGTCGAAATCACTAGCGCGCGCGAGAGAGAGAAGACCAAGTGGAACCCCCGCAAGCAGGTTCGAGAGCAATAACCGCACGAATCCGAGACCGCTAACCCTACGATCCAATCGAGGTTGAGACCCAGGCGGCGGAGAAACCCGAGTGGGGAACCGAAATGAACGGGGAGTGAGAGACGAACCAGCGAGGCGAGGCTTGCTAATCCTGCGATCAGGAAGGCGAGGCCATGGAGCGGAATGCTCGGGGTCGGCAGCGGAAAAGCTTTGTTCAGATTTCAGAATTTGGTTTGGCCGGCGGGGCGGAGGAGGAGCGGGGATTGTCGAGGCGGATCAGAGGAGAGGAGAGGAATCGAATCCAACGGGTTTGGGCCTCCCTCGGGTTCCGGCTCGGCTCGGCTCGGCGTTCCATGGTGGGTTTTCGGGAGCAAGTGGCCAAGTGCTCTCATTAATTCACGTCACACTAGCGCACGTTGGTGAGAGAGGAGAGAGGATCTCTTTCCCCTTGGGCCTTGGACCGTGATGCGGTAGAAGTCGACGTGCGGGCAAGGGGTGCCCACTCCTTGGACCGTTGGACGTGGCATGTCAGCGTCCATGTGTGCCCTCTGCGTCACGAGTCACGAAATGGACACATCGACGGCGAGAGAATGGTTTGTATAAATTCGAAATGCCAAGGCAACTGAAAACTTCTTACAAATTTAATTCGGAAAATCCCAATACTGCACATTTCAATCTTCGGTGTACGTGGTTGGGAACATGTTCAAATTGTAATGGAATTTCCTAAAATTTAATATGGCAAATTGGGTGTAGTTCAACTGGTTATATTGCTTATCGTGAACATACATATTTAGATTTAAGCTATCAATTTACCTAAGTGTTGAAGATACACACTGACTAGGACTCACTGTGGGCGGTCGTGAGGGAGCTTTGCAGCTCTCAAAGTAGATATAGGAGATGGAGCTAGGAGAAACAAGTATTTTTAGCTCCATCTGACATTCGTCCCTTTTGAGATTGGATTTTAAGGAACTCTGCTTTGAGAGCTATTTTATATTAACTTATTTGGAAATAAAAAAACAACACTTCAAGCTGTTGGAGAAGCTGTATCAAATAGGATTTTATAAAGGACTCGATTTCTCTATCTCCTGTTAACTTACTCGCCACTTCAACAACTTGTTTAACTGGCAACCTAATAAATGTTACGGAAACCGTTTCTTCCTTCCTACTTCCTCCAATTATGTTTATTGACGTTAAGATTCAAACTTTATAATTTTCAACTAATAATTTGGATTTTTACTATTAAAATACAAATTTACTATTAGATTTATAGTCAAATATAAAATTGTAAGTAAAATAAATGAATGATTAAAGCATAATTTAAAAGACCACGCCTTATCATAAGACGCTTATAAACTTGATCAAACTACGCTAAATCAAGTAGGGTAGTTGGATTGGAACTTGTGACTGGACTAAGGGTAATTTCAGGCACTGTTTGGATTCATGGGGCTAAAGTTTAGCCTATCTCTTGTAGTCACCTTTTAAGCTTCATGGATCCAAACAGGAGAGCAAAAAGTGGGAGCTAAACTTTAACTCATCCTTTTTCCATTAGCCCCTCCAAGGTGGGCTAAAGAGAGTTAAAAGTGACCTCTTCATGGCAAAAGATGCATATTACCTCCAGTCACCCTCTTTTAGTCCTGTGCATGAGTATTAATTAGGGATAAATAGATCATGATAGGGTACATGACTAATCTTTAGCCATTGGATCCAAACAGCCAATGGGCTACTCATGGATCCAAACAGGCCTCAGTCTACAAACCAGGATGGTTTCTACAGCAATTAATTAGGTGTCAACTAAATAAAATGGCGATGTAGCATTTGAATTAAGGAAAAGAAAGAAGATAATAGTTTCTTATATACTACGTGAAAATTAAGATAAAAAGGGATGCGATATTTAATTAGATAATAGAAAAGAGAAAAATATGCGATTGAATAAAAATCTAAAAGATATTTTAAATAAACCATCTAATGAGAATATGATTTATTTGTATATATGACCTGGCAAGTGTGGAGTATGGACTGCCCTAATAATCTTACTATAAAAGAGCGAGTTTTTTTAGGAGCGCTCTCCCTCTATAGTAACCGTTGGATCGAGACGTCGTGTTGTTTGAGCCATTCGTCGTCTGAGATCTTACATGTGTAAGATGTAAGACTCCTAGGGCGATACGTAAAGAAAAGATTTGGATTGACTCACGAGTCCTCGTCCGTCACGAATGCCATAGGTGGTCCTTAATGCACGGCACGCAAGGCCTCAACCAAGATTCCTCCTGACTTCCCCATAATGTCGATTCCTTGCCAGCCACGGGACAACACGTCGGCCGCTGAGCAAGTCGTGTCCACGCTGGACACTGTACCAAACTTCGCACCACGCATGCCCCGATCGACGCCTCTCTCTGTTTCCATCGTAATCCCTCAATCACGCAGTACAGAACTCCTCCTCCACCCCTCCCCCTCCCCTCGCCCACGGACGGAGGTTACCTTCTGGAGGGCGTGTTTCTTGGGCGCCTGGCAGAGGATTTCTGCCTCCAGGTCATCGCCGTATGCGTGTGCGACCTGTTTCCTCGGAATTGCGGCGGCGGCGCTCGAAGCCGTACGTCGAGGACACCCTCGGCCACGACTCTCCTCTCTTCATCTCCTCACGCGTTTGAAGCCGTACGTCGAGGATGCCCTCGGCCACGACTCTCCTCTTCGATTCGTAGATAGAAGACGGAACGCCAGAAAAGACGCAAGCCGACTAGAAACCGACGAAGTCGAATAGGTAGGGCTGGCCGAGCAACTGCTACGATGTGCAATAGAGGCAACGCACGGGCGATCGGGCCGGCAGTTGGTGCCGTCACGTGTGCGATGAGGCCAACAGTGGCACTGTGGCTGCCTACTGGCTGCTAGCTGCGTCGTCGCTCTCGGCAGCCATCTGCATGTAGCATGCACGTTGAAGACTAAAGTTGCACTCGTGGTCTCTTGAAGGTAATCAGATATGTGGACATGTAGGAGTCAATTCATTTTGCTATTTTGCACTTGCACTAAACCTGATTAGTATTTAATATTTTGTAATAACCTTACCTAATACTGCAATACTGGCTGACCGACCAGCCTATTATTCTTGGCTTCTTGCCTCTTGGACTTGAATTCGTATCAAGGTTAGATAACAAGCAAATTTTCTCTCTTTATTGGTTACTATAAACTTCATCTTTAATTCTTTATCACTCAGCATATATGTTGTGTTTGGTTTTATTGTGTTTGCGATTCATGAACTATTTGCTTCTAATGTCTTCTAGAGTTAGAAAATATGATTCTTGTTATGAAAGGTACAAGAAGAAACAATAACATGAACGGTTTACTCAGACTCAGAAAACAATGCTTCAAAAAAATAAAATATAAGGTACAAGAAGAAACAATAACCTGAACGGTCAATGCTTCAAAAAATAAAATATAAAGATATAATTGAAGATTTTATTTCAAAGAGTATAAGAAGAATAATGCTTTTTACTGGAAGTTAAGAAGATATGGGTAAGATTCACCTATTACTCCTTTAGCACGAATACCTACTATAAACCTTAACTCCTTTTTAAAAATGTTTATGTCTGTTACAATGTGAAATCCAAATGCACATTAATTATTTGTATTTTCCTAAAATATCTAGCCTCATTTTGTAGTTTGCACTACGGTCTAAAATTCTTGGATATCGGTTCTTCGCATCGGCGCACCCTAGGCTCCAGCTGATGATGTTTTGCTGGATCAACACGATGAAGACGCCCGAAATGATCATGCCGAAGTCCGGAGGCGGTGGTGCGGAAGATGCAGCAGCATGGAAGGAAGGCACAGGACGAGTTAGACCAGTGGGATGACCTAAACACTCGCCTCCTTCCCTACTTCTCCGATGTTGGTGCGGTCATCTCTCGCCTTCAGGTACTTTATTGGATCATCCTCTCGTGTAGTCCCATGTCCCAACTTGTCACAGCCAGTTTGGCAGCCCAAGGTTTCACAATCATGATGCACTTTGAGACTGTTCTTTCATAATTGTTGTGCAGCACTTTTCTGAGATTGCAACAACAAATTTTGAGGCTTCCTAGAATCCTTGGTTATTCTATTAGCTAATGGTCTGCAGTTTTGCTATTCACAAAAGGCGAATTATAAAGTTTTTCAGTCTAGCTATTGTCACAACTCCAAAAAGAAAATCAATTTGTTTATGTAACAACTAGGCCTACCATAATAGCTGCATACAGGAGTGATTGGTGGTCATTGCTATACAAATTAATTTGTTAGGTTATGTGTATGGATCATTAACTTTTGTATACAATATAGGAATAATCTTTCTCAATTTGATTGTTATCCATCTATTAAGGAGGAAAAAAAACTAAAAATATGTACGCGTCATAAGTGCATGTCAACCATATATAATGTTTGGCATGTAGTGTCACACGTGGATGGCTACTAGTATAATAAAACATGGGCGGACTGTGCGTTGGGCCGCTGCCGCGCGAATCTTGAAGAACCCTGCTAGGCACGATGGTGTAGGCGGGCCCAAAACCAAGAGGCACTCACTCGAACTCGACGCGGGTACGGAGTAGAGAGGTCAGAGACTCAGACGAAGGGAAAGTGAAGAGGAAGGGACGCGGTTTTGCCGGCGCCGGTGGTAGAGGAGGAAGCAATCCTGCGCGGCGGCCCTGAGGTACTCAGGTGCGATCCACTCCTCCTCCTCCCCTCATCTCCCACTCGCTGCGATTAGAGAGGTCATGATGATTTCTTCCCCAAGCCTGCCGCGGCAACCGGAGAAAGTTTAGATGGCTTCTGCTGCTGCCGCGGCTGCTGTGATCTAAGGGCTAGGGTGTAGGGTCAAAGGGAGGGGATTGTGCCAGGGGCAAAACTCCTGGATTCGATCGTAATTATTATTATTACTGGAGCATTCCCTATGTAGTACTCTGAGTTAACCAATCCAAGTGCTCTGGCCTTACGACTTATTGGTCGAATCACCGTACCTAGGGTTTCGTTTTCCTAAACTTAGGGCCATAATTCAGCATCACAGTATAGTGAAAAACAACTCTAGCTGTATAACAAAGGAGCAATCCTGGTTCTAACATCCTCCTGCCTGCATAATAAAATAGCCTTCTCTATGTGCTTGCTGATATAGGTATACTGCCTTCTCTATGTGATTGATTACTACTGATTGTAGTCACAGTTCATTAATAACAATCGTCTCTTTGTTGTCCCATGTTAAGTTCCTAACATCACACTTTACTTGCCTTCAGAATTAGAGTAATCTGGACTGATAAAGCACTCTGACAAGATGAGCGACAATCTGATGGATAAAGTCAATGCCCTTGGTGAGCGGCTCAAGATAAGCGGTGCAGAAGTTAGCCGGAAGATGTCAGTTGGCGTCAGCAACATGAGTTTCAAGATGAAGGAGTTCTTCCAGGGCCAGAACATGGCAGACAAGATTGTTGACGAGGCCACGTTGGAGACCATGGACGCCCCCGATTGGGCTACCAACCTTGAGATATGCGACATGGTGAACACTGACAGGGTCAACAGCGTTGAAGTCATCCGGGCCGTCAAGAGAAGAATTATGTTGAAGAATCCACGGGTGCAGTATCTGTCTCTCGTCCTACTTGAGACCATTGTTAAGAACTGCGACAAGGCTTTCTCTGAGATTGCTGCTGAGCGGGTGCTTGATGAGATGGTCAAGCTGATTGATGATCCACAGACTATAGTTAACAACAGAAACAAGGCTCTTGTGCTTATTGAAGCATGGGGAGAATCTGGAGATGACCTCCGCTACCTTCCAGTGTATGAAGAAACGTACAAGGTAAATACAAATTATTGCTCTGCTGTTTAATCAGCTTAATGCAATTTAACCTGAAACAGTGGCTTGCAACTGATCTGGAAAGCAGCAGATCAAATTGTTCTGGTTATGAGTGACGTCAGAATGTCAGATAGGTTATTGACATGGAATTGCTTATTCCTGTGATGTACATGAACAATTGACATGAAAATTTTCTTATTACTATTACCTTATTGATTAATGGTTTACTATGCATTCATAACAGTGTTGTGCCTCGCATAATCAGTACCCTATTGTCAAGCTTGTGGATTTCTCTTACTTGAACTCATGCGGTTATTACCTTTTTGTATTCTTTGCAGAGCTTAAGATCTAGGGGAATTCGCTTTCC
This sequence comes from Saccharum hybrid cultivar R570, assembly GCA_038087645.1. Taxonomy (NCBI): domain Eukaryota; kingdom Viridiplantae; phylum Streptophyta; class Magnoliopsida; order Poales; family Poaceae; genus Saccharum; species Saccharum hybrid cultivar. The sequence continues at coordinate 29,011,103 of JAQSUU010000066.1, read as the reverse complement.
TGGGCGTGATGATGAGAGCCTAGCACCAATATTTACTCCTCCCCGTTCAGTACCTGTAGCTGAACCATATTCTGAGGTAGCACAAGAAGGATATCAGGAAATTCCAGATGAGAGTTTTGCTCCAGCTCGCACTGCCCCTGCTGTGCAAGTAAATGAGGCTTTTGAGGTGGCTCGTAATAGTGTCGAGCTTCTTTCCACTGTGTTATCTTCCTCTCCGCAAAAAGAGGTTTTACAGGTTAGTTTGTTATTAGTCCCCGTTGATTATGACTTAGATGACTTGGTTAATGTCTGTAGTGCATGTTTTGTCCAAAGCACGGTGTTGATTTTTCCTTGACAAATTTATGTAGCATGAAGATTTTTTCTTTATTTTCTGATTACTGCAGGTGCATAGCAATATCTGAAATTAATTGACTAGGGACTTGCCCATCATTTGCTATTTGTTTATATCTTATAGATATTTGATTCAATGCTAGATTACTACTGTTCTGTCGTCACATACATGTTGACCGTACCACATATGTTATGCAGGATGAATTGGCAACCACTCTCGTTCAACAATGCCAACAATGTCAGTACACGATCCAGAGGATCATCGAGACGGCTGGTGATAATGAGGCTCAGCTTTTTGAGGCATTGAGCATTCACGAGGAACTGCAGAAGGTCCTGTCCAAGTATGAAAAGCTCAAGGAACCTGTTTGTGTTGAGCTAGAGCCCGAGCCAGCGATGATTCCAGTTACCGTGGAGCCCGAGGAATCCCCCCGCACTGTGAGCAAAGAAGACGCCCATGTAAGGAAACCAGGAGGTTCTGGCGATCAGTCCGGTCGGGATGACCTGCTCCAGGATCTAGATGACATGATATTTGGTAAGAAAGGTGCTACCTCGTCTCATCAGGACACAACTCCCAGAAAGGACAAGGATGATTTCATCAGCTTCTAACTGCTAGATATGTAATAAACCTGTAACCAGTTGTGAGGTTCTGCCTTTCCATCTGTTAGTTCTTGCAGATGTGTGGCGTGTGCGCCTTTCTCAGTTTTTCTTTTTTGGGGGCTGGCTACTGGGACTTGAGTTGCTTGCTGTACATAAATGGATGTAGCGGTTCGTGTAATGTAACTGATTGGCAGATATGGCATATGAGTTACCATACTGGATTGATAAGCTGTGCATTAGACATGTATCTTAGATATGCTTGCTTGGTAGATGATCTGTGTGCTGAAGCTGCTCCCATGGCATTGCTGCCGTACATTTGCGGCTGCATTAAGAACATGTGAACTTTTTCTTTGATCAAACATTGTCGACTGCATGGATGCTGAGTATTTTGGTCCTGACAGAAGCATGCGCTGCTCATGAGAAGAACAAATTGAAAAATGTGCGTGCAAGCTACCTGCAGTGTGCGTGCATGACTGCATATACGTATGCGATTAGAAGATGTGGAAGGGAGGGTGCACTCGCACACGAGAGCAGAATCTCCGTCCTTTGTGACAGATGCTTGGACTGCATTGCGATTGCGACAATTCATTCTCAATGAGTAGCACCTTGTCCCCTCCATTTTTCAAATATATATATGATAAATGATTAGCTGTTTGTAAACAACATCATCATATATTTGAAAACGGAGGGAATGTGCATTTTTGCTACGTATCCTGTGGCTCTGATGGTTGCCCGTGCTGTTCATATTTCGCATGCAGTGGCCAGCTAGTTGAGTTAGCTATAGCCTATAGGCACATCGAATTCATCAGCCGGATCGCATAATAAACCAATGATGGCAACCGTGAGTTGGGACTTGGGAGCAGAATCAAAAGGGAATACTGATCGTGTGTGCGACTCAGACGAGACATGTGGAGTGATGCCATGCATGATGGATACATGATGATTTTTTTTTTTTGAAACAGATGATGATGATGCTTTGTTTTTGTGTTGTGTGGGAGACTGAAAAATTCCATTGGGTGTTGTGTTGACCTCTGCAACCACAAGGGATGGAAGGTTGGTTGAAAGTTCGCGCGTACGTGTTGGATTGGATGCCCATCACGCCGTCCCGGTCCTTCCAACTGAATGACGCGTTCAACGAAAGCAAAAAAGGATGAATTGGAAAAGTAACAATTTGTATGAAGATGTATATGCGTACAAGACGTGATCGTGTTGCATCGTGGTGTGCTGTGCTGGCATGCAGGAGACGCTCAGGGGGCCATGGGCGCCATGGCTGCTGGTGACTTGTGAGGAGAGGCGAGACTTCAGACTTGAGAGGAGTTGCAAGCACGATGTAGCTGCTGTCTTGGTCGATCTGACCTCACTGCTGATGAGTACTGTGTCTCCGCGTTTTAGCTGCTGCTGCTTCTCTAGCTTGCCATGGGAAACAGCCGAGCGAGCCGGCCTTATTAGCGTTTGACTTTGGGCTAAGGGTGGGCAAAATACCCGATACCCAATTCCCGAACCCGAATTACCTGAACCCAGACCCAAAGTACCCGAACCCGAAATACCCGATCACAATTTCGGATAGTGATTGTAAAAAACCCGAAATTAGTTTGGGTAATTCGGGTAATGTTTTCCGGTACCTGAACTACCCAAATTACCCAAAATATCTCAAATATTTGCTCTTCTATTCCTAATGTGAAGACATGAAGTATTTCAATGCCATATAAATATATTATTTGGTATGAATTAATGTAGATTTATGCTAACTTGATAATTGATTTGTTGGTAATGATACGAAGACATGATGTGATTTATAGAACTATTGTTTATTGCTTTAAAATGGTACTTGAATTCTTTCAAAATGGTTGGTTTTGTCAATTTCGGGTATATCGGGTAAAACCCAAACCCGAATTATCGGGTACCCGAAATTTTGGGTAATGCTTTTTTGGGGCAAAAATCGGGTAACAATTTTTAATACCCGAATTTCCAACTACCCGAATTACCCGACCCGAATTTTTCGAGTAACCCGAATGCCCAGCCTTACTTTGGGCCATTGATTTCATCATGCATGGCACAACACAACTATTCAGTCAGGTATAAAACCAGGGGCTAAAAAACAACATTTTTTTTTAAAAAAAATCCAGAAGCCTTCAAACAAGTCCAGGTGTCAGATGAAACATGCCTCGAGAGCACCGATGGAGTTTGATACAGCACGCGGTCCAACTGATGGAGTTTGAAAATGGTTAAACAAAAAACCGCTGAAATACTCCTAGAAGAATATAGTAGTAGTAGTGCATAATAAAGATTAAAGTAGTAGTTGCTGCCATCCCAAATTCCCAATCCTATGAATCCCACGAATGGAGGATTTTGAAGTCCGAACTCGAGCTGAACAGCACATTCAGACTGGAGCTGAATCGGTTAGGTAGGACCCCACATGGCAGGCAGCAGAGCACCGACGTGGGTCGTTGCTTTGGCGCGCGTTGTTCGTGCGCCCCCACCCTCTTCCTCTTCTCCCCCGTCCCGGGCGGCGGCCCTCCCCATGGCAGACCAATCAACCCCTTCGATTCCGGCTCCAAGCATTCAAATAACCATGCCAGGGCAGCTGGCGTTTCCATGGGCGCCATCCCAATCCCAGGTCCATTTTGCTTCCTTCTGTTTTCATCCTCTTGGACTTGGCGCCTCTCGTCGTCTGGAGTGAAGAAGGCGTCTTCCCTCGCCCAAGTCAGATGATGAACAAAAGGTGATCGATCGATCATATCACTCACCATTTCATTCTCTTGCTTTTTCTTTGTTTATTTATTTATGTATATGCAAACAGATTGAGAAATACAAGCCACTAATATCGACTATCCTAGTTGCCATTTCGACCTGATCTGCTGCTGCATTCATGCTTTCCACCTCACAGCAATCAGCATGCATAACAACTTGGCATCATATCCGTATTCTTCGCCACTTTATTTTTCCTTGTAAATTCCATCATTTGATTTATCGCATGCCTACTTCGCCTTGCTACGGCTATTGCTCACGCCAAAAGTTTCCATCGGCAAATCCGGACTCTGCAGATCGCCATAACAGCAGCCAGAGCACAACCATTTTGAACTTTGAAAACAAGACCAGAAGGACCAGGGCAATTTAAACGAGTAGCGACGCCGCCATGGCGTCTAAGGGGATCCTCAAGAACAGCGGCTCCAGCCGCATGCCGCCGCAGGGCGCCGGCAAGCCGCCCACCGCGCCCACGTCGGTGCCCACGGTCGTCTTCGGCCGCCGGACCGACTCTGGGCGCTTCATCAGCTACTCGCGCGACGACCTCGACTCGGAGATCAGCAGCGTCGACTTCCAGGACTACCACGTCCACATCCCCATGACGCCCGACAACCAGCCCATGGACGACGACGGCGGTGGTGGCACGGCCAGGGCCGAGGAGCGCTACGTCTCCGGCTCGCTCTTCACCGGCGGCTTCAACAGCGTCACCCGTGCGCACGTCATGGACAACAAGCCCGACGACCCAGCCACTGCCGGGCGCCGCAAGGGACCCAGCGCATGCATGGTCGAGGGGTGCGACGCCAGGGCCATGCGCGATGCCCGTGGCGACGACGTCCTCCCCTGCGAGTGCGACTTCAGGATCTGCGTCGACTGCTTCACCGACGCCGTCAAGGCCGGCGGCGGTGCCTGCCCCGGGTGCAAGGAGCCTTACAAGAACACCGAGTGGGAGGACCTTGCCGCCGGTGGCGCGGCCGAGGCCACGCGGGCGCTCTCGCTGCCCCGCGGGCCTGCGGGCGCCAACGGCCACCACAAGATGGAGAGGCGCCTGTCGCTGGTCAAGCAGACCAGCGTCAACCAGTCCGGCGAGTTCGATCATAACCGCTGGCTCTTCGAGACCAAGGGCACCTATGGCTATGGCAACGCCATCTGGCCTCAGGATGGCGCAGACGACGACACCAGCGCCCCAGCTGGACCTGGGCACCCCAAGGAGCTCTTGACCAAACCGTGGCGCCCGCTGACCCGCAAGCTCAGGATTCCAGCTGCCGTCATCAGTCCTTACAGGTTCCGTCCTCAACTTCATCAGTCCTGCATTCTTGTCTTACCTTATCTTACTCGCAAAAAGCCACCTGAACTGTTTTATTTACCTGAAACAAGGCATGGTACATAAATAGATATACATGGTTACCAATGAATTCTTATCTTAACTAAGAAATAGTAGAACAGTGCAAGTGCTGTAGCATGCAAATCCACCATGAAGGGAACAGGAACAGCTGAGCCATTTTGCATGAAACCTTTGAATCCACGTCACGCCGAAAATAAACTAGTTATTTCTACTTTAATACTATGCACCTATGATCATACTAAAATAATAACTTCCAGAAAAAATAGCGGTTTGTGCTGCTACATTGCCACTTCCATGTGCCGTCTTCGTCTTGCTGTTCACATTTTGTTCCTCCCATCCAGGCTCCTCGTCCTGATCCGATTGGTCGCACTGGCCTTCTTCCTCATGTGGCGTATCAAGCACCAAAATGAGGACGCCATCTGGCTCTGGGGAATGTCAATTGTCTGCGAGCTCTGGTTTGCTTTCTCATGGGTACTGGACCAGCTTCCAAAGCTGTGCCCCATCAACCGTGCAACAGACCTCTCTGTGCTCAAGGAGAAGTTTGAGATGCCCACACCTAACAATCCAACAGGCAAATCCGACCTCCCTGGAATTGACATCTTTGTGTCAACTGCTGATCCAGAGAAGGAACCAGTCCTGGTCACTGCAAACACAATTCTCTCCATTCTCGCGGCTGACTACCCTGTTGAGAAGCTAGCATGTTATCTGTCAGATGATGGAGGGGCACTGCTCACCTTTGAAGCAATGGCTGAAGCTGCGAGCTTTGCCAATCTTTGGGTGCCATTCTGCAGGAAGCATGACATTGAACCCAGGAACCCTGACAGCTACTTCAACCTCAAGAGAGATCCCTTCAAGAACAAGGTGAAGCCAGATTTTGTGAAGGACAGAAGGCGCATTAAGCGTGAATATGATGAGTTCAAGGTCCGTGTTAATGGCTTGCCAGATGCCATCCGCCGCCGCTCTGATGCATACCATGCCCGTGAAGAGATCCAGGCAATGAATCTTCAGAGGGAAAAAATGAAGGGTGGCGGTGATGAACCGTTTGAGCCAGTGAAGATTCCCAAGGCAACATGGATGGCTGATGGCACTCACTGGCCCGGTACCTGGCTCCAACCTTCACAGGATCATGCTCGAGGCGATCACGCAGGAATCATACAGGTGACACTTTTATCTCAATCATGTATCACCATTCGCCACCATCTATCTCAATCATGTATCTGGTCTCGAACTGTACTAACATATGCATTCTTCTGTGCCTCAGGTCATGCTGAAACCACCAAGTGACATGCCGATGTACGGGAACATCAATGAAAAGACACCTCTTGACTTTGCAGGAGTGGATACACGGCTTCCAATGCTGGTGTATGTGTCAAGAGAGAAGCGCCCAGGATATGATCACAATAAGAAAGCAGGTGCTATGAATGCATTAGTCCGTGCATCAGCAATCATGTCCAATGGTCCATTCATTCTTAACCTGGACTGTGATCACTATATCTACAACTCAAAGGCCTTAAGGGAGGGCATGTGTTTCATGATGGACCGTGGTGGTGACCGCCTCTGCTACGTGCAGTTCCCACAGCGATTTGAAGGTATCGACCCTTCTGATCGTTATGCCAATCACAATACAGTTTTCTTTGATGTCAACATGCGTGCACTTGATGGTCTTCAAGGACCAGTGTACGTTGGTACTGGATGCCTCTTCCGTCGAATTGCCCTTTATGGCTTTGACCCACCTCGTTCCAAGGATCACAGCCCAGGATTCTGTAGTTGCTGTCTCCCACGCCGCCGTAAGGCATCAGCTTCCAATGCTAACCCCGAGGAGACCATGGCTCTTTGCATGGGTGATTTTGATGGAGACAGCATGAACCTTGCAACATTCCCAAGGAAGTTTGGAAACTCAAGCTTTCTGATCGACTCCATTCCAGTAGCAGAGTTCCAGGGTAGACCCTTGGCCGACCATCCATCTGTGAAGAATGGGCGTCCACCTGGTGCTCTAACAATCCCTCGCGAAATGCTAGATGCATCCATCGTAGCAGAAGCAATCAGTGTGATCTCATGTTGGTACGAGGAGAAGACAGAATGGGGAATACGGGTGGGGTGGATCTATGGGTCTGTCACTGAGGATGTTGTGACAGGGTATCGCATGCACAATCGTGGATGGAAGTCGGTATACTGTGTCACACAGCGTGATGCCTTCCGTGGCACTGCTCCTATCAACCTTACCGATCGGCTTCACCAGGTGCTTCGATGGGCCACTGGTTCAGTTGAAATCTTCTTCTCCCGCAACAATGCATTGTTTGCCAGCTCCAAGATGAAGGTTTGTACTATTTGCCTCTCAAGTATTGTTATCCCTGATTAATGTAATTCAGATTTTTTTCATCCGAAAGAATGACAAATTTTCTATACGTGAACAGGTGCTCCAAAGGATTGCATACCTTAATGTTGGTATCTATCCCTTCACATCCATCTTCCTCATTGTCTACTGTTTCCTTCCAGCACTCTCCCTCTTCTCAGGACAGTTCATTGTGCAAACGCTCAACGTTACCTTCCTGACATACCTACTTATCATCACCATCACTCTTTGCCTCTTGGCCATGTTGGAGATCAAGTGGTCTGGCATTGCTCTTGAGGAGTGGTGGCGAAATGAACAATTCTGGCTCATTGGTGGAACTAGTGCTCACCTGGCTGCTGTGCTGCAGGGTCTTCTAAAAGTGATTGCAGGGATTGAGATCTCATTTACACTCACTTCAAAACAAGTGGGTGATGATGTAGAGGATGAATTTGCAGAACTGTACATAGTGAAATGGACATCATTAATGATACCACCGCTCACCATCATCATGATCAACCTTGTTGCCATTGCTGTTGGCTTCAGCCGGACGATTTACAGCACAATCCCACAATGGAGCAAGCTGCTTGGGGGAGTGTTTTTCAGCTTTTGGGTGCTAGCTCATTTGTATCCATTTGCGAAGGGGCTCATGGGAAGGAGAGGAAGGACACCCACTATTGTGTATGTCTGGTCTGGACTCGTCTCCATCACCATCTCATTGCTCTGGATTGCAATCAAGCCTCCATCACAAGCTGCCAACTCGCAATTCGGTGGGTCATTTTCTTTCCCTTGATCCAGTATGTTCAAACCTATAGGTCTTACTGGATGGGTCAGAAAATTGCAGGAAGCAACAAGAAATTCAGGTTTTGCAGTACCAAAAGAATGCCCTGTGGTTTAGACAACAGGTTACTGTGCAGCTCAGTTTCATTACAAAGTGGAGGACATAGGATATATCTATTGTAGCAAGCACATTAAAAGGTGGAACCACTGTTTTGATTCTTTCTTTCTTTTTTATTTCTTTAGAGCTCGCACTCATTTGAATCATGTGCCTTAAAAAAGGTGTAATATGTTGTTAGCATGTTAATAATGCTACTTCTAAATGGTTTTCCCAGTTGGAGCTCATTATCTGAGTTTTAAACTAGTGCGATTTAGAGTGCATAACTAATGCAATTAACTAGTAGCAGTCATTTGTTAAAAAAAAACCTAGTAGCAGTCACATACAATGCTGATCTTTGTTCTCTAATGAGGCAAAGTTTTTGCCACTTTCTCAAGAAAACATTAATAGCAAACTATTTCAAGGTTACAGTTCTTCAGTGAAAGCCGTGAGATATCTAAAGCATACCTGCACATTCTCTCAGATCAAGTGAAAGGCCATGTTGCAAAATCATTTCAAGTGTACGAACCCCTTAATCTAGACTGCAAGTCCACTGAAAGATCCAATATTTATAGTACCAGGCCACTTTATTTCCTGCACAAGGTAATATTGTCCAGATGAATCTTTTTCACTGCAGTATGTCCACCAACCTGAATCAGAGTGAAACAAAAGAATCAGCAACAGCTACATCCAAAGTACCATTTGAATCATGAACCAATAAACCAGAGACGAAATACTCTGGCAAAGATAAGAGAACACAGGTTCAATTCGTTATTACATAGTCAAGTATTTCAGCAAGAATTAACCTGAACTAAGCTGACTTCTAAAACCTCGTTGGTAGAATCAACCAACTCAAGAACTGCAGTTTAATATACACCACCTAGACAAGGCCGGCTGCCTAAACTAAGCTGGTATTTGACTTCCCTTCCCAAGTAATTAATTAATGGATTCCTTCTAATATAATAATAGTGCAAAGTATAACAGTTTAGATAGGTTTACTGAGTCATTTTCTCCTGAAGCACTGAAACAATAGTAATGGACGGTGTACCTTGGATGATCAAAATTAAATTGAGAAACAGTCACAACAATCAAGTAATTAATACAAAGCAAAATCAGGATTTAGTTGTATGTTTACTTCATGGGCTTGGCAAGTACTCCCTCTGTCCTGAAATATAAGGTATCTAAGCAATTTTAGGACCAAATAAGAAGTCTGGCAAAAGACTAACATGCAAATCAATAATTAGATAATTTGGTTGTCAGCTTGCTTAATTTTCTAGTAACAAATAGTTTAAAAATGCATGCATGCATGTCATACCAATCACAGGAGTAATTTTGCGCAAGATGGTGCTTAAAAGGCATGCATGGATGTGGTTTAAAAGGCAGGCATGCATGGATGAGGTTGAGCAATCCAGAAACTTTATAATTTGGGACAAATTTTGAACCTTCAATACCTTGTATTTCAGGACGGATGGAGCATAGCAGAATAAGAATGGATAGCATAATCAACTACTCCCTCCGTTCCAAATTATAAGTCGCTTTGACTTTTTTGGTTCATCCATTTTGCTGTGTATCTAGATATATTATATTATATCTAGATGCATAGCAAAATAGACGTAACAAAAAAGTCAAAGCGACTTATAATTTGGAACGGAGGGAGTACTTAGTGTATATGTTTTCGTTCCTGTTTTTAGTTTCCAAGAACAGCTACATTTATGACAATAGCATGAATCCACCTTATGATTCTATAGATACGAGGCTAGAGCTATTTCTTGTGTGGTGTAAAGTATTGTCATTGTTGGATATTTACCATGTGCCACACCACCATGCCTAAGGTTTTGTTCTGCATATGCCGCTTGAAGTTAAGCAGATTCTGTATATAAACATTAAATTAAATACTTGATGCTATAAGTTTTAAAAAAAAGAGACAGGTGTCAAAACAGCAGAACACTTACGAAACTCAAATCTGATGTAAACTATTTAAGAATTATGATAGCTACTGTTGCATAACACAAGAAAATAGGTGCAGCACCTTTTTTTAGGGCAGTATAGCACCTACTGAGTGCAGAAAGTCATTGAGGACTCATCACCCCTTAGAACTGCATATTTTAAGTTTATGCAGCTGTGCATGACCAACTGTAGTTGGAGAGATAATATGTTTGTTCAGTTGACATAATATGGCCTATGAAGCTGAGCATACAAGGAGATCACTGGACGAGTCTGACCCATCGCTTTCAAAAGTGGGAGTGGTATTATCCACCAAAACAGATTTATAGACAGTGGACTGAGAAAGTAACGAACAAGTTTTGGTACTAGGCTTCATGCCTAGATTTAGCATGTCTCTGATCAATGCAACAGCTGAGTCGATGCGCTGTGACTTAATTAGGAGCACAGCTACTGTGTTGAATGATATACTGTCCATTTTAACACCACCATGTTCCATTTCTGTTAACAACTGCTTGACAGCATGCAGATCCCTGGTCCTACAAAGTCCACGAAGCATCACATTGTATGTACAAGTGTTGGGTGCTAATCCTGAATTTTTCATCTGGTCAAACAACCTGAAAGCCTCTTCCACCAGATGCACACAGAAAAGACCATGTAAAACCACAGTGTAGCACACAGAATCAACAGCATAATTTTTGCGTACAGCCTCTTTTAAAATCATCAAGGCCGCAAGGCTCTGGCCCTGTCTAACAAGGCCACAGAGGATTGCTGCATGAACATAGGCATTTGATTCAGGAGCACTCACAATGATATTGTGGTAGACATCGATTGCATGGTTTACCCTTCCTAACTGGCACAAACTATCCAGTAACCCGACATGAGTGTAGCTGTCCGGGCTGGTGCACGTCTCAATTCTATCAATGTAGAACTGGATGGCTTCAGATGGAAAACCTGACTTGCACAGAGCACTCAACACAGAATTGCAGGCCACAAGATCAAGAGAGATATCAGAGCGTAGAATCAACCTGTGAAGAAGGCCCATATTCTGCGAAAACTGTAATACCCGAGCTAAAGTGGATAAAGTGTATGCATCAGGCTTTATCTGACTGCCATGAATATGCATGTAAATATCCAGGGCCTCATTGTATCTTCTCTCCTTTGCCATGCTGTCCATCAGAACGTTATACAAAACAATGTCTGGGCTGCAGCTGGCGGACATCATTGATCCCAAAAGCTCACTGGCCTTTTCATGCCTACCAGCTCGCAAGAATCCTCTGACAAGTGGAGTGTAGGTGACCACTGAAGGAGAACAACCAGAATCCGCCATCTTTGCCAGCATATTACAAGCCTCCTCTAGTCGCCCCTCACGACACAGACGAGCGATCAAACATGTCCACATGGCTGAGGTGAGCTTGCAACCCGAGACAAGCACGAAAGAAAGCAGCTGCAGAAGCTCAGACATAGTTCCAGCCTTACTGCAGCAGGCAAAAACCGCAGTGAGAGAAGCTGCACTTGGGAGAAACCCCAGCTGTAGCATTTCAATAAAACAACTCCGGGCGCCTGACCAGGCCCCAGCCCTGCAGAGATGAGTGAGCACAATGGCGTAGGTGAGGTAATTGGGTGCCGGGTAGTACTGCAACGTGTGTTGTGCTGCGGCGAGATGGCCTGTCCTGAGCAGGACGTCGAGGACGACATTCCAGGCGAAGGCATTGGGCTGGAATCCCCAGAGGCGCATTTGATCGAACAGATCGAGCACGATAGGGTAGAGCCCCCCGCGCCAGTAGAGCCTGAGCAGGAGCAGGAAAGTCTGGGGCTTGATGGGGACGCCGAGGGCCTGGAGCTCGCGGATAAGCTCGTTGGCAGTGCCGAGGCGGGAGGCGAGGCGGGAGGCGGCGGGGAGGAGGCGGTCGAAGGAGGAAGGCGGGTGGAAATAGCCGGGGCGCCGGGCACACCACAGGAAGAAGGAGAGCGCGAGGCCGTCTGAGGGGCAGCGAGCGACGGCGGCTTCGACGATCTGCGGCGTTGGCAGCTGCGGCGGCGGAGGAGGCTGAGGCTGGGGCTGGGGCTTGGAAGCGAAGAAGGCGGCTGCGAGCGCGGCAGGGAGCGGCGCCGTCCTCCTGCGCGCGCCGTGGAGCATGGAAGCAAGTGAGCGGGTACGGAGGCGTCGTCGCTAGCATCGCAAGCGCAGACGACACGCGGGAGGGAAGTAGGGAACACAAGCAACGGCACGGCGCTCAAACGCCGCCGGTTTGCTGCCGCACGGCGGCGGCGTGTCGGCTCGCTGAATGGAGCTCGGCTTCAGCTGGCGGTAGCCCATGAACGTGCGGCCCAGCCTGAGCCCATGTCCACGTCCACGTCGTACAAATGGAAAAGTTCTGCTCTCAACTCTCTCACGAGTTCTATCAGAATTTTGCCTCCTAAACGATTTTGAAAGTGGCACCATATCAACCATCCTACATGACGCCATGTCACTCAACGAGATAGATAAGTCGGACCGGGAGGTCAATTAGACTGTACAAAAAAATATAGTCTAAATATTTTTTCTGGAATAAATATGCATTAAAAATACTAAAATCTGATTTAAATTTGTTTTTACTTAGAAAAACCTAAATCATGCTCATACAAAATTTATAGAAATGTTTTTTTCGAAATAGTATCTAAACATGTAATCTAGAATAAATATGGGTTTTAAATACTAAAAGAATTGTTTTAATATTATAAATTTTGTTTTAACTTGGAAGAATATGAAACCAGATTCACATTTTTCCTAAAATCATGCTCTATATTTTTATAAGCTAGGCACCATAATCTAGAGTATGATTTTAGGAAACACATGAAGCTCATCATCCCGTGCTCGTCTAAACTAGCTTCCTGCTCAATCATGCCTCCTGATGCGTGCGTAAACCTAAGACGACAACAACACACAAGGAAGAGCTCGCATCCATCCGGATGTTTGTCGGCCATGTCGCAAAAGTCAGTTTGGGAGTCTATGAAGTCATATGTCGGTTGTTGCTGATTTTTTTTTTGAAAAAGCGAATATATTAATATTCCAACTTCTGCATCGACTGATGCATATGGTTGTTCATTATTACAAACGAGCGAGCAAAACAATTCCAAGGAATCTCAAAAACAAAATTTTGAGCCATCAAGACAAAAAGCGTTTTCGAATAGAAAAAAAAACTAAAGATCAATTCTGTTGCTAAATCGTTAGCCGTGTCTTGCAAACACCTCCATCGCGGCTGTCTCAATAGTCCTATAGCCCTCCTTTTATGAACTGGCGATCCTCCTCCTTCTGAAGTAAAGTCCAGAACCTGGTCCAATACGTCCCCTTAAAGATAACCTTGAGGAGCCTCAAGATTTTTCATGGCGATTCTTTTCTTTGCGTTCTCAAGAGAGTGTACATCAGCTGCATATGCATTTCTCTTGCTATGCCGCACTGGAGTAAGCTCTCCATCAGACAAGACAACCATCGCCATAACACTCCCCAGGATGTTATCGGACTCACCATCTGCCAATACCCCCGCATTGACCAAAGCATCAAAAGCGGCCCCTAGGTGCTGATCCTCCATCATCAACACACCATCTGATGTCCCATCAGTCTGCGTCACCCCCAACTGACTCCCCATGTAGAATAGAAGGCTGCTGGTTGTGAGATTCAGAAATACCAGCCCCCATACCTGCCGCTGCCTGTGTCCGTGCCGAAGGCGGCTGCTGCTGGCTCTTCTCTTTCTCAGATCCTCACCCGAAACCACCTTACCACCCGACCTCACAGACTGTGATGCTCGTTGCTGTAAACGTGCTAGAGCTGACGATCCTGAAGGTACCAGAGAAGCTGCAACACGCACATCCACCGAATGACCTTTCTTAACTCCCACAAAATCACGTACCACATCACTTAGATCATTCTCCTCCCCTAGAAGATCATCCTCCTCCAGATCCAAGTTCATCTGTGCTTTAGAATTATTTGTTTCATTTCCCATTTTGCTAAGCCCTGATGGCTTTGTATCACTTGCAATAGAGTTATTAGTCTTGCCTTGGTTCTGTACATCCCCCATCTCACTATCCTTTGGTGCCCCCTTCCCATGACCATCATTACCATTGCTCTCAGTGTTTCAAATGCTCCATAGCCCAATGTTCAGTAAATAAGGTTCAACTTCAAAAAGCAACTTGAAGTATCGATTGCCAATGATGACATCTAGCTTAGTCGGGATTGCCTCCGGCTCCAGTACAGCCACTGCAAATCGTCCAAAGCTACTTGCTCTAGTAGTCACCATATCTGCATCTTGAGTAACTCCAAAAAGAGATCCCAAAGCCCACAAAACAAAATACTCCCTTAAAATTGTCAGAAGATTTAAGACTCTCATCCACACCACTGGTAGAGCATGACCAAAATATTCCTCATCTTCCTTGAACTCTTGAAACTCGAGAGTCACACCTTCTTTCATCTTAGCATTGAACCTTGTCATCTTTGCTAGATCTCCCTTTGTAGGAAAAAGCACCTTGAACTGAGAAGTACTGTGTCTTTTTACCTCCCAAGCAAAAGTGTCAGATACCAGAACACACAAAAAGGCAACAACATCCTCTTCTGTCAGATCTTTACCAGAAGTAGAGATTAGAGTCACTCTCGAATCTCTCTTGGTCGGCTGAATTGGTGCATGTGGAATGTGAAAACGGCTAGAGTATCTACCGCTTGACCAATCAATTGGGCTCCTGGTTTCGGCTGCTTAAGAATCGGGCAACGACTCATGGCATGGTCAGAGCTTCTGCTAATCTCACAGAACACAATCGCTGTGCACTCATACATCAAGTGCCCTTTTACTCCACACCTTCTACAAACTTTAGTGGTGGCTGTTTTCTGAGAAGCACCCACAGCCCCCATAGTCGTTGTTTCTACCACTTATCGGTTGTTGCTGATGGCCAATGAGCCTTCACATGTCATCATCGTGATGTCTCTTGAAGAAGGAAGTGCTTCTACAAAGTTAATGCTCAATCAGAATTTGAATTCTATATTTTATTTGGAATTCTCTATGTATGTCTTGATGGTTTAGCAAGGCATCGCTGCTAAGAAAATGTTTTTTTAGTTTGGTTGGCGGGTTGCAAGGTGATCTATGCTGTGGTCTCCAAGGATTTGACTTGGTCCGTATCCTCCATTTGATACGTGGCCCAATTTCAAAGTTTAGGAGACCACTCTTAGACTTAAATAATCGGTAATGTTATAGACCGGGCGTCCGGGGCAACCGGACGCACTGTTTCCCACAGACCGCTCCCCTCGGCATCGCTTCCCCCCAGCACCACTTCCTTTGCACTCGCACTTCACTTCCCCCGGCACTGCTTCCCCCCTGCTTCGCCCGCTGCCTCCACTTGCTCTCTCCCGCACTCACTCCGCCCGCTCCTCCACACTCGATCTCTCCTGCGTCACTCCTCCGCTCGCTTTCCTGCCGGCTCTCCAGGCCCCCGCGCCCCGCGAGCTCACTACGCGCCCTCCCGCCCGTGCTGCCTTCCTCCCACCGTCCCTCACCCTCCGCGACCTCCATGCACCCCCACTCTCCCTGTGACCCGGCTCCCGCACCCCACCGGAGACGAGGACGACGGCGGCGGTGTAAGGTCCGAATGGCTAGAGGGGGGGTGAATAGCCTATTTAAAATTCTACAAGCTTCACTAAACAACCACGTTAGTATAAAAGATGGCTAAGCTAATTCTAGCACTAGCTCAACTACACTATGCAAGCCACCTATACAATTCTAGTGAAGCAAGGCTATGATCTCTAAAACACACCAACAAGGCTAAGTCACTAAGCTACTTACTCCTATGTGAAAAAGGCTACACTAAGCAAACTACACAAGGACTAGTACAAGAAAGAAAAGAACAAGTGACTTGATTCTTATACCAACGATGTAGAGAAGTAATGCACTTGAAGAATCAATCACAATAATCAACCACAAGAGAAATCCTCGGCAAAGAGATGACACAAGATTTTTACCGAGGTTCACTTGCTTCCCGGCAAGCTACTCCTCGTTGTGGCGATGCACCCACTTGTCGGTTCGTGAGCTAATCGACTATCAAGAGTCGAGCCCTCGGCGGGCGCCGCACAACCGCACACAAGATGGGGATCCTCCAAGCCACGAGCTCCACTAGAGTATCCAATTTGCGAACTCCCACGGGGAAGGATCAAGAACCCCTTACAACACTTGGTGAAGGCTCCAACAATCTCCAATTGCGAGCTGAATCACCTCCGCTGCTCCAAGCCGTCTACCGTGTCGGGAAATACGGAAGAGTAACAAGAAATCCGCAGCAACTCGAAGATCAAGTGCCTCTAGAATGCAACTCTCAAGCAATGCACTTGAATCTCACTCAATCTCACTCAAGAAGTGCAATCAATCAAAGAGATGAGTGGAAGGGTTGTTCTCTAGCTCAAAGGATGTCTCTATGTCTCAAAATGTGCAAGAGCTCCCCTCAAACCCTGGACACCCTCTATTTATAGCGAAGGGGTACGCAGCTAGCCGTTACAGACGACGCAGCGAAAGTCGCGCTGACCGTACGCTCCGGTCAGGGTGACCGGACGCGTCCGGCACTACACGACAGCAAGAATCAGTGCGCGTCAGAACTAGCCGTTGCCGTGACCGGACGCGCTCAACCGTTTGACCGGACGTGACAGTGTCAGCATCCGGTCACGTTCCAGTAAGCTCCCGTTGAGACCGGACGCGTCCGATCACACATGACCGGACGCGCCGCGCGTCCGATCACCACTCCACTGCACTCTGCCCCTCTGGACGCCTGACCGGACGCTCCGGTTCCGTGAGGGACCGGACGCGCCGGTCGCGCGCTCTTCTTCTGCGCACAGATGAACTGACCGGACGCGCTGGTCAGGCCAGACCAGCGTCCGATCACAAACCCTAGTGCCCGCGCCGCGTTGAACTGACCGGACGCGTCCGGTCAAACCGTGACCGCGTCCGGTGCAGCGTCCGGTCACCACAGTGACCGCCGTTCACCTCTGTTTCTTTTCCGACTTCCGGCGCAATAGAAAATAGGCGTTTCACTTCCCTAAAAAGCGCCGAATCCCGCCTCGCAAGCTCGGTGGGAGGGAGAGAGGAACCCAAACCCCTCTCTACCGCTTAAACTCCACCGCCTTCGCAAATGTGCTAACACCACCAAGTGTACACCACCATGTGCATGTGTGTTAGCATTTCACAAACATTTTTAAGGCGTTATGTTAGCTCTCTACTAGATCCTAATGCATATGCTCAAGACATTGATCTAGTGGCACTTGATTCCCGAGCTAACCGTGATTGCCCCTCTTGATAGTCGGCTATGTATCCTAAATCCGGTCAATCACTTCTCTACTCATCTTAGACCGGTAAAAGGAAAACCCTATGGTTATACCTTTGCCTTGCGTTCTTAGATCCTTCTCCTCCACTTGATCATCACGTCCATCATATTATGTGCATCTCCACCATGATCGTCATTTCATGTCCATGCACCATTTCTTTGTGACCTTGTGGCCACCATTCCTTGCCACATACACCTTCATCACATGTGTTGCTTATGCCTAACTCAAAACACTCAACACATGGCATTAGCAACTTGGTGTCATTAATTACCAAAACCAAACTTGGGCTTTCAATCTCCCCCTTTTTGGTAATTGATGACAACCATCACAAAGATATGAAATAAAATCAATTTTCAATTTCGATAGTATTAGCTCCCCCTACATATGTGCTTCCATGAGTTTGGTTCAATTGTGCACATATGTATGGATATGAATTTTGGGAGAGTTACTACTATCAAATTGATGCTAAGGTATATAGAATGGACCTTTGAAGCGTGATACCAATCGGAGTTGCCTTTATATACCATCCTTAGCATCGATGTAGCTAGACACCACTTGTAATACATCACTTGTAAAGATCACAAACACTAAAGTACCCCGTGAGATCAACATTATAAGCAAAGGTGTCTAGATACCACTTATAAAGCTACTCTCAACAAATCATCATTCGAGTTCTATTTCTAGCAAACACCAAACAAACATGAATATGAATTTAAGCTTTGCAATGCAACAATTCATCATGTTAATGCACATACAAATGCAACAAATAATTCATGAGCTTGCTCCCCCTACTTGTGTGCTCGAATTTTAATTGATCCTTTTCCAATGTCATTCTCTCCCCCTTTGCAACTTAACTTTTTATCATTATGACTTTTCTATCTTTGTGACTTTTCTCTCCCCCTTTGTCAACAATCACCAAAAAGGTGCCAATTTTAGTGAGAGTCAAGTCAATCAATATGAGAGAGTCCAAATTATGGTTCAATCTAGATCACTTGCCTAGAATATGTAATTTGGTTTGATCCAAGCACAAGCTTCTTCACACCTCATAAAGTATAAGGGTTATCTTGAGCATGTTGAATTACACATCATGAGCTCATTTTCTAGATTCAACACTAGGTTTGCAAGCCCACAAACATGTCATATGCTACCACTAGATCAATCAAACATAGAAGCAATAGTGGTACCATATATACATTAAACTCATTTGATTTTCAGGAATGAGCCTATTTGTCATGCAAATATGTCTATATGTTCTAAACATGTCCTTAGCAAAGTATAGATGATATGCCAAACAACTTTACCTTGCTATGTCGGAGGAGAGGCATGTCATATAAGAATGTGGAGGTGCACTCATTTCAAGTTGGAGAAGTCAAGTATGTTCAATTCATTCTTCAACTTGTAAAATCTCTTCTCATCAAGTGGCTTTGTAAAGATATCGGCTAGTTGATCTTCGGTGCCAATGCTCTCAATGCTAATATCACCCTTTTGTTGATGGTCCCTTATGAAGTGATGCCTTATATCAATGTGCTTGGTTCTTGAATGTTGAACCGGATTTTGAGTCATCTTGATAGCACTTTCATTGTCACAAAACAAAG
This sequence comes from Saccharum hybrid cultivar R570, assembly GCA_038087645.1. NCBI lineage: Eukaryota > Viridiplantae > Streptophyta > Magnoliopsida > Poales > Poaceae > Saccharum > Saccharum hybrid cultivar. Next base: position 28,992,020 of record JAQSUU010000066.1, on the reverse strand, counting down.
GCACATTCTTGAATTTGATTCCAAAATCATTCAAAGTGGCCTTCATCCAAAGCAATTGTGCACAACAACTACCGGCACTAATGTATTTGGCCTCGGCGGTAGATAGTGCAACACTATTTTGTTTCTTTGATGACCATGAAACAGAGACCTTCCAAGCAATTGACAAGTGCCACTTGTGCTCATTCTATCAATCTTGCATCCACCATAGTCGGAGTCCGAATATCCAATCAACTCAAAATTAGACCCCTTTGGAAACCATAATCCAACATCATGAGTGCCCTTAAGATATTTCAATATCCTCTTGGTTGCTTTCAAGTGACTTTCTCTAGGTGAAGCTTGATATCTTGCACACTTGCAAACACTAAACATCACATCCGGCCTAGAAGCGGTGACATAGAGCAAACTTCCAATCATAGACCGATATTGCTTTTGATCTACCATGTTACCACTAACATCAACGCCCAATTGATCATTTGTGCCCATTGGTGTACTCATTGGCTTAGCATCTTGCAATCCAAACTTCTTGATCATGTCCTTGATGTACTTCCCTTGACTTACAAAAGTGCCATTCTTCATTTGCTTGATTTGAAGTCCAAGAAAGTAGCTAAGCTCTCCGATCATAGACATCTCAAACTCTTTTGCCATCATATTTCCAAATTCTTCACAAAAATCTTGGTTAGTTGATCCAAAGATAATGTCATCCACATAGATTTGCAATACTAGTAGGTTGAAGTATTGGGAGTTGATTGCTTCCACTTGCTTGACCTTGATTTTGCACTTCATCATGAGAACCACTAGAGCTTGCTTGATTTGTATCAATTTGCACACTTTGGTTGATCACATGAGTATCATCATCATCATCAACTTGCCTCAGCCTTATGTCACCAATGTCCATGTTCTTCATTGCATTTGATAATTGATCTCCTCTCACATCATCAAGGTTTTGAACTTCATTTTGAGATCCTTGGGTTTCATCAAACTCAACATCATGAACTTCTTCCAAGGTGCCATTAGTGAGATTCCAAACTCTATATGCTTTGCTTGTGGTAGAATAACCAAGTAAGAATCCTTCATCACATTTCTTTTCAAACTTGCTCAATCTAGTGCCTTTCTTGAGAATATAGCATTTGCAACCAAACACTCTAAAGTATGCAATGTTGGGCTTTCTTCCATTCAATAGCTCATATGGTGTCTTCCCAAGCTTCCCATGGCAATAAAGACGGTTGCTACAATAGCAAGCCGTGTTGATAGCTTCACTCCAAAATGAATGACTAACATTGTATTTACTTAGCATTGATCTAGCCATATCAATCAAAGTTCTATTCTTTCTTTCAACTACACCATTGGATTGAGGAGTGTATGTTGGAGAGAATTGATGTCCAATACCAAGATCATCACACAAATCTTCAATTCTTGTGTTCTTGAACTCATTACCATTGTCACTTCTAATCTTCTTGATGGTAGTCTCAAACTCATTTTGCACCCTTTTGACAAAAGATTTGAATAGATCATGTACATCACTCTTGTCATAAAAAAAGAATACCCAAGTGTATCTAGTGTAGTCATCAACAATCACAAAACCATACTTGTTGCCACCAATGCTAGTGTATGTTGTTGGCCCAAACAAGTCCATGTGCAATAGCTCAAATGCCTTTGATGTGCTCATTTCACTCTTACTAGGATGTGTATTTCCAACTTGTTTGCCGGCTTGACAAGCACTACAAGGTTTATCCTTCTCAAAGGTGACATCTTTCAAGCCTCTAACTAAGTCATGCCTCAAAAGTTTGTTCAATTGTTTCATTCCAACATGACCAAGCCTTCTATGCCACAACCATCTCATACTAGATTTGCTAAGCAAGCATGATATTAATTGTGTCTCACTATCATTGAAGTCAACCAAGTATAAGGTACCATGTCTAAATCCTTTGAATATCAAATTTGATCCATCAACACTTATGACTTCAACATCATCACTACCAAATATGCACTTGAAGCCAAGATCACAAAGTTGTGCCACCGATAAAAGATTGAAATCCAAGCTCTCAACTAGCAACACATTAGATATGCTCATGTCATTTGAGATAGCAATTTTACCAAGCCCCTTGACCTTGCCTTTCTTGTTGTTGCCGAAAGTGATAGCGTCAAAACCACCATTTTGACTAGTATCAATTGATTTGAACATACAAGAATCTTCGGTCATATGTTGAGTGCACCCACTATCAAGTACCCAATGCCTTCCTCCGGCTTTGTAATTGACCTACAAGACAAGATCAATTCCTTTTAGGTACCCAAACTTGTTTGGGTCCTCCAAGGTTAGTGACCAAGCTCTTTGGTACCCAAATGGCTTTCTTCTTTGAGCCCATCCATGGTGCACCAATGAACTTAGCATGAACACCATTTGTACCCTTGGTAAGTATATAGAAAGAATCAAACTTAATTGAGGATACATTAGCATTGGATTTCTTGTTCATGCAATGTTGCTCTATGTGACCAACTTGCTTGAACTTTTGCAATAGCTACCATTGTTCTTCACAAAACGAGTCTTGTGAGGAACAAAAGTGGCCTTGCCCTTCTTGGGGTTATAGTCCAATCCCTCTTTATAGAGAGAAGCCCTTTGGCTACCCAAGCACATAAGCAAGCGGTCCTCGCCACCATAAGCCTTAGCTAAGGTGTGATTGAGCTCTTTTACCTCCTTCTTGAGATTTTCATTCTCAACTATTAGTGTGGAATCACAAGTGAAACCGTCACTACTAGATGAGGATGATGTAGATGAGCTACATGAAGGGTTAGTGGGAGCAACAACAATAGGCTTATGACAAGATTCATCAATTATATCACAAGATATGCCTATGTTGCAAGTTTTAGCTTTCTCAACATTAGTTGGCATGTTTTCACATTTTTCAACTAGAGAGGAATGAGCTTCTTCAAGCTTAGTGTGAGACTTTTGAAGCTTCTTATGGTCTACCTTTAGACTCTCATAAGATGCCCTAAGCTCATCAAGTTCTTGCATAAGGTTTTTCTTTTCCTTAAGCAAGCCCTTGCACTCCTTTCTAGATTCTTTAAAATGTTGAGTGCAATCTTCTAGCATAGTGATTAGTTCATCTTTAGTGAATTCTTCTTCATCACTATCACTATCACTAGCATTATCATGATCACTCTCATCATCAGATGATACCTTAGCGGCCTTAGCCATGAAGCATGATGGAGTGTCGAAGAGGGAGACCTTCTCTTGGATGGCAATGCTAGCATATCCCTTCTTCTTGCTCTTGTAGTCATCCTCATCATCACTATCCCATGTAGTAACATGAGAATCATTCTTCTTTTTATGAGAGCTCTCCTTCTTTTCTTGCTTCTTCTTTTGCTTCTTCCTTTCCTTCTTGATAGCATCTTCATCATCACTATCATACGGACACTTTGTAATAAGATGATCCTTGCTATGGCATCTAAAGCATCTCATGGTATGCTCATTCTTCTTGGATGAGTTCTTCCTTCTTCTTGCACGAAAGCCTTTCTTCTTCATGAACTTGCCAAATTGCTTGACAAAGAGAGTCATCTTCTCATCAATATCATCACTATCACAAGAGCTTGAGTCTTCTTCACTTGATGATTCAATCTTGGATTTGCCCTTGGATGTGGTGGCTTTGAATGCCACACTCTTCTTCTTCTCATCATCCTTCTTCTCATTTTCCTTCTTCTTCTTCTTGACCAACTCATCCTTCTCATCATCTTCTCTATATGAATCATCGGTCATCACTTCTTGAAATATTTGTTGAGGAGTTGAATCCTTCAATGTAGTCCTCACTAGCACGGTGATCAATGTGTCAAATCTCTTAGGTAGGCTTCTCAAGAACTTCATAGAGAATTGGTTATCCTTGACCTCCTCACCAAGTGCTTTTAGCTCATTGACAATGACTTGCAATCAATGAAACATTTCCGGTACACTTTCATCATCTTGCATCTTGAAGCTTGAAAATTTTTCTTGCAAGATATACGCTTTAGCGGTCTTTGTGCCTTCGGTGCCCTCAAATGTTTCTTCTAGCTTGGCCCAAGCATCATGTGCAACCTCTATGTTCTTCACTTGTTCAAATGTCTTGTCATCTAATGCCTCATGAAGAGCACTAATGGCAATGTCATTGTATTGGAGCTTCTTTTCTTCCACCGGTGTAGGTGCTTCCGGATTAGCAACCTCAAATTTTATTTCGTTGACCTTCCACACTTCTCTATTGATTGACTTGAGGTGTGCGGTCATCTTAACCTTCCAATATGCATAATTTGTGCCATCAAAGTGAGGTGCCTTCTTGGTGTTGTTGATGTGCAAGCTTAATTGAGCCATTTCTATTTCACCGTAGGTTGTTAAGCCTCAAATAAACGGTGCCTCGGCTCCGATACCACTTGTAAGGTCCGAATGGCTAGAGGGGGGGGGGGTGAATAGCCTATTTAAAATTCTATAAGCTTCACTAAATAACCACGTTAATATAAAAGATGGCTAAGCTAATTCTAGCACTAGCTCAACTACACTATGCAAGCCACCTATACAATTCTAATGAAGCAAGGCTATGATCTCTAAAACACACCAACAAGGCTAAGTCACTAAGCTACTTACTCCTATGTGAAAAAGGCTACACTAAGCAAACTACACAAGGACTAGTACAAGAAAGAAAAGAACAAGTGACTTGATTCTTATACCAACGATGTAGAGAAGTAATGCACTTGAAGAATCAATCACAATAATCAACCACAAGAGAAATCCTCGGCAAAGAGATGACACAAGATTTTTACCGAGGTTCACTTGCTTCCCGGCAAGCTACTCCTCGTTGTGGCGATGCACCCACTTGTCGGTTCGCGAGCTAATCGACTATCAAGAGTCGAGCCCTCGGTGGGCGCCGTACAACCACACACAAGATGGGGATCCTCCAAGCCACGAGCTCCACTAGAGTATCCAATTTGCGAACTCCCGCGGGGAAGGATCAAGAACCCCTTACAACACTTGGTGAAGGCTCCAACAATCTCTAATTGCGAGCTCAATCACCTCCGCTGCTCCAAGCCGTCTACCGTGTCGGGAAACACGAAAGAGTAACAAGAAATCCGCAGCAACTCGAAGATCAAGTGCCTCTAGAATGCAACTCTCAAGCAATGCACTTGAATCTCACTCAATCTCACTCAAGAAGTGCAATCAATCAAAGAGATGAGTGGAGGGGTTGTTCTCTAGCTCAAAGGATGTCTCTATGTCTCAAAATGTGCAAGAGCTCCCCTCAAACCCCGGACACCCTCTATTTATAGCGAAGGGGTACACAGCTAGCCGTTACAGACGACGCAGCGAAAATCGCGCTGACCGGACGCTCCGGTCAGGGTGACCGGACGCGTCCGGTCACTACACGACAGCAAGAAACAGTGCGCGTCAGAACTAGCCGTTGCCGTGACCGGACGCGCTCAACCATTTGACCGGACGCGACAGTGCCAGCGTCCGGTCGCGTTCCAGTAAGCTCCCGTTGAGACCGGACGCGCCGCGCGTCCGATCACCACTCCACTGCACTCTGCCCCTCTGGACGCCTGACCGGACGCTCTGGTTCCGTGAGGGACCGGACACGCCGGTCGCGCGCTCTTCTTCTGCGCACAGATGAACTGACCGGACGCGCTGGTCAGGCCAGACCAGCGTCCGGTCACAAACCCTAGTGCTGAAAGGTCCTTGTTTGGTTTTGGTAATTGAGTGACAACTTAGGTGGACTAATATGTGGTTATGTGAGATACACAGGAGATTAGTCCACATGTGATGATGTCATGAAGGAGCTTAATGCACATGAGACTTGACTTGGAGTCATGTGACCAAGGTGGAGAAGATCAAGATGAGGCTTGGCTTGATGGACCGGTTGCTGGGGTGAAGGGCAAGTTGTATGATGGCTTGGCGCCGAAGGACCGAGGCAACGGTGAAGAGCAAGTGAGGTCAAGATCGATGGACCAATACGGTCACGTGATGATATGAAGTGGATCATATCATTTGGTGATTGGTTGGTGCATGTGTTGCATCAACGTCGGAGGAGATGGAGTGGAATGCGCAAGGCAAAGGTATAACCTAGGGCATTTCCATTTCACCGGTCATAGGTGTGTAGAGAAGTTGATGACCGGGTTTAGGATAGATGGCCGTACTATTAAGAGGGGCAAACTTGTTTGCATATCGGTCATCTAGTGCCACTCGAGTGATCTAACTATGCATCGTTGCTAGGATCGAGTGGCGTGGCAAGTTGAGTGGTTAACTCCTTCGGTAAAATGATTGTGAAAATGCTAACACACGTGCACAAGGTGGTGATCACTTGTTGGTGTTGGCACATTTGCGGAGGCAGTGGAGTTTGTGTGGTAGAGAGGGTTTGGGTTCCTCTCTCCCTCCCGCCGAGCGTGCGAGCGCGGGATTCAGGCGTTTTCGAGGAGTTGAAATGCCTATTTTTCCACTACGCCGGAAGTCGAAAAAGAAACGGAGGCGAACGAAGGTCACTGGAGTGACCGGACGCTGCACCGGACGCTGCACCGGACGCGGTCACGGTGTGACCGGACGCGTCCGGTCAGTGTCCAGTGTCTGCGCGTATTTCAGTTGTTTGATCGGACACGAGGCGCGTCCGGTCACTGTCGACCGGACGCGTCCGGTCGTTCAGGGAGCTTACTGGACTCTCACCGGACGCGGGCACTGTGGCGTCCGGTCAGTTCAACAGTGCGTCCGGTCGCTGGTTCGTTGTGCGCGGCTCAGGGTTGACCAGCGCGTCCGGTCAGTTACGGGACCGGCGCGTCCGGTCGTGACCGGCGCGTCCGGTCGTTGCGACCAGCGCGTCCGGTCGGTGCTTCGCGAAAGAGTCGTTGCGCGACCGGCGCGTCCGGTCAGTTGGACCAGCGCGTCCGGTCAGCGTGACTGCTGCTGAATCAAGCTTCTAACGGCTAGTTCTGACGCCCCGTTTTTCGCTTGTCCTGTAGTGACCGGACGCGTCCGGTCACCCTGACCGGCGCGTCCGGTCGTCCTGATTTTCTGCCCAGTGAAGGGGTAACGGCTCTATTTGACCGAGGGATTATAAATAGACGTTGTGGCCGGCCATGGCCGGTAGCTGAGCACACTTTGGCCTTAGTGGCTTATGTGGTAGTGCTTGGAAGCCCTCTAACTCACTCATGCTTGATAGTGTTCATCGGATCGAGTGAGAGAGCGATTCTAGTGCGTTGCTTTGAGAGATTGCATCGTGTGGCACTAGGTGATCGTGTTGCAAGCCGGTGGTGCTTGTTGCTCTTGGAGGTTGCCACCTCCTAGACGGCTTGGTGGCTTGTGGCTCCGTCGAAGCTCGCAAGAAGATTGTGCGAGGCTCCGGAGAAGCTTTGTGAGGGGGATTGTGCTCACCCCGCGGGGATCGCGAAGAGCAACTCTAGTTGAGCGTGTCATTGAGCTACCACACTTTATGGTGGGTTCTTGCGGTGCCTTTTGAGAGGCTCGGTGTGTGACCGATTAGCCGCCGAACCACGAAGTGTTGGTCGACACAACGGGGACGTAGCTTGGTGGCAACCAAGTGAACCTCGGGAGAAAATCACCGTGTCAACATCATCTACTCTTCTCGGTGGTTTGCCTTCGTGCAACACAAGCTTGTATTTACTTTCATATATATATCGTGCTTGTATAGTTGCTCTCGTAACTAGTTTGCTTGTGTAGCTTGCTAGTCGTCTTCTTGCTTGTGTAGCTAGAAGCTTCCCCTTTGCGTGACTAATTTGGTTTGTGTAACCTTGTTAGTCACATTGCTTAGTTTGTGTAGCTAAGTGTTTTGCGCTCTCTAATTTGGCATTGGTTGCCTTGTTTTTGAGCATTGCTAGTGAGCTTAGGAGCTTTGTGCTTTTGCTTCACTAGTTGTGTAGGAGCTCCCTCGGTTGGCAAAGTACTAGTGCATAGGTTTGTGTGACCTTGCTCTAGAATTATTTAGGAGAGCTCTTGCTAAGGAAAGCACCTTAGTTGCTTAATTAGGATCTTTGCAAGGTGCTAGAGAACTTAGATAGAGGGGTGTAGTCTTGGCTAGACCGATAAGTTTAATTCCGCATTTGTTTCGGTTAGCCAACGCGTTTAAGTTTTAGAAAGGACTATTCACCCCCCCTCTAGTCCGCCATCTCGACCCTTCAAGTGCCTGCGCCGCGTTGAACTGACCGGACGCGTCCGGTCAAACCGTGACCGCGTCCGGTGCAGCGTCCGGTCACCACAGTGACCGCCGTTCGCCTCCGTTTCTTTTCCGACTTCCGGCGCAATAGAAAATAGGCGTTTCACTTCCCTAAAAAGTAAATTTGTTTTTACTTAGAAAAACCTAAATCATGCTCATACAAAATTTATAGAAATGTTTTTTTCGAAATAGTATCTAAACATGTAATCTAGAATAAATATGGGTTTTAAATACTAAAAGAATTGTTTTAATATTATAAATTTTGTTTTAACTTGGAAGAATATGAAACCAGATTCACATTTTTCCTAAAATCATGCTCTATATTTTTATAAGCTAGGCACCATAATCTAGAGTATGATTTTAGGAAACACATGAAGCTCATCATCCCGTGCTCGTCTAAACTAGCTTCCTGCTCAATCATGCCTCCTGATGCGTGCGTAAACCTAAGACGACAACAACACACAAGGAAGAGCTCGCATCCATCCGGATGTTTGTCGGCCATGTCGCAAAAGTCAGTTTGGGAGTCTAAGAAGTCATATGTCGGTTGTTGCTGATTTTTTTTTTGAAAAAGCGAATATATTAATATTCCAACTTCTGCATCGACTAATGCATATGGTTGTTCATTATTACAAACGAGCGAGCAAAACAATTCAAAGGAATCTCAAAAACAAAGTTTTGAGCCATCAAGACAAAAAGCGTTTTCGAATAGAAAAAAAACTAAAGATCAATTCTGTTGCTAAATCGTTAGCCGTGTCTTGCAAACACCTCCATCACGGCTGTCTCAATAGTCCTACAACCCTCCTTTATGAACTGGCGATCCTCCTCCTTCTGAAGTAAAGTCCAGAACCTGGTCCAATACGTCCCCTTAAAGATAACCTTGAGGAGCCTCAAGATTTTTCATGGCGATTCTTTTCTTTGCGTTCTCAAGAGAGTGTACATCAGCTGCATCCGCATTTCTCTTGCTATGCCGCACTGGAGTAAGCTCTCCATCAGACAAGACAACCATCGCCATAACACTCCCCAGAATGTTATCGGACTCACCATCTGCCAATACCCCCGCATTGACCAAAGCATCAAAAGCGGCCCCTAGGTGCTGATCCTCCATCATCAACACACCATCTGATGTCCCATCAGTCTGCGTCACCCCAACTGACTCCCCATGTAGAATAGAAGGCTGCTGGTTGTGAGATTCAGAAATACAAGCCCCCATACCTGTCGCTGCCTGTGTCCGTGCTGAAGGCGGCTGCTGCTGGCTCTTCTCTTTCTCAGATCCTCACCCGAAACCACCTTACCACCCGACCTCACAGACTGTGATGCTCGTTGCTGTAAACGTGCTGGAGCTGACGATCCTGAAGGTACCAGAGAAGCTGCAACACGCACATCCACCGAATGACCTTTCTTAACTCCCACAAAATCACGTACCACATCACTTAGATCATTCTCCTCCCCTAGAAGATCATCCTCCTCCAGATCCAAGTTCATCTGTGCTTTAGAATTATTTGTTTCATTTCCCATTTTGCTAAGCCCTGATGGCTTTGTATCACTTGCAATAGAGTTATTAGTCTTGCCTTGGTTCTGTACATCCCCCATCTCACTATCCTTTGGTGCCCCCTTCCCATGACCATCATTACCATTGCTCTCAGTGTTTCAAATGCTCCATAGCCCAATGTTCAGTAAATAAGGTTCAACTTCAAAAAGCAACTTGAAGTATCGATTGCCAATGATGACATCTAGCTTAGTCGGGATTGCCTCCGGCTCCAGTACAGCCACTGCAAATCGTCCAAAGCTACTTGCTCTAGTAGTCACCATATCTGCATCTTGAGTAACTCCAAAAAGAGATCCCAAAGCCCACAAAACAAAATACTCCCTTAAAATTGTCAGAAGATTTAAGACTCTCATCCACACCACTGGTAGAGCATGACCAAAATATTCCTCATCTTCCTTGAACTCTTGAAACTCGAGAGTCACACCTTCTTTCATCTTAGCATTGAACCTTGTCATCTTTGCTAGATCTCCCTTTGTAGGAAAAAGCACCTTGAACTGAGAAGTACTGTGTCTTTTTACCTCCCAAGCAAAAGTGTCAGATACCAGAACACACAAAAAGGCAACAACATCCTCTTCTGTCAGATCTTTACCAGAAGTAGAGATTAGAGTCACTCTCGAATCTCTCTTGGTCGGCTGAATTGGTGCATGTGGAATGTGAAAACGGCTAGAGTATCTACCGCTTGACCAATCAATTGGGCTCCTGGTTTCGGCTGCTTAAGAATCGGGCAACGACTCATGGCATGGTCAGAGCTTCTGCTAATCTCACAGAACACAATCGCTGTGCACTCATACATCAAGTGCCCTTTTACTCCACACCTTCTACAAACTTTAGTGGTGGCTGTTTTCTGAGAAGCACCCACAGCCCCCATAGTCGTTGTTTCTACCACTTATCGGTTGTTGCTGATGGCCAATGAGCCTTCACATGTCATCATCGTGATGTCTCTTGAAGAAGGAAGTGCTTCTACAAAGTTAATGCTCAATCAGAATTTGAATTCTATATTTTATTTGGAATTCTCTATGTATGTCTTGATGGTTTAGCAAGGCATCGCTGCTAAGAAAATGTTTTTTTAGTTTGGTTGGCGGGTTGCAAGGTGATCTATGCTGTGGTCTCCAAGGATTTGACTTGGTCCGTATCCTCCATTTGATACGTGGCCCAATTTCAAAGTTTAGGAGACCACTCTTAGACTTAAATAATCGGTAATGTTATAGACCGGGCGTCCGGGGCAACCGGACGCACTGTTTCCCACAGACCGCTCCCCTCGGCATCGCTTCCCCCCAGCACCACTTCCTTTGCACTCGCACTTCACTTCCCCCGGCACTGCTTCCCCCCTGCTTCGCCCGCTGCCTCCACTTGCTCTCTCCCGCACTCACTCCGCCCGCTCCTCCACACTCGATCTCTCCTGCGTCACTCCTCCGCTCGCTTTCCTGCCGGCTCTCCAGGCCCCCGCGCCCCGCGAGCTCACTACGCGCCCTCCCGCCCGTGCTGCCTTCCTCCCACCGTCCCTCACCCTCCGCGACCTCCATGCACCCCCACTCTCCCTGTGACCCGGCTCCCGCACCCCACCGGAGACGAGGACGACGGCGGCGGTGTAAGGTCCGAATGGCTAGAGGGGGGGTGAATAGCCTATTTAAAATTCTACAAGCTTCACTAAACAACCACGTTAGTATAAAAGATGGCTAAGCTAATTCTAGCACTAGCTCAACTACACTATGCAAGCCACCTATACAATTCTAGTGAAGCAAGGCTATGATCTCTAAAACACACCAACAAGGCTAAGTCACTAAGCTACTTACTCCTATGTGAAAAAGGCTACACTAAGCAAACTACACAAGGACTAGTACAAGAAAGAAAAGAACAAGTGACTTGATTCTTATACCAACGATGTAGAGAAGTAATGCACTTGAAGAATCAATCACAATAATCAACCACAAGAGAAATCCTCGGCAAAGAGATGACACAAGATTTTTACCGAGGTTCACTTGCTTCCCGGCAAGCTACTCCTCGTTGTGGCGATGCACCCACTTGTCGGTTCGTGAGCTAATCGACTATCAAGAGTCGAGCCCTCGGCGGGCGCCGCACAACCGCACACAAGATGGGGATCCTCCAAGCCACGAGCTCCACTAGAGTATCCAATTTGCGAACTCCCGCGGGGAAGGATCAAGAACCCCTTACAACACTTGGTGAAGGCTCCAACAATCTCCAATTGCGAGCTGAATCACCTCCGCTGCTCCAAGCCGTCTACCGTGTCGGGAAATACGGAAGAGTAACAAGAAATCCGCAGCAACTCGAAGATCAAGTGCCTCTAGAATGCAACTCTCAAGCAATGCACTTGAATCTCACTCAAGAAGTGCAATCAATCAAAGAGATGAGTGGAAGGGTTGTTCTCTAGCTCAAAGGATGTCTCTATGTCTCAAAATGTGCAAGAGCTCCCCTCAAACCCTGGACACCCTCTATTTATAGCGAAGGGGTACGCAGCTAGCCGTTACAGACGACGCAGCGAAAGTCGCGCTGACCGTACGCTCCGGTCAGGGTGACCGGACGCGTCCGGCACTACACGACAGCAAGAATCAGTGCGCGTCAGAACTAGCCGTTGCCGTGACCGGACGCGCTCAACCGTTTGACCGGACGTGACAGTGTCAGCATCCGGTCACGTTCCAGTAAGCTCCCGTTGAGACCGGACGCGTCCGATCACACGTGACCGGACGCGCCGCGCGTCCGATCACCACTCCACTGCACTCTGCCCCTCTGGACGCCTGACCGGACGCTCCGGTTCCGTGAGGGACCGGACGCGCCGGTCGCGCGCTCTTCTTCTGCGCACAGATGAACTGACCGGACGCGCTGGTCAGGCCAGACCAGCGTCCGGTCACAAACCCTAGTGCCCGCGCCGCGTTGAACTGACCGGACGCGTCCGGTCAAACCGTGACCGCGTCCGGTGCAGCGTCCGGTCACCACAGTGACCGCCGTTCACCTCTGTTTCTTTTCCGACTTCCGGCGCAATAGAAAATAGGCGTTTCACTTCCCTAAAAAGCGCCGAATCCCGCCTCGCAAGCTCGGTGGGAGGGAGAGAGGAACCCAAACCCCTCTCACCGCTTAAACTCCACCGTCTTCGCAAATGTGCTAACACCACCAAGTGTACACCACCATGTGCATGTGTGTTAGCATTTCACAAACATTTTCAAGGCGTTATGTTAGCTCTCTACTAGATCCTAATGCATATGCTCAAGACATTGATCAAGTGGCACTTGATTCCCGAGCTAACCGTGATTGCCCCTCTTGATAGTCGGCTATGTATCCTAAATCCGGTCAATCACTTCTCTACTCATCTTAGATCGGCAAAAGGAAAAGCCTATGGTTATACCTTTGCCTTGCGTTCTTAGATCCTTCTCCTCCACTTGATCATCACGTCCATCATATTATGTGCATCTCCACCATGATCGTCATTTCATGTCCATGCACCATTTCTTTGTGACCTTGTGGCCACCATTCCTTGCCACATACACCTTCATCACATGTGTTGCTTATGCCTAACTCAAAACACTCAACACATGGCATTAGCAACTTGGTGTCATTAATTACCAAAACCAAACTTGGGCTTTCAGGCGGCTCCGACGAGGTAGGTTGTAGAGGGATCTGGATCTAAGGCCTGCTCCTCCTCCTCCTATGGATCTGGATCTGAGCGCTCCTCCCTCCTCCTCCTCTGGATCTGAGCCATCCTCCTCCTCCTCCTCCCTATGGATCTAAGGGATGTGGCGGTGGCTAGGGTTTCGGCGAGCTCTCGGGGTCAGATCTCGTCATGTTGCAATGATTTTTTTGGATGTTGCAACAGATGATTTTGAATGTTGCAGTGGTATTTTTTGTTGTTGTTACAATAGATGTTTTTGCGATGTTGCAGTAGTAGTGCTTGAGATGTTGCAATACATTTTTCGAATGTTGCAGCATAATTTTTTCGATGTTGCAGTACACATTTTTTCGATGTTGCAGTACATATTTTTTCGATGTTGCAATATATGTTTTTTCGATGTTGCAGTACATGTTTTTCAATGTTGCAGTACATATTTTTCGTTGTTGCAGCAGATTTTTTTCGATGTTGCATTGCATGTTTTTCAATGTTGCAGTAAATATTTTTTCGATGTTGCAGTACATATTTTTCGTTTGTTGCAGTAGATATTTTTCGTTGATGCAGTAGATATTTTTTCGATGTTGCATTGTATGTTTATCAATGTTGCACTACACATTTTTTTGATGTTGCAGTTGGAGAAAGGGGTGCGTTGGGGAAGGGGGGACAGGAGTGCGTTGGGGAGCGGAGCCGTCATCGGGGGACACGACGCGGTGTGGGGTGCTCCTGGAATGGGGATGTGGATGGGGGATGGCGATGGGGATGGGAATGAGGATGGGGATGGAGATGGGGACGAGGTGCGGGGGCGCGATGGAAGCGGGCTTGGTTGCGGGGGCGGGCGCTGATTGCGGGCGATGGGGACGAGGTTGGGGACGGATGGGGATGAGGTTGCTGGTTTTGGGCGAGCGGGCGGGCGGGCATCCAGAAGCAACAGCGTGAGCGTCCGACGCTAGCGCCCGGATCGGACGTCCGAGCGCCAGCAGTGCCCCTAAGCAAGGACAAAAAGGTGGAGCATGATTTTAGAGGAAATATGAAACTGGCCTCATAGATGACTTTCTAGTATTAAATTAGTTTTTTTAGTATTTTTAAATGCATATTTATTCTAGAATGGTATTGGGATATTTTTTGAAGAATATTTCTACAATTTTTATAAAGTCTAATTGACCTCCCTAAACTACTACAAAAGTTGATTTACCTACTTCGTACTGATGTGGTGGTAGTTGACCCCGCTCATGTAAGTCAAAACCACAAACTACTTAGGAAGATAAATCGAGCAATTTCAAGAGTTGAGGGGGTGTAAAAATTTGGTTTTCTAGTAAGAGAGACAAACTGAACTCACACAGTCTAGTATTATTTATTAGACATACATGTTTTCTCAAACAAAAAACAAGAACAAAAATCCACAAGAGGTCCTTGAACTTGTCCCGCGTTTTCAAATAGGACCATGTATTTCTAAAATCAGATTTCTGGCCCCTAAACTTGCTAAATGTATCACAAGAGGTCAAACCGGTTTTGGAACCTTTGCACACGTGGCATCACGCTGCTCTCGCTCGGGAATAGCGCGTGCGGCGGGACCTGTCGTCGAGTGGCGCGGGTTCGTGCGTGACCTTTTAGAGAGACGAGGCAGACGGGCAACGTGGCCGCCTCTAAGGGATCGTGGCCACATCGCCGGTGTCCAGCCCGAACGTCACGTCGGCGGACCTGTTCGCAGCGTCCGTCCAGTTCGCGATGGTTCAGACCTTCCGCAACGGCGTACGCCAAAAAAAACTGGAGTAGCACATAGCGTTTGTCGGAGCTGCAGCGGCGTACGCTAGGACGAGTGGCATCCGGAATCGCGCGGGCCGAACGCCAAATGTGGCGGGGTACCGATGGTGCGCTACGCGACCGCGTGGCGCGGGTCCCGCGCGGCCTCGTCCTCCGTGTGGGAAGGAGAGAGAAGGGCCGCCGTGGAGGGGGAGAGAAGGAGATGGCGCCGGCGAGGAAGGAGGAGGGCGGCGCGGCGGCGCTAGCGTGCGCGGACGCTGCTGTTGCTGCTCCGCCGCTGCTGCTCGCGGACTCCCGGCCGCCACGGACGCGCTCGCGAGGCCGTCCGCGCGCCATGGCCGGAGGGCCGAGCTCGCCCCGCGCCGGCATGGCCGGAAGGAGAAGGGAGAGAGGGAGGGAGCAGAGGGAGGTGGAGGGACGCACCGGAGGAGCTGGCCGTGCGCGCTGGCGCCCCTGCTCTGCCACTCGGCCACCTCCGCCTTGCCATGGCCGCCGAGCTCGTGCGCTCGCCGGCGCGCCCGGCCGCCGCGCTCGCGCACCCGTTCGCCGCGCCCGTCCGCCGAGATCGCGCGCTCGCCAGCGCGTCCGTCCGCCGCGCTCGCCGGGCCGCGCGGGAAGGTCGCCGGATGGAGATGGGGGTCGCTGGATGGAGCCCCGGCCGCGCACCATGGCTGGAGGGCCGAGCACGCCCCACGCGCCATGGCCAGATGGGCCGAGCTCGCTCCGCGCGGACGCGCCTCTGCCGGACGAAGAAGACGGAGGAGGCGGCCGTCCCCGCGCCCGCGCACGGCTCGCCCGAGGCCGGAGGAGCTGGCTGCGCGCGCTGCTGCCAGCGCCCCTGCTCCGCCGCGCCGTGCTGGAGCAGAGAAGAAGGGGAAAGGATAAGGAGAGAGAAGAGAGAGAGGAGAGAGAATAGGGAGGGAGGGTGGCCGGTGGGAAAAAAAAACTGACGCGTGGGTCCCACTGATATAGAGTAAAGATATAGAGGATGGATGGATGCGGGAGAAAGTGATATAGAGGAGAGAATCTCGATGATCAGGATGGAATATTCTTTTTAGAGGATGAATTTAGAGCAGGACGAGTGCGGGTAGTCTCAGACGATGACTGCGCTCGCGGTGGTGCGGAACCTCTCCGCGTCCGCGGTGGCGCCCGCGGCGCTGGTGCCGTTGGGCATGCACGACTGCACCGAGCTGCTCGGCATCAGCCCCGCGCAGCTCCGCGACGCGCTCGCGGGGTCCGCGGCCGACGCGGACGGGGCCACGACGTGGCTCAGCGCCACGCTGACGAACTAGGGCACGTGCCGCGACAGCCTAGCCACCGTGCTGCTGCCGGACAATCCTGCGGGGAGCGACGCCGTGCGCAGGCAGGTGGCTGCGCTCGCGCGGTTCGTCAGCACCGTGCTGGCGCTACATGTCATGAAGGTCAAGGTCGGGAGCAGTGGCGGCGGCCCGCCGTCCACCGAAGCTGCGTCGTCACGTGAAGGCACCACGTTCCCATCCTGGCTGTCCGAGCAGGACAGGAAGCTCCTGGAGTTGCCGTCCCCGGTGACCACCACCAACATCATCGTCACGCCGGACGCCGAGCTGGCGCTAGACGGCAGCAGAACGCACACGAGCATCAACGAAGGATACACCATCGGGATCGCCGTTTGTGGCGTTGTCGTCCTGTGCTCCTGGGCGCACGGCTTCCGGGATGAAGTGGGCGTGCGTATGTGCTCCTAGGCCTCCTACTCGCGGTGCTCACCGCAGCCACCACGGATGTGAACTCCCCTCCGCGCGGTGATGGCAATGCATGGTAGGTCCGGCGGCGCACAGATGGCGGTGTCCGTGCATGGCGGGTTCGGCGGAGCTCAGATGGCGGTGTCCAGGTGCGACGCGGGCCCGCTGTTCAACACAGTGGTGGGGATGAGCCTGTCGCTGGCACTGGCGCGTGACGGCGAGCGCGCAGCACCTGGTCCCGTTCGTGGTGCTTGCGGACGCGGCGGCGCACGAGGCGTGCGCAGTCAGTCAGGGCACAGCCGCACAGGGCCTTCCGCAGTTGCGCTGAGGAGACAAGGTGGCAGCCAAGCAAGTTTATGGACTTAAAAAATCTAGTGTTAGGAGTACACGGACCAATTTGAGAATGTGGGACACGTTCAAGAATTTCACTCAAAAAAATAATGACCGAGAACGAGATGTGTAGTTATTTTAAGACGAAAGAAGTAGATATGTAGGGCCATTTATTCTGTATTTTTATTAAAATGAAAATCAATTGCCCCAAATATCCTTCTACACGTTTGAAGCTAGACCAACACTCCCCTCCAATCAAATTTATAAAAACACATACATATTAAGGTTCAAACTTTATAATTTTTATGTTTAACAAATAATTTAACTTAAGTTTATAACTATTGTAACACAAACTTGGTACAATTAGATTTATATCAACTAATAATCATAAGTAATATAATATAAAATAAATAATATTTAAAATAAAATCTGTCAAACTGGTCATGTGAACTAGATCGATGGATGGAGTAGAATTGAAAATCTATAAATAATTATATACCACATTATCTGTCAAGTAATCGAATTACATTCAGGCTATTTTTTTGTTTAACTTCTAGAAAATGCTTCTGCTACAGCAAAAAACCGTTCAATTTCTGAAAAGTCTACTATAGAAACCAAACAAGCGGATAGAACCAGAAACTATTTTTTTAGAAGCAGGTGCTTTCGTCTTTTCTAAATAGGTGGAAATAAAGAGACATTTTATAGATATTTCAAGGGAGATAAAGAAAGAAAGTAGATTCTATAATTATTTTAACTAGACAGCTTACATTTTTCCATAGCACATAACTAACAATAACATTTTCATAGCTTACTGTTGAACCAATTATATATCCTTTGTACCTGACGACCAAGTACTACTTGTAAGCCCAAACTGAGCACGTTGCCATAAATGGTTTTGTGCTACAACGTGATGTCCAAGGATGGTAATGGGTACGAAACCTAACCACCTGACAGGTTTTACCCGCTAAAGAACGGGGTATGAAAAGATTTCTTCATTCGTGGGTATGTTAAAGGGTAAAAATCTCTATCCATTGGATAGCGGGTGCACATATGAGAATGTACCATACTCGTGTCCCACGGGTAATTTATACCCATCTTAGCAACACAATGCATATATATTCAATATATGACTATTATGCTATTAGTTAGTGAAATTTTGTTGCCATGTTATAATTGTTAATCTCTATTCATAAATAATTGACAATATATGATTTTAATAATGTATTCATGTTTTTTATAACAGGTATGCTACAGGTTACCCATCGGGTATGTTTACCCGCACGGTACAGGTACGAGTAAATTCTTTTACCCGTGTGCGGGTACACGTTTAGCAGGTAGATATTTAGCTAGCGGATACGGGTATGGGTTAGCACTATCCAACAGGTTTATCGATGGCAGATAAAGTTAATAACCAACTGCTTATCGCAACGCAACATACAAACGTCACATTGCCATCCGAGCCCACAACACGATGGCAGAGAATAGGAATAGGTTAATGATGACAAACGGACTTATCGCAATGCAACATGCAACCAGGCACAACTCAAGTTCCAGCAAGATTCTCCTGCATCCATGTCCAACAGAGTATAAACTCGGTTACAAATTAAATTCAACTGGGAAAACTACAGTAACACCCTACTAGTATGAAATTTTCAATCCATTGGTCCCGTCTCCGTGACACTGCGTGAAGTTCTAACCATCCATGTCCAGAGGACATCAAAAAAGAAATTACAGGCCCCGATCAGTAGGACGCAGGCAGACAAACGCTCAGGGCAGCAGGTTTCATTATCCAGAAAATGACTACAAGTGTCACACAAAGCATCTCTCATTTTGCAATGAGACCTAGTGACCAAGCCTCTCACGGAAGTGTAACAGCTGCGAAATTACACAGCAACAAGATCAGGGGTTTCCGCCTCAACTGAAAGCAATGTGGTATGCACCTTTCCAACCCAGGCATCCAGGCGGTCGCGCAAAGCCTTAACCTGGGGAATTCCAAGCACTCTGGGCTGGACCCATGAGACGTGAACTGTACTGTCCACTTCATCTATTATTCCCTCAATAAGATGAACCTGCATTTGGAAACAAATCAGAAATGTTACAGATGGATTGCCAGACGTAAGGCAGTCAAATGAAACAACTGAAACACAAACACGTCAAAACCCAAGACTCCTGTGATACTTCAACAACTAAATAAAAAGATAACAGGCTCCACTTGTGCAAGAACGAGCTAATAGCAGTGAGACTAAAAACAGCCTATCTTACAAAGTAGTGACACTAATAAATTCTTATCTTACATTAGGCTAAGAAGATGGGAACTATCAATCGGTCGAAGGCTTGAAGGAAAGCATAGTTGCAATGGACACAAACACTAAAGCAGTAAAACAAGGCAACAAACATGTCTGCAGAGATAGACAAATGTCCCAATAAAACATTCATATGTGGAGTAAAATGAGCCGGCCACAAGACAAGTCGATTTCCCAAGAAATGAGATAATTCAAACAATGAAGTTTACATTGAAAATATGATGACAAACAAGGAACAGCACAAGTGAAAAGGGAGGCCATGACAATAATATCTTGTGCTAAAAAGAATGTCAATCAAGTTACCGAGAGGCTCTTCATAAGAAGATATTCCACATCACTGATTGAAAGCTTAGTCCGCTCAGCAATAACAGTTAATGGAATAGTTCTATCTTCAGATGGCCGGCTGAAAATGTAGACAAATAACATGTCAAAGGAAAACAAAATGGAGGTGACATTAGAAAAGAAGGATTTCACAAATGTTACCTAAAGATTATCTCCATCAGACAAAGAATATTGATTTTCTCAAGCAGCTTCCGCTCATTCTGCACCAAAGCTGGTTGTGCAGTAAGAGCAGAATTGTGAACCCTGCAAAGTTCTTGGTAGAGAGCAAGGTTGCCGGCGTTGAATGCTTGTAACATATGATAAACCCACTCCACCTTCGTTCCAATAAGACTATTGATCTAAGGGTGCAGATATAAAACAAACTTTTAGATCAAAGAAGTATCAAATCACAAAAGAATACTCTGGTTATGATTTAATTAAAAGGCTTGTCTAACACTCAAACAGGATAGTGTATCCAAATTAATTTTGTCTAGACGATTTACTGTACCATCTTCAATGTCAACCAAAGAAAATGTAACTACATTACTCTGATGACAAATACATTACAAGCGGCTATAGTAAGTCCATCAGTATTACATTTCAAGCTTGAATTTATTGTCCAACCAATAACCGTGCAGATGAACATAAACTTATGCACACTTGGCACTAATAATTTAAATAATTATGCCATTGATATTTGAGTATATTAATTAAAATTATAAAGCCATAAAAGAACTAAAGAAGTTAGCAAGTGGAATGGATACCATCAAAAAGAAACTACAATACACAAAACATATGGATGATAACAGAAGAATTCATGCACAACCAATATATTACTATAAAGCCACAAAGGAGCTAATGAAGTTAGCAAGTGGAAGGATACAATCATACAATAAAAAAAAATACATACACAAAAATTAACGATGATAACAGAAGAAGTCATGCACAACCAAAGAATTACTTACAATCGGGTGAGCTAATAACTCCCCAAAGTTGTAAATGTTATCACCCAGCAAGGCTGCTAGAGAAAGATCAAAAGCCAAGTCCTGACAAGATAGAAAATAGTCAATAAATCAGATGAACATTTAAACTGAAGTTTTGTTTTACAGTTCAAATGTTATTGATGATGAAACATACTAGCTTGAATGACTCAGATAGAGACTCCACAGTTGTGTAGGCCAGATAGAGAAGAGCGTTCTTATAGAACTCCGCAAATTCTTGGCGGGCCTTGTGGTATTGAGATGATATCCAGTAAAAGCTAGCATGAACTGTGGGATCGACATCAGTCATACTATCCAGAGTGGTTTTCCCATCCTCCAACAAATTCTTGCACTCTTTTTGGTTTCCTTTCTCAAGATTAATAGCTGCAATTTGCATCTTCACATAAAGAATTGGTTCATTAATCCGCGACTCTCTTGTCTCACGCAGCTTTGTGATCACCCCCTCTAAGAAAGTAATTGCAGCATCCTTATCAGGGTACTGGCGAGAAGCTATCACCGCAAAATGGGCAAGCTTGAGCAGATTAATCTTGGTCTCAAAGTCGGTGATGAAATTGTTGTAGAGCTGAATGATAGTGTCTCCGGTCTGTAGAAGAAAAGGTGGCGTTGGAATCATAATAAAAGACAAAATGGCACAAAAATCGCAGCAGGAGAAATGGCGTGGAACAATATAAATTTGGCAAACTTTCAATTATCATAGGTAGTCAAACCACCAACATGCAACAAGAGCAAGTAATATGTATAAACAACCAGAATGATCAGCATGCCCACTAGAGGGCAACGAAACTCTTGATAAAACAAATAGGTACATGAGATATCGATAATTAGGTTAGGCATTTTATTAAACAAGGCAATGAACAATTGAAAGAAGCAACTCAGCCTGATCTGGTTTTCCTTCGACATCATTGCTCTTCAGCATCTAAGTTTAGTTCAGTGGAAATTCATGTAATAAGTATGTCTGAAAGATATCAATTGTAGCATTCAAATGAGGATAACCAGAACTACTCCTTGATAATCTTTTTTTATCCAATTCAATTATGTTTGACTAAAGAAAACTGGAGCTGCAGAAGGATACTCGAACAACATGCATAAAGTTTTATCGGTCCAAGACGCAAGCTGGTGAAGCCCGCAGTATATCAGAATTGAATTGAGAACCATGAGCAACAAAGAATTAACCAGATACTGTAGACTAGTATGCAATTTCCCCACATAAGTAACTCAAAATGATTAGGCTGGCAACAATTATCCAGTCACAACTCTTAAATCTTACTAAAGCATGGGAAGTCTAGGAGGCGGGGTGGGTTTGCGCCGAGATCCGCCTTATGAACGAAGGCATCTGTAGTTCCATCTGTAAAGCCTTAACTAACCCTAAGATGAGGAAGGCGGCGGGGCAGAGAGAGAAGGAGGGAAAGGAAGCGAACCTGTGCGGCCTGGAGCTGTAGGAATTGGTCGAGCTTGAGGGTGAGCTGGTGCCATAGCTTCCGCTGGCAGAGGTCGGCGAGGGAGGCGTACCAGTCGGCGAGGTCCGGGCGCGCCTGCCGCTGCGCCTCCACGTACTGCAGCGCCATCGCAACGCCAACTCCGGTTCCCGTCCCGAGCAAGCAGCTGTTGGTCGGTAGGGTTTGAGAGAAGATCTGCTACGGCGACTGCGACTGCGGCTGCGAGGGAGACGACTCAGAGAGAGAGAGAGAGAGAGAGAGAGAGAGAGAGAGAGAGGAGGGTAACAACCACCAGAAACACCAATGCCAAAATAAAACCCTAGCGCTGGCGGAGGTGTGGCAGGAGAAGAGGGGAAGGGGGGAGGAGATACTTGCCGTGAGACGGAAGGGAAGGATCCGGATCGGTCGATTAGTTAGTAGATCTATCTATCTCCGCAGGTCTGGACTCGAATGCAAGTGCAAGGAAGAGAAGCCCGACGGCTGCGACGGGGAGACGAGTCGGAGACGACGTTCTCCTGCGGACTGCCCAATGCGGACAATGCCAATACGATACGTGCGTGCGGCGGAGGCCCATCCAGCTACAAGACCAAATTCGGCCCATGGGCCTAGTATCCATCTCCGCTACGTATGTATGACCGGCCTGCCGTATGAATTAGTAGCAAAATTCAATTTTCGCAAAAAAAAATCTAGCAAAAATTCAATGAATAAAAAACTATCCTATGGCGAGTCCGGTAAAATGTACTCTCATGAAGAGTCAAAAGGACTGATTGTAAATATAATAATAATATAATTTTGCTAAGGTATAGCTTGCACGTTAAGGTGTCTTCAATGGCACAATCAAATCGTCAACTGAGCTGGAAACTAAAAACAATAAACACAAGAGATCATAACTGAGAGAGGATACCTCCTTTTGGGTGCATGTGAGACTAGCGAGCTAGCGCGTTATTCTCTCCCCTCTATGACCAATAGAAAATCATCTGAGCTAGCGCTTTCACCACCGCTGAGGGCGCCCTCGGTTTTACTGCTTACATTGTTACATGCATATGCATTGCGATAGAAATCTAGGAGTAGGATAACACAAGCTGAATGCTGCAAGTTTGCAGGCATTGCACTTGCATTGGATCGCTTCAAAGAAGATACTCGTTGATGGATGAATCCCCGTGTCATTTCCCCAAATGAACGGTGAGATAGACCTCGTCCTTGCCACTGTTGTTGCCGCCGGCGACGCTCTTATCGGTGGTGACCCACTAGATGGTCTTGTAGCCGAGCTTCCACAACATGGTGACATAGACGCCCTCCAGGTCGCTCCTCTGGCACCAGAAGTGGTCCACCCAAAGCGGCCCACCCAGGCACAGCACACGGTCGGCGTCATACCACAGGAACTCCAGCGCCGCATCCAGGAACCAATGGTTCACGGCGTGCCCCGTGCCGCACTACGTCCATGGTCCTGTCCCCTACCGGGAACCGCTGCTCTAGCAGCGCATGCAACGGCACCACCTCACGCACCGTCGTCGTCTTTGAGTATAGACCGCGGCCAGGTTCAAGGTGTTCGTCAGCACTGTGGCATTGGCGAGCTTCTTGAGTCGCACCGCCAGCGTGCCCTTGACACGGCCGATGTCAAGTCCAAACCAAATGGGCCCTGCCTAACTCAACGAGGCTAGCCGTAGCAACTGCGATGCCGTCAGATCTAAGGGCCCCCGCACGCGGAGGATTCGTGCGGGCCACGTCGAAGCCTAACGATGGCGGCAGGCAGGAGAAATTTGCACTTCCCTTCCTTGGGCCATCGAACGCCGGCGTTAGGAAGCGAGGAGAAGGGATCGGCGGGCAAGAGTTTGGATGCAGGTGGGGAAGAAGCACCTGCGGCGCGGGAGCGGATGGCATCCACGGAGGAGAAGGGCTTGGTGAGGGAGAGGGTGTCGTCAAGGCAGGGTGCAAAGGCCATGTAGGATATGTAGCGATGGAGGAGGTCTAGGTGCGCAGAGCACGCGAAGACAACGGGGGCGAGGCGGGAGTAGAGGACCAGCTCTGTCATGACCCAACGATTGTTCCAACTTAAACTTCTTAAGAAACGCCTCTCGAAGCCCAAGACCCTCACCAAAACCCTCACTGAATTCTGTCCCAATCCTTTGATCCACTTTCTATAGGATAAGGACTCCAAATTCGGTTATCAACTCTCATGATCTGCTTTAATCGGCCTAAGCCAACCAAAATCAATCTTGGTCAACTCTGTAGTTGACTTAATGAGATTCTCCAAGGTATCACTCAAGAAGCACCTCCCTAACTCTCCAAAGGTTCCTACCAACTCTCTATGTGACGATCATGGTCCCAACATCAACCCATTCCTTCAAATCCAAAATCCCAAATTTAGTGTCCTGTCGGACCATCCGGCATCTTGATGGACCGTCCGCCAGAACACTTAGTCGTCAGAATCAGTTTGGCTGAGTTGTCTATCTATCCCTTGCCTTGCACCCACTTGTCAGCTTGAAGTGAAGATTCCCATCTAGTGATCCAGCCCTCCTCCACTCACCCTCCCATTCATTCACTCACTCACGCATGCTCTCTGTCTATCTCAAGTGGAGGAGCAAGAACAAGTGAGAAGGAGAGAAAGAAGAGAAGAAGAAAAAGAAGATCAAGGATGAAACCAAGCTTTAGCATCTCAAGGAGAAGATCATCTCATCTCCATTCTTGGTTGAGCTCAAGGAATCCCCTTTTCATTCTCCTTGGAATCTCCCCACAAACCCTAACTCTTGATTTCTCCATGCATGGATGGAAGAAGGTTACTAGATGCTCCACCATCTCAAGTGTAAGCTCAAGTCCCTTTCTTGCTCAATCATCTCATGGAATCAAATCTCCTCTCTAATTGAATTTGTATGGGTTGTGCAAGAGATTCTTCATTTTGGTCAAATCCCTCTCCCTCACTTGGAAGCAAGAAGGAGCAAGGCCTAACCATAATCTTGGTGACCCAAGAACCACCCAAACCTCAGAGTTAAGTTGCCATGCCCAAGTTCATGATTTTTCTTCTTTTTCTCAAAGTTGATTCAATTCATAGTTGCTACTTTTATCTCTTGATTAGGAGCTCAACCTCTAGCTTGCACAACCCTAACGCATCACCTAAGCCCTCCTAGATGGTTTTTTTTTCTCGAACACGCAGGAGAGCTGCGTATCATTATATATTAGGAAGAAGGTCCTCCTAGATGGTCACAACACATGCTTGGTAAACATCATCCACAACCACTTGACCTGGTGGCCCCGTGTGACTGTCAAGTGTCAACCTCATCATTCCATCTCCAGCGAGTCATCTATCCACTTTATCCAACTGCATATGTAATTTGTCTCTGAAAAATGTTGTTTTTTTTAATCAAACATACTACTTGATATCTCTTGTTTCTAGGAAGGGAGAAAGATGATATCACAAACTATCAAACAAATAATGGATCCATCTTGCTCTAGTAGTAGTATTTTGTCACAAAAAATGTAGTATTTTAGTTACATCCTGATTACTGAATTATTCACCTTTTTTTCAAGCCCCTATACATAATAGATCCTGACCCAACATGTGGGGCGTTGCTTCTTCATCTTCTGTACATAACTTCTTTTACACGGAGAAAGCGGCTTCTTTTATCTACAGAATCAAATCCTAAAATTCAGATCATCATAAGCTGCTCTTAACCAGCTATGAATATCAAGCTTTGCCTGACTGCTGGAATCGAGCAAATCAGCGAGCCAAAAATTCCCGTGAAACTATAAGAGATGGCGCAGAAAGGGAGAGCTTCAGGTTCCTTGGCTGACAGTGCTGCTGTTCCCAGTCCTTGAGCACTACACCATTAGCCAAGCAAGATTACATTCAGTCAGGGCCTAATCATGCTCACAAATGAAGAATGACTGAATGACGCAGATCGACATATATCGAGCAAATTACCTGGCAGCTGTCGCTATTCCTCTGGAGATGGGGTCGTTCAGACGAAGTTTCTCCATTGCTGCTAGCACAAAATTCGCACCGAGGAGCCCGGTAAGGACAACCACGACAGCAGTTACTGAAGAGTTTACTCCTGAACCACAAGAAACCATGAGCCATCAGTTCACCTCAGCAAATTACCGCAAAGACACATAGCTGGAAGATTTAACACTAAGGAATCGAGTCAAGCACTACATGTTCAGGTCAAGTAATCGACCTATGGTTAAATTGCCTGTGAATACAAGCTAAGGAACTTATCATGACAACCCAAACAAATTGACTGGAGGATGGACTGCCAAGATTTACCTTCAAAGAAAGATACTATGCTCAAAGCCAGCGCCAGAGTAATGCACCTTGGCAACATGGATATGGTCAACGATGGCTCTAGCCCAACCAGGCGCCCTATGATAGCAGTTGAGTACAGAGAGAATGTAGCTCCAATGGCAACTGATGTGAAAATCTCTGGTGCGTGCCTCTTTACAAGCTGAAATCAGGGCTCAGGAGCATGGACAAGTCGACGATCAGATAAAAGGCACTTGCAGCGGAACAGAGCTTAACCGAAACGATGTCACATGATAACCATGTGTAGTAGTACCTTTCTCTGTTTGAATATCGAGAATGCAAATGATATGATCACAGTCCCAAGGAAACCCATTAGTATGTCACCAGCTCCAGGATTAGAGGCCGCCTTTGTGAGGTAATCACCTGGACAACCACATTTTCTGAGAGCACAGTGATATATATCATGTGTATGTTCTATGTTACTCCAGAGCTAATGCTTTCAAGGCAACTCTTCTGAAACTAAAAAATTTTGTGATATAATTGTAGGACTATATATTAGGGTTTATAGCTTATGAACCTAGCACAGCATCAAATCCAGACCCGGAGAGGTACCCATACACTGCTGCCGCCAAATCTGCAGAAAGTGCGCAGGAGATGACTGGATGCAACACTTTTTTGACACCGGCTGGTAACCTGAAAACACCCAGATCATCAGACAAAATTGAATAAATTGTTTGCATACTTTGGATCATATTGATCGAGTTTATATAAGCATATTTACCCGGAACCAACCATGTATCCCAGCACATTAGCAGCAAGCAGGAAAGGAAGGCATGTTTTTGCGGTGGTGCCAAGTGCCGTGGGATTGAAATATGCAACACCAAATGATGCGACGAATATAGCAGTCCATGACCAGATTTCTGATGTAGAAAATGGCGACGGCTTGCTCACGGGCTCTGTATCTGGAATAAGCTCTGTCCTCACAAGGTTTCTCACAGCTAACACTGTATATCCTGCAACCGTGAGGGTAGCAAACCAGCCACCAACTGAAAAAGCGGGCAAAATCAAAACAGTATAAAAGTAGCCGTTCCAATTTAATGTTTTGAAATGAAAAATGTGATCGAGAATAATACATACAAGTGATTGCAAAAATCTTGAGTGCTGAAGCCGCTGGGATTTCCGTGATGGCGAGCGGAAACACGACGAGCGTCGGGACGTAGAACACGGGTAGCCACCTCTTGATGAACATTGTGGCAGGCTCAAAGAAGTTCATGAACGCCTTGGCGAGAGGAGGCACGAATGCGTCGAAGACGACTAGCACGGAGAAGACACAGAACATGCCGAAGAGGGCGCTTGGGAACTTGATGCCCGCGGCGACGAATGCTTTTTTGAGGAACTTGTCGGCGGCGAGCATAATGCCCAGCGACACAACCAGATGTGCCACCCCAAGAATCTGCATACACGCATCGGGTTCAATTCTAGAAGCTAGATAGGAAAAGATGTGAATTTTAATAAGAGCATTATTATAAGTAATATAAAGGAAAAGATGGAAAGAGCGTCTTCTCACCGCGGGCAGCACTCCGGAGGAAGTAGTGGCGTGTCCGGTGCTAGCGGTGGAGTTGGGGACGATCAGGCGGCGGCGAAGGTCGGACGATGATGATCGGTTAAGCGTGGTAGCGTCATTGTTGGCTGGACCCACGAAGCTGGTGTCGCCGGCGGGGATGAGCTTCAGTGCTGCTGTTGGTCGGAGGACCCGGCGCGGAGAAACGGAGGAGGAAGGGGAGCAGCAAGAAGAACGGGGAGTGAGCAGTCTGCATCGGCGGCGTCGAGGAGGAAGCGCACAGGCGCGGGCGGCCGACATGGCGCGGGGAAGGGAGGAGAGCGGGTCGTGGCGGCAGCCTAAATTAGTAATCCCAACCATGGCGGTCGCGGCCATGGAGTGGAGTTCGTGGGGTGCAGAGGAGGAAGAAGCGGCAGAGTTTGGGCTTCCTCTTGCCGACTGATGTGTCGCTCCTCCCTCATCCTGAGCAGACGGAGGAGGCTGGGCAAGGTGATGACGGAGACTCCATTTGTCGGGATGTAATGCGAGCTACTGAACGAGAGCGAGCGATGGAAGTGTGGCTGCAAATTATCGGCATGGCAGCGAATGAGGATGGGGTTGGGAACTTGGGATTGAGAACGTTGGGCTACGAGTGATCGATCACTTGAATCTCTCATCCTCTTCTTGGAACGAAAGCGACCGCCGGGGTCGGGTTTGTGGCTGCCCACGACCCGGGGCGGAAAGCCGGAAACGGACAGAACCACAGCGGCCAGCTGCGCGTGCTCGTCGTCGTCCTCCTGCTCCGCGCTCGAACTTCGTGGACGTCGCCGGCTGCCATGCGCGGACGGCGACATCGGCCGTGCTACCCAGGGCCCTGCAGCACCCTACGCTCCACGGAGTCGCCCGCCGCCGCCGGGGAAGATGAACTCCTCGTCCCCCTCCGCCCCCACCACCCTGGGCTCCCAGCCGATGGACACCCGCCGGCACGTCGCCTGAACAAGGAGCGGGTTGTCGTTGGATATTCGGCAGAGGCAGGTCACGACCATTTGTTGTGGGTTCTTGCGGGACGTTGCGGCGGCCTTGCGCTCTCGTCCAATGGGCTTCGCGGAACAGCTCACAGTCACATGATGCCGCAAACAAGTTGCAGCAGAAGCTTTTTCCACTCAAAAAAACGGTAAATCTATACTTCACCCGTGTGATTTTTGGGCTCCGCTCACTCGATACGCGCGGCCGTTCGATGTCACTCTTAACGGAGGCGATCTCATGCGCGGGACCATATGCAAGTTGTCAGATTGCATGCATGCAGTCAAGTTCATGCGAAACGTGGAACTATAGGCCCGTGTTCAGTTCCGGAATCGAGCGTCCCGAGTAAATGCGCACTGTTCTAATTCGTTTGTATTTGGTAAAAATTGTCTAAACTTTGACTAATTATGCTCAAAACGTTCGTCTCGTAAAGTACAACAAAACTGTGCAATTAGTTTTTAATTTTATCTACATTTAGTACTCCATGCATGTGCCGATATTTTAATGTGATGGGAATCTTTTTTTGCATAGTGAAATTTGGATGTAGAATTTGGGAACTAAATAAGGGCTAGGATGCATACGGTCAGGTCTCCTGCGGTCCCGTCACATCACCTGCTGGCTAGCCCCTAACCCTTGCATGCATATATACAGGTTGATTTAGTAGAAATAGATTACATCTCATTAAACCATATTTTACAACTTCTGTTTGGACGTAAGTTCTATGTTGAATTGATGCAAATTGACTATTCATAAATGAGAATGGTTAGAATTATTTGAACAGTTATCTGTTTAAATAGGTAATCTTCTAATTTGCCTTACATAGAACTGATCTGTTAATTTTAAATTTGACATTTGTGTTTTTTCTGTTCAAATATGCAATCTTCTAATTTTCCTTCCATAGAAATGATTTCTTAATTTTAGATTTGAAATTTGTGCTTTTTTCTGTTCAAATATGCAATCTTCTAATTTTCCTTCCATAGAAATGATTTGTTAATTTTAGATTTGAAATTTGTGTTTTTTCTGTTTAAATTGGTAATCTTCTAATTTTCCTTCCATAAAAAAGATTTGTAAATTTTAGATTTGAAACTTGTATTTTTGTATTTTTCTGGTCCCTTAAATCTGCATCTTCTGGTTTTTATAATTCAGGTGAGAGTTCTCTTAATTTCACTCGATTCATGTTGCTTTGCAAATTTGGGTGATTTTTGGTCTTGGCTCACATGGGTGAAAGTTTGTCATAATTCATCTGACATACGAGTAGACAGACAAAAAAAAAGTTGCAGCTAGTCCACATTTTTTTTGATCGGACAGCTAGTCCACATCTACCACAAAGCATGATTTTGCACGACGGATAGCTAACCGCGCTGCGTCGCCGGCCGCCATCACCGGCCTCCGGCGGTTCTTCCCCCTCCGATTAGGTTGCCCCACTCCGGCGGTCCCCCTTGCCTGTTGCGGTTGCAGGCCCTGGGCTATAGGCCCTCTCAGATGAAGCCAGCCCAGTAGCGCTCGGCTTTGTGGGCATGTGCGCTGTTTGCTACACCAAAGTTTCACCGATTCAACCAGTCTAAAAAAAACACCAATTCAAGGTTTTGCTTTGACCAACATCCATTTTTGTTGTTCCATGGGACATGCAAAGCCACGAAAACCATCCATGGTATTGGAGATTTTGAAGGTGGTTTGGTTTGATCGTGGAATGTGAGAAAGCTACTAAGTTGCGGGAAAGATGTAAGTAATTTGATTGGAACAACATTGAAATTATGGGTCTGAAGAAAATGTCCGCAACACCCAAAAAGCTAGAGGCTATTTGTTTGTTAACTAATCTTAAACATTAAGGTATACATGGAAATTATATTTTTGGAAAAAAAACCTTAATTTTTAATATATTGCATTCGTATTCATATAAACAGAAAGTGAGATTAGTATAGAGTACACCGTATAATGATGTCTTTCGTCAACATAACTATCGCTCTCTCACTAATCAAAGCATCAACTATCCTATTATGAGTGATATTTGTGGTATCCTTAGAGATCCTTCCTAATTACTATGAATAAAGATTTTGATGAAAAATACCCTATAACAATTTCTTTATTTGGTTATCAAATATAGCCATATTCACTGCCGGACTGTGCTCCTTTGCCGTGTGCCAAAGGCACTCGGCGAAGCGCTGTAGGCACACGGCAAATCAGTTGCCGTCGGCAAACCGCCCACGACAAAATCCACGACGGCAAAAGCCGTGTTTGCCGTGAGCCTAGCGTCGCACACTCGGCAAAGCTTTGCCGTGCGCCAACCACATCCCTCGGCAAAATAAAGGCGAACGGACAGAGGGCGACGGAGTGGGCTACCGTGACGGAGCCTTTGCCGAGTGCCAGAAGGGGAGGCACTCGGCAAAGGTTATAAAATTTTTTTAATAGAAAACTTTGTTTGCCGTGTGCTTGGTCTACGCACTCGGCAATAATTTCGATTAAGTATTTCTGAAAATGTACACTTTGCCGTTTGTCGTGTGCCACATGCATGCACACAGCAAAGCGGACACACTTTGCCGTGTGTTATGGCCTGGCACACGGCAAAGCGTGTTACCAGGCATGTCTGGCGTGCCTCTTTGCCGTGTGTAACAGCCATAACACACGGCAAAGAGTGTCTTTGCCGAGTGTTACACACGACAAAGTTGCCAAACAGTGCCTTTTTTGTTTTTTTTTGCATTCCATTCACACAAATAATACATACATCACATATATCACCATTATCTCACATAAAATCACATATATCACCATTATATCACACATATCTCACACATCTCACACATATATCACATATGTCACACACAAATCACATGTCCAAGTGCATAACCATGTCACAAGTGCATCACGAAGTCACAAGTTCCGTTTGACCGAGGACTCTGTTGCGTTTGCTCTTGCATCTTGTTTGGGTGGTGCCCCTGTAGGGTTTCATGTTCATTTTTTGAGTGACCGTCATTTCAGATTCTCGGTTGCCAACAAATCAGTGGGCTTTCATGTTTACAATCTTCATCGTTTCATTGGTAATCACTTTGATGCCTACTTTCATCTTTGGAGTAATGGTGCTGCCCACTGGGAACGTGAGAAACGTCTGTGGGAATTGGAACAAGGGAAAGAGTGGTCCAAAGTTCTTTCTAGAAGTCAGAAACACATTGCAAAATTAAACAAAAAGGTTCGTTTTGCATCAACAGCTTCTCAACATTCAGCATTCAAACATCTTGAGGTTCAGCCTGCTTCGTTGTTTTTTGGTCAGTTCAAAGTACCAATTCCAGATCAGATCCCTGCTAAACAGAGTTTTGGATCTTTCACTCGGTCTGATCCAGCGAGTTCTTCGGGTGAGCATTTGAATGTTGAAAAGGCATGCAGTGATTCAATCACGAGCGATTCTCGTGGCTCTCTTTTAGGAGGCAACTCTCCTGCTTGTTCAATCTGTTTGGTCCCAGGTCATACGGCTGCTCTTTGCAATGGGTCAGTTCGCTACAGAATTTGTTTCAATTATGGGCATAAGGCCCGCTGGTGTCTAAGGCGAATGAAGCCCACTCTATGTTGGAAGCCCAAGGTAAGGCGAATGAAGCCCACTCTATGTTGGAAGCCCAAGGTAGGTACAGAAAGGAAAAAAAACCTAAAAGCAATCAATCTTCTGATCTCAAAAAAGTGCCGCTCCTTCAACTTCCTTCTGCACTCTGGAAAACCCCAATCCTGATCAATCTACAGAGACTGTTAGTGATGAAGTACTTGGCTTTTTCAGAGCTCAAGGGCCCCCCATCAGGCTTGAATTACCTCTGGTACAGAATCATCATGAAGTGGTGCCCTTTTTTAGTAATAGTATGGACAAAGAAAGTGATTATCCCATCTTTCAGTTGGCAAAAACCATGAATCTGCATCAAGTTTTTGGGCCCTCTCCTTCAGCTGAAATGCTTATTCAAGATATCCTGCTTACAGTGTCACTAACCCACCATGACAGAAACTTGGAAAAGACAAATGTTGATCCCTTCCCAAGATTTATAATTAATTGACGTAAGCACCTGCCTGTCATCTCAGTTGATCCCAACTGGGGGAATAATTGGGAAGCCTGTTCTTCCTCAACTCCCGTTCGTCCCAAGCTGAAGCTTATCCAACAGTTTGCAACCAGTGATACAAATCGGTTTCAGAATACTCCAGATCCGACAAGCCCTGTCCTCAATCATACTCCAGATGGTCCTAACATCTCTCTTGATCAAGTTTTTGAGGTTGCTGCAAGTGATGACAGTTCTTCATCATCTAGTGATGCTACCTCAGAGTTGGTTGGACAGCGTGCCAGATTTATTGCAGCCCAAAACCGCTGTGCGAATTATCTGATCTTTGGCAGGAAAGAGCTACCTAGTGATGTCTTTACTAGAACAACTGCACCAGAGGTGGGTGAAAGCTCAAATGTAGCAAATAGAGCCATCGCCATACCAGCTTCAGTTTTTGCAAGCTCTGTTACAAATCAGAGCTTGGTTACTACAAACACAGGTCTGGAAATTGTGCAATGGAAGCCAATACCTCAAGTCATTGCTCTGCAGCTCCTGCCACTTGTTTTGGAAAGTCGCTGTGCACCAAGAATCATTTTAGGAGGTCCCCAAGAAGAGCATTCAGAGAAAGGCCCATCTGCTGTTGGCCCAGGAAATTTTGAATTTCAAACTCAACTGTCACAGCCTAGCTTATCTGCAATAGCAGGCCAGAAACATGGCCGTGGACAGCCTAGGAAGGTGTTATCCCTCCCAGCTCAGGCGAGCAATTCACCTCTGGTGGAATCCACTATCAGGCGCAGCTCCAGAGTGCGCAAAGTCAAGGATGGCTTCCACACTCCGACAGTCAAGCTAGCTGAAGAACCTTCTAAGAAGAGGAATAAGATTGGTGCAGTCCTGATTGATGACGAGACAGGAAAGGAAGGCCCTATCCCAATCGAAATCCTACAAGACCGGGGCATCAAATGCGGCATAGCTCCTGCAGAGCTGAGCCAGGACGCGCTGATGCAAGCGCCCTCCACTGATCCAGTTCCTGATGAAGACACAACTGCTTAATCGTATCTCTGGAGCGGCGTCTCCATTTATCTTTTGCTCTATCCTGCTTGCTGGTTATCTGAACAATACTATATCAATCAGTTATCATGTTTGGTACATCCCCCTCTGTTTGCCTTGTGATGTTGGGGTCACCCCTACCCTGTCCACGCTAGTCGTGGCAGCCTTTGATCTGTCTTTGAATCTTTCCAATGAATAATCGGAATTGGCATGTTTTATGTTGGAACGTCAGAGGAATTAATAGGGTTGACAAATGGGATGCTATGCGTGACAAAATAGAAGAAAGCGCATGTTCGGTTTTTTGTCTACAAGAAACAAAGAAAGAGCATTTTGACCAGTAGTTTGTTAGAAATTTTGCTCCTAGAAGATATGACTGCTTTGATTTTGTGCCCTCAATAGGAGCATCAGGTGGTATTCTAATAGGTTGGAATACCTCTCACTTTCAAGGTCAGGTCATTGATAAACAACCTTATGGCATTACTGTCTCTTTTACTTCGGCTCAGAACATGGATACATGGAACCTGACCACTGTCTACGGCCCATGCACAGAACCAACTCGTTCAGCGTTCGTCAGTTGGTTCAAAAATCATCACATCAGAGACACTGATAACTGGCTTTTTTTGGGACTTCAACTTCTATAGATACTTGAACAACCGCAATAAACCTGGTGGCAATCTGGCCGATACCTTGATTTTCAATGATGCCATTGGGCACCTGGGCTTAGTTGAACTCCAATTGAAAGGCAGAGCTTACACCTGGAGCAATATGCAGAATGATCCACTACTGGAACAACTAGACTGGTTTTTCACATCGGTCAATTGGAATTTAGAGTACCCCAACTCAGAAGTCCTGCCTATGGCTAAAATCACATCAGATCATATTCCATGTAAAGTGAGCATTGGCACCAATATACCCCGATCTAATTTGTTCCGTTTTGAGAACTTCTGGGTTGAGCATTCAGGATTCTTAGATACTGTCATCAGTCAGTGGAATCAGCCAGTGCATACAACCTCGATGGCCAGAAGCATATCTGTCAAGTTCAAAAAGCTACATAGTGCTTTGAAAATCTGGAGTGCAGAGTTGTCTAACCTGTCTTTGTTGATCTCCAACTGCAACAAAGTGATTCTATTCCTCGATGGGCTAGAAGACAGTCGGCTCCTCTATAACACCGAAAGCAATCTCAGGTGTATTGTAAAACGACACCTTGCCACTCTCCTTCACTACAAGAATGTATATTGGAAAAAAAGATACACGGTCAGTAGAATAAAATTTGGTGATGAATGCACCAAATTTTTTCATGCCATGGCAACTATCTCGCACAGGAGGAATTCTATCTCGCAGGTTTTGAATGAACAAGGGCAATGGGTTCAAGACCATGAAGGCAAGGCAGGGCTCCTGTGGAATGCTTTCAGAAAACGCATGGGGGTCTCCATTGACCCTGTCATGGTTTTCGATCTCCAATCTCTGGTGACTGTTGTTCCTGATCTGGATGAATTGACCTTGCCGTTTCAGCACACTGAGATTGATGAAATTGTTAAAAGAATGCCGACAGACAAAGCTCCAGGGCCGGATGGCTTTAACGGTTTGTTCATGAAGAAAACTTGGCAGATCATTAAACATGACTTCTATGCTCTTTGTGAAGAATTCTATGCTGGGACAGTAAACCTGGAGTGCATTAACAGCTCTTACATCACACTGGTGCCCAAGATTGCAAATCCAGAAACGGTTAGCGACTTCAGGCCTATCTCATTGTTGAATATCAGCCTCAAGCTGCTCACCAAAGTGCTAGCAGATAGAATGCAGTCGGTCATTCTTAAGCTAATACACAAAAATCAATACGGTTTCATCAGATCACGCACCATACAAGACTGCTTGGCCTGGAGCTTCGAATATATACATCAGTGCCATCACTCAAGAAGAGAAGCTATCATTTTGAAATTAGATTTCGAGAAGGCATTTGACACTATTGAGCATACCACCATCCTCCAAATGTTGCAGCATTTTGGCTTCCCAGAGAGATGGCTGTCCTAGATGCGTGCTATCCTCTCCTCAGGCTCATCTGCAATCTTATTAAATGGTGTCCCGGGGAAATCATTCAAATGCAAGCGGGGTGTCCGACAAGGTGACCCACTATCACCACTACTCTTTGTGATTGCAGCAGAATTACTCCAGATTCTAGTGAACAAGGCCTCTGGTCAAGGCCTGTTAAAGGCTCCCCTCCCACATAATTTTGATGAGTTCCCGATCATTCAATATGCCGATGACACGTTGTTGGTTCTCCAAGCTAATGCAAACCAACTATTTTTCCTCAAAGCTCTCTTGAACAGCTATGAAACTGCATCAGGACTTAAAGTGAATTATATGAAGTCACATATGATACCGATCAACGTATCGCCAGAGAAGATGCAGCATCTTGCCAACACTTTTGGCTGTCAGATTGGCTCTCTCCCGTTCACTTATTTGGGGCTTCCAATGGGCACTACTAAACCACGGATTGATGATCTATCACCAATTATGGACAGGGTTGAACGTAGACTCTCTGTCTGTTCCATATTGCTATCATATTCTGGTAGGTTACAGATGGTCAACTCAGCTATCACTCCTATAGTCACTTACACTTTATGTACCATTAAGGTACCGAAAGGCTTCATTGAGAATATTGATAGAGCACGCAAACAATGTCTGTGGAGGGGAAATGATGATACAGCAAAAGGAGGCAATCTTGAAGCGTGGCCAACCGTCATGCAACCAAAGGAAAAAGGGGGTCTTGGGGTCATCAATCTGAGATTACAAAATGATGCACTACTACTAAAGCAACTTGATAAATTCTACAACAAGACAGATATTCCTTGGGTTAACTTGATTTGGAACAAATACTATGAAGGCAAGGTGCCACATGAGTGCAGAGAATTGGGTTCATTTTGGTGGCGAGATATTATGCACCTCAATATCATCTACAGACGCATTGCGAAATGTACTCTTGGGGATGGCTCTACTGTCTCATTCTAGGATGATCTTTGGACTGATAATATTCTTTTAGTGGAGTATCCCAGACTCTATTCGTTTGCAATAAACAACTCGATCTCAGTGCAGACTCTAATGACATAACAGGAGCTGGAGGACATATTCTTCTTACCGTTATCTGCCCAGGCTCATGAGGAACTGTTGTTGCTCTAGGATCGCCTACAAAATATACCATATGATGACAGTGACGATGACATTTGGACGCCCTTTTGGGGATCCAAATACTCTTCCTGTCGTTTCTATGCGCATGCATTCAGTGGAGTGGATTCACACCCTGTTTATAAGATGCTCTGGAAGTCAAGCTGTACACCCCGGATCAAATTTTTTGCCTGGTTGATACTTGTTGATCGATTGAACACCAAGACAATGCTGAGAAGAAGACACCTGCACATCGAAGGTGATGTGCTCTACGTCCTTTGTGATACTGGCCTAGAGGAGGATATTGATCATTTATTTTTTGAATGCCCATTCGCTACGCAATGCTAGAACACCATCAACTTCACCTGGGATACCAGTTTGCCAAAGATGGAAAGATTAGTGGCTGCAAATAGTTTGCATAATCTGGATTTCTTTATGGAGGCTATCCTTATTGCGGCCTGGGAACTCTGGAAGCTGCGCAACGACAAGATTTTCCAAAGGAGACAGCCCACTCATGCAATTTGGCTAGCTAATTTTAAAAACCAATGTATTCTTCAATCTGTTAGATTCAAGGATGATCTTAGGTCATCTTTCTTTTTCTAGTTAGATGCCTTTAGTTAACTCAGGTTTGTAAGAACTTTGGACTCTCTCATTTAATTTTAATTTAAAATCACACTGTGGGGATCTCTCCCACAGTCTTTTACGTCAAAAAAACTGAACAAAATAATCCAAGTGCAAACACAAGAGAGGCACAAATGCAAATCCAACCATTCACCAAGTGCCCCACCCCATCCCTGGCTGCTATGTTTGGTCAGGAGCCACATCATTCGAAACCATTGATTGATTCTGCACAAAAAAGGAGATTGCATGTGTGAGGTCATACAAGCAAAGCAATAAACATGTTAAGTAAAGAGATTGAATGTGTCAAGTCATACAAGCAAAGCAATAAACAAGCAAGGCAAACTCACAGAAGTAGTTGTAGGAGGCTGTGGAGTATGGAATAGCCTAGGTGGCACGGGTTGGCCCATACTCATGCCAAGAGTTTGCACGTAGGCAAACATCTCCTCCATCCTCTTTTGGTCGGCCTCCACCCTCGCCTGTAAAACCTGTCGCTGCTGCCTTTCTATTTCGAATTGGGCCTACAATATTTCACCCCATTGTTACAATGCAAATCTAAGTTATGTAAAAATCAATGAATGATGAATGAAACAGAAATAACCTGGAGTGCCTCCATCTGGACCTGCTGAACGGTCGGCCGTGGGCGTATGGCCGGGCTTGAGCTCGTGCTCCTGGCTCGAATCTGGGAGAGAGTGGGAGTGTTGCTCGCGTCGAGTGTGTTGGCGCCAATGTAGTACCGTCCATGCTTTTTGCCTCCTCCAATCCTCATGATGACTTCTCCATCAAGGTCCTCGGTGAGAGGATCGAAGTCATCTCCATGGACCTCCTTTGCCATCGAGGAGTACTCACTGAGGCGGCTGTGAACGGTCACATTGGTGAACGCCGAGGCCGGGTCCTCCGGGCTGTAGTCGACGTTGGAAGTCGCCTTGCCCTTGTGGGCCAAAGCTCATGCCTTCAACTGGGAGCAAGGCTGGCCACCATGTGACACCGACTGCAAAAAGAATAGGAACATGCTTAGAAATAAATAAATGAGCGTTAGAATAAATAAATGAATTTGCGTACCCATCTATTTGCGTATTGCTGGAGGCTAAGGTTCCCTTGATGGTGTGGTGCACCAAATGCTGCTCCCGGGCTGCGTTGTGTGCCTCCTCCCACTCGGCGGCGCACCACCTGTCCACCATCATTTCCCAGCACCGTCCTTTGCTGGCGCACCACCACGGACACACATACACGTCATCAAGTACATTACATATAAGAAGATCAAATTAACAATACTAAATCTCAGAAGCAAATAAGTATTAATGTTCTATATTTACCCGCATGTATTGTTCTTTGGTCAGGATCATTTGTCTTGCTTCAGGTTTGTGAACCTTCTGCCCCATGTACTCGGCATGGTATTGTATGATGGCCTAGACGTGCGCCTCGTAGTGCATGTCCTTCACGAGTTTGTGACATGCCTTCTCAGCCACCCTCATAGCCTGCTGCTCAAATCCCGGCTCCACTCTGTAGAAATCCTACATATAGACGTGATGTAAGCAGTCATTATTTAAAGAATGTCGAAAGAATACGATGTATTAAGCAATGTAGTGCGATGAAGTCTTACAAACAGCTCGTTGACCACCCGCTGTCCTTTGTTGCGGAATTGCCTGCAAATCCGATCTGGTAAATCCTCAGAGGCTGCGTAGTGGTCGAACGTGTATGCCGGCTCCAGCGTTCCGGCATAGTTAACTATGCTAGGGAAGTGCATCTTGCACAAAAGACCTAGGATGCCATTGGGCAAGCAGTTGTGAGTACCTGGAGCCACAATCTCCCAATTCCTGCCCAAGTGATTAAGAAAAAATATTAGTTTATATTGTGGTTTTGAACATAACTAATGAAAAGGTAGTGCTAACATGTAAAGTTACTTACCTAGGCCCAATGGGTCGAATCATTGGGCGGTGCAGAGGAAGTATCGGTCGCCTCGGGATCCGTGAGGGACCTTGCAACTAGACAGACAGAATCGAAGCAGAGGAAGAGGAACACCCTGCCGCCTCCTCCCCCTCCCCTGCCTCGTCGTCATCGTCGTCCCCCACGCCCCCGCCCTCCTCGTCATCGTCGTCCTCCTCCCCCGCGTCCCTGCCCTCCTCGTCGTCGTCCGCCACCTGCTCCGCCACCCGCGCCACCTCCTGCTCGGCCTCCTCCCGCTCCCGCTACTCCTCCTGCTCCCTCTCTAGAGTGCTCAGGCTCCTCCTCCTCCTGCTCCCGGTCCTCGACCTCCTGCTCCCCGACGCCTCCTCCTCAGGTGCATCGGGCTGTCTTTGGTACCGCGACCTGACGTTCCTCAAACCGCCCACCATATTTGTTGAATCACCTGCAATTAAAAACAGTAAACCAATAAGCATGTATTAGAAATTAAACAAAACATAGTTAGAAAGAGATGCAAAATAACAAAACATAATTAGAAATAACATAGTATTACATGTATTAGAAATAATCATCAAGATCAGGATTAGCTGGATCATAAGTCCCATCATTACTATCAGCCATGTCGATATAATCATCACTATCCATAGGAGCAATGTTGTCATCGTTGTCATTGTCTAAATGTAACCGCTGAAGTAATTGTAAGTCCTTCACATTTTCAACCTCATCTCCATCGTCCTCATCAACAACCCTTTCATTATCGACTTCCATTCCGATCAAGCCAGTTAAGTCTATTTCAAAAGTCTCTTCTAGCCCATCTTCTTGAAAGAACTCTCCATCATATGTGTTCGGGTCAAAGTTGTAATCTTCATTGTTTGGTACAGGTAGTTTACCGTGTGACGATACCTTGTACACAACATCCCAGCCATTTAGACATTCATCGGTTTTGCACGGGTATGGGAGATAATAAACTTGTGTGGCTTGTTGAGCCACAATATACACATCTTCTCCTGGTAAGGTGGAATCCTGTCGAATCTCGACTAGACCAAGATTAGGGGTCCGTCTCGTTACTTGAGGATCAAACCAATGGCATTTGAATATGACAGGATTAAGAGGTATGCAACCTTGAAATGTGAGTTCGTATATTTCTTCAATTCTTCCATAAAACTCGACCCCATCTACACTGGTCGTAAAAACTCTGGTATTTATGGTTCTTCAATTAGGCCGCCTCTCCTCGTGGCTTCTTGTGTGAAAGCGATATCCATTGACGTCATAACCGGTAAATGACCTGATCCTATAGTCACAGCCATCAGCAACCTGTCTCAACTCGGCACTCATAGAGATATCAGTTTGCCCCTGCAAGGTCAAGCAGGATAGTTCGTTATATTATTAAACAAGTTCTGTCTCAATGAGCTCAATTGAATAGTATACCTTCTGTTTGAACGAACAAATGAAATCGGGCATTCCATTTCCCACACCCTGTCTAAGAAGGGTCTCAATTTGTTGCTGGGAAGGTTGCCTCCTTTGATGCCAGAATTGTTGAATAAATTCCTTGCACCAACGAGAAACAAGGGGGTTGGATGCAGAATAGTGACGACATATTGGACAAGTTCGTTGAGAACTTACCTTACGTACGTATCCACTTCGTTGAGGTTGGTCAGCACATATAGCATGATAATGCACCACTCCTCATGTTTTAAGGTCTTAGGGGTTGATGCACTTGCACTTCCAAGTTGCCATCGGAAAAGGCTGAGGTTCGATTCATTTTCACTAGCATTGTAACGAGGGGGTGGATTATGCACGCTAGGAAGGTTGTCACCATAGTATGTTGTTGTGAAGTTTGACACCTCCTCAAGGATGGATGCCTCTGCCACGGAAGCCTCAATTTTGGCTTTATTTCTACATTTTTTCTGAAGAACTTTTAGGCATCTCTCGATTGGATAGCACCAACGGAACTGCACGGGCCCCCCAATCGGACCTTAGACGGGAGGTGTAAAATCAAATGCTGCATCGGGTTGAAGAAGCCAGGTGGAAATATCATCTCCAACTTATAGATCAACACAGGTGCCATTCTTTCTAAGTCTTCAATCACGGTCTGAGATATCTCCTTAGTGCAAAGCTGGCGGAAGAAGAAGCTTAACTCTGCCAGCACTAGCCAGATATGCTCGGGAAAATAGCCTCGAACCATCACCGAAAGAAGCCGCTCAATCCATATGTGGAAGTCATGACTCTTCATCCCATTCACTCGCAGAGTAGATAAGTTCACTCTCCTCAGATTCGTTGCATACCCATCAGTTAACATTAACGTTTGGAACCATTCTAGCATTTCCCTCCTTTCCTTCCTTTTCAAGACGAATTCAGCCCTAGGCTTTGTCCATGTCTTGCGGCCTCTAGGAGGCTGCATTTCTTGCTTTGGTCTATCGCATAACGTTGCCAGGTCCACCCTAGCCTTAATGTTATCCTTTGACTTTTCAGTGTCCATGAGTCGAGTACCAGCAAAATGGGGTACCCCTTTTTCACTACAAAAACTATCCACCAAGGTGGACTAGCGGCCCATGGTCCACCACAGCCGGCCCAGGCCCAACTCTGCTCGAAATCAAAGCAAAAGGATAAGCGCCCGAGCCTCCCAGCGCTCCTTCGCTTCGTCCGACCTCTGTCCGTCTCGCTCGAACCCCGTGACATCATCCAGGCGCCCGAGCCATATGACGTCATCGAGGCGCTCGACCCCTTTGCACGACACCGCTTTGCTCGACCCCTACTATAACACGCTGCCATGGGCCCCTACCCTTTCCTGTTAAGGAACAGGAGCTCGTCGCGTCGTGCAGGATCACCTAGGAACTTGTAACACCTGATTCATGATCTGGTCAAGGCTTTCACCGATCTTTCTCGCCCCCCATGGTAGTAACAGGAAGAGGCTACGCTACGCCATACCCTATCATGTCCGCCTCAACGGGGCAGGGAGCAACGGTCATCCAGGCCCCCCACCTTTTCACCGGCACAACTTCAGGGCCATGAAATCCTCTTCATTATGACA
This sequence comes from Saccharum hybrid cultivar R570, assembly GCA_038087645.1. NCBI lineage: Eukaryota > Viridiplantae > Streptophyta > Magnoliopsida > Poales > Poaceae > Saccharum > Saccharum hybrid cultivar. The sequence goes on along the minus strand of JAQSUU010000066.1, from coordinate 28,949,247 downwards.
TCGTGTCAGGGTATGGCCTCACCGCGTCATCTACAGCCACGGCGCACCACCACAACGACGACTGTACAAAAGCACGAGCTAAGAGGAAAACTAGGAATAGGGAGCACCTTAGGGCATTCTCTTTTCATTTTACGTACATCCGAACACTGTAACCCGACCCCTCCCTTTGCATACTATAAAAGGAAAGGGATGGACCCTCAACCAGAGGGCGACACAGCAACACCATGCTATGGCAATGTTCTAAACACACACACACACACACACACACACACACTCAAGCACTCGAATACACCCACACGCAGAGACCTGGGAGCCATCCCTCTCTCGACCAGCTTGTATCCTCCTACTACAAGCACTTCGATGCAAAGCAACACGAGCAGCAGTGAGCACTGGACATAGGGACATTTAGCTCTAACCAGTATACATCTTGTGTCTGCCTTGCACACCATCAGAGGCTCCAACGCGCATCTTATTCACTTGTCACCGCCTCTAGACACCCCCCGTTCTAGAACACCAACACCATGATTATTCCCCAAAGTGCCTTGGCGACATTCTTTTCTGTGTGCATTATATCAATGTTATGTAGAAGAAGAAGGTCGTCAAAATAGGGGAGCCTCAACAAGCCTGACTTATGAGACCATGCATGTTGCTCACCATATCCCACAAAACCACCTTCTTCTTGATTGATCTCAAGAGCATCTATCTGAGCACGAACCTTGACACCGGTCACCATATGCGGTGCAGGGTCCATAACTACGGCACCTTTCATAAAGTTCTTGATGTCTTGTCTGAATGGATGATCAAGAGGGAGGAACTGTTGATGTTTGTCGAACGAAGAATACTTGCCACCCTTCTGCAACCAAATGAACTTCAGAGCTGCCTTGCATATTGGGCATGGAAACTTCCTGTGAACACACCAGCCGCAGAATATGCCATATGCAAGAAAGTCATGCAGCGAGTAGTGGTACCAAACATGTATTTTGAAGTTTCTCTTTGTAGCTCGGTCATACGTCCATACCCCTTCCTCCTAAGCATGCACCAATTCATCAATCACCGGCTCAATGAACACACTAATGCTATTCCCCGGGTGTTCAGGAATTATCAACGACAAGAATATGTTCTATCATTGGAAGATGACGTCGGGAGGGAGATTGAGGGGGATAACGAACACAAGCCAACAAGTGTATGGGGCGGCCATCATTCCATAAGGATTGAACCTGTCTGTTGCCAGCGCAACACGTACATTACGAGCCTCTAGAGCTTTGTCACGATGAACCACATCAAAGTGAGTCCATGCTTCACCATCGGATGGATGTACCAGCTTGTCATGATTGTATCGACGTCCATTTTTGTGTCATGTCATCTGTTTCGCGGTTTCCTCGCTCATGTAAAGCCGTTGGATCCTCGGTATGAAAGGAAGGTACCATAGGATTTTCACGGGGATGTCAAGCCGCTTCTTCTGACCATCACCAGAGTCTACCTCTAGGAACCTAGAGGATCCACACTTTGCATAGTACTTTGCGGCCGCATGTTCTTTCCTAAAAAGGATGCACCCCTTCGGACAAGCATGTATCTGCTCATATGGCATCTTAAGTGCACGAAGGAGTTTCTGTGACTCGTACATGCTCTTTGGCAGAATGTGATCCTCCGAAAGCAGGCTGAATAACTGTCAACATAGCATCAAAGCAATCTCGACTCATGCTATACTGGGACTTTAAGGCCATTACGCGTCCAATGCCATCCAGCTGAGAAACCCTTGTCCGGCCATGAAGGGGTTTCTGTGCCATGGACAACATGTCATAATACGCCTTTGTGCTTGCCTCTGGCTCCTCCTCCGTACATCCTTCACCGAAGTGTGCTTCATGATAGTCATTTAACATGTCTCCTACCCCGCCCTCATCATCATAATCATCGACACGTGGTCTCACGACCTCCTCTCTCACACGATCGGCTTCACCATGGTACACCCACCGGATATAGTCTGCCGTAAATCCGTACTTGGCAAGATGTGGTCCCATAACCTCCTTTGTTTAGCGACGCGTGTTTCCACAGTTGCTACAGGGACACCAAGTGGTACGTGCGCCTTTAGCCTTGTCAAATGCTAGTTCTAAGAAAGCCTCGGTCTTTTCGATCCATTCAGCGGTAAATGAACTATGACTTGGGCGGCCCGTGTACATCCACTCATGGTCATCCATCTCTAACATATAATATAAGAATGATGAAATGCATCTACATGATGTTTCTACTATCTAATAGGTGAGGATAAGTCCTAATCCCACCCGAGGATGCATAGATGGGGTTAGTTTTCATGGTCTACTCTGATCGGAGATAGAATTTCGGCAGCACCTCCCCGCTGTTCTCCAAATACATGTCCCAACAGGGAGATTGTGTATCCGGAGAACAATACGGAGGTGATGCCGAAACTCTGCCTCGGATCGGAGTAGACCATGGAAACTAACCCTATCTACACATCCTCGAGCTGTCCAAAGAAACATGGACAATCCGAAATAGATACGGGTGTAGATATGCAAATATATGCATATTTCAAATAGTATCTCTTTCGAACGGGAGACGGCTAACTGGGTTACGTGATGTACTAACATGATATGGAGAGGGGTTTCACCTTGGGTGGCGGTGGAGTCAGGCTAGCGGGGCCGTGGCGGGTCGGTGCAGTGGTGAGGTGTCGCGGTGCAGGCAGACCTGCAACGGCGCGAAAGACGGCCAGGCTCTTCTCTGCTCCTTCCTCCCCTTCCTTCTGCAAAAATGGAACATAATGTGTCAATTCAAAATTTTGGCAGCACCTCCACTACACGGTGAGGTTTCTAAACCCTGCAAGAAAACAACGGCACGATGGCTGACAACCACACCAACGGCACAATGGCCGATAACCATTTACACGTGACAAGGCAATCTTTCAAAAGACTATTACTCATAATATTCCTCCGCTTGATTTTGACAAAATCCATTCCAAAAGATGCCCTTCACCACTAGAAGGAGCATAAGTAATCAACAAATACATGCCTAAACCCTACTGCATACATCTACAAGCTACATCAATTGAACGAAATCACAGAATCTAACAACACCTAAAATACTACATGACTACTCATCTACTGCATACATCAATTCAACTGGAGGGGAGAAGCTGACCAGGCAGTCGGGCTGGAAGCGGGGACGCCGAGCCTGGGGTGGTGAGGCCGCCGGGGCGGGTCCAGGGATGGACGTGGGGGTCAACGACGAACAGCGAAGAGGAGTGCTGAGGCCGCTGTGGTGGGACGGAGGCGGCGGAGGACGCCCAGCCAGCTACCGGGGCGGCGGCGTGCGGACAGGGCCGGTGGCGGACGCGGAAGGCGGCGGACGGCGCCGATCGCGGCCGGGCCCGGGCGTGACGGCTGCAGCAGGCGGTCACCGGGGCAGCGCACGGGGAGAGGGGGCGGCAGGGCGGGGAGGAGGGCGCCCGGCCGGCTGTCGGGGTGGCGGCGCGCGGCCTCAGGGGCGTGGCAGGCGGGCGGGGCTGCTGGACCCGCGGGAGCGTCGCGGCCGCTGCTGCTGGGGCGGGCGTGGTGGGGTGGGGGCGCGGTGGGGCGGACGCGGTGGGGGCGGCGCGGTGGGGTGGCAGGCGTGTGGATGAGAATTCGAACGGCTAAGTGTTGGGCTGCCTATTTACGCATTGTTTGCCGAGTGCCCGCGATCCGGCACTTGGCAAACACAAATTTTACCGAGTGACCGCGATGCGACACTCGGCAACCATTTTTTTCCATTGCGTACTTAGGGTTATCAGTTATTAAAAAAAGTCAAACATTTGCCAAGTGCCGACAGTAGGACACTCAGCAAACAATTTTTTTTTATTTTTCCCTTGCGTACTTACGGTTAGCAGCTTTAAAAAACTGCAAATGTTTGCCGAGTGCCAGTCACGAGGACACACGACAAACATTTTCTTTTTTTAATTTTTCCCTTCGCCTAATTAGGGTTAGCAGTAAAAAAAAAACTCCACACTTTTGCCGAGTGCCTAGCCAATGGGCAGATGGCAAAGCCTTGTTTTGCCGAGTGCTAGCACCATGGCACACGGCAAAGCACATGACATAATGGTGCAAAGATAATGGAAAATCTCATTACTCTCTTTCATTTCGTATTGTGTTTCATTAATTCAATGTATTGTACAATGATAATTCTCTGTCAAATGCACTCAACAATGCATATCCGATGTTTCTACAAATATTACACCATTATTTCATGTGGTTATTTCTCAAATTCAAATTTTCACAATTAAAATTTTATAATTGCTGCAAATAAATTAAAAATAGCAAACAGATCAGAAAAATTTCCAAAATTTGACACGACACAATCTATGTGGTGTATTGCTTGTACAAAATGGTTCAAAGTCAAACTCCAACACAAAAGTCGAATCGACTCCAAGTCATACCGCTTCTTTCTCAACTCTCTGAATCCGAAGATTCTTCAGTTTGTAAGCATTGTACGTGACAACTTTTGCGAAACCTTCTCAAATTTTTACCACAGCCTCCACGTATGATAACATGACATCTGTACAAATTCATGATTTTCAAACTTCGTTAGCATTTTTTATATTTTTTAAAACGTTTGGGCACCCGTTCGTGGTCGTGTTTCCTTAACAAGATGTTCGAAATTCATTTTCGTTTCAAAGGTATATCCTCAAACTGGGTTGAATAACATGAATATCATTTTTCAAGTATTTTTTCCAAGTATTTAAATCACTTGCAGTTCAAATTTGACCTCATTAAAAAAAATTGCAAAGAAATGTAATTAATTACTTAAATATAGCAAACATATACAAAAAATTATCAAACTTTAACATGGAGTACCAAATGTTGTTTTTAGAGAGTAGAAAAAAAATTGAAGGGTAGCAAATGAAAAAAAGGAAATTCATTTTGCCATGTGCCATACATACGGCACACGGCAAAGATCGCGTTGCTGTGTGCTATAGAGCAGGCACACGGCAAATTCAATCTTTGCCGTGTGCGACCACCTGGCACTCGGCAAAGTACTAACGGCGGGCTGGTGGGGTGACGGTAGTTGCCCCTTTGCCGAGCGCGGGATCTTTGCCGAGGGTAGCTTTGCCGTGTGTCCTATGGGCGGCACACGACAACGCCCTCGTTTGCCGAGCGTCATATTTACGCCATGTGGCTGCTGCTTGACCTACAGCAAACAGACACTTTGTCGTATGCCCGAGGTTTGACCCTTGGCAAACACGCAAGCACACAGCAAAGTGTCTTTCTGGTAGTGATTGTATTTCGGAATTCTCGCTAGCTAAAGAAAGAAAATGAGAATGGCTCTCTAGAGTACACACGAGCAAAAAGATATAGAAAACGATATTTATGCAAATGACTCTCAAGTGATGATTTAGAGAGTGAGCTTTAAAAAGACTCTCGTAGATACTGTTACTGTTCACTTTAGGACCTTTATCTCCTGTCTTTGTGTCACTGCATATGGCACTTCTAGTAGGTACTCTTATGTGCATTAGATCTATTAAACTCCTTATCATGTGGAAGAGTGGCTCGGGATAGGGAAGAAAAGAAACAAAACAATACGACTTGACGATGAGTTGATGACAACATTGGTAGTCTTCGTGAAACATTAGACTCCACTGCTGTGGAGGCAGGATCTGACCTGCTATGGAGAATACATTGTGTAAGATGGCAGCAGCATTCGTGAAAGCTGCTTTAGAATCTATACCCATTTGTTAGTGGTCATCCATTTGACAGCATAAGCAGGTTGCAGAAGTTAAACCAAACGAACTATCGAGTCATATTTGTGCTGCTTGCTTCGATCACTTTTTGAAATTTGTACTAGAGTTTATAGAGCCTCAATTCATATGAGCTGATATTTCAAATTTGGTGGTTGTACTGTACCTCTTTTCAGCCGTGACCCAGAAAAATGTTCAAGATTGACAAATCTAAATGGTCAAGATATCGGTCTATGGTTAACGAGGAAATTTTATTGTTTGGGAGTTTACAAATTCCGAGCATATGGAGATCGTGTTTCGTAAGGTCCTCTTGACCGGGTCCACTGGTCACTTAAATCGTAAACATTGGATGGAAACACGTCTAAGTGAGGACATCTTGGATGGGTAGGATATTTTTAGGTGATAGGTATTTTTCAATTCATTCTCTCTTTTATAGTATAGATAAATATAGATATATAAATGTTTTGCCTAAAAATTTAGTTATTCAGCCGAATACATTTGAATACTGGTGGGCCCACCCATGAATCTGGGGGTAGATTGGTACTGCAGTGAGCTGGGACGCTGGTGTTGACCACTTGTTACCTACACGACACTAGCGGTGGCCCATGTGGCTGCAAGTGTCAACCTCATCTTTCCATCTCCGGCGGGCGATCCGTCTACTAGCAAATGTGCTTGCTCCACAACTAGATCTGGATTAATTTTTATCCAACTGCATACCGTAATTTGTCTCAAAACAAATGTCGAATTTATCAAACATACTACTTCATATCTCTTATTTCTAGGAAGGGAGAAAGATGTTATCACAAACTATCAAACAAAAAATGGATCATCTTGCTCTTTTTTTTAGAAAATGGAATATATTAATATCCCAGCTTCTGCATCGATTAATGCATATAGTTGTTCCTTATTACAACCAACCACACAAAGGTCCAAGCAAACACAAAAACAAAGTTTTGAAGCAAAGCAGAGAAGCTACAAGTTCCAAAAGCAACATTTAACTCATAATTCTATTACTAAATCTCTACCCGTTTCTTGCAAACACCTCCATTACGGTGGTCTCAATCTGCCTGCATCCCATCTTCATCATTTGGCCATCCTCCTCCCTCTGTAGTAGGGACCAGAACCTGATCCAGTACGTCCCCCTAAAGATAACCTGCAAATAAGATGGTACTGTGATCTTGTCAAAGACCACTTCATTTCGGGTTAACCAAATTACCCAACACATTGCACTCTCACCCACAAGAAGCTTGGCTTTCAGTTCCCTGTTAAACCCTTGTAACCAGCCTGTAAACATATTATGTATACTAGTCGGGGGTATTAAATTAAAGGAAACCCGAATCGTTCGCCATACAAATTTAGCAAAATGACAATCAAAGAATAAATGTTGTATGGACTCCTCTGTGGAACAAAAACAACACTTCTTATTTCCTTGCCATTGTCGTCTTGCTAAATTATCTTTCATCAATATTACTCCCTTATATAAATACCACAAGAATACCTTGATTTTAAGAGGTAGTTTAAGTTTCCAAATGAATGTGTTGTAAGGTATAGCTTCGGTTCCTAATAAAGTTCTGTACATGAATTTGACTGAAAACAATCCATTGTGATGTAACTCTCATACAAAGCGATCCCTCTGATTTGTTAATTGTACATGTGCAACCAAAGCTACCACATCATGTCATGCTTGTAAGTTAACACCTACCAGAGACCTCCTAAAAGCTACATTTAACGGTGTTGTAGACATCACCGTTCTCACCGAAGCACCTTTTTTTCCTAACAATGTTATAGAGCGCAGGAAAGAGCGATTTTAAAGGACGTGGTCTTATCCACGCATCCTCCCAAAATTGAACATGTGATCCATCACCAAGTTCAAATTTTCCTAATGAAAGGAATTCCCCCTTGACCTTTATGAGACTAGCCCAAAATTGAGAATCCCCAGGCATATATTGAACCTGAGTTAGGGTCTTGGTTTTTAGATATTTATTCTTAAGCAATTGTTGTCAAATCCCATCACCATTTAGCAACTTAAAAAGCCATTTACTTAGGAGACATCTATTTTGAACATCTAAATTTAAGACACCCAACCCCCTTATCTTTTGGTGTACAAACTACCTCCCATTTAGTCAATCTATATTTCTTCTTGTGTTCATCACTCTGCCAGAAAAACCGTGACCTGAAGTACTCCAACTTCTTCAGAACACCTTTAGGTAACTTAAAAAAGAAAGCATAAACATGGGGAGACTACTTAAAATAGAATTTAGCAGAACGAGTCTCCCTCCTACTGACAACATTTTACTTCTCCAGCAATTCAGCCTTTTTTGAAAACGCTCTTCGACATGTTTCCGGTCCTTGTTCATGAGTTTTCTGTGATGCATAGGAATACCCAAATATCTAAACGGAAAAGAACTCAAGTCACACCCGAAAATATGTGCATATTCACTTTGAATTGCTTTGGATGCTCCATAGCAAAAGAGTTCACTCTTATGGAAATTGATCTTGAGTCCTGACAATTGCTCAAACGCACAAAGCAAAAGCTTCATGTTTTTGGCCCTTTCTTGATCATTATCCATAAAGATGACCGTATCGTCTGCGTATTGAAGGACTGAAAGTCCCTCATCCACCAAATGCAGGACAACCCCTTGGATCTGTCCAGCCTCTTTAGCCTGTGAAATGAGAACAACCAACATATCAACCACTATATTAAACAGGATAGGAGATAACGGGTCACCTTGCCGCACTCCCTTCCTAATTTGGAAATAATGGCCTATATTGTCATTGACCTTTATTGCAATACTCCCTCTAGACATGATCTTTGAGATCCAATCACACCAAGTTTGTGAGAATCCTTTCATTCTGAGGACCTGTTGAATAAAAGGCAACTTTAACTTATCATATGCTTTTTCGAAATCTAACTTCAGAATCACCCCCATCTTGTCTTTTCCTATGTAACTCATGAATCGTTTCATGCAACATAATAACTCCTTCCATGATATAACGACCTGGTATAAAAGTCGTTTGTGACGGTCCTATCAATTTATCCGCCACTTTTAAAAATCTATTAATCAGTACTTTCGTAAAGATCTTAAAGCTCACATTTAACAGTCAGATTGGCCTATAATGTTGTATTCTTGCCACATCAGCGATCTTTGGTAGTAAAGTGATAATTCCAAAATTTAAACTATGAATAGGCAGTCTCCCAGCATGGAATTCAACAAAGAGCTTCATTAAGTACGGCTTTACCACATCCCAAAAAAATTGATAAAAATCCGCCGGAAAACCATCCGGTCCAGGTGCTTTGTTATGTTCCATGTCAAAAACTGCCATTTTGACTTCTTCCTCGCTGAATGGAGCAGTCAACAACTCATTCTCCTCCGACGAAACCTGAGGTATATCAAGCCTCATAGTCTCATCCATTGAGAAAGAATTCGGTGTATAAGGTCCAAACAGTCCTTTATAATACTCAGTTATATAATTATTCAGGTTTGCATCTCCAACAATAATTCATTCTTCCTGTTCTAGTTGTACAATTTTTGTCTTCCTATGTCTTCCATTTGCCACTAGGTGAAAGTATTTAGTATTATCATCTCCTTGCAACAACTTTGTTGTTTTCGATCGTTGGAGCCAATAAATCTCCTCTTCTCTCAACAACTTAGTTAATTGCCCTTTGAGATGATGTCTAAGATCCTTCTCCTCAGGTGACAACAATAATACCTCTGCTTTCCTATCCAACTCATCTATCTTAGCCAGCAAATTATATTTATGCTTCTTATTTTGTGAGGCTAAATTTCTAGCCCAACCCAGTATTTTGACACAAAAAATGTAGTATTTTATACATCCTGATTACGAAATTATTCACGTTTTTTCAAGCATCTATACATAATAGATCCTAACCCAAAATGTGGGGGCGTTGCTTCCCCATCTTCTGAACATGACTATATACAGGAAACGGCTTCTTTTATCTAAAGAATCAAATTCTCAAATTCAGATCATCATGAGCTGCTCTTAACCAGCTATGAATAGCAAGCTTTGCCTCACTGCTGGAACCGAGCAAATCAGCAAGCCAAAAATTCCCTTGAAACCATAAGCAATGGCGCAGAAAGGGAGTGCTTCAGGTTCCTTGGCTGACAGTGCTGCTGTCCCCAGTCCATGAGCACTACACCATCAACCAAGCAAGATTACTTTCATACAGGCATAATCGTGCTCATCAATGAAGAATTACCAAATCACGCAGAACGACATTATATCCAGCAAATTACCTGGAAGCTGTCCCTATTCCTCTGGCGATGGGGTCGTTCAGACCAAGTTTATCCATAGCTGCTTGCACAAAATTCGCTCCAATGAGCCCGGTAAGGACAACCACGGCAGCAGTTAGTGTAGAGTTTACACCTGAACCACAAGAAACCATGAACCATCAGTGCCCCTCAGTAAAATTACTGCAAAGACACATAGCGGGAAGATTTAACACTAAGGATTAAGTCAATCACTACATGTTTAGGTCAAGTAATTGACCTATGGTTGACTTGCCTGTGAATACAAGCTAGGGATATCATGATAACCCGCTCTCCTCATCTCTACTATAGGAACACAATCAAATTCACAGGAGGATGGTCTGCCAAGATTTACCTTCAAAGAAAGATACTACGCTCAAAGCCAGCGCCACAGTTATACACCTTGGCAATATGGATATGGTTAATGATGGCTCTAGCCCAATCAGGCGCCCTATGACAGCAGTTGAGTACAGAGAGAATGTCGATGCAATGGCAATTGATGTGAAAATCTCTGCTGCGTGCCTCTTTACAAGCTGAAATCAGGGCTCAGGAGCATGGACAGGTTGATGATCAGATAAAAGGCACTTGCAGCGGAACAGGGCTTTATTGATATGATGTCACAAGATAACCATGTAGAGTAGTACCTTTCTCTGTTTGAACATTGAGAATGCAAATGATATGATCACAGACCCAAGGAAACCCATTAGTACATCACCGGCTCCAGGATTAGAGGGCGCCTTTGTGAAGTAATCACCTGGACAACCACTTTTTCTGAGAGCACAGTGATATCATGTGTATGTTCTATGTTACTCTAGCGCTAATGCTTTGAAGGCAACTCTTCTGAAACTAAAAAAAAAATTGTGATATAATTGTAGGACTATATATTAGGGTTTATAGTTTATGAACCTAGCACAACATCAAGTCCTGACCCGGAGAGGTACCCATACGCTACTGCCGCCAAATCTGCAGAAAGTGCGCAGGAGATGATTGGATGTAACACTTTCTTGACACCAGCTGGTAACCTGAAAATACCCAGATCGTCAGACAAAATTGAATAAACTGTTTGCATACTTTGGATCCTATTGATCGAGTTTATATAAGGATGTTACCCAAAACCAACCATGTATCCCAGCACATTAGCAGCAAGCAGGAAAGGAAGGCATGTTCTTGCTGTGGTACCAAGTGCCGTGGGATTGAAATATGCAACACCAAATGATGCGACGAATATAGCAGCCCATGCCCAGATTTCCAGTGTAGAAAATGGTGATGGCTTGCTCATGGGCTCTGCGTCTGTAATAAGCTGTCTTCACAAGTTTTCTCACAGCTAATACTGTATATCCTGCAACTGCGAGCGTAGCAAACCAGCCACCAACTGAAAAAGCGGGCAAAATCAAAACAGTATAAAAGTAGCCGTTCCAATTTAATGTTTTGAAATGAAAAATGGGACTGCAAGGAAAAACTAGAGGGGTGTTTGGCACGTTTTTCACTTAAAAAAACAGCTCCTCCGGAAGAGCCGGAGCAGGAGCCCGGACCAAATGGAATCTAATTCCTTCTGTAGCATTTGTTTCATGTGCAATCATATCTCATAAGTAGCTAAACATAACACAAGATCCTGACAGCATATATATAGCAATGAAAAGGATTGGTAAGGTACCTCACAATTTTCAAAATTTTGTTTACTGGGGCTGCAGGTTGCTAAACTGGAGCCTGGAATCATACAGTACTGCAACATGACATGCAGTGCAGGGAATGCTTACTGGTACTGTGCTGCAATATCTAAGAGCAGGGTGCATCTTTTGGGTTGTAGTTCTGCAAGTCTACATAATGAGGAGAAGCTCATCTACCTTTTGCAAATGAACTGGTTCGTTTCGGAAGTGTGAGTCATAGCGTCACAATTAAAGTTTAAGTCGTTCCATCATGTTATTAGATAGTAGATAGAAACAAATCAAACTCGCTGTAAAGAGAAACAATGACAGAAAAAATGTGATCGAGAATAATACATACAAGTGATTGCAAAAATCTTGAGTCCTGAAGCCGCTGGGACATCCCTGACGGCGAGCGGCAGCACGACTAGTGTCGGGACGTAGAACAAGGGTAGCCACCTCTGGATGAATAGTGTGGCAGGCGCAAAGAAGTCCATCAACGCCTTGGCGAGAGCAGGCACCAATCTGTCGAAGACGACTAGCACGGAGAAGACACAGAACATGCCGAAGAGGGCGCTTGGGAACTTGATGGACGCGGCGACGAACGCCTGTTTGAGGAATTTGTCGGTGGCGAACACAATGCCCAGCGACACAAGCAGATGCGCCACCCCAAGAATCTGCATACACGCAGCGGGTTCAATTCTAGAAGAGAGGAATATATATATATATATATATATATATATATATATATATATATATATATATATATATATATATATATATATATATATATATATATATATATATATATATATATATATATATATATATATTCAGTAGCCAGCTATAAAATAAGTTATTCTGTAGCCACCTCCATTTACGATAATTTTATATACTAATTTACGATAATATCAATACATATTTACGATAGTTAGGTTAGTATAACACATAGAGATATTTACCGTAACGTTATAGTAAACCACTTAATAATGAGTTACTATAATCTCTAAATTAATATAGTAATTATCGTAACTTAAAGTGGCTACAGAATAAGTTATATATATATATATATATATATATATATATATATATATATATATATATATATATATATATATTTATATATATATGCAACTAAAAAGATCCAAATGTTATCGTGTTAGTAATCGCCCCGCTCCTGATCGCCATGCCCCATGCACAGCTTCCCCGCAGAAAAAAACTGCCGCGCCCACCGCGCACACGCCGCCGCCTCCCCATGACCCCACCCCTCCCACGGCGCAGCCTCTGCCCCATCGCTCATCCACTCCAACACGCCATCCCCACAACCTGTCCCACACGCCGCCCTGCCCCGGCTCATCCGCGACAGCGCTGACACCGCCCGGTCTCGCCTCCCACACCGGTGGCCGGAGCTCGCGCGACCCTCGTCCTTGCCCTCGTTGGACAGCTCGTGCCCTCGCCGGAGCCTTCAATTGATTCGGCGCCCTCGTCTAAGCCGTTGCCCTCAATGGATCCGTGCCCTCGCCGGAGCTCGCACTAACCTGCTCCACTACCCCGCGCTGCCCGCGGCCGACAATGAACTCATCGCCACATGGCTCCGACCCTCCCACCCACTCCGCACGACCACCGCCGTCGCCAGCGAGGACTTGGGCAGTTGTGCTCGGCAGGCAAGAGCGACGTGGAGGAGCACGTCGAGGTGGAGGCGTGGAGCGCCGCCTGACCACGACCTCAGCTGCTTCGAGATGGTCCACCTGGCGGCCGCGACCGTGGCCGCCCTGGGCGAGGAGGACGACGAGGAGGCACGCGCACCTCCGCTGGCTACTACTCTCCGTTCTTGCAACTTTCCAGCAGTGGCAGTGGGCTGGGCACGGACTGGAACTTCTTGCCGAGCCGGAGCCCACATCCTTCCTGCCGGACTTTGGACATGGCGAGGTCCCCGGAGCTACCGGCATCAATGTCTACCCCAACCCCAAGGGCGCAAGCCTGGCTGACATCACAGAAGATCATCAAGCAGATTTGGGAACTACACGTACCTGATCGTCTTGGTTCTTTACTGTTTCCGGTGCACATTATATTATATTATATTATATTATTATTCATAGTACCTATACCGATACAGTAGTGAAGAACTATAGTTTTCTGAGCTATAAACCTCCGCGCCAACAGATCAGGGAGCCACATATGGTGTTTGAATTCTCATCCTGAACTTTAGATGCAGACAATTATGACTACATTAGTGATGTTTTCAGTATTAACTTATCAGACGATTCTCATGATTTTCGGATCTGTGTAGATCATGCTGTTGACGTTTTCTTTTCATGATGTTCCTTTATTTGTTTCTTAATTTTTGGATGGCTGGCTTTTAGTTACACTGTTCTCGCCTTGTGCAGGTTGAGTATCCCAGTTCAGTGACACTAATTTGGATGCGAAAGATTTCTTGACGAAGATCATGAACAAGGATCCTAAGGGCTATGGTATTTAAAAGTCTACAACACCTTTTTTTATACAATAAAAAGAGCACAAAGATAATGTACTATTAGCACTACACATGCTTGGAACATTAATAAATTATTTGACCCTAAAATACGGGGCCAACAACAACAAATGGCTTTTTATAACTGATGATGAAAACTAAATGTGTGTTCATCGTTTTGGCCAGTTCCTTTGTCTGTGGTCTCATCCTGGAAGAAAATGAAGGCTATGTGCGTAACAAACCAGCTGCTGGTTATGCCTCTACGAACCTCGGAAAAGCTCGTAAGACTGTGCTACTACCTTTCGCTTGCCACCTGCGACTCCCAGGTATTTCTCATTGTGGTGACCCAGATCGATTCTGTCGCTGACGCCATGGTCTAATTAAGTGATTATCTTAGAACAATGATTATATGTACTACAATTTCATTGTACTATTAATACTCGATATTTATATTTGTTCACATCAAAACTTGACTCATATTGGAATTGTTCATTCTTCGTAAAAACTCGTGTAATATTGATGATTAACTACAAATTGAATGTTCCAAACATTACACTCAAAATATCACTTTATGATAGTACAACACATGTTTAACTCGAATTATTGTGGCATGATTTTTTTTCCCGTTGCAACGCACGGGCATTTACCTAGTGTGTGTGTATATATATATATATATATATATATATATATATATATATATATATATATAGAGAGAGAGAGAGAGAGAGAGAGAGAGAGTTATATAGAGCTGGGGACGATCAGGCTGCAGCGAAGGTCGGACGATGACGATCGCTGAAGCGTGGTGGCGCCATTGTTGGCTGGACCCATGAAGCTGGTGTTGCTGCCAGGGATGCACTTCAATGCTGCTGTTGGGCGGACCCGGACCCGGCGCGGAGAGACGGGGAGGAAGGGGAGCAGCAAGAAGAATGGGGAGTGAGCAGTCTGCATCGGCCGCATCGAGGAGGAAGCGTACGGGAGCGGGCGACCGACGTGGTGCGGGGAAGGGAGGAGAGCGGGTCGTGGCGGCAACGTAAAGTGGTAATCCTAATCATGGCGGTCGCGGCCATGGAGTTGGGAATCGTTGTTCGCGGAGGGCAGAGGAAGAGGCGCTAGAGTTTGGGCTTCCCTCTTGCTGACTGATGTCCGGCTCCTCCCTCGTCCGGAGCAGACGCAGAGGCTAGGCAAGGTGGCGACGGAGATTCGATTCGTCGGGATGGAAGCTACTGAACGAGCGAGCGATGGAATTGTGGCTAGAAATTATCGGCATGGCAGGGAGCGAGCGAGGATGGGGTTGGGATTGAGATCGTTGGGTTGCGACTTGCGAGACCCAAACTCACCTGATCTCGTCCTCTTCTTTGAACGAAAGCGACGGCAGGAGCCGGGTACCAAGCAAGCGGCTACTGGGATAGCTAACCGCCGCGACGCCGGCCGTCATCACCGGCTTCCGGTGGTTCCGCCACCCCCGAACTAGGCTGCCCCACCACCCGTCCGGTCGTTCCCCTTGCCTGTTGCGGTTGCGGACCCTGGGCCACAAGCCTTCTAAATGAAGCCAGGCCCAGTAGCGCTCTGCCCTGTGGGCCGGGCCACTCGCATAAAGCTATAAGTCGCTAGTTACAAACAAGTTCATCGAATCAATCCTCAAAAAACAAAACAAAACAAAACAAAACACCGATTCAAGGTTTTATAGGGACGAAGGGTCTTAATAGGGAACTGCTGAAGATGTTGTTAGCCCACTTCACTTTCTGAAATTTGTGAGTTTTCAAGGGACGAAAGGTCTTAGTAGGAAACTCCTTAAGATGTTGTTAGCCCGCTTCACTTTCTGAGTTTTGTGAGTTGATAGAGCTCCAACTCATATTTGCTGATATTTTAAAGTCGGTAGCTGTACCTCTTTTCCAGCCGTGCCCAAGAAAAAAAAAAGTTCAAGATAGAAATCCTAGATGCTCAGGATATTGGTGTATGGTTCGAGACGAAATTTTATTTTATGATGATGATGATAGTTTACTAATTCATCTTTTAGCCACCAAATTTGGATGTTATATTGGTGTTTCTCAAATGATCGTGTAGGTGCTTGGCTTTACACTTGGAATGCAGTTATGCTTGACACACTTGTTCGGCTGGCTAGCTGCCAGCCAACAGGGCCAGCCAGCAGTATTTCTCTCACAACAAATCAGCACCAGCACCCGTTACACATTCAAATGATGCTCATGATTTATATGATATCATACATTCGTATATATACAGATTATTAAGGTACCAAGTCTAGAATTTCATCAAACTATTGTGCCTTCACCATATTATTATGGATGGAATATGATATATAGCCACGAAAGAACATCAATCTCGATAAGAAAAGGTTAATCTAACCTGTTAGATACAAAGAAACACGCCCACCACGATGCCCAAAACACCAAACGCCTCTCCTATAGACATTTGTATACGGGAAGACTTCACATGCACCACAAAACTAAAACGCCTCAGCAACTGCGTTGCACTCTTACAAGTATCGCATGCCATTTGATCACACCAAAACCACCTCAGGAGGATGATCTGATAAGCATCCGTGCGTTTCACTGACAGCATCACCTGTTTTAGGCTGTCACCGGTTCCTGCACAAGACCAGCGCTTATTCCTTTGCTCAACTGTCTCCCCAGCTTCTCTTGTATCCGATCCTTGATGGCAGTTTCCTGAAAACAGTAATTACAAGGCATCAGATTGAGCTTGAATATTATGGACATTGACTTTTGATAATCGTCTGACACTTATCTAACTAGTTTAAAATTACATTTACCAACACTTCACAATATTACATTCTTATAAAAAAATATACCATGTTGTGGCAGTGTTGCTCAAACTTCTCCAAGAAACCAGCAACCCAGCGATCGGCGTTAGCAAGCCATTCTTCATGATTCAAACCAGCAGTCTTCGCCACTGTTTGCAACTGCGAGATATATTCCATACAAAGCTAGATATCAGTAAAACTGATTACTTTAGTCTTAGTATGTCTAGTTCCTCGACAAGTACTGACCAAATGATGAATCTCAAATCAACAGTTACCTTTTCCTGATGCGCCTTCACAGTCTCCCGTAGTTTATTGATCTTCATATTAACTTGCAATTGTTTCTCCTAATCAAAATAATAAGAGGAAGATATGTTATTCCACAAAAACTAATTATATCCCTTCAGTATATGCCATCAGGGAAGTGTCCAACCTTGACATAGCTCACACCAAGATCCTTCCTGGAGTAGCCCCGTGCTAAATTCCTCATGACATACTGATTATAGTCCTTCAAGATCCTCATTATGAGATCTGAAGTAGAAACCCCATCTGTCCTTTTTGTTTCCTTGAATTTTCCAATCTTTTTAACCTAACATATAGCCAAACAATACTTTCAGCGCGGAAAGCATACAGAAGATGTATTTGACCATAGCTATATGAAAGAAGACTTACAAATTCATAGACATCATTTGCTGCTCCGCTAGTATCAGCATAACTGCAGTTACGAAGAAAGATATTGTAGTTAGCTGAGCAGACTAGGAAGAAAAGGTAAAATCTGAAATAGGTGTTGGGCAGGTCACACGTACGGCAGCGCATCATGAGCAACATAGTCAATCTGATGCTTATCAATAAACTCCTGTGTGAGAACCCACGGTGCATCAGGAATGACCTCATCGACCCACCTAAAGCAGAAGTCAGCAGACAAATACATGAGCGGCTATATTTAATTTAATAAATAAAAAACATGAATGTTTAAAATCAGCACTTTGGGTGGGATTTTCGTTTTTGTTATTATGGCCAATACAAACCCCTCTTTTTTAAGGTCAAATATGGTGGTAACATAAAGTGGGTTTTCATTTTTGTTATGGCCAATACAAACCCCTCTTTTTTAAGGCCAAATGTTTTTTTTAATGGTAACATACAAGTCATTACAGAAGACTATACTAACTCTAAACAACGGCGATGGTATATGTTAGCATGAAAAAGAATCGAGTAGCTCCAGCTGAGAGCATAATTTGCTCAACCTCCATTCACAGCACGTAATTATACAGTATCCTCAATTTAGAGGATATATGAAAAGAATGAGAAACCTAGGCTGCAACAGGAGAGGTCAGCTCTGAGTCGTGAAGCAAAATGCCTCAGGCACAAAAAGGGAAAATACAACTAGACTTGGTGTGCTATATTAGATCTTGGCATACGGATAGTATAACAGGATGTATCTTGCTACAATTTTGGCAGCTAAGCAGGCACGATTTGATGAATACAGAATCCTCACAAATGCATGCGTGCGCACACAACATCACACGACACAACACAAAGAATGCTCACAAATGCACGCACGCGCACACAACATCACACGACACAACACAAGGAGATACCTACTGACAAATTGGGCATGCTAGGTAGAAATGACCTGGTTGCAGAGAACATGTTAATACTCCTACTAGACTGTCCATCGTAATAGTGAATGACAAGGGAGGAAACGAGAAATGGCTTGTTTTTCTGAATCTGAATTAGTAGCTAGGACAGTAATTGTAAAAGGGTGTAGTGTAGTGTATGTATTTACTAACTTGCAGTGTCGCAGGGACTCGTATCGCTCTTCCTGGGTCATGACGGTCTTGCCCTTGTAGCGGTTGGTTAGCTCGTCGTTGCAGCATCCGACGAGGAGATAGGTGTTGGGGAACCTGCGAGGTGTCGCAAAACAACACGCCAGGATTAGCACTGGAATACATGCAGGCGGGCGTTACCGAAATTAAGCAAAACGCGTAGGAGTGGATGGCACGCATAGAATCAGTGCATCCAGATCCAGCCAGGTGAGGTGACGGAGGTGGTTGAGATGTCAACTCCGGCTGGGCGGCGTGGGTTTGACGGGCACGCGCATGGCGAGCAGGAGGAGCAACAAGCGAGAAAGGGAGCGGCGGCAAGCGCACCGCGGCGGCGGCGTCCAGATCTAATCTGAGTCCGAGGCATCGGTATGGATGGATGGATCTACTACTACTACGCAGATATCGATCGCTGTGTCATTGGGGGCGATCGATCTGCCGATGAAGACAGGGAGAAGGAGGAGAAGAGAAAGGTAGACCGTACAGCATCTTGGCCTGCTCGAGGGCGCGGGCGTGGCCGAAGTGGAAGAGATCGAAGATGCCGTCGGCGTAGACGCGCACGGGGCGGTCGTCCTCGGCCTTCCTCTTGGTGGCGGCGGTGCCGGTGTTGGTGTTGGTGCCGGTGAGGCCCGCGGAGGCCGGCTTGGCGCCCTGCCGCTTCTTGGCATTGGAGACGCGCGCCATCTCTCTCTCTCTCTCTCTGCTTGGCGACGGACGGTGACGAGTTCCGGAGGCCAAGGGGGTGGTCCGAGTCCAACTGCTCGTGCTCGGTTCGGCTCCCCTTCCCAGCGCGGCAGGGAAGGGAGGGCGAGGCCGCGTGCAGGCGCGCCAATAAAAAGGCGCGGATCGCTGCGGACTCGATCCATCCACATCCAGGTGGGGCCGGCCGTGGGGTAGAGAGAGTCAGAGTCAGAGAGAGGCGGAACTGCGGGAGCCTCTCGTCGTGTCGTATCCTGTAGTCGTATGTAGCTATCCCAGCAGCACAGGGCTGGTAGTTCCTAAAATTTTGTAAAAGTTTTTAAGATTTTTCGTCGTATTAAATCTGTAGACGTATGTATGAAGCATTAAATATAGATAAAAAAAATAAAATTAATTATACAGTTTAAACAAAATTCACGAGATGAATCTTTTAAGCCTAATTAGACCATGATTAGACACTAATTGTCAAATAACAACGAAAGTGTTACAGTATCATTTTCAAAAAAAATTCGCGAACTAAACCAGACACCAGTGGTACGCGTATATGGGTCTCATTCGGCTGGCTGGTGACTGGTGGCTGATGGCTGGTGCTGATTTGTTGTGAGAAAAAATACTGCTGGCTGACTGATGACTGATGCTAAAATAATATGAGAGAAAAACACTGCTAGCTCGCTGGCAGCCCGCCAGCCCAACGAGGCCCATGGTTTCGGTGCCCGCCGTATCTGGTTGAGGCTGACCTGACCGCCGAGTCCACACGTACTACTACCGTACTAGCTAGTCCGGCCCGGCGGGCCAACCGTACCGATCACTACCACTTCCGCCCGACCCCAACCAAAACGGTGTGTGTGCACGCCCGGAGCACAAGGCGGCGCAAGGTGTGTGTCAATCGCCAACGATGTTTAGTTCCAAAAAAAAAAATTCGAGATTTCTCATCACATCAAATATGTGAACGAAGCATTAAATATAGATAAAAAGATTAATTACATAGTTTAATAAAAAATCACGAGATAAATCTTTTAAACCTAATTAATATATAATTAGACATTAATTGATAAATACTAACAAAAATGCTAAATTTTCGTGAACTAACCACACCCCGAGACGCCGAGGCCAGGCTGGCATCCCGATCCCGCTGAAGCACGAGGCGGATGCCGACACGTAGTACACACGCCCGAGAGCACGTAGCGCCCAGGCTGGGCTGCCTGCTACTGTCGCGTGGCAGCGTCGCACGACCTAACGTGTCTCCTGGGCTCCACCAACGGCACGTCAGCACGTGCACCGCGGAAGAAGAGCACCACTGCACGTAACATGATCCCACCTCAATTATAGATTCTGCTAAAAAAAAACCCCTCAATTATTGACCTGCTTCAACTAACCACCAGTGCTTAAGAGCTCCTCCTCTAAACTTCAGACCTTTAAAGTTTTTAGAACATTTTACCTCGGTTATATGAAGTTAAAGTCGTAATGTGAGGTGGGCTAAAGTTTAAAGCAAACCTTACACTATCCTTTTGAAAAATTTAGCTCTAAAATTTAGACAAAGAGATCCAAATAGGCTATAAATAGCTCGTAGCCTCTAATTAAATTCTCTTTCCTTTTCTCGCCACGTTAACAAAAAAAAACATACTCCATGGGTTTCAAAATAGAAGTCGTTTTCACTTTCTGAGAAGTCAATTTTTTAAACTTTGACCAATTATATATAAAAGAATATTAATATTTATAATACATAATTAGTATCATTAGATAGATCGTTAAGTATACTTTTATAATATTTAAAGATATAAATGTTGTACGTATTTCCTACAAATCATACCGTTGAGAAAGTTTGATATGCACGGATCTTATAACGACTTTTTTTTAGGACGTAGGGAGTATGTGATAGAAAATAGATGGTGCCGAGCATGCACAAGGACATAAAAGATCACGTGTCCTCATAATTTGAGTTTTAGTTGTGCACCATTTCATATTCATGTTCTTTGTTAGCCCATGGTCATGTCGATCAAGACCATGTTTACTCCATTCACTTCAAAATCTTGGACATTGAAACCTTTTTTTTTGAGACGTTCATTTTTTCAGATATTAATATGCACACAGTTAAGCATGGGCGTCGAGCATACCCATGGATATCCACAAGGTGACCCTAGTTCGACTACAATAACTTTGTATAACAAATATGAGAACATCATACGTCTAGCACAGTGATGAGAAAGCACAAATACAACCTATAGGCCTGCAAAAAAAATACTACTCCTTATGCCATTTTTAGTGAAATACTGACAGTTATAACATTATATCTGACCTAAATGAATCCTCGCCGTTAATGCTACGTCCTAAATAGTCAAGCTTCATGGCTTTTTCTTGATCTTGTGAAAGAGAATTTTCTACCTTTCTATCAATGCCTCGGGAGGTCTTACCCATCTCTCTCTTTTGCGACTGGGAGGTCTTACCTCTCAGGATCAAGTTTTTTTTATATCAATTATTGTGTGAAACTTTTCATTTTATAAGCCATATAAACCGGACAAAATCGAAATTTATGCAGTATCACCTTTTCAAATCTGAATGCCATATATATGAATAAAGAAAGAAGGAAATAAGGGTGACAGGAAATAAAAACGCGTTGGTCGGTGTTCGGTGAGCTGCCTTCCCCTCCTGCTGCTCATTCCTTCCCCACGGGCAGGTCGGCTGGTTGATTTGTCTGTCTTACTAATGGGCTAGTGCGTGCTCAGCATCCTGCCCGCCAAATAAAATTACGACTCATACAAAGACAGGGGTCGTCATCAGATCAGATAGCGAAGCCAGCGACCAACCAACACCTGCTGCCTCTGTCCTCCCGGCTTCCTTCCAGTTCCAGTTCCAGCGGCAGCACAGCACATTCCCGATCATCGACCACATATTCCTTCAGGTTTTCACTGCCTTTTGCATTTCATTGCTTGCATCACGTGTCTTCTCTCTAGGAAGCTACAGTAGCTTCCACGCTACTACCTCGAGAATATCATGCGTGTCTTGCACCAACGAATTAACCCAAGAAACATTCCATTCCTTGTAGACGACGTATGCGCAAGGAATATTTTATTTTGAAGGCAATGTATACAGTTACTCAGTTAGGATTTAACCACTGTAGTTCTCCTGAAATGTCAAAGATAAAGCCATATATAGGACCAACATAGCGTGAAACCGTTTTTTGAAATATGAACTGTAATATTTTTGAACGAAATATGAAATGTAATTTGGCTACCTTCTTTTCAGATTGCAGGAAAATTTGACCTCTGCTTGGTATTCTTGAACGGAAGGAACAAAGAGAAAAGAAGATAAACCATCTTCCTCACACTTTGAATTTAGCGTAACAAGCAAACTAACCCAAATAAAAGGTCATTGTTCATCTATATGGGTGCCCTAAGCCCCTAACCGTGATCCAGAAGACCTATTCAGGCCACGGCAGCTAAAAATAAAGCTGGAAATCGTGCGCAGCCTGACCGAGATCCTGCTTGGCTGGCCTGCAGCTACAGTCTCGAATGGCGCATGGAATTGGACTCGGAATAACTTGTTGGACCAGCAATGGCGCTAGCGGCAAGAGAGTCCTTGAGAAGCCTCCTGAGAACCTTTCCAGCCGGCGACTTGGGGATCGACTCCACGAACACCACCTTCCGCACCTTCTTATACGGGGACACCTGCACCATCACGAACTTGAGTAGAAAAAAAAAGACAAAATTCCACAAACTCTACTCCTACTTCGTGCCAGTGATTCCAATCCCATCAGTCCAGGTATCAGGATGTATCTGACTGAGAATGTGACACAATCAACTACAGCCTACAGGTTTACTACATTACAGTATATCAAATTCATTCACGGTGACCTTACTTGACAAAGTAAGGAACAAACAGATTATTTGACGCTAGCTTAGCTTTCCTCTGCAAGACTGCAACTCTCTCTCTCTCTCTCTCTCTCTCTCTCTCTCTCTCTCTCTCTCTCTGAAAAGGTTTCAAGGTTTTCTTTTTCTCGTCCACCACTGAATTTTGCGCAGCCAGAGTATCATTGTTATTCTTGAAGGAAACGATCGAGAACAATGGGAGGAGTGCATGCCAACCTGATGTGTTAGCACTAGGTGACGTGTAAATTGCACAATTCTTTGGAATATAAGAAAGCTACCCCAGGATCGATTCTTTCAGGGAAAAGACGATGTGGGGTGGCAATGTCAAATCATCTGACCTCACTCGCGGTACCAGCTAGTTATACATTGCCATCCCTACAGATGGTGCTGGTACCCTGAGAGTGGAGAGCGCAGCGCATGCATGATGCATGCCCATGGCAGTATCTAGAAAGAGCAGAGACAGCACTGGTGCACAGGTGGGGAGCATGCACAGCAACCACAACTTGCCTCATTTTAGTTACTAGTCCTTTTTGGGTGAAAGCAACACGTATCTGTATGTACTTAGATTTATTACACTGCTTGCCCGAAATTTGATAGCTAGGAAAGGGACGTGTTATGTATACTGTGACAACATGGCAAGTTGAAGCAGAGCGAACAGGGTGTTTAGTATTTTCCTTACCTGCTTGGCCACATAGTCCATCACTTGCGTGCATGAAAGCCCGCTTCCAGATTTCCTCACCACGAAGGCTACTGGTATCTCTCCAGCTTCTTCATCCTCAGTACTATCAGTCGAACCATAGGATTCTAAGGATTAGGCTAAAGCGCAGTGCAAAATATGAAGTACGCATCATGAACTAGCTATGTTAAAACTCACGATGTCACAGCCACATCAACAATTCCAGGGTGTTCGATCAAAATTGCTTCCAAGTCAGCTGGAGCTATCTGACGGTCAGAAAAAAAATGGAAAAACAGTTTGTTACTAGAACGAAGCTTTTTCCACACACACAATATACAATAATAACAATGGAGAAAATAGTGCACTTTAGCTGGGCCTGCTAAAAGAAGCCTGCATACCTGAAATCCTTTGTACTTGATCACCTCTTTCAAGCGGCCCACTATGTACAAGTACCCATCGAAATCGAAGTAAGCAATGTCACCAGTTTGCAGCCAGCCATCATTTATTGCACATGAATCCTCATGATTCAAGTAACCTGTGAAGAAACGTGCTTCAGAATCCAAACACATATGTGAAGCCTTGTTAGGATTTCACCAGCTCACAGCAGAAATAAGCACAATCAGACCTGTTTAAGTTGTGTAGCAAATTAGCAATATTCTTACCATTATCTTTGAAAGAACTACTAAGCATCTGAATGCTAATTGACAATTAAACATCAGTTTAATAGAGTGCATGCAAAATGGTACTCGCTCCGTTCCAAACTGTAAGTCGTTCTGTCTTTTCTAAGTACATAGTTTTTGCTACTTACCTAGATATACACTATGTCTAGATACATAGTAAAAGCTATATCTCTAAAAAAGCCAGTAGAACTTAAAATTTGGAATGGAGGGAGTAGTACTTTTTGTAATCAAGTGACGGAGTAACACAGTTAAACTCATGAGACTGTACCTTTCATTATAGCTGGACCATGGAGCCAGAGCTCCCCACAAGAGCCTGGAGGCAGGCAGCAACCAGTTTCCACATGAACAATTCTTGCATGCATGTTTGGAGCCAGGAATCCTACTGAAGCATACTTCTTCTGCTTTGAAGTATTGAAGCCACGAGTTCCTACAGCAGCAGATTCAGTCATGCCATAACCCTGTGAACACATTACATCTCATGACAGTGAGTATTTTTTCAGTATGAGGTTTCTCTATTTTCTAATAAAACAAGCAGTCTTTACAAAGCATTTAATGAAGTTCTGCAGAAAGAGCAAAATTGCTGCTGTGACTCAGCAGCATCACAAGCTGTAGATCTCCTAGGACTGCAACAAAGTTGAAAAAGAACCATTACTCCAATAGTTTTGTATGTGCAGAAAATAAGATATAGATTCCAGCCTGCCATTTCAGTTCTTCAAACATAAGCAGCATTGAAAGATAGCGACATCTTAAGATGCAGTTAGTGACTTGAAGCTTTTATGTCAGTAAAGCACATTTCAGTAAGTACTAGCATTGTGTAAAAGATTATAATTAAGCTATTTCTTTTTTTTTCACGAATGAACGTGGGCATGTATTTCATTAAAAGAAAGGAAATCGACCACACCCACAGCTCAGTGGCATGAAGTACAGTGAGGTTTATTATCCTTAAGAAAACGAAAAACAAACTACGGGCTACGGCTAGTATCCAGATTACACATTGAACCAGCTAGAGCAACAAGCAATCTCAACCTATGGTATCCTACTTGAATCCACAATCTGGTCTCATCCTTGATCTTCAATACCAAAGTGATAGTTGAACACTGAACTGCTGGTTCCTTTCCTTCCAAAGTAACCAAATCACTATGAGCACAAGGCAATTGAAACCAATGCACGACTTATCAACCTGTTTCCTACTCTGAAACCACCAAGTAGCAAGTCTGCTATTGGAATCCGGCATCACTGCTTGCAGGCCTAGTGGATGTAAGATTGAAAACCATACCTCCCCGCTAAAAGCCAGCCAAGAAGTAGGCGAGTTAGGGAGTCCCCACATTCTTGAATTTGCTGTAAATCTTTGTTTTCTTGGGTTTTTTCTTCAAGGAAAAAGTAAAATATTTTCCCTTTGCTAGTAGAAAGAGTAAAATCTTTGTAAATCTCATTGATAGACTCAATGGTACACATGACCATGGTCAACTAGGAAGGTCAAGTTACCCATATTTTGTGTGTATTCATGGATGGGAATGGACCGACCCGACCCCGTGGCCTCAAGGATAATTTTTAGGGTTCATGAGTCAACACATTTTACCTAAAGGCTATGGCCTTTTTTCTTCTCAAACACGCAGGAGAGTTGCGTATCAATGTATTAAGAAGAAAAGGGTTTAAGAAACCCAAGGTACAGCCAGGTTTTTAAGGAAGAACCTAGCAGGGAAAAAAAAACACCCAAAAACAGAAAGAGAAAACACCTAATACCAAGAGGGGTAGGACCTGACCCAGAGAAAAAACTCCTAACAGAAACTTAAACCTGCAAAGGGGGCAACACAAGGAGATGAGAGACTCCTCTAGCTCTGGCCACACTCCATAGGTGCATCTCCTCTATCAGAACTGACAGCACTCCATTGAGGTTAGAGGGAATCCCATCAAACACATACCAATTTTGGTGAATCCAAATTGACCAGGCCCCAAGAATGATGATGGAATTCAGGCCTTCTTTAGCTTGACTTTCTACTCTATTGCTTGCTGTCCCACCAATCATCAAAGGAAACCTCTAGCTGTGGGGTCAAAGCCTGCAAGCTGACTTTCTGCAGTACACAGAACCAAAATTGTCGGGTGAAGACACAAGAGACAAGCAGATGATCAACTGTTTCCTCCTCTTGGTCACACAAAGGCAGCATTCTAGATGTGGCAAATTTGTCTTAGCAAGGCAGTCAGCTGTCCAACATCTGTTGCGGGCTACCAGCCTACCAGCCACATGAAGAATTTGCATTTGCCAGGGGCCCAGCTTCTCCAAATCCTCTCCCAAGGTCGGAAAAAGGTGGCTCCAATGAACAGGGATTCATAGGCAGATTTTGCCGAGTGTCTGCCTGAAGAAGAAAATTGCCATATGTGACCTCTGGTTGCAGCGCAAAATCGGAGACAAGATCCCAAAGTCGTAAGAACTCAGACAAGACAGCCAAGGTAAGAGCTCTGTGGATATCAGTAACACATCTCCGATCAGTGAGGGCATCGTGAACTGTCCTCTTCCTTGCTCTGGAAGGAATTGCATCAAACAAGTTTGGAACAAGATGGTCCAGCCTCTGCCCATGGAGCCATCTATCTGTCCAGAACAAGTGTTCATCCCATTTCCAACTTCTGATTTAATGGCAGAGGAGAAGAAAGCTTGGATCGAAGGGTGAACCTGGATGGGAAAGGAAGCCCAGGGCTTGTCTGGTTCTGTTTTTTCTTCAGCCAGAGCCAACGCATTCTCAGCGCCCATCCAAGCTGTTGTAAGCTAGATATGCCCAGACCCCCTAGTTCAGGTGGTCTTGTCCAGGCTACCAAACAGTGTCCACCCTTCACCTCCTTTAAAGGCTATGACCTCGCTAGTCCATTGGGTAGCATGGGTCGGCCCAAATATTTTTTTCTGCTATCATGAGCCATATATATTATCAACACCTCTAGAAAAGATGAGATAAAAGATTAAAAAGTATCATGATAACACATTAAGGCTATTAGCAATGCATCAAATTAAGTTTGCAAGTGAACTATGATTTTAATTTTATCTATTTTCACTTTCAAATATGATATTTCTCGACCCACTTCCAAGTATAGACTTGCTTAAAAGTTATGACTAATCATGCTTATTTGGAAAAAAAACGAAGAGGGTCAACAAATTTTAAAAAATGGATTGTATGTGTCGATTGGATCAAGACATCTTACCTATTGACCCACTTTAGACATTGAGGCTGGCCGGCCCTTGTGACCCATTTACCTTGCGTTTGTAGGTTGGGTCAACTATCCATGGGTCAGCCCGGCCCATTCGCATCCCTGTGTGTATTAGTGTTACCCGGATACTTGTGTCCTATTTTTTTCTTTTTAGTTTGCCAAATCAGAGAACCTACAGTCCTACACCAGTGCTAGTGGCATTTGGCATTGTGCAAAAGAAACTTGCTGAATCAAACAGCATATACACCTGTGTCGGACTTAATATATTGCCATGTCCCCCATTGTCCCAGTGAGGTGACAGGTGATCTGGGCATCAGGCATGCTCAACTAGGAAGGTCAACTTAAAAATTCTAAACAAGGCATGGAATCATATTTTGAGTGTTTATTAGTGTTACCCATATACTAGTGTCCTTGTTTTAGTAAAATCAGACATCATACAAGCGTCAGATTCTAAGTGGCATTTGGCATTATGCATAAAGAACCTGCGAGTCAAACACCGCACCCGCCAACCCACACCGGTTTCCATATTTTAGAACATCCTCAGGCATGCCCAAATAGGAAGGTTAACTTTAAAATTCTGAACAAGGCACATGATCATTTTGAGTGTGTTTGGATCTCATAAGATTATGCAGATAGTGATTGTCGAATCCAGATTCTTGATTGAAAAAAGTGAGATATGTTTGAATCCCTGACTTCTAAATAGAGATTATTTAGTAGGATGGAGGTGGATAGTTAGATTCTTGTAATTTGGTGGTTGGATTATAAACGAACCCACCCCCACTTGTTTGCATTTCATTTTCATTCTCACAATTTTTAGGAGAACCAAACAAGGCCTTAGTGCTACCTAGAAATTCGTATCCATTTTTTTTCTTTTGCCGAATCAGACAACCTACACGCACGTCAGATTCCTAGTGGCATTTGACATTGTGCACAAAGAACTTGCTGAGTTAGGATCTATTTGGTTCAGCTGTGTAAAAGCTGTTGTGAGCTATATGTTGTGAAAAAGCTATAAGGTGTGTGATACTTTGGTTAAAACAACTATAAAACCTACCCCTTCTTTTTTATCTCCTTCAAACAGTTGTAAAATGTCTCTCTATTTTCACCCATTTCAAAAAGCAGAAAGCTGAACGCCAAAAATAGGATCTAAGGTGCTGCAAAAATTGTACTACACGAAAGCATAGAAAAGCAGTTTCTAGGTCCACCCACTTTCTAAAAACCGGACAAAACATAGCCTCAAACACCCTACACGGACACCTCATACACTTGCACCACTGACTCCGACACCCGCACTCATGAGCATGTAACACCTATGGCCTTGTTTAGTTCCCAACTTCTCCCCTCAAATTCCACTATGCAAAAAGAAGATTTCCCGTCACATCGAAATGTCGACAAATGCATGAAGTACTAAATGTAGATGAAATTAAAAATTAATTGTACAGTTTTGTTGTACTTTGCGAGACGAACATTTTGAGCCTAATTAGTCAAAGTTTGAACATTTTTTACCAAATACAAACGAATTACTACAGTGCGCATTTAATGCGCACTGTAGCATTTCAGGCGCACCCAAATCGGGATCTAAACGAGGGCATATGTCGAATATGCACACTTGTCTTCACCTATCTTACACTATTAAAATATTGCATGGTTACCTACTGTTAAGTACTAACCGGGTAAAACTGAACATTTTATCTCCTATGAAAAGACTATTCAGATTTCAGAGCAGGGCATATATCTGAGTAGACTGAAAATTGTCTCCTATATAAAAATTGATTCCCAGATTTGTGCGCAGCTCTGTTGTGTACTCTAGTACCAAAGCAGAGTCGTCCCCATCAAGCATAACCAACTTGGGCAAGGTACCAACGAAAACAAACGAATGAAATGACTGTGGGTGGGGTAGGCACTAGGCAGGCACCTGAATGAGATCGACGTGGGGGAAAGCCTTGACAAAGTCGTCGATGAGTCTGCCGCTGGACGGCGCTGCACCGGTGGACACCTGCACCAAGGATTCCAATGGCATTGCCGCTGGCTTGGCGGCATGCACCAGCGCCGCCATGATGGGCGGAACGACCGGGAAGTGCGTGACCTTGAATCTGTGGATGGCCTTAACGGCGTCGCCCGCGTCGAACCTCTTCATGACGACCACCGTGGAACCGAGCGAGAGCAGGCCCACGGCGAAGAGCGAGAGTCCATAGACGTGGAACATGGGCAGCGCCGCCAGGTAGACATTGTCACAAGCAGGTGTGGCGTACTGCGAGGCCTCGAAGCGCACGAAGAGCTCGACCGTGGCGATGAGGTTGCGGTGCGTCAGCACGACGCCCTTGCTCCGGCCGCCCGTCCCCGACGAGTAGAGAATGGCAGCCGCGTCGTCCTGGCCCACCGGAGGGGCCGGCAGTGGCTCGGAATCGAACAGCAGCAACTCGCGGAAGGGCGCGAACTCGGGGGCGCCGTCGTCCGCGAGGTGGAAGGCATCGGGGACGAGGACGACCGGGACGCGCAACGGCGGGAGCTTCCCGACGTTGTCGGGCGTGGCGAACACGAGGGCGGGGCTGGTGTCCCGAACTCTGGCGGCGATCTCGGCGGGGGCGCTGGACGGACTCATGGTGGTGGCGACGGACCCGGCGGCGAGGACGGCGAGGAAGGCGACGGGGAAGGCGATGGAGTTGGGCAGGGCGAGGAGCACGACGTCGCCCCCGCGGAGGCCCCGGCGGTGGCGGAGGCCCGCCGCGAGGGCGGAGACGAGGCGGCGGAGGTCGGCGCGGGAGAGGGCCTCGGCGGTGGCGGCGTCGAGGAGGGCCGGCGCGTCGGGGCGGGCGGCGGGCAGGCGGGCGAAGATGTGCGGGACGAGGGAGAGGGAGGGGTCGGAGGGGAGAGCCACCGGAGGGTGCGTGCTGGCGTACACGCCGGTGGCGGCGCAGTAGAAGGTGGCGGCGGCACTGGCGGGTCCGGGGGCCGCCACGGCGTCCTGCATTGTCACTGCAGATTTTGTGGCTCCCCTGGCCCCTGGTCTTCTCGTGTTACTACACCGGCTCTGGCCGGACGAGTATAAATACTGGAGTAGATGCGATTTGGCGGCTGCGAGGCGATGCCACCCTCCAGCTCCAGTGGATCAAGGCGACGGCGTCAAGCTTCGGGAAGCAAGCTGCACTGCGAGCAATCGTTTGCTTCATGCAACAGATTAATGGTAATGCCAGGTTGCCAACCAGCCAGCCGCGGCGTCCGAAAAGAGAAACCAGCACCAGCAACACATGATGGGCTGATCTGCTGCATGTGTTGTTCATGCAGTACGTTGCTCTATCATGTGTTGTTGGTCCAAAAAGGAAAATAATTTCTTTTTTTCATTACACGGTACAATTTGGATACACAGGTATCTCACTGTTGATGGAAACATCATCTACATCTAAAAGCAGGAATCATTAAATTCTAAAATATTCTCTATGGAACTGAAGCTCTAATAACAACTAGGCTAGGTCATTTTCACCGAAGAAGAATAAAGGAAGCCATGTTATCCCACGCCACTCGCCACATACGTTTCCTTTCAATTATATATTAAAAAATCACTTTAATATGCTACTCTCCGTCAGCAATCTGTTGATGCAGGAATTTGGCTCGGGATACAAGCACAAGATAACCAAAATTGACATCTGAAATAGTTTGGTTATTGGGGCAGTTTTTAACGTTCAACTAGATTGATGGATCAATTCAGCTTCTGTTAATTTTTAGCCAGTTATTAGCAATAAAGATTGTTGCTAGAATCA
The DNA here is from genome assembly GCA_038087645.1 of Saccharum hybrid cultivar R570. Classification (NCBI taxonomy): domain Eukaryota; kingdom Viridiplantae; phylum Streptophyta; class Magnoliopsida; order Poales; family Poaceae; genus Saccharum; species Saccharum hybrid cultivar. Next base: position 28,917,674 of record JAQSUU010000066.1, on the reverse strand, counting down.
GTTATACGAACCTACTTATACTACAAGTGCACAATTATGTTTTATCATTTTCTTTAGGTTCGGATAAGTAGGTTTGTATCCACAGAGGCCTCTAGATAAAAGGCCGTTTGAATAGAGGAAGATTTGAGGAAAAATGAAGGTTTCCATTCCACATGAAAGGAAAGCAATGGACGCGTTTGGGACAAAGGAATCGGAGAGAAACTTTTTAGAGGAAAGGCAATGGGAGTTGTCCTTTTGGAGGAAAGGAAAAATCCACTCCAGGCCAAGGGAATTTTTCCTTCAATGCTTGCTCCCACATGCATGTGCTAATCAAGTTTATGTTGTTCTTCTTCATCACAACAGTACTACATAGCTGAAAGAAAGTTTAACCTGAGTAAGACAAGGAAATAAAAAAAATTATAGACGGAAAATGAAATCCCTCTTCCACTTGCGCAAGCGCCGACCAAAATTTTTGAGCTAATTCAGGAATCGAACTCTAAATCTACTAGAAATAGAGAGAGAGAGAGAGCAAGAACACAATCTAGAAAGCAAGAATGAATAAATACCTGCGATACGATACAACGCGAGCGAGCTTACATTGCTCCGGACACAACCGCAAGTGTGCTAGTGCAGGCCTCCGCACGCCACCACCACCACCAATACCCGGCGGCCTTAGAAAGGGAGGGGCCCGGGGGCGGCGGCTGGACAGGAGGTGGCGACAATTCGATCGGCAACGGAGGCGCCGCCGAGCGGGCGGGGCTAGACAACCGGTGGGTAGTGCCGGCGGCGGGGGTGGCAGGAAGCTTAGGTCACTAGCAAATTGTGGTAGGGAAGGGTGGGGAAGGAGCTACGGGGTTGGGTGGCCGGCGGTGAGATCGCCGGTGGCCAGGATGGCGTCCAAGGTGGCGACAGGCAGGGAGGAGGAGGTAAGTCTCGGACGGATTGGGATTAGGAGAGGAGGGGAAAAAGAGGTTGGGGTGGACGGCCGGTGAGGTAGCCAGCAACCAAGGCGGGGTCCGAGGTGGCGACAGGCAGGGAGGAGGGCGTCCGAACGTCCGGGCGCTAGCGGCGCCGAAATATCTATTGTTGTGTGCCTCGCCGATTCAGAGGTCATGGGCGCGCGAGGTCTGTTTCAAGGAGCATCAAAGAGACGAGGGTGAAGGTGCATTCGTATGTGGATAAAGAGGATGTGTGGCGCCAAAGGTTGTAGATGGTGTAGAAACCGTACTATAGGGCCCACATGTAAGGGTCTCACAAGAGAGAATCATATTTTTGTTTTTTAGGCAACAAATGACATCTTTAATCTTTTGTTCTTGTTAATTTGAATATAATAAGTTTCTATTAGCCTATGTCTCACTATTGCTATGTTATAGATTACTGCAATCCAAACAGCCTATAGTTCATATTTATGTGTTTTGGAATCATGTAGATTTTCACTTTTCACTCGATTCTATTCCTATGTTTGGATTCCTTTGTTCCAAACAAGTCCTAAGCGGATGTTGTTGGCCTCTGTGGGGCAGTAGCAAAATCCTAAAGGTGTTGAGTCTTTCTCTCCCTGCCCCCCCCCCCCCCCCCCCCCCCCCTTCATGTGTTTTTGCATCGTCATGGTATATGTCTTGTGGTTCTTTGTTAGATGTCGTCATGTCTCCTGCTTGTACAATGTGTTTTAGCACCTCTTACTAAAAGTACTTAGTCGAGCCCAATTTTATGTAATTTAGCAACATGATCCAGAAACACAAGATATCATTTCACTGGTTAATGTCCAAGATATTGTTTCACATGTTAATGTCAAAGCCAAGTGGCATAGAACCTTTTAAAATAGGATGAAAGAATGATTAAATGCTACGAAAGTGATAAAAAAAATAGCGCCACCAGTTGATACTATGTTGGCTAAGCCTAAACGTGAGATGAGATAGATGGAAAACCTAGTCTTTTTTTGCTTAATTAGTGTTTAGAAGCTATAATTCATAGGCCGGGTACTATATCTGTCGAGTTAGAACAGCATGACCAAGCATGTTGTGTTGTCTGAACCCAAAACAAATTGAAAGACATAGCACGATAATTGGATAAATTTTCAAGCTCGGCATGTTGTGTTGTCTAAACCCAAGATAAATTGCAAAACATATCACCATCACCTGATAAATTTCTAAGCTCACTATGGCATACGAATTAGAGCAACTTGCTTTCAGGCACGGTATAATGTCTGATTTTAAGATAAATTGGAAGGTGTGGTACAATCATTAAATCTTCGAGCCTTAAGTGAAGAAGTTGTACGTCATTGCAATGCGTGAGCATGTTTGTTATAAAAGGTGATGGCCGATTGACACCACTAAAGTCGAGTATATATATATCAATCTATTTTTTTAAAAAATAGAAAATTTCATTACTCAGATGCCAGTGCCAAATCGTTGGTAAGAGCATCTCCAATAGTTCCAAAAAGTTAATTAGAAAAATCAATGAGTTTTTCAAGTGGCTAAAAATTGAGAGAATATTTGTTGGGTTCCTCCAACACTTTCTAGAACCTACTCCTAAAATATAAAAGACAATTTTGCATCAGGAATCTCAAAATATTTTCTAAATCACTCCAAATTTTTATACTTTCTTTTCTCTCTTGTACATTTGCATTAGAAACCCTGGCCTACTCTTTAATCTCTCACATCCTTCCACCTCTAGATTGGCATGTCAATACGTGCGCATATTTCCACACGATTGGATTGATTTTTCCAAGTGTGGAAAGATTGGGAGTTGAGATAGGGAGTTGTCGGAGAGTGGTTGTTTTCAATCTTGCTAAAAAATCTAGATTGGGAATGAGTTTGAAAACTCTTGGAGATGCTCTAACCTAAGAATACAACTTGGAATATACTTTCAGAGATTATCATGATCTACTTGGTTCCACATTCGTGGGACATGCAGGGGATCAAAACGTTTCTAAACTATGGGGATGTTTAGTTGGTGGGGTGAAAAATTCTGAGGTGTCATATCGGATGTTTCAAGGGATGTCGTAAGGGGTGTTCGGATACTAATAAAAAACTAATTACATAACTCGTCTGGAAACCGCGAGACGAATTTATTAAGCTTAATTAATCCATCATTAACACATGTTTACGGGACCATAACATTGTCAAATCATGGATTAATTAGGCTCAAAAAATTCATCTCACAAATTTATCGTAATATGTGTAATTAGTTATTTTTTATCTATATTTAATACTTCATCTATGTGTCCAAACATCTGATACGATGGGTTGAAAAATTTTTGGGAGACACTAAACACCCCTTATATGCTATCATTTCCCGATTCCTTCCTAGGCTAGGCCACTTGCCGAACATCGATCAAAGCTTGACCATTGTCGCTGCATGTTTGACCATGACGACATCAGTCTCCAGGAGCTATCTCCGACGCCCATATCTGCTGCTCTCTGCAGTGCTTGCATACAGGCAATGAATTCCACATGAAAGACCTCCAACACTTTCTCCAATGTGCCAGACTGTTAAATTTTTATCACGCATTTTTTTAATCTCCAAACACTATTATGTTTTCGTTTTTCGTGGTTCAAACGAATTGTGAAGATTCAGCGCGAGACATTCTCATATATACCACGCAATACTTAACTTGATTCCTCCAAAAAAAAATTCTGCATGGAATCAATATTCAGGTCCCATGGCACACCAGAATTTTTACAGTCACTACCACACTACACCTGCATGTACACCCAACAACTCATCAATCATCAGCAAATTTAGCAACCTCTTGGGGACAGGTTAGCCAAGAGAAGCATTCACAAGACACCCACGAAAACAAAGTTAGAGACGGCTGCTGTTCAGCATCATCAGGGCTGGATGTCGTAGTGGTAGACGAAGTGTGGCGGCGACGGCGAATCCGTGTCGCTCCTCACGTGGATCCCCTCATGATACTGGGTGCTCCTGCTGACATGGCTCTCCTCGTGGTGGTAATGCGTCTCGTGCGTGCTCCTGAAGTGAGTCTCCTCCCGGTACTGTGATGAGTTCCTCACCTGAGTCTCATCCTCCTCATGGCGATGCCGCTGCTTCTCGGCTCTGTCGACCCTCACCTCCACCATCTCCTCCTCTTTCTCTCTTTGTTCGAAAGGGTGGAAGATGGGGTGCAGGTAAGCGTTAGCCAGGAAGGATTTCAGGTTCAGGTTAGGCTCCGATGTGTGCTCCATGGTATCCTTCGCCATTGCTTCCTGGCAAGACAACAGAATTACCAACATAGCATAGCACAAATCAGAGGTTGCTCTCATTGTCTCATAGCCTTAGCACAGACTGGCTCATGGCTCACCTCTAGAGGATACTTCCTGAAAGCTGGTTCGAACCGGCTCTTGCAGTACTTGTGGAACCAGATCGTCAGCAGTGGCAGGAAGATGAGCAGAGGGGTGGAGTACGCAGCTTTCTTTGTGCTCATCAACCCAAACAGAGTTACATGAGAGATGAGCAGGCTAGCTATTATCCGCGAATGCACCTGAGGCCAGAATGCAGCGGCACTCTCATACTCCTGATTGTACACGTTGATGATCTGAAGCCAACAATGAACCAAAGAGGAAGAAGTATGGAGTTCAGTGAAACTCGACTCTAGGGTCATCACAAGGTGGAAGTATCATCAACAAGATTAACTAACCTGGTGTCTGTAGACGAGGAAAGCAAAGGCAAAGAAGACGATTATGAATGGCAGGAGAAGGGGGGTGACAACGGCATATACGAGGCCGAGGAGGAAATACAACTGAAGGGATGGAAGATTTTCTCCAAGTCCTATGCTGCCTGGATCCATCGCCCTCTCCCTGTCCCTCTCCGTTTTCACGATAAACATGTTCTTCAGATGGTATATCACCAGAGCCTTCACTCGAAAGATCTCGTTAGCAATACCTGCCCAGCCATCAACCATTATGTATGTCATGAAAAATGTGGCCTTCATTGGTATAGCTACCCCGATGGTCCTCGGTATTCTGCACAAAGAATATGCCGTCTTGCATGTTATGACTGTGCATTCCCGTAAACTCTTTATTAGACATCTTTGAAAAGTTAACAAGCATTTACTAGTTTTGCGTAAATCGAATAAAAAGCAAAAAGAACTTTTAGATTCATAAATATGCAGGGAGTTAAAAATGAAGTCTGAAGATAATTACTGTGTAGGAGGCTGGTGGAGAAACGAATATAGCTGTTCAAATGCTGTGCCAGCGATTATGCTTCCAAGGAATACGTTCACCAGCATGAAGTAATAATATTTCGAAGCAGTCCTTTCCAGCGATGATAAAGAGACATAGCCTTCAAACTTTGACATGATTAGCAGAACTGAAGGGAGGACATAGAGGAAAATTTTCAGAGCCAGACCAGGAAGAAATCCCTGAAGGAAAGATTTCACCACCTTTCTGCAATCAAATGAGAAAGCAGGGAATAGACCTACTAAGTAGCAGTCAAGAGTTATTTGAATCAGGGAGAGAACGAATGTACAGAGAAAGAAACCTTACGCTTCAATTACTGGCTTCAGAAAAGGAGCAACTTTTTCAAGACCCTCGAGATTGGCAAGTGATTGAACAAACGCGATGGGGATCATGTAGAAAAACACTAAAGCAAAGACCGCGACAGATATCAGAAACCTGCGGATACTGAGAGAGAAAAATGGGATGGCAAGATTTTGCCAATAAACATCCCGCGGTTCAGGAGCCCAATCAGTCAGCCATTGGGTTGGGTTCTTTGACTGTTGTGTCTGTGCACACACAGCAGCACCCCATCTCGAGTCAAATGTCACAAAGGAAACTGGCATAACAGCTTTTGGGTCATTGAGAACTTTCTGGCGCTCTGATGCCATCTGCAAATATCAAGACAATAAACAGCCTGTGTTAAAATTGTACATAGAAGAAATAAAAGGCTTTATTTATGCCATCTGCAAATATCACTGACGATGAATCATAAGATCAAGAACTGCAGACTTACCCTCCTCTCAAGTTCGCTGATTCTAGCCCGGTAGTAGTCTATTTGATCCACTTCCCTGCCACAGAAACCAAGGCATCCTGTCTGAAACAAAGGAAAAGAACAACATGCTGAGCCATTTCTTGAAAACAAACTACAGAATGGGTACGGTTGAAGAACTCGGTACGCCAGCAAATGAAAGAGAATAGAATCAATGTTGGAAAAGTTACCCGTCCTATTGGTCTTCTCTCAGGATGCCTTTCAAACTTCAGCTCGTAGTAATCCAACCAGTTTTGAAGCCTCTCCTTTTGCTTCACGAGTTTAGCGTACCGATTTGCATTGTAAACAGGCTAATAATAGAAAGCAAGGTTGCCTCAGTAATCACCACAATTCGCAACAACCAAAATTTGCTATCGGTTGAAAACTGAGTAGAATGTAAGATAATCATGCCTGACCAAATGCAAGGTGAAGGAGACGTAAGCAAAGGAGAGGGCCATGTACCTGCTGACCAAGATAGTGGTCTGGATGATTTCTTCGGAAGAACTCGTCCACTGTTTCAGAAGTTGAATGGCTTGAGACGCGAGGAATGTTTCTAACAATCACCTGGAATTGCCAAAAAAAAAATTAAATGCTGCAGAAATACCTTAAGGATCTCAGTTCTAAATGTGAATATATTAAGTTATAGCACGAATTTGGTACATGTTCCGCTCAGCAAATTCGCACTAGGGTATGTGTTCTGTGTTCAACTACGCTTTTCCTAGCTATTCATCACAAATGCAGTGGAACATGGTCCATATATATATGGTTAGTATATCGCATCATACTTTGTCATTGTACTTACAGTGAATTGATCGGCACAACGCTTCTGGGAAGCCAGGAAATGCAATCTCATAAATGCTACATTGCTGTATTCTTTGTACAGCATAAAGCATGCCCAGAATGTGAACACATAAGCCATCAAGAGATGAATAAAGAATCTGAAATGAATTGCAATGACAATGGTCAGATAGCCTTGAGTAGTCACAACATGCAAAACAAAACTGAAAGCATAACAGGCATGGAAAATGTTCTGGACATTGTATGAGTATAAAGGAACAGCCAAAAAATCTAAGAGTTCATAAGATCCATACCTGTTGGATCCAGGGCTAACATTTGATATAGAAAGCTTATCGATATCGCTGAAAACAACTTCCTTTTTTAGATCAAGTAATGTGCCGCCAGATACGTTGACTGGAATAAGAACCAGAAGGGCGAGAGTTGTAATGGGCAAAAATATCTTGAGGCTGCCAAGGAGACAGAAAAAAAATGTGTTAGCATGCTGCATTGAGGGCAACCTGTCTTATTGTGCTGCCAGATAATTGATGCCTTTTTAGAGCAATCCCTTATTTGTCAATGCAAAATTTTGTCATCTGATAAATCTCTTATTGCCATAGAGACCAGTCTTTTTTTTTCCCGTTTTGACAGAGCAATCCCATTGCAAAATAAGGGGAAAAGAGGCAAAGGCCACAACATTACAGCCTTTGCAACTATGGTTGAAATTACCCAAACACATCTTGTAGTAGTAGAAGGCTGAGAGTAAAATAATTGAATGCCATGTGGTAGTGCTGTGGCTGAATTATTCTCTGTTCAGCCTGTAGTAGTAGTACTTCTAGTAGAGGGCCGACAAGGCAAGGATGCCCATTGAAATGAAATTTTGGATCATGCCTTCTTTGGTCAAAGTTGCACCTCAAATAGGGAAACCTTTTGAGTGAATTTTCATCCAAAGTTCCAGACTAGTAGCTACAAGAAAAGCATCTCCAGTTGTAAGGAACGGTCCCCACTCCCCAGCTATATTGTGAGAATGCGAATCAGCTGGTGCTGCCACAATCACAATGACAAGGGCACAAAATAGTATGTTCGGGCCCTTGAGCGTGAGAGCGTTGGTCTGTAGTGGGCGAGCACTAGCTAGGAATAGAATAGGATAAACACAAAGTTTGGCACTCCAGTAGTCATGAGTAAACCGTCCAACTAGCCTCTAGGAAATCAATAATGAAACCATAGAAGTTTGTGCCGTCCTCCTGAAAGAAAGCCAGGAATCGTGCGGATCAAATCAAGATTATTTGACGACACAATTTTCAACGGCACGACGGAATGGGAAGCACTACAGCCAAAACGTGATAAGGACAACATTATCACCAAACTCGCTGTCATCAAACACAAGCAATTCTGTCACTGGATAAGCAATCAGTCAAGGAATTATTTTTGCGTGAAAGTTGTGACTAAAAAAAATCAACCGTAATAATTATCAAAGGATTTAAATGGTAATTAATTTCCTTTTGGAAGGAAAGGATCTTGCAATTCTCGTTGAAGGAAAACGTGCTGTTATTTTTGGAAGGAAAAGATCTAGCAATTATTTTTGCAAGTAAAAAAATGCCGTTTATTTGTTTCAGCGAGCAATGTGCCTAAAGATGACGGCTTCCTATGCTGTGCGTGAGACGATGAAACAAGCACAAGTGCGGCCAAAAGGTGCCATAATTAAACATGCAAAGAAGTAAGCTGCGGAGAGGAATGCAGTGCCCAGACGCAAACCCTCATATTCATATGCATCCAACCAGGCAGGCAAAGCTGGCGATGGAAATCCGGAAGCCGTCATTAACAAAATCCTTGACACCGCAACAGTTTGCAGGGATTCAGCAAAAGAGGGGAAAAGTGAGATAGATTAAGAACTTCATCCCCTCGCCGTGGGTGGTTTGGTTGAACCGTTGAAGGAGAAAATGATGCATTTATTGATTTAATGGAATGGCACTCCAAAACTTGAAAGTGAAATGATAGGCAAATAAACAAGATGAAAAAAAATAAATAAAAATTGCACCTTGAATGAACTTTAACTAAGCCAGAGTTCCAGCTGAGTGAGCGAGCAGTAAGACCAACCAGAATTGCAATCGCAGAAGGAGTAATAATTGATTTCGCAAGGAAAAAAAATCGCCGTAGTAGTAGAAGAAGAAGGAAGAAGCAGCAGAGGGGGCGGGCGAAGAGAAATAGAGAGTTGCGGCGGCGTATAGGATAGTACCCGAGCGTGTAGATTCGCAGGTAGACGGCGGAGTCGAGTCCGGCGTGGGCGATGAGCTCCGTCTCGGACATGCGGAGCGCGCCGGGCACCCAGCTGAGGAAGGTGATGTAGGTGCAGATGTTGAGGTTGACGAAGCGGCGGACGGCGGAGCGGGCGGTGTGGTCGTGCTGGCGCTTGTGCGCGAGGTAGAGCTTGGCGAAGTAGACGCGGTCGTTGACGGGCTGGATGCGGAGGACGGCGAAGAGGAGGAGGAAGACGAAGGCGCTGAGGATGTTGATGAAGGCGGACACGCCCAGGTCCTGCAGCGTCGCCATTGTCTCTCTCTCTCTTGGTCTCTCTTGGCCTTGGTCTGGAGCGGGAGGGAAGGAGGGAGGACGAAAGGGAAGAAGACCTGATGGGAACTAGGGAAGAAGAGATGGAGGAAGGTGTTGATGCCGCCTGATGCAATGCAATGCAAATGCAGGGAGGGAAAGGGAATCCAGGAAATCAGAAACCAGAGGCCGCGTGCGCCGCGACGGTGTGGTGTGTGTTGGTGCCCCCGAACTGAAACGCGGCGCGGGCAGCATAGCAAGCACTCGTGACTCGTGAGAGCGGAGCCGAGCACGCGCCGCTGGCTCTAGCTCTAGCAGTCTACCACTAGCTGCTGCGTGGTGCTGGCCAGTTGGTCACGGCCAGTTCTATCCGTTGCTGTGCGGCCCGTGGACGTTGTGGATGGATTCATCGTGGATGTCCCCGCGGTCCTGCTGCCCTGCTCTTCAGCCCAGGCACAACGTGACAAAGAGAAGAAGGCCCTGCTCAACGTGACAAGGAGAGCACGCGGCTTGTTTCAAAAAAAAAAAAAAACAAGGAGAGCACGGGGCGAGCTTTGTCGTGCCGTCCCGACCAGTTACCCCTACCGACCGAGCCCCTGCGTCTGCGCGTCTCACGACCGAATTGCATTGCATATACGGATGAGATGGCATGGCACTGGAATAATAACCTTTTGGAACTTTCGACCAACTGACCCACACGCGTCGGTGTCACATGCCCGTCCAATTCTCTGTGAAGACGGTGTCAAAAAAAATTCTCTCTGTGAAGACACTAGTAAAACAAGCAGAGCCAGCCTTGGGTTATCTGTAATCAATCACGGGCGGAGAAGCGGCCCCGGTAATCACGCAATTGGTTGTGTAACCTTAGCATAAGCCTGCCTGGTGGAAGAAAGGAATGAAGCACGCACGTACTACGAGTAGTAGTAGCACACGACGCCAGCGGTGAAGCAGGCAGGGTCAACACCACAAGCGTGCGTTCCCTCCCCGCCGAGGAAAGGGAAGATGCGGCGTGGCGGTTAGGCATGGCCGGCCATGTGCTCCAACCAACCAACCGACTTCTATATCTGTACTGTACACCGAGCAGACAAGGCCGCACGTCCCCTGCAAAAAGCACTAGGACGCCTCCGCCAAACGTAAGAACAGGACTCTTTTGACCAGGGATCATGGGACAAAGGAGAAGAGGTACCAGATTCAAAAAAAAAGGAGAAGAGGTACCTATTGCCACTTATCAACCAAATTATTTCCCTTTTTCTTTAGGGCCTGTTATTTGGAGGAAATGAATGAAAAATAGAGGAAAAGAAAAAAGTATAGGAAAGAGGTAGGAATGAAATGGCAAAATAGAGGAATAGAAAAAGCAGGAAATGATTGAAATAGATGTTTGGAACATAGGAATACAAAGTACTGGAATTAGAGTAACACAAATGGATGCGACCCATGGTCCATAGATTCAGTAGCTTTAAACTAATTTGATCAGATTTATGAACGCCATTTTGCCTTTACCATGTGGATCAAGTTTAATTAAGTTGTGTGTCATGAAAAATATATAAAATAAGGAGAATATAGGGACTTGTTTATTAATTTGCTCAGGCCTTATCCGTCCGTCTAGCTCTTGTACCACTTTTCATCTTACAATCGCCATTCTTTCTGGTCGCTTGGTTGGATGGATGATGTGGCGATGCCCAGGCTTTGCGCGCAGGGGCAAAGATTGGTTTTAGTGCGCTAAGCGTCAGCGCAAGCACCGTAGGAAATTTTCCCTTGGCTCTGACCTCATTTTTTCCTTTCCTCCAAAAGTACAAACTTCGTTGCCATTCCTCAAGAAGGGTCTGTGCCACTTTTTTTCGTTCCAGACGCGCACAAACAATTCCTTTCCTCCGGAACTCAATCCTTCACTTATCCTTCATTTTTCCTTCGTTCCAAACGGGGTCTTAGATTTAAAACCCATCTGGATTTTAGGATCACCATACTACTTGATACTCTCTTTGTCTTAAAAAGAATGCAATTCTTCTTGCCTCCAGAGAGTCAAACAAGTTGAAATTCAACCAAACCTATAAAAAATATTAACATTTATGATACCAATTAAATATCATTGACTGGATATATTTTTATAATAAATCTATCTATTTGAGACTTAAATGCTGATATTTTTCATAGACTTAGTTTAATTTAAGAAAATCTTGACTATAATTGCATCTTTTTTTTTGGTCGGAAGGAGTATATGCTTAAATATTGGTCTTTTTTTTTCAAGTATCTCTTTCGGTGCCTCACCCTTCCTCCCCCCTATCCCCTATAAAATATTTCTTCATCTAGCCAACTATGGATATATGCTTAGGTGGGGCAACAATTAATTTGCCAAAATAATAGTCATGATTTCAACTTGAGGCGGTCATGATACCAAGCCTATGTATGTTTCAATAAATTCAACCCAAGTCTATGCTAATATAAGGATCTGGTCCAAGTGAAGCAGAGTGCTGCCACAAGGTGATCGGAAATGGTGTGTATTCACAAGTTGTGGCCGATCCTTTGACCACGTGTAGTGGTTGTGACTTGTGAGAGCCCTGCCCTTGAGAGGTGACTTGAGGTAAGGTATAAATCTTCTCCTCGTCGTCACTCTCAATAAGGTCCCCCGCTACTACAGAACGAACCTTCGGTTCAGCATATTAGTCCCCGCTACAGTGGGCCTAGGACTAATGTGAGCATTAGTCTCAGGTCCAAGTTTTATAGGTGTCGGAAGACGTTTAGTTCCGGTTGGTAACATCAACCCAGACTAAAGGGTCTACATTAGTCGCGGTAGGTGTTACCAACCCAGACTAAAGAGCCTTGAGGCATTAGTACCGGTTCGTGCCATCAACCGAGACTAATGTAGACCATTTAGTCCCGGTTGGTAACATCAACTTGGACTACAGGGTCATCCACGGTCATTATTACGAGTTCGGTATAGTCATATTCATCGAGCTTAGGCCCCGTTTGGCACAGCTCAGCTTCACTATTAAAGTTGTTTTGTTGGAAAATAGTTTTACAAGTAGCTTTCTTCGTGAAGCTTAGCTGTTTTGAAAAAATTGTCTGGCACACCAACAACTTCATGCATGGCTGAAAGGGGAAAATGAGAGAGCTATAAAAAACTACTTTTTTCAACTTCACCTCTCTTCATTCCTTTGTGAGAATATATATATATATATATATAAAAGAATAGCTGACGAGCTGGTTCCTCATAAGAAAACAAAAGAGGCTCCACCCTGCACCTTTGAAAGGCCGAGCCAAGCCGAACCGAGCTAAAACTATGAAGAGCGACTTGCAGGCCTCGAACGTTTTTCGCCGGCTCACAGGTCTTGAGGAGTTTTTCTGGATTGTGTGGAATGTCGTTTTACTCGTGCATTTCATTTGTTCAAAAGCCATTTTTTAAACTTTCAAAAGCTGGCTTTTTACAAGCAGCCCACGGACGCCCAGCTTTTGAAAAGCAAAGGCCTAAACAAACAGGTTGTAAGCAACTCCGACGGTTTTGCATTTTTTATTTGGCAAAATATGGAGTTTGTCAACTCTCAAATCAATATGAGGAGGAAAAAAAAAGTTATCTCCAACGGTTTAGCAAAATTGACTTGCCAAAATCCAAAAAAGGAAACCCAGCGCCACGGGAGGGAAGAGCACACGCGGGAGTAGTGCGTGAGACGGAATGCCAAGCCGATCGCGAGCTTGCATATATGTCAATCCATCCTAGGATTTTGCCAAGTTAACAAAAATGCAAAGCCCATTTGCCAAACCGTTGGATATGAGTTTTGTAGACTTTTTTTTTTGCAAAAACAGGAATGCAAAGCCCATTTACAAAACCGTTGGAGTTGCATTAAACCCATTCTACAACCGTCAAGATGGCTGAATACTGAATGCGCTAGCTCTACAGTCTACAGTACTAATGCACTGCCCCATCAATTAATCTTGCAGGGCTTGCAGCAACCGACCGTCTCGGTTTATACCGGGAACGAAAGCAGTATTATTGCTACAACAGCTTGTAGAGTATTTATATGAACAAGCTAACTACAACAGCAGACTACAAAAGGATACCAGAAGTTCCTTCAGTTCATTGAAACTAGGACGAAAGAACATGGCGTCTGGATCAGTCAACTACAGACTCGCTTCAATCTCTTCCAGGGTGAGTCCTTTTGTCTCAGGGACGATCCAGAATATAAATACAAGAGATGCCACTGCAATCACCCCGAATCCAGAGAAGAGCGTCCCCGTTCCAATCAAATCCTACGACACCATGCATACACACAGTTATCACTTATATTACACATGACATGAATTCATAGCAACGCTCTTTGGCGAGAAAAACAGAAGGACAGGGTAGGCTCGTACCTCCAGTGGAGAGAAAGCAAAGGTGACCAGAGCGTTGGACGCAAAATTCACAAGAACAGCAACACCTAGTCCACGCCCTCGCAGCCTAAGCAGGAAAACCTCTGAGATCATAAGCCAGCCAATAGGACCAAATGAGAGCTGCAGAGAAAGTTCTCTTTGTCAGAGAGATTGTCACATATGAACTCACAGATTTGAAGCAGAAGCCAACTACTGAAACTTTGGTGCAAGGCAATCCATTCTACTCCTATTTCAGAAATAATAATGCCCCAGCTGACAGAAGTCACAATAATCCTCGTTGGAGTTCTCAAACAAGGTAAGATGGCTATTGTGCACAAGGGGGAGAAAGTACCTGATAACAACCAACATATAGTAGAAGTGCTATTACAGCCACATAGGAGGCATCTTTCAGTAAAGTGTAGTAGGAGGACAACAAAAATAAGGCAACAGTCTGCACATTGTAGAATCAACAGGTGATCAGTAACCATAGGAAAACCCATCAAGACATTTGTATTCTGCTAAAAGGCTAAACAACTTGAGGCAGACTTACAATTCCACTGACACCTCCAATAAGTAATGGTCTTCTGCCAAGTCTGTCAACCACAAGGACTGCTACTCCGGTCATGATTAGCTGCAGTATGGAAACCATAACATCATTACTGAGTAGTGAGTAAGAATGCATGGAACCTTGCAAAGGAAGACAGTTTGGACCGAAATAAAAAAACAATATGCTTCCTCTCAAATGTAATTCTGTAATGTAACTATAGATTGCATTGCAAAATCCCTTTTCAAGGGCGTAAAAAATCATATTAAAGTAGCAAAATACTCAGGTTAAATTCAATAAAGCATATGCAAAAGTATTCACATGTACCTTCAGTAGGCCAAGAAGAATTGACACACGAGTGGCATCAGATGCCCCAGAGAATCCAGCACTCTGCTTGCAAACAAATGATAGATATGAGTGATACAGGAACTCACGAGAATTATGTGGGGTCTAAAAAGTACTAATTCAAGTTGCCCAGCAAGTCTGACAATAATTTCCACCCTGAAAGTTAAATTGATAATGCTTTGAGGCCCTGACCCCTATACTGGAGATCATCATAGCAAGTCCTAACACAGATGGGCTTCAATAATACCCAAACATGCTTGAACTGGATAACTCCATACAGTAAATCAACAGTACGTCAGTACCTGAAAGATCGTAGCAGCATAGTATAGCACGCTAGGTTGACCAGTGACCTACATATACACATAAGCCAGGATCAGATGAAATACCATAATATTTATTTTTCAGAAAAGAACGCCCTGTGTTAGTAAAACACAGGAATATATTCCAAATTAAAGATATCAGAGATCACCTGCTGAAAGAACACCAAACCACATCCAATTATCATTGCTTTAAGACATTTTCCTTGAAAGATCTCACCGAAGCTAGCTTGCTTCTCTTGATCAATATATGAAAGTTCCTCCAGAATCAAGTCAATCTGCTCTGAGACCAAATCAGGTGAAGCTTGACCCCTCAATCGACATAAGCACCAGGTTGCATTTTCTTTCGTCTCTGGCAGATTTCCCTTCCCTTGTATGGCACATAACAGGAGCCACCTAGGTGATGAGGGTAACCAGCACATTCCAACTCCCATTATCAGACATAATGGTGTGCTGGAGGCATACATGTAACGCCAACCAGAAACCACTTCAACATAGAGATTTCCTGCTATATAACCAAGCTGCAAAAGTACAAGTAAATAAGAAGACCGAAAGATTGCTGAATGGGTGATAAAGAAAAAAAATAGTATAGACTAACAAGCATCCCAAGAACAATAAAGAACTCCTTTAGAGAAATGAGCATGCCTCTTATCTGACTCGGTGCTGTCTCTGCAATATACATTGGAGCAGCATGCATAGCCTGATGAAAGCAGCTTACATAAGCATCATATCTTTGTTTTGCCCCCAAAACAAAACATAAGGCCTCATAAAGAAATGTGTGTGGTCATATGCTAGGTACTGTGCAGTGTCAACTGTGACAAGAGATTCCATTACCAATCCAATTCCTATGCCAAATAAAAAGCGGCCAACCACCATGATAACGAAGTTGGGTGCTACTGCTGTCAGAAGGGCTCCAATCAAATATGAGATAGAAGCGAGGATAAGCTCTTTGCGTCGTCCTGTGCAAGGTAGTTGGGATAAATAATAATGAGATGACCAGACTAAATTGCGCCATAGATCAGCAGTAGCATGGAAAAAGAAGGGGGGTTATAGTGATAGACCTAAAAAGTCTGCAATTGTATATGCCAAGACGGAGCCGATCAAAGCACCATACAGTGAGCCACTGACCTGCATCAGACATAACGGGTGATTACATCATTCAGCAACAGGACACCAGTTAGTGAAGCCAACCTTGTTGAAATAGTTTTTGATCCAGAGTAAAGCGTTACCACAAGGCCGGTTTGCACAGATGACAAATTGAACCAAGTAGTACCACTGAATGTCGATGACTGCAAAATAGATTTGACGACAGTCAAATTAGCAATATTGACCGAACTGACGTGCAAGTCCTAACGCGGCATTTTTTAGAAGCAAGCAGGAACAAGATTAGCACTAGTGTGATACCTTGAGTGATATGGTTGCACCGGATGTTGCCCCAATGTCATAGCCATAGAGAAGGCCTCCCAAAGCTGGAAAGAAAAACCTGGAACAGATTCAACAGACAGCGGAAGACTTTGGTAAGGTAAACTGTACATGTGTGCAGTGCACAAAGGTATTCTTTTTTTTAATGAAAACTACGGCAACCATTCCGGTTGCCTAAAAGGCTGAAAGTTGGTTGTCAGGCATTGAATCTGTTAGGTGAAATGCCAAGAAGGAGCTGAAACTGTACGAAATTTGTGCAGTAAAAGGCAGAGCAGAGACTTTTGGGCGAGAGGCTTGAGAGGAAGCTGTAATCCAACCATTCCATGGAGAGACGAGGCACAATTTCGAGAGCAAGATTTGGGACACAGGCTGAATGATGGTGAGCGCAGGGTAGGAATCGTGAAAGATACTGTAGCAGGTAGAGTACAAGAGAAGAATGGAAGTGGAGAGGGGTGCTTATTAGACTCACGGGAAGACGGCGGCGGAGACGGAGTAGCACTCGGCGGAGGCGGGAGCCCTGAGCAGCAAGGGGCGCCTGCTCTCGCAGTCGTCGTCGTCGGTGTAAGCCTGAACGCCGCCGGAGGAAACGTGGATCTCCTCGTGCTCGCTCTGTTCCTGCTGGCGCAAGCACAATCGAGGACGATGGGGACACGAATCGATCAGTAGAAAGAAGATGGAAAGGTGAAGACGCTAAAACAGAACGAAAGCGATAATCGAACTAGTTAATTGCTGGAGCCCAAGGCGGGAGGGCGTGCCCGTCCATCCATACCTTGTCCGCAGGAGGAGGAAGGGAGGCCATTGGAGCAGGAGCTGGGCTTCGTGTTCGGTTGCGTTGAGCGTACACGGTCAAGGCCTGCTGGAGGTTCTTGGTACGCCTCGTCTGGGTCCGCCTGCGGTTTGAGGACGGAGGGAGCGGCTGCGTGTGCGTGCGTGAGTCGCGTGTGTGGGTAGGTTGGTAGTTGCGGGCTGCGGCTGCCTGCCGCTGCGGAAGGGACGAGCGAGGGAGAGAGATCGGTGATGCAGCCGTCCACGTTTTCAGCGGATTGTGCCGTCGGTGTTGCCCCCCCCCCCCCCCCCGGAGGCAGATTTAACTTTTTACTGTTACAGGGATTGACACATCCAGAGATAGCACTTCAAGTAAGGCGGGATATCAAGCCATCTCGGCTCGTTAGAGCTCGGCTCGTTATGGCTCGTTATACAAACGAGTTAGAGCACTAGCTCGGTTCAGCTCATTAGCGAGCTCGAGCTAGCTCGCTCGCGAGTCAAATCACAAAAACATAGTACAAAAAGAGATTATAAATTTATAATAGCGATTGAGTAACAGACACATCACATGCATACTTAAAATAAACTAAACAAAGTACTTATAAATTTAACAATGGAGAATATAATCTATCCTTGATCCATAATTCGACAACCGAACTAGAGTTTTGTCCGGCTAGCCCACCACGACCATGACCATGAGTTCATGATAGTCATACTCATAGAGTTTACAACACCATCTATTGAAGGATCTCTCCATTGTCCTCATCCTCCATGCTTAGCTCGAGATGGGAAGGGGAGAAGGAGATGTCGGCGAGCTAGATTGCTAGTGGACTAGCGGCGAGGTGGACTGATGTGCTGTGTGTGCATGCCGCGCCGCGTGCGCCGTGCCGCCGTGCGCGTGCAGTGGCTTGGGAGGGGAAGAGGCGAAGAGCCGAGCGCCGGAGCGCGTGCGTTTGCGGTGGATGGGGAAGCATGGGGCTGGCCGGTGGATGGGGTTAGGAGTGTGTGGGAGTTGGGGCCTTGGGGGGGGGCTAGGGTTTACCTTATTAGGTCAATGGGTCAAGCAATAAATGGGCCAATTCAAGTTTCTGACATCTAATTGTGCCATCGGTGTTGCCCTCCCGGAGGCAGATTTCCCTTTAACTTTTTACTGTTACAGGGATTGACAGATAGCACTTCAACGGTGTCAATACAAGCTTGCAAGACAACAGGAGAAGTGATACGAAAATACCACAATTACTGGCGTGACATGCCAGCACTGCACTCCACGTTGAATCCGAGTCAGCAGGGGATGGCAAATGACCACGGTTGCCCTTGTCCTTGTGTAAGGTCCAAATGGCTAGAGGGGGGTGAATAGCCTATTTAAAAAATCTACAAGCTTCACTAAACAAACACGTTAGTATAAAAGATGATTAAGCTAATTCTAGCACTAGCTCAACTACACTATGCAAGCCACCTATATAAATCTAGTGAAGCAAGGCTATGATCTCTAATACACACCAACAAGACTAAGTCGCTAAGCTACTTACTCCTATGTGATAAAATCTACACTAAGCAAACTACACTAGGATTAGTACAAGAAAGTAAAGAGCAAGTGACTTGATCCTTATACCAACGATATAGAGAAGTAATGCACTCGAAGAATCAATCGCAATGATCAACCACAAGAGAAATCCTCGGCAAAGAGATGACACAAGATTTTTACCGAGGTTCACTTGCTTCCGGCAAGCTACTCCTCGTTGTGGCGATACACCCACTTGTCGGTTCGCGAGCTAATCGACTATCAAGAGTCGAGCCCTCGGCGGGTGCTGCACAACCGCACACAAGATGGGGATCCTCCAAGCCACGAGCTCCACTAGAGTATCCAATTTGCGAACTCCCGCGGGGAAGGATCAAGAACCCCTTACAACACTTGGTGAGGGCTCCAATAATCTTCAATTTTGAGCTCAATCACCTCCGCTGCTCCAAGCCGTCTACCGTGTCGGGAAACACGGAAGAGTAACAAGAAATCCGCAGCAACTCGAAGATCAAGTGCCTCTAGAATGCAACTCTCAAGCAATGCACTTGAATCTCACTCAATATGTGCAACTAAGTAAAGAGATGAGTGGAGGGGTTGTTCTCTAGCTCAAAGGATGTCTCTAGGTCTTAAAATATGCAAGAGTTACCCTCAAACCCCAGACATCTTCTATTTATAGCGAAGGGGTACGCAGCTAGCCGTTACCAGACCGGTGCGTCCGGTTACTACAGGACAAGCGTGAACAGTGCGCGTCAGAAGTTACCGTTGCCGTGACCGGACGCGCTCCAGCGTTTGACCGGACGCGTTGCACCTAGCGTCCGGTCGGAGTCCAGTAAGCTCCCACCGCAACCGGACGCGTCCGATTGCACGTGACCGGACGCGCCGCGCGTCCGGTCGGCTCTACGACCAGCTCTGCCCCTCTGGGTGCCTGACCGGACGCTCCGGTTCCGTGAGGGACCGGACGCGCCGGTTGCAAACCCTAGCACCTGCGCGCCTGACTGCTGCGAGAACTGACCGGACGCGTCCGTTCAAATCGTGACCGCGTCCGGTGCAGCGTCCGGTCACCACAGTGACCACCGTTCGCCTCTGTTTCTTTTCTGACTTCCGGCGCAGTAGAAAAAAGACGTTTCACTTATCCAAAAAGCGCCGAATCCCACCTCGCAAGCTCGGCGGGAGAGAGAGGAACCCAAACCCCTCTCTACCGCTTAAACTCCACCGCCTTTGCAAAAGTGCTAACACCACCAAGTGTACACCATCATGTGCATGTGTGTTAGCATTTCACAAACATTTTTTAAGGCGTTATGTTAGCTCTCAACTAGATCCTAATGCATATGCTCAAGACATTGATCTAGTGGCACTTGATTTCCGAGCTAACCATGATTGCCCCTCTTGATAGTCGGCTATGTATCCTAAATCTGGTCAATCACTTCTCTACTCATCTTAGACCGGCAAAAGGAAAACCCTATGGTTATATCTTTGCCTTGCGCTCTTCGATTCTTCTCCTACACTTGATCATCATGTCCATCATTTAATGTGCATCTCCACCATGATCATCATTTCATGTCTATGCACCATCTCTTTGTGATCTTGTGGCCACACTCCTTGCCACATACACCTTCATCACATGTGTTGCTTATGCCTAACTCAAAACACTTAACACATGGCATTAGCAACTTGGTGTCATTAATTACCAAAACCAAACTTGGGCTTTCACCTTGCCCCTGCCCCTGTCCTTTGCGTGTGCTCCCAGCGTGAACCGGGACACGTCCGTGCTCACATCCGAGTCGCCCTCCCGCACATCGAACCCCAGGCTGGTGGTCATGTCCACCATGGAGGGCTCCTTCAGCAGGCGTCGTGGTGTGGCCAACGTCGGATGTCTCACCGGTCCTCGCTGAGCTCCGCCGCCTTGCGCTCTAGCCCGAACGCGCCGTGTAGCATCGCGGGGGACTCTGCCATGGACACGCACGCCATCGTCCACCACGACTTGTACCTGCTCACCAGCAGCTGCACTGCACGTCCCCTGCGGAGCGGCGCGTCGTGATGAACGCCGGCACGTTCGCGCAGGCAGACGTTGTCGAAGAAGAGGACCAGCACGCGACGTAGGAGACGTCCGGCGGGAGACTTGCGTCGCGCCGCCGTGGACGCGGTCCACGAGGACAGCAGCCGAGCAGGGCGCGCTCTCGAGCACCTGGACGAGGAGAGGGATGGCACCTGGGAAGTGTCGGACCACGTCCACCTCCTCGCCCTCGCTCACGCCGCCGGGCATTGCGAACTCGAGGCCTTGGGCTTCCTCAACTTCGCAGCAGGACGCAGAACCTGGTGGCCGGGTGGAGTAGCAACACAGGCGGTGGGGCCGGCGTGGCCTCGGTCTCCGCCTCCGCATAGGTTGCCGGTGTGTCGACGACCACCGCCTCGGCAACCTTGGGCACCACAACATCGGACGCTCCTCCTCAACCCGCTCCTCCTCGGCGTCGGAAGCGGCGCTCTCGTCGTCGGGCACTACGAACTCGAGGTCGAAGACAGAGGCGTCGTTGTTCCAGGCGGGGTCCTCTGGCCGCGGCGTGTCACTGTGATGGTTGGATGGGCAGGGGTGTGAGCATCACTTTGATGGTTGGATGGGTAAGGGTTTTAGTGTCACAGGATGCCTCGACAAAGACAGGTAGGCGGGTGGGACCTTAGTAGTCAGGTTCCTAGAAGGGAATAGGAACATGGAACGGGAATAGAAACGTAGAATAGGAACAAGAACTTAAGGCGATATAACTTATAATATGGGAATGTAAATGTTTCCAAATCAGAAACATGGCCTCCAGCTGCTAAGAGCAGGACATAAGCATCAAGGCGATGTCGCCGCAAAATCAGGTTGGTGCGATGATGGGGATAGAGGCAGTGATAGTTTGTTTAGCAACACATCAATCCACATGAGTTGTGAGATATTTGTGTGAAAAATTAACTAATATCGACCCAAATACCTCTCAGATCATATACAGGAGCGTTGGATCTTCATCCATGGTCATGAAATTCAAGTGTGAGGTGTCCAAACACCACCCAACAGCTGAGCTAGACTCTCGTAAAAAAAAAAACTACCAGACCTGTTATTCTCTCGTACAATTTCAGAGATAACCGAAGGCAATAACAACTGCATGAGATATTCCCCAAAGCTGCTTTCACAGCAGTAACAACAACATTTCGATGTCAAAAGATGATCGAATTATACAGTATTGGTATTCAGAACAACATTATTTGGGCCCAGTCCAAGCAATAACCCAGAGGCTATTCAGCTCGGTGATACCTGACCCAATGCAAGAAAACGCAAACAATTCAGCAGCTTCCCCACAATGTACTCAGGAGCTAGGCTTGCTCTTTCTTTGGCTCCCAGGGCTGATACCTCGTCCAGTCCCTTTGCCCCGGATTCAAAGCATGCCCCTTGGAGTGGTAGATCAGCTCTTCACCCTCACCAGAGTAGTTCTGCTTGTGCTCTACAAGGTACCTAGCAGTCTTCTGGTTCAGCAGCTGCAACACAGGGAAAATAAAAAAGACACCAAATCAGTTTAACCAATTTTGACAATTAAGATATCGCCTTGAAGCTCCTTGCACCAAATGAAATAGAGACCCACATCCCCTCAGGCAAATAGCCCCAAAATGTGGGTGACATAGTAAACATGAAGTGTTTCAGAAAAACCAAATTTTATTCATCTATATTAAACAAAATCCCAAATCATCAATACTGGTGCTCAATTGTAAAGTCACTTCACATAATCAAGACAAAGAAACAAGGCATCAAGCACCGTTGCAAGCATGTAGAGAAGACTGAAGCATGAACACTATCCAGGAATTAAAGCAACTAACATGGAGGGAAACTTGCCTTATCCCCAGTGCTATCTGTGATGTGGTGCAGCCATCCATGCCATTCAGGAGGCACTTGGGATGCATTGTAACGACCTTTCTCTGCATATTCTACCCACCTATGCCTTCCTGCAAAATTTACCATGCTTAGTGTACTATCAAGGGGGAATGGCCAGCAATGCAAGAGATATTTTGCTCCTACAAATACATGCACATCAGTAAAGTGAAGCCCAAAGTGATAACAGCTAAGGTATTTATCTAATAGGTTCGAGAAGGGAAAAAAAAGAGGTGAACTATAATTGCTGCCAATGACAGTCTACTGCTTTCATGACCTAAATTGAATCACATAATAATTTCACAATAAAAAACAACCATGGACATCAACTAGCAGAACAGAGTTTACTCACCATACTGAGTGCCATGTAGTTTCTCATAGTATTTGTTTCCAAACTTGTCAACTCCTACAAGTGTTGCGCCAATATTGTGAATTTTCGTTTGCCTGAAAAAAAAAAGATTAGCTGTGCTGACAGCCGAGCCATATAACCACACCCATTCCTTGAAAAAGGACAGGTAGGTGGCCACTTACAAAAGGTTCCCATCCAGAAGGCATTTGCTGTAAATAACAAGATGTTAGAATATGGCAACAACACATTTACATATGAAATGTAGAATTTAGCTATGTCTCCAAACCGGAGAACTCATATCAGGCATGACACAAAAACAATTCCTGGAAATAGAAACATGTGACAGACAATTTACATGGTGACACTCCATTGCAGAAAAGTAAAGGATCATAGATACAAGACAGCCAAATGTTCATGGCTTCTGTAAACAGTTAAATGTTGAAATTGGTGGCCATACTGTGTCATTTTTAAGGACTCCAGGTGAAAGTGGAAATCTGTAAGTAATCATTGTTGTGAAGTCATGAGGTGCGATTTCAGCGCGACTAGGCATGAGGAGGGAGACGTTAGCCTCGATGGGCAAGTGGTGGCCAAGAAGGATACTTTTCGATATTTAGGGTCGATGCTACAAAAGGATGGAGACATTGATGAAGATGTTAGGCATAGAATTTCAGCCGGCTGGTTGAAATGACGTCAAGCTTCTGGCGTCCTCTGTGACAAAAGGGTGCCTCAGAAGCTGAAAGGTAAGTTCTATAGGACGGCGATTCGCCCGGCGATGTTATACGGTGCTGAGTGTTGGCCTACAAAAAGGCGACATGTCCAGCAATTGAGTGTAGCAGAGATGCGTATGTTGCGTTGGTATTGTGGGCACACAAGGAGGGATAAAGTCCGGAACGACGATATTCGGGATAGGGTTGGGGTGGCACCAATTGAGGAGAAATTGATTCAACATCGGTTGAGATGGTTTGGACATGTCCAACGGAGGCCTCCTGAGGCGCCGGTGCGTAGTGGGGTTCTAAACCGGGCCGATAATGTAAAGAGCGGTAGAGGTCGACCTAAACTAACTTGGGACGAGTCCGTTAAGAGAGACCTGAAGGAGTGGAATATCTCCAAGGATTTAGCTATGGACAGGAGCGCTTGGAGACTGGCAATCAACGTGCCTGAACCGTGACCTCTTTCTGTCTTGTGCCTTTTATGTCCCTTTATGTGTCTCTCTATTTCTCGTCTCTTTTGGGTTTCATCTCTAGCCTACCCCAACTTGCTTGGGACAAAAGGCTATGTTGTTGTTGCTGTTGTTGTAATCATTGTTGTGAAGTGAGTATAGCCCATCAAGATTGATTACACTAATTGTTGGCACATGGAGTAGCAGATTATGTTGTTTTCACTATTAATATACCATAATTTGCAATGTCTGGCCAAGCAGTTTGATCTGACTGAACATGTATGTGGTACTAAGGTATACTATAGCAGAAGACAAGAAAAAAGAATGCATGAACACTAGGAAGGAATGCTATGAACCAAGACGCTAGGTTTGCCGACAGTCTAAAAAAGTTGTTCTATAATATACAAGGCTACATGCCTAGTTCATATAATCTTGGACTTACTTCATCATATAAAAATTCGGGACATGTAGTATAATGCAGGAAAGGTATATACAAGTGGGTGTGGAATGGATCAATCTAACAAACAGTGGCAAGCAAGCAATGTATGTTGTATGTTGCACACGAGCAAACAGACATTTTAGTTGATGTATACCTGGTAAAATGAATCCACGGTTGCATATGCTGCATAAGGATTGTGGTGTTATGCAGCATGAGTGATTGTGGTGTTGTGTGAGCTACTCCCTCCATTCCAAATTATAAGGCATTCCAAGAATCTTGGAGAGTCAAAGCATCTTAAGTTTAACCAAAATTATAGAGAAAATTACAAAAATTTATAACATCAAATAGGTATACTATGAAAATATAATTAATAAAGAATCTAATAATACTTAATTGGTGTCATAAATATTATTATTATCTTATCATATAAATTTGGTCAAA
Organism: Saccharum hybrid cultivar R570; assembly: GCA_038087645.1. Lineage (NCBI taxonomy): Eukaryota > Viridiplantae > Streptophyta > Magnoliopsida > Poales > Poaceae > Saccharum > Saccharum hybrid cultivar. The sequence continues at coordinate 28,892,874 of JAQSUU010000066.1, read as the reverse complement.
CTTGAGATCCTTTGACTCTCCGAGATTCTCGAAATGCCTTATAATTTGGGATGGAGGGAGTAAGACTTATCCTAGACACTATCGTGGACCAAATAGCGATTTCAAAGGTATGCGGAGAGCACTGGCGGAGCCTCACAGAGGCGAAACTGGGCGTTCGCCCCCGCCTCTGACAACTTACGAATCCCTGCAGACACTAGTAGGAAGAGAAGGACTGTGATTTGCAGGGAAAGAAGAAAAGACAGCCATATGTGTTAAGAAGCAATCTGTGGCTATAGGAGATGGACCAATAGGATTACAGGATCCCATCCACAAGGATTAGTGACTTGTATTAAATCCTAGTCTTAGAAACTAATCCAACGATCAAATGTAAATCTCCCTGTAACATAAACCGTAGTTTACGTAAGGCCTACTCCTCCTATTGCAGAACCGACATCAACGGGAGTATATCCGTTGATGGCCGCGTATCCGCGTCCCCGAACCGTCGCCTCCGTTCTCTCGTGGCGACGCTTCATCCTGTATAAATTCCGAGATCATTCAATGGAATATGATGGTTCGATTCATTTGCTTTCTCTCGATGCCACCACGCTAAAACACGTTATCAGCACGCTCTGAGAATCGAGAGAAGTTCCGTCGAGAAAGGTGAGATGGATCCCGAAACCTCACCGTCGATCATGACCGCCATTCTCTTCGGAGTTCCCCTCACCAGCCGCGCTCCTCTGCTCCTCGACGCCGCATGCCTGGCGGAGAGCCGCGCCCAGCACCGTCGCGTCTTCGGCCGTCGCCGCGGCCGCCGCAGCCGCCGTCGCACTCGCCGTGGCCGCGACAACCGTCGCCGCCCTCGCCGTAGCTGCGGCAACCGCGCCCAGCGCCTCATCGCCAACAACGGCGCCCAGGCTTCAGGAGCGGCGCCGGCACCACCAGCGCCGGTCGCGACTCCACCGCCACCACCGCCGGACGCGCCTGCAACTCCTCTTCGTCTGCTGTCGCCGACCCCAGGGTCCTTCACCCTGGCGGCCGGACCAAGGGACGGCCCAGCGCCGTACGTGTTCCAGCAGGCCGGCCAGTCCAGCGCCGTCGCGGCTCCAGCAACCGTCCCGGCGGCAACCCCGACGGGCCTGGCTCCAGCAACTCCTCCGTCGGTGTGGGCGCGTCGCGTCCGCCGCCGCCTGACCACCGAACCCGAGGAGTACAGCCCCGGCCTCCGCCCCGGCTCCTGGACTGCGACCTTCCAGAGGCTCTCCAATGGAGTCCTCCCCAACCGCTCCAATGGCGAGGCTGGACCCTCCGGCGAGGGGGGTTACTCGCCCAACTAAGCGGCGAAGCAGGACTGGAAGGAGGCGGAGGCAGCAATGGCAGACGACGGAGCGACCGAGCAGTGAGTCGGAGTGGCTGGATAAGTTCTCAACCTTATCCCCGCTAATAATTTATTTGCGTCGTCCTGCCTTCACGAGTCGTACAGAAAATGTCGACATCGTGTGCTCATTCGAATAAAGTTGCCTCTTGCATGTGGCCGCCTCCGCATGTGACTTGTTTAGTAGTATATTCTAATTTGTGATTTGTGACTATGTTTAGTACTAGTGACTACAGTTAGTACTATCAGCAGTCATTCACTTCAAATCCTTCGGGGTTTTCATCATGTAATTAGCGCTGCACATTGTGTCAGGACTCAGTTAAATGTTCAAAGTATTTGTTCGTGACAAATCCAATAGCATTTGTTCCAGTTACTATTTTATTGCAATTATTTATATTTGTATTTTTTGCAATACGACACAATTTTTAAGTCTACTTTAACTATGCAAAAGTTGAATACTTAAATAAATGTCACAATCACTTCACGTGTACCTTAAAGAAATAATATTGGATATTTAAATTTATTTGCCTTTGCAAATAAATAATTCATTTTATATGGTCTATATATTATGTCATCAATAATCATTACCTATAAAATGTTTCCAATATTTAAATTTCACATTAAATAAATCATTCTTGATTCAAATTTAATGTGCCATTTTACGGTTCACATTTAAGTTTTAAATTTTTACTTAAATATATTTTACATATATCTTACAACACATCAATTGCCTTACATTAAAACATTTATACAAATGTACGCAAAATGTCCGAAGTTGTTGGCAAATTAAAAGACAGAATTTGACCAACTCGCACTTGATGGACATAATTTTCCAACATGGTCAATGGATCTCAAAGTTAGCCTCTCTTTACGGGGATTTTATCATGCCATTCTTCCACCAAAAGAGGGTACTTCGGCACCCGATGACAAAACTAAATATAGTGCCTTATATATCATAAGGGCTCATATATATCCAGACCTCAAGTCTGAATATTTGATGGAAGAAGATCCACGCACTTTGTGGAATGCTCTCAAACAACGCTATGAACAGCAAAAGGCAATTGTCTTGCCTGAAGCTTTGCATGAATGGAACCATCTCCGTCTACAGGATTTTAAGACTGTTGGAGAATACAATCATGCAATTCACAAACTTTGTGCAAAACTCAAATTTTGTGAGAAAGAGCCTTCTGATGCGGACAAAATAGAGAAGACTTTGTCTACTATGATGCCTGCAGATAGAATCCTTCACCAACAATACCGTGAGCGAAATTTCCAAGTTTATTCTGAGTTAATTAATACTCTACTTCAGGCCGAACGGCATAATGAGATCCTTCTTTGGAACTCAAATAAACACCCATTGGGTGCTGCCCCATTACCTAAAGTACACACAACCACTCAGAACACAAACAAACAGGATGGTGCCAACAGAAAACAATTCAGGAAATTCAAAAGCAAAGGTAAAGGTAAAGGACAAGGTAACAATAACAAGCGCAAAAGAGAGCAGAAACCACAAGATTTTAACAAGGGTAAGGACATTCCTAAAAAGAATTTTGACAAATCCCAACTTTGTCAAAAATGTGGTTGTTACAGCCACATCACTAAGAAATGTCGTACCCCCCGTCACTTGGTTGACTTGTACTTAAAGTCCGTTGGTCGTGATCGCCCAAATCAAGGACACAAGTATGAAGCTCATTTCAACTTCCAGAATGATGTTACGATGCAAGATGTTGCTCCGTACAACTTCACTAATGACATCAACATGGCAGAAGCTAGTTGCTCCAAAAGTGTCCTCAATACACTGAGCAACCACAAGGCTCCACCACCTGCGGAAGACGACTTAATGGACACGGACAAGATGCTTGTAGAGTTTGCCTCTACTGACATGTTTGAAGATCTCAATTAGACTCCCATAGTCCCTAATTAGTACTATGTACTCATTATGTCCCGACAAAGTGTTGTAAATTACTGCTAAATATAGCAGTCTTGTAAATATTTGTGGCTTCCATGCTATATCCTATATATAGCACATATATGTACCAAGCACAATCGAAAATCAATAAAGTACGTATAATTATATATATATGTCATTCTCAAATTTTTAATTCTCTTTCATATATATAGATTTCTACGGGGCAAATCCAATGGAGGAGGAAATGTGCCTTGTAGATAGTGGTACTACAAATTCTATACTAAGGGACACCAAATATTTCCTAACACTAAGAGACAAGGAAATGTCATAACAATCGCTGGACGCGATGCGACGATAGTAGGCTCTGGTTGCGCTACTATTACGCTCCCCATGGGTACTCAAATAATAATTGAGGATGCATTATTGTATCCCGATTCAACTCGTACCTTACTTAGCTATAGAGATATCCGTAAAACGGACTTCACGTGGAAACACATGAAGAACATAAAGAGGAATTTCTCCTCTTAATTAAAGATACCGAACATGGCAAACAACTTCTTGAGAAAATTCCCTCTTTACCATCTGGAATATATTATACATACATCAGACCCGTACCACATGTTGCCTATAAAATAATTTTTCAGAATGTTAATGCATTCCAAACTTGGCATGATCGCCTTGGTCACCCTGGCATAGGGATGATGCAAAAAATTATAAACAATTCCCATGGTCACAACTTAGCTAATTCTAAGTTCCCAGAATCTTCTGATTTTACATGCACCGCATGTGCAACTGGGAAATTGATTTTAAGACCATCTTATCTTAAGATCAAAGCTGAACCACTTAAATTTCTTGAAAGAATTCAAGGCGATATTTGTGGTCCTATTACTCCATCATCTGGGTCATTCAAATATTTCATGGTTCTAATAGATGCATCTCCACGATGGACTCACGTGTGCTTATTATCCACACGCAACCATGCTTTTGCCAAAATAATAGCTCAAGTTATTAGACTTAGAGCAAATCATCCTGAACATCAGATAAAATCTATTAGAATGGACAATGCTGCTGAATTTTCCTCAAAAGCTTTCAATGACTATTGCATGGCTTTAGGAATTCAAATTCAGCACTCAGTTCCATATGTCCATACTCAAAACGGTTTAGCAGAAGCTCTTATCAAAAGAGTTAAGCTAATAGCAAGACCACTATTGCAGAATTGTAATCTACCGACTTCATGTTGGGGTCATGCAGTCTTACACGCTGCTGACTTACTACAATTGCGACCAACTACATATCATACTGCTTCCCCACTACAATTAGTACGTGGAAATCCACCAAGTATTTCCCATCTGCGGAAATTCGGTTGCGCTGTATACGTACCGATTTCACCACTAAAGCGTACATCTATGGGTCCACACAGGAAATTAGGGATCTATGTCGGGTATCAATCTCCGTCGATCATTAAATACCTGGAGCCCCTTACAGGGGACCTATTCACGGCCCGATACGTTGACTGTATCTTCAATGAGGATCATTTCCCGGCATTAGGGGGAGATTACAAGTACCAAAATCAATGCCCGGAAATAAATTGGGATGCACAAGACATCTCCACTCATGATCCACGTACACAAGAATCTGAACTTCAAGTTCAGAAAATCATAAATTTGCAAAACATAGCAAATAATCTGCCAGACGCATTTACTGATTATAAATGTGTCACTAAATCCTATCCTGCTAGGAATGTGCCTGAAAGAATAGAGGTACCTAATAAAACTATTCAACTCCCACCTTCGAAACCGGTTCTAGGCAAGAGGGGGAGAAGTAAGGCTATCAATCAGGATGTGGCTCCTAAACGCCAAAGGAAACAGGATAACAAAAATTCTAAATCAGTAAATGTGACACAACAACAAGTTGTGAGACACCAAGTGAATAAACAAAATTCACATCCCACATCAACAGTGCACTCAATACCTGATGTTGGGACATCGGAACACCCTGACGCTATCGTATTGGGAAATAACGAACCGTCACGAGGGGTACAAGAAATTTCCATAAATTACATTGATTCTGGAGAATCATATGACCGAAAGACTACGATTGTCGACATATACTTTGCCGAAACAATTGCTGAAATCATCCAAACTGATCCAGATCCCAAGACCATGGCAGAGTACAAAAAGCGCTCGGACTGGAACAAATGGAAAGAAGCAATTCAAGCAGAGTTAGCCTCGCTCGCGAAAAGAAAGGTATTCTCATCAGTAATACTTACACCTTCAAAAATCTTCCCTGTGGGATTTAAATGGGTTTTCGTCCGTAAAAGGAATGAAAACAATGAGGTGGTGAGATACAAAGCGAGACTAGTAGCACAAGGGTTCACGCAGAGACCTGGCATTGATTTCAATGAAACATATTCTCCAGTTATGAGTGGAATAACATTCCGATATTTAATAGCATTGGCAGTTCAAAATCATCTATCTATGCAGTTGATGGATGTAGTGACAGCATATTTATATGGGTCACTTGATTCAGATATTTACATGAAGGTTCCTGATGGAATCCCTATTCCGAATCCTAAAGCAAGTCACGCCACATATTGTGTAAAACTTAATAAGTCACTATATGGCTTAAAACAGTCGGGACGGATGTGGTACAACCGATTGAGTGAATTCCTATTACAAAAGGGATACATCAATAACGATGATTGCCCATGTGTGTTCATAAAGAAATCCCGAACGGGGTTTTGCATTATATCCGTATATGTGGATGATTTAAATATCATTGGCAACCCACATGATATCCATGAAGCACGCAATCTCTTAAAGACGGAATTTGAGATGAAGGATTTGGGTCAAACTAAATTTTGCTTGGGTTTACAAATCGAGCACCTTCACTCAGGAATTTTAGTGCATCAATCTGCCTATATCCAGAAAACACTAGAGAAATTTAATATGCATAAATCATATCCATCCAAAACTCCCATGGTTATTCGGACTCTAGACATGGAAAAAGATCCATTTAGACCAAGGGACGAAGATGAAGAGGTACTGGGGCCCGAGATCCCATATCTCAGTGTCATTGGAGCACTAATGTATCTTGCAAATCAAACTAGACCTAACATTGCATTTGCAGTAAATTTACTGGCTAGATATAGTGCTGCTCCAACTAAACGTCATTGGACGGGAGCCAAACAAATCTTACGATATCTCAATGGCACCAAAGATCTTGGATTATTTTTCCAAAGAAACCAAGATCCAACTGTAATTGGATACACTGATGCTGGCTATTTATCTGATCCCTATAATGGCCTATCCCAGACAGGCTTTGTATTCCTATATAGAGGAACAGCTATATCATGGAAGTCATCTAAACAGACTTTAGTAACAACTTCCACAAATCATTGTGAAATTGTTGCACTATATGAAGCATCACGGGAGTGTGTATGGCTCCGCAGAATGATTAATCACATACAGCAATCTAGTGGGATTGGTCCCATTGAATCACCCACGATTATCTATTTGTATTACACAAATGGAAACAGGTTATATCAAAAGCAATATAACTAAACATATTTCTCCCAAATTATTTTATCCTCATGAATTACAAAAGAATGGAGAAATAAAAATCTTGCAAACAAAGTCTTGTGATAATCTTGCAGATTTATTCACTAAGTCATTACCAAAGTCATTACCAGGTCCCATGTTCCAAAATTTTGTTCATGGTATTGGTATGCGACGACTTAAAGACTTGCAAGTTTCAGGGGGAGATAATCTCTGAAAATAATCATTTGTGTTAAATATTATATTGCACTCTTTTCCTATTATGAGTTTTTACAAAAACTTTCTCATTAAAGGTTTTTAATGAGGCAATATCTAATATATAATATGTCATATTTCCTATTTTCCTCGCAAGAGGTTTTTAAGGGGAATATCAAAGGCATTTTCTTCCTCATATTTTCCCACGTGGTTTTGGAGGAGGACATGGCCCATAGACCATTATATTGTTCTAAACTAAATTATGGATTTTTCCTATAAAGTTTTTTCCGTATAAGTTTACAATGGACAATAATCTGAAATATGTCACATCATTTCTCCTTATTTTTTCCACTGGGTTTTTAAGGAGTTTAATGACATATCGACAAACATTATCACCTCATTTTCCTACAAGGTTTTTTTGGAGGTTCTGAAGATATTGATTGATCTCAAGACTGGATGCGATCAGGGGGAGTGTTAAGAAGCAATCCGTGGCTACAGGAGATGGACCAATAGGATTACAGGATCCCATCCACAAGGATTAGTGACTTGTATTAAATCCTAGTCTTAGAAACTAATCCAACGATCAAATGTAAATCTCCCTGTAACATAAACCGTAGTTTACGTAAGGCCTACTCCTCCTATTGCAGAACCGACATCAACGGGAGTATATCCGTTGACGGCCGCGTATCCGCGTCCCCAAACCGTTGCCTCCGTTCTCTCGTGGCGACGCTTCATCCTGTATAAATTCCGAGATCATTCAATGGAATATGATGGTTCGATTCATTTGCTTTCTCTCGATGCCACCACGCTAAAACAATATGAAGTGGTGCTGGTGCAGCAGGCATAGCCACATGCAGTACTCCAGCTATGACTGAGCTCAGGGAAGGAGAAAAAAGTAGGCGGTGGAGAGACGTGCATGTCTGCCGCTGTCAACAGCCAATAACTACAGTAGCACGTTTTAAAATTAGCCCCCCCCCCCCCCCCCCCCCCCCCCTAATTCGGATTCACCCTCCGCCATTGGCGGAGAGGAACCCTACTTGTAATTTTCCCCGTCCCAGAGGCTAGAGCCGAGAGCGCACACCGCAGGAATAGCCGAATCGAAACAAATTAAAAGTTGGAAACTAGTCCGTCAGATCCGCAACAAACAAAAAATACTAGCGGCAAGGAGTCTATATCCATAATATAAAGCAAGGGAAGAGAGGAGGGATCTGAATCGAGATCGTAATCGTAATGGGGGACATCTGATCTGCGCAGGGAGAAGATATTGACGGGAGCTGAGGGGTTACAAGTATCCTTCGTCGCGGACGTCGCGGATGAAGTTGGTGAGTCCCTTCTCCTTGATGCCCCTCAAGACGCCGCGCACCACCGCCGCCATGGATACCGGCGGCACGGCGACTCACTCGCCGGACCGGAGCGAAGAGGGGGTGCGGTGGAAACTGGTGGCTCCTGCCTGCCTGCCGTCCGGCTCGTCTCGTCTCGTCGCAGGCGGCCTGCCTATTAGTATACATGGGCTGGGCTCCAAAGAAGTCTGGGCTCTGACGCCCTTCACTTGTTCCTCTTTATGTGGGCCGGCTCATCGAGCCTGCTGGACGAAAGATGGGCTGGATGCATGAATCAGTCGACGCGGACCACCCGCTCAAAAAAAGCAACTCCTCATCAAAAAAGGAAAAAAAAACAAGTTTCAGCTCAGCAGCTCATCATCTGTCAGTCAGTCTCCTTCTACGTCGTCGTCCTCCGTCGGTGCAACCGCAGCGAAAGCAGAAAGTTTAGCCAGCTAATGGTTCGATGAGCCCACTCGTCCTGAATTGGATCTCTTTGGTCGTGTCCACCATCCCATCGATGCGGAAAGAAAAAGAAACGACGACGCTATTCATTGAAGAATGAAATGGATGTAGACCTGCGCAGCAATCGCTGGCTGTCTATCGGTCTCTATCTAGCCATCTACTCTACTGTATGCATGTTTCTAGGAGTAGTACGTAGCTAGTTGCAGGGTTTTTTTTACCGACCGGTTTCCGGTAACCGCCGGCCTCCGGTAGCGGTAAACCGGTCCGGTTTACCGGTAACCGGTCGGTAACCGGCCGAATTCAAAATCAAATTCAAACCCTGCTTCGGTTCGGTTCGGTTCCGGTTTACCGGCCGGTTTGGAGCGGTAACCGGCCGGTTTGACCGGTTTACCGCTCGGTTTGAGTTTGGAATTTTCTTTTTTCTTTTTTTTTTTCAAACTTCTATACGTATAAATAAATACTAAACGAACTCGAATTTGAAAAATTTTTACACCATTGGCTTCTATAAATCATGAACTATTTTTAGGAATTTTTTCAGCATTTTTTGTTTTTTTTCAAATTTTAAATTTGAATTTGGGGGCCTTAACGGGCCGGGACCGGGATTTTTTTTCTTTTTTTTCAAACTTCTATACGTATAAATAAATACTAAACGAACTCCAATTTGAAAAATTTTTACACCATTGGCTTCTATAAATCATGAACTATTTTTAGGAATTTTTTCAGCATTTTTTTTTTCAAATTTTAAATTTGAATTTGGGGAATACCTAACCGGACCGGACCGGAACCGGACCGGCCCGGTTAGGGCGGTTACCGCGGTTTACCGCGGTAAACCGACCGGTTTTTTTAACCCTGGCTAGTTGCATCATCATCAGATTCTGAAGTAATTGATTGATTAGTGTGCGCACTCGATCTGCCGCCGATGAATGGATCGACTGATCAGTCGAAGCCGGGCTGGCCGGCGCAACCGATTTCAAGGCGCAATGAATTATGCGCACGCATGCAGTCCGATCCTAGCTCCGATGATCGTATGTGGAGTGGAGGAGGAGTGGTAAAGCTAAAGCAGGAAAGAGGATACATTTGTGGCTACCGGCCTAGCTGGGGCCTGGGGGATATCGTCCAATCTTTTCTTCCCTCGATCCATCTAATCAAATCTATCACCACTTTTACATATGTGCATGATCATCTATCTCTTCCATCCTAGCTACCCTACCTGTTGATCCTTATGGCTTCAACTCACTCATTTCACGCATTACATTACATCTCATCAGTCACATTACATGTCTCACCATCATCGTCGTTCGTCGTCGATCGTGCGCACTTAGCTTCCTACCTGCTGCTACCAGTCACATTCGGATCTATACATTGTGTTCCGTCAAACCAACGCACCCGTCTTGTCACTTCTATATAGATGCTTAACTTGAATGTTTGTTCCTTCTTTCATAATTACTCCATCCGATTCAAAATTTGTCTGACAAAGAAAAACATTATGGAACTGTTTAACACTATATTCTTACTATTCAGTACTTTTATCTCTGTCCACTGACCGCTAGTAGTTTTGAGAGGTATATAATTAAGTTATTTTGCTTGATCATTACTTTGAGCTACAAATCCTATGATGCCTTTCTTTGTGAGACAAAGGGAGTACTTCAATACATATACGGGTTGGAATCTAATGTTGCATTTGGTTTGTAGACAAGATGGGATGGAACGGGTCCCTCCCAATTGTCAAGGGATGGGATAGGGTCATCCCTATTTTATGTTTGGTTGAGGGAATATGATCATCTCTATTTTAGGTTTGGTTGAAAGGATGGAGAGAGAGAGGACGGATGGCTATTTTTGATCCATTAGCATTGTTAGGGTGGGGCTCGAGTGTCCGTCTCGTTCACCTTCTTCCTCCTCGTTCTTTTTCATGGAACAACAGATTCACAGCACATCCACCGGCCAGGGTGGGGGCCAGAGGTGAGGCCGACATCAGTGGCCACGAGCTCTCATGGGAAGATCATACACGAGCACTCATGAGCGATGGCCTGTGTAGGTGCACCGAGGATGGGCACGAGGCCACAGGGGCGAGCGCCCGGGGCAAGCCGGCGAGTGCTCACACGCTCATGAGGTCGGCTTGTCCGCGCCAAAGGTCGAACCGGTTGCGCAGAGGTCAACGTGGCTGTGTCAGAGCTCACCCACACCGATGCTGCCCATAGCTCATCGTGTGGAGAGGAGACAACATGTGACAATGTGAATAAGGGACAAACCCATCCACTTCTTTTCGTGGGATCGCATTGTCACAAATTTTTCAGGAACATTCCCCCTCGAGGATGGCCTTGTGCCTTCCACTCTCCTACAAAACACCATCAGAAAGAGGACCGTCCAATCACATCCTCCCTCACCCTCAGAACCAAACACAATCTTAGAAATCATTGAGCTTAACTCAAATGTAAGGATGTGTGGTCATATGAATGCACCTAATCACACGATGTAATGCACAATATTGTGGGACCGCCATTTATACAACTCATCCGATGAAGACGACTCAATGGAGCATATTTGGTGAGGACTTCACTGGCTCAGATATGATCATATTGAACACTTATGAACCAAATGTGCAACCATTCTATAGTAAGTTTACCTTTGATAGATGGAATTGATGTTGCACCATAAAGTGTGTACATTATCATTTTAGAAGTATTTACATGGATTGATAGAAGAGTTGATTACATATTGGGATCACGAACGATTAATGAAGTTGGTTGGGGAACAGGTCCGAGTATTCGCAACATCCTCCACTAGGACACCACGTCCCTTTTGGCCCAAGGAAAGAAAGAGATCAAATTCAACATGTTGGAAGTTGTATTTAGATTATAGAACAACACCAACTTGCTATAGTCACCAACTTTGCAGCACGTCTGAAAGGAACAAGATGCCTAAGAAGGGTGGGGTTGAATTAGGCTAATCTAATTTTTGCAAAAATTAAACCTATCACTTAGCCGAATTCACCCATTATGCCTAAAAGTGTTCTATATTGATAAAAGTTTTGCACTCTAGCTTCCAACCCTACACTAGCACAACAATTCTATAAATGTAAATTGCAAGAAAGTAAATGCGCAATGTAAAGGGGGCAAGGAACACGGCAATGTTTTTCCGAGGTATCGAGGAGTTGAAACTTCCCACTAGTCCTCATTGGAGCACCTCGCAAGGTATAGCTCCTCCGGATCCATGCAAGTACCAAGTGTTATGTAAAAGTTTATCCTTCTTCACTCCAGAATGGTGGATTATTGAGGCCATGTAAACCAACTTGGGCCTCTCACAACCATCACTGAAAGATCACCAATCACCACCAATCTATCTAGGTGATGTCGATCACTAAGAGTAACAAAGCACAAACTCTTGCATGACCAAACTGAGCCTAATAATGAGGAGTGGATACACACTTGCTACTCCCTATTCACTATTGGAGTCCTTATTAATCTTCAATTAAAATTTTCCAATCACTCTAATAGGCCAAATAATTCTCTTGAACACAAATATATGTGTCTAACTATTCTTGGCTTCCAAGAAGCTCTAAATGCACGAATGAGCAGGGTACATGTAGGCTAACAACTCAAACGTTAAAACTCCACACTCAACCAAAAATACACATCGAAATTGCCTGGTGCATTTTTTGGCGCATCACTGGAGAATTTTGGTGCCTTTCTACAGACTTAAACGTCAGTGTAGAAATCCGGTGAGTACTGGCTCAAAGTTGGCCAAAACACCCTCTCCGTTTTTGCTCTTCGGTGAGCATCGGAGAATTCCGGTGCCTTAAGCACCTCAAACAGTTGTGCACCCTCTCTATTTCCTTTCTGTAGTGTGTACCGAAAATATATATGGGCACTGTCAAAGCAAACCATAGCTTGGCATTATTGGTATTCTCTGGTGTCCACACCAAAAAAATCTGGTGCATATAAAAAGTACCCAAACTCTTCCAATTCAAACACTTTTGACTTTGGCTTCGGATTTCATCCATTCTTGGGTTTCATGTGAGATCCATAGTGCTAGTTTTCACAATTGTGCATCATATTCACTCACTAGACTCACATAGGTCAAGCTTACCTATTCATACTCCCATGGCCTAAGGAAAACAATAACCTAAACTACTCTAAGGGACTCTCAGCGCCAATTGATACTTAGAACTAGTACATCCTTAACCTTCATACATGTCCTTTGAAAAAACAATTGAAATCCATCAAGATGGCATGAAAATGACCATAATTGCCTAATCAATCATCATTATTGTGACCTCACTAAGTAATGATGCTGTAAAAACACATACTAATGATAATGATTGTGCCGCCATTAATTTTCAAAATCGAATTAGGGGCCTAGATGCTTTCACTGTCAAATACACCTTTTTATCAAGGTTACGTTAAATACATTATAAATAGGTATGTAAATTCAGTGTGTATAAGACTTTATTATTACTTTTTTTAAATTTATGTAAAAAGCGGAGTCGGCTATAAAAATACATTGTAAATAGTGTGTAAGAATCAATTGATATGTGAAATTTGGTGAGTTAATGAAAATCTAAATATGACAGGAAATTTCAAAAATTTAAAAATGTTTTCAAGGGTTGTCCGTTTCTAAACTAATTGGCACGGGAAACCAAATCGTGGGAGTTCTTTAGCAACCGCCCCTTGAAATTCTAGTGGCGGTTGGTCGACTTAAGAAACCACCCCTAAAAATGGATTCTAGTGGCGGTTGTCTTAATGAAACTCCCTCTATAAATGTGTTTGCACGGGCGATTAAAAACCTTATACTACGAACACCATATCTTTATAATCGATGTTGTAGCATTGGTTTTAGAAACAACCCCTTAAAAGCATTTTTGATCATGAGTAAAAAATCATTTCCACAACAGTAAATATTACAAATAGGTATCTAAATATTACAAATGGTGCGTCAATGTTATAAATTTGTAGGGCTTTTTTTACTCGTGAAATGTATTGTGGGTCCTTTTTTTTCTTTTCTCATCTTTATCTATGAACTCTCAAAGTGATCGATCCTTCAACTTTTCTAATGCTCACTCTAAGTTCACTCTAGATCCAATCATGGACCTAAATTCACACTTAAAATGAACCACTTGAAAATTTTAAGGATCTAGATGATCACTTTTAGAGTTTATGTACCTAGATAAGAAAGTGGGGGAAAATTAGGGCATATTTGTTTTAGCTTTTTGCTGGCTTTTACTACACTACTGCAATATTCTTTTGGCAGACAGACATTTTGGGTTTACCCAGGCGAGCAAATTAAGCATCCACCTCCACCAAAAGGGCTGCGTTAATGCGGCTTTATGGAGGCAGACACAATGCTCGTTTGCAAAAAATCAATATTTTCACAGGCGGACACAATGCCCGCCTACGAAAATGAATCAGGAAAAACAAAAAAACAATCGTGGACAAGCCCACCGAGCCCATCCACACGCCCGTCGAGCCCATCCATGTCTAGATCCACAGGTGCTACCCTCCTCGGCATGCCTGCCACCGCCAGAGCTCGGGCACCGATCTCCCACCGCCGGGCACGCACTCTCTGTCGCCAGATCTGGACTTGGAAGTGGTTGAGGTCACCAGATCTGGAGCTAGAGGTGGTGGAGGGTGGTGGAGGTCGCAGGATCTGGAGGTGGAGGTGGTGGAGGGTGCTATAGCCAGGCGCGCGCGGCCCCTACCAGCGCCGAGAGAGAGGGCCCCTGTCGATGAAAGAGGGGATCCGTGGTCCACGTGCCGATGGTGTGCGCTCGTCGGAAGCCCATGGTCATCGGGGGTGCCAGCTCTAGATCTACGCTCGTCGGTCCTCCACTGAGCGGTGCGCAGCCCCATGCTGCCAGGGCACGCCACTAGGGCATGCCGCCCTCCGCTGTCAAGAGAGGTGAGATGGAGAGAGGTGCGTGAGAGAGGTGAGGGTGAGAGAGAGGCCACCTACATGTGAGAGAGAGTCTGGAGAGAGATGGATGGGAGAGAGTGGAAGAGAAAACCCTAGTCCCTGTATATATATGAACCTGATAACGTGGAATGGGCTGCGATTTCTTTGGGCCACGGCCTATTAATGGAGATGGGCCTCTTAAGAGGCCTGCCTCAAAAAATGGCCTCATTTTCAGAGGCTCGTAAATCAATTTTATTAGACGAGCAATCTTGACCACCTCTGTAAATAAAATATCTACCTCTGTTAATGCATTTTGCGTGATGGTTAACTGTGATCGCCTGCGTAAATGAAAAGTCCACCTCCAAAAATCCTCTGGCATTTTACGAGATGATTGGATTTTGTGACCACCTCTGTTAATGTTTGGGCAGTGTCACGCAAAATCATTTTTGTAGTAGTGTTAGTCGGAAGTTTTGACGGTCACTAACAATAATTATAAACCGTCAACATAACCTGAATATATGCTTAATTCCATCACCAAACATAGGCATAGGGGTTTAAACTAATAAATTTCATGAGTTTTGGTGAATCTGTGTTTTCGGCAGGGTTTATCCAGGAAACCGCTAA
Organism: Saccharum hybrid cultivar R570; assembly: GCA_038087645.1. Lineage (NCBI taxonomy): Eukaryota > Viridiplantae > Streptophyta > Magnoliopsida > Poales > Poaceae > Saccharum > Saccharum hybrid cultivar. The sequence continues at coordinate 28,877,565 of JAQSUU010000066.1, read as the reverse complement.
GGGGGACCTATTCGTCAAAGAAAATCACGTAATTCCACAGCGAAACCGACGTGGGGAGACTCTAAAAGACACCAGAAGGCAACCCACGAAAGTAGACCCCAAGAGCTTGACATGTGGGGCTGGCCAGCCCCACCTACAGGTCGGCCAGCCTAGTGACCCCACCTGCCAGCCTCTCTTTCGTATATTGGTTTTTCATCGCCTCCTAGATTGCATCTACACCGTTCTTTCAAGTCAGTTTGTTCCAAGGGTCTAGAATTGATGCTCTAACCTATATATACTAGCCCCTGTCCCCCTCCCTGGAGCCATCCTGAAACCCTAATTTATATTCTCCTCATCAGGATTAGAATCAGCTATCAAGAGAAGATTAGTCATCCATAGGATCTAGTCTTATGAATAGAAATAGTGAGATAGAGACTGAAGGAAGAGTTTGGAGGAGGTGCCGGCCTGTCGGTGCTCCATCTACGGCTTGTACCTTGGTGGATTCAAGTTCTATCTGAGCTTGCCTATGAGATTCCTCTGGTAATAAACTTCTGATTCAAGTAAGCATTGTGTTTATATTGTTCATCAGGTTCGTGACTCTTTTGAGTGCTTTATTCTCTACATAGCGGGAGTAGAGTATTAATCGTAAGTGTAAGCATGGTACTTGGGTTAATCGTGGATGCACCCTATATTCCAGAAGGTGGTAGATCGCGTGTGTGACATAAGTTCTATATAGCCTGTACTATATAGCTTCGTTAATCCTTTGTAGTCCACCTCCTGTCTGTAGGCGCACGTAAGATGCGGTTACGAAGGAAATCATCCTCTGTTGGTGTCTTTCCCTAGTAATGTCTAGTTGAATAGTAAAAGATATAAGCTTCCCCAAGTTAGAACTAGATAACCCTAGTAATCCTCTCTACGCTCCTATTTATCCTAACCTTATTGCTATCCCTAGTTAAGTTGGACCGTAGTTAGTCTCACACGTTTTCTTATGGATAGGATACTTGGAATACCTTTGGGTGAAAGCTACAGTGGTATCCGTGTGCTTGCGGATTTATCTGTGTGCTTTAATAAATACCAACAAAAGTCAAAATCCGAAATAAATAGCTCAGCTATTGAGCTAGCCTTTAAAGCTGGAAAGCTGATTTATGAGAAAATAAACTAGAAGCTTTTGCCATGCTAAAAACAAAAATTTTATTATAAAAGTCAAAGTCAATAGTAAAAAACCAACAACCAGAAGAAAAAACCAGAAAGCCAACTTTTGAGCCCAAAGCCTAAAAGATATAGCTCAAACTATGCATTTGACTTTTTTTAAAAATATAAGGGATACCTAGTCTACTCGTATGTTAAAACCAATTGAGAAATTTTGCTCAGGGACACCATTTTTATATGTAATATGCTGATACATATTGCTAACTTTTAAATTTGTCCAATAGCATTACAAAAATGTGCATCTTTGCCAGTGGACACCACAGCCATTAAAATAATCATTTATCCAACATGCAGAGAAAGAAGGCGGGAGCAATAACTTTTTTTTGCCCTTGTTTTCAAGCTCCATATCGTTGGTTTAGAGCCCATTTCACCTCTACATTCACCACACCCGCCTCATTGACTACATCAGCCTCTGGGCTCAGCTCCTCTTCCTCTTACTCACCTCTGAAAGCCCTAGTTTGGTTTTAGATAATTGATGAAACCTAAGTGCTAACCTATGTCATCAAGTGTGATCATGAGCTAGGTTGGTACATCCAAGTGATGGAGCATGGTGATAAAGTCCATGGAGATGAAGAAGGACATGAGATGATGGTGATCAAGCTCCAACTTGGAAAAGAAGAAAGAGATAAATAAAAACCAAGTGTTGATCAAGGCAAAGGTATCAAATAGGTTGTTGTTTTGGTGATCAAGACACTATAGAGTGTGATCACATTTAGGATCGATAGCCGTACTATAAAGAAGGGAAATCTTTGGCTAAGCGGTTATCGAGTGCCACTAGGTGATATGATTCTTGCATATGCATTTAGGGACCTAGTGTGCTAACAATTAACCCTTGAAAAATGCTAATACACATGCTCATGGGCTATACACTTTGTGGTTAGCAACTTGGAAGCAAGGGTGAAGCGGTTGAAGAGTTAGAAAAGAAAAGGGGCTGCTAGTCTGAGACTAGACCCTGGCTCGACCAAGACCGGACCCTGACAGCCTGAGTCCGATCAGTGTTAAGGGCACGACCGAGAAGGCCTGGTGATGACCGGACCCGGTGTTAAGTTGAAACCGGACCCTGATCCCAGAGTCCGGTTGTTGCATAGAGATGGCACAACTGACGTGCCAGCGATCGAACCTAGGTGCAGAGTTCAGTCATGATGAGGACCGCTTGCTTATGTGCTTCGGTAGCCAAAGAGCATATCTCTACAAAGAGGGATTATGCTATACCCCTAAGAAAGGCAAGATGGCCTTTGCTCCTCACAAGACTAGTTTTGTGGAGGACAATGGCTGTTATTGCTATAGTTGCAAGCAAGTTTGTCATAAAGAGTATGATTGCAAGAACAAGAAATCACATGCTAATGTATCCTCAATTAAGTTTGATTCTTGTTATTTGCTTACCAAGGGTGCCAATGGTATGAAGGCTAAGTTTGTTGGTACATCCTTGTTGGGCACTTGGGCCCAAAGAAGAAGGCCATTTGGGTACCAAAGAGCTTAGTGACTAACCTTCAAGGACCCAAGCAAGTTTGGGTACCTAAAAATAATTAACCTTCTTTTATAGGTCAATTATAAAGCCGGAGGAAGGCATTGGGTGCTTGATAGTGGTGCACACAACATATGACTGGTGATTCAAGAATGTTCAATTCAATCAACACAAGTGATAGCGATGGGGTTGATAGTATAACATTTGGTGATAGTGGCAAAGGTAAGGTCAAAGGGCTTGGTAAGATTGCAATATCCAATGACTTGAGCATTTCCAATGTGCTACCAATACAGAGCTTGAACTTCAACCTATTGTTGATAGCTCGATTGTGTGATATTGGTTTCAAGTGCATATTTGGTGTGGATGATGTAGAGATCATAAATGTAGATGCCTCTAACTTTATATTCAAAGGATTTATATATGAGAATCTATACTTAGTTGATTTCAATGCTAGTGAAGCTTAATTATCAACATGTTTGCTCACCAAGTCTAGCATGGGTTGGTTATGGCATAGAAGGCTTGGTCATGTTGAAATAAAACAATTGAACAAGTTGATTAAGCATGATCTAGTAAGGGGCTTGAAAGATGTTACATTTGAAAAGGATAAATTATGTAGTGCATGTCAAGCCAGAAAACAAGTTGGTAACATGCATCCTAAGTAGAGCATGATGAGCACATCTAAGGTATTTGAGTTGTTGCACATGGACTTGTTTGGACCAATCACATATACTAGCACTGGTGGAAACAAATATGGGTTTGTGATAGTGGATGATCTTACTAGATACACATGGGTATTCTTTCTTGTTGATAAGAGTGATGTGTTTGCAACCTTCAAGATATTCATCAAGAGAATTCACAATGAGTTTGAGACCACCATCAAGAAAGTAAGAAGTGATAATGGTAGTGAGTTCAAGAACACAAGAATTGATAAGGTGTGTGATGAGTTTAGAATTAGACATCAATTCTTGGCCAAGTACACTCCACAATCAAATAGCCTGGTTGAGAGGAAGAATAGAACTTTGATTGACATGGCAAGATCAAAGGTGAGTGAATACAATGTTAGTCATTCATTTTGGGCTGAAGCAATCAACATGGCTTGCTGCTATAGTAATCGACTCTATTGTCACCCAATAATGGAGAAGACACCATATGAGCTCTTGATTGGAAGAAAGCTCAATATTGCGTATTTTTGGGTTTTTGGTTGCAAATGCTACATATTAAAAAAAGGAACTAGATAGAGCAAGTTTGAGAAGAAGTGTGATGAAGGCTTCTTGCTTGGTTACTCCACTACTAGTAAGGCTTATAGAGTTTGGAATTTGGCTAGTGGTACTCTTGAGGAGGTTCATGATGTGAAATTTAAAGAAACCAATGGTTCCCAATAGGAAGATGAGAATCTAAATGATGTGAGAGGCACTCAATTGGCCAATGCAATGAAGAAGATGGATGCTGGTGATATAAGGCCAAGAGAAGTGATTGAAGTTGAAGAGAACAAAGATCATGTGCTCTCTAACTCAATGTGCAAGTTAGTGGTTCTCATGATCAAAATCAAGCTAGTACAAGTGATGCTCAAGTGCAAGATCAACAATAAGTGGCTAGTTCATGATCTCAATCAAATGATCAACCAAGTGCAAGCAATCAGGTTCAAGTGCTTCAACCAACCAATGTTAGAAGAGATCATCCTTTGGATTCTATAATTAGAGATATTTCAAGAGGTGTTCAAACTAGATTAAGATTGACATCATTTTGTGAGCATTTCTCATTTGTGTCATCCATTGAACCAAAGAAGATAGATGAAGCTTTAATGCATGTTGATTGGGTGAATGCTATGCATGAAGAGCTAAACAACTTCACAATAAATTGAGTATGGGAGTTAGTTGAGAGGCCTAAGGATCATAATGTGATTGGAACCAAATGGGTATTTTGGAACAAGCAAGATCAAGATGGGATAGTTGTAAGAAACAAAGCAAGATTGGTAGCTCAAGGTTACACACAAGTTGAAGGTCTTGACTTTGGAGAAACTTATGCCCTGATTGCAAGATTGGAAGCAATCAGGATCTTGTTAGCCTATGCTTGTGCCATAACATGAAGTTGTACCAAATGGATGTGAAGAGTGCATTTCTCAATGGGTACATCAATGAGCTTGTGTATGTTGAGTAACCTCCCAGTTTTGAAGATGAGAAGAAACCCAACCATGTTTACAAGTTGAGAAATGCTTTGTATGAATTGAAGCAAGCACCAAGAGCATGGTATGAGAGATTGAGGGATTTTCTACTCTCTAAGGGATTCAAGATGGACAAGGTTGAAACCACTCTCTTCACCAAGAAGATAGGTAATGACTTGTGAAACGTCCTTGATTTCCACGACGGGAAATCCACAGAAACGAAGTGTAAAATGATGAAATAATCCGTCAATTTACCCAAATCTCAGTGATACACAAAGTCATACACGAATATTAGAGTACAATAGAGAGTTTTACATAAATTATTCTCTTCACCACGCAGGGCGGAACACACTCACACACAACATCCAGAACATCATCTAACGAAGATAACAGCGGAAAATGATCTCTAGGAACCAGCTCGAGCGTAGAACAGACCCTCTAGTCCTCCTAATCATTGCCCTCGTAGTCATACTCGGGCTCTGAACCTATCAAAAATCTATCAGTACTCTTGGTACTGGCCACACATCGCCCATGATGTCTTCTTGAGCTTGGCTCTTGTTCTTCTGAATAAGGCTTCGGGATCATCAACAAAGTTGTCTGGAAGATGTCTTCTATTCATTCATCACCCTGCAATAAATAATCAAAATGGAAAATACAGGGGTAAAACTGTATAAGAGAATTGATAAGCTCGATCAGATTAGTGATGCGAATGATGACTCAAAGTTCCGTATTCATTCCTACTTAGTAATCAACCTTCCTACTTAGTAATCAACCTTCCCCGGCAACGGCGCCAAAAATGCTTGTTGGGCATTCTTAACGTCACTACCAAAAGTAGATAATTTTCTAATTCTGATAACGGCGCCAAAAATGCCAAACCTATCCCTCATGCCACTTAAGCCAAGTTGTCATCCCCAGCATGACATGAGAGACGCGGTATTGAAATATGCAATTGCTCATCAAGATAAATAATAAAAGGGATCTGCAAGCGCACAGATTAATACCGATGTAGCATTTTAACCAGGAAGTATTCCAGGTATCGTTATTTATATTTTTACCACTGGGAAGGGATTTCTAAGTATCATGGTTGATAACAGAATGAGAATATGGAACTGAGTACACATCATTGCATATGTAATCGAGAGTATTTATCAATCTCTTTATACAGGGATAAATGTCACATTGGATAAAGGTAAAGTGATAATGGTGACAAAGATAATTAATCTGATCAGCTAGCCACATATAATAATGATAAGCACCTCAACAGATATTCTAGCAAGTCATTAGCATGGAATTAGGATGAACTACAAAGATATTCCCTAAGTTATTATTAACTATAAAGTCTAGCATATCATAGTTAGTGCAATTATACTTGGCAATCATGGTGAGAAAAGATTATATCCATGCATAGTGAATATTAGCAAGGAAGATGAAGAACATAGCAATCACTCCCCTGTAATAGTGTTAATCTGCCTGCCCTATACACGGGAGGGGGACTATATAAGAATCAACGAAGCTGTCACTATCGCGAATCACCCACCGATCCGGCATATAGGGTGCAATCGCAGATAAATACGGTATAGACACCACGTCTACACAATAATTATCATTCACCCACTGCGCACATGGATAAACGCTATACGATCCTAAGCATGTATATAATTCCAATCTAACTAAGCCAAGCATATAACTATGATAAACTAAGAACAATATAATTGCAAATATAATCAAGTAGAGCAAAGTCATAACCAATATATTGAAATAGAACAAAGTCATATTCATAATATTGAAGAACTAAGATGAACAATTGAAGAACAGAAAAGGAATTACCAAGAATCCTCTTGACAGATCCGGGAACCAATCGAAGATTGACTCCTTCTAGTTCTAATCCTATGTAGCTATGCTAACTAGAGATCTAGTTGATGTGGTGGCTCTAGGGCTTGATCAGAGGCTCTCCTCCTGAATTAGGGTTTGAATAATGAGACAGGGGCCCCTCCTCCAGGGGCAGGGGCCTTGCTTATATAGTCCCTTCGGATGAATCTGGACCGTCGGATCAAACCGACCTTGAACGTACGGTTTTCCTTGATCCTCAAAGGCGGTGGAGCATAATCCGCGAAGTGGAACGTGATTGGCCACCAGGGCAGGGCGGGCGCCCCAGGGACTAGGGCGGGCGCCCTGTCCCGGACTCCGTTCGGTCTCCCGTTCGTTCCCGTGGCTTCTGGAGTCTTCTAGATGTAAAATAATCACGTGTTCGGTCTTTATCCCGTCATTAACCCGACATGTGGGCCTTTCTTCCATGTTTCCTGATAACCCCCTGCAGAAATAGAGAAACAACAAAACTCGTGGAATTCTGTCAGATAAAACCCTAAGTCTAGGTATTGGTTTCATTTGGATCCTTTTCTCTATTTATTTGATAGTTATAATTGATACTTAAGGACCGTCAACAAACTCCCCCAAGCTTACCTCTTGCTCGTCCCTGAGCAAGGATAGACTCAGTGATGGATCAGAAGTTGCTGAAATGCCTTTGAATTTTGACGGTACATGCTTTCAAATAGAGTCTCATCTCTGAGTTAAAGTAAACTGTCAAGACTTAAAACTTACTCATTATACCTTTCACCATGGGGCTTGCAACCGTCACCTTTGTCTTGAGTGGTTAAAAGATAGAACAGTCTAGTCAAGCGCCATGCCTCTTATTCTTGATCAGCTATAGCTCTGGAATTTTTTTACAGCTTTTCAAATAAAACTCAGAGATTCCTTGTATGACTCTCTCAGGTCTCTCTTTTGTGGTATTTCTGGATCCTCACCAAGGCAGTAATGATGTCTACCTTCTCTCAAAGCAAAGTATGTAGTATTTGTGGTATAAGGCAGAGTGACATTGTCTTCTCTCTCATCCTATTCTAATAAGGCTTTGATATCTGGAGCTCATAGGTGGGAGATAAAGTATACATACTTACAAGACATTTATTGCATAGTCAAACCATGGATCCAGAGAAACAAGCCAATAAGTCAAATCAAGATGTGCATGTGTGGCGAATAAATGGAGTATGGTGGTAGTGATGATAACAATGGTGAAAATCTAATTCTACTTTTGCTCTTTTGAGGGGATACGTACCTTTCTTGCTTTTAAAGCTCTTGAGGAGAATGAGATGCTCTATATTTTCTTTTTCTTTCCTCTCAGGTGGGTATCTTGTACCCCTAATTCTACTGTCGGACACTTGTCTATTTTTACCTCTCTTCTCACACTTTTCTTTTTTTTTCATCGAGGTTCCGAGCACTTGCTCCTTTTTATTTCCTCGTATCTTTTTTTCTTTTCGAGGTTCCGGGCACTTGCCCCTTTTTATTTCCTCGTATAGAGCACTCATCTCCTTAGAACAATATAGCAAGTGGTAGTAACCAAAATAGCTTGAGCATTTATTTCACAGGGGATAACAAGAATGGGGAAATATTTTTGGCTATTCTCTCCCGGATTAGGAGTAGAATAATTTTATGTGGATCTGGAGATGAGAATGAGTGGATATATGTGGATGCGTACTTCCGGAGTAGAAGCAGCATGTATGAGTGATCGTGCAAGTGAATCTTGATTTTAACCACATGACAAGCTCCTAAGGGTCTACACAGCTTGACTACACTCAATGCTCATAAGCAGTAAAAAGTAAATGTATGGCTTAAAGTCTAGCAAGCATGTATATATGGCTGTGGTAGGAACTTAAACTCTCATCATACAGGAACTCATCATGTAGCATTTTAAGATTTTCAAAGATAAAATTCTCCAGAATTCTAGCATCTCTAGGAATAGATAAACAGCAGCTCAACCTTCCCATATCATATCCGTTAACAACTTAGACTTTAGATCAAGTTCTCTTCCCACAAGTTCAGGTTTAGAGTAAGCTTTAAATGATAACAGTTATGTTTAAACTTAGAGAAAACTTCAAATTTGAAAGTTAGGCAAAGCAACTATTCATCATATCCATGCTAGAGTTTTATTATTATTTAGATTCAGGTTAGCATAGCCACTTTATTTATTTATTAAAACACACTAAGCAAAAGATATAGGTATATATATATAAGCACAAAATCTTTATTTGGTTTTTTCATAGTTATGTATATTTTTATTTTTTATAGGGTAGAAATATATATAAAGATAAAGATAGAAATACTTAGCAAGATAATGGGGGTGCTCTCCCCCAAGCTGGATCTTGACATAATCTCTTCTGATGTAGCTAGCAGATGACGGAGGTGTAGTTGAAAGTCGGCAGCACCCTAATAGCAATTAGAATGACCTCTGTCTGCTAGTCTCCTTGAATTCTGTGAAGCTCAAATAGACAACAAAGCTTGTGGAACTGATTAAGTGTTAGCATAAATATCTAGCCTTCATCATGTTGAGCCTCCTTGATATTTTTTATGTTTTTTTTAATAAAGTAGAAGAAAATATTTATGTATTTATTATATATATATATATATATATTTTATGCCACCACAGTGAATGTACTTATGGGTTTTATGCCACTCGCATACTCACATGGGGCTTTAGGGTTTTTAACATTTTTTATTTTCTTTTTAAGATAGTATGAAAATGATTAACTAAGAAAACTATTTAAGATAAAGTAAATAATTAAAAAGGAAAGGATAACTACCAAGTTACCTCTTGGCAAGGCGTTCGGTGTTTTTAAGTCCTCCGAACGGGACTCTTATTCTTTCAGTCGTCCTGGAACTCGGTGGATGGCGTAGTCGGTGGTTCCGGCAGCGCCTCTTCTTCATGTACAACTGTCTTTTCTTTCCACACTTGTCTCGGTGCTTCGGTCTCCTTAGGACAGTGTTGGTTGAGTGGTATGTCTTCAGATCTTACCACTTCTCCTTCATAATCTGCCCATCCGTCCTTGATGACCTGTTGCTTCTGATTGTGGTTACGCCGCCTTCTTCTTGTCCTGACCTGCTTGGATTCTTCAAATACATAGTTAGGGTCAGTAAAGTAAAGACGTACCTTCTCAGAGGGGAAGTGCATGTGGACTTCTCCAGTTCCAATGTAGATGATTGCTTTGACAGTACTTAGGAATGGTCTTCCAAGGATGATAGGTGGATCATATTCATCTTCTCCCATGTCAACAACCTGAAAGTCTGTATGGACATAGTGATCGTCTATCTTGACAGGGACGTTAGTTACTGTACCTTCGACCTGTCGGAATGTCTGATCTGCCATCTGGAGCTGAATGTATGTTGGGTTTAAGGGCATGGTTCCGAACAGAAGTTCATAGGTGACCTTGGCCATTATGTTGACGCCCGACCCAGTGTCGCAAAGTGTCTTGTAGAAGTGGGACCCATTAATGGAGCAATGAATGCTTGGCATACCTGGGTCGTCCTTCTTAGGCAAGAACGGTGACTTGAGTTGGCGATCTTGACCTTTGTGCACAGCAGTGACCATCTTAACTGTCTCGGTCCACACTTGCTTCTTGCTCTTGTTCCTCCTGTTGGTCCTCTTCCTTGGTTCATATTGGGGTTGCTCTGGGATTTGTGCGGTCTTGTTCTTGAAAGAAAATGTTTCCTTCCTCCCCTTGATGTAGAAACTGATCTTGGCAGCACTAGCATAGATGACAGCTCCCGTGGTGTTCAGGAATGGTCTCCCTAGGATGATGGGAGCCCTCTCATCAGAACCGGTCTCTATCACTACGAAGTCTGCTGGAGCGTACAAGGATCCAACTCGGACACAGATGTTCTTCAATATTCCTTTTGGGAAACTCAGTGTCCTGTCTGCAAACTGCAAACACATGGTTGTTTCTAATAATGGTTGTGAAAAGAGTTTTTCATAGAGTACCCTGGGCATGATGTTGACGCTGGAACCAAAGTCACAGAGTGCTTCTGGGAAGTCTCGCATGCCGATGGAGATCGGGATGACGGGGCGTCCTGGATCGCCTCTCTTGACCGGCAGACGGTCAGTACTTACTTCCACGATAGGGTTACTCCAGTAATCTCCTGCATCAAACATGTCTACAAGATTTGCAGATTCTAACCCTTCTGGTTGTGATGGTATACCGGGGTTAGTAGCAGGAACAGCAGCAGCTATTTGATTCAACTGAGATTCAATCATTTTATTAAAGCTAATCTGGTTCTTGATGGCAGTAGAGAAATTATCCATTCTATTATTTATATTTTCTAGTATTTTATCATTAGATGCCAATTTCTTAGACAGGTTATCCATTAGCTTTCCTTGGTTGGATACTAACTCTCTCAAAGGTGGATAATTATTATTATTATTGAAAGAATTGTTACCTTGGTAATTACCTGAGTAGTTAGGCCTCTATTGATTCCAACCTTGATTCTGCTGAGGACGGTTGTAGTAGTAGTTGTTGTTATTGTTGATGTAGTTCACGTCCTCCAGCAACTCTGGACAGTGGTTGCCTGAGTGTCCAGTACCTCCACACTCCTCACAAGTCATGTGGGAGTCGTAGACGTGCATGACTTCTTTCTTTTCTCCAGCTCGATCATCGAGCTTCTTCATGAGTAGGTCTAGCTTGGCAGCCAACATGTCTACCTCCTTGAGCTGGTGCATACCTCCACCTTTCTTGCATGTCTGAGTTCTTTCTTCATTCCAACCTTGGTTGGATGCCATCTTCTCCACAAGAGCTGTGGCTTGAGGTATGGTGAGTGACAGGAATGCTCCTCCAGCTGCAGCATCCATGGTTTCACGGGCACTGTTAATGAGCCCATGATAAAATGTCTGCATCAGTAGCCAGCTTTCCATTCCATGGTGGGGACATTCTAGGATGTAGTCTTGGAAGCGCTCCCATGCTTCTGGAACGGATTCATCATGTTGTTGCTGAAAACTTGTAATCTTCCCACGGAGAGCATTGGTCTTGCCCATGGGAAAGAACTTAGCCAGAAAGTTCGTAGAGCAGAGTGCCCACGTAGTGTTCTTCTCCTTTGTAGCGTAAAACCACTGCTTCGCTCTCCCCAACAGTGAGAATGGGAAAAGGCGAAGTAGTATGGCATCTCTGGGGACTTCAGCTATGGTGAAAGTGCTGCAGATCTCCAGGAAGTGTTGAAGATGAGCACTAGCGTCTTCGTGTGGCTTCCCACAGAACTGGTTAGCTTGCACCATATTGATGAGCCCAGGCTTGAGCTCGAAGTTGCGGTCGATCTCCCCAGCAGGTCCAGTGCGGATGTTGTCCGTAGTGGGAGCTGAGAACTCGCGGATCGACTTGTTCGCCATGGCTTCGAATTCAGTCGACAAATTCCGGATGAAACTTCGGCAGTCTTCGGATGTGGATGAAGCTTTGTGCTGAAGTGTTGACGATGTCTTCTTGAGCTTGGCTCTTGTTCTTCTGAATAAGGCTTCGGGATCATCAACAAAGTTGTCTGGAAGATGTCTTCTATTCATTCATCACCCTGCAATAAATAATCAAAATGGAAAATACAGGGGTAAAACTGTATAAGAGAATTGATAAGCTCGATCAGATTAGTGATGCGAATGATGACTCAAAGTTCCGTATTCATTCCTACTTAGTAATCAACCTTCCTACTTAGTAATCAACCTTCCCCGGCAACGGCGCCAAAAATGCTTGTTGGGCATTCTTAACGTCACTACCAAAAGTAGATAATTTTCTAATTCTGATAACGGCGCCAAAAATGCCAAACCTATCCCTCATGCCACTTAAGCCAAGTTGTCATCCCCAGCATGACATGAGAGACGCGGTATTGAAATATGCAATTGCTCATCAAGATAAATAATAAAAGGGATCTGCAAGCGCACAGATTAATACCGATGTAGCATTTTAACCAGGAAGTATTCCAGGTATCATTATTTATATTTTTACCACTGGGAAGGGATTTCTAAGTATCATGGTTGATAACAGAATGAGAATATGGAACTGAGTACACATCATTGCATATGTAATCGAGAGTATTTATCAATCTCTTTATACAGGGATAAATGTCACATTGGATAAAGGTAAAGTGATAATGGTGACAAAGATAATTAATCTGATCAGCTAGCCACATATAATAATGATAAGCACCTCAACAGATATTCTAGCAAGTCATTAGCATGGAATTAGGATGAACTACAAAGATATTCCCTAAGTTATTATTAACTATAAAGTCTAGCATATCATAGTTAGTGCAATTATACTTGGCAATCATGGTGAGAAAAGATTATATCCATGCATAGTGAATATTAGCAAGGAAGATGAAGAACATAGCAATCACTCCCCTGTAATAGTGTTGCTCTGCCTGCCCTATACACGGGAGGGGGACTATATAAGAATCAACGAAGCTGTCACTATCGCGAACCACCCACCGATCCGGCATATAGGGTGCAATCGCAGATAAATACGGTATAGACACCACGTCTACACAATAATTATCATTCACCCACTGCGCACATGGATAAACGCTATACGATCCTAAGCATGTATATAATTCCAATCTAACTAAGCCAAGCATATAACTATGATAAACTAAGAACAATATAATTGCAAATATAATCAAGTAGAGCAAAGTCATAACCAATATATTGAAATAGAACAAAGTCATATTCATAATATTGAAGAACTAAGATGAACAATTGAAGAACAGAAAAGGAATTACCAAGAATCCTCTTGACAGATCCGGGAACCAATCGAAGATTGACTCCTTCTAGTTCTAATCCTATGTAGCTATGCTAACTAGAGATCTAGTTGATGTGGTGGCTCTAGGGCTTGATCAGAGGCTCTCCTCCTGAATTAGGGTTTGAATAATGAGACAGGGGCCCCTCCTCCAGGGGCAGGGGCCTTGCTTATATAGTCCCTTCGGATGAATCTGGACCGTCGGATCAAACCGACCTTGAACGTACGGTTTTCCTTGATCCTCAAAGGCGGTGGAGCATAATCCGCGAAGTGGAACGTGATTGGCCACCAGGGCAGGGCGGGCGCCCCAGGGACTAGGGCGGGCGCCCTGTCCCGGACTCCGTTCGGTCTCCCGTTCGTTCCCGTGGCTTCTGGAGTCTTCTAGATGTAAAATAATCACGTGTTCGGTCTTTATCCCGTCATTAACCCGATATGTGGGCCTTTCTTCCATGTTTCCTGATAACCCCCTGCAGAAATAGAGAAACAGCAAAACTCGTGGAATTCTGTCAGATAAAACCCTAAGTCTAGGTATTGGTTTCATTTGGATCCTTTTCTCTATTTATTTGATAGTTATAATTGATACTTAAGGACCGTCAACACAAGGCGAGCGCGAGCAGCTTCCTCCGTGGCTCTCTTTCCCCTTCTTGTTGCGCACGACACGTTCCTTGCCAAGGTGAATGAGATAGCCCTCCTCCCCTTGCTTCTACCGGCCTAACACAGCAAGAACGGGACCTCGCCATGGTGAGCTCTAACCATGGCGGGCATGCTCCGCAACGCATCGCCCCTCCAGCGTTCTCAGGCCCTCGGTGCATAGTGCGATCCATGGTTGGAGCGGCGGGTGTGCGTGCGTGTGTGTAGGCGGGGTACAGGGGTCAGGGCCTCCTCTTGCTCGTTCCTGGTACAGAGACGGTGAAGTGGTGCCCGTCGAGCATGACGGTGGTGGACTGGGAGAGATGTCAGGGCTCACCGGTGGTGGTGATGACGAAAGGCTACTGGTGCAGGATGAGTCGATGTCGTGTAGCCATGAAGCTGTGCAGTGCAGTCCCACGGCGAAGAAGATGAAGCCCGGCATCTCCTTCGTCTCCGATGTCCCGAACGGTGGCGGCGGCTTTGTATCCTCTGCTTTCCGCTCCTTCCATTCTCTTCCTACCCCTTCTCTTCCCTCCTAGCGGTGTTGTGCGGATGATGTGCCACCAAGGCGGCGGCGAACGAGATGAAGGGGAGGGCTTCGGGGGCTCTGCTCTTATAGCCGAGCTCAGCTATGGCGGGCGGACAGTGGGGAAATGAAGAGGGGTACATGGAGGGCTGCGATGCGCCATAGGCAAGGGTTTAGGGGGTAACGGAGCGGCTGGCGATTGGATTGGCATTGCCAATCGAATCTCAAACGGTTAGAGTGGTGCGGTGGTGATAGGCGGAGGCGCGGGCCATGGTGACCATGCGCGTCGCGCCGTGCATGAAAGCGGGGCGAGGTGAGCACGAGCGGTTGATGTGTCACGCTGTGGAGCGGAGCCACAACGGCTTGGCGCCCACGCCTATGGTAGGGGGCAAGGGGAATCTTTCCCACACCAATTTCATGACCCTGCTCCCCCTCCTCTTTTCTCATCGAGCGAAATAGAGTTTAGGGGATCGGGAGGAATGGGATGACCCGAGGGGTCCACCCGTCGGCGCTTGCGAGAGAGAGGAAGGGCGGATCGCCCTTGGTGGTTTGCGGATTGGCAGCACGGCCGGACGTCTGCGGCAAGTTGGGCCGGCTCAAGGCGAGTGGGCCGGCTGCGGTCGCGGCTGAGCGGGGCGGCTGCGCAAGGCTGGGCCAGCTTGGGTTGGGTAGGCCGGCTGGCTGTGCGGCTCGTGGGCATGGCTGCAGGCGGAGACAGGCCGGCTCGGGTAATGGGCCAGAAGCGGTTCTCCTTTTCTATTTATTTGGAAAAGCTTTTCTATTTTATTTCTTCATCCATTTAACTAATTTAGAGTTCCTACATGCATACACATGTGTTGCTAACACATGTATGCCCTAGTGAGGCCCACTAGAGGTCATTTAGGGTTTCAAGCTGCCATGCCAAGGGTTGGCAAGAACACACACACATATAATTAAGCAATTATTTAAATGTTGTTGCTTTTAACTGCATTACAAAAGAACATAAGAACCAACACAAGCATGTTTGGTTAAAATGCAAGAATGTAATTAACTAGACTAGGTGCTACTTGTGCAACTGGGATAGGTTTCCTACATGACATCTCACCATTCATAGGTTATTTTAGAAAAAAATTTGTAGTTGTGATTTTTTGAGTTAGGGAAAATTCCTGGGTTGTTACAACTTGTTTGTGTTGCAAATCTATGTTGATGATATTATATTTGGATCAACCAATCAAGATTTTTGTGAGTTTGGAAAGACGATGGCTAATGAGTTTGAGATGTCCATGATTGGAGAGTGTTGGTATATATTAACATACACAGAATAATCCACAAGTACACGGATACCGATGTAGCACTTCACCAGAAAGTATTCCAAAATATCGAACTCAAAGAAACATGTGTGAGAATAACTAAGTCTAAGTTAACCCGAAGTAGCAACAAGACTTGAGATAACAGGAGCATAGGGGAGATCACTAAGGTCTTTTAGTTCTAACTTCGATAAGTTATGTCTTCTATTGTTCAATTCTAGGGAAATTACTATGGAAAACACAGGCAAAGTGTGTTTCCTATAGTAAGAAGGTCCTACTCAGCCTACAAACGGGAGTGGACTACAAAGGATTCAACGGGGCTATAAGAGTCACCCTTGCAAGCCACCACCGATCCGGAACATAGGGTACATCCACGAGTTACCGAGTCTAAGAACCACGCTTACACTATGAATACTACTTTAACCTAGGTGCGACAAGGATTAAAGTACTCAAAAGGGTCACAAACCTGAAGAACAATATAAACAAGATGCTTACTTGAATTAGAAGTTGATTACAAGAGAAATCTCAGAAGCAAGCTCAAGAAGAACTTGATTCCGCCAGGGTACAAGCCATAGAGAGAGCACCGATAGGCCAGAACTCCTCCAAACTCTTCCTCACACTCTACCTCTCTATTTCTAATACAAGACTAGATCCTAACTTAGAGGACTAATCTTCTCTTGATTGCTAGCTTTGATCCTGATAAAGAGGATATGAATTGTGGCTCTGGTTTTTAGGGTTTTAGGATCTGCTTGGAGGAGGGGTACTGGTAGGTATATATAGGGGCCTTCAAGCATCATAGACCCTCGGATCAAACTGACTTAAAAGAACGGTGTAGATGTAATCCTTAAGGCAATGGAGAACCGATGTAGCGAGGAGGGGCTGCCAGGTGGGACCCTTAGGCTGGTCGGTCCCACATGTCAGTGGCACATGCTCTGCTTTGGTGATTTATCTTCTAGAGTCTTCTAGAGTCTTCCCACGTAGGTACCATCATGGATAAACGTGATTTTCTTTGACGAGTAGGTCCTTGACGGTTTTCTGATTAAGTACTGCTACAAATACAGATTCACCAAAACTCATGGAAATTATCAGTTTAAACCCCTAAGTCTATGTTGGTGATCTATTTTAGTCATTTATACAAGGTATGTTGATGGTATATAATAGATATTAACTACCATCAACAACTCCCCCACACTTGGGCTTTTACTCGTCCTCGATAAAAGGATGAATTGCTTAAGACATAACCTTAGGACCAGACATCAACATAAAACTATTCCTAGTCATGCATGTACTGTAGGATTCAAAGTGTCTACCTTGAAACTTTGGGCGTTTAAAGAATGGAACAGCTTGAAACAGATCACCATCTTCCTTCAGTGAAGTCAATTGGAGAAACATTTTAGAATTTTGAAAATAAAACATAGCTTACCTTCTCCTTTCATGGCACTCTTAAATCACTCAATATATGTGGTATTTTTGGATCCTTACCAAGGCATTAATGTTTTTGCCTTCTTTTTACCTACTTCTAAAAAACTTATGTGGAGCTCAGGTAGGAATAAATATGAAAACATACTTACATTGCATATATTGTAAAGTCAAAACAAGGATCCAAGGAGAAAAATGGCATACTCTTAGATCAAGATGTGCATGTGTGTGAACATGTATATATATGGTGGCTAACCTAATTCTACTATGCTCCTTAAAACATATATCTCTTGCTTGAAACTTTGAAACACTTTTGTAAGAAAACATGAGCTATCTTATTCATCTTTTTCTCTCTTTTTTTAGGTGGGCATCTGAGTACCTGTTGTTTTAAATATCTCGGACACTTGTCCATTTTTTTCAATACTTTCTTTTTCTTTTATGAATAACTCTTGCATAGCCTATGCCTCTTCTTCTGCAATTGAAACTTTCAAGAGAGGTATTTACAAGAACTTGGAGCATTTATCCTAACAAACATATTTTTGTGCCTATTCCTAATGTAGGAGTAGAACATTTTTGGGTGGATGGAAATTATGTTTTTGCATACTCCTAGTGTAGGAGTAGCAGATATATGTGGAGTGTACGTGATCTTGATCTTGAGAGCATAATAAATTTCTCAACAAGAGTCACAAGGTTTGACCAAACTCAATACAGTAACAAGTAGCATATGTAGAAGGTTTCCCTAGCATATCATGTATGGCTCTGGTAGGACATTGCTTACCACAAAGGAGAGGTGTAGCTATTTTTTAACTTTTGAAATAAAATTCTCCAATAACCAGACATCAAGAATCAAGCTCTCATTATTCTACTATATCTCATTCCACAACAACTTAAGTAACATGGGGTCCCTAATAATAAGTTCCCAACAGTAGCAAGACTTCCAGGAAAAACATTATGTGAGTCTATCCTTTAGTCAAGACTGAAATAATCTTTTCTCAGGTTTTAAAGTTGTTTATCAAACAATTTTCAATTCGGTTCAAAACAGAAAGCAAGATAGGGGAAAATAGAACATATAGGACTCAAACCTGACCGTGGATGAAGCGCGAGGCGAGGCGGAGCTCGGCTAGGCTAGCCAGCCCATGGGCTTGGCTAGGCAGCCCACTCGCGGGTCTGTTTCAGTCCAACTTTGGTGAGCGTGGTTCTTGTTCCATTGCTTTCTGAATTTAATAATTTTTGTGGTCGGATATTGTTTCATTATCGCAGTGTGCTTCCCCCACACTTGTTTCCTGTTTACCTTTATTCAAAACATGTGGATACAAACACATATACAAAAGAATAGAGAGCAGATAATAGCAATAAGATTTCATTGATATCATATGGCACTTTATTATAATTTGAGCTAAACAAATTCTAGCTGACTGTTGGTATTTGTTAACGCAAACAGATAAATCCGTAAGTACATGGATACCCCTGTAGCTTTCACTCGGAGTATTCCTAGGTATCAATTTCCATGGGGTTTTACTAAGGTTTTCCCAAGATTACTAGATAACTAAGGTTCAGGCTTACTAAACTCACTTACTTCGGAGCAGCGGTTCATTTCCGATCCTCAAAAAGACTGGAAAGAGGTGATCGGGAGAAGGCCACCAAAAGCTCTATGAAAACACTAGCTCGAATGTGGTGGAATATAAAGGCCTGGTCGGAGCTGTCACCTCTGGGGCTACCACAACCATCCGTGGAGTTGGGCGCAAACTCAGGTAAACTCTAGCCTAGACACCACGTCTACGCTAGCGATTACTACTCTAGTCCAGATCTTGAGACTAGAGCACTTGATCGAGCAGAGTTCCCATAAGTAAGCAAAGTAAACAATCAACTTAATAAAATAGAAAGCTTAGAATTACCAAAGTGAAACCTGGATATTACTCACGAATAAGTCATCTCCATAGAGGTAGAAAAGTCAGGGAGGATCCGACAAACTGAATCCTTCCAACAAGTCGGCAGAATCCGACAAGCCTGATTTTTCCTTTCCTCTCTCCCTCTCACTCTCTCCCTATTTTCTCTCTAATACAACTAGGTGTGAGGCACCTAGAGGGACACTACCACTATAGGATGAAGAGTGTAACTTAGTGTGGAGGTGTGTGTGAGTGAGGGGATGAACCCCTCTATTTATAGGAGGTGGGAGGATGTCAATGGAATATTCCCTTCATTATACCCCTAAACCGACCTCAGACCGGTGTCCACATTCAGTGCACCAGTGAACCGCCTTGTCAGTGCATTGATGGAACCGCTAGAGCTGGTTGGGCCGGGGCAGAGCCACTAGGGGCGCGCCCCTAGCGGGCCCTCGCCCTCCGTGGCTTGGCCTGAGTCCAGTTGCTTCGTGTGGTTTTCCTCTTGGGCCTAAATCATGACCCTATGGTGTGTTGGCCTCAATTGGATATTTGAGTGGGTTTTTGTCTATTTCTCCGTTGTTTTGCTTTGGGCCAAATGTGATTTTGTGTTTCTTCTACTCTTTTGGCCCATTTGTTGTGTATTTTCATACAACCCCTGCAAAACAAGTGAAACACCAAAACTTGTGGAATATGTTAGTTGAATACCCTATCTACTAAGTTTGGTGTGGTTTTTATATGAGAGTTGGCGATATGAATTATGCAATAAGGACTGCCAATAAGCTCCCCCACACTTAGTCCTTTGCACATCCTCGAGTAAAGGTATGAAGGACTAAGGTGGTGGTTACTCCAAGATTGATGATGAGGACATCACCAAGATGGAGTCGAGGATGACTCCAATTCAAGAAGGGGAGGATGATGAGGACATCGCCACGCTAGACACACCGACGCTATGGTCTTCCCCAAGTTGCAATTCGTCCCCAACTCAGCTGTCACGTCACCCTCGGATTCCGCAGACATGTCGTCACTGTTTCGGTCATAATTTTCTCATACGACATCGAAACGGGGCGTTCTTAGATGCGTTGGAAAGGGGACGACGATGCCGTCATTTTGGATCTAGTCCTAGCTCCAGAAGGTCCATGGATCATTCTGTGTGACCATGGCATGGTGCTACATCACCTATTTAGGCCAACTTGGCCATGTATCATGTCGGGCCTTAAGCCCAAGTTGTGGGTGCCCAATCCTTGGCCGTCCTCAACCCTAGGTCGAGTCTTAGACTATAAACACAGCCGCCGCCGCTGCTAGACAATTAGGTTTTGTTTAGAGTTTAGTTTTCCATTGAGAAACTGAATCATTCATTGTAACTGTGGTGACAAATCCTTTTACAGTGATCTAGGGCCCCTGTTCTTGATCTCCTCCACTGTGTCGATTAGTCCTTTGGAACTAAGTTTTTGAACCCTCTGTTGATATTCACATCATTCATATTTGTAATTTTAGATTGCGTGCTTTTACCTTCTTGCTTGTGCTCTTCGATTCGCTTGTAGGAAAAGCCTTCTTGGCAAGGTCAATCAAGTTGTGCTTGGTTAATAACCAACGGAGAGTGGTGTAACGGTTGCAGGGTTCGAATCGTGTCTGATTTGAAGCTAGATCGCCAATGTCGAGATCTCCACAAATCGAACTTACTGGCTACCTCTCAGAAGATCGGGCCTGTATCTCATCAATTGGTATCGGAGCCCAAGATCAATTGATGCGATACAGGCCCGATCTTTCGAGAGGTAGCCGGTAAGTTCGATTTGTGGAGATCTCGATGTTGGCGATCCGGCTTTAAATCAGATACGATTCGAACCCTGCAACCGTTGCACCACTGCTCCATTGGTTATCAACCAAGCACAACTTGATTGACCTTGCCAAGAAGACTTTTCCTGCAAGCGAATCGAAGAGCACAAGCAAGAAGGTAAAAGCATACAATCTAAAATTGCAAATATGAATGATGCGAATATCAATAGAGGGTTCAAGAACTCGGTTCCAAAGGACTAATCGACACAGTGGAGGAGATCAAGAACAGGGGCCCTGGATCACTGTAAAAGAATTTGTCACCACAGTTACAATGAATGATTCAGTTTCTCGATGGTAAACTAAACTCTAAACAAAACCCAATTGTCTAGCAATGATGGCGACTGTGTTTATAGTCTAAGACTCGACCTAGGGTTGACGACGGCCAGGGGTTGGGCGCCCACAACTTGGGCTTAAGGCCCGACACGATACATGGCCAAGTTGGCCCAAATAGGTGACGCAGCACCATGCCGTGGTCACACAGAATGATCCATGGACCTTCTAGAGCTGGGACCAGATGCAAAACGACGATGTCATCGTCCCCTTTCCAACGCATCCAAGAATGCCCCGTTTCAATGTCATATGAGAAAATTATGACCGAAACAGTGACGACGTGTCTGCTGAATCCAAGGGTGACGTGGCAGCTGAGTTGGGGACGAATTGCATCTTGGGGAAGACCATAGCGTTAGTGTGTCCAGCGTGGCGATGTCCTCATCATCCTCCCCTTCTTGAATTGGAGTCGTCCTCGACTCCATCTTGGCGATGTCCTCATCATCCCCTCCTTCTAGAATTGGAGTCGTCCTCGACTTCATCCCATCATCAGCGAACTCCTGCAAAAGGTTAGTGACAGCAGGCAATGCACTAGACATAATAGGTTGACAAAACATAGTATGACATGGTGCATCTAGATTATCACATAACTCAGCAGTAGCAGAAGTTGTAGCAAGAAAGGTACCTCCTTTTAACTTAATCCCATTATTTTTAGCAATGTCAGTTAGAGGTTTATTTTTAATCTCATTAGCATGTTTAATAATATCCGTAGGAGACAAAGGCAGCAATGTAATTTTCTTGTCCTTATGTATGATAGTGTATGTATTAGTTCTACCATGGTGTAAAGCATCATTATCAAATTCCCATGGATGACCTAACAAAATGGAACAAGCTTGCATAGGGACAACATTAAAATCAGCAATATCATGATAAGAACCTGTGAAAAAGCTAGTGCATGCTGATTTAGTTACCTTAGTCTTACCACTATTATTGAACCATTGAAGTTTATATGGATACGAATGTTGTCGTGTGGTCAAGCCAAGCTTCTCAACCAAATCTGAACTCACTAAGTTATTGCAACTTCCGCTATCAATGATAGTTAGAACACGACAACCCTGCACAATGAAATACATGTAGAACAAATTATGGCGTTGGATCGTCATCTCTTCTTCATGTCCCACACGTGTACTCAACACACGCTGCACAAGAAGGCTAGGGTAGTCTGTGGCAACAGCCATGGAGTCAATGATGATGGCCTCCTTGTCTTGATCGCCCTTGGTGGAAACTTCATCAACGTTAGCAGCAAGGGCTAAATCATCTTCAACATCACTAGCACTTACATATCCATCCTCGGTAGCAATGAAAGCATGATGACTGGGGCAATCCTTCATGACATGTCCTATGCCTTTGCATCGATGGCAAATGATTTTAGAGCTAGACGAGGAGGAGCTAGTAGAAACACCCGGAGTGGCACCTTTCTTCTGCACATTAGACAATTGACTTACCCCGGAAGAAAATGGAGGTGTAGATGGCTGTGATGCAATAGGAATCTGGGGCGTATCCGGCGCTGAACGCTGCTGAAAATTCCTCCCATTGTTAGACCTGAAAGGCTGGTGTTGTTTGCGTCCCTGTACTTCACGTTCTGCCTTAATAGCAAGATGATACAATTGGGAAAAATTGCGCCATTCTTTGTAATCAAGTATGTTCTGTATATCATGGTTTAAACCACCAAAAAATCTAGCACTAGCATCATTATCATCTTCATTTATACCACAACGGGCTAAACCAATAATCAATTCTTGATAGTAAGCTTCTACTCCTTTATCACCTTATTTTAAAGTTTGTAGTTTCAAATGTAAATCACGTTGGTAATAAGGAGGAACAAAATGAGATTTCATACGTTGCTTTAAAGCATTCCAAGTTTGAGGCACAGCAGCAGCATTATTAGCATTGCAAAGATCACTCCACCAGAACAAAGCAAAATTAGTAAACTCACTAGTAGCAAGTCTAACTCTATGCTCAGTAGGAACATTATGAGAATCAAATTTTTGTTGAACAGCAAGCTCCCAATCTAAATAAGCCTCTGGATCAATATTACCAGCAAAAGGAGGAAGACTAAATTTAATTTTAGCAAAAGGATCATTATTACATGATTATTACCTCCCATACCACGACGGTTGAAGTTGAGGCGGCGACGGGCATAACCGTCAGCATTCGCATCCACATCGTCATCACCAAAATCATCCGCATCTTCATTAGCAGCACGATGAGGTGGAGGACATTGCTCGAGTTGTTCAATGCGGGTGAATAAATTGTTCACATTGCGCGTCAGCTTGGTCATAAGATTGCATTGTTCAGTCATGAACGTTGTAAGCTCGCCCTTGGACACGCACTCATTGAAGTCCGTCGGAGATCCTACCATGGTTAGAAGATAGAAAAAGACAACACCAAAGTATTATCCCTATCAACTAAAAGGAAACAAGTGGTGGTGGTGGTGGTGAAAGTGGAATGCAAAATCACAAGTGGCTTATCACCGTCTTGCCTGTATTCTTACCAACGCCAAACAGGAGCAAAACCAAAGTGACGAAGTAATATGTTGTTGAGCATGGGTAACAGTTGCAAGATGAACCTGTGCTGACAGAAGAATATGTGGAGCTATGGGTAGGCACCAATATGACAACAAGGATTAGCAATTAACGAATGCAAATTAGCGATTGTTCAATCCGGATCCAAAGTACAAATCACAGGTGCTGGCTAAGATGTGTCAAGACGTAGCGCAATAAGGTGAAAACAAAGGACGATGGAAAGAACTCACAGAACAAGCAAATAGCCTGGATGTTTCCTTTTTCCTGAATTTTTCCCTGATTTTTCCAAAAGGCACTAGTAGGAATCAAATTTTTTTGTTTTTTCACTATTTTTTTTATATTTTTCTCTGAAGAAGGATAAAAAAATGCAACCACAAAAATTGGCACCTACAACTGAGGTGGGATGTGGTCTACAGAAATACATCACGTTCTCTGAAAAGCGTGCAAAAACTTTGACAATTTTTTTCTTTATTTTCTTGATTTTTTTGGCAATTTTGATGAAACCAAACAGGGCAAAGCCGAGTTTGGTTCGGCTCCAAATGGTGTCAAGAAGCTGCTATAAAAATTTCAGATTTTTCTGATAAATGAGCGAAAAGTTATGCCTGTTTTACCGAAGGTATCTCGAGTTTTGTTTTCTGGAAGGCACAACACGACAGCGGCAGTTAGGGCAAAGCGTCTCCAAACTCCAACACCGATCACAAGATTGTCCCTGTGACTAACAGCATTAGGTATTAGCCTGATGATGTAAGATGGGCTACGATGCAGGCAAGATAAGAGCGGCTAGCAACCTATCTAGGGTTTATGCGGCGGCAAGAAGTTACACAAGGTGGCTAGCGGGGCAAGTCGAGTAATGTGGTGGCTTCGACTTGTTGTTTGGGAACGGTGGATGGGATAGCGGTAGAAAACAAAAATCACAGCAACGGCGATTGAACTACGACCACGAACACAATCCTAAACCAGCAACAAGACTTGACCACGGACACAAACTCAACAACGCGAATCTGAAACAAAATTGCAAAGGCACAAAGGGTGATAGGACAACAGAAATTGAAATATTTTTGGGCTTTTTGTGGACTCTAGGTAATGAACAAATATGAATCTAAGGCAAATGAGAATATACCTCGCGGTAAACCTAAAAGCTCTGATACCAATTGATGAGATACAGACCCTATCTTCCGAGAGGTAGCCGGTAAGTTTGATTTGTGGAGATCTCGACGTTGGCGATCCAGCTTCAAATCAGACACAATTCAAACCCTGCAACCGTTACACCACTGCTTCGTTGGTTATCAACCAAGCACAACTTGATTGACCTTGCCAAGAAGGCTTTTTCTGCAAGCGAATCGAAGAGCACAAGCAAGAAGGTAAAAGCACGTAATCTAAAATTGCAAATATGAATGATGCTAATATCAATAGAGGGTTCAAGAACTCGGTTCCAAAGGACTAATCGACACAGTGGAGGAGATCAAGAACAGGGGCCCTGGATCACTATAAAAGGATTTGTCACCACAGTTATAATAAACGATTCAGTTTCTCGATGGAAAACTAAACTCTAAACAAAACCCAATTGTCTAGCAGTGGCGGCGGCTGTGTTTATAGTCTAAGACTCGACCTAGGGTTGAGGACGGCCAGGGGTTGGGCACCCACAACTTGGGCTTAAGGCCCGATACGATACATGGCCAAGTTGGCCCAAATAGGTGATGCAGCACCTTGCCGTGGTCACACAGAATGATCCACAGATCTTCTAAAGCTGGGACTAGATCCAAAACGACGGTGTTGTCGTCCCCTTTCTAACGCATCTAAGAACGCCCCGTTTCGATGTCGTATGAGAAAATTATGACCAAAACAGTGACAACGTGTCTGCTGAACCCGAGGGTGACGTGGCAGCTGAGTTGGGGACGAATTGCAACTTGAGGAAGACCATAGCGTCGGTGTGTCTAGCGTGGCGATGTCCTCATCAATTGTTAACCTGCATACAGATTATTCCAAGCCTTACCTGCATTTGTGAGCATTTACGGTGTTTTCCAAATTATCTTAAGTAATTGGAAGATAGAACAGTTGGGATTCAAGTCAAATTATTCTACTCATGCTCTAGGACTTGGGGTTTTGATAGTTTTGCATAAAAAGTTTAGCTTTGCTCCTCGAATGATACTCTCGAAGTCACTCATGTATTTTTTTTCAAATTCCTCACCAAGGCACTTCTTTTGTTTTCTTTTGCTTTCTTGCTCATCCTACCTCTAAAAAGCTATATCTAGATTTTGTAGGTATGGATGATGGAGATGCACACTTACCTTGTGTGTGTTGTTGAGTCAAACTCCGGATCCTTGGAGGGAAGAGTCATACCCTTAGATCGAAATTGTGCAAATGTGTAAAATGTTTTTCTTTTTGTACTCCTTTGGATTATGATTCTCTCTCTTATTTTGACAGTGCTTCAGAGAGTATGGGCTTATTCTCACTGGCAGGTATCTGGTACCCATTGTTTTCTCTCAGGAGGGCATCTAAGTGCCCATTGTTTTTCTCTCATTTTTTTTCTTTATGCATCATGCTCTTTGGCATGCTTTCTTTTCTCATGCACTTTGGCATGTCTTTTATTTTGTTATTGCCCATACTCTTTCTGGCACATATTTTTTTAGAGAGAAAACCATAATCTTTTTGGAGCATTTTTAGTGCGTGTACGTGAATTTTGATCTTAGGGGCATGAAGCTTCTCTCAACATAAATCTCAAAGTTTGACTAAACTCAACATAAGTATAGATGGCTATGTGTAAGATCAAGAAGCAAAATGTTTGGCTTTGGTGGGAATTATTCTATCATTGAGGAGCATGCTATTGCAGTTTTGATTTTGAAATAAATCCCAAGTCTATTGCAAGAGAGAACAAGTTTCATTTTATCCAATATGTCACATATTCCAACTACTTTAGAATAAAATGGGTTTCAAATGATTATTCACTCACAAATTTTAGGTTTTTAGCAAGGAATAAAATGTATGCAAATTGTCCATCAATTGGTAGAACTGAATTGGAGCATCACATTTTTAATTTGAGCTTATTTATTAGTGATTAGGAAGGAGTGAGAGAGTGCACAAACCGAATATGTACCATGTTTTGTATTTTGGGCACTTCTGTTGGAGGATGTGAGCGTGTCTCCCCCACACTTGTTTTTGTACCTGTCTATTTTATGCAGAGACAAAACTAGTGAAAATAAAAGGGACTCTTTTGGTGAGAAACACTAGAGAGTCAAAAGTTTATTTAACTTAAAAGATTAACCTAAAATCTAAGAAGGTACAAGATTGAATTTTCTTATATTGAATCTTTAAATTGCAGAAATTCAATCATGTCAATTTCTTCTATGTTTTGAGGTTCAAGGAAAACTTTTAAACGTTGGCCATTTACCTTAAATACGTTACCTTCATCATCTTGGAGTGTGACAGCACCATGTGATGAGGTCTCGATTACCTTGAATGGCCCTTCCTATTTGCTCCAAAGTTTTCCATGACCAAAAAGTTTCACCCTTGAGTTGAACATCAGAACTTTATCTCCAGGTGTGAACTCTTTGTGTTTGATTCTCTTGTCGTGCCTTCTTTTTGTTCTTTCTTTGTAAATCTTGGAGTTGTGGTAAGCTTTTTCTCTCCATTCCTCTAGCTCAGACAGTTGCATTTGTCTATTCTTGCTGGCTAGGTGGAGATCCATATTCCATTTCTTAATTGCCTAATGGGCCTTATACTCCAATTCCATAGGTAGATGGCATGTTTTTCTATATACTAGCTGATATGGTGACATGCCTATGGGCGTCTTGTATGCCGTTTAGTACGCCCATAGTGCATCATGCAACTGGTACTTCCATTTCTTCCCCATCTCATCCACGGTCTTTTGCAAAATGTTCTTGTTCTGTTTGTTTGATGTTTCATCTTGACCACTTGTTTGGGGGTGGTATGGAGTTACAATGTTGTGCTTGACTCCATATTCAGCAAGGAACTGTCGAAAGGTCTTATCAATGAAGTGTAAACCGCCGTCACTTATGACCATTCGGGGTATTCCAAACCTTGGGAATATCACTTCATGGAACATCTTTTTGGAATGCTTGGAGTCCGCAGTTCGATAGGGTAGTGCTTCTACCCACTTGGACACATAGTCCACTTCTACCAAGATGTATTTAGCATCTCTAGACTTTGGTAATGGTCCCATGAAGTCTATCCCCCAGACATCAAACAACTCCACTTGGAGGTTGTTCATGAGTGGCATTGCATCCTGGGCATTGATGCTTCCTTGTTTCTGGCACCTAGCACACCTTCTGACAAATTCTTTTGCATCTTGGTATATTGTGGGCCAGAAGAACCCGCTTTGCCATATCTTGGCATGTGTTTGGAATGCTCCATAGTGTCCTCCATAGGGCGATGCATGACATCTTTCTATGATCTTTGTGGCTTCAACCATTGGGACACATCTCCTCAGCAACCCGTCAGCACAGACTCGGTAGAGGTATGGGTTGTCCTATAAATGGGCATGGCTTTGATCTTTGAGTTTCCTCCTGTCCTCCCCTGGTGTAACATATCCTGCAGCTATATAGTTGACAATATTTGCATACCATGGATCCGAGTTTGTTACCTTTAGGAGCGTATCATC
Source organism: Saccharum hybrid cultivar R570 (assembly GCA_038087645.1). Lineage (NCBI taxonomy): Eukaryota > Viridiplantae > Streptophyta > Magnoliopsida > Poales > Poaceae > Saccharum > Saccharum hybrid cultivar. The sequence goes on along the minus strand of JAQSUU010000066.1, from coordinate 28,849,110 downwards.
TCTAAGATAGTCGTTAATAGGTAACTCATGTATATCCTTATGGTGAAGCCTAGACAAGTGATCGGCTACTGAGTTTTCTACTCCTTTTTTATCTCTTATGTCTATGTCAAATTCTTGGAGCAGAAGAATCCATTGGATAAGCCAAGGTTTATCATCTTTATTAGTGAGGAGGTATTTGAGAGGAGCATTATCTGAATAAACAATTACCTTTGCCCCCACTAAGTAAGATCTAAACTTATCTATTGCAAAGACCATAGCCAACAACTCTTTCTCAGTTGTAGCATAATTCAACTGTGCCCCAGATAAAGTTTTGCTAGCGTAGGATATAGCATAATGCTTTCTATCCTTTGTTTGGCCCAAAACGGCACCAACAGCAAAGTCGCTAGCATCACACATGATTTCGAAGGGCAACTTCCAATCAGGTGGTTGGATGATTGGAGTTGTAATGAGTGCCTTTTTCAAGATTTGAAAGGCTTCATGGCACTCATTGTCAAAGATGAAAGGTGCATCTTTAGCTAGTAGGCTAGTTAAGGGTCTAGCGATTTGAGAAAAATCTTTGATGAATCGCTTGTAGAACCCCGCGTGGCCTAGAAAGCTATGAATGCCTTTCACATTTATGGGGGTGGAAGTTTTTCAATGACTTCAACTTTTGCTTTGTCCACCTCTATCCCACGGGTAGACACCTTGTGTCCTAGCACTATTCCTTCCTAAACCATAAAATGGCATATCTCCTGGTTCAGGACCAAGTGCTTTTCTTCGCACCGCTGTAAGACCCTATCTAAGTTCTCCGAACAATCTGTGATGGTTTTGCCATAGATGGTAAAATCATCCATGAATACCTCCATTATTTTCTCAATCATGTCAGAGAAAATAGACATCATGCACCATTGGAAGGAAGCTGGAGCATTGCATAACCCGAACGACATATGTCGATATACGTAAGTTTCATATGGGCATGTGAATATGGTCTTACTTTGGTCATCTAGGTGGATTGAGATTTGATGATTCCCAGAATACCCGTCAAGGAAACAGAATAAGAAATGGTTCGTGAGGCGTTCTAACATTTCATCAATGAACGGCAACGGGAAATGATCCTTCTTAATGGCCTTGTTAAGTTTCTGATAGTCAATGCACATCTGCCACCCGGTGATAGTTTGTTGAGGGATAAGTTCGTTCTTTTCATTCTCAATGACTGTCATCCCTCCTTTCTTCGGCACGACCTGGATAGGGCTAACCCACTCGCTATATGGCACGGGATAGATAATCCCAGCGTGTAAGAGTTTGAGGACCTCTTTCTTAACAACCTCTCGCATAACGTTGTTAAGTCTCCATTGGGGTTCCCTCGAGGGTGAAGAGTCAGGATCGATAGGAATTTGATGAGTGCAGAGAGTGGGACTAATCCCTTTCAGGTCCTAGTGTGAGTAGCCTATGGCCGATTTATGTCTTTCTAGGACAGCGACAAGTTTATGAGTTTCATCGTGGGAAAGCTTGTCGCTTATGATGATAGGAGTTTCACGGTTATCATTCAAAAAGACATATTTTAGGCCGAAAGGAAAGGGTTTGAGCTAAGTTGAGAGTGGTGATGGCTTCTCGGTTTGATCTAGCTCGACAGGCTCTGGCAGCTCCTCCTCTTCTTGAATGAAGTTTTCATTGTCTAGAGCTAGTTGAGCCATATCTTATAGGGAAGCTATCAAGACATCCTCAACAGGGTCTTGTTTAGGTTTGAGTTCTACTATCACATTGTTTGAGCATGAAAGGGAACAATGATCGGAGAACTTCCTAGTTTCAAATTCAAGAGACCCTATTTTGGTCTTTCTTGAAAGAGTGTCCCAAAAGGTAAACCAACCAAGAGGGACGTGTCCGAGATGTCATAGATATGAAAATCTAGATGATACTCGAAGCCTCTTATGGGCAAAGGAATAGACCTTATGACCCCATAACTTTCAAGAGTAACTCCCGTAGGAATTCTTAAAAGCTTATGTGATGGGATCAAGGATTCATAGGGGTAATGTTTATTGGCCAAAGCTTTGGACATGATATTCATCCTAACGGTTGGACTGTAGTGAGCCTCTATAGTGGTTTCATTAAGGGTGCAAAGTAGAATATCTGATGGGGCAATAATTTAGGCTACCTTGGTGGATAGCTCCTTTCTGCCAACCACTCATGACTCATGATGGCCAACAGTCCTTTGATATGTTCCATATGGAAGGACTTATTGTGCGGACCATCATCATCCTCAGACAGTGCAGAGTGCTTTAGAGGTCTCACTTGAACCAGTAAATTCGAGGCATTTCCAAAATCTTTATAAAATTCTTCCTTGAATTCAAAAGGAAATGAAGAGGGATGGGGTTCATCATCCTTTAGAGTGTGGTGCATTCCCTTAATAGGAGGCTCTATGGAAACCAGATCATGGGAGGGATTTGAAGGAATTTCGAATTCGGTTGCATGTGCTTCCTCTAGTTGGTCGGGGCTTGACTCAACTTCTTCAGGAAACTCGTCATATACACCAGTGTAAGGGGTGTTCTCAAGGATTTTCTCAAGAATGGCCTTCCCCTCACTAATGGTTTTGTGTGTGAACGAGCCTCTAGAAGATATGTCAAGGTGGAGAGCAGCTTCTTTGCTAAGACCGAGATGGAAGTGATGTAGTAGGACGTGGTCAGGCAAAGAAAGGTTTGGGCCAGCATTGATGAGGTTTGTGAACATAGCCTAGGCTGCTCCTAGAGTCTCCTTCTCCTTTTGTTAAAAGGTAAGAATTTCTATTCGAAGGGTAGCAATTCAGGAAAGAGGGAAGAAAGCGAGACAAAATTTGTCTCAAAGTTCATCCCAATTTCCATGAACGCCTCCTACAGTATGAGCGTACCATTGTTTCGCTCTTCCAAAAAGGGAGAACAAAAACAATTTCCATTTAATGGTCTCATGTGTCGTGCCAGCAATGTGAAGGCGAGAACATAATTGCTCAAATTCCCGAAGGTGGGTATAAGGGTTTTCATCTTCCTGCCCAAAGAAGGATTAGTCCTGAACCATGGCTATAAAGCTAGGACGGAGTTCATAGCCAGAAGTTGTGATTGGCTTTGATGATTGTGGTGGCTCTAAGGACTTGCCCTTTGGTGCTGAGAATTTATGAATAGGAGTGAAATCCATATGGTGGGTGGTGGTTGATGTTTGTGGTGAGGTGAATGTGGTGGTGGTAAAAGAAAAACAAAAAGGATACACGGACGAACTTGGTTCGATTTTAGAACAGCTACCGTTCCCCGGCAATGGCGCTAGAAAGCTTATTGGTATTTGTTAACGCAAACAGATAAATCCGCAAGCACACAGATACTGCTGTAGCTTTCACCCAGAGTATTCCTAGGTATCGATTTCCACGGGGAATGAGAAGTGGACTAGAAAAGATCAAGGTCATCCAAGGATCGAGGTAAAAAGATGTTTTTGGTAGGTAGAGAGGGGTTTTACTAAGGTTTTTTCCAAGATTACTAGATAGCCAAGGTTCAGGCTTACTAAACTCACTTACTTTAGAGCAGCGGTTCATTTCCGATCCTCGAAAAGACTAGGAAGGGGTGATCGGGAGAAGGCCGCCAAAAGCTCTACGAAAACACCAACTCGAACGTGGTGGAATACAAAGGCCTGGTTGAGCTATCACCTCCAGGGCTACCACAACTATCCATTGAGTTGGGCGCAAACTCAGGTAAACTCTAGCCTAGACACCACGTCTACACTAGCGATTACTACTCTAGTCTAGATCTTAAGACTAGAGCACTCGGTCGAGCGGAGTTCCCGTAAGTAAGCAAAGTAAACAATGAACTTAATTAAATAGAAAGCTTGGAATTACCAAAGTGAAACCTAGATATTACTCATGAATTAGTCATCTCTGTAGAGGTACAAAAGTCAGAGAGGATCCGACAAACCCGATCCTTCCAACAAGTCAGGAGGATCCGACAAGCCTAATTCCTCATTTCCTCTCTCCCTCTCACTCTCTCCCTATTTTCTCTCTAATACAACTAGGTGTGAGGCACCAAGAGGGACACTACCACTAGAGGATGAAGAATGAAACTTAGTGTGGAGGTGTGTGTGAGTGAGGGGGTGAACCCCTCTATTTATAGGAGGTGGAGAGAGGATGTCAATGGAATATTCCCTTCATTATACACCTAAACCGACCTCAGACCGGTGTCCACGTTCAGTGCACCAGTGAACTGCCTTGTTAGTGCATTGATGGAACCGCCAGAGCTGGTTGGGCCAGGGCAGAGCCACCAGGGGCGCGCCCGCTCCCTCCGTGGCCCAGCCTGAGTCCAGTTGCTTCGTGTGGTTTTCCCCTTGGGCCTAAATCATGACCCCATGGTGTGTTGGCCTCAATTGGATATTTGAGTGGGCTTTTGTCTATTTCTCCCTTGCTTTGCTTTGGGCCAAATGTGATTGTGTGTTTCTTCTACTCTTTTGGCCCATTTGTTGTGTATTTTCATATAACCCCTGCAAAACAAGAGAAACACCAAAACTTGTGGAATATGTTAGTTGAAAACCCTGTCTACTAAGTTTGGTGTGGTTTTTATATGAGAGTTGGCAGTATGAATTATGCAATAAGGACTACCAACACTGACCTAACAATTGAGCTAAGCAAATGACCTAAACAATCGACGTAAATGTGCCTTATTGATCAACCTAACTCTCAATTCTTAAATTTGTCCTTATTGACAACATAACGACGTAAGATAGTAATTTCATGGTCTAAGTCTAAGCGATGGGTATGTTCCTTATCGATCCGATGTTGCAACACGTGGATGACTTGAGTAAGGGTTTGGATCTTGTCATTTAGCGTTGCAACGGTCATCCATTGATGCTTCTCCTCATTCTCTTGTGCAGAGGGTGGCACCCTCTTCTTCTTCTCCTTTGGCGGGACGATCTTGTCTTGCTCAGGTGCAGCACAAACTCCATCTATGGTCACATGAGGCATGACCGACTTGTACTTCATATAGGTGACATCTTCGAACTTGTTGGACTTCACCCTGGTCAGCATCTCATTCGGCTTGGGCGGAAGGAGGTTGATATGCTTTGGCACCTTGATCTTCGGCGCCTCCGGCTGGCATGGCTTGTCTTGAAGAAGTAGACACGGCGGCGACGGAGCGATAGCCGGATGATGAATGGCTTGGGCAAAGTAGGATTGGTTGGAGGGAATAGGAGCTATCTCTCACGGTGGGATGATGCTTAGTTGTATGGCATCTTCAACTCCATAGGGGACGATCTCTTTTTCGGCCATTGGAACTTGGGTGGATGAAAGCTTTGTTGTTGCTGGAGATGAGAGGCTTTTTTTTGGACTGGCTATGGAGGTAGGGGCTTGTTTATATAGGGGAAAAACTTGCAGCAGGAGTCAAGATCTCTCCATTAGGAGTCTCATAACAAGGAAAAATCGAATGGCTCGAAAATTGGATATTCTCGTGGAAATACTCTGGAAGGTTCATGATCCAATCGAGCGAGGGTGAGGAGGCAAATAGGTGGGCCGGCCAGCCTGTAGGTGGGGCCAACCAGCCCCACATGTCACCACCTCATGGAGGTTTTTCACACAACGGTTTCTAATGTTTATCTTATCTCGAAAAATATATTACCGCGTTACGAATCATAAGGTGGAGGGCAGAGGTGTAAATCTATGGTAAAATAATAAAATTTACCTCATCCAAATCCTCAGGTGGTTTTTCAGGTTCTAGAAAGATCTTGAGACGGTGACCATTTACCTTGAATAATGTACCTTCATCATTTTAAAGTGTTACCGATCCAAGCGATGAAGTGCTTATAACCTTGAATGGTCCTTCCCATTTGCTCTGAAGTTTTTCGTGCTCGAATAATTTAACCCTGGAATTAAAAAGTAATACCTTATCTCCTGGGGCAAACTCCTTCTTCTTGATCCTCTTATCATGACATCTCTTTGTTCTCTTCTTGTGTATCTTGGAGTCGTGATATGCTTTTTCACACCATTCATCGAGCTCAGAGAGTTGCATATTCCTCCTGGTTCCTGCAGCTTCTAAGTCCATGTTCCATCGTTTGATGGCCTAGTGAGCCTTAAATTCTAGCTCAACAGATAGATGACAGGTCTCCCCGTAGACAAGTTGATAGGGTGACATCCCAAGTGGTGTTTTATAGGCCATTCTGTAGGCCCATAATGCATCGGGTAGTCTATCCTTCCATGCAGTCCCCATCTCGTTGATCATCTTCTGTAGAATGTTCTTGATTTGCTTGTTTGATGTTTTTGCTTGTTTGAGGGTGATATAATGTAGCGACGTTGTGACAGATCCCATGTTTTGACAAGTACTAAAGTGAGTGCCTCCATCACTTATCACCATTCTCAGAACTCCAAAATGTAGAAATATTATTTCTTCAAACATCTTCCTGGAGTTCTTTGCATCAATAGCTCTACATGGCATGGCTTCAACCCATTTGGAGACGTAGTCAACTGCCACCAAGATGTACTCATAGTTCTTTGACTTTGAAAATGGTCCCATGTAGTCGATTTCCTAGACATCGAAGAGCTCTATCTAGAGGTTGTTGGTGAGTGGCATGGCATCTCTTGAATTAATATTCCCGTGCCTCTGACATGATCCACACCTTCGGATGAAGTCCCTCGTGTCTTCATACATGGTTGGCCAAAAGAATCCACTTTGGCAGATCTTTGAATGAGTGCGGAATGCACCATAATGCCCTCCATATGGTGATGAGTGGCATGGTTCGATGATTTTGTTGCCTTCTTCAACTGGTACACACCTATAGAGTAGGCGGTCAGAGCAGACTCTGAAGAGGTACGACTCATCTATGTGGAGACTACTTTCATAGTTGAGTTTCCTTTTATTCTCTCCTGGTGGTATATAACCTGCAACCATAAAATTGATAATATTTGCGTACCAAGGGTTGGATTTTATGATCTTGAAGAGCATGTCGTCCCGCAGAGAATCATTGATGGGTAGTTCCCATGGATTTTAAACTGCATTCTAGACAAGTGATCGGCAACAGAATTTTTTACTCACTTCTTATCTTTTATTTCTAAATCAAATTCTTGGAGTAGCAAAATCCATCTTACTAGTCTAGGTTTAGCATCTTTCTTAGTAAGCAGGTATTTCAAAGCAACATGATCAATATAAATAATCACCTTAGCTCGTACTAAGTAAGATCTAAACTTATCTATAGCAAAAACAACAGCTAGGAGTTCTTTTTCAGTTGCTGCATAATTAAGTTGAGGTCCTATCAAAGTTTTCTGATTACATCCTGCTGCAAACATAGATTCACCAAAACTTGTGGAAATTGTCAGTTTAAACCCCTAAGTCTATGTTGGTGATCCATTTAGTCATTTATACAAGGTATGTTGACGGTTTATAATTGACATTAACTACCATCAACAGAGAGCTTAGTTACTTCCTTGGTCTTCAAATCAAGTAAATAAAGAATAGCACATTTGTAAGTCAAGGCAAGTACATCAAAGACATGCTCAAGAAGTTTGGAATGGATGCTGCAAAGGCAATTAGTACACCAATGGGGACAAATGGAAACTTAGATAGCGATGCTAGTGGCAATATGGTGGATCAAAAGATGTATCGGTCTATGATTGGAAGCTTACTCTTTGTGACCGCATCAAGGCTGACCGGATGTGATGTTTAGTGTATGCATGTGTGCTAGATTTCAAGCCTCACCAAGAGAAAGTCATTTGAAGGCAACAAAGGGAATATTGAGGTACTTGAAGCATACACAAAATGTTGGATTATGGTATCCCAAAGGAGCAAGATTTGAATTGATTGAATATTCAGACTCCGATTAAACGGAATGCAAAGTTGAGAAAGAGCACTTCAGGCATACCTCCTTGCAGATGAATCGAGGGGTGAGAATCTGATTGCCTGGGATCAAGAACTAAAGAAGTGCAGCTGGTCCTTAGCAGGGGACAGCTCTAGAGCCCCCAATGGTCGCCCAAACCGGTAGCGAGTAATCAGTTCCTAAAATTCTAAAACCTCTGCAGCCTAGGCTGTGGTAGGGAGCGCCTCTCGCGCATGTAATCAAATGTTGTATGCTACCTCTTTCTTATTATCAATCAAGCTGGGTAACTGGATCTTTCAAAAAAAAGAGAAAGAGCACTTCAGACACATGTCAATTGTTGGGAAGATCACTTGTGTCTTAGTTATCAAACAAGGAAAATAGTGTAGCACTTTCAACCACCGAAGCGGAGTACATTTCAGCTGGTAGTGGTTGTGCTCAATTACTCTGGATGAATGTTACTTTGAATGATTTTGAAATCAAGTTCAAACAAGTGTCATTGCTATGTGACAAGGAGAGTGCCGTGAAGCTCACCAACAACCTGGTTCAACATTCAAAAACAAAGCATATAGATGTTCGCCATCATTTCATAAGAGATCATCAACAAAAAGAGGACATTTCAATTGAGAGTGTGGGCACCAATGATCAACTTGCCGATATATTCACCAAGCCACTTGATGAGAAGAGGTTTTGCAAGCTAAGGAATGAATTGAACATACTTGATTTCTCAAATATGTGTTGATGCACCCCTATTATATGACATGCCTGTCCTTTGAGCAAAGCAAGGTAAAATTGGTTGACATGTCATTCATCCTTTGCTAAGGACTTGCTTAGTGCATCTAGTTATTCCTCACATGTCTTAGGCTCATTCATGGAAATCAAATGGATTTGATGTTTGTATGGTACCACTATTGCCTCTATGCTTGAAATGATCTAGTGGTAGCATATGACATGTTTGTAAGCTTGTGAACCCAGTGTTTAATCTAGAAAATGAGCTATAAGTGTTTAACTCAACATTGTCAAGATAACCCTTGAAATGAAGTGTGAAGAAGTTTGTTCTTGGATCAAACCGAGTTAAATATCTTTTGCAAGCAATCTAGATTGAACCAAATTTGGAAAATGATCCTCTCATAGCATGATTTCGCCCCAACCTATCTAAAATTTGAGCTCACCTTTTGTGGTCCTTGATGATAAAGGGGAGAGATATTCTTAAAGATAATAAAAGGGGAGAAGAATTACGAAGATAGATTGGGAATTGACAAAGGAAGGGGATCAATTAAAATTTGAAGCACACAAGTAGGGGGAGCAAGCTCATAAACTTGTATGGTGCATTTGAATATGCATTACATATGTTTGCTTGCATGGCACAAGTTGTTAAATTCCATATCCTTTCTTGTGTGGTGTATGCTAGATTGTAGAAAATGATTGGTGAAATAAAAAACTAACATGCATAGGATGATAGTTAGATATGTCTTGCATGTTTTACAAGTGGTACTAGAGCCTTGCTTATAATGTTGATCTCATGAGGTATCTAGTGTTTGTATTGCAAGAGCAATCTAACTAACCATGGTGCTAAGGTTGGTGTTCAAATGGCAACTCCGATTGGTATCATGCTTCAAAGGTGTATTCTTTATACCTTAGCATCATTTGGTAGTCATTACTCTCCCACATTTCCTAATCATGCATATGTGCAAGCTTTCAAATCCAAACTCTTGGCACATATGTAGGGGGAGCTAATGCTACTAATTCGGGTTTATGAAACTTGTCCATATCCTTTACACATGGTAAAATGCTTGGGCAAGCAACATGAATCCAAAAAGATTTCATTGAATCTCTTTGTGAAAAGGTTGTCATCATTTACCAAAAGGTGGAGATTCAAAGCCCTAGTTTGGTTTTGGATAATTGATGAAACCTAAGTACTAACCTATGTCATCAAGTGTGATCATGAGCTAGGTTGGTACATCCAAGTGATGGATCATGGTGATAAAGTCCATGGAGATGAAGAAGGACATGAGATGATGGTGATCAAGCTCCAACTTGGAAATGAAGAAAGAGAAAAACAAAAACCAAGTGTTGATCAAGGCAAAGGTATCAAATAGGTTTTTGTTTTGGTGATCAAGACACTATAGAGTGTGTGATCACATTTAGGATCGATAGCTGTACTATAAAGAGAGGAAATCTTTGGCTAAGTGGTTATCGAATGCCACTAGGTGATATGATTCTTGCATATGCATTTAGGGACCTAGTGTGCTAACAATTAACCCTTCAAAAATACTTTGAAAAATGCTAACACACGTGCACATGAGTTATACACTTTGTGGTTAGCAACTTGAAAGTAAGGGTGAAGTGGTTGAAGAGTTAGAAAAAGAAAAGGGGTTGCTAGTCTAGGACCAGACCTTGGCTCGGCCAGGACCGAACCCTAATAGCCAGAGTCCGGTCTGGGTTAAGGGCGCGGCCAGGAAGGCCTGGTGATGACCAGACCCGGCGCTAAGTTGAAACTGGACCCTGATCCCAGAGTCCGGTCATGGTGACCGGACCTGGTCCAAAGCACCTGGGGGCTCTCTGTTTATTTCTAGATGCGATCGAACCCAGCTTGACTCGTTAGGACTGGACCCAACACTGGTGAGTCCGGTCATGAGTTGGTGGCGCGCGGTGCAGGGTGTTGTGAGAACCGGACCTAGGGCAAAGTCCGATCATCAGTACCGGACCGAGTCCAGTCCTGTTTTCTCGCTTGGGGAGCTTACTGGAGTCGACTAGACTCAGGGCACGTGTAGCGACTAGACCCAGAGGATCAGAGTCCAGTCTGGCTCTGTTAACTTGCGCTGACCGTTATAGCTATTGAGATCTGATGCTCAGGTTTTAAAGGAAGGCCACGCGGTGGCCGTCGAGTGACCAGACCCAGGCGATTGGACTCTGCTCACAGTTCGGTCGGTGAGTCCGGTCTTGTCTGCGCGAGCCCAACGGCTCTCTGAGCCAAGGGGGTTCTATAAATAGTTCTTGGCTGGCTTGGGGCTCACTCTCTTAGCACTTTGACATCTTTGTGAGCCTAACCAAATACCTCTCACTCATCTCCATCATTGATTCATCATCATAGTGAGATTGGGAGTGATTCCTAGTGCATTTGCTTGAGTGATTGCATCTAGTGGCACATGGGGATCATTGTGGCTGTGGATTTCTTGTTACTTTTGGTGGTTGCCAACACCTAGACAGTTTGGAGTAGCGGAGGAGCATTGGCACGAGTTGGTGATTGTTCGTGGACATCTCCCAGTGATTGTGAGGGGTCTTGTACCTTCCTTAGCGGAGAGCCAAAAGGTAGCTCTAGTGGATTGCTCGTCTCATTGAGTTACCTCACTTGTGGTTGTGGGTAGGTTTTTGCAGCGCCCTTGTGGTGGGCTAGGTGTGTGATACCTATTAGCCGCCGAACCAGCAAATGTTGGTCGACACAACGGGGACTAGCGTGCTGGCAAGCACGTGAACATCAGGAGAAAAATTGTGTGTCACTTGTCTCTTGGATTTCTCCCTGTGATTGATTTGGTATTCATTGATTAGTTCATCTCTCTTGCCATGGCGGTATGACCAATTCACTCACTCTCTTGTATTTACTTTGATTGCTTTCTTGCCTAGTCAAGCTCTTTAGAGTAGTTAGTCTTGAGAGCTTGGTAGTTTGGTTAGTGAGGCTCTTTAGTTAGTCTTTGAGAGCTCACTAGCTTAGAGAGTAGTGACTTAGCTTTTGTGTGAACCTAGAGATTATAAAGAACTAGAATTGTTGGTGTAGATGGCTTGCAATCCTTGTAGAGCTAGAGCAAAATTGCATTAACTGTTTAGGTTACTAACCACTTGCTCTAGTGAATTTGTAGAGAATTTTTATAGGCTATTCACCCCCCTCTAGCTATTTAGGACATTTCAACCTCCTCTGCACCCACTCAACAACCTAGGCGTTGTGCTCCATGCCATCCGTGCGGCGCCCACACCATTCTATGCACTCTCCCTATTCCCCGCACTCCCCTCAGAACCACTGCCATGGCTCCATCTATATACCATGCCCTCATAGCCCGTCTCGCCTCCCTCTATGAGCTCTCCAAGCTCTGTGCCCACCTCACCTCTTTCCTATTGCTTCGCAGTTGAAGCCTTCGATTCCTGTTCTATTTCCATCCCATCACATATAGGGCCATGGTGGCGGCGACCAACAACACCGAGGCATGGGGACCAGGGCGACAGTGGGCACAAAGTGTGTGCGCCTGTGCAGGGCGGCGTAGGTGGCGGCATGACGGCGCAAGACTCGAGGTCAAAGCGATGGTGGTGGTCTTCGCCGAGCTCAAGAACATGGTCGGATGAGGGCCTGGGCCAAGGCGACGGCGAGCACGATGCGCGTGCGGCTGTGCAGGGCAGCGCAGGTGGTGTAGCGGCGGCGCGAGACACAAGGTCGTAGCGATGGTGGCAGTCTTCATCGAGGTTAAGAGCACGACGGTGTGTGGTCAGTGGGACGTCGATCTCTAGCCATAGCCTACGGAGACACATTCCATGCGGCCCTATGGCACTGGGACAACATCACAAACTCAATGGGCTAGATCTTGGTGGCGGAGATGAAGCGTTAGCGGTGTTCCTCGAAGAACTCTTGTCCCTGCGTGACGGGCTGGAAACAATAGAAGAGAAAAAGGAGAGAGGAGAAAGAAGATAGTGGAGGGTAAAAGAGACATTCCTTGCCCCTTGTCTCTCCTGATGTTGGGTACATAATTATTTTAATTTTAATGGTTGTCATGTCCACCACCAATAAATATACATATTTTTATAATGATACTTGACAAATTTAAGAGTTAGTGTATCAATATATTACACATGTACGAACGGTGTCCCTGAGCAACATTTCCTCAACGATTTTATACATCAAGCAAAACGGAACAGATATATTGCTGCGATGCGAAAATTGTCCATGGATGGATGAAACGATCGATGTGGACGGCCGGATATGCGAAAGGAAACCCACCGCGCGAGCCCGAGTCCGACGGAGATGGAACGGTGTGGATGGTTGAATGAAGAGGAGAAAAAGATGGACGAAAAGACAAGAGCTAGCTATATATAGGCAAGCTTGCTGCATATTCATCACATGCATGCCATAACTTGGATCGATGATGGTACGTGATGAACCTGTCTGTGGCACTACAGTGTCGTTGATTTGGACCGTGCAGTCTTGGTGCACTCGTATGCATTTTGCTCTACTCCTAGCTAGGCTGCAGATCATCACTGGCTAGCTCAATCAGACTACAGTGCTCGACGATAACGCTGGCTCCATTATATATCTGTGCTGTGCTGCCTCAGCCTGACACGGACAGTTACTTAATTCTCTCCATTTCCATGCAAGTTATATATAGTTATAGATCGATCCTTGCTTGTCGATCAATTTGTTTATCTCTACCACTTCTTCTGGGTAACTCTTTCGCCTCCTTGAATTTCTGTCGGCAACAGAATTGTATTATCAGTAGTATCATGTGCGACTTCTTTTGGCTGTCGCCGGCCGATCAAGGCGACCTCTCGGACGTCGTCCGGGCGAGCCTGCAGCCGCCGCCGCCGCCTCATCACCATCGACTGCCGCCGGCAGCCACTACTGCCTCAACCGTCTGCTCGTTGGGTTCCCATCATCTGCCGGAGGAAGATGGGTTGCTGCTGCTGCAAGCAGGCCGAGTGAACTTCGGTGGCGACGATCATGATGAAGCGCGCTCGCAGCGGCAGCAGCAGCTTGTGCATAGCAATGGCAGCATGGGGCTCATGCTGGGAAGCAACGGCAGTGGCGGCTGCGCTTGTGATCATGCTGCCGGCCTGTGTCCACAGCACCATCCAGAGGCAGAGGGACTGATTCCTCAGCCGCCCATGTCCGGAACGCAGCCACAGCTGTGCGCTTCCAGCTTCGTCGAGAGGGACAACGATGCTCCCGTGCTGGAGGAGCATGTCCTGGACATGGCGATGGCCCCTCACCCTCATACCTCGGCAATCAAGCGAAGGTTCGTTCGTAGAATCACACAGTATATATATATATATATATATATATATATATATATATATATATATATATATATATATATATATTTTTTTTTTTGTTTACTTTGCATCAACATAATTGCGTTGCATTGCATTGCATTACATTACGTATTGATTTGATGCATGCGTTGCGTGCGTGCACGGTGTTGTATAGGAAGAGCCAGACGAAGAAGGTGGTGTGCATCCCGGCGCCGGTGGCGGCGCCGCCAGGGGTGGGCGGCCGGCCGAGCACGAGCGGCGAGGTGGTGCCGTCGGACCTGTGGGCGTGGAGGAAGTACGGGCAGAAGCCGATCAAGGGGTCGCCGTACCCGAGGGGGTACTACCGCTGCAGCAGCTCCAAGGGCTGCTCCGCCCGCAAGCAGGTGGAGCGCAGCCGCACCGACCCTTCCATGCTCGTCATCACCTACACCTCCGAGCACAACCACCCATGGCCTACGCAGCGCAACGCGCTCGCCGGTTCCACCAGGCCGGCCTTGTCCTCCTCGTCGTCGGCCAGGAGCCATCACCATAACCATCACCATCACTCTGCGGCTGCCGTTCCTGATACGGCACCGGCCCACCGTCACGCCAGCAACGTCGCCGTCGCCGACAATGCAACGCCAGGATCCATCATTGGCGCCAGTGGTGTCCATCACCAGCTGCTCAAGCAGGAGGTGGTCGACATGGACAACCCCAGCAAGCAGCCCGCGCAGGACACTGCTGCTGACCATGACTGCTTGGGCATGTTTGCGGATATGGACGGCGCCCTCGACGTCCTGTGCGCCTCCGACTTCCACCCAAAAAAGCAGCAACAGCAGGCCACTGCTCAGCATTTGGAGAAGCTGCCGGAGGAAGAAGACAAGCAGTTGCTGCTGGGGCCGGATCCCTTCAGCTTCTGCTTCTTGGACTGGGTTGGCGCTTCATTTGGAGTTGGAGAGACAGCAGCAGATAACGGTGATCACAGTTAGCCTGCCTAATAATCCATCATCACTATTCAGTATTCACTACTACTATTAATCTAGCTAAAACTGATCTACATCCAGCCATCCAGCTAGCCTCTATTTAATTTCATAATCAAAGTAAGTACGCCAACAGATCCTATACTGATATTTATATTCTTACAGTTTTTTACTAGTCTCTTTTGAGTATTCACGTAGATAGCAGTACAGCGTATTTCACTCTACGACCAGTCTTTATTTTCTGTTGATTGTGCCTTTTCATTTTGTTTTAACTGAAAGGATCAATGATATGTTACTACTAGTTACCAAGAGGAGGCCCTGTTCTCAGGTGTTCTACTACTTTGTGGGCGATTATTGTTAAATATGCACGCAAAACCAAATTAAAAAAGGCCCCTGTTAGATTGAATAATGTTCACACTTCTGAATCTGGATGTGTCACTTCCAGCTTCCCCAGTCTGCCGTGCTAATGATTGATGCCAAAGATAAGTCCAAAGGTACTGTTTAACCCCCAAAAAGATTAAAAGGGAAAAAAGAAAAAGAAAAGTGGAGCAGGATGAAAGGAGAACCTGAGGACAGAATGCTGGGATAAAAAGCTCAAACGACAGCAAGAATCTTCTTACCACAGTGCAAATATGCAATCGCTGTTGCTCGTAGTTGCTGATGAGACTGGACGATGAAAACAAAAAGACGAATTCTTTTTAATCTTTATAGTTCATTTCTCACCGTGAGTTTGATTGGACTATTGAAGGAGACGGGGGTGGTCGATTCCATTTCTTAAGTGTTTGGTTTGGAGACAAGTTAAAATAGAATTATCTTGCTAAAAATATTTTTTAATATGCAAGATGACTATTTTTTAAAATCAAGCGGGAGGCTCCATTTTACTTGGGACAATCATGGAGTACGCGCATAGCCAAATGATGGAGGCGCCGTAGACGAACAACTAACCGGAGAGACGCGGAGAGGAAGTAGTGTAGCAAGCGTGTTTGTAAGGATCGAATGGTTCTGAGAAGACATGAATTGGAGCTCTAAAATTTAACTCGCGACAAATAAAATCTTGGCCTATGCAAAGCTACCACCCACAGTTCTTGTCTAAGTGCTAAAAAGATTCACACTAATATCAAATCTTTAGGGCCATCACACATTAACACTAAATATGTACTTAGCAAAAAGCTCATTAAGATATTGTCTTTGGTTGTAGAATTATGTCTTTGATTGTAGAATTAATCCATATAGCTAACCACACTCTATCATACAATTCTAGTTGTCACACAAAAAGGTTCTTACCCACAAACTAGCACTGACTCCTAATAGTCTGTTCGCTTGAGATTATCAGTCAAATCAGCCAGCCAGCCAGCAGTGTTTTTCTCTGACAAAAAACTAGCTAGCAATACTTTCAGCCAGCCAGATCAGCCCAAGCGAACAGGCTGTAAACTAGAAAAGGTAAGTAACGCAAGACATAAAGAAGGCAAAAATACAACAGATTTATCCCGTGGTATCGGTTGCTAACACAAAACTCCTAGTCCACGTTAGAGCTCCACCGAGATACGCTCCTAAACATCAAACCTTTTTCAATCACGACGACCAAAGGAAAATGGAGTCACATCGTGTACTATGCCACCCCACCTATCCGATCTTGGTGCTGGACTACACCTAACCAAAGATAGTGTTGTGAGCCAATATAGTCTGACTATCATTACTAGAATCAATGAGTTTCCCAATGATTTTTCTATTTTGCTGTCACAAAACCGTCTAATTTATACAAGATCAAGTATGAAAAAAGACAAATTCTTTTTACTTTATAGTTTATAGTCCATCTCTCACCGTGAGTTTGGTATGACAATTGAAGGGACAACAGGAGGCAGTTCGTCGATCTCATTTCTACGGGTGTTTGGTTCGAAGACAAGTTAGAATAAGTTATCTTGCTCAAAAATATTCTATTAATATGCAAGATGACTATATTTTTTTTTAAAAAAAAGTCAAGCGGAGACTCCATTTCACTTGGGACAATCATGGAGTGCACGCATAACCAAATGGAACCTGGGAGACGTGGAGAGAGAAAGCAAGAAGAGGAGCTAGCGTGTTTGTAAAGATCGAATGGTTCCGAGTAGAGATATGAATTGGAACTCTAAAATTTTAACTCGTGACAAATCTTCATCTATGCAAAGCTATCACCCGTAGTTCTTGTAAGTGCTAAAAAGATTCACACTAATATCAAATCTTTAGGGCCATCACACTAAATATGTGCTTAGCAAAAAGCACACTCAGATAGTCTTTGGTTGTAGAATTATGTCTTTGGTTGTAGAGTTAATCCATATAGCTAAGCACACTCTATCATACAATATTCTAGTTGTCACACACAAAGGTTCTTGTAAGGAAAATGGACCCTTGGCCCATTTAAGTTTGGATTTTGATGGTTGATGATCAATATGACCATTTGGACTAATATTGTCTGCTAGTGTTTTTGGATATAGTTCAAAGGATGGAAAGTGAACTTGGACTTAGGATATGGTGTGATCCAAATGATCAACATCTCAAGCAAGACATTAGAAGCCATGATTGAAGACCTGCAAGGCATGCTAAGAAGTCTAAGTCACCAATAAGTAGAAGCCCAGACACAAATACCAAACAAAGTTGAAGCCACTAAAGCCGAGATGAAGACATGGATGAATTGGAATTGTCTCATGATTTTGGATCTGCTCAAATTGACATGAATTTAGTTCAAAGCTGTAGAGATTTTCATTAGCTTTCCAAAAAGTCCAAGATCATCAAAATCAAGGTTTGTAGCTTAGAAGTTATGCCCAAAATACAAAAGCCCGACGTGTTGAAAATAGAGCAGCAGAGCGTCCGATGGGGAGCGTTCAATGCCCATAGGAGCGTCCGATGGGGAGTGTTCGATGCTCACAAAATCAACCCCAAAGTGAACAGTGGCACCATTGTGTCCGATGCCCATAGGAGCGTCCAATGCTCATAGAAAAGAAGTGTAACAAATAGTTTCCAAATAGCTAGTCGACGTCGAACCATCGAAGCATCCGATGCTAGCACTATAGCATATGATGCTCTACAGAAATGCTGATTTTAGCCTCCAATGGCTAGTTTCGAGTTGGGGCTTATAAATACCATCCCAACCGACCAAATGAGATAAGAGGGAGCAAGGGAAAGGTAGAAGGGTGTTCCTACACCACATTTGTACTCTCCACTTGCATAGGGCTTAAAGATCACAATGCAAGGTTATTAGCGTAGGTGCTTTGCGAAGTGCTTAGGTTAGTTAGACCATGCTCATATGCGCTTGCTCTACGCTTAGGTCTAGTTGCTAGTGAGGTTTGCATACCTCTTGACCAAAGGTGCTTGCACGCACCGTCCTTGTACTCGGCAGGGCTTGTAGTCTTGCGAGACCACACCAACCATGCTTGTGGTGTGGCTGCCACCATGTACTGGAGGGAACATGGCATGCGGCGTTTTGACCAGAAGCTTGATAGTGAAGACGGCGGGGAGCGATCTGTGAGAGGCTTACTGGAAGGCACACCGGAGACCCACTTTCGCATAGGGAAGGCCCAGGGCTATCCACGGAGTTACCAGACTAGGAGCTTGGCCCTTGCGAGGGGCTCCAACTAGGACTAGGGGGAAGCTTGAGCACTTCTCGATACCTTGGTAAAAATACCAGAGTCATCGACAGAAGTTTGCATCTCTACCTTATCTTTACCTTCCGCATTTATACTGCTACCTTGGTTGTCTTCTTTACTTTTCTAAGTTAGTTGATAGACTAGTTGATAGGATTGGAATCTAGGTTGCATAACTCCTTTTGCGGTAGAGATAGCAACACACCTAGCAAAACCGTAGTGACACATTTAGATAGATTACTTTCTTGCATGGGTTTTGCTAAGGTGAAAATTAAAGGCCATAGTTAGAAGTAGAATTTTAAGTTGCCTAATTCACCCCCTACTCTTAGGCATCACGGTCCTTATAGTTCTTGCGCACAAATGAGCCCTAACTCCTAAACTAGAACATGTAACTAATGCAAGACATAAAGAAGACAAAAAGACAATAGATTTATCACGTGGTATCGGTTGCTAACACAAAACTCCTAGTTCACATTAGAGCTCCACCGAGTTACAATCCTAAACACCAAGTCTTTTTCAATCACGACGACCAAAGGAAAATGGAGTCACATCGTGTACTATGACACCCCACCTTTCCGATCTTGGTGTTGGACCACACCTAACCAAAGATAGTGTTGTGAGCCATATAGTCTCACTATCATTACTAGAGTCACTGAGTTTTCCTATGATTTTTCTATTTTGCTGTCATAGAACCATCCAATTTATACAAGATCAAGTATGACTGCCCCCGCTCAGAATGTTGGCATGCGCATACCATCACTTATATAAACCAGGTAGTCCGTTGAGTGTCATGAAAAACCTTGATAAAGCCACATCACAACCAAGATTGTACTTGATTAAGCAAATACACATCACATACACGGAGTTTGTGGCAGAAATAGTATTATAATTGAGTTCACAAATAATAATACACTATTAAGTTGCAATCTGATAAATTTGAAACAACATAGCTTTGAAATGATTACAATAGCATAAGTTAAAAAAACATTGCTAGCTTAGATGACATCCTCCAGATAAAAGCACAGATGAGAAATGTATAAAGAGCAGCCAAGCCCAGTGACACTTAACTCGTCACCCTTAGCATGGATGAGGTAACAAGTATAACACCAGGATACCGCGCTTTACCTGCAAAAAGGTGGAATAAAACCCTGAGCACTCAATTCACTACTAGAAATATCCACTTCTATGAGGAATAGATTTCATCACCGAAGGAGCCAAATTTTTCATAGTTTCAGTTTTATGATGAATTTATGACGAAAAACGGTTCGTCATAGAAGTCGCGTCATACTTGCACATCTATGACGAATCTGACAAAATCGTCATAGAAGTGTCTTAATTTGTGACAAAAAATAGACCGTCATAGAACTGTTTCGGCATGCGTGGCAGGGGGCTACCACGCTAGTGGGCGCTTCAGTTGGAGATACTTTCCACGTGTACATGCTGTAGCCCACGCATACATTCTATAGCCGGTTGCCTTAGAGATAGTTCGGGTACGTGTCACCTTCTTATTGCACAACATGGCCATCTCTGGTTCTTGCATGTATCAGGTTCTTACTAGAGCATGTGTCGGGTCCCTGTTGTTCCACATGTCTATTTTCTATTAGCACACGTGTCTTGTTGTGGTTGGATCACGTGTCACTTCTTTATTGGACCATGTGTCGTATTTTTATTGGTCCACGTGGATGTTTCTTATTCGACCACGTGTCACAGCGCTGCCCGTCCATGTTTCATATTTTTATTTGGCCGTGTGGCTTCATGACTGTAAGCATCTAGGCCCCTAGTTGGGTTTCGATGATTGATGACGATGGAAATTACTATGACTAACGTGTGTTTCACAGAAACTTTGATAAGTTAGGTCATGGTAATGGTGATTGTTTGGGCAATATGGTTTTCATGCCCCTATCGATGGAAATCATTTTGATTTTCAAAAGATTGGCGACAAGGTTAAGGATGAACTAGCTCTAAGTGTCGTTTGGTGTTGGAGAGGCACTTAGAGTAGTTTAGGACTTTGTTTTTCCTTTGGTCGTACAATAAAGGGGGGCATGAGCGGGTAGCTTGACCTAGGTGAGTCTAATGGTTTAGGTGTGGTGCACACTTATCAAACTTAGCACTAGGTAGCTCAGGTGAAGCCCAAAGATCATTTGGAACAAGTTTCGTTCAAGTCGCGTCGCGATCCGGAGTGGTTTGTGGTATTATTGCTTGACCGGACGTGTCCGGTCAATGTATTAGATGGCAGCAGCATAAGCTCAAGTGATCGCACGCTGATAAGTACTTGACCGGACACGCAGGTGGCACAGTCTGCGGTCAACCTTGCTAGGGTTTGCAACCGGACGCGATGGACTACTGATCGGACACAGCTACAGTGCGTCCGGTCGGCCGTGAAAATGGAACAGAGAGGTTCCAGAGAAGGCTTTGATCGATCAGACGCATCTGGTCACCCCTGATCGGACTCGGCTATGTGTCTGGTCACTCAGCATAGTTTGAATCTGAAGTTGACCATTGCCATCTACCGGACGCGTCCAATCACATCGACCGGCGTGTCCGGTCAATACGAAAAATGCTGAGCTGGCACATAACGGTTAGATTTGTGTGAGGGGTGTATAAATACTTCTCCCACTCGTCCATTTGAGGTCTCTTGCTTATTTATTCAGATGAGAAACACTTTTCAAGTGCTAGGGAGTGCAAGAGCCTAGTGAGGAGATTGTGATTTGAGAATCCAAGATTAAGGACCTCATTAGTGCATAGGGAGTAGCAAGTGTGCATCCACCCATCTCATTAGGCTTGTTGTGGTCAAGTGAGAGTTCTTGCTTGTTACTCTTGGTGATCACCATCACCTAGACGGCTCGGTGGTGATTGGGAGTTTGGCGATCATCCGACGGAGCTTGTGGATGACCCAATTCATCTTGTGAGCGGTTTTGGGCGATTCACCACGACAGAGTGTCAAAGAATTAGCCCGTAGAGAGCACTTGATCCTTACGCGGACCAAGAGGGAGCTACACCCTTGCGCGGGTGCTCCAACATGGACTAGTGGGGAGTGGCGACTCTCCGATACCTCAAGAAAACATCGCCGTGTTCCTTGCCCTTCACTTTCATGCAATTTAATTTCAAGCACTTCAATTCTTGCAATTTACATTCCTAGAATTGCCATGTTAGATTAGGACTTAGAACCTAAGGTGCAAAACTTTTATCCGGTAGAATCACTAAGAACACACTTGGGCACCGAGGGGTGAACATGGGCTAGTTGGATTTAATTCTTGCAATAATTTTTAGAAAAGCCCAATTCACCCCCCTCTTGGGCATCTTGATCCTTTCAATGACTTCCTTCCACGTGTCAGATTTTAATAGCCCATGTGTCGAGTCCTGGCTATTGCATGTGTCATGCACTGGTTCGTCCATGTGTCACATTTTTATTTGATCACGTGGCCTATCCTGGTTCTATCGCATGGAGTACAATCAATTCATCATAGAAGTAAGTCGAGATCGTCACTACTGTACAGATTGACTACATAACTATTTAGCCTAGCAATCAAATAACAACAATTAACATTTCACACGTCAGCAACGAACCACTAACATAGTATCACCACATCAAACCGACATACAAGTCCGCACATCAAACCGGCACATGTGTCCACACATCAAACCACAAATGTTCACTGAGTCAAGCTGTAGGAGTTGAAGACTAAGAGTTACCAGAAGAGCTAAAGTGCATGCATAGCTCATGAAGATTGTTATACTCCTCCTATTGTCATTTCTTGTATTCCTCAAGCTCTCTTTCAGTCTTTTCTATCTTCCTCTTCAGTTCATCCACTTGATCGACGAGGGTAGCAAAAATTTTCTGTTCAGCAGCAAGCTGTTCCCGAAGCATTCTCTCCGCCAATGTCTCTGTTCTGGTGGATCTTGTCTGGATACCAGCATTCTTCAAAAAAAAAGGTTATTACCGCTTCCCTAGGAGGGGGCCTTGCCCTGGTAGATGCAGAGGACCTTGCAAACAACATCAGCACTAGGTATTAGTTGCTACCCATTAGTAACAGGTTCTGCTTGTATAGTTTCCATAGCTTCCTGTGAAATTCAATCAGTAAAACATTATGTTACAGATAGTGTAAGAGGACTTCAATTAAAAACCCAAGAGATTGATTCATAACAAGTAATGCATAGGTCTTCCAGAGCCAACTGCTGATAGAGATTAGATAAGCTTCAATAGATTTTAGTAGATTTCTATAACACTAGGCTCCAGTTACGTTTCCTTCTTTTATGGGAATGGGTTCAGTAGATTTCAAGAGAAGCAAAAGAAGGTACTTACAACTACTGCTCTTGTAGCATCGCTCAAGCCTTTTTGCTACTGGTATGGAAGTCCTTGAAGACTTCCACAGCATTAACATCTTCATCAGGTGGACCATTTTCTTCTTCAAGTCCTTGATCGTGTCCTGCTGCCTTCCTCTTGTTCTCCTTCTATTCACATTGCACATGAGTTTCGGTTTATATTTAAATAAAGGCAAGAGTAACAATAAAACACGGCCATCACTTACAAATTTTTTCATTTAGACAATGATGAAGTCCTTGGTCCCGATCTTCATGACGTGGGATCTTGATCTTGATAACTAGCTATAAATTGCTAATAACTTGTTGCAAGCAGCGATAACTAGTGCAACCTAATGACAAGCACAAGGAGCCAACCATCATCTCTATACGGCAGCCTAAACCAAGGATTCGCCCAACCACACTTTCAAAGAAACCAACCTACATGACCTAGAATCAATGGACTAGGAGCACGGATTGGGTGCCAATGACGCGGCCGCTTCTGTAATCTCCATGAAGGAAAACACAAGAGCAAAGGGGCAGAGATCTCTCTCTGGTTTTGTTAGCACACAGCTGAATAAAGGGAGTGTATTCTGATTATCAAAAGTCTTAGTTTGCTTGGGAGCACAAGGATATTTATACAGGAAACAATTCTCCTTGATAGGAATGAACACAAAAATGAAATGAAAAGATAGAGTATGTGAAAAGGCTTCCACGAAATGGATTTCCAAGAGTCTTCACGTGGCTGTTTCCCTCCAGAGCAGTCTCCACTAAAAGAGTTGTATCTCCCTAGTGGGAAGTCCAAATGATGAGCCGTTTATTGGGTGTGAAAGTAGACTCAATAATATTTCTAGCCATGTGCAACATGCACCATGAAACATTGTATAATGGTACAATTTTGCACGGGAAGTTGTACCAACATTCTGTTCTAAGAAATTGTTGACCATCGGAGCAGTCTTGACTAATCTATACATAACTCCTTATTGTGACATCCAAATGAGGTAGGGTTTGTTGCACTAGAAAATAGACGTGATAAGCTTTCCAAAATGTCCTCATGGTCCTTCATAACTTTTGGAAATCAAATGTTATGGTTGTTTCTTTATGAGGTCCGGTCGTCTGTCCGTGTTACTTTTTCCTAGAAGCAAGTTGGTCCTATCGTCCATCCGTGCTACTTTTCTGACAGAGCCATTTTGTAGCACCGTGTCTTCCATGCCTTCATGTGCATACCTAAGCAACATCAAGATAGAACATTTAGGCAGTATATCATTCTTAGAAGTGTTGAAATTATAATTAGTTAGGAATGAATTCACTTGCTCTTATAGTTTCTTGGCGCGGCTTCTTGTAAGTGGCCCTTGATTTTTATCTTTTATGTTGGATGGTGGATGACTAATACTTGAGCTACCATGTACAGTTGGGATGTCCTCGTCATCCTCCCCCTCTTGAAAAGGAGTCATCCTTGACTCTGATTCTTCTAGCCCAAAGAATGGTGTTAAATCAGCAACATTGAAGGATGAGCTGACACCATAATGCTCGGGGAGCTCAATCTTGTAGTCATTGTCATTGATCTTGGATAGCACTCTGAGTGGACCATCTCCTCATGGCATCAACTAGGATTTGTGCTTCCCTAGAAAGCGGTCTTTGCGAAGATGTACCCAAACTAAATCTCCAGATTCAAATGTCACAATCTTGCGATGCTTGTTTGCCCATTTAGCATAGTACTTGGACCTTTTCTCAATTGCTTCTTTGGTCTTCTCATGAATCTTATTGACATAAGACACGTGCTTGGAGGCTTCCATGTTACTTCTTTCCTGCAATGGCAAAGACAACAAATCGATCAGAGCAAGTGGTTTGAAACCATATACAACTTCAAAAGGACACATATTAGTTGTAGAGTGTATTGTCCTGTTGTAAGCAAATTCCACATGTGGCAGGCACTCTTCCCATTCCTTCAAGTTCTTCTTTATCACGGCTCGCAGTAGCATAGAAAGTGTTCTATTCACTACTTTAGTTTGCCCATCCATTTGAGGGTGGCAAGTGGTTGAAAACCGTAGCCTTGTACCGAATTTTGCCCACAATGTCTTCCAAAAGTTGCTCAAAAACTTAGTGTCATGGTCTAAAACAATCATCTTGGGCATGCCATGCAATCTCACAATTTCCATGAAAAATAGAGTGGCTATGTGGGAAGTATCATCGCTTTTATGACATGGTATAAAATGTGCCATTTTAGAGAATCTATCAACAACAACAAAAATTGAATCCCTCTCCCTCTTTGTCCTTGGTAAACCCAAAACAAAATCCATGCTAATGTCTTCCTAAGGAGCACTAGGAACAGGCAAGGGAGTATATAATCCATGGGGGTTCAGTTTTGACTTAGCTTTGTGACAAGTGATGCATCTTTGCACAAATCTTTCAACATCCCTTCTCATCTTCAGCCAATAGAAATAGTTAGCCAACATCTCATATGTCTTTTTTCATCCAAAGTGACCCATCAATCCACCTGCATGTGTTTCCTGTAACAACAAGAGTCCAACAAGGCAACTTGGAATACACAACTTGTTAGCTCTAAACAAAAATCCATCATGTATATGATATTTTTCCCATCCTTTTCCAGTTGTACATTTTGCATAAGGTTCTAAAAAGTCATGATTAGCATAATATAATTCTTTTATGTGTTCAAGTCCTGGCACCTTAACATCAAGTTGATTTAACAAAACATTTTTACGCGATAAAGCATCAGCAACAATGTTTTTCTTACCTTTCTTGTATTTCACAACATATGAAAAAGTTTTAATGAATTCAACCCATTTAGCATGTCTATGGTTCAATTTTGATTAGCAATCTCATCAAAGTAAAGTTTTCATTGAATGATCGCAAGACATGATTCATCAATCTCATGAATGTACTAGGTGCATTAGTCAAATCGAAAGGCATAACTAACCATTCATACAGCCCAAACTTTTTTTAAAAGCAATTTTTCATTCATCTCCAATTTTCATTCTAATTTGATGATAACCACTTCTCAAATCAATTTTAGAAAATATCACAGATCCACTCAATTCATCTAGCATATCATCTAGCCTAGGAATAGGATGACGATATCGAACAGTGATGTTATTTATGGCTCTGCAATCTACACACATCCTCCATGAACCATATTTTTTTGACACCAAAATCACAGGGATAGCATAAGGACTTAAACTTTCATGATATAACCTTTATCTAAAAGTGCTTGTACTTGCCTTTGAATTTCCTTAGTTTCTTCAGGGTTGGTGCGATATGCTGGTGTAACATCCTAGATGTTAAGAAGCAATTAAAAACTTGATCATGGGCATCATCAAGCATAATCACCAAGCTTTATGACATAAAAGCTTACCATGTTTTAGTTATAGCTTTCACATGTGCATATTTGGTGTTAGTATAAGGCTAAACAATGAGATTACTCTTAAACAAGTTTTGTCAAGTGGTGACAAGATGAGAAGTTAACTCTTTTAACGTGAGCCTTAGCCTAAACTTGTTGACATGTTAACATTTTCAAAGTATGCATGGGTAGTTTAAATCATGTCTTTTCATGTGCATCACCTAATCATGAACATATCTTGGGCATATAAAAAGTTGCATATTGTTCTGGATCAAAAAGTTACATGAAATGATAGTTTCAACTTTGCTTAAAAACACTTTTGTTAATAGAGTGGAAATATGTGATGTTAACTAAACCTTGCAATCATGTTCAAACAACTCTATTTCAACTCTTGAACAAAAGTTGATTAGGGTTTTTTTGGAAAAGTGTGAAGAAAATGCTTAAAAATGCCTAAAACTTTAGTTTAAACCTTTTCATGTTACTTCTTTGATCAATAGAGAACTTTGATTTTTGTTCTAGTTCTGAAGTTTTGCCATAAATAAAAGTTGAAGTATTAGTTGTGTACTACAAACTTTGTTTAAGGACCTAGGGCTAAATCAATCACTAACATGTCCTAACAGTAGCTCCAAGTTTGATTGTGCTGCTGTTTTCAGCCCCAACATAATTCTAAGTCTGGGATTGGGGTGACCATGATGTTGATATGTTGGCATGCCGCGTTCTTGAGTTTTCGTTAAACAACTTAGTTTGGTCCAAAAATAAGAGTTGGAATTAAGGTCGAGGAGAATGGTTAGGCAAAGTTTGGGTTTAGTTGGACTTCGTTTTGATCATCAAGTGTAAAGTTTCTTTATCGCTGTCAACGTTTTGACACTACCGTTTTGGAGCTTAACTACCTCCTTAACTAGAGCTCTATTGCCCTAGAGTCCTTAAGCAAAGTGGTAGAGGGAAGAGAGTCCAGCAAATTCTGTTAAGGCACCTAGGACAAAAGATGCTTTGAATTTTCCATTTTGGACTGCAAAGTCAGGAACTTTCTCGCGCGCCACGTGTTCGACGTTGGGCTCCAAAGGGCGCTACCATACCTAAATTGTTCATGGCGCCGCTCACGCGCGCTACGCACGCCGCGTGTCCCACGCCCATGCTGTGCTGTCCCGGCCTTCAAAAGGCGCCAAGCCACTCCACGCTGCCTCTCCCTCGCACACTCTTCCTCGCTCCACTCCGTGCCAGGGCACGTCCGCCATGGGCGTCGGAGTAGAGCTCCACCGCCACCATCACCGCTCCGTCCTACCCTGCGCCTAGCCAGCACCACCACGCTCCCCTATATGCATTGCGTTGGTCCATCTACGCCACCGTGCCCCGCAGCATTGCTGCTACCAGCCGTCGGCCGCCATGCCACCGTTGTGCACGGCCATGTCCCTACGGGCCACGGCAGGGCAAGGCGAGGTCACCCTTGTGCGCGACCATGGCCTGCACAGCCCCACGCCGAGGCCACTGGAGTGCTGCGCACCCTAACCGCGTGAGCGCAGAGGCCGCTGCCGGTGTCTGGGTCGTCCACGTCGGGCCGCCCCTGCTGCTGCCGCCCGCTCGCGAAGCCCTACCTCCACGCTGCACCCTAGGCCATGCCGCGGGCCCTCATGGGTGCGCAGGGGCACCTCGGTCCTTGTTAGCCCCTGCCCCACCGCTGACGGGTCCTAGATGGCCGAATTTGGCCGCCGACAGTCCGACCGATGCCCTGCTCTGTATTGAAGCGAGAGGAGGACCCCATGCATGAATAGAAGCAAAGACAAGGTCCTTTCTATAACTCACTGATTCATGTAAATAGTGCTACGGGACCGTGGGTTGGTTTGAGGAAAACCCAAGGGATTTTTTGTAAAACGGCCAGGTCACACCTAGGCAGGCCACGCTAGGCCGGCCTGCCGCGCTGCTGGGCCACGCGCGCACCTCCACACCTGGGCTGCGCCTGCTCGCGCTGTTGGGCCGAGCTAGGCCACTTTGAGTCCAGAGTCTTCTTTTTCGTATCTTAGTGTTTTATTAACTCTTAAAAGTGCTGATATTTGTTGTTTTCATAACTAATTATAGAAGTGTTTGTATTTATTAACACGAACAGAAAAGATCCGCAAGCGTACGGATACCATTGTAGCTTTCACTCGGAGGGTTTTAAATATCGTATCCATAGGGAAACATGTGAGTCAACTACGTGTTCTAACCTAACTATAAAAGATAAATGAGTTGAAGATGTAAACTAATGTAGAAACAAACTAAGGGGTAAACAAGATTAAAGTGTAAGGAAGTAGCAATCTAATATGGGGTCGATAGTAGAAGTATAGAGAGGATAACTCGATCAGGGTTTCTACTTCTAACTTGGGTAGTCCACGTCTTCTAGTATTCAACTGGGGAATTACTATAGAAGACCGCAAACAGAGTACGAATCTACCACGTAACAAAGGGCTCCTGCTTGGCCTACAGACGGGAGATGGACTACAGAGGACTCAACGAAGCTGTCACCTTCGTTATCTACCATCGATTCGGAACGTAGGGTGCATCTACGAGTAACCCGAGTCTAAGCACCACGCTTACACTATGAATTATACTATAAACTACTAAACAAGTGAGAACACCAAAACTCATGGAACCTGTTAGTTTTAAACCCTACAACTATGCTTTGTGGTTCATTTTATATCATATCAGGCAATAGTTGATGGTTAATAATTGACATTAAGGAGCGTCAACAAGTTCCCCCAAGATTACCCTTTGCTAGTCCCTGTGCAAAGCTAATCTCAACAATGGATCAGGAGTTGCTTCAATGCTTTCACACCTCAAAAGTACACATGCGTTCAAACAAGAATTCTCCTCCGGATTAGAGCAAACTATTCTAACTTCAAACTTACCTGTTACCTTCAACTATGGAGCTTTTGGCCTTCACTTGGGTCTTGAGTAATTAAAAGACAGAACAATCAAGTCAAGCGTTGCGTCTCGAGTTCTTCGATCAACCTTCATTCTAGGTTTTTGTAGATTTTTGAAATAAAACTCAGAGATTCCTTTTGTATGACCCTTTCTAGTCTCTCATATGTGATATTTGTGGATTCTCACCTAGGCAATGATGGTGTTTTGCCTTCTCTCTTTCACTTAGAATATGTGGTATTTTTGAAATAAGGCAGAGTAGCATCATGCCTCCTCTCTCTCACCCAATAACTAATAAGCTTATATGGAGCTGAGGGTGGTTCAAGGATGTAACATACTTACCTTGCATGTATTGCCCAGTCAAAACTGGGATCCTCAGAGGGAAGATCATACCCTTAGATCAAGATGTGCATGTGTGTGGAAATATTTGGTGGCTAACCTAATTCCACTTTGCTCCTAGAGAGACTGCCTCTAACTGAAAAATTTATGAAGAACTTTGCTGTGGAGGTCTTGGGATATCTTCTTTCTCCTTTCTTTGATGACAATGATGAACTTCTAGGCATAGAGATCATAGACTTTTCTTTTCTCACTCTTTTTTCTTCTTCTTCTTCTTCTTCTTCTTTTTTCTCTTTTTTTTCTTTTGTTTTATTTCTTTTTCTTTATTTTTTACAAAGGATCTCCTGCCTCTTATTTAGGATACAATGAACTTGGAGAAATCACAATCTTGGAGCATTTATTTGGAAACCTAACAATCTTTTTGGATCCTCTCCCAGTGTAGGAGATATATTTTTGGGTGGAAAAGACATGTTTTTGCATACTCCTAGGGTAGGAGCAGCAGATATATGTGGGTGTAAGTGATCTTGATCTTGGGAGCATGACCATCCTCTCGACAAGGGTCTCACACGGGTTGACCAAACTCAATGTAAAGCAAGCCGCCTATGAGCTGGTTTTCCTATTCTAGCAAGCATGTATATATGGCTATGGTAGGAATTAAAACTCTCGTCATATAGGAACTCATCATGTGGTGATTTTAGGTTTTTCAAAAGATAAATCTCCAGAACTCAAGTGTCACTAGGAACAAGATAAATAGTAGCTCAGACCTTCTCATATCATATCCGTCAATCACTTAGACATAGATCAAGCATTCGCTACCACAAGTTTCAAGTTCAGAGTAAATCTTAGGTCAAAACAATCATTTCCAAAACTCGGGAGAGTTCGAGGTTGAAAACTAGGCACTTGAAAGGAATTACGGTAGAGCAATTATTTATCATTTCCATAACAAAGATTATCCTGAGTGCTCTTTATTTACAAACTGATTTAAGCAAACTAGACACACACTAACTACCATATGTGATTATGAAATAACACAAAATAGAACAAATACTCGACTAGATAAAGTAGACACAATAAAAAATCCATAAAAATATGTCTCCTGACTTTAATTATATAAGTGTGAACCTTCATGTGCTCACATATTTTTTTTTATTTTTGGATTAATTTATGTAACAAGAAAACTTTAAGACGGTAAGGATACTTACCTGGATACACGGGGGTGCCTTCCCCAAGCTGAATGTTGACATCATCGTTCGATCTTGCAATGTAGCAGACTGGTAGTGGAAATGTACTTCCTCTACAGAGCGTTGATTGATGTTGATGACTGATGAAACAATGCTCTTAACAGTGGATAGAACATCCACTTGCTTATCAACTCTTCTTGGTCCTTCGAATCCTGTGAAACTCAAATAGAAAACAAAACTTGTGGAACAAGTTAAGCGTTAGTGGTTGGCCACTTAAGCCTTAGTTGTCCAAAGCTTTTCTTCTAGGCAGAGTTTCAGTGGGATTTCTTTCTCAATATTTTTATATTTTCTATGATGCAAGAGAAAATGCAATAGGACGAATGCATGCATATTAATTTTTATTTTTGTGCCACCACGGTGAATATTCCTATGGGTTCTTACACACCACAAAATTATTCACATGGGGCTTTAGGATTTATGATGCAACAAATAAATATTTTTATTTTCTTTTTATAATGCAATGCTAATGCAGAAAAGTAAATATGCTAAAGGAAAATGATTATGCAGAAAAGACAAATATGGATAACTACCGATTTTACCTCCCGACGAGGGTTCAATGTTTTAAGTCCTCTGAACAGGACTTCTCACCATGTTCATTTCTTAGGTGAATCATCTGGTTCTAGAGGTGGAGACCTTGATAACTGCACCTCTTGATATGGTGTTACCCATGTTCTTCGTTTGTCCAGCAGCAGTTTGAAATGAAGCATTAATTGTGGAAGTTGGCAGCATCTTGCTCAGTGTGCATGTTCTTATAGATCCAGGACCTTCACTTTGTAGAATTTGGGAGAGTTGACAAACTCATCTATGTTTTGTTCAAAGTGTGTCCTGCTCATAAAGACAAGGTAGAGATCAATTGCATAGGCTCTGTTCGTGGAAAAACACCAACAAAACCAAAAGTTTTGTTCGTTCTTCTCTAACCTTAGGTATAGTGAACAAGATAAAGTTGAAGTTCATGACATGGGTGATAAGATCAGAAGATGAGCATGAAAGTTGCATTTTTAAAAATATTTGACAGATCAGATTGCTTAACCCATGGAAGGATTATCTATTTATGTGTATCTTTCTTTGTATGAGTAAGACTATCATCTTCTAAAGGTTGAATAAGCAACATTTTAGCTCATTTTGTTAAGACAGTGAGATCAAGAGAGTGAAGCTAAGAACGAAAATTAAAGAACTGAACATGTTAAGTTGATCAGGTTGGATCAAGTGAAGTTGCAACTTAAACATGTTTGGTTCTTTATTTATGTACATACCAGGATCAAGAAAAGCTTTTTTGAATAATGATTATGTACCATAAGATTTTACCTTTTGTCATTAAAGAGTGATGGTACCGAACCACCTTGTGGAAGCTTCTCTTGCCAGCTGGTTGTGCTCGTGAATGGTTTGTCTTCTCTTGCTTATCTCACAGTGTGCCTGAGTGATGGGAGGTTGAGAGGAGGAAGAGCTGGATTGGATCATCTTTAGAGGGATTGGCCTTCCTTCTCTGTGCTTCGACCTTATCAGTGAGGGCAGAATTTCTCTCTTGTATTTGGCTTGCCTCTTCTGTTTCACTCCTTCTTTAATATCATCATCTTTTTGTTCTCCTGATCTTAACATTCTTGACAGTCCTTGTGCTCCCTTCATTGTCTTGAGGGTTTCTCCATGATGGTCTTTGTCTTGAAGGGGCTTGGTGGAGATTTGTTCACCTTCTTCCATGAAGTGAGTGTAGATCTTATTTTGTGACATTCGTCTTCTTGTTCCATGGATCTCTCCGTGATGCGTGAGCTGTGTTTCCCTTGTGCAAGGTTGTTGAAGTTCATGTATCTCTTTTCTCTCTGTGTGAGTTCATCTCAGGACTTCCCAGTTTGACTTTTGAAAGTTTTTCCTGTAGGGGTTAATCCAACAAAAATATACAATGTGTACACAAGCAGTTTTTAGTTCAATAACCAAACTAGACTCTATGTCTAGTTGGATTAAGGAAGGCTGTTTTAGCCTAAGCACCACGCCTACGTTAAAAGCCAATAGAAGCATATACGTACAATACTTCTAAACCAACACTTACTTATGATGGACAAAGGTAGCATGAAAGCATTATAGAGATTTACTCAAATGGTGATGAAAGAGAACATGATTGATGTATAGCAAATTGAGCACGCCTTAAAGGTAGGGACAACCAGGGTAGCAACATGGCAGGGGATGTTCTTAGAAAGTTATCCCCCCCAAGCTTGAACTTTGGATGAATTTATTTCAATGTTGCATGATGATTGGTTGGACATACCTTATGCTTGTTATTCCTTCATTCTTTTTTCTCCAGACCTAGAAAGGTTAGTGACAAGAATATCTGAAGGAATATTTTTACAATTATATCTCTATGCTCATTTCACAAGGGCAGCGTAGCAGAAAGGTGAACACTTGTGTTAGGACATGCTTGTTTTAGGACACTAAGCTTGTCCTTGGGAAACCTTCAAAATGTTTTTGGTGAAGTGGTTTCCCCTCCAACACCAACCTTAAGAGCACAATAAGATCTGCAATATTTATGATTAACATATGCATCGACAACCACCCTTTTGAATTTTTTGTAAACAGAAAGAGTGAGGGGGTTGGAGATCTCGAATGTGGAGAGGTTGGAGAGACCAATTAAATTGGGAGATGTCTCATATGAGCATGGTTTGAATGAGATGGTTAAGGAATATATTTCATGCTCATTGATGTTATCTTCGCCTCCAATCTGAATATTTAGAATTTTGCTTGGATTGGTGATTCTTGAATTAGTCTCGTCTAGGGTTTCCTCTATGGATGGATAATCCTCGTCTTTAAAGGGAGTTAAAAACTCACCATTTGAAACTAAGCCAAGGTTGGATTCCATTAAGGCTTCTTCGTTGTCCATCCATGCTACACATTCCTGCCAATGTCGTAGCATCTCTTCATCATCCATGTGGTCTATATGACTCCTATGGTTTGATTGTCTTAGTGGATTTCTAGAATCATTATGAGACTTAGGAGAGAGAGCATACGAGCAATCATCGGGGTTAAGGATGGATTAAAAAATGGGCTGAGATAAGTTATCTAATGCGGGCATAGAAGGGGAGAAGATAGAATAATTTCCAAAATTGCTTGGCTCTCCTTCTATGGCATCGCTAGACATGCCATCCTTGTATTTATTCCAATGTGCTCTACGGGGGAAAGGTAGTTGAGAACACTTTTTTCTAGATGCCATTTTATATAGATTCACAAACATCTTGTAAAACTGGAAGTCTAAGCTATCATCATTACACTAGGGTTTTGATGGTTTAAGATTGACAGCTGAGTCTTGGGATCTAAGTGGTTGTGACTTAGCTATCAAGGCTTCCCCTTTTTGTTCAGGTGAGAACTCCTTCTTTTTCCTTGGGGCTTAAAATGAATTTTAATCTAGCTAGCGGCTCCACTAATAATCTTTTTGATAGTAACCCTTCTTCACTTGCAAGCAAATGAAGGAAGGATCCTCCAGAGTATATATCAAGGTATTCCCTAGAATCCTTGCTAAGACCTTCATAAAAATGTTGAAGAAGTATTGGGTCTGGAATAGCAAGGTTCGGGCCAGTGAGGGTAAGGTCAATAAAGCGATCCCATGATTCGGCAAGAGATTCTTCTTCTAGTTGTCTAAAAGTTAGAACCTCTTTCCATAGGTCATTCACTTTAGAGATGGGAAAGAATTTTGATAGAAATTCAATGCATAGTGTCTTCCAATCTCCTTGCGCACGTCCTACATTGAGTTTATACCAGTGTTTAGCTTTTCCCGTTAAAGAGAACGGAAATAGCTTCCATTGGATGGTCTCATCGGACATAACTTTTATGCGAATGAGGTCACAGATCCGCTTAAACTCTCGTAGGTGTGAATATGGGTTTTCCTTACTTTCTCCCAAAAGGGTTCTTTCTGAATAAACTCTATGAAATCCAGGCTTATCTCAAAACCATTTGTTGTGATAGGCTCTGAATGTTCTGGTGGTTTAAGGTGTGTGCCCGTGAGGTTAGCATGTTGATTGATAGGAGTGTTATTCTCCATGCTAACAAAAGATGAAAGAAAGAAAAAGAATAGAAGGGATGAGGTAAAGGATAAAAGAACAAATGATGACTTTTTTAAGAAAATATAAGAGAAAAGGATAAAGACAAGAACAAAAAAGAAAAGATTTTTTTTATTTTATGTATATATTTTTTTTGTTTTTTTGAAAATATAAGAAAAAGGTTAGGCTAGGTTCATAGTTAATTCAACAACCGTTTCCCCGGCAACAGCACCAGAAAGCTTGTTGGTATTTATTAACGCGAACAGAAAAGATTCGCAAGTGTACGGATACCGTTGTGGCTTTTACCTGGAGGGTTTTAAATAACATATCAACAGGGAAACGTGTGAGTCAACTAGGTGTTCTAACCTAACTATAAAAGATAAATGAGTTGAAGATGTAAACTAATGTAGAAACAAACTAAGGGGTAAACAAGATTAAAGTGTAAGGAAGTAGCAATCTAATATGGGGTCGATAGAAGTATAGAGAGGATAACTCGATCAGGGTTTCTACTTCTAACTTGGGTAGTCCATGTCTTTTACTATTTAACTAGGGAATTACAATGGAAGACCGCAAACAGAGTACGAATCTACCATGTAACAAAGGGCTTCTGCTCGGCCTACGGACGGGAGATGGACTACAGAGGACTCAACGAAGTTGTCACCTTCGCGATCTACCATCGATCCGGAACGTAGGGTGCATCTACGAGTAACCCGAGTCTAAGCACCACACTTACACTACGAATTATAATATAAACTACTGCAGTAGATTTAAGCACTCAAAAGAGACTCGCAAACCAGAAGAATAATATAAACATGAATCTTACTTGAATTAGAAGTTTGATGGCTAGATCCAGAGCCATCTCAGGAGCAAGCCCACATAGAGCCCGATCCTGCCAAAGTATAAGCCGTAGAAGAAGCATCGATAGGCCGGCATCTCCTCTGAACTCTTCCCTTGCTCTCTATCTCTCTACTATCTAGAAGACTAGATCTATTCTAACTCGGGAGTAGAGAGGACATCCATTCGAGGGACACCTCTCTTCTCTAAATCCTAGCTTTTCTTGTGGAGATGAATTATGATGATGGGTGATGGGGGCACCTTGGTGGGTCCTGGGCTGTATATATGGGGGGCGCCTGGCC
The DNA here is from genome assembly GCA_038087645.1 of Saccharum hybrid cultivar R570. Taxonomy (NCBI): domain Eukaryota; kingdom Viridiplantae; phylum Streptophyta; class Magnoliopsida; order Poales; family Poaceae; genus Saccharum; species Saccharum hybrid cultivar. The sequence continues at coordinate 28,813,459 of JAQSUU010000066.1, read as the reverse complement.
TCCCCTCCACCTTGGGCTAGCGATGTGATACTAAACTTTCCATCATATCTCATTAAAATGCACATAGGCCTTAATGGGCCAAATTCTGATTTAGGTCCATTTAATCTCGCAGCTCTATGATGGAGGGCTCTTCCTTTATTAATATCTTTTTATTTCGAGCTCCAAATATAGCAAATAATATATCCGTTTCGATCGGCTAGACGAGGCCTTCGCAATGGTGTCCTTTAATTCGTCATTTCAGGTACTTTTATTCTATGAAAAATTCAGTCTCCTACAAAACAAGTGAGAACACTAAAACTCGTGGAACCTGTTAGTTTTAAACCCTACAACTATGCTTTGTGGTTCATTTTATATCATATCAGGCAATAGTTGATGGTTAATAATTGACATTAAGGAGCATCAACAAGAATCATGCTAAAATTATGAAAATTTTTGTGTACCCTTTTCATGATGTGCTCCATGTAGGAAAAATATGAAATGAGCCTTTTTAGTAGTTTTGCTATGCTTCAAAATTACCCCATTTAATTAATAAATGGACCTTCCATGATTTTTATAGGTTTAAATAATTATCCAATGATCATGAAACTTTTTGTGTAACTGTTTTATGCCAATATCAATATTCACAAAAAGTTTGGGACTAATTTGATGATGTTTAATTATATCCTTAACTATATGCTTTCATTGTTAGTTAATAAATATTAAAATGATTAGCATAAATCCTAAAATGATTTGGGTGAATTTTTTGGAGTTAATTGTGAACCTTGGAACATGAAACTCATACTGTTCCTTGGCAATGTATGTACTTGATTGATATGCTCATGATCAACTTGTGTTAATAGAGAGTAGAAATGCCTTTTGGTGCGATTAAGTACTTCATTAAGTGGAAGCATGTATGTAGCCTTGATTGCTCTTTTGTATGCAACCTCTTAGGTAAAAATATAAAGTTATGTATAAGTTTTCATGTCAAGTATTGCTAATCCATGATTACTTTGCCTTTTGTGATAACTAGTATGTGATGATTGATTAGGTAGCTTGCTCTCAAGTGCTTAACTTTTGTATTATGTGATATGCCTTACCTCCTTGTTAAGCACATAAGAACAACTCCAAGAGACTTGTCATCCTGTATTGTATAGTCCCATTTGGATAATTTGGTGTAAAACAGGCCTCCAACAGATTGTCTATCTCCTTTTGTAAAAATAGCCATGAGCTATTCCTTGAATCTCGCTCGTCATAGATAGCCAGCGTCGCTTGCTTGCCAAATCACCATTTCTCCCGCTGGCTCTTGTGGCATCGCCCTCGGTCTCTCCCACACGCACGCATCGGCCTTTCGCGCATTTTCTTTTTCTCCCGACCACCATGCCGTCAGCCGAGACCTGTACACGGTGCTATGCGTGGTGGTGCCGTCTGGTTGCACCTCTTGCGTCATTGCGTGCGGCATCACTGCTAGCACCAAGAAAGGGGAGCCGCTTGATTGGTGTCCATCACACATGTCGACTTCATCTCTGTGCCGCCGGCGCCGAGCTACTACATAGTGCGCCCGTGCACATGTCGAGGTGGATCTCTCTTCTTTGCACCCCACACTCGACTCTGTGGCTGTCTCGAGTCGAGCTTCGACGAGCAAGCGGTGCATACTACATCAGCTGCTGCTAAGCAATGGTACCAAGGATGCATATGTTCAAGTGCAGCTCTGGCCGGTGCTTCTGCAACGTTAGCTCAGGCTTTGCCGGTGCTAGCCGAACGGCGGCGCATGCAACACCGACGCAACGCGGCAGCCACTGCTCGCCATTAAGGTCGAGCTTGACTAGCTCGTCCTCTCCATCGGTCACATCATTCTCTGCTGGTTGCTGCTACTGTCCACTCCGACAGTGGCCGCGACTACGCCTCAAGGCCCCTCCTCCTCTCTGCTCCCATGTGTCAGCCCAGCCAAAGCCTACATCAACTCTTGACTTGCGACTGCCGGCGGCAGCGGCGGGGACGGCACGCACAAGGTGCTCGATGTCATGCTCAAGCAGTCAAGCCGGTGCGCCACAACTAGGAGCCGAAGATGGCGTGGTCGCATGACGTGGCAGGATGAAGAATGGAATTTTTTTACAAAAGTTGTTGGATTAGTCTATTGTTTTCATGGGTGTTCTATTTTACAGAATAGCTAAATTAGGAGATTTAGAAAACATTTTTGGCTAATCTCTTGGAGTTGCTGTAATGGACTTATTAAAAGAATAACTAAAGTTGTTTATAATAATTACTTGCAACTATACCATGAAGGAAAGTTGTACTCAAGTTAGTTTGTCTTGTTATGTTTTCACCAATGCATTCCATGCATCATGTCATGCATTTCATCATGCTAAAGAATGCATCATTCATTTACGTGTAGTGCATACGTGAGTGAGAAGGTTTGTGTTGACCAATCTTCGGATGGATGTTATCATTCAAGGGTGCTTGTGTTGATCAAGTGTTGGAGAAGGTGCTTCCATCAGTGGTGATGATGTCAAGTCTAACTCCTATGACTCTCTGTGGTAGCTAACCTTCTCTGCAATGAAGGCAAGCCCCAGACATACAACCACTCTTCTGTTTTATAAATGCTTTATTACCCCTTAAGTCTAGTGTAATGTGCATTATGTTAGTAGGAGTTGGTTGATACAGTTGCTGCATAATTACCTTGATCTCCATTTATATCCAGATGATATCCCACTAGTATGTGTAGGTTGATCTCTTATGCTTAGTTATACTTAGACTTCGGTAGAAGTCGAATGGTGATTTCATCGTTCGCGAGAAACAGGTTTTCCTTTGCTTCTCCTGACCTAATGATGGATCATGAGAGCATATGAATATGAATATAGTAATATTAAGCTGAGACCGGTCGGGTGGCTTGCATCGTGAAATGAGTCGATGTAGGGCTCCGCCTGTGTCGGTTAAGGACCATTCATTGTTGAACTATATACGTCAAGACTTTATAGTACTAACCACATACCCGTGGTAAGCCCTACCTCGGCTATTCTATCTCATGAATGGCCGACCGCACACTGGGAGTGGAGAGATGGAGAGAGTAGTGTGTACCCTCATGGCCAAGAGGCTGGATTGGAGGTGTACTGTGCTTTCGGGTGGCGCTGGACCCGGTCATGTTTTGGAGGATCCGAGTGAAGGTTGATATAGGTGGGTTTGAGTCCTGCATATATCGTGTGGTTAGGAAGCTCTAGCTGGGTAAATAAGCAGTTCGAATCGTCGTTGCTCCTCGGATATGGAGACTCGATTTGCTATTCATCATCGTAGTTAACAATGGAACATGGTGATTATGGAAATGAGGTAAAGAGATGGATATGAGATGTGATGCTTAATGCAAGTGATTGAGATAGAACAGGTGCAAAATTGAACTACAATGAGTTTCACTAAAATTGAAATTAAAGCTTGGACTAAAATATTGAAAATAAGGATCCACTTATAATAAAGCTTTTCTGCAAAACTCTCCTTTTCTAGCTCTACTACTTTTCTTAAATCTAGCATATCCTTGGAGTCTTTTCTTTTAGTCGGGTTAGTTTTGTGGAGTACAATTGAGTACTCAGGATGTGTTAACCCCTGTTGCAGGTACTGACTGGTGCTGTTAACTGAGGTCATGTCGGTGGGCTCGATATGATCTGGTTGTCCTCTCCTGACTCAGGTGCTCTACCTAAGTTGTCTTCTGTAGTTCTACTCGACTTCCACAATTAAAGTTAAGTTGTAAAAGTAACTTGTTTTTTATATGTAAAATACTATTTTAAATTCTTTCGCACTCTGATGTAAAGTTTTGTAGCAAATGCTGTAATGTTGTAGTTACTCCTTTGTTGATCCTGTGTGAGTTGTAAATTGTGGATGATTCGAGTTTTCCGAGGACACCCGACAGACTTTTTAAGTTATATGGAACACATGCATAGCCATCAGAGGTCGTTGAGACAATGATAGGTGCATGTGAGACATATAATTCAGGAGGTTCTGCCACAACTGGATGGTTTGGAAGTGCAGCTCCAGGGATGAAATCAATTTGACGTTCAATGCCACGCAAAAGGAGGAAGTCCAACAGGTGTTTCCTCTGGAAAAACGTCTTCGTATTCCTGCAGAACACGTGCAACAACACTAGGGACATATGTTAAGTTGTTAGCTGAAAGCAATGTGTCCTTGCACACAAGTATGATTAATACTTGATCTGGGTTTTTCCTCACATCTCTCATTTTAGATTTGGTGGCTATCATCACTAAGTTCTCTCCCTCTCTTTTTTGTTATCTCTCATGTTTGGCTTGTGGCTCTCACTCTCCGATTTGTGGAAGGCACTCAAATTCTTTTTCCCTCCTTTTCCACTCTCACTTCTCACATCAGAGCTCTTTTGCAAGTGCTCAGCTAGGATTTGCTGTGGTTTCATAGGTTTAAGTATCAACTCCTTGCCCTTCCACTTGATGGTGTATTGATTGGTTAGACCACAATGTAGAGATGACCGATCATATTGCCATGGTCTTCCCAACAGCATATGGCACACTGTCATTAGTGCCACATCACACTCCATGATGTCAACATATTCACCAATCTTGAAAGGAACTGTCACTATTTGTCCAATCTTAATGGAACCTGAATTATTTAACCATTGCACATGATATGGATGAGGATGTTTTAGCAGCTTCAAACCAAGCTTATCAACCATTTCTTTGCTAGCAAGATTATGGCAACTTCCACCAACAATGATTACCTTACACACGTTGTCTTCAACCTTGGCTCTAGTTTGAAAAAGATTGTGTCGCTGTCCACTTTCAGCTTCACTCATTTGCACACTCAAAATCTAAGTTACAACAAGAGCAGCACCAGTTTCAAATGCACAGATTTCCTTCTCAGGATTATCTTCTTCTTCAATATCTTCATGTTTTTCTCACTAGTAGATTCATACTCTCCTTGGTCATTCACAACAATGGTTCGATTGTTTGGACACTCCTTTATAACATGACCATGACCTCCACACTTGAAGCATTGAATTTCACTACTCTTGGTTGAAGAACCCATTGAAATAGATGATGAGTTTGCTAATTTGTTCCTCTCACATGGAGCAGCCAGCTCTTTGCCACTGGAAGCACCAAAATTGCTTGATCGTGCACCACCACTTGAGTTAGAAATGGTACCTCTGCTTGCACTACCTCTTGGTGTGAATTTGCTTCCACTTGGTGTACTTCTTATGCTGAAGGATACTCCTCTATTGGACTTCATGTCCTGCTGCAACTGATATTCAGCTTTACTAGCTTGATGTACCAATTCAATAAGATTGCGGTACTGCTAAAATCCAATAATGCGCTAAATATTGCGATGCAGCCCTGACATAAACGTGCAATTCATTGTTCTTCATCTTCATATACATTGGCTTTAATCATTGTCTTCTCTCTTTATAATACTCATCAACATTAAGGCTTTCTTGCTTCAAATTCTGTAGCTTGTCAAATAGATCATGACAATAATGTTTGGGGACAAACCTCACTCTCACCTTGCCTAGCTTCTTCTCTATCATTGAGCATTTGTTCCCACCAGATTAGAGCATAACCATCAAACTCAAGAGCAACTATGGCCATCTTCTTCTACACAGAATAATTATGTAAGTGAAAAAATTTATCAACCTTCAATTCCCATGTAAGATATGCTTTAGGATCAGACCCTCCATCAAACTTGGGCATGTTGAATTTTAGCTTGCCAAACCTATCCTCATTGAGCTGATTATGCCCACGATTACCTCGATGACGATGACCATCAATACGGGGTTGTTCAACCTCTTCTTCTTCATCATCCTTTTCTTCAGTCCCACTTTCCTCTAGTCCAAGACCTCTTCCATGATCATGATCAGCACCTCTACCACCTTCTCCATACCCTAGAGGTGGAGGCCTTCTCACATGTGCAGCGGCTCACTCTCTACGTCTTCGCTGTTCTCTTGCAAGTCAAGCAGCAGCTTCTTCTGTTTCATCAACTTCATCTTCATGATGACTTGCATTTGCATTATCACGAGGTTGGTGATGTTCTCTAATTTCAGCCATAAGGGCCTGAAGATCTTGTGACAACCGATCTTGCTTGTCTTCCATGCTTTGCTTTAGTTCACTAAATTGTGCCATAGTAACACAATCTTCTATCTCAACTCCACCCATCTTCATGTAAGGTTAGCTAAATACGAACAATAGATATTTAAGGACTAGGAAAAATATATGTGAAATCTCACACCCTCACCTCTCTTACCAACTGAAGCTCTTATGAATTTCTGCGGATTACAGAAGGGCAACACGTGGTGGTAACAAGAAAGTGATGGTTAAGCGAATACAAGATCAATGTTCCTATGACAGTGACTTTTATGTGGAGCTTGGTGGGGAATGATACACAAGAAATGCAATCTGAATTCTAGATATTGTAAAGCTAAATCGCAGTCCAAACTAGAAGATCAATGCTTAGTGCTGACCACAAGTTATGAGTGATGTAAATTTATCAAACACACGCACAAAGAAAATTTAGATTCGATGCAAACAAGGAGTATGCTTAGGATGCAAGTGTTGCAATCAAACCCAAGCAAAATTTTGCACCAAAAGATGGATAGCAATCTGGTTATGCAACTGATGAAAAAATTTCAGCACTAGTGCACAAAGACGAACTAACCTTTCAACTCTTCTTCCACAACTTTTTTTAACTCTTTTTTAAACTTTTCTTTCTTTTTTCTTTTTTGACACACTTTTTTATAGAATTAAGAACAAGATCAGATATAACACTTGCACACTTTTTTTTGATAGAAATAAGACACAATCGTCGACTATAACTTGATAGGATCAAAGTTAACGCGAAGGATGATACGGGTTTTAGTTTTTTTGTGGGGATTTTCAGATATATATGTAAAAGAGGCTTAAATGACACGCGAAAGATAATATGATCAGCAACTAAAACAAAGACTCTAATGGACTGAAACTTACCAAAACTCACAAGAATAACAGATTGAAACAAAGGGCTATAGCAAAATATTTTTCTAGCTTTCTGGTGGATAGCACGAAACAAAAATATATGTAGCTAAGGGAAAGAATCCTACCATGGCAACTGACGACTTTGATACCAGAAGATGAAATCCTTGGTCCTGATCTTCACGATGTAGGATCTTGATCTTGATAACTAGCTGATGAATAGCCGATAACTTGCAGCAAGCAGCGATAACTAGTGCAGCCTGACGACACGCACAAGAAGCCAACCACCGTCTCTATATGGTAGCCTGAACCAAGGATTCGCCCAACCATACTATTGGTGGTCCTTATCGACCAAAATTGACCACCAAATAAGACACAAAAAGAGGAGAACCAAGCATGACTTACATATATATGTCATCATTTTGACCTATTCCACGTGTATTGGAAGATTATTATTTTATAGGACACATACACGAATACGGTGGAAAAGGTGACAAAATACACTTTCCAACAAAGCGTAGAAGAGAAATAAGGAGAGAGGCCACCTACCTTGCAAATCTAGGCCAAGCACCGGCGTGGACACGGCCTAGGCCCACCCAACAACCGACCAGAGAAGGAGGTGGCTAGGCACGCCAGTCACGGCCGCACCACCATCGCCACCTCTTGGCCTGAATCTTCTTCGACGGTTGCATGGTGGCATGCATAGGTGATTTTGGCTAGTTTCCTATTTTATTCACACCAAACCGACCATGCCATGGCTATAAATAGATGGGGAGAGCTCCATTCACAGCACACACCACACTTGAGCTCTCTCTCCCTCCACTTGTACTCTTTTATCCTTTTAGTAGTTTAGTTTGGAGCAAGGCAAGCTTCATTGGAGAGCTTGAACATCTAGAAGGAATCTTGGTATGATAAATATGAAGTGTTCTTCTATGTTCTTGTTCTTATCATATCATTATAGCTATGTTATGAAATTAGAGCTAAGTTCTTGTGCACATAGAACTTTATGCTTAATCTTTCATACATACATGTTTAGACCAAGGCCTAAATTAAGGTAGTGAATGCTACTTTAAGATTTGTTTTGGTCATTATATTCTTGTGGGTTCATCGTTCGTCTCCGTGGTGGATGCTCTAGTAAGAGGACTCCTGATAAAGATGAAAGTTCCTAGCCACCCCTAGAGTTGTAACCGATAGTGTAGACATGGTGTCTATGTTAGAAGTTACCTTTGTTTGCCTTGTATCCCACGGTTGAGGGGTAGTCGGCAGGTGGTGATAGTCCTGTCCGTCCCTCGTAATCCCCCACGTTCGGATACGGCGTAGAGCCGTAGGCCGGATTCGCTTAGTAGACCAAGCGAAAGCCGGTGCCCGAAGCCAGTCTATAGTAACCAAAGCTATCTTAACTTAAAATCGCTACCCTTAGAAATTCATGTATTTGTATGATCGCTAATATTAGTATAGCTATACAAGATAAGCCTGCTCTAGTTTAGGTTTATTCTTTTATTCTTTATTTTATCTTTTATCTTTATCCTTGAGATTGGCTTTAGTGTGTGAGTCACACTATCCCATATTTATCCTGGCTTACCCTTGTTATGAACTTTGGTCTATTATACAGCCATATTATCTTGATCATGTCCCAACTAGAGACTTCTGTACCATGCCTTCCTTTGGAAAAATATAAATGAACGATACCCGAATACTTCTAGGTGAAATGCTACAATGATATATCCGTGCGCTTATAGAATATTTCTGTATGTGTTTAGAAATATCATCACTGCATTTTTGGTGCCATTGCTAGGAAACACAAATCCGAGTAGTGATGCTAAGAAATACCAACAAGCATTTCTGGCGCCATTGACGGGGATAGACTTAAAACTCTATACTTGGTGATTGCGCTAAGAAATGCCAACAAGCATTTCTAGCGCCGTTGTCGGGGAAGGCACTGGTTAAAAGAATCTATTAGGACATGTTCATGATAATATGCATGTGTAGTAGCCATTGATCATAAAAGGATAACTTTGCTTGTTTTCTCCTATTGTGGATGAAAACAGGATAGTGTAAGATGGTTTCGACTTGCTGACAACCTTCACCGAGAATCTAGAGTCATTCCTAAAGAAGGCCCGACCTCATGCTAATCCTCCTTCCACTACTCCACTGACAACCAAACCTGTCATCCAAGCACCATCTGTACCGAACGCTATGGCCGACAAGACGCTCCGCGAATACTCTGTTCCCATTGTTGCCAACGTGCCCGTTGGGCCCGTTGTCAACATGGGCAATGCAAACTTTCAACTAAAGACTGGCCTAATCATGATGGTGTAGGCCAGTGCGTTCTGCAGACTACCTAGTGAGGATGCCAACGCTCATCTGCAACACATCCTGGAGCTGTGTGACACCATTGTCATGAAGGATGTCACACCTGAGATCATCCAACTCCATCTGTTTCTGTTCTCCCTCCTGGGGAGGGCAAAACAGTGGTTCTACAAGGATCAAGAAGTTGTCAACACATGGAACAAGTGTTCCATGGCCTTCCTCGCAAAGTTCTTCCCGACGGGCAAAACAAATGTCCTTCGTGGAAGAATTTCCAACTTCCAGCAGACAGCATCAGAACCCATCCCAGAAGCATGGGAGAGGCTACAAGAATACATCCTTGCCTGCCCACACCATTTGATGAAAGACTGGTTGATTCTTGAAAACTTCTACAACGAGCTAACTTCCACATCCAGAGCCCACACAGATGCTGCTGCCGGAGGAGCCTTCTTCTCGCTCACAATCAATGAAGCTATGGCTCTCATTGAGAAGATGGTCTCCAACCAGGGGTGGAGTGAAGACAGACTCCAACCCCAAGAAGACAACATGTATACCATGGAGGAAATGGATATGCTGGCCGCAAAATTGGATCTCCTAAAAAATGTTTGGACAAGAACGGTGCCATAAAAGGAGCAACTAATGGTACCGTCCCTTCACTCTATGTTGATGGTAGATAAGTATCATTTTTAACCATCAACATAGCATGAGAAAAGACCTAAACATAAATACTATCTAGATACAGGGGTTACACTGACAGAATTCCATAAGTTTTGGTGAATATCTATTTCTACAGGGGGTTATCAGGAAAGAACCAAAGGAGGTCCACATGTCAGATTTATATAGAGAGAAACCAACTATACTATGAAAAAGTATACTCTAGAAGACTCGAGAAGGCACCTCCTCGAAGGGGAGGGCCATTTGGGCTAACAGGTGGGGCGCCCGCCCCCACCTCATGGGTGGCCGCCCAGGCCACAGAGCCAATCAGGCTCCGTCTCGTGGATCCTGCCACCACCGCCTTTGAGGATCAATAAAAAGTCATTGATGAAGGTCGGTTTGATCCAAGGGCTGTGGTGCTTCCTAGAGGGCTATATAAGCAAGGCCCCTGGCCCTAGGAGAAACCCTAATTTCATTCAATTCATTAGAGAGAGAACTCATTCCATTCATTTAGAGAAGCCCTAGAGCCACCATCTCAATTAGATCTCTAGTTTAGCATAGCTACATAGGATTAGAACTAGAAGGAGCCAAGCATTGCTTGATTTTCGGATCTGTCAAGAGAATATTTGGTAATTCTCTCCTACTTTTGTATTTGTTCTTATATTGTTCATCTAGTCTATTCTATCATATTGGATATGACTTTGCTCTATTTGATTATGTTCTCAATTATATTGTTTTTAGTCTACTTTGATTATATGCTTGGCATAGTTCGATCAGAATTATATTTAAGTATAGGATCGTATAGCACTTGCTCATTGATATCATGGGTGAGTGGTAAACATTGTGTAGGCGTGGTGCCTATACCGTATTTATCTATGATTGCACCCTATATTCTGGACCGTGTGGTAGATCGCGGGAGTGACAGTCCTATTGAGTCCTTTGTAGTCCACCTCCCGAGTATAGGGTAGGCAGAGCACAACTATTATGGGGAAGTGACGGCTATGTTCTATATCTTCCTTAGTAATATCACTATGCATAGATATAACCTTTTCTTGCATGATTGCTAAGTGTAATTGCACTAATCATCGTATGCTTTGACTGTATAGTTAGAATAACTTAGGATTTATCCTTATAGTTCATCCTAATCCATGCTAGTGCTATATGCTTAGAGTAATCTATTGAGATGTTTATCATTATATGTGGCTATGTGCTTATCATTTATCTCTTATTATTCTTTATTCATATATATATATATTATTTATCTTGTGACACTTACCCTGTATGAGAAGATCGATAAAGACATGGTTATGCTCTCCATTATCACATGCAGTGATGCCCATTGCTCAATATCCTTAGCATCCCTTCCCAGTGGTAAAAATATAAATAACGATACCTGGATTACTCCCGGTTAAAATGCTACATCGGTATTATCTGTGCGCTTGCGGATTTCATATTTATTTCAGAGGGGCATTTGCATATTTTAGTACCAGCACCTTTGGTGTCATGCTGGGGATGACAACCTAGCTTAGGTGGCGTTAGAGGTGTCAACAAGCATTTTTTTGGCACCGTTGCCGGGGAAGGTTGAATTGCTATTCAAAGGATAATGAGCCATCACTTGCATCCACCAATGTGATAGAGAAACCATCATCCTTCTCTACTCATACAGCCTTACCCTTGTCTATTGTCTATTTATATATCATATACAGGGTAATGTATGAGCAGGTTTGGCCGTCCAAATAATTTCATCGATAATCCAGAATTGCTATTCAGAAGAGCAAGAGCCAAGCTAAAGAGAGTTCAAGCAGACACATCATCATCTTAGCTTGAAGCTCCACTCTCTGATTCGGAAGGCTGACCAAGCATAGTTCGAAACTTAACACCAGAGTTCGACGCCATGGCAGACAAGTCACTTCGCGAGTTCTCAGCTCCATCTACAGCTAACATCCGGACTGGACCTGCGGCAGAGATCGAGCAAAACTTTGAGCTAAAGCCGGTGTTGATCAACATGGTGCAAGCCAGTCAATTTTGTGGGAAGGCACATGAAGATGCTAGTGCTCATCTCCAACACTTCTTGGAGATTTGCAGCACTTTCACCATCAAGGATGTCCCCAGAGATGCCATACTACTTCGCCTCTTTCCATTCTCACTATTGGGGAGAGCGAAGCAGTGGTTCTATGCGAATAAGGAGAAGAATACTACATGGGCACTCTGTTCCACCAATTTCCTAACAAAGTTCTTTCCCATGGGCAAGACAAATGCTCTTCGTGGGAAGATATCAAGTTTTTAGCAGCAACATGATGAGTCAGTCCTAGAAGCATGGGAGCGCTTTCAAGACTACATTCTATAATGTCCTCATCACCAATAGTACCCGTGAGACTATGGATGCTGCCGCTGGAGGAGCATTCTTATCACTTACAATCAATCATGCCACAACTCTTGTGGAGAAAATGGCATCCAACCAAGGTTGGAATGAAGAAAGAACTCAAACCTGCAAGAGAGGTGGAGGTATGCACTAGTTAAAGGAGGTAGACATGCTGTCTGCCAAGATGGACCTACTTATGAAGAGGCTCGATGAGAGAGCCAGTGAGAAGATGGAAGTCATGCACATTCATGATTCCCACATGACTTGTGAAGAGTGTGGAGACACTGGGCATTCAGGAAGCAATTACCCAGAACTACAAGAGGATGTGAACTACCTCAACAACTACTACTACTACTACCGTCCTCAATAGAATCAAGGTTGGAATCAACAGCAAAGGCCTAACTACTCAGGTAATTATCAAGGTAATAATTCTTTTAATCAACCCCCTCTGAGAGAGTTGGTGCTTAATCAAGGAAAATTAATGGATAGCTTGTCTAAGAAATTAGCATCCAATGATAAAACATTAGAAACAATTAATAATAGAATGGATAGATTTTCTACTACTATTAAGAATCAGCTCAGCTTTAATAAGATGCTAGAGTCTCAGTTGCAACAGCTTGCCAATATTGTTCCTGCTAACTAAGGTAAAATTCCAGGACAACCAGAAGATCTAGAAACTGCAAATCTTGTAGGCATATTTAATGTAGGAAGTTATTGGAGTGACCTTATCTCCAAAGGATGGAACGACGAGACTCTGCCAATCAAGAAAGGTGATCCAGGAAGACCTGTCATCCCGATTTCCATTAGAAGCATGAACTTCAATAAAGCTATCTGTGATTTTGGTGCAAGCGTAAACATCATGCCTAAGGTGATCTATGATAAAATGTTTAATTATCCGTTATTGTATACAACCATGTGCTTGCAGCTTGCAGATCAGTCACTTTGCTACACCAAGGGAATTCTAGAAGATATATGTGTACGAGTAGGCAGCTCGTATGTTTCTGCAGACTTTGTGGTAATAGAGACAGGTGGTGATGAGAAGTCGTCCATCATTTTGGGACAACCGTTCTTGACCACCGCTGGAGCTATCATGTACGCCAACACTGCCAAGATATGTTTTAACATCAAAGGAAAAAGAGAGACCTTCTTCTTCAAGTACAGAGTGTTGCAGTTCCCTGCACACCCTCAACATCCCTATGAGCCAAAGAAGAAGAACAATCGGAAGAACAAGAATAAGAAGCCACAACAGACGGAGTCAGCGAGGGTGATCACTGCAGTCCACAGAGATTTGGAATCAACAGAAGCTCCTTTTAGAAGGCTGTCTGTGACACTGGATCGGGCGTCAACATAATGGCCAAGGTAACTTATGAATATCTATATGGTACTATGCCTTTAGACCCAACCTATGCGCAGCTGCAGATGGCGGACCAATCATTTCGCTTCGTGGATGGAATAGCTAAGAACGTCCCCGTACAAATTGATGACCACTTCATCCCGACTGACTTCTTAGTCATCAACATGGGAGAAGATGAGTACGATCCACCGATCATTCTAGGGAGACCATTCCTAAGCACCACCAAAGCCATCATCTACATTGCAACAGGAGAAGTACATTTCCAAGAGAAGTACATTTCCAATTCCCCTCAGAGAAGGTACGCCGCTATTTCAACAGTAACTATATAGTTGACGAAGAACCCAAGAAGAACAAAACCAAAAGAAGGCACCGTAACCACACCCAGAAGAATCAGATCCCCAAGGATGGATGGGCTGACTATGAAGGAGAAGTATCAAGATACAAAGATCAATTTCCTGAAGACAATACATCTCCTGAGAGAGAAGTTGTACCACTAACAGAGAGTGACTCAGTCACTAAGGAGAACAAAGAAGAAAAGACAAAAAAGCAAGCTTCCTCCTCAAAGTCAACCTCACCAACAAAGCAGGCATGGAAAGTAAAAATAAATTCAACATCAGATTCAGCACAAGCAAAGGCACCACTCGATTCATCCAAGGTGGCCCAGAATGATTAGAGCGAACAAGAGGTCCTGTTCGGAGGATCCAAATCACCGAATGCCATGCCAAGAGGTAACTTGGTAGTTATCAATATTTCCCGCTTTAGTTTTGCATTTAATTTTTCACACCATATTTACTTTCCTTTATCACATGTTTAGTTACACTTTATTTCTACATAGAAAAGAAAAAAAATATATCTTGCATTGCATCATAAAACTACTAAGCCCCATGCAAATAAATTTGTGGCATAGAACCCATAAGTCTACTTGCTGTGGTGGCATAAAAATAAAATAAAGAAGCATTTATCATCCTTTATAATTTCTTGCATAGTATAAATATAAAAGCATAAAAATATGGCAACACGAGATCCTGCTAGAAAGATACATCTGTTAAGAGGTTCTAGATGCTCAAGGCTTAGAGGTTTATCACTAACACTTAATCAAGTTTCACAAGCTTTGTTGTCTATTTGAGTTTCACAGAATTTGAAGGATCAAGAAAAGCAAACAGACAAAATGACAATATGTCCCCTATCGGAGTGTTGTCTCAACAATCATCATCATGAGCACTCTGATGAGGGAAGTACAACTTCACTGTCTGCCTGCTTCATCAAGCAAGACTATGTCAACATCCAGCTTGGGGGAAAGCATCTCCCACGTATCCAGCTAAGTATTTTCTTACCTACCTATTTATTTGTATGCTTTTTGTATAATCTTTAAGTTTGATAAATAAATATAGGAGAGTGTGCTAAGTTTCATCTTGCTAAGTGAACCCCTAGAATAAATTCTTATGGAAATGATGAATAGTTGTTCTACCGTAATTCCTTTCAAGTACCTAGTTTACAACCTCGAACTCTCCCGAGTTTTGGACACAATGGTTTTGATTTAAGATTTGCTCTAAACCTGAACTTGTGGATAGTGAATGCTTGATCTAAGTCTAGGTAGTTGACGGATATGATATGGGAACGTTTTGAGCTACTGTCTATCATGTTCCTAGAGATACTAGAGTTCTGGAGAATTTATCTTTTGAAAATTAACTTGCTACATGATGAGTTCCTGTATGATGAGAGTTTGAATTCCTACCACATCCATATACATGTTTATAGATTAGGAAGCCTTATATTCATATTTAATATTTGTGAGCATTGAGTATGGTCAGGCTGTGTCGATCCTTAGGAACTGGTCATGCGGTTAAAATCGAGATCCACCTATACACTCTACCTATATATGCTGCTTCTACCCCGGAAGTACGCATCCATCTTCACCCATATACATCCACCCATATATTCTGCTTCTACCCTGGAAGTACGAATCCACATATATTCCATTCAGATCCACCCAGAAAATAGTTCAACTCTTATACTGGGAGTGAACTGTCCAAAAATATCCCTATCATCCATTTTATCCCTTGCTAGCCAATAAAGCTCCAAACATCAAGTTATGCTACCTCATGTTATTATGTTCCAAAAGAGGCTTGGGTATTCTATGAAAAGAAAGAAAAAAAGAAGAAAGAGGACAAATGTCCCACTCAAAATAAAGAGAGATTTAGTAGCCCAAGTTTTCCTCAAAGTTTTCAAGTTTCTAAGAGAGGTATATGAAATTTCTCAAAGGAGCTAAGTATTCACCATCGTCATTCCTTTACCCCTTATAACCACTTCTACCCTATTCTCTATTTATCCATTTACCACCATCTACCATACAGCCTATACACATGCATATCTTGATTTGATTTTATGACTCGTTCCTTTGGATCCATAGTTTTGATTATGCAATATATGTTTCGTTGTCTCCCCACCTATGAGCTCCACATAAGTCTATTAGAAGTAGGGTGAGAGAGAGAAGGCATAATGTTACTATGCTACCAAAAATACCACATATTTTGAGAGGAGAGAAAAGGCATACACCATAATTGCCTTGGAGAGGATCCAGAAATACTACAAAGGAGAGATTTGGAAGGGTCATACAAAGGAATCTTTGAGTTTTATTTTGAAAATATAGCAAAACTCTG
The DNA here is from genome assembly GCA_038087645.1 of Saccharum hybrid cultivar R570. Lineage (NCBI taxonomy): Eukaryota > Viridiplantae > Streptophyta > Magnoliopsida > Poales > Poaceae > Saccharum > Saccharum hybrid cultivar. Next base: position 28,797,193 of record JAQSUU010000066.1, on the reverse strand, counting down.
GAATAATAGTTGATCAAAGAGCTTGAAACATGGCGCTTGACTTGACCATTCTGTCTTTCAACTACTCAAGACCCAAGTGATGGCTACAAGCCCCATGGTGAAAGGTAATATGAGTGAGTTTTTTATCAGAATAGTTCACTCTAATCTGGAGGAGAGTTCTTGTTTGAATACATGTGTACTTGTAAGGCGTGAAAGTATTGTAGCAACTTCTGATCCATCACTGAGTCTATCTTTGCTCAGGGACGAGCAAAAGGTAAGCTTGGGGGAGTTTGTTGATGGTAGATAAGTATCATTTTTAACCATCAACATAGCATGAGAAAAGACTTAAACATAAATACTATCTAGATATAGAGGTTACACTGACAGAATTCCACAAGTTTTGGTGAATATCTATTTCTGCAGGGGGTAATCGGGAAAGAACCAAAGGAGGTCCACATGTCAGATTTACATAGAGAGAAACCGACCATACTATGAAAAAGTATACTCTAGAAGACTCGAGAAGGCACCTCCTCGAAGGGGAGGGCCATTTGGGCTGACAGGTGGGGCGCCCGCCCCCACCTCATGGGCGGCCGTCCAGGCCATAGAGCCAATCAGGCTCCGTCTCATGGATCCTGCCTCCACCACCTTTGAGGATCAATAAAAAGTCGTTGATGAAGGTCAGTTTGATCCAAGGGCTGTGGTGCTTCCTAGACGGCTATATAAGCAAGGCCCCTGGCCCTAGGAGAAACCCTAATTTCATTCAATTCATTAGAGAGAGAACTCATTCCATTCATTCAGAGAAGCCCTAAAGCAACCATCTCAATTAGATCTCTAGTTTAGCATAGCTACATAGGATTAGAACTAGAAGGAGCCAAGCATTGCTTGATTTTTGGATCTATATGAGAATATTTGGTAATTCTCTCCTACTTTTGTATTTGTTCTTATATTGTTCATCTAGTTCATCATTTGTATGAATATGACTTTAGTCTATTCTATCATATTGGATATGACTTTGCTCTATTTGATTATGTTCTCAATTATATTGTTCTTAGTCTACTTTGATTATATGCTTGGTATAGTTCGATCAGAATTATATTTAAGTATAGGATCGTATAGCGCTTGCTCATTGATATCATGGGGGAGTGGTAAATATTGTGTAGGCGTGGTGCCTATACCATATTTACCTGTGATTGCACCCTATATTCCGGACCATGTGGTAGATCGTGGGAGTGACAGTCCTGTTGAGTCCTTTGTAGTCCACCTCCCGAGTATAGGGCAGGCAGAGCACAACTATTACGGGGAAGTGAGGGCTATGTTCTATATCTTCCTAAGTAATATCACTATGCGTAGATATAACCTTTTCTTGCCATGATTGCCAAGTGTAATTGCACTAATCATCGTATGCTTTGACTGTATAGTTAGAATAACTTAGGATTTATCTTATAGTTCGTCCTAATCCATGCTAGTGCTATATGCTTAGAGTAATATATTGAGATGTTTATCATTATATGTGGCTATGTGCTTATCAGTTATCTCTTATTATTCTTTATTCATATATATATATATATATATATATATATATATATATATATATATATATATATATATATATATATATATATATATATATTATTTATCTTGTGACACTTACCCTGTATGAGAAGATCGATAAAGACATGGTTATGCTCTCCATTATCACATGCAGTGATGCTCATTGCTCAATATCCTTAGCATCCCTTCCCAATGGTAAAAATATAAATAACGATACCTAGATTACTTCTGGTTAAAATGCTACATCGATATTATCTGTGCGCTTACGGATTTCATATTTATTTCAGAGGGGCATTTGCATATTTTAGTACCAGCACCTTTAGTGTCATGCTGGGGATGACAACCTAGCTTAGGTGGCGTTAGAGGTGTCAACACTCTACTTGCATATACCATGCAAGATGTGCAGAGACTTCGGACATTCGAGGAATGACTGCCTCGAAACCCAGGTAGATGTGTGGTACAACAACTACAACGGGTTCTGTCCACAAGGAGATCCAGGGTGGAATCGGTTGCACCCGCAAAATCAGGAAGGTAACTATGCTCATTCAAATTATGTAAATCAACCTTTGTTGAAAGATCTTGTGTTAGAGCAAGCTCAAATGAATGAAAACTTGACAAAGAAACTTGCCTCTAGCAATGAAATTTTTGAAAACATTTCAAATTCAGAAGGCTTAAACTTTTCCTTCAAAAGTCAATTAATTTTTAATGAAATGTTTGAAAATCCACTAGCTCAAGGTACTGCTTTAATTCTTGCATATGATTTTGAAAAAGATCTCGGGGCAACCCGAAATTTCATTTAAAAACGTCAATGCGGTAATCACAAGGGATGATAAGTCCACTCGTGATCTACCATATCCTAACCATGCAGGAAAAGCTAAAAAAAGCACGGTGATACAACCCCAAACCTTAGGCTTTGAGCTAGCTTGGGGGAGGACCCCCACAAGGTAACGTGTATCTTACACTCTCACCATTTTCCATTACCTTGCATAAAAAAGAGAGAAATAATAATAATAATAATAATAATAATAATAATAATAATAATAATAATAATAATAATAATAATAATAATAATAATAATAATAATAATAATAATAATAATAAATGGTTCTCTTGTACCATTCAATGTTTTCACCTCTGTTGGATGATTCTTGTTTATCCTTTAATGCTTTGTCTCTCTATGCCGGCATATTTTGGTTTGAGAGTATTGGTTATACATCTTTCAAATTAAGCATGGTGCTTAGTTTGAAGTTTGGATGTAATGATCATGCTTCTATAGGCTTTTGTAATTTAAGCATGGTGCTTAGACTAATTAACCTACCTTGATCAAATTAGATATGGTGTCTAGTTTCGTTATTGAACCAAAATTTGTTTAGTATAGATATTGGTTGATTATATGGACTAACTCTTGTAGGAATTTATCAACTTCATGCGGGTAAGTCTTTGATATGACAACAGATGAAAATTTGTTTGGTGAACCTTTATAAAAAAATATATACAATAATAGTAATAATAATAATGATAAAAATAATAACAATAAAAATTGTTCCACTCCACATATGTGTAGTAAGAATGCTTAGTTTCTCCTTTGTTGAAATGATGAATAGTTACTCTATCTTATATTTTGACTATGCCCAGTTTATAATTTAGCTTTCCCCAAGATTTGAGTTTATTGGTTAAAAATGTCTCATCCTAAAAACTTGGAACTTGTGGGTTGCAAATGCTTAATCGGGTCTAAGTTGTTGCAGGATATGATATGGTGCAACGGAAATTTGCTATGACTTTGTTCTAAGAAAGACTTGACATCTGGAGTTTTTATTTTTCAAAATGCTAAAATTAAAAGTTCCTCATTGATTTGTACTTCCTACCAAAGCCATATGACATGTTCTATAAATACAAAACCTTAGTCATATGATGCTTGTTATCATGTTGAGCTTTGTCAAATTGTTGTGACCCTTGTTGAGATTCTCATCATGCACTCATGATCAAGACACACGTACACCCACAATAAAACTACTAACTCTTACACTGAGAGTTACGCAAAAACATGTTTTCTGCCCACCAAATAAATCACTCCACTCATTTATCATGAGTCTCTCTCTCTAAAGTTTTTCATATGCCAAAAGGAAGTATGGGCTATGCTAAAAAAGCAAAAGAAAAAAATATATATCCATGCCAAAAGGCATGAGAGAAAAAATCCATGCTAAAAAGCATGAAGAAAAGAAAGAAATAAAGATAGCCCATGCTTTTAAATAAAAGACATTTCCCTAAAAAGAGAGAGTCATGATCCAAAGGAGTACAAAAATATTTAGAGTTAGGAAGATTATAAAAATTCACACACTTGCACATCTTGATCAAAGTGTATGACTTGCATCTCCTTGAGGTCCGGTTTTTGACTTAACAATATCATGTGATGCAAGGATGCCTTCTTTTATACCTACCCAAAGATCCACATAAGCCATTTAATTGGTAGGATGAAAAGAAGGGCAAACATAAAAAGCCTCTGGTGAGGATCATACACTTCTGAGCGACCAAGTGAATCATCTGGGGAACTTAAATTCTTTGCAAAACTTTCAAAACCTCCGAAAAGGCAGTCGATCAAGGAAAGAATGGTAAGCATTTCTATGAACCATTCTATCTTGCAACCGCCCAAGACTTGAAGAAGGCTAAAAAGCCCAGCAGGTAATGATATAATAAAGGGTGGATAGAATGCCAATTCATTCAAATCAAGGAAGAAACCTTTGTTATAGGCATGGCACTTTTGAAATGTAACCGGTATTGAAGCAACTCCTGATCAACAACCAAAGTCTTAGCTCTTGCATGGGACGAGCAAGGGGTAAGCTTGGGGGATCTTGTTGGCGGTCCTTATCGACCAAATTCGACTGCCAAATAAGACACAAAAAGAGGAGAACTAAGCATGGCTTGCACATATATGTTATCATTTTGACCTATTTCCACTTGTATTGGAAGATTATTATTTTATAGGACACATGCACGAATACGGTGGAAAAGGTGACAAAAATACGCTTTTCAACAAAGCATAGAAGAGAAATAAGGAGAGAGGCCCACCTACCTTGCACATCTGGGCCAAGCACTGGCGTGGACACGGCCCAGGCCCACCCAACAACCGACTAGAGAAGGACGGTGGCCAGGTGCGACAGTCAGGGTGGGTGCGGCCGCACCACCACCACCACCACCACCTCTTGGCCTGAATCTTCTTCGGCGGTTGCATGGCAGCATGCATAAGCGGTTTTGGCTAGTTTCCTATTTTATTCATGCCAAACTGACCATGCCATGGCTATAAATAGATGGGGAGAGCTCCATTCACAACACACACCACACTTGAGCTCTCTCTCCCTCCACTTGTACTATTTTATCTTTTTAGTAGTTTAGTTTGGAGCAAGGCAAGCTTCATTGGAGAGCTTGAACATCTAGAAGGAATCTTGGTATGATCAATATGAAGAGTTCTTCTATGTTCTTGTTCTTATCATATCAATATAGCTATGTTATGAAATTAGAGCTAAGTTCGTGTGCACATAGAACTTTATGCTTAATCTTTCATACATACATGTTTAGACCAAGACCTAAATTAAGGTAGTGAATGCTACTTTAAGATTAGTTTTGGTCATTATATTCTTGTGGATTCATCGTCCGTCTCCGTGACAGATGCTCTAGTAAGAGGACTCCTGATAAAGACGGAAGTTCCTAGCCACCGCTAGAGTAGTAACCGATAGCGTAGACATGGTGTCTATGTTAGAAGTTACCGTTGTTTGCCTTGTATCCTACGGTTGAGGGGTAGGCGGCAAGTGGTGACAGCCCTGTCCATCCCTCGTAATCCTCCACGTTTGGATATGGCGTAGAGCCGTAGGTCGGACTTGCCTGGCAGACCAAGCGAAAGCCGGTGCCCGAAGCCATTCTATAGTGACCAAAGCTATCTTAATTTAGGATCGCTACCCGAAGCAAGTCTATATAGAGAGACATATTCCTTTGTATATTCAAGATTTTTGCTCAAAATGTTAATTAATGGCAAAAGTGAAAAAAAATTTTGACACTAGAAAAGAGGAAGCCAATATTTCCAATGAGCAGCCGAACTAGCAACAGCAGGTCGAGAGCAATGGCAGCAGCACGAGAACCCACTGCAAGTCTGTAGCCCAACGAGCAGTGGCCTACTGCATAGCGCCAGCCCAACGAGCAGCGTAGTAGCAAGAGAGCCAGCTAGCAAGCTGCAGCGGTGCAGCCAGGCACACTTCTTTAGTCCCACCTCGATTACACATCTAGGAGTGAGGGAGGCAATGATCTATATAATGAGATGCACTCATAGACACTCCATTGTATTCCACGCCTGAGTGGGCTGGGTTGTGGCTAAATTGGAATTCCTAATTGGAAATGCTAGCGGGCCAAATTCGGTTGAAACCGAATTTCAAATTCAGGATATTCCAATAGTAAAAGTAGAAAAGTAGAAAGCGGTCCAAAAACATCGAAACCGTTTTTGTTCCGATTTTGAATTTGATGGTCCGAATTTCGAACTGAATTTAAATTTGTCTAGAAATACGAATTCGATCGAATCAAATATAGAAAACGATGCAGTTCGATTCAGGATATTTTTGTTCTATTTTCATCCTTAGTCTCCACTAAAAGAGTTGTAACTCCCTAGTGAGAAGTCCAAATGAGGAGCCATTTAGTGGGTGTGAAAGTAGACTCAATAAGCTTTCTAGCCATGTGTAGCATGCACCACGAAACATTGTAGAATGGTACAGTTTTGCATGAGAAGTTGTACCAACATTCTATGCTGAGAAACTATTGACCTTCTGAGCAGTCTTGACTAATATGTACAAAACTCCTTATTGTGACATCTAAACGAGGTGGGGTTTGTTGCACTGAAAAATAGACTTGATAATCTTTCCAAAATGTCCTCATGAACCTTCATAACTTTTGGAAATCAAAAGTTCTTTCTGAGGTCCGGTTGTCTGTCCATGTTACTTTTTCCTAGAAGCAAGTTGGTCGGGTCATCCGTCCGCGCTACTTTTCTGACGGAGCCATTTTGTAGCACCGTGTCTTCCATGCCTTTATGTGCATACCTAAGCAACATCAAGATAGAATATTTAGGTAGTATAACATTCTTAGAAGTGTTAAAATTATAATCATTTAGGAATGAATTCACCTGCTCTTGTAGTTTCTTGGCGCGACTTCTTGTAAGTGGCCCTTGATTTGTATCTTTTATGTTGGATGGTGAATGGCTGATACTTGAGCTAGCATGTACGGTTGGGATATCCTCATCAAACAACATAGGAGCGAGATCCTATAGCCTAGTGGTACTACACTTTTGCATGGTTTCGCTTGTTCTTCTCAGATGTTTTCTATAGCTTCATTTGTGTTAGACTACAGCACAAGTAGACCATAGCAAGACTAGACAAGAAATTGATGGGTTCACACACCTTGTTCTTAGCACTAGACCAAATCTTGAAAAGTTCACACCACTGTGCATCGTTTATGGATGAGACAGGAGGATCTGATCAGCAGGGACGACAATGAAGTATTTTTATTCAACCTAGAGCGTGCCTACCGTACCGCAGACTGCATTACGTTTTGGTAAGCTTCTTTTTTTGGTGAGTGAGCACTGTTAACGCGCAGCCTTCGCTGAACATAGTAATGTGAATGAAAAGTAAATCCGTTAAAGTTGCTCAAAGCAGAGTTGAATGTCAAGAGGGGATACCCATAGATACATTTAGCCTATCCACAAATCTTGTGCAATAGATGGCACCGAGCCTCTTCCCCTTGTATGGTTTCCAATGCATCAAAATTGGTACTTCATGCCTTCGCACTAGATCATGTGGCCTTCTGTTCCCCTCGGCAACAGAGATGCGCATCCTCAACCCTCCTAGTGACTGCTCATTTTGTCAAGCATAATTCCACGAGTTTGAGGCCTTGGCTTCCTCACTCTTCCTGGCAATTGTACTACACAGTTTTCATTTAGATTATTAGAAAAGTTACATGGATATCAAATAGCTAGTGCAAATTGATTGATAGACGGGAGTTTTCTTAGAGGGTGCCTCTTCGCTAGGGCTATAATCATCTAGCCATGAGGAGTCTCTCTCAAGGATAGGTAGGGTGCCGTCCCGACCAATGTCTCCAGCCAATTCATGAACTTGCAAATGATCCCTAGGTCCAGATGTCGGTCGTGATGGATAATTATGTTCACCTACTACTACTACCTCCACCCTTTTGCTAGCGGCAGACCTCCGAGTACAAACTCCATGAGCAGCCTGTTCTGGTGGTGTTGACCTCACTCGCTTGGAGGACCTTCACCCAGGACTCATGGCAGCGCTGCCTTTTGTCCTACTGGCAGAGCCTCCTCTATGGCTTCTTTGACCCAGACACTAAAATTGGAGATACAAACTTAAGCAGCAAGCATGTACAAATTCCATTGCTATCTAAACAGTAAAGCATTGCATGGCTACCTACCCCCTCACCCTCTGAACTAAATACAAGATAGAATCAGCACCTCAATTGATAGGGGCACTGGCTCATCTTCTAAATCTGAATCTGTTTCATCTGTATCATCAAATCCCTCAACTACCTCACCTGGTTCAGGGATATATTCCAAATCTTTACCGTGTCTACCCTTTGTGCTTTACTTTTTTACCTTTGGAGACACAGGTTTTGGGGCCACATGTATTCCAAATTCTTCCATCTTTCTATGATTCCTTGCGATTTTTGCATCCCGTGCTCGTTCAAGCAGTTAGTGGTTGTTCATCTAGATTACGAAGGCTTTATTAACTAAAGCTTCTATGGAATGTCAACACAACAGAGCAAGAGTATGCAAATAAGCGCCTAACTAGTAACTACAGCTTATAGAGAAGTTATTAATCCAATAAAGCACATGATCGCTACACTTAACTAAGAAAATATGTAACCCATACCTCTTCCTCCGTGTTCCCTGGCTTTGCTCTGTCGTCGGCACCGTCGTCCTGTCATCACGGTCACGGAGCTGATGTGGCTGGCGTTGATGAAGGGGTACCAGATCTGGCTCTGGCTGTAACATCCCGGCCCAGGGCTTAACAGGATTAATATGATACTCATACTAACAAGTTGCAACTTCTTTTTCGGAAGCCCATCTCGAAAGAACTCCAAAGTTAAGCGTGCTTGGCCTGGAGCGATGGGTGACCGACCGGGAAGTTTTTCCTAGGTGCGCACGAGTGAGGACAAAGTGCGCAGAAAAGACTTATGCTGGTCTGTAAGGGCAGTCTATGTCCTAGAAAAGCGGCCAGATGTAAGTGTGCCCGGCCTCGGGGAGGCGGGACGTTACAGAATGGTATCAGAGCCGACCCTCGCGGCATGCATGGTGCGCATGGCTGGAGTTGTCCCAGAGTGGTCACACAGCATGGCACATGCGCTGGCACTAGACACACGGACGTGGCTAAGAGGGGACGTTCCTGGCTTGGGATTGACCGACGAGGACGTCGGTCTCTTAAGGGGGTGAGGATGTAACATCCCGGCCCAGGGCTTAACAGGATTAATAGGATACTCATACCAACAAGTTGTAACTTCTTTTCCGGAAGCCCATCTCGAAAGAACTCCAAAGTTAAGCGTGTTTGGCTTGGAGCGATGGGTGACCGACCGGGAAGTTCTTCCTAGGTGTTCACGAGTGAGGACAAAGTGCGCAGAAAAGACTTGTACTGGTCTGTGAGGGTAGTCTATGTCTAGAAAAGCGGCCAGATGTAAGCGGGCCCGGCCTCGAGGAGGCGGACGTTACACTGGCAAGGGATCAGATCCGGTCGGTAGTGACAGGTGCCAAGCTAGGTAGGGGATCTAGATTTGGCTTGTACCATCGTCGAGATGGTCCTTTCGCTGTCAGCTGATCAACCTATTGTCGATGAATCAAAGGGGATCCAACTCCGGCTAGGGTTAAGAAATGTATGAGAGAGTGGCTAGAGAGTGGAGAGAGAGTCGAGCTGCTATTCTGATGGAGCCTAGGGTCTAGAACGGGGTGGCAGAGGGGGCAGCTGGAGAGTGGAGAGGGAGGCCACGGGACTAGGATTTGGAGCTAGAGGGGAGACAATGTGGCTAGAAAATGGAGATGGAGGCGGGGATGGTGACTCTTTGCGTTTTTATGTGGTCATCACATTACCACAAATGCCCTTATCTGAAATTGATGGTGTGGTAAACCTATTTTTTGTGTATAAGGCAAAAGGGAGACATCTAATTTTCGGTGCGTGTTGGCGGGACTGCTCGGCGCGGTGCGAAATCAAATTTTTGGGGCGTGTTGGTGGGATTGCTCGGCGTGGTGCTCAGCAGAGACCAGAATTTATTCCGTGTTTTAATAGGAAATGATTACGATAAAATGTTGTACTTACCTAATATATCCATCTTTTCATTTTTTTTCTCTTGTGCACCTATTTATATATCCAATAAGTTAGTTGTTGCTTTTTTTGGTTTTTTTCATCTCATAATATAAATAAACATAAAACTAAAAGAGGATGATAACAAACAATTAAAAGATCCATGAATTTGACACCTAAGAATTACCAAAAAAAAAGAAAAATAAACCTGCTCACTGCAGCTTATTGCGCTGCAACTGGTGATTTTGTGTGTGTGTGTGAGAGAGAGACTGCATCTACAGCTGTTTGAACTAAGGCCTATAATTAGGAACAGGGGGAAGGCATGCCCACCGCCTAGGGATGGAAAATCCTTAAAAAACTAAATGGGTTATTCAAATGATATCCCCATGGATTTCCTGCCCTAAAAAAGTAGTCATGGACTCTAAGGTGCTTTGAATTTTTGGAGAAGAGAAAAAAAAATTAAAGCATCCTCCTCCTGGCTAGCGCTCTTGCAATTCGCCAACTCGCCAGTACTCCAAATCATCCACCTCCTCGCTGGAGTCACAGTCGGTGTTGTACTTTCCATCGCTTGAGTACGTGTCGATTGTTTATGAGCCTCGAGCCGGTCTCCAACATCGTCTTAGAGAAGGTGAACGTGGACGACAACATCCTACACGCCCACCTCAACCCTTGATATATGGGACGTATCAGTAGTACAAGTCATGACTAGGTTTGGTCTATGGAATGACCGTATGTGAAGTCTTATTTGCATGCATGTCTATGTTAACTTTTGTTGAACTTTGTATTAGGTCGGTTAAACTGTTGAGCGTGGTGTAGCTCAGGTCCTTTGGTCATTTGGTAACTAGTTATACTAACGGTGTTCACCCTTTCTGATCGGAGGACGTGGGTGTATAGATGTTGAAATTTTCTAGACCCTAAGATAGTCCAACCCTACAAAATATAGACGATCCAGATCACTACGAAATACAGGGGCCATCCAACTAGTCCATAGAACCCGGCTACTATGGGGCTAACGACTAGTTCTAATCTATAGAACCCAATAATTAGTTCAGGATACAAACAGGTATGGACTAATAACAAAACTAATTGGCTAATTTTTTAGCCATGGCCAACTAGTCGCAGTCCATCTAAATAGGGCCTAAGACAGTCCAATACTAGAGAAATCTTGAGAAGCCAGATCATAGTTTTGATGAAACAACAAAATACAGATCATGTCAACTCTTACACTGTATATGTGGGGGTCGTAGGCGCGCAGGCGCGCGCGTGTAGGTCATGGGGTGGTCCATGGCCCACAAACTATATAACAGCAGAGACAAGGGGTGTGAGGAAGGCTCTCCAGAGCCCCTGCTTCAGTTCCATCCCAAAGCTTTTGCCCTCCACCCTACTACTGGGCATCTTTGTTCTTCATTTTTTATGCATATTATTTTCTTTTTTACACAGATCATGGATAACTATGATCATTCTTGGGACATGTCTATGTATCGCTATGTCTTCCACGAGCTTCGTGTTTGCCATGGCCTACAAACATGGGTTGTAGTGCTTGCAGTGCATTCTAACTTTTACAGTAGGTGGTACATTGCTTCTGTAGTTGTTCATCAAGTTCTTGGCCATCGAAACTACCGTCTTGCTGAAGATCATCTAGGACCCTATGTGTTTGTTGCGGTTCCTTCATATGCAGATCTCCAGACTTTGCTTTCATATCGCTATGAGTGGTGCAGAAGTAGTTTCTCATCGTATCCGTTGTCTTACAATCCGTCCGAATGATCCAGAGATTGGTGGAGTTCGTGCAGTTCCTTTCAACTGAGCAGTAGCAACATGGTCAAATGATGTTAATGTTTAGTATCTACAGCAATAGAGATATGACCATGTTCTCTCTTTCTGAAGTAGGTGATGTTCAAGTATCTCATAACACTGATGTTTAGATTTGTGTTTCCAATGTTCACTGGAGACAATTGTGATGTTCTTTAGTTTATCTTGTTGTAATAATATCCATGTAAATGCACTTTTGCTAAATTTTGTATTAAGTGGATTAAACTCTGTTGATGAAATATACAGACAAGTACAATATTGATGAAATGACATTTACCTATTTCTTGTAAATCGTATGCATGCCTCATAGTTCGAGTCGTGTAAATTTGACCAGCCCGAATATTTTACTCTGCTATTGAGCTGTGACTATAAATTTTGCCAAATTGGCTGTGCTACAAAGAATAGTTGCACCAGTTGTGGCTACATGCATGAAGTACTAGTAAGGTAGTTGGATTTGAAGCGGCATCTTCAACCACAGCTGAGCGAGTGCAGACCATCAGGACCTATGAAACCATGTAGCCATCTCTAGATAGCTGCTGCTCTGCAAAACCAAGCAAGAGAAATTGCTTACGGAAGCAAGAGCAACTCGTCTTCACTCTTCAGTCTACCCCTCAACTGCTGTGAATGCTTAGAGTGAAATAACTGCTGAGGATTTCCTCATGCATTCAATTCACTCATCGCAACTGCGCAAGGGTTTCTTTATGCCATTGTTTGTTGAACCAAACACGTATCAGTAGTACTAGTAGTCATGAGTGCCTTTGATCTTGCAAGAACTAAACACATATCAGTAGTCTTTGATAAAATTTGTTGACCTTACAAGAACCATGCTGTGAGGAGTTCATCTCAACAAGTATCACCTAGATCTAATGCATAATGGATGAGACATAGCTGTTGAATTTTACTATGAACGCAAGAAAATCCGACCGTTGTATATTTGATCTCATAGGACACAGTATTAAGGGTCGTCAGTTTTGAATGTCGTAGCAACTAGTCTGCCCCTCAACTGTTGTGACTACTTGGATAGGAGTAAAAAAAGTATAGAAAAGACCCATCACAACCGCACCAGGCATTCAAGTCTCAAGTGTGTCATCGTGGTCAAAAGCCCCTTTTCTCGATTCCTTCTTTTGTCCAGCTTTCCTGCCGCATTCACTTCACTCTTGTTAACCATGCAAGGTCTATATTAAAGGAGCATCCCCTTTCCCTTGTCCGATAGCATTGCATCAATCTGCTTGCTCCCCCCTTCTCTCACCCGTTTGCATTTTCCCAATCGTGTTCCCTAGTGGTTTTAGGATCTGGATAAAGGTAATGTGCTTCAAATCAAACTGTACTATTTGTATGAGCTTATTATTGTGTCTGCTAACCTCATTGCTTCCCTCTTTCCTCGATTATCATTTGTTCCAACTAAAATCATGTTTATAGATGGCAATTACTTACCATGCCATGGATGTGTACTCTACAACAAATGATGGGTTTTGGTAGCTAGGTGTGGAGCCAGGAGAATAGAATAGGTTGCTTGTGACTTGGGAGCATTGTGTACATGACCAAGCTATGCAATGCCTAATCATTGAAGATGTTGTTCATGCGGTTGTTGGGGAACAATGCATTACCAGAGTTGTTGAAGACCATGATTCTGGAGAAATCTTTGTGCTTTGTAGCACTGTTGTGGATGCCCATTGGCTCTCTAACTACAATGTCAATGTCAGTGGAGACTATGTCATTTTCAAGACGGTTCACTGTCTCAACTTAATCGAAAGTCCTTATGACCTCAACTATCTCAACAAGACCAAACCGATTCGACGACATTGAGATTTATGTGCTTTGGTTACTGTTCATTGTCCTATATCAGTAGTACTAGTAGTAGTAGTAGTAGCCATGACTAGCATGGATCTGTGGGATAGCATGAAGTCATGTAGTGTAAGTGTTGAGCTCATGTAGTATGGACCCTTGCTAATATATGTTGTGTTATTTACATGTCTGTGTCAAACTTTGTTAAACTTGCCAGAACCTTGAACCGAGGAGCAAGTCTGTCCTTAATCTAATGCAGACAAGAAGAGCCATTGGTGTTGAAATGTTACTGAATAGGCAAGAAAGTCCGCCTGCCATTTTTTGAACGCTTCGGATAGTGAAGATCCTATAGTGGATGAAGTTGCCTCAGTTGGTTTCTGTTTGTTTTTTTCTTGCCTTGGGTGTCTGGCCTGCTAGCACAAAGTCATGTATTTTATGTGTTGAGCACATGTACAAGAGGCAACCGCATGTTCCTCATGGTTTAGATCTGCAGAGGGAATCGGAGAGCTCCGGGAAGGAAGAAAAACAAGCAGAGTTGCGGACGAGATCGTGGTGGTTAGAGCAATGGAGCGGAGAAAGCGACATAGTGGGGATTTACTCAAAGATTCAAAATTTTCACCAAATATGTATAGAAAAGTATGATGCATAATAAGTATTTTATACAATGAAAAACAATGAGCTTATAATCAATAATCTTCTTCGGTGAAGTGCGAGAGGCATCTCTGCACTGCTGGGTCAAGATACATAGACAAATCAAGTTGGCACATTGGGCAGGTGGAGCTCCTACCAAACCACTTGGTGATGCACTTGCGGTGAAATGTGTGGACGCAGCCGAGCATTTCCACAGCATGGCCGGCCGCAGGATTAGATGTTTTGTCCTGCAGGCAGATGTTGCAGTCTTGACACCCCGCTTGCGCCGCCTCTGCGCAGAGCATCAAGAGCACCTTAGACGCAATGAACTTGAATTGTTCATCGACCTGAAGCCCAAGCGTGGCATGGGCGATGTAGCCATCCCGGCAGGCCTCATGTGCCAGGGCCGCGAGTTCAGGAACCTCGCGCTCAGGAAGAATGTCCTCCCACTGCTCGGCAATGAGGTTGAGTTGCTATAGCCACGTGAATGTCCTCATCAAGCCATAGAGGACATCACGAAAACCTTCCTGGTCACTGGGGATGCTCACCATTTGATTCGCCTTCAAGATCCTAGTGGCGCTGCCTCCTTCGTATAGGAGGTACACCGGCTGCTAGTGACCGCTGGCTTTGAGGGTCTTGGTCATCGTGCATTCCAGGATCATAGAGAATGATGCTTCAATGCTGCTCCCACCAGATAGATCTTTGGTGGTGAAGAGTTTCTTTGACGTCGTTCTCGACTTGATGCGGTGTTTGAAAGTGGAAAACTAGGCATTAGGATCTCCGGCGGAGCTCATGACAATGGCTACTCTATGGGTCTAGTGGCTTAGTTTGTAGCTATGATTTGAATTGGTTTGGAGTTGGAGCAATGATGATTTAAAGGGAACCCGAAGTAAAATAGCTGTGGGATGAATGGGGGATAGTTATGAGATGGAATTTGAAGTGAATCGCTTTGAATGTAGAGGACCGTAGATGGCTCCTAGTAAATGCCATCCTAGATTCCAGGGGTTGGTCGAACAGTTTCCAATACTAGACGTGTTGGGAATATTCTAGTAGAACATGAGATGTGTTTGGCCCGGTTAGATTTACAATGCTCGAACTTTCTTATGTGTGCTATAAATTTTGAATAGCTATGTGGCTCCTCCGTTCGGCATTACATCAATGCGAGACTTGATCGAATGAATTCCGTTATGCATGTTTACCATACTACATATCAAAAAGAGAACCAGAAAGAAATCAGCAGGCAAAACCAACCAATGGGGTCATTTTGTTGTTGAATTTTACTACAAACACAAGAAAGTCTGACAGTTGTATATTTGATCTCATAGGACACAGTATAAAAAGGTCGTCAGTTTTGAGTGTCGTAGCAACTAGTCTGCCCCTCGACTGTTGTGACTGTTTGGATTGGAGTCAAATAAAAGTATAGAAAAGACCCATCACAATCGCACCAAGCATTCGAGTCTCAAGCGTGTCATGGTGGTCAAAAGCTCCTTTTCTCAAGTATGTAGTCATGTTAATCATTCATAGTTAGAACCCTCCATCCAGGAAAGAATGCAATTCTAGCATAGTGTCATAGTTTAGTATCTTAAGTTTGATCAATTATATATAAAAATAGCATCAATATTTATGATATCAAATAAGTATCATTCGACTAATTATGAAGTGTATTTTCATAATAAATTATTTTAAAGTCATAAATATGAATAGTATTCACTATAAATTTGGTCAAATGTGAACTACTTTTGCTGGCACGCAACCCGTAGTTGCATTCTTTTCTAGACGGAGGAAGTAATATTTATTGGTAGTAGTTGGATGACATTGAGTAGTGGGATTGTATTGCTCTCCTCTTATTTGCATGTATTAGATAAAATTTGTCAAACTTGCAAGAACCATGCAACAACGAGTTCATACAAGCAAGTCTCATTTTTCCTCGTTTTCCTGTGATGCTTGTTACTATGTCATTTACAATTTTCAGTTTGGGCCCTATTTTTAAATCTGGGTCAGTGCGTAGGATTGTCCGACTGCAGAGAAACAATATGGACCGGACTTTAGTGCACCATGTAATGTGACATACATCGAATGGAACTTTGTTTACTCCTCTGCTAATTTTCAAAGAACAAGGGACCATGGAGCCCCTGAACGAGCACCTCACAAACTTGAAGCACCCCAATCGAGGGATGCAGATTTGCATCTTGATGCCCAAGTGCAACAAGATTATGGAATCTAAAGCACCAAATATTGAAGGCCGCTGTGTATTTGCTCTGAAGGCCGCTGTGTATTTTATTGCTATGATTCACTTTCCCGAGACACATTTACATGGACACCTAGAACTTGAGCAAGGCGCCATTTGGTTCCTCGAGAAAGAACCATAACATTGGATGATTCACTTCCCCGAGACACATTTACACCGTACGCGATCCTTCAAGAACGCGGAGTCTCCGCCTACATAAACCGCCGGCCCTATTTCCCCAGCGCTCTCCGCCACGTCGTAGTCGTGCCTTCATACTCCACTCCGATGCCACATCTGTCACCGTTTGTTGCGCGCGCGCTTTGACTCTACTTCTTCCTTGGCTACGTCATGATGGATCGGCTCCCGATAGAGTTGGCTGTGGACATTGCTGGCTGCGTCACAAAACAGTCATATGCCTCCTAGGATGACCTTGCCATCCTGCGAGCAACCTGCTCAGACATGCGCAGGGTGTGCGGTGTTGATATTTATTACGCACACAGAAGAATCAAAGAGAAATAATCCGCAAGCGCATGGATATCGGTGAGCACTTCACCCTAGAGATATTTCCATAGTATCGTTATTTATTTATCCACAAGGAGAAAACGTGCGATGACTAACCAAGTCTATGCTAAACCCCTGAGCTGCAAACAAGGTATGAGATATAAGGGATATAGAGAAGACTGCTACGGCACCCTAGTTCTAACCTTTGGCAAGCTATGCGATCACTGTTCTAATGGGCACGTACTTAGAGAGAAGACACCACAGAGGATGCTTAACCCTAGCACACAGGTCCTACCAAACCTACTGACGGGAGGAGGCTCCGAATGATCAATGAGGCTATATGAGTCACCCCCGTGATCTACCATCGATCCGGATAGTTAGGGGATATCTACGAGTACCCGAGCCCAAGCACCACGCTTACACTACGGATGATTACTCTAAACTCTACGCGAAGAGAATAAAGTAAACTCGCAAACCAAAGAACAATAATAACAATGTACTTACTAGTATTAGAAGTTAAATTACCGAAGAATCTCATAAGCAAGCCCCGTGTTAAGGAGACTTGATCCCGCGGGTACAAGCTGGAGAGGAGACACCGATAGGCCAGGCTTCCTCCAACTCTTCCCTCCACCCTATCTCTCTTAATCTAAAAGAATAACTCTAATCTCACATAGAGACTATAAAGCTAAACTCTCTTGAATGCTAGGCTCTAGAGAGGAGATCCATTCAAGGGACCCCTCTCAGGCTGATCTTGACTGAAAATAATGAATTATGAATTGAGGATTGCTCTGACCTAGGGGCTAGGGACCTTGCTTATATAGCCCCCTTGGATGAACGTCAGCCCTTGGATCAAACCGACTTGAATCAACGATTGAGATTAGACCTCAATGGTGGTGGGAAACCGACCTAGCAAGCAGAGGCTAAAAGGTAGGGACACTAGGGTGGGCACCCTAGGGGCTAGGGCGGCCGCCCTGCCCTAGTGACAGGTGGGCCCCTCCTTTAGTCTAGTGCATTCTCATGTCTTCTACATTCTTCTTTTGTATACGTAGCCTTTTTATCTCTATGTAAATCTGACATGTGGGTCATGTTTAGTTATTTTCCTATTTAATCTCTACAAAACACAGATTCACCAAAACTCGTAGAATTCTATCAGTTAAACCCCTAGTCTATGTTGGTGATTCTTTTTATAGCATTTTCTCGATCGAGTTAACGGTTAAAATTGATAGTTAACTACCGTCAACAAACTCCCCCACACTTAGGCTTTTACTCGTCCTCGAGAAAAGGATGGATTACCTTAGGCATAATCTCTTGAACAAGACATCAATATTAGATTGTTCCTTAGTCATACCTATACTACGGGATTCCATGTGTCTACCATAAAACTTTGGGTAGTTGGAGAATGGAACAGCTTGAAGTAGAGCCCCTTTTCTTTCTTCAGCCCTGTCACTTGGAGTTTTTGTATAGGTTTTTGAAATAAAAACTTAGCTTACCTTCTCCTTCATGTGGTTCACTCAAGGCACTCATTATATGTGGTATTTGTGGATTATCATTGAGGCATGTATAATCAATGCCTTGCATTGCATCCTATTCTAAAAGCTTATATGGAGTTGAAGGTATTTCAAGGATGTAGCATACTTACCTTGCATGTATTGCCCAGTCAAAATGAGATCCTCAGAGGGGAGTGTCATACCCTTAGATCAAGATGTGCATGTGTGTGAAAATATTTGGTGGCTAATCCTAATTCTACTTTTGCTCCTTCAACAGGGTTTTTCCACGATGAAGATTTCTTCAGGCAGGGAACATGAGCTATCTTTTTTAATGCTGGGATTTTTATCCTCTTTTTCTTTTGATAATTTATTTTGCATAGTCTTATGTCCCATACCAGGAATACAATAAACTTGGAGAGGAAAAAGAACAAACTGGAGCATTTATTTGAAATCCTAATAATCTTTTTAAATCTTCTCCTAGTGTAGGAGATAGACAAAAAGCATGTTTTTGCGTACTCCCAGGGTAGGAGCAGCAGATATAAGTGGGTGTAAGTGATCTTAATCTTGGGAGCATGACCTTCCTCTCGACAAGGGTCTTACACGGGTTGACCAAACTCAATACAAAGCAAGTAGCTTATGTGCTAGTCTTTCATACTTTATAAGGCTCTACTAGGTATTTATTCTTTCCACAAAGGAGAAGCATAGCTATTAAATTTAATACTTTTAAAAGAAATTCTCTAAATGACAAAGCATCAGAAATTAGGTTTCTCATTAATCTACTATCTCACATTCCACAACAACTTAAGTAATATGGGGTCCCTATAAATTAAGTTCCCAATAGCAACAGGACTTCTAAGAAAAATCATGGTGTGAGTCTATCTTGAGATCATGACGAAAATAATCTACCTTTTATTTTCATCATTTATATGCTTTTATTCAAGAATTTTCAATATGAATTGGAATAAAAAATAAGGTGTATAAAAATGTAACGTGGGGAGAGCGAACCTGACAGAGGTCGAAGGACGGGACCAGGGGTCGGCCCGAGTTCTGCCTCGACGTGCAGGGTCCTCGTGTTATATCTTTCCAAAAATTTTAATTTTAGCGGTTAAATCTGTTCATTACATCGTCAGGTGCCTCCCCCACACTTGTTTCCTGTTATCCTTCATACACAGCATGGTGGAGACAAAAAGCAAATATATCTAGAATAATAATAACCAACTCTTTATCGCAATCTCATATAGGCACTTTATTACATCGATCGAACGAATTGAATTGAACTAAACTTTAACTAATCTGTTAACTAATCACTCTTGAATCTAACTTGACGATGCCTCATTGATTGCTAATCTATCTCGATCTAGTTTCCTAGATGTTCTAAGGCGGTCACTCTATCGCCTATCTTCTTGTTGCGTCGCTCAACGCTGTCTATTTTTTCATTTAAGTTGAGAACACATCTACTTAGGAAGCGGTAGCTAGACTCTAAAGATGTAGTGACTTCATGCTGCACCTGAAACTCTTTCTCTAGATTAGCTATAGTTTTGCGGCGCTTAGGTGGAGCTTTAGAGGCTGCAAGAGCGCGCTTGGGAGCTTCCTTCGGTGGGATGAACTTGACTTTGCTAGGATGAGCGCGAACTCCTTCGAAGTAGGGACGTTCTCCAGTGGTGTACTTGGTGCAAACGATCTCACCACTCCTATTCTTCTTCACTCCCAATAGTGTCTCGTTGGGCTTTGGCAGAAGGACCTTGGTTCCTTCGGGCAACTTGACAATGGGTCCCTTCGGTGGTGCTCCTTTTAGCAAAAGAGGCTAAGGAGGTGAAGGAAGGACCGGTCGAACGAAGTAGGATTGCCCATAGCTGCGAGGCTTTGGTGGTGGGATGACAGCGAGAGGCCAAGCCTTGTTAACAAGGACTAGAGCTTTGGAATTTGGGTCTTCGGCTAGGATTTATTGAGGTCGATTCCATAGGGGATCATCCTCCTCTCGGTGTTTTGGTTGTCTTGGTTCGCCATTGGAGCGTGGAGAGAGCGCTAGCAAGCTTCTAAGCAGAGGAGAAGAGAGCTTTGATGGAATGAGAATGGCTAACATCATGGGTTGTATATACAGGAGGGCTCGTAGGACGAGAATGGCATCTAAATGGCATCTCACGACGGAAAAACGATCGAATAAACTGGGAATCAACTTTTTTCTGGACGAAGAGTGTAGAAGGATGGCGACTGCAAAAGGCGGCAGTGAACGGAGGCAGGCATAGGGCAGGCGCCCTAGCCAGGAGGGCGAGCGCCCTGCCCCTGTGCCGGATCATGGACTTCTTTTTTGTAACATTTTTATTATATTTTTATTATTCAGAAAAATATGTTGGACCCCGAAAACCAAAATTAAAAAGGTTGGGCCCAAAATCAACTTAAGTAAGGAAGAAATTAATTATGTCTATTTCTTCCAAATCTTTATTGGGCTCTAAAAATAATTTAAGGCGTTGACCATTTACTTTGAATAACGTACCTTTGTAATTTTGAAGAGTTACTGCTCCATGCGATGATACGCTTATCACTTTGAATGGTCCCTCCCATTTACTCTGAAGTTTTCCATGTCCGAAGAGCTTTACCCTATAATTAAAAGTAGTACCTTATCTCCTGGGGAGAACTCCTTCTTGATTCTCTTGTCATGCCATATTTTGACTCTTTCTTTATAAATCTTTTAATTGTGATATGCTTTTTCTCTCCATTCTTCTAATTCTGAGAGTTGCATTTTTCTCTTCTCTCCAGCAGCATCTAGGTCCATATTCCATTTCTTGATAGCCCAGTGAGCCTTGAATTCTAGCTCAACAGGCAGATGACAAGTTTTCCCATACACTAACCGATATGGAGACATTCCAATTGGTGTCTCGTATGCTGTTCGGTATGCCCAGAGTGCATCGGGTAACTTGTCCCTCCATGCAGTACTCATCTCATTTACTGTCTTCTACAGAATATTCTTGATTTGTTTGTTTGCTGTCTCTGCCTGGCCACTTGTCTGAGGGTGGTAAGGAGTAGCAACATTGTGATGTATCCCATGTTTCGACAAGTATTGTCTAAAGCGCTTGTCGATGAAGTGAGATCCTCCATCACTTATTACTATCCTTGGAACTCTAAATCTTGGAAATATTATCTCTTCAAACATTCTCTTGGAGCTTATGTTGTCAGCATTCTTGCATGGCAGTGCTTCAACCCACTTGGAGACGTAGTCCACTGCCACTAGAATGTATTCGCACTTCTTCGATGGTGGGAATGGTCCCATGTAATCAATCCCCCAGACATCAAAGAGCTCAATCTAAAGGTTGTTGGTGAGTGGCATGGCATCTCTTGAATTGATATTGTCGTGCCTCTGACATGGTCCACACCTTTGAATAAAATCTCTTGTGTCTTCATACATTGTCGGCCAAAAGAATCCACACTGCCAGATCTTTGCATGTGTGTGGAATGCCCCATAATGTCCTCCATAGGGTGATGAATGGCATCTTTCAATAATTTTGATTCTTTCTTCAGCAGGTACACATCTCCTAAGCAGGCCATCTGAGCAAACTTGGAAAAGGTATGGTTCATCCCATATGTGAACATGACTCTCTTGGACAAGCTTCTTTTTGTTCCCTCCTGGCGGTATATATCCTGAAATCATAAAATTAACAATATCTGCGTACCAGGGGTCAGATCGGTTGATCCCGTAGAGCATGTCATCCCAGAGTGAATCATTGATGGACAGTTCCTGTGGATTCTTAAACTGCATTCTAGACAAGTGATCGGCAACAGAATTTTCTACTCCCTTTTTATCTTTTATTTCTAAGTCAAATTCTTGGAGTAACAAAATCCATCTTATTAAACGTGGTTTAGCATCTTTCTTAGTGAGCAAATATTTTAAAGCAGCATGATCATAATAAATAATTACTTTAGCTCCTACTAAGTAAGACCTAAACTTATCAATAGCAAAAAATAGCCAGGAGCCCTTTTTCAGTGGTTGCATAATTAAGTTGTGGTCCTGTTAGTGTTTTGCTAGCATAGGCTATTGCAAGATGCTTTTATCTTTTGTCTATCCTAATACTGCCCACACAGCATAGTCACTTGCATGACACATAATTTCAAAAGGTAAAGACCAATCAAGGGGTTGAATAATTAGTGCTGAGATGAGTGCTTTCTTTAAAATTTCAAAAGATCTTAAACATGCATCATCAAATTCCAAAGGAACATCCTTGGCCAGCAAATGAGTAAGTGATCTAGCAATATACGAAAAATCTTTTATAAATCTGCGATAAAAACTAGCATGGCCAAGAAAACTTCTAATTCCTTTTACATTTATAGGTGGAGGTAACTGTTCAATTACTACAATTTTAGCTCTATCTACCTCGATTTCTCGTTCAGACACTAGGTGTCCCAGCACTATACCTTCTCTAACCATTAAGTGGCATTTTTCCCAGTTCAGAACTAAGTGATTTTCTTCACATCTTTACAAAACTCTATCTAAGTTTTCAAGACAATCATCAAAAGTTTTTCTATAAACAGAAAAGTCATCCATGAAAACTTCCATAATCTCTTCAATCATATCAGAAAATATAGACATCATGCATCTTTGAAAAGAAGCTGGAGCATTACATAGCCCAAAAGACATTCTACAATAAGCATAAGTTCCGTATGGACATGTAAAAGTAGTTTTGCTTTGATCATCGGGATGGATAGAGATCTGATGATACCCAGAATATCCATCAAGAAAACAGAATAAAGAATGATTGGCTAAATGCTCTAACATCTCATCAATAAAAGGTAACGAAAAATGATCTTTCTTTGTTGCTTTATTAAGCTTTCTATAATCTATGCACATCCACCATCCTGTGATGGTTCGTTGAGGGATTAACCCATTCTTCTCATTTTTAACAACAGTCATGTCTCCCTTTTTAGCCACAACTTGGACAGGGCTTACCCACTCACTGTGTGGCACATGATAAATGGTCCCGGCGTGCAACAGCTTTAAAACTTCCTTTTTCACAACTTCTCTCATCGCATTGTTAAGTCTACGTTGGGGTTCTCTAGAGGGTGGAATATTTGGATCTACAGGAATGTGATGGGTGCAAAGAACAGGACTGATTTCTTTGAGGTCTTGGAGTGAGTAGCCAAAAGCTGAGCGATGTCTCTCTAAGATAGTTATTAAGCGAAGAGTTTGTTCCTGAGAGAGCTTATCACTTATGATCATAGGGGAATCTGGATCATTATTCAGAAAAGAATATCTAAGACCGATAGGTAAAGGTTTTAGCTCTATAGGAGGTTTATATGGCTCTGCAAACTCATCTAAAGGTTCAGGCTCAGAAAAGTCAGCTTCTTCTTCTATGAAGAATTGAGCATCATCTTCTAGACCTGGTTCAGTCAAGAATTCTAGAGAGGCAGCCTTAAATTCCTCCAGCAGATCAAGTTTAAGACAAGATTCGGTCCTAGTGTTTAGAGAGTGAGATATGGACATCGGGAATTGGAAATTTTTTTCCAAAAGAAATGTTTAATTTCCTGGTTTATCCTTCATAAATAAGTCTTCTAAGGGGTTATCCTATCAACAGGTCAAAGTCTCAGATATCAAAGATATAAAAGCTTAAATGAACCATGGTTCCTTCCACCTTGATGGGTAGGACATATAAAACTCCCAAACTGGGGCCAATGTGTCATGAGGGGCTTTTCATCAATTTCACTGTTGGGGTCAATGACATGTGTTTCAATAAATTTTGAGCAAGTGAAGCAGACATGATATTAATACCCACAATCGGATTATAGAGAGCATCAAAGTGGTCTGAATCAATTTGGCAACGTATTGGGAAAGAAGGTGAATCCAAACAGATCACATCAGAGGAAAGCTCTGATTCTTCCAACCATTGATTGCTTATGATCGACACTAGCTCTCCTGAGGTGCTTTTATAAGAAGAACCCTCAGAAAGATCTAAAGATTTTCCAAAACATTTATGATAATTTTGTGGTTTCTTTATAGAATAGTAGTTCGAGATGTTTCCAAAATCAGCAAAAAGATCACTCTCGATATCAAGCATAAAATCAGAAAATGGAATTTCTTCCTCTTTGGGTGGCTCAGAACATGGGGTAGCTGAAGTAGATGGCATGTCTGGCAAAGGATTAGATTCAGCTACTTAAGGTTCTACTTATAGTATATTATCAGATTCAGAAGCTAAGATTTGATCTAGGATCAATCTTGCTTTCTCAAAGGAAAGATGCAAAAATGATCCTCCAGAAGTTGTATTGAGCAACTATGAATTGTCTCTATGAAGACCTTTGTAAAAATGTTGAAGAAGAATAGGGTCTTGTAAACTAAGGTCCGGGCCAGAATCTAAAAGAGTAGTAAAACGATTCTAGGATGAAGCCAAAGATTCATTGTGTTTTTGTTTGAAGGTCATTTGCTTGACTCTAAGGTCAATGATTTGGGAGACAGGGTAGAAAGCTATGAAAAAATTGGAACGTAAGGATCCCCAATCTTCTTGTTGCTTACCTACAACTTTATTATACCATTGTCTAGTTTTCCCTTTAAAGAAAACGGAAATAGCTTCCAACGTAAAGTTTTATCAGATATGCCCTCTATACGGAGGCAATCACATGTTTGTTCAAAATCTCGTATGTGAAGGTAAGGATTTTTGTCTTCCTTTCCTAAAAAGGATAGGCTTTGGACCATTGCAATCAACCATGGACTCAGCCTATAGTTAGGTGTTTGGATTGGTTGTGATGATTCCCATGGCATAAGGCTAGTCTCCATGGGTGCAGCAAATTGATAGATAGGAATGGAATTTATGTCATCCATAAGGATGGAAAAAGGTAAGATAAAAGAAAAGAAAAGATAAGGAATAAAAAGAATAAAAAGATAAAAATATGAATACAAGGTAGAGCAAGACTTAAGGTTAACTCAGTAGACCGTCTTTCTCCTCGGCAATGGCGCCAGAAATGCTTGTTGATATTTATTATGCACATAGAAGAATCAATGAGAAATAATCTACAAGCGCATGGATATCGGTGAGCACTTCACCCGGGAGATATTTCCAGAGTATCGTTATTTATTTATCCACAAGGAGAAAACATGCGATGACTAACCAAGTCTATGCTAAACCCCTGAGCTGCAAACAAGGTCTGAGATATAAGGGATTTAGAGAAGACTGCTACGGCACCCTAGTTCTAACCTTTGGCAAGCTATGCGATCACTGTTCTAATAGGCACGTACTTAGAGAGAAGACACCACAGAGGATGCTTAACCCTAGCACACAGGTCCTACCAAACCTACTGACGGGAGGAGGCTCCGAATGATCAATGAGGCTATATGAGTCACCCCCGTGATCTACCATCGATCCGGATAGTTAGGGGATATCTACGAGTACCCGAGCCCAAGCACCACGCTTACACTACGGATGATTACTCTAAACTCTACGCGAAGAGAATAAAGTAAACTCGCAAACCAAAGAACAATAATAACAATGTACTTACTAGTATTAGAAGTTCAATTACCAAAGAATCTCATAAGCAAGCCCTGTGTTAAGGAGACTTGATCCCGTGGGTACAAGCTGGAGAGGAGACACCGACAGGCCAGGCTTCCTCCAACTCTTCCCTCCACCCTATCTCTCTTAATCTAAAAGAATAACTCTAATCTCACATAGAGACTATAAAGCTAAACTCTCTTGAATGCTAGGCTCTAGAGAGGAGATCCATTCAAGGGACCCCTCTCAGGCTGATCTTGACTAAAAATAATGAATTATGAATTGAGGATTGCTCCGACCTAGGGGCTAGGGACCTTGCTTATATAGCCCCCTTGGATGAACGTCAGCCCTTGGATCAAACCGACTTGAATCAACGATTGAGATTAGACCTCAATGGCGGTGGGAAACTGACCTAGCAAGTAGAGGCTAAAAGGTAGGGACACTAGGGTGGGCACCCTAGGGGCCAGGGCGGCCGCCCTGCCCTGGTGATAAGTGGGCCCCTTCTTCGGTCCAGTGCATTCTCGTGTCTTCTAGATTCTTCTTTTGTATACGTAGCCTTTTTATCTCTATGTAAATCTAACATGTGGGTCATCTTTAGTTATTTTCCTGTTTAATCCCTGCAAAACATAGATTCACCAAAACTCATGGAATTTTGTTAGTTAAACCCCTAGTCTATGTTGGTCTTTGTTTTTATAGCATTTTCTTAGTCGAGTTGATGGTTAAAATTGATAGTTAACTACCGTCAACATGCGGCACCGCCGAAGTAGATCGGTGCATACCACTACAACCTGGAGGCCTTCTATGACAATGACTATCACGCCCTGCTGACCATCAAGCTGGCCAGCGTGGGCAACCTTGAGGCCTGCTTCCTCGTCGACTTGTGTCCCGTCTTTGTGGAAGCCCGTAGGTCATTGACGCCACCGATTGAATGGCTTCAGCACTCTACCAAGGCAAGCCATAAACTTGGTATGTACGTCTATGTCCTTGTGCTCTGTAGGTCCAATACTAGCACCAGCAATGATGACATTGTCTGTCGCCTGTTGAGGAAGCTTGAAGGTGCTGACAAAGCAGGGCCGGCTGCACTGTCGTGGAAGTCAAGACATGCACTGGCTATTGCAGGACATGGTGCCACAGCATGTAGAGCCCATTCTTCGCCCCGTTCTTCCCCGAGACGGGCATTGCACAAGCGTCGGCTGCGGTGAGCCTATTAGATTTGAAGAATGGGACATGTGGGCTAGGTTCTGCAACGAGGAGCGTAGGATCTCATAGGAGTGCTATAAGTTATTTACATCAGTGTGGTAGATTAATTCTAAATTAGTGCATGTTAAGTTGTGTTAAACATCTATGTATATATCTCTCATTGTTGACTTTATTTTAATTTGGCAACAACATCAACTATATATGTATCTCGTTGTATGATGAAGTCACATATTGTATGTGTTGGGCTCATGTACGATGAACCCTTGCTAATATATGAAGTACTTATGTGAATATCTGTGTCAATCTTTGTTGAACTTGCAAGAACCTTGCAGCGATGAGCAAGTCTTGCCTCAGTCTAATGCAGAACAGGGGAGCCATTGGTGTTGAAATATTATTGCACACATAAGAAAGTCTGACCTCAGTATATTTGAACATGTCTGATAGTATCCTCCGTAGTTTTTCTTCGTTTTATTGTGATGTTTGTTACTATGTTGTTTATAATTTTAAGTTTGACTGTTTACCTGTGATGCAAAACAGAGGAGCCATTGGTGTTGAAATGATGTTTACCTGTTTCTTGTAAGGGCGTCCCCAATGGTTCACAAATAGCTAGTCTAGGAAGAACTCCATTGGCTATCAAGGAGAGAGATCAAATAGCTATTTGAAAATTGCCATTGCGGATGCCCTAAACCGTATGCACGGCTCATAGTCCGAGCAGTGTAAATTTGACCAGCCCGGACGCCCGGATTGGACCGCACTGTTGTGACTACTTGGATTGGACCGCATTGTATACTTCACAGCATGCATACAAAAGGTCCACCTTGTGTATACATAAAGCCTGGCCTCGCTCCCATTGTTTGATTCCACCTTGCATTGTGCAAAAAAAAACCTCGTCTTGCCTTGCAAAGTCCTAAACTATGCCTCCCCATCGCTTGCCACTAAGGTCGTGCCCATGAAGAGCTACTTGAGGAAGGGTCGCTCGGCTCCGGTCCCCGCTTCCTCCAGTGTACTAGCTCTCCCAACTTCAGAGGAGGCAGGGCCAATGGTGCGCCATGCTTTGGTGTCCATGGAGGTGGTGTCAACATCTAGTCACGAGAGACTGGTGTTCCCATCACGCTCCCACCCGCCGTCTCCTAGACTACCATTGCTCTCCCTATTGCCCTCAACAACGACGCTAGCGCCAGCGGCACCGCTGGTTCCCTCGCCACTGCCACTCCCGGTACGCTCCACTTCGCCATAGTCGCAAGCTGCGTGGCCTCCTCTGTTCTTGGTGGCCCACATCGCAAGCGGGTCTCATGTATCCTCGCGCTCCCACTCACCGTCCACTGAGGACATGTTCGGGCGCTCTCTAGGATGCATTACAATGGACTCGGAGGACAATCATCGGCATAGGTACGCAACTCCCATCCCCGAGAGCCAGAAGCTGATGATACACACCAGCCGCTATGACTTGCTGGTCTACCCCCCTTACCTAGAGAGTGTGCCCCGTGGTTGGACACAGTCCGTCATCAGGGAGCATGTCCTCGCTTAGGCCAACCGCCGCCCACATGAGACGTGCGTCGTCGACAAGAAGATTTCCCGGCATCGTGCTCTGGCGAGGAACCAGGGCTAGATCGCTGATAGGGGCAGCCACCAGTGATTCCATGCCATGCGGCGCCAGTTAGATTGGTTAATCGTTTGCCTTTTAAATCTAATCACTCTCCCCCTTATCATTTGGGCTTGAACTTGTCTTACATTACGCAGCGATTCCCCCATGGCGGCACCGCCCCCTATCGCGGGGCTTCCCACCGGTGGTGCCGGAGAGTTGTCCCATCGCTGTTCACCGCCGTCGAGCCCGTCTGTCCCCGCACAGCCCTCTGGTTCTGAAGTGGGTCAATCTTTAGGCGACAAAAAATATCTTCAGTTATTGAAGCATTACCACGAGCTCCGAGCGTTGTTGTGTGCGTCTAGGCTGCACACCGACATGCTGCTCAGTGACTTGGTGGCCATGTGCACCGCACTTGTCATGGCCCAATAGGAAGCCACCTAGGCGCGAGAAGACAAGTCCTCTGTGGTGTCCAAAGCCATTTGTCAAGTGGCTACCACAGTGCTGGTCGCTGCCCAGCTTTAGTTTGGTGAGGCGGTGAACGTCCGGGTGCTTGCGCAAGCGCCGACACTCCCAAATCGAAGCCCGATGGTCAAAAGGTGGATGAGGCAACGTCAGCAGTGCGGGGCTGTGGCAGCCGACGTCAGTAGCGGTGCGGCACGGCTGGGGCGGGTGTGTACGCCGTAGATCGCGGACATGGTGCCCAGTCGTGCGCTCGTGCCCAATGGCTCAAGGCACGGACGGCGGGGATGCAAGGCAAGGCCTTGGATGCTCTCACAGCCGAGGTGCTATGCTCGGCGGGAAAAGCATAGGAGAAGGGAAACGAGGGGGATGATAAGTGGGGCCTAGCTGTTGACGGCAAGGGAAAGGCGACAGCAGTGCTCGTCGTGATGTGGGTCGTGGGCATGGGCCGCGCGGCCGCCCACGGGCGCGCGCTTGGTGCTGGGCTAGCTAGGCCGCGCGAGCGAGGCAGGCCGGCAGGGGCGCTAGTGTGAACTGGGCTGCCTGCTGCTACTGGGCCACTTTCCCTTTTTCATTTCCATCCTCTTTTCTAATTCCTTTTGTATTTCCTATTTCCTATTCTATTTACACCTAGTGCACCTATGCATGTATACGTGTGTTGCCAACATGTATACATCCTTGTGGAGGCCACTAGGGGTCTTCTTAGGGTTTTAGGATCCAAGCCAATGGTTGGCAACACACACAACAAGTTTATTTATAAAGGTGTACTTAATTTTATTAGTGTGGGGATATATCGGCCTGGGTATCACAAGATAGTATATGGGCCGCACCATCAGATGTGGCCCAGCCCACAAGATCGAGGTGTATGGCGCACGGCTCAGCTCAGCGTGCGCCGCTATGATGTATTAGATATTATACCAAATATGATACTTTACTTGTAACCCTGTCCCTTCAAAGTATATAAGGAGGGGGCAGGGGTCCCCTAGCCGATAGGTCATCGAGGACCATATCTCATACCCAATCAATACAAAATAATAGAGCACATGATATAGGGTTTTACATCACGCTGATGGCCTGAACCTATATAAATCTTGTGTCTTGTGTCTCTGTTACCATCCGGTTCCTGATTACGCGCACCTCTACCGATCAATCTACCATCGTGGGTATACCCCTTGGTGGACTGCCGACCATATTTCGTCGATAATGGCACGCCAGGTAGGGGGCGTGCATGCTGATCCTTTGGCGTGCCAGATGGGAATTTCCGTTAGGTATCTACTAAAAATCGGGTGAGTCGTTCCTAGCAGCGTTTTGATTAAATCAATTCATCCTACGGTTACCTGATACAGATTGATTTTTCTGTATGTAACAACTCATCTCCCTCGTTCACGATCTACTTTGCTAATGTTGCCCTGAAGTTCACTGAGATTAATACCGAGAATTAACTCGGTGAAGACGGACTCGGCGACTTCAGCGGAGAAGCATTTTCTAGATCAACGACGATTACTAGATCGGCGATCTGCAGCGTGGCCCCGGGTCTCGTGGCCGCTTTCCGGTGATGGGTCAGATCGGCGCATTATCTCGCTGTGGCTCGTCTACCCGTCAAGCTACATCAGTGGCACGAAGACCAAGGCCACGTCTGATCTACACTACCATGCAAAGCCAACACCTACGTCATACAAGCCAGAGGACAAACTCTACTTGCCTTGTTTCCTCCGCAACCGATCGTGTTGACAAGCTAACAAGAATAACCGAGATCTTGCATGTACGCGTGTATGTGTATCTCCACGAGACATGCAAGTGCCCTCAGTTCATCATATTGTCGTGGTATGCATGCAATCATGTTTGTGTATGTATGGCCTCGTCCGGTGGGTCATCTGGAGCATCCCGCCCGTAAACGGCGGCTCATCTACTCACCAAGATGCATGAAGCAAATACACCCGCACGTACATGAGGATAGCAAGGACAAGATTGATTGCTTTGCCACTTGGATAATCCGACGCTTCCTCTTCCGATAAAACAAGCTAAGTGATGCCTTTTATTCTAAGAATTTTATATGTGTTTTCGGATATCTCCGTACATCTATTATTGGCAGGAATTCCACCATGACCCTCGTCGTTGGCATGCCGTGACCCATGTCATCGCTCCTCGTCGAGGGCACTCGTCATCGACTCCTCGGCCCACGTCGACAGCTTGGTGTTCATCGCCGACTCGACGGCCTATGTCATTGGCCCTCGTCGACAGCTAGCCGACGTCTCTGACTCATCGGCAGTTCTTCATCAACAACGTCCACGACAATACAGACTCTCCCACGTGTGGTGGCCTTCGATGACTCGTGGCGGGACATCGCGGTGGTGTCCATTGGCGGCCTGTAGGAGGACTTCTACTACAGCACATCGAGCGGCACCCACACAAGCACGAGAGTCCTGTCCTACCACGCAAGATGACGTTAATCATGAGGGAGCGTATCAATCCACGTTACCATGAACGTACATCTACATGCAAGCCAACTACAAGTTGGAGCGCGCACATACATGCGTCAACGTGCAATGCTTCAGGCCATCACCAAGGGAAGATGCACGGCCTACAGCAGCATGTACGCGACCTCTTCATCGGCGTCTTCTCCAACTTCAGCGAACCGTCCGAGCTTCCAAGCGATCCTCCGACCTGCCTAGCGAGTTACTCGGCCTACTTGCTCCGACCACCTGTCACGTCGCAATGATGATCGCCGTGAAGGACGACGCTATGACAACCGTGACCACCATCATGATGACAGGTCAGAAAGCTCGAGGGCTAGACAATTTCGTCGTCGCCGACCAGATTTCTGTCTAAAGATAAGTACACTTCCAATATTTATATTTAATACAATTTTTGCTATGATGTTTCTCCATAAATGTCCTCGACATGATTATTCTCCAAACAACTTTTCTCCATGTATACCGCCTCCAAACAACTTTTTGCTAAATGGTTTGCCAACCAGTTCTTTCTCTTACTTGAGTTTCTCAGAGCCGGCACTGTCTCTGACTCCTCCCCACACGTGCATGTGATCCGTTCACTGCGTTTCGGGTAATCGGCAGTAGCTCTCTGGCGAGGCTGGCAGTATTACGCGTGCCTAGGCTCCGCGCCTCACGCTCCGGGCTGTTGGTCGGACCAGGGTTGATGAAACTCTAGGACGGATTAACTACTCGTGCTTACTGTAAACATGACATAACAATTAAAAATAGAGTTTTTGTTTAAATTTATGACCGCATATTATACCGAGTATAATATCTCGTCTGAGCGAGCACCGAGTGCTCTACCATAACTTACTTAAGGTTTACGAAGCACCGAGTGCTTCATCACATCTTAACTGCATAAGCTCTTTTCATTTTTCTCCAGATTACATAAATTTGTACACCATGTACTACCATTCTATATATTTATATTGCAGGAGCTTGGTTCAGTCAACGAGCTACGCTCGGGGACTGGATCATCCAAGAAGGACAAAATGATCATCTTTCAGG
The DNA here is from genome assembly GCA_038087645.1 of Saccharum hybrid cultivar R570. Lineage (NCBI taxonomy): Eukaryota > Viridiplantae > Streptophyta > Magnoliopsida > Poales > Poaceae > Saccharum > Saccharum hybrid cultivar. Next base: position 28,764,678 of record JAQSUU010000066.1, on the reverse strand, counting down.
TGGTAGCACCACCTAGTAGCCGGACTTCATCGCCGACCTCCTAGTCAGATGCTACGCCGCTAACCAATTGGTTGGGCTGCTCGGTGCTCTACTCTTCACCAACTAACTGGTCAGATTGTTCGATGCTTCATCGCCAACTATGCTGGGAGCTCGCCAGCTGAGCTGGGGACTTCTCGGCGTTCGGGTTCTTCATGCAACTATCACTAGCTGAGCTAGGGATTTCTCGGCATTTGTCTTCTCTACGCAAAAGAGACGTCAGCTGAGCTGGGGACTCCCTTGGTGGTCGGATTACTATGTCTTCGCTTCGCTCCGATTAAGCTGGTGTGCTATCAAGTTGATCCATGCTGTTCGGATCAGGGTACTGATCTTGGGCAGCACGTCGGGGGCCTTGATAAGTACATTTCAGACTTATTTTCTTTGACCTTGCTATAAGATATTTCTTCATCTTCTAGCAGGCTCGAGGACTACGTGTGTACACATCATCTTGCGATGAGTGTACTATTTTTTCTGCAAGTTTCTCTCAGTAGAGCTGGGGACTGGGTCCACAGTAGAGCTAGGGGCTAGGCCCGCAGCAGAGCTTGGGGTCGCCTCATAGTAGAGCTAGGAGTTGCCACGTGGCAGAGCCATGGTTTGTTTTTTAGACCCTTGAGGTCAACATTCTTGTCCACGGCAGAGCTAGGGACTAGTCCCACAGCAGAGTTGGGGACTGCGCCGTGACAGAGCCACGGTTTATTTCTCAACTGAGTTGGGGTTATTCCTTTTTAGACCCTGGCACCACATGACAGAGTCCCCTACTATCAGGCTCGGGGACTAAGTGGCTATACTTCACCTCGCGGTGAATGTAGTGATTCTCTTCTGACTTACCCTCCTTATCGACTAAGGAGTCTAAATGGCTACACTTCATCTGAGATGTAGAATTTTAAAATTTATCTTGAGCCACTTACATCCTTCTAGCAAGCCTTACTTGGTTAAGTCTGAGGTCTGTTCACCAGTTGAACTAGTTGGCGTCAATTATCTCTGCTCGGATTACCAGTTAAACTTGATTAAGACGAAGTCGCCAAGCGGATACAAGGTGCTCGGGGACTAGCTGTGGGGGATATACCCCTTGGTGGACTGTTGACCATATTTCATCGACAATTAGCAATACATAAAATCAAGAAGATGCAAATCACAAGTTGTTTAATATGCAAATGCTCAACTATGTACAAGGGTGGTTTCCTAGTATGCACACTCACCATGCATGGGTTTTGTTAGAAAATTTTTTAAGTTTGGATTTTTGGTTATTGGAAAAACCTAGGTTGTTACACTCAACCTCCTCGCCCCATTTAGATTTCCTAAAGACCCATGCTGTAGTTTTAGATGAGTAGATGTCCACACCCATGCACTGACCATCCTCCTCCATATATTCAAACACATAAAAGTGTGAGGAGGTTGTCGGATCGAACCCCAATCAAGCCTCACCAACAGAATGGATTCTAGGCGGCAATACCTTCAACTTTTGGGTTGTTGGATTGCAGACGACATAGCAGTATCCATCATCCCTAAGGCACCAGCATAGGATGAGGTCGTTGCAACAATTTCAGACAGCTACATTGTTCATGGTGAAGGGCAAGACGGACAAGGATAGGTAAACACCAGTGATGCTGGTGAAGTTTCGGTGGTCGTAGATTCCATTGTAGAAGAAGTCGGCCATAGTCTGGGGCATTAACTTATGGTTGTCCGAGATGAGACATTTCCAGGAGCGATAGACACATTTACAGCAGAACAAGGAGCAGGCGGGGAGGCGATGGAAGATCTCGACAAAGACATCGTCCATGAGGCTGGCCAGTGCGTTCATCTTGTTGGGGGCCTCCTCCATTTTGTTAGTGTGCATGCAGTAGGATGAGAGCTTGCTCAGTAGTGAGATCACTGAGGAGGAAAATAATCCAACAAAGATCCATCAGTGAAGTCCATAACTCATACCCCAAAGTGCAACTTTAACAACCATTACAATTTTCATGGTACGACCTCATCTAAATTTAGAGTAGCCCCACATAGATATATATAACTCAAACTAGAGTAGCAGTTAATGGAGCTATAACCATTACAAATCCAGCTAAATCAAGTCTAACCATCACACTTACAATCAGTACACGAGCTTAGAGCTTCTTCCATAGAAGACAGACAAATATTAAGAGGACTACAATTGCAAAAGTTTTGAAGGACAAAGAGGGTGGAGCAGCTGTTGGGTTTTGAAGATACAAGTCATCATCATGAGCTAAGGCTAGATTTGAGTTAGTTCTTGACTTGAAGGCAGCAATTCCTTCTTCATAGGAGTTGCACTTTTTATAACAAGCACCATGAAACCTATGAACTTGTCCATGGTAGTCAGGCCAGCTGTAGTAAACACTTGACTCATGGCCATTGAGCACAACATAGCATGGATGACTCATCTCAAACCTGCACAACCCGAATGGGCTACCTCAGTTTTCACAAGTAGAATGTCAGTGAAGAAGTGGTAGTGATCATCATTGGCATCAGTAGCAACATGTGTAGCTTAGACATTAGTGGCCCCAGTCATGTGAACGATGAACACAAAGCATTGATTTGCTTTCGATGCCTTCATCTTGTTTGGAAACAAATGGATAACTTGGTTGTCAACAAGGAGAAGACACAGAAAGCAAACATATGAGCTGCATCCTAATACATCCAACAACTATGTAGACATCATTGGCATAGAAATGTGGCCTCAGATATGTTACAAGTTCAAAATATCATAAGGACTCACTGGTGGCACTAGAGCATACGAAACATAAATGTAGAATCAAGCAAGCCCTAGATAGAAAAAATAGTTTAAGGCAGAAACAAAGGGACTGTTCTTTTGCCTAGAAAGATCTGTAAGTGACACACGCTAGCAGAAAACCAACCAGTGCCACCTCCTAGTTCTTTTCATCATCATTGGCCTAACCAGATCTAAAATGCTACAATATTTCTTGTATACCTCATGTTCAAGCAAGGACCAAAATAGTGAAATGAACTAGAAAAGGCGAGAAAGGAGACCTGCGGATCGGATCTGTCACCTCTGTCACGGCACACAATAGGCACGAACGCCAATGCCGCCACGCTCCACTGGGAAGACCCGCCGCCTAGCCTTCAAAAGGATGCCTGAGTCACCACAACACATTGGGGATCCTCCGTTGTCGCCACTGCCGCTGCAAGTCCAACGGGCACAGATTTGTTTCCACTTGTAGGGGATATATCCAATATATAAGTCAATCTATCAACACAGAGAACATATACTACTCCAAAGACATGTCAACACAACCAGGCATCTAGCGTAATGGTGAAGATGGTCTATTCCTTGCTCTAGGTCCTGGGTTCGACTCCCAACTATCATGGTTTTTTTAGTATGAATTTATTAAACCCTAGCGGCAACAAGTGGCACGCAAGCCGTCAGGTCCCATAGGTCGGATGGAGATGGAGAAAGGTGCCATCGAGTCTCATAAGTTGGGCGCGTGACACGCAAGCCATCAGGTCCTGCAGGTCGGATGGAGATGGAGAAAGGTGATGTCAGGTCCCACAAGTCGGATGGAGAAGGGTCCACAAGCACAAGTGACACGCAAGCCATCGGGTCCCACAGATCGGATGGAGATAGAGAAAGGCCCCACAAGTACACGTGACACGTAAACCATCGGGTCCCACAGGTCGAATGGAGAAGGGTCTCACTAGTACACGTCGCTTGGAGAAAGGATTGAGCGTAGACTTTTATGATGAATTGTAAGCATCACGGATGAGTAACTGCAGATCCCACAGGTACATGTCTGAAAGCTCTATGTTTGGTGTTGGTAATTAGTGACAATGCCTAAGTACTAATCCTATGCCTAAGTTGTATGTAGCATATGAGGATTAGTACATTCCAAGGTTGGTGGCAAGATGGACATGGTGATCATGATAGCCACACTTGGATTTGGACGCAACCCTATGTGATCAAGGCAAAGGTATATGCTTAAGAGTTGTGTTTTAGTAACCAAGACACCTAGTGGGTGTGGTTACATTATAGGATAGATAGCCGTACTATAAAGAGAGGAATGACACGGCTATTGAACTCCTAAGTGCCTCTAGGTGTGCATTTCATAATCATATGCATTTGGATAGAACTAATAACGCCTCGAAAAATTATTGTGAAAATGCTAACACACTCGCACATGACGTGATCACTTGGTGGTGTTAGCACATTTGAAAAGGCGGTGGAGTTTGAGCGGTAGAGAGGGTTTGGGGTCCTCTCTCCCTCCCGCCGAGCTTGCTCAGCGGGATTCATGCGTTTTCGAGGAATTGAAACACCTATTTTCCACTACGCCGGAAGTCGGAAATCAAACGGAGGCAAACGGAGGTCACAGAGGTGACCGGACGCGGTCTCTGTTTGACCGGACGCGTCCGGTCAGTGTTCAGCGTCTGCGCGTGTTTCAGCTTTTTGATCGGACGCGCAGCGCGTCCGGTCACTGTCGACCGAACACGTCCGGTTCGTCTGGGAGCTTACTGGACTCCAACCGGACGCTGGCACTGTGGTGTCCGGTCAGTTCTGCAGCGCATTCGGTCACTGTTTTGTTGGAGCGCTGCTCTGGCTTGACCAGCGCGTCCGGTCAGTTACGGGCCCAGCGCGTCCAGTCCGCGCGACCAGCACGTCCAGTCAGCGCGACTTCAGTTGAATCTCATGCCTAACGGCTATATTCGAAGGGGTACGTCTATAAATACTCGTTGGCCGGCTCAAAGCTCTCCCTCTTGGACATTGGACATACTTGTGAGCACTTTGAGCTAAGCAACTCCCCTCCCACACATCTCTCTTGCTTCTTTGCATATTCGAAGTGAGATTGAGTGATCCAAGTGCATTTGCATTGTGAAATTGCATCTAGTTGGCACTTGGTGGTTGATTTGCTGCGGGATTCTTGTTTCTCTTGGTGGTTGCCACCACCTAGACGGCTTGGAGCAGCTTGGAGGCATTGGCAAGAGTTGGTGATTGTTCTTGGCCACCTCCGGTGATTGTGAGGGGTTTGTGCCTACCTCGGCGAAGCGCCAAAGACAACATTAGTGGATTGCTCGTGTCATTTGCAACCTTTTGCCATTTGGTAGGTTCTCGTGGCACCTTTTGAGAGGCTCGGTGTGAGACCGATTAGCCACCGAACCACGTGGTGAAGAGGGACACAACAGGGACTAGCGTGCCGGCAAGCACGTGAACCTCGGGATAAATCTTCGTGTCATCACTTTCATATTGTGATTGATTGATCCCGGTGTTCGGTTGTCTTGGTATTCATTGTTGATCATATTGGTTGGCTCAATACTTCGCCCCTCGGTGAAACTCTCCTAACTCAACTTCGCATTACTTTCTTAGTTATCTTTGCTAGCTAGTTAGCTTTGCTAGAGTAGCTCTTTTGTGCAGCTTGCTAGTTGTAGTTGTAGTTATCTTCTCGGTTTGACTTGTGCGGTTGAGTGAAAATTTACTAGAATTGTGAATTGGTTAGGTGGCTTGCAAACACCTCGTAGGCTAAGCAAAACTCGCATCTAGCTATTTGTTATATTGATAAACTTGTTTAGCTTGTCTTTGTAGAAATTTTTAAAAGGCTATTCACCCCCCTCTAGCCATCAAGACCTTTCAATGTCAGATGGAGAAAGTACAGTGTGGAGATCTATGATGAAGCACCGTCGTTACAGATCAAATATTGTTCATCATAGATCAGTAATTAGTTCAATAACTAAGCCCTATTCATCACAGTTCTGAATAAGATTGTTACAGATGAGCAGGAACAGTCGCGTGAGTGATCTGTGACAAAACCCTGTGCTGTTCTGTGACATTTTTTGTGATGATACCCGATTTCATCATAGATAAAGGGGGTTCGAGGATCGTCACCGATGATCTATGACAAAACCAAAAATTTTGTCATAAAAAGCAATTTTTATGACGGTTTCAGATTCATCATTAAGATTTTTATGATAGAAGTGGATTTTCTAGTAGTGATTGTCACAGCTAGACTAACCCAACAGGAGAAAAGTAAAATGACTCTAAGGATATGCAAGGCTTATTTGGTGGACCAAGCTAGACAGCATAAACTTTTGCAAAAGAGCTTACTAACATAAGTCCTTACCCTTTGAAAATAGCGAGAGCAAAGCAAATGAAAAGCCTAAGGGCTTAAGACTTCAACCCTCTGAAAACATGTGAGGGTGAAGCTAGTTGATAAGCCTAAGGGCTCAAAACTTTGACCCTCCAAAACATGCGAGAGAAAAGCTAATATGTGCATTATTGAATTCATCGATAACATCCATTTAACGCATGAGTCGAAAAGGGCACCTTATAGCATCAAAGGGCTCCCCAATATCGGCAAAAAACATGATTGATGAGATGAAAACTAGTCAGCGGCCGCAAAGCACCACCTGCATCCATTTTGATCTCTAAGTACACAAATAAAACGAAAGAGCTCAGTGACTTTGTGTTACCAAAAATAAGCGCAACAAAAGCACATTGAATTGATAAGAGCTCAATGACTTTGGTTGCCAAAGATAAGCACAACCCGAAGCAGAATGATTCGATAGAGCTTGGTAACTTCGCGTCACCAAAAATACATGCAACAAAAGCAAAATGTGAATCTAAGTTTTGCAAACTTTGTTTAATAAATTTCGCAATCAATACTAGTGTCATCAACTAGGCTTTTGTCAATGTCTCGATGAGGGGCTTTGCCATCGGCGACATTGATGATATAGTAACCTAAAAGCGCAAAGGGGCTCATTTCGTGACTCTGTGCCCCATCGGTTCAAAGTATAAGGGTTGGCACCAAAATAATCTCAAAGTGTCGAGAGGTTCATTTTGTGACTTCATGCCCCATTGCATCAAAGGTAAGGGGATTGAGGTCAAAGCAATCTAAAAAAGCCGAAGGGCTCACATTTCACTACTTCTAGCCCCCTTCGCCTAAAATGGTATGGGGTTGAGGCCAAAGCAATCTAAAAAAGTCAAGGGGATCATTTCGTTGCTTCTATCCCCCTTAGCACAAAAGGTATGCACCAAAGTATTCTAAAAAAGCACCAAGGGTCTCATTTTGGGAGTTATGGCCCCTCACCTCAAAAGGCACGATGTCGGCACCAAAGTAATCTAAAAAAGCCAAGGGGCACTTTTCGCTACCTCTCACCCATTCTACACCCATAAAAAAGAACGGGATAAGACACCAAAGCATCCCATCAGAACACTCGCTCCAAGAATTGCATCTTTCCCTCTCGGCCCCAGTTCGCTATTGAAAGTTTAGTGACCCATTGTCACTTTGGTCGAGTTATGGCGAGGGGCCCTGTCTGGCTTCGGCATCGTCAACTATGACTTCACTAATGTTTCGACGAGGGGTTTTGCCACTAACTTCGACAAACTTGTCACTAACCAACCCATCATTTTTGGCAAAGACCCTACTGTCGATTTTGATGTCACCAGCAACTTGCAAACATATCGGTGAGCAGCTTCACCACCAACTTTGGCTAACTCGTCTTTGCCCGTGCCAACCTATCGCTGAGGGGTTTTGCCATCTACTTCGACGTCAACAACACCACTTTTGCCAACATTTCAGTGAGTTGATTCACCAATAGCTTCGGTGACATCAACAATGCCTTCATAAACATTTTAATTAGAGGTTGCACCATCAACTTTAACTTCATCTGCATTGTGTCCACCAACATCTTAGTGAGGGACTTTGACTCCAGCTTCGACATCATTGGCTACAGCTTCGTCAACATTTTTGCAAGGGGTTTTGCCATGAGCTTTGGCATAATTAATCGACACTGCCTTCTCCACCAATTTAGAGCGGAGGGATCAACATTCGGGACATCAACCATGCTTATGTCATTTATTTCAAGCACGTAAAAGAATTTCTCAAAAGTGCCAGCCAAGAGGGGCTAGTGAGGAGTGCATTGGACAAGCAATCCGTCCAAAGACAAAAGCTTTGCCTAGCACTCATGAGTGAAGGCTTGAAGATGCGTGTCATGATTCATCTACAACTACCTTGCCTACGTCGACCACTTTGCCTACTTTGACTACATCAATGTCTTCGGCGCAGGCTTAATTACGAAAAGAAGGTAACAAAGGATCAAGGCCATATGAGGGAGCGAGCTGCTAAAGACAAGGTCATGGAGCCTTGAGCAAAGGTTGACGCCAAAGACTAGCCAAAGTTAAAATCATCCATAGTTTGTATCTATTTAGACAAGAGTTGTATCATGATTGAGTTGTAATTGGGCCACACTTATTTGTGTTCAGCTATTGGGTCTTGTACTTTCGATCAAAACCGAATAGCTCAGGCGCTACTGTCGGGGTGTATTATATGTTAAGGACCCCCATTAGTGTTTCCAAGGCCCAATTACATGCTTTGAGGGCTTGTAAGACAATTCTTAGGGCCAATTGTGGCCTCTGGATGCTCTTTTGTAAAATACAAGCCCCACCGGCCAGGGGGAGTGATGAAAACCTCCCCTCCCACCTTCCCTATAAAAGGGGGAGGGGAAAGGGGAGAAAGGAGAATTATGGTCTCTCACTCATTGTCCTCTCTACCCACATCTCTCATGTTCGGTTAATAACCAACAGAGGTAATAGTGATAAGTTTCACAACTTGAAAGTTAGCTATGACCATTTGGAAGAGAGAGTGAGAGGTTGCTTTTTAGTATGCTCATTATATTCAAGAAGGGAAAGAACATCAGGAGGGATACTCTGCTTAAATGGTGGACTAGAGTAGGTTTATTGGATATGAATCATGCATCTGCCAGGGGTCACATGATCATCACTAATTTACTTACAGTTGGTCTGTTACAAAAAGTTGACAATAATCACAAATATTCAAAGTATTCTTGTGTAAAGGTTCATCCCGTTTTTGCATGAAATGGCTTTTTGGATAGTTAGTGAAAGCAAGGAAGACTGGATACCGTTGTTAAACTTCTTGTCATCATCATTATCAGATTGGCAACATTGTTTGAACCTATCCTTTTTGACCTCTCATCATTATCAGGCATGGTTTAGTTTATGATCCAGTGTAATCTAGTAATGGGATTTGATCAACTTCTGTCATTATGACATGAATTGAGCCACCTATATCAGACTTTGTCACAATTGATCCAATCTAGATGCCACCTAAATGAAAGAATTTGAAGCAGGAGAAATTTGTTTACCTCCGTGAACAGGCTTAAAGCAGTTGCATCCAAAATATTTAATTATCTTTTTTCCATTAACCCTTGTTCTTGAACTGAGTATGCATTTCATGAAGACAGCAAAAAAGCTTTATATCTGGATTCACATTTGATTAAACAAAACAATCTTGAAACACCATTAGGAGTCAAATGGTGTGAAATTTCCTATCAAATCTTGTACAGGAAAACGAAGACCAACAGTAAAATAATCTTTGAACACAACACATTCATCATGCTCTGGTAGCAGAACTGTCTCATCTTTTGGCAACCTAACAAGATCCTTCTCTAAGGTCCTCTTATTATCAATAAGTGACTATAAAATCGTCTCAGTCACCAAAGTTTTACCAAATCTTAATGACTTGATATCATCTTCAAGAAGCTCTGACTCAGAAGATGTAACAGATTCCAAGTCCTCATGATCTAACATAGGCGAAGCCACAATTGAATCCGCAGGCGAAGCCTCCACAGGCATATTCCCATTGCCAGACATCTAAAAGAAAAAGATCTTTGAGACAATTAAACAAAAAAAAAGAGGGACCAACCAAACAAAAGCGAAATAAAACTTACTCTTAAAATAGACAAAGAGGCAAGAAGATTTTGCGAAAATCATTCCGCTTAAAAAGGCATCGCTTCAGTTAAAAAAACTAGCAGCACCTTCTATCTTCAGCAAAGTGGTAAAAATAGGGACAACAGCCATAGTATATATAGGCAGTTTTGGTCAACACACGACCGTTCAGCTTCCACCGGTCAAATTAGACCCTTAAAATTCAAAAGACTGTAAATGTTCACTTCCTATCGGTTATAAGGCCAACTCCGAAGTACAGGGACAACATTTTACCTTGGTTCTAAATGAGAACTTCACGGGATTTAGACCTTTGAAGTAGAACTTCGACCACGAGGTGCTACTGTTGGGGATTTTTCCTCAGGTAAACACAGCCTCTTCGGAATTGATTAATAACGAAGCCAAACAGTCCATGTTGCCAAGGCAAAAAAAAAAAAAGAGGGCGAAGACATCTTACGTACTTCGCCAAGGAAAAACAAGACGAAGTCGTCTTATTCTGAAGGCACGAAGACAAACTATCGATGATAGACTTCAAGATCATTTCAGGATAGAAAGACTATGAAGTCGAACATGTAATGATCAATTTGTCCCTGATAATTATAGGTGTCGTATTCCTTCATAACATAGGTATTATAGTAAGTGTATAGGAACTACAAAGATAGCACATGTATAAATACACCCTCTGACATGCATTGTTCAATATGAAATGAATACTCGATTGAGTTGATTTATTCCTCTAGCGGTGTTTGGTTTAAAGTTATCTTTGCCCAACAGCGGGATCAGGTTTCCCAAAATAGGACGTGCGGTCAGATGGTGGTGGTGGGTTTCCTGCATGCCATGCTATAGTAAAATTCTTCATATTTTTTTTAGGTGTAACAGATAATTTGTATCTCAGCTTTTTTATAATGTATATATACATCATTTATAGATATCTCGCCAAAAAAAAAGCATCATTTGCAGATGCACGCTGTTCATTGACTTGCTGTCTGATTTTATGGGTCATGCCGTGCTGGGCTCCGTGGGCCGCGCGATACGAAGGTTTCCTATCGCACGGAGGACGGGACGGAGATACGGATTCTTCTCGAGCCTTTTACTTGTATGCGATTAAAAAAAGATGGCGTAATCCTCCATGTTCCTCGAGGATGGATTCTAATGCTCTTGTCTTTGGATCTGAAAAGTTTTCTCTCCCACGCCATTCCATCTGTTTTCAACACTGACGGTGTGAAATGTGGGTGGCAAAGGACTTTAATGCCCCTGAGAATTTTGTTGCTCATGCGCCACTAGCCGCTGGGCGCCAAACATGCTGGCTTTTAGCGCCAACAAGGTTGGCCTTGGCGCCAACTATGCTGGCTTTAGGCGCTAACTCTATTTATAGCCTAAAAAAATCGTTTGTGAAGCACGAAACCTGTTGGCCGAATGGATCCATCAGACTTCTTACAAACTGATATCACGAGTATAGCTGGCAAGCACGAATCGTTTTGAGTTAGATCAAATTCAACCCAAAAAACAGAGCAAGGTACAGCACTGTGGCATGACGCTAATGCTGGAATAATCTGGATTATAGATGGGCCTAGACGTCGTTTGGAGCAGCTAGTAAACGTGTCCATGGTGAGGCGGCGTCGTCGGTCGGCCATGGCCGGGCTGGGGAGGTGGAGGTGAAGGCAGCGTCCTCAACCCTGCGCACGCAGTTAATATCATAATTAACGATTGTGAAATAATACAGTATGTAAATCGCACAGATTGTGCAATTAGACATTGTTACAAGTGCCACAACTCTACTATTATGCATGATGACTCTTCAAAATGCTGCTAAAACTCTGTTATCAGACCGGAGTTAATAAACAGCTTAAAAGCTAAGGTACTGATAAGCAACTTTTTGACACCATAGTTTGGGATTCGATCCTAGTCCAAATAAAGTTTGCATCTGGAATCTTCTTTTTAGTGATGTTATTTCCGTATCTCCTACATACACATTATATTTAGCGCATCAAATCATCCTCCTGCACGATCTAGATTTTTTTTAGACATAAATATCAGAAATTCATGTTTAGTACCTACAATCAAAATTACATATAATTTCACTCTCACTTTATTCGTTTCCTAATATAATACAATACTCATAGAAATATTCTACAATCTCTATCCTGTTGCGATGAATTTATCAACTACTCTATAAACTTGCGATCCAAGTATATTGCCCGTGCTAACGCTACGATATCATTTAGAAACACAAATCAACCTAACAAAAGATAATATATATTCTGAAAATATGAATAAAAATAAATAGCAATGTCTCAGCATTCTTTTATCGATGGCTAGGACCATTTGGGCCATCGCGCCCCCTCGTGCTAGACCCCCACGCCGAGAGCCGCCGGCGCCACCCGTACCTGGTCCCCATGCTGCGTGCCACCTGCGCCAACGCACCAGGCCCAAGCGGTGCGCCCGTAAGGGCAGCGCGAAGTCCGCCACCACCAGGAGGTCCGTCTTGATCTTCTCTACACCATTTCACTTTCTCTTTCACGAATCCATCACCGAATTGCAGTTTAAACTTGATGAGTTTGACTTTTAGGTTTTTCTGAAAGTTCAAAGACTCGCGGTCGGCAGTGTTGGCGCCAAGGCCAACCTTGTTGGCGCTAAAAGCCAGCATGTTGGCGCCTAGCAGCTAGCGGCGCATGAGCAACAAAATTCTCAGGGGCATTGAAGTCCTTTGCCACCCACATTTCACACCGTTAGTGCTGGGAACAGATGGAATGGCGTGGGAGAGAAAACTTTTTAGACCCAAGGACAAGAGCGTTAGAACCCATCTTCGAGGGACATAGACGATTACACCATCTTTTTTAATGGCGTATAAGTAAAAGGCTCATTCTTCCTGACTTCTCCCTCCTTGGTTTCTTTGGACGGAAAAAGGGAGAAGGAAACGAAACTGGCCAGGCGCTACGCCACAACGCGGCCGCGGCCGAGGCCACGCCTCGCCGCGCGCCGCCTCTCCGCCGCCGCGGCTCCATGCCCCCTCGAACCACCGCATCCTCCCGTGCCCCTGCCTCCTGCTCCACATGCCTCGTCACCCTTCCACCCCCTCGCAACCCACCCGCACCCGGCCATCGCAGCGTTCCCGCACGCCGGCTTCTCCCACCTCGCCGACCACCCTCTCCTCGCGCGCGCCGTCCACGCCCTTGCCATCCGCCGCGCTCTCCCGCTCAGCGCCTTCCACCGCAACACCCTCCTCGCCTTCTATTTCCGTCGAGGCTCCTCCCCTGCCGCAGCCCTCCACCTGTTCGATGAGATGCCGCACCGGACGTCTTCCTCCTGGTACACCGCCGTCTCCGGCTGCGTGCGCTGCGGCATCGAATCCACGGCCTTCACCCTGCTGCGGGTCATGCGGGAGCGTGACGTTCCGCTCAGCGGCTTCGCGCTCGCCAGCCTCGTCACGGCCTGCGAGCGCCGGGGCTGGCAGGTGGGCGCGGCGTGCGGCGCCGCCATCCACGCGCTCACTCACAGGGCGGGGCTCATGGGGAACGTCTACATCGGGACTGCGCTCCTGCACCTCTATGGTTCCCGTGGGCTCGTCTCAAATGCCCAGAGACTGTTCTGGGAGATGCCCCAGCGGAACGTCGTTTCTTGGACAGCGCTCATGGTGGCATTGTCGTCAAACGGGTGCATGGAAGAGGCATTGGTAGCCTATCGTCGTATGAGGAAGGAAGGGGTCATGTGCAATGCGAATGCATTGGCCACGGTGGTCAGCTTGTGTGGGTCACTTGAGGATGAGGCGGCTGGGCTTCAGGTCACAGCCCATGTCGTAGTCTCTGGCCTTCTGACCCATGTTTCAGTGGCAAATTCGCTTATCACCATGTTTGGGAACCTCAGGAGGGTGCAGGATGCGGAGAAGCTCTTTGATCAGATGGAGGAGCGTGACCATATATCGTGGAACGCAATGATATCCATGTACTCGCATGAAGAAGTCTGCAGCAAATGCTTTATGGTACTTTCAGATATGCGTCATGGTGGAGTGAGGCCTGATGTGACGACTCTGTGCAGCTTGGTATCTGTCTGTGCCTCATCGGATCTTGTTGCCCTGGGAAGTGGGATTCACTCCCTGTGTGTCACCAGTGGTCTGCATTCTTCTGTTCCACTTATTAATGCCCTGGTTAATATGTATTCTGCAGCTGGGAAATTGGATGAGGCAGAGTCTCTGTTCTGGAACATGAGCAGACGGGATGTAATATCATGGAACACTATGATTTCATCTTATGTGCAGAGTAATAGCTGTGTTGAAGCATTGGAAACATTGGATCAGTTACTCCAAACTGATGAAGGTCCACCAAACTACATGACATTTTCCAGTGCTCTAGGAGCATGTTCAAGTCCAGAAGCCTTGATGAATGGCAGAACAATTCATGCCATGATATTGCAGCGGAGTCTTCAGAACGTCCTACTGATTGGTAATTCTCTTCTGACAATGTACACTAAATGCAATTCTATGGAAGACGCGGAGAGAGTATTTCAGTCAATGCCATGTTATGATGTTGTTAGTTGCAATGTGCTTACTGGGGGCTATGCAACACTTGAGGATGTTGCAAATGCAATGCGTGTGTTTTCTTGGATGAGGGGTACCGGGATAAAGCCAAATTATATCACAATGATAAACCTCCAGGGCACATTTAAATCTTCAGGTGATTTGCACAGTTATGGAATGCCACTGCATGCATACGTAACACAGACTGGATTATTATCAGATGAGTACATTACAAACTCATTGATCACAATGTATGCAACCTGTGGTGATTTAGAATCTAGTACTGATATATTCTGCAGAATCAACAATAAAAGTGCCATTTCCTGGAATGCCATCATAGCTGCCAATGTACGGCATGGCCATGGAGAGGAAGCTCTAAAGCTCTTCATGGATTCACGGCATGCTGGAAATAAACTTGATCGCTTTTGTCTAGCTGAATGTTTGTCATCCAGTGCAAGCTTGGCATCATTAGAAGAAGGCATGCAGCTCCATGGCCTTAGTGTGAAAAGCGGGCTAGATTATGATAGTCACGTTGTTAATGCTGCAATGGATATGTATGGGAAATGTGGAAAGATGGATTGTATGTTGAAAATGCTGCCTGATCCTGCCTGTCGGCCTACGCAATGCTGGAACACATTGATATCAGGTTATGCAAGATATGGCTATTTCAAGGAAGCTGAGGATACGTTCAAGCACATGGTCTCAATGGGGCAAAAGCCAGACTATGTGACATTTGTTGCTCTCCTCTCAGCTTGTAGTCATGCTGGTCTAATAGACAAGGGCATGGATTACTATAATTCTATGGTACCTACATTTGGTGTTTCTCCTGGAATTAAACATTGTGTTTGCATAGTGGATCTCCTTGGGCGTTTGGGACGATTTGTAGAGGCAGAAAAATTTATTGATGAAATGCCAGTCTTGCCAAATGACCTAATATGGAGGAGTTTGTTGTCATCAAGTAGAACCCACAAAAATCTGGATATTGGGAGGAAAGCGGCGAAGAATCTCCTTGAATTGGACCCATTTGATGACTCAGCTTATGTTCTTTTGTCAAACTTATATGCTACAAATGCAAGATGGTTAGATGTTGACAAATTGAGGAGTCACATGAAGAGTATTAAGTTAAACAAAAGACCTGCCTGCAGCTGGCTTAAGTTGAAGAATGAGGTGAGCACCTTTGGTATAGGTGACCGGAGTCATATGTGCGCAGAACAGATCTATGCTAAGTTGGATGAAATCTTGCTAAAGCTCAGAGAAGGAGGTTATGTCGCTGATACCTCATCTGCACTACATGATACAGATGAAGAGCAAAAAGAGCAGAACCTTTGGAACCACAGCGAGAAGCTTGCATTGGCATATGGGCTTCTTGTTGTGCCAGAAGGATCTACAATAAGGATATTCAAGAATCTCAGGGTCTGTGCAGACTGCCATTTGGTATTTAAGCTGGTTAGCATGGTTTTTCACAGGGAAATTGTTCTGAGAGATCCTTACAGGTTCCACCAATTCAAACATGGGTCATGCTCGTGTTCAGATTTTTGGTGAGATAGTCATACAACAATTACGAATCGATCCCTGCTTGTCAATTTCTCTACTAGTTCTTCTGGGTAACTCTTTCGCCTCCTTCAATTTCTTTTAGCAATGTATTGATTCCTGAATTAGGATTGTGATTGATCCATAATATTGTAGCAGTATCATGTGCAACTTCTTTTGGCTGTCGCCCGCTAACCAAGGCGACCTCTCGGACGTCGTCCGGGCCTCACCACCATCAACTGCCAGCCACTCCTGCCCCAACCGTCTGCGCCCATGGGTCATGGACTCATGGTGCCCCCATCATCTGTCAGAGGAAGAGGAGCTGCTGCTGCTGTAAGGCCGATTGTACTTCGGTGACACGATCTGCAGTTGCAGTGGCAGCTGGTGCACGGCAATGGTGGCATGCGGCTCATGCTGGAAAGCAATAGTGGCTGCGCTTGACACCGATAGTATCAGTATCCATGATGCATAGGTGCTTGAGATCATGCTGCCTTGTGTCCACAGCACATCCTGAGGCAAAGGGGGGCTACCAAATCCTCAACGCTAAACCCATATCCGGTCCTCAGCCACAGCTGTGCGCTTCCAGCTTCGTCCAGAGGGAAGATGAGGTCCCATACTGGACAAGCGGCCTGGCTATGGCTCCTCAGCCTCATGCCCCGGCAATAGTGTGAAGGTCTGTATCATTTTTTTTTTTAAAGAACCTGTATCATATTATTAGTACTTTGCATGATCATTTTAATTTATTATATACTTTGCATTAACATAATTGCACGTGCATGGTACGGTGTCATAAGAAGAGATTGCATGACATATAAGCTTATCATGTCCTATGGTGTCATAGGAAGAGCCAAACGCCCGAAGGTGGTGTTCATGCCCGCGCTGATGGCCACACCGGTGGTGGGCGAGCGGCCGAGCAGGAGCGGTGAGGTGGTGGTGCCCTCGGACAGGTGGAGGGCATGCAGTGGCGGATCTACAGGGGGGCTGGGGGGGGGGGGGGGGCTCCAGCCCCCCTAATGACTTGATTTACCACTAAAAATACTGTAGCAAAACCTTAAATCAACATCTCCATTGTTTTAGCCCCCCTTGATTCTCATCCTGCATCCACCAGCATGCTCGTCATCACATACACGGCTACATGACTGGGGATGAAAGTGTGTGGATAATTCTCCGCTCTGATCCTAATCCGAATTTTGAAGATACGGAGAAAAACTTTTAATATCCATGCGAGATACGGATAATCCGAATCTAATTGTGTACGAATGCGAAGTAGGATATGGAATTGACCCATGGCCGGCTGATAAGTCAGCTGATGCTTTTTTGTTGTGAGAGAAAAATATTGTACCATGACTGATAAGTTCAAGCGAACAGGGCGTAATCCGATGGATATGCAAATCTGTGTAGCGATGTTTAAAATAGGATATCCGATAATTGCTATCCCTAGGCTAATAACTAGATGAATTCAGGATTCAAACGCTTGTTAATTGAGAACTCTTATTTTGTGAGGGGTTTGTTTTTATGGTCTGAACTTTTGAATTGAGAACTTGTCTATTATTACTTATCAGAAATGCTTAGGCTCGGACGTTCGATCGCCTCCATTAGTAGGCCGCGACGTCAACCTAAACCAACCTAAACGGCCTAGCACTGCATTGCACTCGCTTAATTGAGAATCGTTCCTTTCCTAAAAAAAACTGGGAAGCGTTCAGCCAATCCACTCCAAAAATATAAGACCAAACCATAGTATCCACTCGTCAACTTCTGGCCACCGCTGCATGGTCCACGGCGACCCCTCAAGCGCGGCGTTCTTCGCTGCGCTTAGCCGCCCGCGTGCCTTCATCCTTCCTCCCCACCACACTTGAGCGCCGCCGCATGGCTTCTTCGCTCTCCACCATGCTCACCGATTGATGTGTGTGATTTCCATTCTGCATCGCGCCCTCGCTTCTGTCCCTCTCTAGCGGCAGCTCGCGCTAGGAGCGGCGACCAATCGGCCTTCCCCCCTCTCTCTCCATGGCACTTGGTCCGCTGCCCCCCTCGGCGGCGGTCTCCAGCAATGATGCGTACAAGATCAGGTAGGGGCGACTCCCCCAGTAGAGGCTACTCTCCCAGCATCGACTACGATGACGGTGTCCAGGATGCAGATTTCAGGAATCGGACATTCCCCCATTTTGTGTTGCGTCGTACGGAAGAAGAATAATGAAAACAGCATGTTGTAAGAGTATGTTTTAAGTGTTTCAGACGTTTCAGAGGTATTTTACAAGTGTTGTATATCAATATTGCAAATGTTGTAATTGCTATACACGTATGCTTCAAGTGTATGTTCTAAATGTTTCATCCGTTCCAGACGTATGTTGCAAGTGTTTTATCGGGATATTGCAAAAATAGATCTGAATGTTGCATATATATATGCATGTTGCAAGCATATGTTTTAAGTGTTTTAGGTGTTTCATACGCATGTTTTCATCTGGATATTGCATATGTTTGCAATGGTTTTCAAATATTTTTCAGACGTTTTCGCAAGTGTTTTAGACACTTGTTTCAAGTGTTTCATCTGTCTTCTTTCGTACTCTCCCTGTCCCGTTTTAATAGTCGTTTTAGCTTTCCACCTGGAGCAGCGAAGATTCTTTGGACCTAGACGTTGCGTGAAAGTGAATGTAGACACTTACTGCAATGCCAGAACGACTATTAAAATGGGATAGAGGGAGTATGTTGCAACTGTTGCATCTGAATGTTTCAAAAGTAGATCGGGTGTTGCACATGGGATTCACATAGGAAGCGGCTGGTGGTGTGGGCGACGTTCAAGGTGGCATGAGCCCGACGCGCTAGGTGCTCGCTCGCTCGAACGCTCACCAATCTGGGTTGCTACTGAATCATGGTGTTGTCTTCTGAGCCCAAGATACTAAATAGCGTATAGCAGGTAGCGGATTGGTGTCGAGGTAGCGGATAGCGGCCGCTATTGCGGTCGCTAAGTTCCAATAATAGCATATGATAATTACATATAAATTTAAGCGTATATATCATGAATAATGAGTATAAGTAGACATCTAACTATACACAACTCAAAGAATTGATGTCTCACATATTTAAATTAAGAAAAAAACCATAGTGTTCCACAACTAATATAAGTTACCGTATATCATAATTTATAAATAAATAGATTATCAGAGCCATAAATAATTTATAAGACCATCATTCGTTATCATTGTTAAAAGTAGCATTGTCATGGTCACATAAACCAGTGTATCTTAAGTGAACTAGAGTTATTTCCTTGTTGCATGCCATGCTATTGCGGCCGCTATAAAGAATTACGGAGTGCTATTGCAGCCCGCTAACTCAATAGCGACTAGTAAGTTCTAACTTGCTAAATCTAGTCCGCTACGTTGACAGTTTCATTAGTCTCTTGAGCATGCAGCACCTAGTACTGCGTATTTCACTCTACAGGTAGCATTTATTTTGCAGGATCCCTGACCTGGGGAAAAGGCCGCCGTAGTCAGATTTCTTCTACTGTGGATGATTGTTAGATATGTGTGCAAAATCAAAGCTACTGGAGCTGAAGAAACACTCTCAAATTGACTTGTCTAGGATGGCTAAACATATTAATTTGCAAATTCATAAACTCAATCTGTCACTTCCATCTCCACAGAATGCATTAGTCCAAGATTAAAAAAAAAGAAGGAATGCATTAGTCCCTCTTTAGATAGTCTTCCACACCAATTCCATCTCCAGAAATAACATTCATATCCCACCAGAAGGCTCCATACCAAAAGGGCTGCAGTAACATCACTGCAAAACTAAGTCAGCAACACAACCATAGTAACAACCTTTACTGGGCACAGCTTCAGAAAAGTAGCAAAACTACAACAAAAAATTATAGCCACTGTATGTTGCAGAACTTTTTATTTGCTGGCAGCTATTTCGAAACTACTCTGATGATGAGTTTCTCTCAGATTGTGTGCATAACAGAATGCAGTGTAAATTTATATCAGCTTATTTGCAGAAAACAAACAGCTTCTCATCAGTGTCTGAACAGATGAGATAATGAGAGCACAGCATCTGAATACAATGCATCATATGACAAAAGCAAGTATTTAGTCCAAGGAGACTCCAGCGTTTACAATCGTGATGCAGCGGTTGGCAGTCAGTATCAGTTAACTAGTTTTCCATGCCAAACTCTGCTATGCTTTCTTCATTTCCTACCCACAGAAGTTGAGCTTCTTTATAACTTTTGCATAGGCCAAATGCACCAAAGCAGGTTTCCGAAGTCTTCGTTTGGCCTCCTTAGACTGTAACACCACAATTCACAAATTGAACATGCTCAACCAACTTTATCGTGTATAAATACATTAGTGGTGAATGCAATTATGAGCAATGCCAACTATTAGTATAAGACAAGAGCGTGTCCTACATGGATGCATCAAGACGTCGTGAATGAGTTCTGACAGTTTTCACAATTGCGAAGAAGAATCAAAATAGACCACAAATAAGTATGCTTCTACTTTACAGGTCTACAACAGAAAAAGCAGCCTAAGTAGATTCAGTATACTTTGTTAACAATTTGACAAGTTGCTGCTTCAAGTTGCAGGGCAAGGAAAAGATATTTTATGAAGTGCTCAACTTGATTTGTGCTGGAAATCAATTACACTATATCACATAATAGGAGAAACTAGTAAATATATATTCCATGATTCCATCAAATACAGGTATTTTCCAATCATGCTGTACAGAATACCTATTCGAAAGCATGTTAACTTTTTTTTATCTTATGTTTTGTTTAACTACATAGTACAGTAAATGAAAACCATTCCTGCCAATACAATTATCAAGGCACTCGATATGCTAGATTTGAAAATCTGTGCCACTCACTCCTACTTTAGTGAACTGTAAAGACAAGTCAATTTAGTTTCATGGTGCAAATTATAAGGATTGCTGAACGCAGTGTTCAGTTTGGTGTGGTTCACAGTGCATGGCAATCCATACCAGTCAATACCTCAAGCTAGTAGCATTGCTGTCATTGGTAAAGAAAAACATGGTCACTAAATTAGTCTGAAAATGTACCTTGAGGTGTGCATTGTGGCGCTTGCCGGCCCTCCACCTGCGGACCTGTCCGTCTTTCATGGTTCTGAATCTAAACTTCATGGACCTAGCAATAAAAGCATAAAATCAGCTGCCTGAGGTGCCCGCCGAGAAGGTAAGAAGGGCACAAGGGAAAAGAATGGGGCGATTACGACTTACGAGGGGGCCTTGATCTTGTATTTCTTGACTTTGGATTTGGTGGGCGTGAGCGGCGCGCGCGATCTCTCCTTGGCGTAGTGCCGCACCTGCTGTTGATGCGCCGACTGCTGCGCGACACCGTCCACGCAGGCAATCAGCATTATAAGGCAGTAGAAAATCAAACCAAATGAGACGAGACGAGACGAAAGCTCACCGGAGGGCGGAAGGAAGAAGCGATGGCCGGGTGAAAGAACCCCTGGAGAGAGTGGTGCCTGCGACAGGACAAGGAGAAAGGGACGGTAAAGGAGGGAGATTTGGGTAGCGGCAGCGGGCGGGCATGGGAGGCGACGGCGGAAGTGGAGGACGAAAGGAGGCGGCGGCCGAGGCCGCCGGCGGCGCACCACCACCGCCGCATCGATCTGCACCTCTCTGGCTCAGTTTTCTCTGCGTGTGTTTGGCGGGCCTAGGGTTCCTCCATTTCGTTATGCCATGTTGATCCATTCTTTGCTTTGGAGCCCATCGAACTTTGAGCACAAGGCCTGTTTCATTTGGTTTGGCCCGATTGTCTCACCTCAGCCTAGACCCGCCACCGCAAAGGGTGTTGTTATCTACTTATCTTTGCTTAACTGTTGAAACTGCTTTTTTATACACATTTCCTATAGTTCAGAACAGTTTTGTCTTTGTCTTTCTGTAGAAAAAAATTGTAATTTATTTATTATGATTTGTGCTAATAGATTTGTATCGTTGGATAGAGATCTTATGGATGTTAGCTGTCGCATGAACAAATGCTATATTTCATGCACCTGAAATATAGCATATGCCTTTTTTTAATTAATCCTTCGTTGATACCTGTTGGAGTAGATTTTGCCTGTTCTGTTGTACAGCACATGTTTATTCTACACCGATTGTAGTAATTATTTTACATTTTCTTTTCTACAAGGCCACATTTCGTTATTATAGTTGGATTTCATGTTAGTTATGATGAGCTAGAAGCTAAGGAGACTGGTCTGTTTGATGGGCAACCAAAATTTGCCACGTCTAACCTTCGGCAAACTGTGGCTGCCATATAAAGTGTGGCGAGCAAAATCGAAGCCACACTTGTGGCAAGATTTGGCACAAAAATGAGTCTATGACATGTGGAGCAGGGTGCTAAGAAAGTTCGACGTGCCATAGCTATGGCAGTGAACCAAACAGCTGCCGAAGAAACTGTGACGTGACTAACTTTTGGCATGGCAAGCTTTGGTCTCCAACCAAATGCGCCCTTATTCATAACATCCTACTAGCCTTATAGACTTATCAGTACAATCTCAACGAACGAGATGACTATCCACAGAAAAACAAAATGCTTAGAAAAAATTGCTTTCCTCCCTTTGGCCATGATAATGATACAATAATTGTTATTTTCTATTTGAAACACTATTTTTTATACTCAGTTTTTATTTAACTCTTCTCCTTTTTTGCACTTTTTGTGTATGTAGTGGACAGGAGTATCAGAGTGTTGATCCAGCAACTTTCAACCATGAAGCATGCAAGAAATTGTTGAACAAGATAGACAGAACATGGACTCTGCCCAAGATGGATCTGTTATGTTAGTTGTATACAGTTTGTTTGTTTCAATGAACTACTTTTAATGTAGCAACGACACTTCTTTTATGTTTTCTAAGGTGCCACGATAATTTATTTAATGTTATAACATCATACTATGCATGTGTTCTTTTCGATAACATTTGAGAAACATTGGGTGCTTATTTGTGTCAATATGTTCCTGAAACAAATCGTCTTCTTCAACTCTTTGAACTCCTCCAAGAACACCCCATGTTTCAAAAGTGCCCAGGACTTGGTAAGCAGCTTTTTTGCTTTTTGGGTGTTTGAAGTAGCTTTTTCTTTTATCTGTTGCACATTCATTCCTCATCCGTTGAAGTAGCTCTTGTTCATCTGTTGCACGTGTATTCCTCATTTGTTCATTTTCTTTCAGCCACTTCAGTGAAATGTTGAATTTACAAAACTGATGTCTCTCAATTTTAATGGATCTCCCGTACGAACTCTCCTCACTAGAAGAATTCATATGTTTTCCATCTAGCAAGTTTCTCCTTTTTATTATTGCCTAATGATTGTATGTTTACATTTGTTTGCTATTTTTTAAAGGTTTGTTTGTGAGTTGTTTACAATGTATTAGATGGATTCCTGGGATGGGAAGATGATGGAATCATCACTTCAGCCGGTATGTGTTATCATTTTAAAAAAATTTATCGCAATGCCTATTTGTCTCTAAATATTATTTTTTGTTTTTGTTTTCTCCCTACTAGGTGATGGTGCCAAACTATAGGAAGCACATTGTTGTAATGCTCCTCCTATCAGAACGGAACAAGATTGACTCAGAAGAGTTTGTGAAGAATCACTGGCAAGTGGACAGAAGCAAGTTTCTGCTAGTGCAGTTTTTAGATTCTCTTGAGGGTTTCAGGTAAGATATGCATGGAAATAGGACTGGTCATTCGGTTTTAACTGACAATTTAGTTTGGTTTTTTGGTTTTCGAAAATTTTAGTTTGTCAAGAAACAACATCTGATCAGTTTATCTCAAAATGGAAACCGACAGGTTCGGTTTCAGTTTCCTAGTCCGGTTTTTTGGTTCAAACTAAGGAAACCGGAATATGCTCCATGAGAGAATCAGAATATGTTGGAGGATGAGAGTGTGCCAGAGATGTTCCATGGGCTCAATTCCATAGTAAATGAGCTGAGGAACTTGGGACACAAGATAGATGGTGATGACTTCTCTCATCGATTCTTGAGATGCTTGTCTTCACGGTTCGATACATTTGTCACCATTATTGTGAGACTCAGATTGAAGGGTGTCACCCCTACTCAAGTACTTAGTGATGTGGTCACACAAGGCATACCGTGAGAAAAGGGTGGAGGTGGACAAGGAAGATGTGAAGAAGAAGAGGAAGAGTGTGGCATATACAGTGCAAGAGCCAGAATTTTTTACAAGCCCAGAGATTCTTATTAAGCAAATATTTATCTAAAAAATTATAATATTTCTCTTTTATACAAATAAAAAAATTCGCTTTGCACTTGGCAATAAGAATAAAGAAGATAATAGGAAGACTAATCCTAAATAATATAAATGATGTTAGGTTCAATTTAGAGGGAGAGCAAACAAGAAAGCACTAATTATATTTAACAAAGCTAATTAGAGAGCATAATGTGAGGATGAACTAGATGTTTGGTACGCAAATAATAAAATAAAAGGAACAAAGGAGGTGGATAAAATAATAAAAGACCAATTTTTAGTTATGTAAAATGTTATTAGAGAAAAAATTTGAGTACAAATATCATCATTAGCTAGCTAATTAATGTTAAGTAGCAAATTGAGTGGTGTATTATGGGGGCATAGAAATGTTGGAGGTGCCTAGCCCTCCTCAGCCCCCTTCCCTCCACCACTGGTAGTGATAGTGAGGATGAGGAGCCCTCCAAGGAGGAACTCATCAAGCTATTACAAGGGACCCATTCCCTCGTGAACAAGAAGAGGGAGGAGTTCAAGGAATTGCGCAAGAGGTACAAGGCTCTTGATCAATCCCTTGAGGAGCACTTGATTACTCATGAGACATTTATTGAAACTCATGAGAAATTGAAGGAGGCTCACTCTTTTCTTCTTGAACAAAAGAATGAGCCTATTGAAATAACAAGGGTAGGAGTACCTTGTGATATTTTTATGAATCTATTTGTGCTCTTATTTTTGTTGCCACTAACTCTTCTTGTAGCACTAGCAAGAAGGGTTGATATTTGTTTCTATAAACTTAGTTGACCTTAAGAAAAATTGACTTAGTTTAAATATAGAATTTATAGTTTTTTAGGATAGAGGAAAATATATTCTAAAATGCAAGATACTTTTAATAGTTTTATTATAAGTAAAATTTTTCTAGCCGTTATCAAGTTTACTAAAGATACGTTAACACCTATAAATAAATAAATATATAAAAATTTTACAATTATGTTGTAGCAAAAAGAGTGAAATGCATGGTGCATATTTGATCTTTTTCCCTCATTCTCATTGAGGTACATGAACTTTCAAAGTGATCATATGCCACCTGTATTGTTTGCAGTTCATTTGAAGAGTAAACTTGGCTTGTTTGGTAGAGCTCTTCCGTGGCTCCGGCTCCTCTAGAGGAGCCCTACCAAACGTTCTGTAGGAGAAGCTGTTTTTCTAGTGAAAAACAGAGGAGCCAGAGCCATTTTGAACCACGTATTATGGTCGTACCAAACACCCCTAGAACAAATCTCTACCTAACAATACTAAAGAGGCAAAATTTTAGCCTATTTTTTGTCCGGAATATTTTCGTCTGTCCACTCTAATTCACCCCTTCCGGACTCCGAAAGTCTCCTCTTATGAAGACCAAATCAAGCCCTTCACAGATCCAATAGAGGGCGTGTTTAGTTCAGGGGTTGTAAAGTTTTCGGGGTACTGTAGCACATGTATAACTATAGCAATTAGTGTCCACTCATGGACTAATTAGGCTTAAAAGATTCGTCTCGTAAAATACATACAAACTGTGTAATTAGTTATTCTTTTATCTATATTTAATGCTCCATGCATATCTCCACACATTCAATGGGATGGGGTGCAAAGTTTTTGGGTGGGAAATAAACACCCCCGAATTGACCTATAGAGCATGGCTATCCAGTATCCAACCTGCACAAGACACGACCTGGTACCCTGCTAAGAACCAAACCAAATCCATATTTCAGTTCAGGTCCAAATCAAGGCAAAATTTCAACCTCTTGTTTTAGTTTCGTCTGTCCTCTCTTCCACAGAGCTTCAAACTCACTCAGGTCTCCCATACCAAATAAGTTACAAGTCCCGATACAAATCCAAATCAAACTAGCTCAATGAGGCAAAGTCCAGTTCTAAATACAAGTCCCAAATACAATGCAAATCCAAATCAGACTATACCTCAATAAGACAACAACAACAACAACTCAAATCAAACCAAGAAATCAAGAACTCCGCACTGATGGCGTTGCAGAGACCGCAGGTCGTCGACTAGGTGGAGACAGGAGCACGACGAGGTCGTGGAACGCAGGATTCGGCGTGTTAGGTCAACGAGGGAGGCCAAGTGGCGCAGCCAACGGTGGAGTGCGTCAGCGAGGAGGTAGGTGTCCGATGGTGAGGTTCAGCACCGGCTCCTGGTTGGCGTCGCGGGCGGTCTGTAGCGGTGTTCAAGTCTGTGAGGCTTAGGAAGATGGCGAGGCGTCGTGGGCACATCCAAAGTCATCCCGGCCGATGCCGAAAGTCATAAGCGTACGCGGAAACAGCAACACAATTCGGAGTAGGCACGGAGGTCGGCCATCGGAGCTCGCCTGTTCAGTGTTGTCTGCGCGGCGATGTCACAGTGCGCGGATGTTGGGATGGACCATCGTCGTGGGGTTTCGGCCGCGTGGCTACCGCCGTCCCCTTCGCCTCGCACCCCACCATCACGGCCGCCACCGCGGCTCGCACAGGCCCACCGCAGCGCGCGTCAGGAGCGGGCGGCCGCCACCACGCGCTTAAGGAGACCGCGCCGCGAGGGAGAGCCATGCGCGACCGGCACGTGCGCGCCGGCGAGAGACACCACTACAACGCCGGCGGTGGATGCGGCTGTGTGAGTGAGTGCGTCTATGTGTGTGAAGCAGGGGAGAGAGAGTGATAAAACTAGGGTTGTTGCCGGCATCGGGTGCTTTGGGCGTGTTTGGGCCTGTATATCTGGTTGTTTTTTGCTAGCCAAATCCTGGCCGTCCAACTCGATCTGATGGCTCACACCACTCCTGCATCAGGTTTTCAACATGGGACTTTAACCGGGCCCATAAATAGGTCGGGAACCTACGCGATGCTCTGCCGCTCTGGTCCAGTTTTCTTTTAAAGAGTCGAATTAGGCTTTGTTCTTTTTTCCTGAATTTAATTTCCTTTGGTTATTTAATCTCAGCACGTTATTCTTTTTTTAGAATATCTCAGCACATTATTCGAATGTTTTAGCTAGGCTTTGAGCTCTTAGTGCCCTTATTATATTTAGTATTTTATTTTAATTTAAGTTTACTCTTAGCAACTTAATTATTGTTTTAAGTATATAAATAAGTTTAATGCCCTTATAATGATATATTCCCACTTCATTTAAAGTTTAATTATTCATTTTCTTTAGTGATCTTTAAGTAATTTTTAAGTATGTTTTGAGAATATTTTGCTAAGGATATTTAATTTTTTTTAAAAAAGTAGAGGTCTCAAATTTCATAGAAAAGGAAAACATAAGTAGACATGTAGCAGTAGCACTCTCTAGCATTGTTTTCTATGAACGTATTTGATATGTTCTTCTCTCCCGTACAACACACGGATATATTCACTAATCATTTAAAAAGCTGAAGAACCTGCGACCTGCCTGATCGTTTCGACAGTTTATAGACCATGTAGAAAAAGTTTAAAAACCACGTGCATTTTTTACTCTAAAAACACGTTTCATGGGAAGGAGTACGATGTACGAATGCTTTGCCTGTGCAGCAGTCGGTTAGGCCCTCGTTTAGATTGAAGATTTTTTCAACCTGATGAATAGTATTACTTTCGTCTTATTTGACAAATATTGTCCAATCGTGGACCAACTAGGCTCAAAAGATTCATCTCGTGATTTTCAACTAAACTGTGTAATTAGATATTTTTTTACCTACATTTAGTACTCCATGCAAGCGGCTAAAAATTGATGTGATGGAGAGAGAGTGAAAAAACTTGGAATTTTGAGGTGAACTAAACAAGGGGTAGGTATGGTTTGTGGTCTGAAGAGCTCCTTCGTCGTTGCATCATGCCAATATGTCATGTCAGCAGTGACGGGGAAGCCGCGAATTGATGGTAGAGCAAGCTGTTGGGGGACGCCGACGTGGGGAAGACGACGACGGAACGAGAGATTGAGAGGCCAGCCGGCGGGGGTGCGATGTCATGTCAGCCTCTCAGCCGTCGGCCCCCGTCTGCAGTGCCTGTTCCTCCTCTGCCACAGGGGTGGGGGTGGGGGTGGGTGAGGCGGACGACTAATTCGTCTTCCGGTTCACCCCCCCCCCCCCCCCCCCCCCCCCCCCCGCGGGCAATCGACTGATCGGGCTCGGTGGAAGAACTAGAGTGCTGGAGGTCAAGCTCGTGCTCGGCGAGGCCAATTATTAATTATAGTTGAGGCTACGTGCTTGGCTTCCTTCCCTTGTTCTGCCCTTGCATGGACCTACACCTGGAGTAGCAGCCTCCCTTCTCCGTGGAAGAAGAGGAGAAGAGGAGGTAGCTCGCTCAGGCCGCCGCGATGGATGCGGAGACCGGAGATACCCAGTCTCCCCTGCTGCCGCATCACCTTCCCAGCCAGACGCAGGTAACCGAATGCTGGCGGATGCAAGATGAGAATTAAGGGGGGCTAAAACAATGGAGATGTTGATTTGCATGAAAATTTAATGTGATTTGAGATTTTGCTACAGTATTTTTTAAAGTGGTAAATCAAGTCATTAAGGGGACTGGAGCCCCCCAGCCCCCCTGTAAATCCGCCGCTGGCCCCAATCCCCTCCGCCCACCCCCTTGTTCGCGTCTCCCGGTCCGATTCATCCTTGCTACAGTTCTACTGCTGCTTCACTGGACTACATGTATTTGTTCACCTACCACGGCTTAATTTGTAGTGTCCGAAACTCCGAATGAATTGGATCTTATGTATGCTTCAATGGTTCAGAAAGAAAGAAGGAAAAAACAAACACGACTTGTTGTTTTCTTTCACCAATACTCTACATGCTTTGTTTCTTCGTTTCAGTCCCATAACATGGTGATTTCTTTACTCTCCCTGCAGGTTTCCTCAGCGAATCAGCACTATAACAAGCCCTTCAGCTGGAAGGCCCCAGCCATTATTTTGGGTATGTCTCATCTCATCTTAACACAACCATATGTTAAGCACTAAGCAGTGTACTCACGTGCCTGTCATGTCCTTGCATTATGTTCAGTTCACTATCGTAAATATCATCTACCAAGCGGTTTGTCTAACCGCTCGTGCTGCTTCGTGATCCCAGGCTTCGAATTCTTGGAGAGCATTGCTTACTCTGGTATAGCACTCAACTTGGTCGTGTATCTTGGAACCGTCCTCCATGGAACCACTGCCTCCAATGCTGCAACCGTTGATGCGTGGAATGGTGCCACGTTTCTTACGCCGGTCCTTGGAGCCTTTCTTGCTGATACATACTGGGGAAAGTATAAGACCGCAGCTATCTCTATAATATTCTACGTCGTTGTAAGTGCAGGCACCATCTTCATACAGTACTAATCCTCTTCCGCTATGTGCCCCTTCTTATGTTCATAACAATTGTCTGCAAATAGGGCTTGCTCATAATTACTGCCTCTGCTCTCATACCATCCCTACGGCCTGCCTCATGTGAAGGCGGTTCTTGCCCTCCGGCAACAGGGTTTCAGTATTTTGTGCTCTTTGGTTCATTGTACCTCATTTCCATTGGTACGGGGGGCGTCAAGTCAGCTTTACTTCCCCTCGGAGCGGATCAATACAATGATGCAAACCTGGAAGAGAGTAAAAACAAACAATTGTTCTTCAGTTGGTTCTTCATGGCTATCAACCTCGGAGTGTTCATCTCCGGCACTGTTCTTGTCTGGATACAGCAGAATGTTTCTTGGTCTCTTGGATTTGGCATCTCCTCGATATGCCTTGTTATCGCCGCAGTTGCCTTTTTGGTTGGAACACCGTTTTACAGGGTTCAACTTCCAACTGGGAGCCCACTCAAGAGTATAGTAATGGTATTTGTTGCCTCTTTTAAGAAGAGAAGAGTGGCGCTTCCTGCTGACAGCACGCTGTTATTTGAAGGGGATGATGCTGAATCAAGCAGCATAGTGCCAAACAAATTAGAACACACTGACGAATTCAGGTATATCTATCACTTTACACTTTAGTTTGATTGCTAGCATAAAAGGGAAAGTTAACTTCAATTTACACTTTAGTTTGATTGCTTCATTACCTTACAAAGAGTAATGAGGCATTAGAAAGATAGACAGGGTCTGATCTCGCTACTGCTCACCAGAACCTGCAATTATGCAGGATTGAAACCTTGTATGATGAAAGAAAGCATGTCTTGGCCAAAAAACAAAAAAAAAACAAGGGAAAAGACAACTCTGAAATGCACCTCTGAACTATGTGGTTTGAGCAATAAAATGACTATTCTAGATCTGGACCCTAGACCTGAAAGTTTACACCTATACCACATATAGCTTTGAAATCCCATGAACAAAAGGTAGCTTATGAACTGTTATGTTTGGAATAACTGGGTCTTTTTTTTTTGGGGGGGGGGGGGGGGGGGGGGGGGGGGGGGGGGGGGTACTCATGCTACTCATCTTTTTTTTTAATCAACTCTTGAATGTACCTTGAGTAGAGAACAAAAGACTTTTCTGGATCTCAAAAGTTTGCTTCACTGTACTGGAAATAGCTTCAAAATCATGTGAAGAAAGGTAGCTGATACAACTGTTATATGTTCTGAAAAGATGATGAATTCTTATATAGATGGGGCTGTTGGAGAAAGATAATACCCAGGCAACTCAATTAATGACACAATGTAGCCCTGTTTGCATATGGGATTGAATTAATGTCTCTGTCCTAACTGTAGTGGACATTTCTTTGTCATATTAAAAACTCTCTCCTAACTGTGATGGACATATTTTTTGTCATCTTCAGTTAGATAAGGCCTATTCCTTTCTCATCCTAGAACCACATATTTTCTAGATCGATTAAGGCATTTTCCTCTTTAAGATAAGATTTTGTTTAGCGCCATGTTATGGACTCTTTTTTGTCAATTGATTGATGTACTTTCTGTAATCCTTTGTTTGGAATTGTGCTAAACATATCTGAACTCATCCATTCAGGTGCTTAGATAAGGCTGCTGTGGTTGTAGAGGACCAAGAGACGAAGGACAGACATCGCACATGGCTACTATGTACAGTAACCCAGGTGGAGGAAGTGAAGATTCTGATCCGGATGCTTCCAATATGGTTCACCTGTGTCTTCTATTCGGCTGCAATGAGCCAGACTGCTACTACTTTCGTTCAGCAGGGGAACGCGATGAACACTAAGATCGGATCCTTCTCCGTGCCCGCTGCCTCTATGAACTCTGCCGAGGTGATCTTCATGCTTGTCTGGGTTGTGTTCCAGGACAGCTTGATCATCCCGATAGCCAGGAGGTACACCGGGAACCCGATGGGACTGACGCTGCTGCAGCGGATGGGCGTCGGGCGGTTGCTGGCGATTCCATCTCTGGCAGCAGCAGCACTGGTGGAGACTTGGAGACTGCGCAGCGTGAAGGCCGGGCATAACCTGAGCATTGGGTGGCAGCTCCCACAGTTTGTGATCCTGGCCTGCTCCGACGTGTTCTGTGGCATCGCACAGCTGGAGTTCTTCTACGCGGAGGCGCCTGCGTCGATGCGCAGCCTGTGCTCGGCGTTCCAGTTCCTGGCCATGTCGCTGGCATACTACGTGAACACGCTGGTGGTCTCATTGGTGGCAGCTGTGACCACAGCCTGGGGCGGCAAGGGCTGGCTCCCCGCTGATCTCAACGACGGCCACCTGGACTACTACTTCTGGCTGTGGACGGGGATCAGTGTGGTGAACTATGTTGTGTACACGGCATTTGCAAGGCGTTATACGGTGAAGAAGGTTGTCAATCAGTAAGGTTCCAGACTCTCTGTATGATCAATTACTGCGTGTATCCTACTGTATTTTGCAATGTACACTACTCCGGAACCGAGACTTTTGCTGTTCATTTGAATGCATGGTCCTCTGCACTAGCCTACTAGGATGATTCATCGCACTGTCTTGTCTTACGATTTGTATAAATATTTTTCATGGAAAAAGGAAGAGAATTTGTATGCATAATATGCAGATTGGGATGTCGTGTTGGTACCAGGTGATTGGGTGTTTCTTTGCCTGATGTAACTTTGCAACTTCCTTGTTTAATTTGATGGAACTGGGCAGTTGAGATTGAGATCTCATGTCCCCCTGACTGATAGAAAAGGAGGGAGCATTACTTTATTTGTTGCTTTGCTTGTGCAGCTCAGCTCGTGGTGTTCCGTTCATCTATCTTTTCATTAGTTCAATGAGCTGAACTTTTTTTGGGCAAGTGTTTTTTTTCCCTGCTGTTGCTTCATCTTCACCGAAAGAGCTTAGGCATTGTTTGTGCACAAGTTGCAGGCTTGCAGCTGACTGGGCCTTTGTTTTGCGCAAACACCATGCGCGCCCGAGGCAAGTTGAATTCCAGTTGACCTGAGCAGCTGCACACAGCTCTGTGGCCAGCATTGACTTGGTGGCCGCCACGGCACAGTGGATGGCTGGTTGTAATGGTGTTTTTATAGATAAACTTATGGTGTGCACTGTACATATTCACGAGTTCAATGAAGTCACGTGATGTGCCTGGCTGTCACCAGCGTTTGCAGGCCTTGATACCCCACACTCGGATTTGTTTAAGCAACACTGGTGGAGACTTGGAGACCGCTGTAAGATCCAAATAGGCTAGAGGGGGGGTGAATAGCCTAATTAAAAACTTCTACAATAAATACTTAACCATACAAAAGGTGGCGGAGCAAAATGCACTAGCTCTAACTAATTAAGCAAGCCACCTACACAAGTCTAATACAAGGTTATCCACTAAACACAACAACAACTACAAGCTAGATATAAGAAGTAATACGAGAGAAGAGCTTCGAGTGATTATATCGCCGTGTAGAGATGAGAAGTACCAATTAATCAATCACACAAGAGAAATCCTCGGGAAGAGAATGACACAAGAATTTATCCCGAGGTTCACTTGCTTCCCGGCAAGCTACTCCCCGTTGTGACGATACACCCACTTGTCGGTTCGCGAGCTAATCGACTATCAAGAGTCGAGCCCTCGGCGGGCACCGCACAACCGCACACAAGATGGGGATCCTCCAAGCCACGAGCTCCACTAGAGTATCCAATTCGCGAACTCCCGCGGGGAAGGATCAAGAACCCCTTACAACACTTGGTGAGGGCTCCAACAATCTCCAATTGCGAGCTCAATCACCTCCACTGCTCCAAGCCGTCTACCGTGTCGGGAAACACGGAAGAGTAACAAGAAATCCGCAGCAACTCGAAGAACAAGTGCCTCTAGAATGCAACTCTCAAGCAATGCACTTGAATCTCACTCGATCTCACTCGAGATGTGCAACTATGCAAAGAGATGAGTGGAGGGGTTGTTCTCTAGCTCAAAGTATGTCTCTAGGTCTCAAAGTGTGCAAGAGTTGCCCTCAAAACCCGTCCACCATCTATTTATAACGAAGGGGTACGCAGCTAGCCGTTACCGTGCGAACCAGTTCAAATCGTACTGACCGGACGCTCCGGTCAGGGTGACCGGACGCGTCCGGTCACTACACGACAGACGAAAATCGCGCGAGTCAGAACTAGCCGTTGTGCTGACCGGACGCGCTCCTTCGATCGACCGGACGCGACAGTGCCAGCGTCCGGTCGCGTTCCAGTAAGCACCCGACGCGACCGGACGCGTCCGGTCGCACATGACCGGACGCGCCAGCCGCGTCCGATCGCGCTGCCGCTGCGTTCTGCTTCTCTGGACACTTGACCGGACGCGCCGGTCCCGTGAGGCACCGGACGCGCCGGTCGCGCGTTTAACTTTTACGCCCAGTTGAACTGACCGGACGCGCTGGTCAGGCCAGACCCGCGTCCGGTGCAGCGTCCAGTGCAAACCCTAGCACCCGCGCTGCGTTGAACTGACCGGACGCGCTGGTCAAGCCAGACCCGCGTCCGGTGCTGCGTCCGGTGCTGCGTCCGGTGCACGTAGTGACCTCCGTTTGCCTCCGTTTCTTTTTCGACTTTCGGCGCAATAGAAAATAGGCGTTTCACTTCTCCAAAAAGCGCCGAATCCCGCCTCGCAAGCTCGGCGGGAGGGAGAGAGGAACCCAAACCCCTCTCTACCGCTTAAACTCCACCGCCTTCGCAAATGTGCTAACACCACCAAGTGTACACCACCATGTGCAAGTGTGTTAGCATTTCACAAACATTTTCCAAGGCGTTATGTTAGCTCTCTACTAGATCCTAATGCATATGCTCAAGACATTTATCTAGTGGCACTTGATTCCCGAGCTAACCGTGATTGCCCCTCTTGATAGTCGGCTATGTATCCTAAACCCGGTCAATCACTTCTCTACACATCTTAGACCGGCAAAAGGAAAACCCTATGGTTATACCTTTGCCTTGCGCTCTTAGATCCTTCGTTCCATGTCCATCTCCTCATGCTTGATCACCATGATCATCATTTTATGTGCATCTCCATCATGATCGACATTTCATGTCCATGCACCATTTCTTTGTGATCTTGTGGCCACCACTCCTTGCCACGTACACCTTCATCACATGTGTTGCTTATGCCTAACTCAAAACACTTAACACATGGCATTAGCAACTTGGTGTCATTAATTACCAAAACCAAACTTGGGCTTTCAATCTCCCCCTTTTTGGTAATTGATGACAACCATCACAAAGATATGAAATGAAATCAATTTTCAATTTCGATAGTATTAGCTCCCCCTACATATGTGCTTTCATGAGTTTGGTTCAATTGTGCACATATGTATGGATTTGAATTTTGGGAGAGTTACTACTATCAAATTGATGCTAAGGTATATAGAATGGAC